>OX637477.1:5828725-7078725 GCA_951800055.1 Cenopis cana | reverse complement strand
TAAATGCGCGGGTAGTTTCACTTTCCGACACTGGTTTTCGAAAATGACCCGACTTATAAATTCGGCGCGGGCGCAGGTCTCGCGAAGGGCGTGTTACAGTTTTAAGTGAATTTCTTTTTGACCTCTTGCGCCAAGGTGCTGCTCGTAATTACTTGCACAATGACATGTAATTTCGAGAAAAGAACAAAATTTGACATTTACACAGGTAACTCTGGTGGGTTAATTAAAAATAAAATCTTATACTTTGGTTTGTATTAATGTCAATCTCACCCTGCGCTCGTTGTAATTGCTATGTATGCGAGGTTAAGACATCTCGCGTAGCCATAGTAGATACACTTGCAATTGTATGGATACGACTACTTGTATTATGCACGAGTATGTAATCTTCTTAAGTTTGACTAAAACGCGATTCTATTTTCCTTACTTGACAGAATGAAATATCCCTAGTATATCGTTTTTGTTCATGTTTCGGGTTAATCAGATTTTGAAATTTAGAGACATCCCCATTGTTGCCAGCGACGCCAGACGAAATCCCGCGACTTTGCTTAATATGCAACATCGCGCGACACAATTTCGGAGTTCCTAGTCACTAGTGTAACGCGACATATCAAGCGACGTGGGGCGATTTCCTCTGACGTCTCTAACGACATCGACAAAACAGGATGTCCCCGGATATTTGCTCCTAGTGTTTCCCTGACTTAAACATCAAATCGGGCGTCAGTTGATGTTACTGTAATATAAAAACACGTTTCATGGTCGTATTTTTAAATGTTTTCCATATAAAACATTTAAAGTCACATTAGTATCAAAGTGGAGTCGGTAGTGCATGTAAATCCATCCATCACTAAAGGTTAAAAACGTAATCGCGACCTTTGGGATTGCAATTTTTATCAACCAGTTTTTCGGCCCATGTCATATATTAAACTACCTTTATGTCCATTTTCAAGAATATAATTCAATACACATAGGTAGTACTTGAAAATTACTTACAAGTTATATATACTACCCACCCCCCTACTACTACTATTGTACTAACACATTATTATTTCATTATTATTATAATTTGTAATTTAATCTAATATAATTTAATTTAATTTAATTTAATTATGGATCAATGTTATCTGAAATAAATAAATGATTTGATTTGATTTGATTTGATATACAAAACATATTCACAATTCATGTCCTTTCATTTTATAAGTTTCTGAAGAAAATTTGTTTTTTTTTATAAAAAAAATTGAGGATTGTAGCTGGAAAATGTACCAGGTGACGGTTGTCCATTCGAGTCTAAAATAGTTATCACGACTCCTACTCACATTTCTCGAAAAAAAAACCGGCCAAGTGCGTGTCGGGCCACGCGCAAGGTAGGGTTCCGTAGTCGTCCACCCGTTACATTATGTGGACTAAAAAGTTCGCAAACTTATATTTACTATGTTTTTAACTGAATTAACAACATTATCTAAGGTATCAATGGAAATTGTTTGTACGAAAGTTTGCTTTTGCAAAGTATATTTCTGAAGTTCGACTATTACTCGTTAACTAGTAATGTCTACTTAGCTGTGGTAGTTTTCCTTTTAAATTCATCGTATATACTACTACCATGATTTTTTTCACATGCCTAGTAGTCACCGTTTAACTGGCAGGGCAAGCTTAATATAACGCTAACCAATTCTTTAATCAAAAAATGCTTTTAGAAACCTTATAATATTTTTAAAAGAGCTATCCAACGATACTCCACACGATAGGGTTTGGCACAAAAAAAATTGCACCACCACTTTACATGTAGGGGAGGTACCCTAAAAAAAATTTTTTTTTAAGATTTTATTCTACCGTTTTGTTGGCGTCATTGATATGTATACTCATGCCAAATTACAGTTTTCTAGTACTAACGGTTACTGAGAAAAACGGGGGTCGGACGGACGGACGGACGGACGGACATGGCGAAACTATAAGGGTTCCTTGTTTACTACGGAACCCTAAACAAGATAGTTTTACGAAAGTTCCATCTAATCTTTAAACCCAGAAGGAAAACTAGACCTTATTGTGACTACACCAGCTTCCTCACAATGTATTCCTTCGCCGAAAAGCCCATTGTTAGAGTTCAATAGTAAACCAAGGAACCCTTTATACTTACGTCCTTCCGTCCGTCCATAGCTTAGCTTTAGTAAGCGTTCGTACTAGAAAGCAGTAAGTATAGAGGTACAATATCAAATACGCCGTATATAGTCCCTTGGTACATAACATTACATTTCCAAAGTTCCATTCTGTTTCCAAAGTGATTTTGACGGGAGGTGTAGCCGTTTGCTAGCGAATTGCACGGACTCGGCGCGGTTATACTTGTTTGTATGTTATGTTCTGTGCCGATTTCGGGCTGAAGGATAACGTGTTCCGGTCTAGGAACATCCGGATGTAACGTTGTCGTAGAGTACGTAGAGGGTAAAATCACGTCATTTTATCTTCAATAATCTTTATTTAAATTGATAATTCATTTTTAAATAATAGTCATACGAATAAAATGCGTGGGTGTACGTCTTTTAAATTGTAGTATCATTAATTTGTCTCATTTACCTAAAGACACGTAATGTTGCTCAGAAATCGAATAAGCAATACCTATTACTAGCGCCATCAAGCTGATTCTCTTGAGGCGCCGTCATACCTATAAATTATGCTTACTAATATTATTAAAGTATTTTTCACTTCTCATGCTCTAAAAGTGTGTCATATTAGACTTGTGAAGCGGGGCTAAAGTAGTACATTTAAGCCCTAGGGAAAATATGTATACATATTTATGATTTACAAAACATTTTAATTTGACCAATCAAAATACTTCACCGATTAAATCCACCAATCACAGAAAAGTAATTTGACAGATTAAAACATATTTGGTAAAAATATCAACCAACCAGAACACAGCTGTACTAAAATCGACCAATCAGGAAAGACGTTTTTCAGTTCTTTAAAGATTAAGCGGTGTCTATGGTCAAAGCAATTACTCCTCTTAAAAGAAAAAAAAAGCGCATGGTTCATCTCTTTCTTTAATATAGCAAAAGAAAGGGAGGCGAATACGCAAAGCAAACACGCATAGCGAGGCATATGGTGCTGGCCTTAGAAAAAAAAACATGATGTCAAATTAGACATACACCCGCCAAGAGTTAAATTATTCATTTAAGATGGATAATTTGTGTTTATGTGTTTTCTCGCAATCGAAGTGAAAAGTAGAGTGTATAACTCGGGCCTAAAAGCCAATTACCACTCGAACAATTTTCCCTCTCTACGTTCGGGAAAATAATCATCTCGTGGTAATATGGCTTACTTTAGACCCTTGTCAAACAATCTACTATTAACTACACTCATATTTTCACCGCACAAGCAGGAATCTTTTTCCCCATTCTCTCCATAGGGTGTGGTGTGGTGTGGCGATGGCGTAGGACAGTGACGGCGTAGCGAGAACATACCCTTGTTGCCGGGCTTTATCCTAAACTTAAAATAGTAGTTTATGCAACTGGTACATAATGAGGGGCATTAAAACACGAGTGTGTTTTATGAAACGAGCCGAAGGCGAGTTTCATAATAAGGTCACACGAGTGTTTTAATGCCTAATTATGTACAGTTGCATACATTACTTTATCTACACACATATTATAATTACTCTAAGATGGGTTCAGAAACCGTAGTAAATAAATACAATAATTGTGTTAATACAACCTTTTTTGTACGGTTGCGGAAATATCGAAATCAGAACTGGCAACCGATACCTGAATGTTATTTTAAAAAGTAAAGAGTCCTTATTCTGATGTGATCATGTCGTTCTAGCTCAAATTTCGTGCGATATATACTAAAAAAACATCGAGCTGACATATATTTCGCATCGACTGAATTTGAATTTTCAGTGATACTAGAATAGGGACATGTCAACTTTGACATTTACATTTTGACAGTTTTGTTTGACGTAATATTTTAACATCATATATGAGATTAAAATGAAATATTTTATTACTGCTGTAGCCTTAGCCACAGATAAGAAAATTTTCATAAATTCATTGAATGTTGAAATGAGAGTCATTTTCTACGGTTTTCGAACGCATATTAGAGGATTTATGATATGTGTGTAGATAAAGTTTATTTCAATTCGTGATAACGGTGTTAATAGTAAAATCATGTTTAGTTTTCGTTACAGGGTAGATTGTTGGGTCACTATTAAGTAGGTTCATTTAATTTATTGTGACCGATTGCGCATTTTTGGATGATTTTGCGTACTCAATGAATATTTACTTGCTTTTTTTTATTTATTGAGCAAACAAACGGTTGTGTACTAAAATGTATGTATGTTATGAGATAAACTTACAAACCTGTAGTTCCATTAATTATAAATAACAACAATAATAAAGATATCGAAACAGGGTGGATAAGTATACATGCCTACTACTTATACGCCAATATAGTGTGCTGATGAGAGTAATAATACAACGGTGCTGGGAGGATTTGATTAGTTTAAAGTTGTTATATAATGCAAAATTCAGTTATAACTAAAAGCAAAAGAAAACAATATTAGTGGATATGCTACAGAAGACTTATTGTAAACTGTGGGGTAACTACGATATAATCAGATAACAGGTCGGAAAGTGTTCACACATTTTTAGAAGATTAAGCTACGGAGAGCGCTACTATATTTGCCAAGAGATAATGAAAAGATATCGAAATTTTTGAAATTGGTATTATAGTCATGACAAGCTCTTCTGAAGAAAGTGTTTCTAGCGAAATTAGAATGACAAGGGCTTACATGGAATGTTAAGGGGGGGTTTTTATCGATTCTAATTACATATATAACTACTACCTAAATAAAATATATACGACAGACTGTCTTTTTAGGACCTGCAGAACATGTAAACGACCTTGAACATCAGGTGGACGCCAACTGACACTGTTGGCGCAACGACCTTATAGCCATCCCTATTGGCTGGTCTTTTATTACTATGTACCTTCTCACGTTAACAATAAATAATCGTAAAATTGACATAATTATTTCAAAGGATACCGTACGGCGATAAACGAAAATAACCTTAAGCATTGTAATAATACGACACCCTACATGGTTTAAATTCAGTCGATGATACAGAAAATGTAAATTTAAAGTGTATTATTAATTCCGGCATAAAAGTGTTGCTTTCGAATTCGATCAAGCAATGGCGGGGCTCGTTAGCTGGCCACCACGAGCCGACAGCGTAATGACAGGCACCGCCCCTTGTAATCAGCAGAGCGTGATTTTTGCCTACCACCACATCACACTTGGAAATCATTTTGTGAATTTAATTTTTTTCGGAGTTATCAAAGTCTTCACACGTTTCTCGCCGCCCGCTAAGCGTATCATTACGTGCACTGAAGGCGCCAATTACGCACTCGTGTGATGAAAAGAGGCTTTCACAACTACCTACTGTACGCAAATAACTTGAGTATTCATGAAAATATTTAGGACCGCTATTGATAATGGGATCGGTTGAAATGTTCACTCCCCCAAATTGTATGTTATCTTGTAAGTAAAGCTAACTGAAAAATCACGATGAGGCAGATGTGGCAAACATTTTGGCATTATCTCTAGACAAAATTGGTTAAGCTGGTTTTATTGTTGATACGAGTAGTAGGTAGCAGGTTAAACATGCGCTCCGGGCGTTCTACTCTTGATCTCCACGAGATCGAGATAGGCGGCAGCTGTCGTCGCAACCTTGCCGCGCGAACAGCTCCGAAACGTCAGTAATTATTCCGCGTCGTCGAAAAATTAAGGCAATACGATGAACCCAGAGTTAATGCGATAAAACACCGCCACAAGGGAACCGCCCGAGCGGAATGCGACGTCAACTCCGAACTCGATGTTGTCACGGTGGGCAGAGAAATGACGGCTCAGTTGTTGAACAAGAAACCAGTATCGTAAATGGATTACCAACGCTACTTATTTTCTGCTCTCCCGATTGCGTGACAGACTTTAATTACCAGAAGGTGTCGATTCGAAAATTGGTACGAGTATTCGACAACAACTTTAAACGTTTTTACAAATCATAGTTATTAACGCAACCGATTTGATAAGTTGAACGAATGTAAATATTTTTGTTTGAACATTGTAAATTAATTATTAAGCATATTATCATAACTACATAATATACTTGTCTAAAAACGAAAACTAAAAAGCCCGTAAGCAATTAATATTTGATATTTGTATTACATTATAATCTGTCACTGTCATCAAAATAGTACTCAAAGATATTTGCAAGCGTAAGGCCAAAATAACTCCGTATAAAAAGTAAGAAAGGTGAAGGATAGGTCAAATTCAGAGAACGAGGAAGTGTACGTATTTTGTTTTTAACGACTGCATTTAAATTCGAAATGTGAAACCATCCAATTTCATTAAAAGTGTTTTTACCAAAGGACACATTTACTGTCGGGATTCAAGATGCCAGCAGATTCGTAGCAATGATTTACAAAGATGTGTAAAATAACGAAATATTAACACTACAGTTAAGTACCTACCTAGTGCTTAAATAAGGTTTAGGGCAATAAATTACTTGTATATTTCGTTTCCATTTACTTAATGATATTTTCTGTAAAGAGGAAATAAGGAGTGTCAGAATCAGAAATGCAAATGTATTTAAGTCATTAAATTCAATGTCAATTTTTGAAATTAATTAAACATAAGTGAGATATTCGAATTCATTCACCTAAACCAACGACCTTGGTTATAACATCAATGTCTAGAATAACTTAATATGGTGCCTTAACAATTTGTTGCCGTTTGTAACAGCATATTTAATTAAGCTTTTGAAATTGGTTTTATCTTAGTAATAAAATAAATTTTCAGTTGGGAGTTTATTTGAATTTCTTAACATAGGCTTGTTAGCTATCAACCAAGAATATGGACATACTTTAAAAAGTAGGAGTTTACCCTATTTAAAGAAGAAAGGTAACCCTAGAGTTAGCATCAAGTTTTACCGGTCAGCATGACGGCTGCGCGCGAGCAATGAAGCGCGCCGGCTGCGCCCGAGTCGACTGCGGACGGTATCAGCCGCTCTATCTCACGCCCTGTTACCACGTTTCTCACCTCCAGACGCCACCTCAGCCGCCTGAGCCCGCCTCGATACTTTATCGCCCGCAATCGCACCACTCATCTATTACTCGAACCTTACCCACTAAACCAAATGTCGATCGGATGACCTACTCAACCTTATCCTTCCTTTTGAGGAGTTACGAGTGACAGCCACGCCGAGGGCTTGTTACTTTGTCAAGAGTGATGGTTGTGTGTTTTGACACAACCAATATTTTTGAGTCGTGTGAAGGTAACAGTAGGACTTAAATTCAAAACTCAAAACATTTATTCTGCAAATAGACCTCAAGGGCACTTTTACAAGTCAAAATCTATCTGTATCAACAGAAAATATTGCAATGGCAGGGGCGGGGACGGGTCTATATTGAGATCCCTAAAAATTTTATCCTATTTTTGTATGCCAACATGTTGTTTGTCCTAGTGATCATTTGTCCTAACGTTTATAGCCCTAATAAAGAGTCACCTAATACATTTTGTCCGAAAATTATTTATCCTACTGGTTTATTACCTAATATTATTTGTCCTAGCGTTTAGTTCCCCTAATGACGATTGACCCAGTGTCATTTATCCTAACACTCAGTAGCCCTAAAAAATGCAGTCGGACTCCGCCTTAGCTCTGGCGCTGCGGGAAGACCAGCCCTTCCGCCCTTGCGTGCCAAAGCACGGTCGCACGTGCTGCGCTCCGCAGCTTCGGCTTGCCGCTCCGCTTCGCACGGCTCCCGCGCTTTGTCACGGCGGGCGAGGGCTGCTCTCTCTCCGCGCCTCCGGGTTTTATATACACTCTAGGGGTAGGGCAGACAAGACCACGTGGATAGTGGGGTGCTCCGATTCGGATTTGGTACCAATATTATGGATTGAAAAATTGTCTTTTGTAGCCCAAAGTAGGTTAATCGATATTATGGTAAATAATTTTAGGACTCTTAATCATTATGGCATAAATGCTTAGGACTAATATGCTTTAGGATAAATAATAGGTTATGGAACATGAATGTTAGGCCAAATAAACGTTATGACAAAGTCCAATAGGGCAAAACTGTTATGGCATGTGACTTTAGGACAATCGTTAGTAGGAATTCAGACGGTCCCCGGGGGGGGGGGGGGGGGGGTGACACTTGACCATAACAAAAATTATCACTTTAAAGCTTAATATCACGCTAACCAATTCTTTAATCAAAAAATGCTTTGAGAAATATTTTTAAAAGAGCTATCCAACGATAATCCACACGATGGGGTTTGGAAGAAAAAAAAATGCACCACCACTTTACATGTATGGGAGGGGAGGTATACATACACTAAAAAAAATTTTTTTTTGGATTTTATTCTACCGTTTTGTCGGCTTCATTGATATGTATACTCATGCCAAATTACAGCTTTCTAGTACTAACGGTTACTGAGAAAAACGGGGGACAGACGGACGGAAGGACGGACGGACGGACTGACATGGCGAAACTATAAAGCGTAGTAAACACGGAACCCTAAAAAGGTACAATAATCATCATAGAATATTATGAGATGTAAGTCATAGAAGCTAATAACAACACAGATTTGTTAGATATGTATAAGGTCTCTTAAGCGTCAACATGAAAATAGTTAATTACGATATTAAACCCTAAACATGAAGAAGGTTTTTTAATGATTAAATAAAAACATAAATTTAAACTAACGTGAGACATAGTTACACATAATAAGAGACAAGAGATTAAGAGATTTTTTAATAGAGACAAGGGCTGGGTTTTGCCGCCAGCGTGGAAACCTGTTATTCCTGGACTGAAATTGTGTAACGATGAACGTGTGGACGTAGTTAGTTCGGTGTGCCTGCTGTCGGTCGACTTGAACAATTTGTTAGAGCAGTCAGTGTCAACTCTAGCAGAGGACAGCGCCGCGCCGCCCCCGCCCCCGCCCGCCTCCGTCCGCGAGCTACGCGAGCAGTGACGCGCGGTCGGCTATCATAACATCACTCAACCTGATGAAGGACTCCAATTGCAGTCCGAAACATGTTGCGACATGTTTCGGACTGCAATTAGTGACTTTTCCAAGTGAGTGTCAACCGTTATTATCTTATTAAATAAAAACAACTCAATTGAACTCTATATTAAACTTTTACGAGTTAGCCTCTCGAACTTTAGAAGCTTGTGTATTTTTTCATAAAAATACATGCCATGTCATGTGTTCGACATACAGAGAAGTGAAGGACAGAGCTGAATGCAGAATAAGCTTGCAATTACTCCACCGACAAGAACCAAGCTCTTAAAATGATATGGAAATGATGATCTACTTTTTGTAGTTGATATGCATGCATATACTCGTAGTAACTATTTAGCATTGGGAGACAGCTGAACTTTTTGCAATGCAAATATCCGTGATATTATTTGGAGTATGCCTGCTAATAAAGTGTCAAACAGTCTGAATCCTTTCACATTACGCTTGAAGGCACTCATGTGAACCTAATCTAAATTTCGTGGGACTGAATTAAGCCAGTAGAAAGAACAGACTAACACGTTCTAATATATATTTTGGAACTTAGTCACTGGGAATCTGGCATTTAATTTACAGTAGTATCGAGGCCGATCACTCAAGCAGTAAAATCTAGATTGACTAAGCCGTTTTAGTATTCTAATCCTAACTCTAATCGCTTTTTGCCGGCCTGTGTGCTAGGCGTTGCTTAACACTAATCTAGAATCTAGAGTCATCTTAGACCGCTTTCGCTAGCTAATTGTCTATAATGTACCTAACGTGAACCATTTCGATAACGTAATGTCAACGTGTCTGGTGTCGGTCTGTCCACATTTTGCGCAACGGTTTGGTTAAATTATATTTTTTGAGTGGCGACGGCGAATATTGTGGCAAGGCGTGTTTTAGATCACTAGTGCATTAAGCTGTCACAGTCCCGATAAAACCTAAAGTTCTATCATTAATTACTTATTTTAAGTAAACTTATTTATTGAACGGATCAATAATGGGCAGAATGAATGATGCATTAGAATTATTTGGTACTAGGCGACCCGACGGACTTTGTATCACAATAGGTCGTTTTGCGAGTACCTATGTATAAAGCTAAACAACCTATAGCCACATAGTTTACATTATAAGTACATCGAATTGTGGATAGTACGAGTTTCCTCCATTCAATCATATTTTACTCGAACTTTCCAATTTTCCAGATAGTTTTCCTTTTTGTAAAACCATTAGGTATTTAAATACACTGACGGTAAGAAATTTCGGGTCACACTAGTTTAAATAGACTCAAAAGGTTTTGTTAAATATTCTACACTCGTTTTATTTACATAATATACTATTCTTCGTATTTTCCAACTGTATTAGCAATTTCCGGGTGCCCATCATAAAAATATCAATGTCCAAAATGACGATTTTCGCGACATATCTCGCTCCGTTAACGTTGTTTTTTTCATGGGTTTTTACGAGTCCGATTTAAACCTGGAAACGTTACTTTTTTTGGCTGTTACTTAAAAGTAAACAGTATGTATATATGTAAAATTAAATAATGATAATGTCATGATTAAAAAAACTTACAACCTCGCAGTATTTTAGGAAATATGACGGTGTTTTATTGACCCGTATTTTTTTGTCCGCGAGTGCAGATGAAAGAGAGAAAAAGTACTACTTACCCATTTTTTTTCAAAGTTTGGCAGCCGTTTGTTATTAGTCCCAGCACAAACATGTAGTTTGGAGGAGAGAAAATATTTTTGACTATAATTTCGCCTCACACGTTTCTTTTCCTGCTGCGGTCAGTAACTGTTACCGAGTACCGAACCGATAAACCGCAGGCAGAGATGCAACATTGCCGCTTAGTAAAGTATAAGCAGCTTATTAAGATAAATTAGTAAATACGCGCAATATGTTATTAAGCGGTGTTATCGGTCATTATTAAATCGATTAAAACAACTCTCCAACTTAATCAAAATTATCCTCATTCTGACAGTCCACAACCTTGTACTCGTAAGGTGCTACTTTAATTATGTATTGGATGGTGCATTTTTATGGCTTGCTAACATCATTTAGTAATTAATCGCCGGTGCCGACGTATTAAACTATATACCTGCTTATATACATACATCATCAACCGGATAGCGATCAAGGTTGCATCAATTAGAGGTGAGACTCGACTGAGAGTGATACAATGCAATAATGTCTTTTCGTTTGAGCGACCATCTGTCTTCTTATTTAAATGAATGTGTGATTGGGTAATGAAATATTATGCATTTTTGGGAAATTATTAACTCCTAATCGGTGACATACAGAATACAGTGCAATAACCACACGAAATCATATAATAAGTAATAGTACTAACGAAACTAAAGAACACAGTTGACATCGATATTTTATCGATTTCATTTTGATTACTTAGGTATACTTTTCATTGTTTAATTAGAACAAGACTCGATATACATATATTTTTGTACATTTGGTTAAGTATGACTTAATTTTACCGATAGACGTTCACAACGATGCTACGCATTATTATGTAGGTACTAGGTATACCTAAGTATCATCTTTTGATTTTGTTAATTAACTCATCATCATCTGAACTCAACTAAGGTCAGCATTGGGTGCTACTCGTCTTCGCTGTCTGAGGTTATTGTACTTTTTTAAAACATAATAACAAATACATGCCAGCCATTAGACCGGTCGAAGTACTCACTGAAACCTAGCATAAGAATGGCGTTTTCGTACTCCCACCAGCCCCATCTCTGAAATTCATTAATCATGGCGAATTAATTTTAATAGAGAAGTGTTATAGTTAAGTGCTTGTGCGCGTCAGAGCGCACTGACCGCGACTGCCGTAAGCCCCGTCCTATTTGAGCAAGCTTAAGTAGACGAGTCGGATTCATGCGGTCTAAATACACCGGCCATCACAATGCATCAGCGCCGCCGAAGTGAAGGGCACTCGGAATTCTGGGATTATTTTAACTTGTCTTTTTCAATGTCAGCGTTTAAAATAATTGCATCACAATTTTAAAATGCGAGCCTTTTGCTTTTAAGACGGTTTAAAGCGTCGTGTAATAAGATTATTTCCTGGAAATCACGAGACACTTCTTTGTCGGACTGTAGGTATTCGTAAATAACGCATTGTACGCAAACGAGAGTTGCTTAATTTTCCTACTGAAATTCTTATATACATATTTTGTTGCATGCAATCAGGATTAAAAGATAATTGTATAATTAAGCGTTAATACGAGTAGCAATAAGGATTAAAAACTACTTTGAAGTAGTTTGTAGGTATATTATTGTAGTTAGAGTTCCGCACGTGTTTTATTTTAACTAACACACTATATATTAGTTTGTAGATACGTTAATCAATTATTATTTTTCTTATACATATGTTATTTATCTACTATCATAAAAAACTATACCTATAGATTTTTAATGTCATTCTTTTTTGAGATTATATTTTTTATCAAAACATAAAAACAATATTAAGAATTTAACCGATTGCATATAAAACTAAAACTAATTATCTACAATTAAAATATATCACCTTAAGCTAAAAAAATAAAAGTTGCTGTCAACATTTGCTGCTTGCTTTGTTTTCGCCTCATTTACGTATCATGAATACTTTTGCCAGTTTGTCGATAAATCACAACATGACTAGCCTACCGTAAGGCACCGTACGTAACGTAAGCACGCTAGGAAAAAGAACAAGAGAAGAAAACGCATGTTCGTGACCAGCCGGCGGCCTTCCAAAGCGGACCACAATTATTTACATTGCAATTACGGAAAATCACTCTCTCTCGCGGACTTATCGTCCATTGTTTCATGTCGGAAACGATTTTGACAATTGATGGTCGGGTAGCTGTGTAAGCTACAAATATTATAGTCCAGTCAATGTAAGTGCCGGACCCTCTGCAATTATTCCCCCATTCGGGAGAACTTATGCATGACAAAACGAGCAAGTTGAGTATATATAAAGAGAAATTAAAAATGTTTTTGCGCATATAAGTTAATTTGCATCCTGAACAGCGTCAACGATAATATACTGCTAATCAATGGAATGGCTAGGAACTCTGGGAAGAATTTTAACTAGTTATTTTTAAACAGCCACGCTTGTTGAATGGAGTACTACGTGGGCCGCGTTCTATTGTAAGCCGATTTAAACACAGCTTAATTCCAATGACGTCGAATGATTTCTGGAATGAGATTGCTACATCGCAGATGAATATTTCGAAACACTTTTGCAATGGTATTCAAATTATTCCGATCGAAAATGAGTATCGCAATTACCTGTTGAATATTTTGCTATAGTGAAGCGTATTGTAGATATAATATTTGCTAGTTACTCAATGTTTGTACGCATCCGTGGTCGAAGTTAATTCGAATAGTCAGTGTGGTGAGTGGCGGCGGAGGTGTCAGTCTCGGCTGAGAACCGCCCCGGGCCCAATAGCTCACTCATTCGTAAAAAAGACCACCGAAATCTAATTTGCGCGAACAATCGTCCATCATCAGCATCACGTATGGTTGTTACTAGCGCAATTGTAGAGAAATCTTGCGTTTAAGTACGTAAAGTTAGGTTTTTTTTAATTATTAAAAATGGGATCGCTCTTGACCATGATAAATCATTTTTTTTTGTCACAATAAAAACTTTTTTTAATCTGCAACCTGCCGTTCATTAATGATACCCGACTTGACATAGTAACAAGACTGTTTGAGCTTTTGATTAAATGTCAGTAAACACAAGGACGAATTTTAAATAAAGTTGAGACATTCATTCATTAAAACATTTATTTAATTTCTTTACATATTCTATTCATTCATTTATTTTTCGTAAAACATAGTTTTACACGTCATTTTTACATAAAAACACATACACATTACATTTTACATTTTTACATTAATATCTTAACAAACATTGATAGTTTAGAAGAAAAAGAACTTCTAAATTAACACATGGCTAAAGAGATATTAAAATACCTATATATTTTTGTCATATTATGTCTTCGCCTACTATTGTCGTTTGTGAAGAACGGAATTCGTTTCTGCAATTATTCCAAGATATGGCGTATGAATGTTATTATAAAAAATATTCCTTAATTAGCTGAAAGGGTTGATACTCTTACACATGGGTATTTTATTCACGAGTTACAGTCCCAATAAAAGGAAGTTGCATTTTTATTGGGATTATTATGTGATATTTCCTTTAATGAAAATAATGTATTTTTCCTTTAAATTAGTTTTGAGAAAACGCTGTGACAGAGTGGCCCGTGAACAGCACTTCGACTTACCACTCTGTCACAGGATTCTACAAAAAAAGAAATTATTAAAGATACCGGTTAGAGAAAATGAAGAATTATGTGGTACTAATTAGTATTAAGACTGCACCGAGCAAATTTCTGAATAATTGCGATGATTGGATCACTTGCTGTATTATTATTACTAAAGCTTGAATTCTGTAATTCCTATATATGATATTTAAGAATACACTCTACACGTCATGTGTTTCAGAAACACAATTACTTATAGTTTTCTTCATAAAAATTCAATCCAAAGTTAGCTCTACTAAAGGATATAAACGCAAACTACAACGTTAATACTTTATGAAAGGTCTTCAATTTTTGAATAGTAACAAAACTACATGTTATCTAGGTCGTGTGTGTTTAACATTTGCAAAATGTGGAGATTTTTTTAACAATGCAAAGGAAATTCCGAAAATTTGACCGGTCGCCGTAGTTTTCTTGCCGGCAGATGGGCTCCGGCCCTCAATGGGAGCAGACGTATGCTGCTTTTCTCAGTTTGACATGTCATAAAAACACGCTTTTTGACAGCTTGCTCGTATACAAATACAAAATGTATACCACACACAAAGATTGCATCAATTGAAGTAGGGTAAATAAATGTTGACGTGTGGCTATTGAAGATTCTTTTAACATGGAATTTTTAGCATTAGCCATTCGTTATAACATAAAAATGCAATCTTTGGTCCCCAATGTTTACTAATGCAACTAAATTATAATGATTTCCTTTACGAAAAGGCATTTTAAACGTAAAAAGGTTACCGATGTATTTCAGTTCAAAGTAATTTACTTTTTATAAATTGGCCACCCAGAACGGAACGTTATGACATTTATGTCACTCATCATATTTCAAATTAAAATTTGTAAACAAATTGTATTTTGATATTTCAATAATTTAACGAATCTAATGTTATATTTTATGTGTATATGTACGGCGCTTTCACGTCAAACAATGATTACCTAAATATATCGCAGAATCTGCATAAACAAAACATATCCCAGAATCTGTACAAACAGGCACAATTATTATGGTGCTTTGAACAGAAGTTTATAAAATATCAGCGTTATACCAAGAAACAGATCTAGAGTGCTCTCTTGCAGCGGGAGCAGAAGAAAGAATATCGGAGTTTCTTCGCCAGTTTGGATTTAAATTGTGTAGTGTCTCAGCCGCCTGGTCATAATATAATTATACCTAGAATGAAAATAATTAACCTATGTTTCATTTATAAATAATAAACCAAGTAGTTGTTAGGGATGTGGTGACAATGACGATGTCTAACAAACAAATATGCAGTAATTACTTATAATATTAAACTGCGCTAGTTTCTATCTAAAGCTTTCATGCGTTGGAAATCCCGTTGCTTTGATTTTGTACAAGTAAGTACTTATGTCGCATCGCAATAATTGTCTCGACGTTATAGTAACCGAATAGCAAATAATAATAATTGTTATTTATTATTGATGAAAATAGACGCAATGTTAACCATTATTGAACCTTATCTCGTTGCAATAAGGTTCACGGATGTTCAGTTAAGTGTCATCGACGGCACGACTGTATAAAAGTTAATTTGTCAGAGCTGATACAGTAGTGGTCCGGCCAAGTTCCACAATTGCAGAATGTTACAATGACTTTCTTGATGATATTTGTTATATCATTAGGTTTTATAGTGCGTGTCATTCACGATAACGACGATGCGCAGGGAATGTCATACTATTCTATGCGCAATTCTGCGGATTGGGTTACGACGGGAGGTCGTGAATAACAAGAACTACCTATAAGGTTAGGTACTGGTTCCTCAAATACAAAGTTGATTCACAATATTGCTGCAGTTATCCCGTGCCGTATAAATAGTTTCAGTAGTTATTATATATATTGTAATAAAACTACCGCTTCTTCTCTTAAAACTTGCATTAAATCAGTGTCCATTTTAGAGTTAACCAACTGATAAACAGAAAATAATCAATTTATGAAAAGTTTTGCTTAAAATAACCTATTCAAGGTACAACATATACTCGTATCATGAAAATCACCAAGTAAACTCTCAAAATAAGTTCCTAAGTCATAAACATAAAACAGTCATAACATGCACGAACCGATTAGGAAAATTCTTTCTCTGTTTTAAGTTGTATAAAAATGAGTCTGTGAGGAAAGGGCAAAACAAAATACATTTAACAAAACAGGGGTTTGACAAGTTTTATTTTATAAACAAGGAACTGAGTATTTTACTACCACAAATTCCAAATTCAAGACATTTTCAGATACAACTAATACTTGAGTTTTGGTTACAGATCAGAACTTGACGATTTTTGTTACACTTCCCTTATGCACCAAGAAACCTTTAAATATTCAAAATCTATATTGTCATAAGTTGACATAAACATGGGTCAATGACCCGACCCAGCAAAATGAGGTAGTGTGCGTGAATAATGCAAGTGTGGGTTAATTGGGTAAATTATTAAAAAAATTGAAATTTGACAGGCGCTGAGAATTTACCCCGTACGATAGGCCCTTAAATATAAATGGTAAACTACTGAACCATCTCCGATTCGCAGATACCATCATCCTTGTCTCCGTAAACTCAACAGACTTGCAAATAATGTTACACCAACTCACTCAAGAAAGCAGGAAAGTGGGTCTTGAACTAAATCCAGAAAAAACGAAACTCATGACAAATGGGCCAAAAACACCTATAACTATAGACAACAAACAAATTGACTATGTCAACGAATATACTGACCTGGGCCAGATTATCTCTCCAGAAAATCAAAACGATAAAGAAACTGACAACAGAGTGTGCATTGCATGGAAAAAGTATTGGTCATGGAAAGAAATAATGAAGAATCCAGATATCCCCATAAAATGCAAAGGCAAATTATTTAAAACTTGCATACTCCCCAGCATGACCTATGGATGCCAAACATGGCCACTAACTCAGAAAAATAGAAAGAAACTAGTGGTATGCCAACATAATATAGAAAGAAGCATATTAAAGATGAAGCAAAATATGGGTAAGGGAAAGGCTATTTATTGTCGGTAAAAAAGAAGAACGACCCATATAGGGTAAAGGTTGATAAATAAGGTTTTTCTTTAATTCTAATACTCTACCGCTTTTCACTTTAAATTGGAGCAAATCGTATATATATGGAAATGCTGATAAAATTCGCATTTAATTCATAACCGAAGGAACATTTTCTTGACGATTTATATAACTTTTAGGTATTTAACAAAATTTATATAACTCTTCGAGCAGCTTGAAATAATATTATAACCCTTATGGCATAGTATACCGGGTAGAGGTAGTTATTTTTCATTACTGGTGTTATAAACATTGAAAAGTATCTAGTCAAAGTCATCTCTCAACAATCATTTAGAAATTCTCCTATCTCTATCTAAAAATGATCATATTTTCGAGTCCTACGCAAAGTACATTCGTGATGAACGAGTTCTACGCGTACAATGTGGCAAGAATTAAAATGTTTATTCATTTTACATAATAAACATAAGTAGTTTCTGAGACACATAATTAGTTGTGGCAAACAGAAAAAGAGAGTCGCACCACAAACAAGGATTGCTTGTTACCTTTTGGGTAGGTACGAAACCCTACAAATTAATTAAATTAAAAACGTTTATAGTAGTGAAAATGCAGCTCAAGATATCTAATCTAATCACGTAGAGCTAAGCTGAAGTAATTTACAGTCTTAATCTATTAATGGAGACGATCCTAACGAGCTAAATGAGAATATGACGAGTTATTCATGTGAAATTTCGGAGTTCTTACGGCCTCTTTCCGTCTAGATCGTAACAGCACCAGCATGATGATACAAAGTATTATACACACAAACATACACGTGAAGTTAAAGAAAAGCTATATACGACAACTTTAGTCACACAACCATCACAACTCGTACCCCCTGTATGTCTCAAATTAAAGCAAGAAAATACTTCTGCATAAAGCGTTAAGAAACAATAATTAAATCGAAATGAAATGGGGGATTTCTCGTGTAATGATTACAAGCAATGTTGGAAATAACATGACATGACACAAAGTCTACACAAGTCGACTGTGCTCGCCGCCGACTTACGGTGAAAACATTACAGCATCTATAGTCTATACCAACTTCTGCAGCATGTATTTTAGTAGGAAGATACATATATTGTATCATCACGTTAACTAATTAGAAGTCACATAACGCACGCAACTCCAAAGCAGTCACGTGCGCGTTGTTGACCCTTTATAAAATTTGAGGATTCACTGTGTTGACAGCAGACAGGAGAAGTTTAGGTCCCTCGCTCTCAACTCAGTGCATCCTTTTTAGGGTTCCGTAGTAAACAAGGAACCCTTATAGTTTCGCCATGTCCGTCCGTCCGTCCGTCCGACCCCTGTTTTTTTCAGTAACCGTTAGTGCTAGAAAGCTGTAATTTGGCATGAGTATACATATCATAACGCCGACAAAACGGTAGAATAAAATATTTTAAAAAATGTGTGTTACATGTAAAGTGGTGGTGCAATTTTTTTTTCTGCCAAACCCCATCGTGTGGGTTATCGTCGGATAGCTCTTTTAAAAATATTATAAGGTTTCTTAAAGCATTTTTTGATTAAAGAATTGGTTAGCGTGATATTAAGCTTTGAAGTGATAATTTTTGCTATGGTCAAGTGTCCCCCCCTCCCCCTGCCAGCTAAACGGTGGCTACTAGGCATGTGAAAAAAATCATGGTAGTAGTATATACGATGAATTTAAAAGGAAAACTATCACAGCTATGTTGATATTACTAGTTAACGAGTAATAGTCGAACTTCAGAAATGTACTTTGCAATTCAAACTTTCGTACAATTTCCTTAGATAATGTTGTTAATTCTTTCAAAAACATAGTAAATATAAGTTTGCAAACTTTTTAGTCCAAATTATAATGTAACGGGTGGACGACTACGGAACCCTACCTTGCGCGTGGCCCGACACGCACTTTGCCGGTTTTTGTTGTATAGGTAGGTTGTAGGTTAGGTTAGGATCTTACCAACCCTTACATGATTGAGTTTTTATTTTACCGAATGTAATTTTTTACGGGTAGGTACACAATACGGTATTAAACCCCTAGTCAAACCAGCAACTTTTTATTAAACGTCAAAAACGATTTGTTAATATGAAGTTTGTAGGGAAATACTGTCTTAGTGACGTCACTAAGACAGTGTGAGTAGGTTTGTTCAAATCAGCGTCCTTTTTAAATCTTTATGCTTATAAAATCTTTCAATTAACTAAAATAAATTAATAATTGATGTTTTTCGAGTATTTTCGTTAGATCTTTTATTAGTCAAGTAAAAAATAATTTATTTTTACTTTAGTTTAATACCCTATTGTTTATATAATTTTGTAAGCTTTGTTATTAAAATAAAAGACCGACAATACGTACCTATTTTTCACCAGTCACTAATAGTATTAAAGATCGATTAAGTAACTAATACATTCACTCACTCACACGATTTTTAGTCATCAATAAGTAAATAGCTATTAGACGCTCAGATTGAAAGTGGCCCACAAATCATGTGTAATTAAGTAAAAAAATATATAAAAAGCTCGTAAACGGTGGGCTGTAGCAAAAAAAATGTTCTTATACATTTAGTAATCTACATAAAATTCTGTACAAATAAGGTTCTATACACTTTTTCACTGGGATGAATATTTAATGAAATATTAAAGGGGGAAAGTCCAGAAATAACAAATGATACTTAAGTGGCCTCTCATTCCTTTGTTTTCCAATATTTTTGAAAACAAAAAATACTGTATTTATTTACTCAACGAGCTCTAATCAACGACACGCCACTCGATGGGACAGGTAATTTTTTTTACGCGCCTCCTTTAGGTATGCCCCCTTACTCGTAAAAACAATTACAATATATATTTTTTTTAATCGATAAGAGGGAGGCGCATGACGGACAGGGGCTGTGACCCACGTTCCGGCTCTTACCTGGTCCAACAAATTTCTGTCGCCATACAGCGTGGCAACGCAGCCAGCGTCCTTGGCACTTTTGGACCAGGTCTGAGCCGGACGTAGTTCACATGTATATAGTTATAGATTTTATTTTTTATTATGTAATTTAGTTTTATAATTAGATTTTAGTTTCTAGGTTACCTTTAATTTTAATTAGACATATTTTAAGTTTATTTTTATTTCATTTAGGTTTATTTTCAGTTACTTGTTTTGTAATGTACATTATTTGGTGAACAATAAATTCATCGATAAGATGCTTGTACTATAAAAATTGAAGACTATAGCTTCAACCGTTTGGCTGTAAAATCTTTGTGACACAATTTATTTTACGCGTCTCCCTTTAGCTGCATGGGGGATCCCTTAAAAATCAAACGGTTGGAGCAAGTCTTCAAATTTTCACAGTACGAGCATCTTATTCCAAAGCCATACATATTATCAAAAAAAACGTTTTAGAGGTAGCAAAGTTTACATACAATCAAATTTTAATAAACGTCGCTTACGACTACAGATGGTTTGGTGCAACTCACCCTTATACTGGGAAAATTTGTATAACCTGTGTGACAGACGACGCGACGGACAGACGAACGGTTGTGTGAGTGACGTGCTCCGTTTAGATCCTTCAGTTACGGAACCCTAACAAAAACATTTTTTGTATATATGTCAAATTCAAACCAATGAAAGGAACAATAGAAACAAAGCCTTAGTTCAGCACGCATGCATTATTAATTTTGATCTAATACCATTACTTATCCGAGCTGTTAAGACTGTTAAGAGCGGTGCCGGCGCCGACACGAGATTTACTAAGATAGGCTTTCAGAATAACGAGCTGCAATACCATGACTTACTTCTAAAACCTCTAATATGAAAACAATATTGTTAGAAATGTGAACCTAATCACTCACCACGTAAAGACGATATTAAAATACCGCACTGTGATCTCATACAGGATCGACGAAGGAAACAAGTCAATTTGTGTTTTGAAAGACCGCCCGAAGCTACTACTTTCCTGGAAAGCTGTGTCATAGGTCGCGGAGACACGCAACATTCGCATGTAAGTCGCGCCGTTACAATATAATTAATTCGTACTCGGGCGCAACTCCAGTGGCCAATTAAGCTCGTCTTTACTTACCGATGATCTCTACAGACAGGCATTACGGCGTGTCTTAACTCAGCTAGTGTTGAATAGAATACTTAAATTTATTCTTGGTTAGTCAATTTAACAGTACGTTAGGATTTTATTTACCGTAATGCATATTAGTTGAGATCATCGCTAAGTGCAGCGTCCCCAGCTCAAAGGCAAGGTTTGACAGAACATATCCCCACTTTAAGGGCCTATCGTGCGGGGTAAATTCTCAGCGCCTGTCAAATTTCAATTTTTTTAATAATTTACCCAATTAACCCACACTTGCATTATTCACGCACACTACCTCATTTTGCTGGGTCGGGTCATTGACCCATGTTTATGTCAACTTATGACAATATAGATTTTGAATATTTAAAGGTTTCTTGGTGCATAAGGGAAGTGTAACAAAAATCGTCAAGTTCTGATCTGTAACCAAAACTCAAGTATTAGTTGTATCTGAAAATGTCTTGAATTTGGAATTTGTGGTAGTAAAATACTCAGTTCCTTGTTTATAAAATAAAACTTGTCAAACCCCTGTTTTGTTAAATGTATTTTGTTTTGCCCTTTCCTCACAGACTCATTTTTATACAACTTAAAACAGAGAAAGAATTTTCCTAATCGGTTCGTGCATGTTATGACTGTTTTATGTTTATGACTTAGGAACTTATTTTGAGAGTTTACTTGGTGATTTTCATGATACGAGTATATGTTGTACCTTGAATAGGTTATTTTAAGCAAAACTTTTCATAAATTGATTATTTTCTGTTTATCAGTTGGTTAACTCTAAAATGGACACTGATTTAATGCAAGTTTTAAGAGAAGAAGCGGTAGTTTTATTACAATATATATAATAACTACTGAAACTATTTATACGGCACGGGATAACTGCAGCAATATTGTGAATCAACTTTGTATTTGAGGAACCAGTACCTAACCTTATAGGTAGTTCTTGTTATTCACGACCTCCCGTCGTAACCCAATCCGCAGAATTGCGCATAGAATAGTATGACATTCCCTGCGCATCGTCGTTATCGTGAATGACACGCACTATAAAACCTAATGATATAACAAATATCATCAAGAAAGTCATTGTAACATTCTGCAATTGTGGAACTTGGCCGGACCACTACTGTATCAGCTCTGACAAATTAACTTTTATACAGTCGTGCCGTCGATGACACTTAACTGAACATCCGTGAACCTTATTGCAACGAGATAAGGTTCAATAATGGTTAACATTGCGTCTATTTTCATCAATAATAAATAACAATTATTATTATTTGCTATTCGGTTACTATAACGTCGAGACAATTATTGCGATGCGACATAAGTACTTACTTGTACAAAATCAAAGCAACGGGATTTCCAACGCATGAAAGCTTTAGATAGAAACTAGCGCAGTTTAATATTATAAGTAATTACTGCATATTTGTTTGTTAGACATCGTCATTGTCACCACATCCCTAACAACTACTTGGTTTATTATTTATAAATGAAACATAGGTTAATTATTTTCATTCTAGGTATAATTATATTATGACCAGGCGGCTGAGACACTACACAATTTAAATCCACATCACTCAAACTGGCGAAGAAACTCCGATATTCTTTCTTCTGCTCCCGCTGCAAGAGAGCACTCTAGATCTGTTTCTTGGTATAACGCTGATATTTTATAAACTTCTGTTCAAAGCACCATAATAATTGTGCCTGTTTGTACAGATTCTGGGATATGTTTTGTTTATGCAGATTCTGCGATATATTTAGGTAATCATTGTTTGACGTGAAAGCGCCGTACATATACACATAAAATATAACATTAGATTCGTTAAATTATTGAAATATCAAAATACAATTTGTTTACAAATTTTAATTTGAAATATGATGAGTGACATAAATGTCATAACGTTCCGTTCTGGGTGGCCAATTTATAAAAAGTAAATTACTTTGAACTGAAATACATCGGTAACCTTTTTACGTTTAAAATGCCTTTTCGTAAAGGAAATCATTATAATTTAGTTGCATTAGTAAACATTGGGGACCAAAGATTGCATTTTTATGTTATAACGAATGGCTAATGCTAAAAATTCCATGTTAAAAGAATCTTCAATAGCCACACGTCAACATTTATTTACCCTACTTCAATTGATGCAATCTTTGTGTGTGGTATACATTTTGTATTTGTATACGAGCAAGCTGTCAAAAAGCGTGTTTTTATGACATGTCAAACTGAGAAAAGCAGCATACGTCTGCTCCCATTGAGGGCCGGAGCCCATCTGCCGGCAAGAAAACTACGGCGACCGGTCAAATTTTCGGAATTTCCTTTGCATTGTTAAAAAAATCTCCACATTTTGCAAATGTTAAACACACACGACCTAGATAACATGTAGTTTTGTTACTATTCAAAAATTGAAGACCTTTCATAAAGTATTAACGTTGTAGTTTGCGTTTATATCCTTTAGTAGAGCTAACTTTGGATTGAATTTTTATGAAGAAAACTATAAGTAATTGTGTTTCTGAAACACATGACGTGTAGAGTGTATTCTTAAATATCATATATAGGAATTACAGAATTCAAGCTTTAGTAATAATAATACAGCAAGTGATCCAATCATCGCAATTATTCAGAAATTTGCTCGGTGCAGTCTTAACGTCTCTATCTGTTATTCTGGGGGCCGATTTTTGAGTCTCGAACGCTCGACTATTCACTCGATATCTGTAAAAACGTCATAGTTTTTTGACAGATCTCGAGAAAAAAATCGAGCGTTCGACACTCAAAAATCGGCCCCCTGATCTATATTTCATAATGACAATAACGGATTACTATCCGTATCAGTTTGATATTACCTATACATACTCGAAAGAAAATCGTTATCCTAGTGACGTCCCTGTTTGATAATAGAGTAGGTGCTGGAATAGCGGCCCAAGTTATGTATGTTTCCTAATCTAATTTGGGGGATAAATCATCTTATAGGTTGTTATCAGGGCTGTGAAAGGAGTTCAGGATCCAGTGGAGAGATGTCCATTGAACTCTATTCCGACTTTCCGACCAGCTGACCTGCCTATCCATACAATCGAGCACTTCCTCCTGAAAAACTAAGCGAAATTACCTTATGCTTGTCTACTGATATGCCAAATTGACGCTACGCCACTGTTAAGTACCTACTCTTCCTCAAAAAGTAATGGCGTAGACATTTCGTGTCCACATTATTTTATTAGTTACCTACTTATAATATTCTGCTATTTCTTTCTTTCTTATAATATTCTGTTCTTATAACATTCTATTAATAAACCGTTATTTTAAACAATAATACAAGTAAGCCATACCAATGTCTATAAAATCCATATGAATCAAAGTTTACAATAACAGAATAACTTGGCTAATCGCCATATTACTTTACTTTAGAGGTGGCTATCAATCTTCATTACGCGTGTAACCGGCGCCTTGCGATTAATTTTACATAATAAAGTACACGTGAAAGTTGCATGCCGTTCGTCTTGCGCCCGATAAACAAGCAAATTGGTTTGCACTTTAAAAACGTGAACTAAATCCATACATACTCCATTATTTATTGTCGTCATTGCTATGCTGCTTACATGTAAAACATTAATGTGGCGTCTCAGTCAACACACACACATAGATTAAATTTGAGCATTTTAAAATCTATGAAACAGAAATTCAAATAATACTACGCCACAACGCTAAAAAGTAATATTACTACCTATGTTTTAGGAGGCATTTTCGATGGAGGTAGTTTCGTATATATAGGTACCAGTGGCGGAGCGTCCATACAACTCGATTCCCACCGGCTTGCCTAATTTTCAGCCAGTCCAGGTCTTTTACTGCGGGTCATGAAGAATAAGAAAGGCAAATTATTTACGGCTTCCCTAAGAATATTTCTGACGCGCCGCCACTGATAGGTACTTACAATACGAGTAGGTAGCCTTAATTTTGTTAAACCTTTTTTCAGATTTTTCAGTAACTCTTGTAGTTAAGCAATGATTACCTACTGGTATGGTAGCAGCGACTGGTAGTTCAGTTTCAAAGCTTTAAAAGTTTAGGTTTCCGGTTAAACTACTAATGAAGTTTCGGGATAGCGATAATTATGTAACTGATAAGTTAAATCATCATAAATAACAATGTTTAAAGTTAAAACTGTTGCTCTTAACGTAGTAAATTGATTTCCTAGTCTTTACTTTATACCGCAAGAAAAGGGTCAATAAAAATAAACTGTGCAAATCTGACGCCCATTATTTCGATATAAAAGTTTCCATTTAAGTCGTTACAGAATCGTTAAACGTTAAAGTTAGCGCTATTTGTGTCTTGCTCGTGGATATAGAAGGCTCTTGTAACGCATACCGGCAACTCACCTGAAGTGAATCAGCCAG
Organism: Cenopis cana; assembly: GCA_951800055.1. Classification (NCBI taxonomy): domain Eukaryota; kingdom Metazoa; phylum Arthropoda; class Insecta; order Lepidoptera; family Tortricidae; genus Cenopis; species Cenopis cana. Next base: position 7,052,894 of record OX637477.1, on the reverse strand, counting down.
TGTAAGTCGAACCTCCCAACGCCACGCAGTTGTTGCTGATCTCAGGCGTCAAGATAGAATAGATGTGAGCGATGAGGCGGATCGACCTAAGCTGTGAACAGCGTAGCTGCGCCGCGCGATGCTATGTCGTCGGCGCGGCCCGTGCGCGGGCGCCTTTCACCGCGGGTCGTAGGTCAGGGCGCGCTCAGGTGCTCCGCCCTCAGCGATGTACCCCCCGCACCCCGCGCCTACACACCCCGCGCCACCCCTCTCTACACCGCGCCGCTAACGGCCCGCCACCATTGCCCTATTCAGCTGTCGCCGCGTGAACAACGCCGCGCCGCCGCACAGAACAACAGCGCTTATGAATTATTCCAATGCTCTACACCGTTTTGAAATTACAAAACAATGCAAAATGAAATAATAAATTTAAATACGCTCTTTGTTAGCTTTCCGAAGGCACTCATGGTCGTAAGTCTCTTTACGAGGTACACGCATTTCAGGAGCGAGCTACAACACGGCGTCGTAGCCGTACGAAATGAAAACATAATATTGCACGAGCTTAGTATAGTTACAATACTCGGTAATCAGGCAAGTGGCGAAGCGAAGGCGTTGAAGCGAAAGTGGCACTTTATTCAGTAATCAAGCTTTAAAATAAAAACTGAGTGTGAATGTTTTGTAAGATTAACGTGATAATTTCCTGTTACCGGAGATAATGCGAGAATCAATTTGTGTCGAGTGCAGTTTTGAGGCACGGTGGCGTGTGAGATGCGTCGTTAGGGTAATGCGAGCGTAGCGGCGGAAGCTGCGCATAGCGAGCTTTCGGAGGTTCCCACGGCTGCCCCTCCCGCGCGCGCGGTTGCACAATGAGAGGTGAACGCGGATCTAAGCAATCGCTTAACCTCGCCCACTGCGCCGGCGCCGATCTGTACCGTACTGCTCTGCCGTGTAAGCCTGAGATACATAAAATCACTATCTAACTATTCTGTCCATGTTTCCGATAACCTGCGTCTAAAATTTATTTCTAAGCTGCTTGGTTTGGTCGTTCAGGGGGGAAACGTGTAATATTATGGGCAAGTCAAAAAGTGAAAATGGCGACATGCATGCAGTTCTGTATAACGGTGGCAATTCTGGTATAGTCAGTCCAATCCACGATGACGCGCCCCACTCCTCATTGAATTGTTAAAATACTACAATTTGTTTCATCCATAGCGTAGGTAGAGGTGGGCACAGCTTCGAGGATTGAGCAAACTACATATCTATAGAAAAGGCTCGGTATATTGGAGGGTCAAGTGTTTACTGAAGTGTCATGTCATGATCGTTAATTAATGTTACTCATGTTTACAAATATATATTTCATGCGAAAAATGCCGGTCGAATTCCCGGTAACCTAGAAAGTTACGGCGAGCCTTTCATTGCACAAGCACATTTAGTGGCCTCAAATGCACTAAATTGTTTGCCTTTATCTTGGCTCATTATTTGTCTTAGCTTCTGAACCATACTAAAATAGGCAGCTAACTCAAAATCCTAGACCTATTGGATTTACAAAGTTTCATTAGCACTAGGCGAATCCTAAGTATAATATAAGAGTTTTTTCTCAAGACGAAGCTATTGGAATAAGCCACAAATGCCACAACCAGCTACCTACAAACGTATGGGGGCTAGTGAAGGAGTCACGCATTCTCTACGGATCCATCATCTTCACTCATTAAGAGGAATGCCTAGCTGACCAACTTTTCAAATCTTGAATTTTTGACATAATGTTTCTGTCGCGCTGCTGGGAGCGGGAGCGGGCGCTGTCTATGTGTGAGCGCACGCACACAGGCGCGAGACGCAAGCCCGCGAATTTACTTACTGACCCAGCATACGATAAATTAGGCTGTAGGTACAGATCGCACCATAGAAAAAGTCCCCCCTTGAGCACTTTATGAAAACTGTACAATAATTTCGTCAACTAAAATGAATCCACTTTAGCTCAGACGTTAACATGGTTGACACGCAATCAAGAGGTTCATGGTTCAAATCCAGAGATTGACAGAACTTTTTGCTTTTTATTTTTCTTACCAAGTGTAATGCTTTTATAATAAATGTTTATTTAGTCAATATATTGATTGGATAATGAAATAAAATAACGCCTAAACTTTTTTTTACTTTATTAACTTGAAATACTTAGCAATATCATATTGAAAATAATAGCGTTTTATCTTGGCATAAAAATATGTATATCTCTCTTTATTTTACACATCTAAACAAAATAATAAACAGAAATAAGAACAAATAACAATATTGTTTTTTTTTTGGTTAGCTAAAATTGTGGTATATTTATTTGGCTGCCCTGCCATAATATTGTCTATACATATTATAAAACTTGCGTTACTTAGACAACTATTGACAGACAGTGCATAGCCTAAACCACTGAAGATATAACTATGAAATTTGGAACATATTTTCTTTAGGGTACGTAGACGTGTACTAAGGATTTTTCGATTTTTTTTAAATTCATCCCCTAAAGTGTTTAAGCGAGGGTTGAAATGTGTGATTCTTTTATAGTATGGGTTTCCTTTGAACCCATTTCAAGATTTCAAAAGAGGATGTTCTCAATTCGGTTCATCAAAATGCAGATCTGATGATGGGATCCATGAGGAATCGAGGGAACTCCTCAAATCTTATAGGCAAACATACAGTGATTTTTGTGTTTTTATCAACAAATCAAGCATTTTCATACAAGAATGTGACATTTGATCATGAAGTGGGACTGCTGATGATGTTCAGAACAGAACTCTTCAACGACGCATAGTTCACGTTTGGCGAATTGTCCTCTTTGCTGTGTTTGTTAAGCAAGTTAGATTTACAAGACAATCATTTGTCAAGCTCGAGTTCTGATGATTGGATCCATCAGGAATCGAGAGGGAACTCCTCAAATGTTAAAGGCATACATAAGTTACATTACACATTTTAGTATTTTAACAAACAAATCAGGCATGTACATTTAAATAAATTGACATTTGATGAAGTAGAACTGTATGTAAGTATATGATGATCAGAATGGAACTCTTCAACCACGTATATTTTTGTTTTTTTACATTTTTGTCAAACTTGAGTTCTGGTGTTGGATTCCATGATGAATTGAGCGTATACTTACTCTTCTACCATTGTAAACATACTTATAGCCATTTTTAGGGTTCCGTACCCAAAGGATAAAACGGGACCCTATTACTAATGCTAAGCTCTCCGTCTGTCACCAGGCTATATCTCGAGAACCGTGATAGTTAGACAGTTGAAATTTTCACAGATGATGTATTTCTGTTGACGCTATAACAACAAATACTAAAAAACAGAATAGAATAAATATTTAAGGGGGCTCCCATACAACAAACATATTTTTTTTATTGCCGTTTTTATAGATAATGGTACGGAACCCTTCGTGCGCAAGTCCGACTCGCACTTGGCCGGTTTTTATTTCATTGTATGGAATCCAAGAGTGCACCATCTAAGTATAATCATCTTTCACCGGTCTCCCCCATTGAAGTCAGTTTTTTTTTATTATATAATATGTAGATCTATAAAAAAAATAGGTTTATTTCTATTACTTACATGACATTTTTCTTACTCTTAATCGCCACGAGTTCTACGCGGACGAAGTCGCGGGCAAAAGCTAGTGGGTTATAAAAACCTATGATTCGTTAATAACTTTACCACTAACTAAGTAGCATTTATTCCTATATCAAAGACAAGGGTTCCCAGGTCACCTTTCTATTCAATATTCTTCCATTGTGACTCAGGGTTTTTCTTGTGATTAATAACTTTTCTGGTAATAATGATTTATCGATAATTTTTCACCACTAGCGTATCGACAATATATGTCAGCGACTGTTGCCCATCCCTATTCCTTCTGTGTACGTATATTTAGAAACTGACTCCGCCACGAATTCGTGCGATAAGGACAACTGCAGCTCGGACTAAAATTCCCTTGCAAAAAACTGAAAAATCGAGGTTTCGTTCTCGACTGTTTCCTCATCCAAAACGCAACCAATCATTATAAAATTTCGGAAACTGCAAAAGCAAGAACTAATCTATGCCGCTACGTTTTGATTTTTTGGATATTTGTTGTCATATTTGTATACTGCGCCTTTTTATGGCGCCAATTCAACTAAGCCGTTTTTGCGATTTTTGGAGGGCTGTAACTTTCTTTAAAATAAAAATATCCATAAAAACAAAACGTAGCGGCATAGATATTGATGATATTGATCTTATTTGAAAAAATCATTGCTCTAGGTTCAAAAACCAGGGCGGAAACAGTCGAGAACGTTTGTATGGGAAAATCGCAGCTAGGCATTCCTCTTAAGGAAGATTTTTAATACTTAGATCTTACACTATTGAATCACTCAAAACTGAAATCTCCAAATGCTAATTTAGCGATCAAATTCAGACACTAATGACTTTTTATTATTAGAGCCTAAAGATAAGATCGAAAAGGTAAAGTGATGACCAAAATTCACAAACAATATTTTCATTATGGAGGCTGAGGCGGCCATCGCCAGCACCATCGTACTGTTAAAGAGGCTTACGTGTAAATAATACTGTAAGTGCTTATATCTTTTTGTATTAAGATGGGAGAGTGATGGTTACTTTCGATATATCCGGCAGGTCGGGCGAGGTCACGACCGCGCTTTTTTGTCCAGCACCTATAGCTAGACATACCGATGCCCAAAGAAGAAATGAAGTAAGAACTTACGAGTCCATGCATGTCAACTGCCTTTTTCGTTTGAACTGCAACGTAGTGGCGAGTGCATGCGACGCGTGATTATGTACGACGCGCTTAATTATGCTGTCACATCGTCACTTGATGGGCAATAGTGAAAGCGAACGATACCTATTATACCTGCCATAATGACAGGGAAGTTTGTAGGTAACATCTCGTAAGATTTATAATGTTGTCCATTTTTATACGACAATGCCATCTCATTTCAAGTTATGATTAACTGTCTGATGAAACGGATTTTAATTGTTTACATAAATAAATTACCTATAGTTTCTATTTAGGTATGATCCTCATTATTACCCGACTGCGGCGAAGCCTTAACGGAGGGTTATGTGATTTTAAATAGAACCGTAATGTTGGTCCGAAACATGTCGAGCGATATTCGACGTTAAAGACGTGAGTGACGTTAGACAATTCGGCTTTCAAAGTTACGATTGGTTACGATTATCTAAGTATTGGAATACCGTTAAATAATACCCACGTATAGCTGTAGGTACTGTACCCATGTGATATGGTGACGTATAATTTAGTAAAAAATATATTGTAAAAGATATATTTCTCCTTTTACCTCGAAACGATAAAACGTCAACCAGTGGAAAATTATTTAAAATATGCAGTATAATAAAGATCATTAATTATTAAGAACAGTTCTGTTTGGTAGATACGAACGAAGCAATTTAGCAGTGGATTCAGTTCCGGGACCGGAATGGGCCGGTCATCCTTGAGCGCGTTGAATCCGACGCGCCCAGACCAACCCAGACCGCAATCTTTAATATAACATACTATGTAGAACTATATCACCGAACGGTAGGTTACTGCCGTATCGAATCCGCTGCGAAATCTGAAATTGCACGGTGAATTTTTATATTACTTTCCATGATTATAACAGCAGATTGCTTTTTTTAAGGTGAAGTTGGGTTGTAGATAACCTTATTAACAGTATTATTTTATCGTAGTGGCACTTCGATACCTACCTAGTAAGAATTTTAGAAATAAAAGTAGATGAAACACGGTAATTTTTTTTTGCATTCAATTAAGTTAATCAGCGTAAGATAATGTGATTTTATTTAACTTGATCGTCATAGTTTTTTTTAAATAATCGCTACCATAACTTTATAACTACCTACAACACTCAAATTTAGACCCCGCAACAAATAATGTGAAGTTACAAACATGGTTCACCCTAGCCGTCATGCGATGTTGTGTGTTAACAATTTTCTATAAACTACCAGACACCATTCAGAATGTAATTAGACTTGACGCAATTTCAAAACAAAACTTAAGACATTCCTAATAGATAAACTCCATGAATGATTTCTTTTATGTCATTAATAATGCAAATATGGACATGTAATTGAGATTGAAAGTAGTAAGAAACAGTACAGAAATATTATTTGATTAAATTTGTTGTATGTAATGAAAGCGGACATAATTACTAAAATAATGTTAGTTATTTTATTGTTTTGTCATTCTATTCCATTCCTATAATTTATTTTTTAGTTTTATATTATTTATTGTATTTTTTTTTTAATTTAAAGTAATTGTTTTGTTTTCAGCATTACTGCTATATTTGTCTTTATCTTTATTTTATTGAATGTTTATCGTTTTATTTTGATGTGCCCTAGCAAGGTTCATGTTTTGGATATTAATGTTACCTAAGACCCCTGTACAACATGATTGCAATAAATGAATTATGGATGTGCTCTTAGAAGCTACTCGAAGTTGGCCCTATAAATTTACTTTCTCAATAGGCATGAGGACTATTTTTTTCTCGTGCAATTCGAACCAGTTTTTAGAGAAGATCGCATGTTTGTATGGGACCACCTACAACTAGGGCAACACAAAAGATGAAAATGGGAGACACAGTTTAAAATAGCGGTCGAGCACTGAAAACGCTCCATACTGATTGACTGACAGGCGTGACGTCACGCCTGCTTTCTCATACTACCGTTGTATGAAAAAAAGGGAAATTGCCGTTTTGTGAATTTTTTTTATTGAAACATGAGAATTATATTAGTAGCCTTCAATTTAAATTTTCTATCTTTATAACCATACTATGTTATAGATCGTAACATCAGCAGTCATCTACCCAATTGGCACGATGTTCACATTGTATATTTATGCACATTGGAATGGCAGGTGTAACACGACACGAGTAACTACCTACACTTACTCGTACTCACTCATAAGCAACGCCAAGAAAAGCAAACACTCTTAGCAAGCTGCAATTCAATCTCTCAGAATATATGAATACCAATCACTTACTTAGGTCTTAGTTGCGGTTGTCAATATCGTTATTTCTAGAAAATTAGAATTTGATATGGTAAACAGGTATATTTCTACTATATTACCTTGTGTGTGTCACATTATTTACTCGCAATAGCATTATAGTGCTTAATGAATTCAATCTGCCTAATATGAGCGAGAATTATCTAAATCCATTCCTTCTACGTGCGATCCTACACTTAGATTACTTAAAGGCGCAGGGGTGGGCAAGCCATTCTCCATACAAATTCTGTGCACGTTTTATTCGTAGGTTTTGGCACTAACGAATATTTCAAATATGAATTGGAATATGGAAATTTTCAAATATTTCAAAAATATGAAAAATATAAAAAAATCTATAAAATAAATTACATCAGGGCTTAGCTATCAGAAAAATAAGCATATCTACTGACCAAAAATCATAACTTTATTTCAAACACAAACGAAAAAAATCCTACACAAAGTTTGTATTAGAGAGCTTGTCTTAAGGCGCTACAACGAGAAATTTAGAAACTTTGAAACGCTGTTCTGCCCAGACGAGGAAACAATAGGGACTGATTTTCAGATATATGATTCTTGACTACCTATATGACTGTTTCTGACAATAGCCGAAACATGCTTGCTTAAAATTTTCTCGATAGAAAAAAATCCAAAGTTGAAGTCTATATTTTCCTTTTTTTACTCAGCCTACTAAACCAACGCATTATTAAAAGACACGAGTAAGTTAATATGATGGTATTTTACCTCATCTAAACTGTGTCAAGAGAAAATTTAATAAACCTGCACACAGTCAGATATTTAACGAGATTTGTCTAAAAAAGCCATTCTCGGAGAGTGTTGCATCCCGTTTTGTCGTGACCGAAAAACATAAGGGCGTATCTTTCAATCGATATATCGCCTTAACATAATACCTTAAAATGCACATTTAATTAGACATACTTATACTTACTTAGATCACTTCGAATGGCCGAAATTAGTAAGGATCCGTTTACAGGATACCTACCAAACACGTTTACACGTGAACCCCTGAGCGGGTATGACGATGCATGCAAATGAAGTCACTTAAACTTATATAATAAAAGCATACATATAAATCAAATGATCAATTTACACTTGCTCGCCGCGTGGGCACACCGGCTACTTGAATTTCACATATATTATACAGTAACGGGTATTGTTTGGGTTTCAAAATAAAATTGAAAGGCTATTATTTAATAAAACAATATATCACTGTAACACTGACTGCATTATTCAAATAGATATGTGAATATTTGTTGCACTAAGTAGGGTATACCTATCTATGTGACATCCCACGCGACGCAAACAAAAGCAAAAGAATGAATTTGTTTTAAGGAATCAAGTTTGATCGATGTCTAGACACTAGACCACCTGAATTAACCTCTCTAGACTCTAGAGGTTAATTGAAATGGTTATCCTAAACTGCATTTCAATCTGTTTAGTTAGCTTTTGAGTGTATAAATATACCCTAAATGCGTAGGTATTAACCTAAGCATCCTGCTAGAGAGGAGCACCTGCCCTCTTCTACCGGATGCGAGCTAGCATTTTGGTACGAAAACGTCTATATTTTTTTTTTTAGCAGGAGTGTTTGGCTCTTATGTTAGTAAATTTAGGAATGTAACCTATGTATATTTAGTCACCCGAGTTTGCAGTGCACCAACCTAAATACTCCCCCTTCATTCAAATAACGCGAGGTGTTCAAACGATTATCCCCATAGAGATGTGAACACCGCAAACGCAGGTGAATGTACACAGGCGAGTACAGAAAATAACAAGAGAGGTATCTATTCAATCAAACAAAAACAACTTTTAACAAAAAACACTGCCTTCAAATAAACTACAAAACAAAAATCTTGATAGAGATATCTTAGCGCCACCCATGAAATACTTGGAATTTTGAAAAAACACGACATTAGTTCCAGACAGACAAATGCTACCTATACATACCCATGTTTCCCTTGAATTCCCTCAATTCTTCATATCCCGTCATGGGTAAGAGATCCATGGAGAACTGGATTCTGGCAACAACGTCAATCAGTTCATAAACGACGGAGTTCTAAATGAGACAAAAAACAAAAAACACATACAACAAGTCTCAAGATCAGTCAATTTTAACATTTTATCTCACATGAAGTTGTTCTCTTTGATTAAAAGATAAGTACTTCAAACTGTCAAAGTCTAGAGGTAGTTATTTCTAAATGTGCACGTAATACAGAAATATATATCTAATAGGCATAATTAAATCATATTCTACAAAATTGTCACTCACACGGCGATGATAATTATAGGCGCAAAGAGCGTCCAACACAAAATAATTAAAAGGTCAAATCAGAAAAAAATTAACTTGGTAGGTTATATTCGACGCTTCCAGTCTCTTGGATGGTTTATGAAGCTTAATACTACCTAGACTACTATAGCTACACTCTTACGGCTTTTTCCTATTAACACCTACAGGTTTTATTTACCTTGGACATACTGTCTAGCTTATGTCTGTTTGCGATTGAAGACCCTGACCAGCAATACGTAACACCAGCAACACATTATGTAGTAACCAACAGGAAAACAGTGTCATAAAATATTACACAACATAACTTACCATCTCACAAGCTGTCTACGGTGTGGTATGTAGGTGCTAGGTAATAGGTAAAGGTAAGTACCCAAGCACGTCATAAACGTTAGATAAAAATATTTCACACGACGGCTCAGTAAAGTCAGCTGCAAAATATGCACTACAAGCTTTTGCTCGCGACTTCTTCCGCATTAAATTCGTTCACTGCATTAGAATTTAATAGCTTTAAGGTGATGAGGTGGGTGTGAGGTGAGATGTGTGTTTATGTGAGGTGTGCAATAAAGAGTATTTGTTGTTGTTGTTGTTGTTGTGCAGCGGGGCAATCTAGACTGCGGGTAATTAAAACTAATAGAAATATTTTCGGTGTTTTACATCGTTTCCTAGAGTGCCGTCTTGGTGAAACTGTAGAAGGGCTTTTTCACTATCCGGGCATAGATAGCACTCTAGTAAAATGATGTTAAACACGGGAGATATTTTCGATTAGTTTAAATTTCCCGCAGTCTAGATTGCCCCGCTGCACCTTACTTTTATTTCAGGCACCATACCTACCTAGTTATCGCTCTACTATACAAACTTTTTAGCCTATTATGTGTCCCACTGCTGGGCAGTGTCCTCTCCCCATGTTGTCCAGACGTCCCTGTCCAGAGCCTCTTCCTCCCAGTTGGAGACAAATACGTCCAGAACATCCCGCCATCGCCGTCTGGGCCTGCCCCGTCTGCGTCGTCCGTCATTTGGCACCCACTTGGTAGCTGCATTAGCTCACCTATCCGGGTGCATATGACAGACATGGCCGGTCCAGTCCCACTTGAGCCTGGCTGTTTTGGTACCCACGTCAGCTATGCGTGTTTTGGAGCGTAGCGTAGTGTTTCGGACACGGTCCGTCCTTTTAACACCTAAAATGCTACGCTCCATAGCACGTTGGCAAACCTTCAATTTGGATTTCTGGATTTCGGTTAAAAACCATGTTTGCGCACCGTAGGTTAGTTAGGACAGGCAAAATACACATATCGACGAGTTTTCGCTTTAGTGACAGTGGAAGGTTGCCCTTCATTAGTGCCTTCATGGACCAGTAGCCAGCTGGAAGACCAGGCGTTATCTAAGTATACGGCGCTCGACTTCCTTGTCTTGCCTGTTGCTTCCCATGAATATACAAACTTACAATTACTTAATATACTTCAGGTTATTTTTAGGTTAGTTTTAGTTTTATTTGTTATTTTATATTAAGTGTCTACTAACCAAAATAATGCACCTATATAAAAATCACCCCCTTAAAGGATAATTTCCGGGATAAAAAGTAACCTTTGTCGTTCCCCGGGACTCAAACTATCTCCATACCAAATTTCATTTACATCGGTTTTGTTGTTTAAGCGTGAAGAGTAACAGAAAGACAGACAGACATACACACTTTCGCATTTACAATATTAGTACGGATTCTAACATGAGGAAACTATTACCCTAACTAGCACACTAAACAAACTAAAGTTAAGTCTGTATATAATCGGCTACCCTAAGGTTGTCTGGAAGAGATCGCTCATTAGCGATAAGACCGCCTGTTGTTTGCCTCTACTCATTGTCAAATTGTCATTATGTACTGTTATGTGTTACTTTTGTTGAGGTTATGCAATAATAGTTATTTGTTCAACAAGAGAGCAAAGTAGATTTTTGCTGCGAGTGTTGATGTTGAGTCCCGAGCAAGCGAAAGATTCTATAATTGAATCACGAGCGTAGCGAGTGATTCAAAATTAGAATCTTGAGCGTAGCGAGGGACTCAAAGACACGAGATGCAAATATCTTTGCTCTCGCGTGATACATAGGTACAACTTTTCACCTCAGCGGCGAGAACATATTAAACTTTAATAACATCATTTACGGCTTATCATAGGCTTTTACGTGCGTGTCTCGTGATAAATCAGGCAGATTTAATTCAGCATTGATTAGGAATCTCCTGCTTGTCTTAACTCCTCAGCTAAGCCAGCACAAGACGAACGCAAGCGCGCGACACGAGTTTAGGCGCGGCGGACTTTAGGTACATAATCGCGCGAACTAATTCACATGCACAGTAAAAATTAGTTGTATCGTTGTTAAAATACAGCCTATGTTAGTGTCACAGATTTCACTTACCTACGCACTTTAGTCATTTGAACAATATCTGTAGCGCAAGAATGAGACAATAACACTTTTTAAGTAGGTACTCTTCTCACTCGGGTCAGCTCGCGTGTACACTAAGACGCACTGTTTTTTAAGTCTAAATAACTAACCCTTCATCACTATAATGTTTTCTAGATATTTTTATAATATTCAAGGCTGATTAAGATTATTATATAATGTCTTTTAGCGCAAGACAGGATAAAAGTAAAAACTAAAAAAAATCGCACAATTTTTTTAAAGGGTGCGTTCTGAAATGGCTCCGGTTTTATTCTCCTACTAAAATAAACATTGTTAAAAGTAAAATTAATAATTAAAGTGATAAACTTTCTGTTTTTTTCTGCAATAAAGGTTTTATTTATAAATATGTATTATCATTATAATATTATATTTAAAAGAACCGTTGCCAACAACTTCCTGATAATTATAACTCTTAGGTTAATTTATGAGTTTTCAAACGTGTTTTTACGTTACTTATTTAGCGCCTTTTTGGGAGTCGATTTGAGTCGATTAGAGAATTTGAATATCAAATTAAGAATCGACCTATGTGGGCCCTCTCTTTTTTAATATAACGAATTGAAAGGGACAGAGCGATTGAAGGTCAAATATATCGAATTAAATGTCGTAATATACTCGTACTTCGAACTACGAAGTGGCAGATCTTGGCATTCGTGGACCAAAAATTAAAAAGCTACTTTGATCCACGCTCGCAGCAAAATTGCATTTTGGCCACTGGTTTCAAGCAGCAAAACAGCCGTGTTCGAGCCGCTGAGGTGAAAAGAGTATTTGTATTGTATTGTATATAAGTAAATTATGTGTAATTATCTAATTATGTGTATGTACTTATGTGTACCTTAATTTTATTGACGTTTGTTTTACACTTTCAATGTTTCTATATTTTCCTGCACCGCTTTGAGTGTCTCTGTTTGGCCCTGTGATTGACTGGTAAAGAATGCCATTTGGCATTAAGTCCGCCATTTGTACACTGTATTTTGTTTTGTGCAATAAACTTTCAATAAATAAAAGTCGGCAGAGTAGGGTGCTTGGGAACTAAGCGTAAGGAAGGTGTCACGCATAGAGAATGTCACCTAATCCTTTTATGTATGAGTGCAAATTCCTATATCATGATACCTCTAAATTTTACAATATTAAATGGCATAAAAACTCATATCTCATTACTACTAGGTATTGATAATGATAACGTATTTCCGTTACATAGTCCAGATTAGTCTATTATGCGTCAACTGATAAATAGGTATGCCAGTAGACTACTTACATAGTAACCAATTATTTGTCTCTATTAACTATCTATGGTACAGGCAAGCTGTCTATTCATTGCAATAATGTAAATGAATACAATATGTTACTTGTTTGTCTAGTCATGATAAAACTATTAGACCAATAAAATTAGCAAAACCTGGACATACTTAATTCATAAAGAACTGTAATTTTCTTTTTATATTAAATAAAGTATTGTTCATTATAGTTAAAATAAAAAGAAAACATTTTAAGGCTGCGCGTCAATAAAAAAAACTAAACTAAATTTTGATTTCATAAGTACAACATAATGAATAACTATTTAAAAGTAACTAACTCTATTATGATATGGGGCTTGCAATTTTTTTTTCTGCCAAACCCCATCGTGTGGTGTATCGTTGGATAGCTGTTTTAAAAATATTATTAGGTTTCTAAAAGCATTTTTTGATTAAAGAATTGATTAGCGTGATATTAAGCTTTGAAGTGATAATTTTAGCTATGGTCAAGTGTCCCCCCCCCCCCCCCCTGCCAGCTAAACGGTGGCTACTAGGCATGTGAAAAAAGTCATGGTAGTAGTTTATACAATGAATTTAAAAGGAAAACTATGACAGCTAAGTAGACATTACTAGTTAACGAGTAATAGTCGAACTTCAGAAATGTACTTTGTAAAAGCAAACTTTCCTACAATTTCCATTGATACCTTAGATAATGTTGTTAATTCTGTCAAAAACATAGTAAATATAAGTTTGCGAACTTTTTAGTCCATATAATGTAACGGGTAGACGACTACGGAACCCTACCTTGCACGTGGCCCGACACGCACTTGGCCGGTTTTATGACTTGATGCATATGATTTGTTATATTTCTCGATTTGCTACGAGTTGATGCCTATGAAGTATTTTCCGCATCTGCATTACAATGTTAGAAAATTTTCGCGCTCGCTGCGCTCGCGATGTCTTCTACATTTGTTATGTTTTGATGCGTATGACGTTTTTCCGCATTTGCATCATGTTGTTCGAAAATTTTCGGGCTCGCTTCGCTCGTGTTTTTATGCAGACGGGGGCGGCATTTTGTAGTTTTTGTCCCTCCTCTAAAAATTTCTAGATCCGGCGCTGGCCTTAGCTAGGTTAGCTTGTAAGATACATGGGGCATATGAATAGTTGGGCAACAGCTTCCTCCCGCCTTCGGCCTCTCAAAATTTCCTTGGGGAGGAGAGTTGGCATAGCCTCTCGAATGGAGGCTCCCCGAGCCTTCGGCCTGCGGCCTCGCAGCTCGCGGCCTGAAGCTCGCCCTCGCAAAAATTACTCGAAAATTGTTTTGTTTCTGACGGCCGGCGTTTTGGATACTTTAATTTTTTTTATTATCAGAGGACCCATATCTCCTCACGTGCCAAAATTCAGCTCTCTGCGACCATTTAGAATTTAGTTTTTAAAAAACAGTCTTTTTTTTACGACGAAAAGTATAAATATGTTTGAGAACTAGGGGTATTGAATTGTGGAGGTCAGCAGGGGCGGCGAAATTTGAACAGCCTAGGGGCGGCAAATATGTAAATCCGCCACTGCATGCGGGGGATCCCAGAAGACAAGATAAAGCATCTGATCTGTCACTTTCTGACACCACTCGTTAGAAGGTGCTTTATCTTGCCGTTTATCACGCTATCACGCAACCAATAGACCCCCTGCATGTCATGCTGAATGCACTGGAGCATCCGATACCCAGTCAGCCTAGACAGTCATTGGCCCATCATCTCCAGCAATAAGTAGTCCAGTTCATTTTAGATTCCATTAAAAACTAAATAAGTAGTCTTTACGCCCTAGCAGATACTGTCACTGCTGTGTCCTGTGACTGAAACAGAGTAGCAGACAGGCCATCTGTGTACCCATTTTACAATTCGTTAAATTGTCGAAAGGGTTTCTACTCTATTTGTTTCGGTATGCATCCCAAAGGACTAAATATTTGTAAAAGTTTCATCATCATCATCATCATACCAACCGAAAGACGTCCACTGCCGGACATAGACCGCTCCCAAAGGCCAGAGTACCCGAGACTAGAGACCCGCATCCAGAAAAAATATATCAAATTAAATATTATATATAGTCCTCCTTGTCGTATCCGACAACGGCGACCCCTACAACTTCCTCCGATGAGCACGAATATGGCTCGCAAAACCAAACTTAGATACAAATGTTCGGTCACACTGTGGTGCTGGGTGGGTAAATAGATAATACTCGTAATAATCCTGTCATATTTCCATCACAAAGTAACTAAAATTGTATGACGCTATAGGTTATTATATCATCACTTCTAAAGTTTCACTTTGTTATCAAACAAAATGACATTACGTAAATGGGTATATTCACTGTCTTCACATCTAAAAATATGTCTAGGCACTTCCTTGATATGCTTACTTCATACGTAGGTGTTAATATTATAGGTACCTACCTACGCACATTTTTCATATGGACCGGAAGTTTTTCAGTATTCGTGCACTCGAAAATTATTATAATTCGCTAACAATATTAATAGAATCTATAATATCTCTAATATATTCGTTCTTGACAATGTAAGATCAATACAATAAATATGATATTCTATTCTAATAAATATTTCCTTATACCTACACTAACAATAATTTTATTTGCATATCTTAGGCAAGTATTGCCATTTTTAACAATCGTATTTGTTTTTTTTTATATTTAGCCTATTAGGTCTAGTCTTGGGATTATTACAAGTTATAATGTTATTATAATTTTTTTTAGCTATGAAATTATGGTTTAAGACATTTATTTCTCAAACAGAATATGACGATTCTCTTAGATGAGAAATACAAGTTTCATTTAGTAATGAAATAAAAAATTGTGATATAACATCTTTGATTTTATACTTATGATGTTTATTGAATTGGAAGAAGCAAAACGTTTATTATCGCAGGACCTACATACTTTTACCGCATACTGCGAGTATATCTACACTATATAGGACATATAGGTCATCATCTTCAGCCCGTAATCGCCCACTGCTGAGCATAGGCCTCTCTTGTACGCCACTATATATATGTCGCACTCAAAAGTGTGAACTGGTCAAAACGACTTTTAACCGACAAAAACAGGCAAAACTACTTTTGACCAATCTGTCAAGGTTGACGTTTGTCACATAGGTACTGTCAAATTTCGGTTAGGTTAGGGTTCGCTTGTGTCCCTCAGAGCGGAATAGGCACCCGTCGACATGCTGGCGAGTCACAAATCTGACAGTACCTATGTGACAAACGTCAACCTTGACAGATTGGTCAAAAGTAGTTTTGCCCGTTTTTGTCGGTTTAAAGCTTAAGCCACACAGAGAGCGGGCGGGCGCGGGCGGCAGCGGCGCGGGCGCGGGCGGCGGCGGCGCGGGAGCTGCTTTTGGCGGTGGCGGCTGCCGCCAAAGGCCGCTGCCGCCCGCGCCCGCGCCGCTGCCGCCCGCGCCCGCGCCGCCGCCGCCCGCGCCCGCGCCGCCGCCGCCCGCGCCCGCGCCGCCGCCGCCCGCGCCCGCGCCGCCACCGCCCGCCCGCTCTCTGTGTGGCTTGAGCTTAAAGTCCTTTTGACCAGTTCACACTTTTGACTGCAACACATGTATATATGTATATATATATATACTACTACTAGGTACTTACTACTTTAGGTACTATATATAGGTACCTACAACTAATCACGAATGTTTCCTCAGAGTGCGTATCGGTCACTGTCTGTTGCGAGCACCTATAGTCGATTTAACGGCTGTGTCACGGGGTCATCGACTGGCTCCCATTCGGCATGACATAAGCCTTACTGCTTAGGATTACAAAATGCTTATACTCGGTTACGTAACACAATCACTAAGTTAGGTTTTGCGGTTATTTTCAATAATTCTGCAATAAGTTAACCTGTATGTACTTGAGGGACGACTTCAATTTTATGACTTGAAACATCTTGAACACCATTAAGTAATAGTGATTAGATGTTGTCTGTTCAGTTCAGTATTTTTATGATACCCATAAATTTTTACCTAGCCACTTGTCATAAAAAAATTAGCATCTTTCACCTTTAAGTTTGAAGCACATTGACCTTATATAATAAAAAAAAATTACAGACAAACTACAAATACAATAAAATTAAAAACATGCAGAAATGGTTGCAAAGAACTCGAACCGTTAAAACCCGAACATAGTGAAGTAAGTGCGCATAGCAAACGAGTAATTCGTTTTTAAGAGTACTTAATACTTGCGTATTTACCTATTCCCAAAACTGTTAGCATACTTCTGTTCAGTTAGAACGTCCTTAATGTAATCAATCCCTAAATTCGTAACAACTACCTATGGTGAATCGATGGTCTAACAAAAGCTCCGCCTGTAGCAAAATGGTCTGATAAGCTTTGTAATTACGCTGCCTGGCCTGGCCAACTAACACTCAGTCGGAGAGTAAATAATCACACTGAGGGTCATAAAGCACAAAACCATTTGTGACCATCACGTACAACACGCATATAAGTACTTTTACTTTTGTTAAAAAAACTATGATATTTAAAATAACGAGTACCATTTGTAAACGCTGAAGATGTCTACTCAAATCTAGCCTTAGGCATGTTTGTTACAGCCAACGTAATCACAGAATTTAAAAAGTAATCAATAACATACGAGGGCGACCTGGGGAGCATTTTCTATTTATAAGTTTATTTATAAGTCTATTTTTAAGTTTATTTATAAGTTTATTCATAAGTTGTTTATATTATTAGTAGTTACATATATTTTATTGTCTTTATTAAATAAGTATACAGTAATCAATCCATTTCTTTTACTGAGCCTTATTGGATGTTTTCTAGATATATACCTACCTGTCGTTGTCTAGTTGGTAGGTACCAATAGGTAGCTAGTACAAGCTATGCTTAGTTTGGGACTATTAGGTGGGTGATTCTTATCGTTAAAGTTAATTGATGTCCACTCCGGCCCGAACGTTAAGTGAAAGTTAAGGAAATCAGAGTGCAATTTAAACTTATTGTTGACTTCAGTTTAGTCTATACCTGTGTCCGTAACTGTTAAAATAGGTGAAGTCAAAAATAATCACTCAAGAGTCGTTAACAATTGGGGCCCGGTGTGGACAAATTAAGAAAATGTTAAATTTTGCAATAGGAATCACCCAGGTCGATTATTGATGAACATTGAAGTGGAGGCTTTGATAACGCGTAAAATATTGCGACTCTCACAAACTTGAGACAACCCACCTACCTTCTTATCCTTTCTTCTATAATTAACCCTGAAAGAACAGCTTGTTGTACCGTGTCATGTCTAGATTTGGCCTCGTAATTAAACTTGTGATCGTCTAGTATGCAGTAGGAACCCTAGTTATGGATAGTAACCTAAGTTCTTTTACAAATGTGGTTGGAACCTAAGAAAATATATTTTAATGATTAGTAGGGAATAAGGTCAGGTAAGATAATATAGAGAAAGGTTTATAAAAATATGGTTAAATTGTGGTAAAATCATAAAGTAGTATAAACGATAAAGACTGTAATATGGTTTTAATTTAGTTTTTTGGTAATATTCCCTACGCACGAAGACACAACAAAATTAATTATTGTAAATTCGTCGGATCGTCCAGAAAACCAGTGTGTGTGTTTAACATTATAACTTCATTTATCATTAAGGTTACAATACAATACTGACAAAATAGCTAATAATATGTAGTTGATATAAAAGTTTAAGATTAGACTAAAGCAAAGAAAACATGATGTATAAATAAAATATTGACTGCTATAAAAGTTACATTAATATTTAATGTTTAAATGTTACTTTGAAATAGTTGAGATTATCCTTATTTTATTATATTGTATCGGAATTTCCCAATTATACAACACACATTAATTTCCCTGCGGTGGGCGCTGGTCCTGCCTAATGAGCATCAGATGAGGAATTTTTGACTTAAACATTTTATGAACATTATCCTTTTAAATGACTATTTTAGAGCTAGACCTTACAATCCCAATCCAGACAGTCGGACCCCAAACACTCCCCAAACACTCTATTCCCCACAGTGATTAGTTCTGAATCCTTGCCATAGCTTCCAATAAAGTATTCAGAATGAGTGAATGAGTAATGTCTGATTCCAAGTATACAGACATCCCTCCCAGTATTGCGTTCCGCTTGACTGGTTCACTATCCCAAAAACCCTCTCAGTCACCAAAGCTCAAATTCCCAATCACTATACAGAACCAGGGTCAAGGACAGTACATGTAATCCTCCAGCCCTGATCGGTCTCACAAATGTCAGCTCAAATTTAAACTGTAAGTATTCATAGATGAACTTTACTATTATTCCCTTCTCTGACGCTCCCTACGGGTTATGTACAGTCGTGAGCATATAAATATATTCATTTTTAAACCCTATTGCTATGACATATAATGTAAACATGCATAAATAATGGCGCTCTTGACTGTACCCCGCCTATGCTCTATTTCTAGCTTGTATTAAACACATCATTATAATTCTTTCCTTTATGAGGCAATAAATATATAAATTATTACATTCATTTGTATACTGAAGTTGTTATATTTGTTTGTTCTTCAGTAATTCTATTCTTTCATTATAATTGATTTAAACATAAAGATTTAATTACAAGCCCACCCTAGGCTGATCTCAATACAATATTTCACTTCTAACTTTTGTATTTATCAGACCATTTACTTTTATTTGCTATGAACCTCAAACTTTATTATATATTCCTTTTAGTTTGAAGTTATTCAGCCCTTCCATTACCCTTGGCTAATTCGATCTAAATACTATATATAAATGTATACAGGGATTGGGTAAGTAAATTATAAATGTAGATTTATTCTATTAATCTTTTGGAGTTTTATTTTATCTTTTGTTCTTAAACTCCACTTGATTTTAATATATATATATATGTATATAAATATTATTTCCTTAGAAATAAATATTGTGTGTTCTCTAATGAGATTAGTTGATATTATATTAACTTTGGACAAATAAAAGGATATTCTATTCTTTCGAATTGTAAACTTACTTCTTGTAAGTTCATAATTGAATAATTAATACGACTCACTTGAAGTAGTTTCCATATAATGTATCTAGTATTCAAATAATAAACTTAGTTAAACTTATCGTAATAGTTTCATTCCTGTGACTCAACAAATAAACCCTGGATAATTAGAAAACGTCATAAAGAGAATATTGCAGTTAAAAGGTACCTGTAAATACACATTTTTATTTACAAGAGTACTGCTCTTGTTTATGTAGAAAATAACTTTCAAATCATGTAATATAAAGATCCTGAAATACACACAATTAATTCACATAAATTACTAAATTTATCTCCTTACTGCTTCAGTTGTATATTTCCTAGACAAAATGACAAACATATCACGCAAAATAGCTAGAATTCTGTAAAATGCACCATAAAATCACAATATTATATATATCTTTGCTCCGCTCTCCATCTGTTGTTTAGCTACCTAACAAGATAACATAATAACGCAAAACTAGAGGAATAGACACAAACTTAAAGAATCATTTTATATATCAACTCAAATGATACGAGTACATAAATATTGAATCAAAACAGCACTGAAACAAAACAATTTGAAACATCAAAGGACTTTAACACTATAGCTACTTAACCAAAATCCTTTGTGGAAAATATCTACTTCTCAAAACCTTTAATGTTTCATAAACATAATTTGACTTACCAATTTGCCGCACGTCTTCTTGCTTATATTTTTCAAATTACTATGACTATCTGTCTGAAATTAGTATACTAAACTGTCCCTAAGTTTCTATGTCATCTGACTGACTTTCACAGCTAAACAAACACCTCACTTTATCACTGCTATGAACTGAGACCTTCGTTGGCACCACGTTAAGTATCCAGCCGACAGTGACGGCGCATCAGATAGTATATTTTCAAGATAGCCAGCAATAAATTGCCTTCCTTAGTTTCCAAGTTCCACAGTGTAAGAATTACACTGACTTTGAATTTGATAAACAGGAACGAAATGAGTTGTATATACGCTCCGTCACTACCATATTCAGTACACACAGAAATATTATTAGTATAATGTCATAATCAAAAGAAATATTAGTTATTATAGCTATAAATCTACAGAAAGTAGATTATATTCAACTATACTCTTAATATTATTAAAATTGATCAATACTGGAATAATCTTCATCCTAAAACTCAATAAAATTAGTCTGTAATTATCTATTGGTGAATTCCAAAAGAAACCCTATCGAATAGACAATAAGATTCAAAATCTCATGAACTTTAAAGTTATGTCAGATATTTAAATTCTTAGAACTTTATCACAATACACTCTTACTATCCGCTGTAAATTTAATAAATAATTCACAAAAACTCACAGTTTCTCCCAGCTGCAACGGTAGAATTGCCGCCTTCTGAATGCCAGTAACACTCCGTAGACTTGGCCTCGCGCTGCAGACTCACTGCTGTAAAAGTTTCTCCAACCGCAATAGTAGAACTGCCGACTTCCATACGCCAGTTGCACTCCAAAGCTTCGGCCAACCCCTACAAACTCTCCAGCACGACACCACTCCTACTATTCAAACAACTAACACACCTCCCTTTAACTCAAAACTTGAACGAACACTACCTCTACCCACTACACTATAACGACTAAACAATTAATGCCCATAATAACTACCACTTCCTTCTACGACAATTAAACTTTGAATGCCCTCTACCCACTATAACGACTAAACTATCAATGGCCCCTGGTCTTCCACGTCCGTCCTATTTATACTTTCCTCAATTTATCACCTTAATCTCCTCCCGTTACCATTAGTTCCTCTATTTTTAATATTTTGCGCAAACCTGTCAAACGCTCCCTGCTACCCCTTCCACCTTTCGTCACTTTGTCGGGCAGGCGGGCTACATCACGTTTGTCATGTTTGGTAAGGTATTTGACCCCAAGCGTCCGATCTTGCCTAATTGAATTTAGAATACAATTTTCATCTACCAGTAAAGATCTAATAATTATATGAATGTGTTTAAACAGTAATTTCCTTGTTTATTTCAATGATGCATTATAACTAATTGATTTTTCTTTTTTAATTTATATACTAATAATTCCAAGTGCGAGATTAGGCTTCGCCTGTCTCGTCACAAACTCAACATAATATGGTGAAGGAGAAACGTTTTTAGGTATACCTACGCACACCTAGGCAAGATTCTTTGTCTAGGTCTGTCGAAAATGAACCCCTTATTCGAAATCATTTAACAAACCTATTTCAGTTAAATTGCCGCTAAAATTCGTTTGTACTTATCTGTCACTTTGATTTTTATGTTTGTGAGAAAGAGACAACACATTTTAGCTAACAGAAGTTTTTGTAACGAATAAGGGTTAGTCTGTAAACTACGGATATCGCCAATGTAAACATAATTATTATGGCACCTATCAGTTTTTCGTCAATGATTAAAGATGCTATCGCAGCCGAAATGGCATTGTTGTGCTCAAAAATTACATAACAAGAGGTCATAAGCACCTATTTGGAATGGGTCATTCGACTCATTCGTTAGCTTAATAATATGCAAAAGCAGCAGCCTAATTGCGAAAGTTCTCATGATGGCAGCGCACCCACCTTAGTGTGTTAATGTTTCACATTAGATGCCAAACAAAACGGACCCGACTGACAGGAAGCAATCATCGCAGCCTATACTACTAGCACGCGACTATACCTTGTTTTTTCAAGATTAGAAATTAGGTAAACAAAGAAGCAGTGGTCGTAAACCCACACACAATAACCTTATTTGCACGACAGATCGGAATAAGGGACAGTTAGTTACAATGACAAGTTACTTTTTTTAAACTGCAAATTGCATTACCGTACTCGCTAGCGACTGCGTAAACAATTTAGTTGGGCGATTCTTAGTTCTATTGCGTAACCGCCAGAGGCGCTGTACTTTTGTCCACACTAAATCGTTTACGCAGTCGCTAGCGAGTACGGTAATGCAAACATTGCAAACTCATGGAAAGGGTACTGACCTCTAAAGATATCTGCATCTTTTATTGTAGGTACAACTTTTAGATAAACAGAATTTAAAACTAAACTACAACTAAATTAAAACTAATATAAATCTCCCAAATCTGTCCCCTGTGGAAGGCTTCCCATAAGGCTGGCTACATTCCCCCGCTGGATGGCTATGCTTATCCTTTGACAGAGGAATGAGCCAGCCCTGCGATCTGCGTTATCCTCCCTCAGCCTTTTTTTAATGCTTTTAATAAGCCTGTGGGCGTCGGAACTCCAGGGCCCTAGGGTTTCGACGGAAAACGCAAATAGGTTGTTGGTTGATAAACCAAGATATTTGCGGCGCTTCAGCGCCTCAGCCGCTCCGCCGCCGCCGGCTCTCAACGAAGTAACTGGCAAATGGGACGGCGCCAATGTATCCACACAGGTGGCATCCCAAATAAGCGGCCGCCCCATTTGCCAAGGAATTAATGTCATTTCGTCAGGCCTTTTGCCATCGTCACGAGCCAGACCAGTTGGTTCCAGCACCGCTGGCACGTTGACGCTGGCAAGAGCCCGACGGATTGTATCGTTGAGGCTTGCGTGACGAGACAGGCGGCCGGCGCTCCTACAGCAGGAGAGGCTATGGTGGCCCAGTTGGTCCACCTCGGCACCACAGGGGCAGCGATGGGGAACGACTATGTCAGCGCCTAAACGGAGGCCGACAGCCAACCTAAGTGAGTTGTTATCCAAAAGAGTGCCGCACTGTATAGAGGGGTACGCATGGAGCCAGAAACCTGACTCGTGTTTGTAACCAGCCAGGAGACGTGCTTTTTCTATGTTGGTGGTGGCGGAATTAATTAGCCAGTCTTGGACCTGGCGGCAGACGGGTTCATTCCACAATTTTTGAACATGTTTTTTGGATGGTAAGTCTTTTCCTGGGCAAACCAACCTCCAAGCATCTTCAGATTCAGCCACATATGCCACCTCAAAGTCACGTAGTGACGAGGAAAGGATTTTGCCTATGAGGGATGACGTACTGTGTGCTGATGATAGAAAAGCGGGATTTTTAGATTAATTGCCCAAAACGCTATTTAAAAAATAATTGATGCCTTTATCATTTGAAAAGCTTTTTAAGTAAATTAAAATGAAGTAATATTTACTTAGGTATTTTTAAACAACAATATATAATGTTAACATGAAACAACGGTTTTAATATAAATTTATTGAGGTTATTTGACACTTTTACCGCAGAACGTGCCTGATAAAAAACCTCGTAAAACGCCATGTGTCATTCTTACTGCTGGTAAAAATAAATTAAAAACACGACTGCACTGAAAATATAAAAACAAGTTTCAAAATAAAGAACTTAAGGAAATCTATTTTGTTTGCCGTCAAGGGACCTAATGTTTTGGTATTGTATGTATATATAGTATGACCTAATATTTGGTATAGTAGCTCCCCCGACTGCAAACAAAATTGATTTCCTTAAGTTCTTTATTTTGAAACTTGTTTTTATATTTTTAGTGCAGTCGTGTTTTTAATTTATATTTATTATTTTATTTCACATTTTTCCGTAAAATCATGTTTAAAATATATACATTATATATATTTTTGATATCGTCTCTTCAAATGCTTCAATTCTAACGATACCTCACACATCTAAATCGGTTAAGGCGTTGAGACGTTCTGGGGGAACTAAGAAACTCACATACATACATACATATTGTATACACACATGAGACCTGAAAACATCATACTCCTTTTTTTTGGGCAGTCGTGTAAAAACAAGGTATATAGAATAACCGTTTATGATATGCCGATGTACAAACGTAGCTCGGCTTTACCGCTGCACCGTTTATTAAAATCCTTATAATTTAAGTGAAATATTTATTTCAAATTATACACCTAGACCCTCAATGAATACAAGCAGCCCTAACAGAAAATGGATTCTTATTAATACTGTAAATTGTAGCGCAGCCTTGAACATTTCGCAATATAAATAAGTGGCACCGCCTAATCCGGAATCATAAACGCAGATGTCCACTGTACGACCTCTGTTAGATCGATTTGTCCATTCTCTTCGGCGATCGCATAGGTAATTAATTATGTACCTCTATATAATAGGTACAATTCAAATTAGTGTATTTTTATAGATTTTGTTACTATACAAATGTACCTAGGATTGAAGATCAGTAAATTCTTCACAAAATAAAAGATTCACTAAGTTATCCCAAAAAATGAATAATTAAAGAGTATTAGTGTTAACACACTATTGGATCTGTGATGTAAGTTAGTACCTACTTAATCCTATATTTGACGTCTTTCTAGATACCACCTTACTGAAATTCTCACACACGAAGGTTATATTAAACTATACAGAACCTTTAAATATTGTTTACCCGCACAGAACAGTCTTACCACCTCGTGGGTAAAAGCTCAATAAACAGTTTATGTAAGGCCCTAGATCCATAATAATACGGAGGAGTGTGTCGATGTCGGCGTGTAGGCAGATTCGTCTCGCCCGCAGCGGACAAGCTTCCATATTTACCATCCAGGTGACTTACCGGTCGGCGCCGCGTGGGCCGTGGAGCAGGCCTCGTTTGATTCTTTTCTTCGCGTTATTAATTTGACGACTAGTTTAAAACGAAAGGAAAAACATCAACATTCCATCCTCCCGAAGGTCAGCACACTTATAAAGTATGTTATGTTATCATCGTATCTGATTGTTGTTCAAAGCACAAAACTAACACACGAACGAAGGAACCTTTATGAATTTATTTTATCGTTATAATTTATTAATTTCCGCATAAAAAAGTGCATTGTACGCACCAACAGATGAATTCTGCTCGGCTAAATGGGAGATAAAACAATACAACCTTGGGTCAAAGTGGTTCGTTCCGGGTTCGGTCCTCCACCTCCGCGCGACCGGTCCCAAGTTGCACCTCCACTCATCTGTTAACTGTTGCATTCATGTTGCTTTTTATTTAACGACCGCATGTACCTATAAACTAGATTAGGTTCTTTTTATTTTAATAATAAAATACCACTTGGAATAGCACCTATTATAAGTTCTTCAATCTTCAAATTCTAATTGTTTTTCAAAAACTATATGTTCATATCATTATTTTTACTAGTTTTTTAAGCAGTATTATTAATAATAACTTAAAACGCTTGCTGTACCATTTTCACTGTAGTCTCCAGTACATACAAACGTTTAAAGTATAACAAATTAAAAGTATATTTTATTCGCTCAAGACAACACTGTGTCCTTGCAAGTTTATTAACAGGTTTCTGTTCCAAATGAAGACGGCGCTTCGGTCACTATCTCAGACCATTTTGTTTATATCCAACCCAACCTACCCAATGGAAATTTATTCAGTTATGCACGGTTATGCGCCGTGTTCAATACTTTAGCGGCAAATCTAAGCAGACATTTTAATATCATTGGCGTAACAGATACACGAAATTAAGAGAAGTTATGTTTATTGATTAATGTTTTACTTTCAATAAAACTTGACCACGGACAGTCCATTTGCTATATCTAATTATAGGTAATATAATATGTCAAATTGTTTAATTCATATTATGTATTTACATCGATTTTAATGTCCTTGATCTGTGTCACGTTAGTACAAAATATTTATACAATTAATTTTTAAAAAAGCAGTTATTTTATTAATTCAACAATCTATGGAGAGTTCATCAGTTTCATCAGCTATATTAATAAGAGGAGGAATACATTTTATTACTGATTTTTATGACTAACACAAAGACAATTTAATTACGACGAAATCAAGTCCTTTTCTATTTTTTTTTTTCCTTTTTTTCACGTCCCAATAGCAATGAAGGCACCTATTATAACGAAGGGACAAATAAAATCTATTTTGCTAAAATAATTTATTGAGTTCAGCAATGTTAATAATGGATTAAATAATCAATAAGGCAATCATGTGGTATTTTGATGCGACTATTAACGATTACGAAGTTAAATTACATTAACTATTATAATTTAGTACAAGCATAAAGCGATCTATGAGATTAATACACTGATTCGGCGGTTTCACTTATCACATTTTTCTTTGGAATAATATTTGTTCTTAACCTTTCATCTCAAAGAGCATATGCAACATTAATTATTGAAGTAAGATTAGCTTTTAGACGAGGCTGTGCATAATTATTAGAACATTTTTAATTTGTACTAGGTCTCTTCCACTTCTATGACACCTTTAGTCGTTGTTTCTTCAAGCACTTCAGAGACGGCGTTTTCTCCGGGGGCGCTCACTTCAGCGATTGCTTCAGGAATACTTTCATCGCCTTCCGATAACGGATGTTGGCCTAAATTCGGCACCGGAATTGAAATTACCTCATTTTCGGTCTCTTTTGCCGATTCGTCGACTTTATTTTCTTCCAGTGGCCTAAATATTTCTTGTAGTGATGAAACTTTCTTCTCAGTTGGAATTATTCTATTTAAATATACTAAAATATCTGACAACGAAACAATTCCTATTAGTCTATTATCCTTATTAACTAACAATAATCGATGACTCTCTGTCCTAACTATGACTTCTAAGGCCTCATATAACGAAATACTCGATCGACATTTTTGTAATTTTTCTTCCCAGTCTTTCTTTTTATTTCTTACTTCTCCTATTGTCAATGACAAATCTGAATAAAGTTTTTCGCTAACTAGATTCAAGACTTCATATTTAGCATAAACATCAACTAACTTGCCTTCTTCGTCTAGAACAGGCAATGCAGATATATCTTTGTCTAATAGAAGCTGAAATGCTGCTTTAATACTTGTATTTTCTGTCACAGACACGATTTCATCAAACGTACCAATTTTCAGCTCAGTCAAGGTTTTATGGAAAAATGTTAGTTCCGGAAATTCATTTAGGTAGACAAAGAGGAATCTTAATATTCTTTTGTGGGACAAAATGTACAATACATCACCATTGAATGGGTCAATTAACAAAAGTCGGTGCACGCGATTCTTGTTCAACATATTTATAGCCTCATGTAAAGATTGATCAGGACCAACACTACACAAAGGTTTTCGTGTTGGTCGTAATATCTTTTTCCAATTATGAAGTGTATGCTTCTCAAGCTCATCGACTGGTAATTTTTCTTTTTCAAGGTACAGCAAAATCCTTATGAAGTCAGTAACTGTAATCATGCCAACGAGCTGTTTTTTATTAGCATCCCACAGCGGTGCAGAGCGTATACCATGGGAGATAAGAGTAGGAAACGTTTTCCTTACCAGAAATTGTGTGTCAAATATTATCACTTTCGCAGATTTGGGTAAAATTTCATAGCATTTATGATATTTGAAGAAATTTAACAGCAGCCTCGTCTTATCTCTGCCACCTAAAGATATTTGAACTATGGATAAATAGGGATCGTATTTAGGTAGACCTCGAACTTCCCTAAACAACTGTTTAGCTTGTAAAGGGTCCAAAGAAGCATATGAATTTTTATGATAAGTAGGTGAAGTTGTCCCAATGGAGGAACGGCGCGGCGGTAGCTTGGTGCTTTTCTTTTTAGTGGGATCAACGGCGGCCTGGCTAGTCTCTGTATGAGGTTTCCTCCATAAAATATCCATTACCCTCGTAATGGGACTAGATTTCCTTGAGGAAGCTCCTGTTACAGTATGATAATATTTCTTGTGAGTATCCTTTGCATCTTCAGCATTAGTTTCTTTCGAAACCTCAGGCGCTTCTGTCGACTTTGGGGTATTTCCTAATGCGGCTTTTACATTGTGCATTAACGATTGATGTTTTTTAGAATCACTCTTTCTTCTAAGTCTAAAAATATCAAATATGGAACTCCGTGGAGTTGATGACGTCCCATGAAATGTTTCATACCCCTTAACGTCAACTCCAGTATCTCTCTCGGCGCTAGATGCTCTCGATGTATCTGCAGGTTTATCTTTGAAAATTGATCTAACATGGGGTCTCTGCGATTCCACCCCGCGAGTGCCAAAATGGACAGTATGCACATTTTGTGCAACGGAAGTAGAAGGTAAATCTTTGTCATCTGTCGTTGATAATTTAGTTACTACAAACCTCTTTTTCTCTCCCACTACAGTCTGGTTATCTTTTTGGACATCGACATTATTCTTTTTTTTCTTGTGTTTTGACTTTCCAAATTTGGGTGACGCATCAGCTGTAGCAGTTTCATTTTCCAATATTGGGTCCATGCCTGCAATACTTGACTTATTTCTTTATACCTTTATAATTTAGCATAATCCAACGGAATGGCAGTACCTGTAAAGAAAAAAACATCATTTAGGTCACTTGGAAACTAATTTAAATACCATCAAGAGAGTGTATTCTTGAAATTTCAATATAATATTGTTGCCACAGCATTGTTGGAATTCAAATTGGAAAATCACATGCCACAGGAAGTTAATCTGATTATTTAAAATGTAACTACTAAACTAATGTCGAATTATTATCCGGTAGATCAGAATAACAGATTGTTTTGTGGTTGTACTGTATATATCCATCGAGTATGCAGATAGTCACAATCACAAACATGGTATATGTAAATATCTGCATTGTTAACCTATCATCTGCAATAAGTTGAATACAACCTTGTAAAATGCAGCTGACACGTAATTATAGATTGCCGTCGCTAAGCAACGCAGTGACGCCGGCAGCAGCAGAGTGCACCAAAATTGGTGTGCTTACTTATAGCTACAGATATCAGTTGCGTAATGGATACATTTTAGAAAGAAAAACCTGGGCCTATATTCATATTCTCGTTGCGAGCGTGTATCATTCTTATGTGCGATAACGGTGAAAGCGTCACAGATACGTTAACTACACATGTAATCAATACTTTTGCCGTGGTACGTGATAATTTAATAATAAATCACAGTAAAAGAAGTAAATAACACTGCATACCTTACGGTGGTGCTTCATCTTTGAACTAGATAGTAGATTTAGGCCTCTAATACTTAGTTATAAACCACTTCATTTTTATTATAAAATTGTATTATGCACACCGACAATACGTGCCAGGCGACTTACTCGCGCATCGCCATATTGCCAAAAGTCGGAGGGTGAGTTACGCCATCTGTTGGCGGGTGAGGGCGACGCTATAAAGGGAACACTCAACCTAATGTGACTTGCGGTACATGGCGTTTAGTAGCTTAACCGGAAGATGTCATTGCATATCTACATATATTGAAAAAGTTACGGCTGTATCATTATGATGATTGATGACAATGCTGCAGATAAATTCACTTCAGGCGTACATGGGTGACCGCTTTGAGTGGTTACTAACTGAGCGCTCCCGTGCTTTGGAAGGCACGTTAAGCCGTTGATCCCGATTGCTGTCTATGGCAGCAGTCGTTAAGCCAAGTTGGAGGCCTTCGAGCGGTTTGAGAAATTCTAACAGTCAAGTTGCCCACTCACTTGACAAAGCCTAATCCCAATAAGGTCTAGTTTCCCCTCGGGGTTGGAAGGTCAGATGGCAGTCGCTTCCGTAAAAACTAGTGCCTACGCCAAATCTTGGGATTAGGTAGCGGGCCCCAGGCATCCTTCAGGATGCAACTGTACTGGGATAACGCTAGGAGGATGATGACTTGGAAAGGATTTTTTATTTGTCTTACAAAGAACAAAATACCCAATTAATATTGATGTATCACTTAGTATGAACTGGATACTCTCCAATAGGTCTCTAATAGATATCTAATAGGTATCTATAAACAGCTGTATCTTTTGATTACGTTGGCTTAGAAGTTTGATTTTTTCACAGCTCCAAGGACAAGGGACCTTAGACCTGAGTAATATAAATTCCAGCTTGATACCTCCACGGACAACAAATTGATCCTATAAGGGTTCCGTTTTTTCCTTTCGAGGTACAGAACCCTAAAAATGTTAAAACACGATTTACTTAAGCGCAGTATTTCACGAACAGAATAGCTACTTATTTTTCCATACAACGATTAATATGGACACTATACACTATGGACACAAACAACGTTGTGAAAGTCCTAGGCGGGTGTCAATGTATGAGCCGTTTGTGTGGTGTGCACTGTGGACGCCTAGCGATGCCTAATTTTTGACAATTAATTTTACATTTTTTTATTTGTTCATATCGTAGTCGGTCCTTAATAAAAAAAGGATCCTGTAAGAAGTAATTATAAACAACTTTTTTGAAGAAGCCAATTCATAAAACAATAACCTTAAAATGTGATTTATCCATTCTTGCACACCTACACAAATTCTCAACGAATTTAACAGAACTTGATCTGAGAACGACCTAATGAACTCGTATTAAATAAGGTCATAAAACAATAAATTAAACTAGACGCTATTTTTAGTTAACAGCTATTTTATAATTGATAGCCAACAGGTAACCCCAATATGCGTTCCTGTCAAAAGGAAGAAGTAAACAAACAGATTATTTTCAATTTCACACGCGTTTTGAAGCCGTTAAATCAATTTCACGGTGCGTGCTTGAAAATATGAAGAATGCGAGTATTTACTGAGGAAACAATAAGATTTTGCATGCATTAGAAAAATATAAATGTCGTAGAATAATATAATATTTTTGTTTGTTTTCAGATAAGAATCCTTAATCCTTATGGTGGGTTTTAATTTACCTTTAGTCAATAAAAATAATGTACGTAAATTTTCGAAATTTTCAAGTGCCATAACTTTTTAAGATATTGAACATATTTATTAAATTATCAATTTTCGTGATATTTTGATGGTTTTACTATCCATATACCTAGAGACATATTATTACTATTCATTTTGCATGCATATCCCCTATTGGAATAGCGCCTCTTACGCGTCTTATGTCGTTCATTGTAGGCAAGTGCTGTTCTAGATGCCATCTGGTTACTGAGTTTATTCATTTTGTTCGTGGGCTAAATCGGAAAATCGGAATCCTTTTTTTCCATACGATTTTTTCACCCTCGAAGTTCAACTTTAAGCAACATAAGGCTTTTAGGTTACTAAGTAGGCTACTTATTTACGTTACGTATGTTCTTAGTCCGGGTGTAGCCTACGTATTTAACTACCAATAAGTATGCATTTCGGGAGTACAATTTACGCCAGCAGTCTTTATTTAGACATAACTCTCCGGAACCGTTAGGGCCCAAACGCATGCGCCAAAGTTCATGTCGTCATCAATCCGTGACGTCACCGTTGCTAACACGAGGCAAACCATGACGTAGTGTTGGGAGGGCGAGGGGAGTAGAGTAGCAAGTGATCGATACTCTCGAGATACCTAATAATACTCGTCGAGTTCACCGGAGCTCGACTAACGCCACTGCACGGGCAGCAAAGGCCTACACTACAGCCTTTCAACAAGCCACGGGTCGGCGGCTCGCATCTCCACATCTCCAGCACTGCATACATTCTGATATACGGGTCAATTAACTTAAATAGTTCACGTCACTTCGACTTTTCAAACGATCGTTTCAAGAGCATAAATGAAGGCGAATATCGTTTTCGTGTAAAACAGACATCAGGAATTCATTTTGAGGGTTCCGTACCCGAAAGCTCCAAACGGAACCTGTTGTCAGTCATACATCCGTCCATCGTCCGTTTTACAGGTTTTACAGCCAAACGCTTCTACAGCAGCTACAGGCTTCAAATTTGCACAATATAAGCATCTTGTTCATCATCATCTTGTTCAAAGCCACACCAATTGTCAAAACTTATTTTAAGGGGGGGGGGGGGGGGGGCTCCCATAGAGCTAAAGGAGGGCGCAATATTTATTTTTTTTACCCGCCCCATCGAGGTGGTGTTATTGTTTAGAGTTCATTTAGTAGATAAAAACTGTATTTATTGTAAAAAAAAGTTTGTCAACATGTTTCTCTTAAAATTTTGATGCACATATATGAAAGCTACATATAGGTACAGTATGCCAAGTTTCGTGCTCTCTGCCAGATGGGACCGTATTTCACATATTTTCGAGCTAATAAGCCGTACTATTAGTTAACTTAATTTAAAGAGTTTTCCGATTTGACAAAAAACATATTCTCATCTCATGTCACGATTTCCCGCGCGCGGGTGATGACCTTGACCACATCATATCAGGCTATATTTTTTTTACTACACACTTTAGCAAATTAAAACATTGGACGTTTTCAGCAGTTTGACTTTAGACAAATAGTTACGATATTATACTATATATCTCTTGTTAGCCATCCAGTTTTTTTCTTTGATATCTGTTATATATATACCTATTTCCGGAATTATCGCATGTAAACAACGATTAGATCCTGTATATATGATATTTAACTCTATAAACGAGCAATTCTTGTATAGGTATATTTTATTTATTTAAACTTTATTGCACAATACTAGAAAGTACAAATGGCGGACTTAATGCCTTAAGGCATTCTCTACCAGTTAACCACTGGGCTAAAAACATTATTTAGTATTTATTTATTTCAGGGATCTCGGAAACCAATATTGAATAAATTTTCTATGTTTCAGGGATGAACAATCGATCTAGCTAGGTCTCATTCCGGGGAAATTAAACGCCGAGCAAAGCTACCAGGCACGGTCGACGTCAAAGATATTATGTTTACCTGCACCTTATCCCATTGTAATAAAGCGAATAATGTAAACATCTTTTCGACGTCGACTGTACTAGAGAACTTCGTCAGTAAATCAGGCACGGTCGCCATCCGGTAGGTAGCCCCCATGGTGCTCACCAGCATCCCAGCATGGATCTATTGCGAAGATATTTAGGGACCAAGTTTTGGAACTAGTACTTGTACTTAGTTGGCGAATGTACGGTCCCGGGTGTCAATTGTTGAGCCATTTACAGTTCACTTTATACTGGACATGTCATAGCTTTACTATTACAAAACAAAATGAGCGTGACACCTAAATGGGTCAACAATTAAAGTGAACCTAACCTTATGTAACGTAAAGTTAACCGTTAACCGTAACATGAACGTCACAGATATTTTATAAGATAAAAACGTGAAACTTCCATAATAATAGACTAAGCATTGAAATGGAAGAATGCAGTTTTCAGCGTTATTTACAATTCGAGTTTGTATGGAGTTGGGGAGCTAATTTTTTTTAAAGGCGTCACTTACAACTTCGTTTATAGACCTAGCATTACGAGTAAATATCCAGAAAACTAATTTCCGCGTTTTAGGAAATTCACTCTCTGAAGGAGATTGAAACAATAGTATGGGCATCCTGAGTTTTTAATGACTTCATACTTGGCGAGTAAACTCTTAGTATAGTTAATAAAAAAAACCGGCCAAGTGCAAGTCGTACTCGCGCACGAAAGGTTCAGTACCATTAACTGTAAAAACGCAAAAAAAACATGTTTGTTGTATGGGAGCCCCCTTAAATATTTACTGTATCCCGTTTTTTAGTATAATTTTTGTTATAGCGGCAACCGAAATACATCATCTGTGAAAATTTCAGCTGTCTAACTTTTACGGTTCATGAAATACAGCCTGGTGACAGACGGACGGACAGCGAAGTCTTAGTAGTAGGGTCCCGTTTTACCCTTCGGGTACGGAACCCTAAAAAGAAGAAAAGCCCTGTCACCTAATTGTAATGTAATTATATGTTTCTATGAATAAACGACATTCATTCATTCAAAGTAATTTCAGCGTTTTTGAAAATTCATCCCTTATGATTGTAAGAAAGTGTAATATAAAACCCGTGGCCGGGGTGGGTCGCTGGTAGACTCTAAAACTTGAATAAGTAATAGAAGGTACATACCTAAAGTATTCTCGTATCTTTAAAAGTATGTAAGTACCTACATCACAAGATTGTAGGATTTTCAAGTGCCCCGTTGAGTTTTAAGTCACAACACTCACGACTAATCCGTATTCTTCATGAAGTATTAAATGTTGACACTTATGACAAGTGCTTAGTAATACTAGCGTACCTACGTATATCATTATCACGTTATCGTGATATAATATTGTATATACCTACGAATCCAATAAGATAAGACTTGATATGAGACACTGATACCTAAATGTAAATACATTATATGAAGAGGTGACCGTAATAAAGTTATAAAATAAGGAACATTCTCCTGAATCCCTCAATATAGACTCGATATATTTACTTGGAAAATGTATACACGGGAAGATAACCTAAATGACAACGTTATCAGTGTATAGGGTTCCGTAACCGAAGGGTCCAAACGGAACCTTATCGCTGTCACTTACGCGTCCTTCCGTACGTCCGTCGTCTGTCACACAGGTTTTACAGTTAACGGTTGGACCTATAAACTTGAAATTTGGTGATAACTTTTAGGTACTATTACTTACCTTATAATTTACCAACAAATATTAATACAATAACACATCAGGTATTTTCATTGAAATTTCCTTATTATTCCAATTAAAACCATAGGCCGTTTTTATATTAAGGAATTCTACCGATTATAAAACAATAATAAAATCTTTATAGACGCAGCTGCTTTCTCCGCCCCTCCATTAACTCGTACCCTTGTTAGTACTTACTAGATACTTCTTCGCTCTTCTTTTTCGTGTTAAGCACTATAAACACTTTTATTAAATTTAAAATTTACCTACCTAAATATACACAAGACTGGGGCACAGAGTGACGCTCAGAGTTAAGTGATTAAGTATTTTCTTTGTACTTACCTAACTTTTTTACGGTCGCTGCAAATTTATATTTAGTATTATGACTAACACACGAATTTTGGACTTGTGAATAAGGATAAATCAATATTACGAAATTTTGTGTTAACATTTGTCTCAAAAATCTTTTGTACTCGGTTTTCCATAACAAGCTTAAACAACATTAACATACCTAGGTAATCTATTTGGGTAACAACACAGACCTATTAAGTACCTAATCAACTAGACAATTCTTGGTTATATGCCAAACAATCAAGTCCTACGATCTGACTGTAAGGAATATATTCGAATAAACCCAGATATGTATTTTCGTCTTTGGACTCGACGCATTTTAAACATAACCTCAAAATCTTACGAACGTACATTAATGCATTGTACTCACAATAACAATCATCGCGTTGAATCTCTTTTCCACTATTTACGTCCACTTCACGCACACACTGACAATTAGTAGGTACATAATGACCACGACGTAAAGATGTATAGTTAAAATCTCTTCAATCATTAAACTGTGTCTCTTTCGATGCTCACTGATAACACCGAGCGGATCGGACCGCGGGAGCGTTGTGTAACATGGGCGTTAGGGCAGTAATAGATGGAACCACTGTTTTGCCAGCAAGCCCGTGCCTAATTAGTACAATTTACAAACGCACACAGAATGTTCCGACGAGCTGACGGCATCGGAACAAACGAGTTGCGTTCACGTTATCGAATTCTCTCCGTTCGTTGAGCTGCTGTTGCGCTGCGTTCGCGCCGCCACATACGAGCGCACGCACACACGCACGCACCCCTACACACCCGTACCGTATAACGCTTTAATTTAAATATAGACGAAGTATGTACGGCTGACTGTGCGCTATGCACTGCGCACTATCAACTATCTTGTGTGCTGGACTAACTGACACTGATACCACGAGTAAAACCGTCTCTGTTATTATCTAAATACCTATACTTATTATAATCCCCTAATAAATTCATAACAGTATCTACCTACTACCTATCTAAAAGCAACTAACATTATTTATAAATGTTCAGTAGAATAATAACTTAATTATTATTTAATTATTCATAATAATTATTTAAATATATTGAATATGTTGTTATTGTATGACGTGCTAAATGTGATGTATGTTACATGGTGAATAAAGATACTTTTACTTTGCTTTACTTTTAAAGTGGTATAGTATAGTAGTCGATAATTTGATGAACAAGATCAAATAAACAAAACAAAACCCCGACAGACACGGCAAGTAAAGAAACTGTACTTTCAATTATTTTATTTGTTTTAGGTATTATTTCCCGCTAAATAATACAAGAAAAGGCATAACCAAAAATACAAAAAAAATGAAAACAAAAAGATCAGAGTTTAAACATTTTTCCCCATCACAAAAAGCGCAACGCGCAAGTTAGTGTTCCCTAGTCGTCCAACCGTTACATAATGTGAACTAAAAAGTTCGTAATCTTATATTTACTATGTTTTTGACACAATTAACAATATTATCTAAGGTAATAATGGAAATTGTACGAAAGTTTGCTTTTGCAAAGTACATTTCTGAAGTTCGACTATTACTCGTTAAATAGTAATGTCTACTTAGCTGTGATAGTTTTCCTTTTAAATTCATTGTATATACTACTACCATGATTTTTTTCACATGCCTAGCAGCCACCGTTTAGCTGGCAGGGGGGGGGGGACACTTGACCATAACAAAAATTATCACTTCAAAGCTTAATATCACGCCAACCAATTCGTTAATCAAAAAATGCTTCTAGAAACCTTATAATATTTTTGAAAGAGCTATCGAACGATAACCCACACGATGGGGTTTGGAAGACAAAAAAATTTCACCACCACTTTACATGTAGGGAGGCACCCTGAAAAAAATTTTTTTTTTTTAAGATTTTATTCTACCGTTTTGTCGGCGTCATTGATATGTATACTTATGCCAAATTACAGCTTTCTAGTACTAACGGTTACTGAGAAAAACGGGGGACAAACGGACGGACGGACGGACGGACGGACATGGCGAAACTATAAGGGTTCCTTGTTTAGTTGTTTACTACGGAACCCTAAAAAACATACCGAATGGAAAGCAATTTAGGTACCTACTTATTTTCCCATATAGGGCCAGCTCGGAGTGCAACTTGTGGCGTTATAAGTTGCACTCTATAAGTTTAAACCGTGTCTGTGGGCGATCGATCTCTCTGATTCTCTGATTTTGACTCTCATTTTTAGGGTTCCGTACCTACCCAAAGGGTCCAAACCAAACGGAACCCTATTGCTGTCACTCACGCGTCCGTCCCGGCCGTCGTCTGTCACACAGGTTTTACAGCCAAATGGTTAGAGCTATAGGCTTAAAATTTACACAGTGTAAGCATCTTGTTGTCCCAAAGCCATACAAATAGTCAAAACTTATTTTTAAATATTTTAAGGGGGCTCCCATACAGCTAAACAGGGGCGCGAAAATATTTTTTAACCCTACCCTATCGAGTGGGGTATCGTTGTTTAGAGCTCATTAAGTATATCGAAAAACAAATAAAAACAAATTTATTGAATAAATTGACAAGAAAAAGAGCCTTAATTAAGTACCTATTGCTTTCCGCCAAACTGTATAACTGTAAAAAGTGTTTTTAATCAATATGCGGGAGGGCAGCACCATCGTCGAACCCGAGCCATCTGGCAGCAGGTTTAAAACGGTGCCGTGTGCCGCGGATGCACATACTGGTGGCACGTATTACAGCAACGCTGATTCTTGCTCTGAGCCAGCCCAGTATGGTGCTTATGCTGCGATTCCAGCGTTCAGACATTCTTTCACTCATGTGTTTTATGAAAGAGGACATTTGAGGTGCAAAGACTCCATCAACTGATGTAACAAGTGGGGTGAAGGTAGCATGTCGCATTTCACAGGCATTTGAGTATTTTCTTTGCTTTTCAGCTTCGGCTGATTTTAAAACAGATGTGACCGGACGTGAGAGGTAGGAAGGAGCGTCGGTGTCAACAACACGAATATCGAATAACGCCTCCCTCTGAGCATCCCATACGCCACGGCAGGATAGGTCTGCACGTAGTCCGCTGTCATTTTCGGAAATAATTGGTTCTTTTGTTACGTTTCCCCAGGCGTGTTGGCAAAGTTCACATAAGAGGTCTCTGATCTCATTGTGTCGCCTAGTGATTAGGCCTCCAGTTTTACAACATAGCGCGTGATCAATGTTGAATTGGCCATTGCCGCAGCCATCGCATGACTGTGGCATGGAGTTTGGTATTCTGTGGTAACGAATTGATAGCGCATCTCTAAATTCTAGTGGGGATAGATCAAAGTGATCTTTTTTTGTAGGAATGATTGATAGCCAATTTGAGGACTTCGTTTTCATCTTGGATGCGATGGATCTTTCAATCGCTCTTCTCCTGTTAGAGGTGAATTTTGCTAAGGTAGTTTCTAAAAGTTTGTCGTCGAGGGCATCTTTTTCTTTACGGCCTTCTTTGCGTGCATCTTTTAGACATGTATTATGGTCGGATAGGACAATCTGTTTCTTCTCTAATAAGGCACCTGTGAGAGCTGTGCAACCTTTCATGGAAATTTCGTAGTTTAAATTAGTGGCGTGTGGGTTAGAGATTGCCAATCCACCTTTATGAACAGGTAGAGAAAATAGGTCGGCTTCCACAGTAGAGACATTACTACCAAAGAGTGTTGGCAGGAAGATCGTGCGTAGTGCATCTGTCAAAGGTTCAAAAAATTCATGGGAATTTTTCAGGACTCGTAGTAAGAATGACCATTGGAATTGAATTGCTTTGGTGAGGGCTGTGTAGGCCGCTTGAGGGGAATCTTTGCAAATTTCAGAAATTTTTTCTACCGTGGAAACGAATTTGTTTACATTATTTTTTATGAAATCTTCTTTTCCTTCACCAATGTAACTTCCCAAAAAGCGAGATCCTGTGACAATATTTAGATTGGTGCCCCTGAAGATCTGCTGAGCTGCTTGCTTGTCAGTGTCACATACGATGAGCAATGTTTTCTTAGCTTGAGGGAAGTATCCAAAGGATGGTCCTATAATGCTTATTTTATCCCACCAATTACGTAGGCTTTTGAAATTACCTTGGGCTGAAGAATCATCTGCATACCAGGATTGAATAGTATTTTGTTCTTCATTCATTTTGTTTATAATTGGTAATGTTGCAAGGGCATAGAGCGGCATGGCTAATGGATCTCCCTGTGTTACGCCTTCTTTGCTATGGAGTCTCATGTCTGAATCACGAATAACAAGTTCCGCGTGTCCGTTGTAAGTGTTGTACAAGAAACGGGCGCAGTGTGGCCAATGTATTCTCGCTTGCCAGAGGGCTAGTTGTCTGTTTACGGCATTGAATGCGTTGT
This sequence comes from Cenopis cana, assembly GCA_951800055.1. NCBI lineage: Eukaryota > Metazoa > Arthropoda > Insecta > Lepidoptera > Tortricidae > Cenopis > Cenopis cana. The sequence continues at coordinate 7,012,922 of OX637477.1, read as the reverse complement.
TTGCGTCAACAAGGAGCATTCCCCAGTTTGATCCAGGATGACATTTATTTTGATAGAGATCATTCATTGCATGTATTGCACCTTCAATACCACTACTGAGACCACTGCAGAGTTGTGACTGGCCACATGCTTCTGTTACTTCGGAACCGGTGGCTAGAATCATGCATTTTGATAATATTCTTCGCAAGCATTCACCAATGCCAATGGGCCTCACACCTGGGCATTTGTCTAAAGCTACAAGGCGGCTTGACATTAATGCTTGTATTTGATTCCATGGGACGAATTCATTATTAAGTTTCATGGTTAGTTGTGCTATGGAATTTCTGAGGTGTAGGCTTGCATCTCCAAATCTTAGAAGGTAGTCCTTCCAGTTTTCAGATGTGGTCCCTGTTGGGCCGCCCCCACCATGTAACTTTCTGGCGACTTGTTCCACATGGTTGCTGGTTATGTCAACATCTAGCAATGGCGGCATTTCCAAGAGATCGCCTGGGAGGGTAAATAAAGCTGGATCTGGCGTTTTAGAAGGTGGGTGTTTTTCTTTCAAGGCGTCGCCAACGGTTTTTCCGGTATTGTCTATTTCGTCGTCGGTGTTAAGGATTTTACTAGTGTCTTTCGTCAGCAACCAGTTTACGGCTTCACGTATTTTGCCTCTTAGAATTAGGCGCGTAAACGTTTGTGTTGTATCCAGGTCATTATGTTTCTTTCTATTTTGAGAATTCCGGAGGGAGTTGTCGCACTTGGCTGACTCCATTAGCAGGATTTCATATTGTTCATTTGTCCATAAATTTAAGCGCCGCTCAAGTAAACGGCTTATGTCTTTAGCTTGTTTAACATTCTTGTCTCTTTGTAGCATTACCGCAATAAAGATTAATACTCGTTCTGAGGGGTGCTGAGAGTTGGTAAGTAGTTCTATTTCATCAGCAAGCGTATGAATGAATTTTCTGCTAATTGTACTAGAGGAGGGCAGATCGTAGAGCTTGCCACGGAGAGTACATACTTTATCCCAGCGTTTTTGCCAGGTGCCGGTCTTCGCACCTGTGTCATTGAGGAACGGTGATCCAAAGGCTTCTTCTAGTGGAGATGTGTGTATTGAATGTTGTAGCGGAGATGCTTGTGGCTGTGACGAACTGTTGGTGCTGTGAGCGGCACGTATGTGACGTTGTAAACCTTTTCTTTTAAAGGATTTGGAACAGGTCGGGCATAATACCGTGTCTACACTTTCTTCTTCATTTGTCAAAGTGTTCCGTGTAACATCCATTGTACTCACGTCAATATAAATGCTTCATTTTGTATAAATAGCACGGTTGATTTAGTAAATAATTTCAAATTTGTTGCGGTGTAAATATGTCAAAAGAAAATTTTGTTATAGGATGTCAAATATATGGCAGTGTCAAATTTCTTATTATTTGGTTTTATGCGTTATTTGGCGTTATTTTTCCTGGATTTCAATTTCACTGAATAATTATAAATATATTTTTACTTTTGTAATCGAATTACTCCGAAACAGATGCAAGTTTCTTAGAAATAAGAATAAAATGAAGACGACAGGCACTGACGTTTACGTTGTTCCTTTTGCTCATTAAGTATATAGTTACCATATTTTCAATTTAAAAAAATATTGGTGAACAAAGGAATGAGAAGCTACCAAATTCAGCTTTTTTACGAAATTTTGTTACGAAGAATTTTTAACTTCCCAAATACCTATAAACTTTAAATTTGGTAATAATAATTTTTTTTATTACGTATTTTTTATCAACAAATACTAATATATTGATAATTTTTTTTTTTTCTTTTTCCTATAAAAACCAACTTAACTTTGCGGTCGGTTCGAAACCCTAAATGTGCGAAGTCCGACTCGCACTTGGCCGTGGACAACATTTCAAATTTTCTAGTTGGCCATTTTATATCCTAGATCGATAGAAAATGAAATTTTAAGGTCCACGTGTTTTTTTATTATTCCCGAAATCCTAATTTTCATTCAAAAATATCTAATTGAAAAGTAGCGAATCGTAACTTCGTAAGCGAACTATGACGTAATTTTCACGAATTACCAATGTTTGACAGCATTGCTCCTTAACAGTCGTAGGAATGACGTCACCCTTCCGTTTTATACGGTGAGTTTTATTTTGGCGATTTTCTTCAAATCTAGCGAAGAAATAAATCTAAAAACAATTTTATTACGTTCGGGTAGCATATTTACCGAAATGGTTTTCAATTTAGGCATAATTATAAATTTTGAAATGTTGTCAATTGTAGGTAGTTAGTTCCATAGTCCATATGTATAACATAATGATTGTATCTATGAACTGCTGACTGCTCGAATAGTATCATGAAGAAAGATCGTCATATAATTTATAAAATTTAAATAAAACCCAGTATATTAAATCTTAAATTTTAATGTCTTTGGGTTGGGACACGACCTTTGGGAGGCGTGCGCGGAGCCGAAGTACCGAGGCACCGAAGTACCAACGAGTACCACATAGCCAACACGTAGAGGCCCTTTTGACAATTTAATGAAATGCAAGGGATACACCGAACAGATGCTGTCCCTGCCCGTGTCATGGGACGCACACAGAGACAGCACCCGCCAGGGTGTATAGGAACTATTGCTGATTGATGGAGTCTAAATGAACTGGGCTATTTCGTGAATCTGATGGACTAATGGCTGGGCTATTGGGTGAGACAACGGACGCCTGCCTAATAAAACTGTCTCAGATTTTTATTTCCGGCAGACGGTGACTCGCTCTCTGCTAGATGGGCCCCCATAAAATAACGACATTATAAAATGGCCTAAGGGCAACACCGGTCAGAGAGCTGGGGGTGGAGAGGTGGCACTGGACTTTAAACATATAGCCAACTCGCCACTTAGGTGACCACATCCACCCTCGAGCAACAGCTCTTGCGACTCCACTCTGGACGGCCGGTTAAGGCAAGCCAGAGGCGGAGGCGCCTGTACCACCAACCCACAGGCCACCCCCAGGAGCACTCAGGTACGTAGGGTCGCTACTCCCTAACAGCCCGCAACAGGCTGCCTTACGTTGACTGATTGCACTGGAAAACCAGTGGGCGATGGGGTCGTCACATCCCTACGCCTTAATTTTTTTTAATTATTATTATTATATATGTATATTATTATATTTAATTAATGAAATTAAATTTTATTGATTATTACAAAATTCACTTTATGGAATGTGACGATGTGACGTAATATAATGACATGTAGGTATATAAGAATTTAATCCTAGATAATGTAATGATGAAATAATTTTGTATTTATATTTGTTAGAAACTAAATATGTCCGGTTAGCTTAGAGATAGTAATAATTTGGATGGATGCATGTTAGCTATGTAAGATAAAAATTGCTGTGCCCTAACAGGGTTCATGTTTTGTACCTACTGCAAACTATTTCTAAGACCTTTTGTAACAACATGATGCAATAAATGAAATATGAAAAATCAAGCAGCTATTTAATTCGATGTTGCCAGATGATGCGGATCTGGGGGGCCGATTTTTGAGTGTCGAACGCTCGAATTTTCATTCGAGATCTGTCAAAAAGCTATGATGTTTTGCCAGATGTAGAGTGACAAGTCGAGCGTTCGACACTCAAAAATCTGCCCGCAGGCGTGTGCGTTGGACGATACAATAAACTAATTCGACGACAGCTTTAGCTTAGTTGGTAGTGACCCTGCCTACGAAGCTGGAGGTCCCGGGTTCGGATCCCGGCCGGGGCATTTATTTGTGTGATGAGCACGAATATTTGTTCTTGGGTCTTGGATGTTTTCTATGTATTTAAGTATCTATTTATCTATATAAGTATGTATATCGTCGCTTAGTAACCATAGTAAAGCTTTGCTTAGTTTGGGACTAGGTTGATTTGTGTAAGATTGTCCACAAAATATTTATTTAATACACCCATGAATGATTCTGTGTACCCACTAGGTAGGTTCTTATGTTTTTCTAAAGCCATTTTAAACGTCCATATCCAACTTTGACACGTCTTTTGTCGCTGAGCCTGCGATGCGATGGCATCGATTATAAGTAAAATTAGAATAACTGGACGCTTGCCCGCCGCGGGAGCAGCAAATAGTACTGGGGCATGCGACCAATCGTAACAGCCGCAAATATACGCGCCTGCGCGCCACGGACACTTCGTAATAGTGACAACTACCCCCTACAGCTCCTGTCATGAATTCAGGACCCGTGGACGGTTTAAATTTGTTCGCAATCTAAGCCAATCAGCATCACATTCTAATTAACTAGTGGTTCTGTGAGCTGTAGACCTCGTGAGTGTTTTTTAGGGTTCCGTATCCGAAGGGTCAAAACGGAACCCTATTGGTGACGCCCAGACGTCCGTCCGTCCGTCCGTCGTCTGTCACACAGGTTTTACAGCCAAACGGTTGGAGCTACAGGCTTCAAATTTACACAGTATTAAGCATCTTGTTAGCCCGAAGCCATACAAATAGTCAAAACTTATTTTTAAACTAGCGGCCCGCCCCGGGTTCGCACGGATAGTCTATTTTTGCTAACAAGTTTTTTGAATTTTGAAGTAAATTATAGCCTATGTCCTATTCTGATGTCTTTGTCTAAGCTACAACACTGGAAAGTTTCATAGAGATCCGTTCAGTAGTTTTTGAGATTAAACGGAACGTACATCCATACATCCGCACAAACTTTCACGTTTATAATATTATTAGGAAGGATTAGGATTAGGATAGGATAGGATGTTTTTAAGGGGCTCCCATAAAGCTAATGGGGGGCGCGAAATTTTTTTTAATCCTACCCTATCGAGTGGGGTATCGATGTTTAGAGCTCATTTAGTAGACACTTACTACATTTTTAATTTAAAAAAATGGAAATCGAAGGAATGAGAAGCCACCAAAGTCAGCTTTTTTAACGAAATTTTGTTCCGAAGAATTTTTTAACTTCCCAAATACCTATAAACTTAAAATTTGGTAATAATGTTTGTTATTACGTATATTTTACCAACAAATACTAATATATTGATAAATTACATTTTTTCTTTGAAATTTCCTTATTTTTCCTATAAGAACCAACTTAACTTTGCGGTCGGTTCGGAACCCTAAATGTGCGAAGTCCGACTCGCACTTGGCCGGTTTTTATTTAATTTCCAAAACTAAGACATGTCCAAAACTATGTGACAAAAATATTCTATGTAATCAAAGAACCTGCCCACAATACTTCACGAGAATCGGTTGTGAAATGCAACCATTAGAGGTGAACAAATCGAAATTCAGCCGCAGAAATACAAAATCAATGATAAAAAAAATGTTTTTTTAAATTTCCAAAAAGTGACTCGATAAAAAAATTCTTTAGAGTTACCGAACATGCTCACAAAAAATTTCACGAAAATCGGTTGATAAATGCGACCTGTAGAGGAGAACAACCATAGACGAACAATTTTTTTTTTTTTCAAAATTTACAGAAATGTACTCGACAAATAAATTCTATGTAGTCATAGAACCTGCTCACAAAATTTCACGAGAATCGGTTGAGAAATGCGACCTGTAGAGGAAAAAACGGCCGCAGAAAAATACGAAAACATTGATAAAAAGTTAGATTTTTTAAATATCCAAAAATTGAGTCGACAAAAAACTTTCTTTTAGTTTTCGTACCTGCTCACAAAATTTCACGAGAATCGGTTAAGAAATGCGACCTGTAGAGGAGAACAGCCGGAAATCCGGACATACGAAAGTATTTTTGCCGAAGCTAAAACAGAGACCTTCGTTTCACTCGGTCAAATAGGCCTTACAGTAAGTCGATGTCGATACAGCACTGTGAACTTGAAAACAGTCAAACAAAAGGACGCAGGTGAAATGCTGTTACTTAAACCTTTAGACGCCAAGAACGCCTAAAAGCGTTGGGTGAAGTCGTGCCCATAGCGTCAATACCGACTAGGTAGAGTTGTTATGACGTAAGTACGTTGTCAAGTTACCTTCTCGTCACAGTCGTTCGTTAAGGCGCCTGTAGAGGCAAGGCCTTCTCCATACAAACTCTGTGAAGTTTTATTCGTCGGTTTTGGCACTCCCGCATATATATATTTTTTCGCTTGTTAATATTGGATAGTTATACGAAGAATGTCAAGAAAAAAGACAAAAAATTCAAAAAAATGAAATTTCTAAAAGTACAAAATATTAAAAATACAAAAAATATCTTGAGGTTCTGGATAACAGAGAACTAAGCATACTGACCAAAAATCATAAGTGTAATGCAAACACACAAGCAAAGAAAAACTTGCACAAAGTTTGTATGGAGAGCTTGCCTCTACAGGCGATAATAGTATGACGGCCAAATAAAAGCGCCATAGTTCACGAAGGCGCGCCCTATCTCGCTAATATAATAAGGTCGTGAATGAACATATTTTTGTATCATTTGTTTCGTACTACTTACTAGTTATTTAATAGTGACGCGGCGCAAAATCACCTGAACTGTCAGCAATTACTTTACCTGCTTGTATCATGGAATTTGAATGAATGATAGCAGTTGCCTGGCATGGCGTCGTTACCGAATAACGTCTTGGAACAAGTATTGATTGGCTAAATCATCATACATTTTATGGAAAGCCATTTTTAAAGAAGAAGAAGAAGATAGCAACTGCTTACGTTGCGGTATTTACATGTTTAACGTACCTAATTTAAACTTGAAATATAACCTGCCTTGCATAATCGTCGAACAAATTAGTGTTCCAATTTTGAAAAATAAATGATCGTACATATAGGGCAACTTATTATACCTACATTCAAAGCTCACCCATCTCCATCTCATCCAAGCATAAGCAATTTGATAATAAATGTACAAAATAATCACATAACATCATCGGCATGTCAGAGGGATGTTTATTCCCATTGTTAATTAAAACAATCGGAAACGCGACCCTATTCTTGCTAATTTATTGAATAATATACAATAATACAAAAAATATCCACAGTAAACTGTGATCAATCTTATGTCATAAGACGTTTTGGGTATTTTGCAATTTTTCTTAATTTTCCGTTTATTCCAGTAGACGTTGTTACACTGGATGGATTTTTTTACGAATTTATGAAATAACACTTATATAACTAACAGAACAGCGGCTAACTGATATTTGTAAAGGGCGTCATAGGTAATACTTTTTTTTTCCAAGCCTATAAGGTGTCCCACTGCTGGGCAAAGGCCTTTTATTTATTTTTAATTTTGTTGTAATTTATTTACCTAACCTACGTATGTATATTACTTTTATGAATAAATGTAATTTTAGTCTCACAATAATTAAGAATCCAATATACCAATATACTAAAGAATACATTTATAATTATTTTGCACTGTTATGCCTTTGCTAAGCAGATGCAACTTTCATAATAAGTTGATTACACGTTGGTTTATTATTTTTATTTGTATTTAGAATGCACATATTTATTTATGTAAGAGAATATGAAACACAAGAATGCTTGGCAATAATATCCCATTAAATACTTGCTGTCAATTGGTGGCGATGTTTTCTCCGAGATATAAAGTATACAACTAATACAACTAATAGCGGCGATAAGGCTGGTTTTCGACTAGAGCTATGCTACGCAGCTATGCTGCGAGGATGCGCTACGAGCTATGCGACCTTTTCCACTAGAGCTACGCTATGTAGCTGTGCGAGGAAGATGCGCTATGAAGATGTGCTATGCTACGTAGCTGTGCGAGGTAGATGCGCTATGAAGATGTGCTATGCTACGTAGCTGTGCGAGGATGCGCTATGAATCATCTTCTTCCATGAGTTCTTTTTCGCACATTGCGAATTATAAAATTACTTTTTGCTTCCACGATGGCATGTCTACTTTCGTTGACAAACACGCGTCTACTGAACACACTCGCGACCATTCATAGCACGCAAACATAGCACGCATCCACAGCACGCATCCACAGCACGCATCCGCAGCACGCATCCACAGCTCACATCCGTAGCGCGCATCCGTAGCGCGCATCCGTAGCACGCATCCATAGCACGCATCCGCAGCTCGCATCTTTCCATATAAAAAACATAGCATAGCTGAACCCTTTTCCACTAGAGCTATGCTATGTGAATCAAGGCATGTGATTGGTGGATTTCAAACGCATCCATAGCAACGTAGCGTAGCATAGCTCTAGTGGAAAACCAGCCTAAATCCTATGAACGTTTGTGCTACCGGGCATCAGCTATTAAATGTAAAAGACTATTAAGGTAATACTTAGGCTGTAAAATTAACTGTGACCAATATGTGGACCGGTATCCAATCCGCGATATTTGGCCGAAGAAGACATTATGCGTTCAATGCACTCTATTTATGTTTCTGTTTTTCAAAATAAAATCAATATGTCCCCTTCTGTCAAATATCGAGATGGAATACCGGCCCATAAGACAATACGCTAATTGACAATTTTTATGGTGCTATTGGAACCAGTTTAGAGACTATCAAATGTCTATATCGGACCAACTACATTTAAAGCATAATAAATTAGGGACAAAGCTAGCTCGATATACAAATTGACACCCGCATCGAACCAACAACCTTTGTATATGAAAATAAGATTATTTTGCTATTTTAATCGTGAAATAGGTCCTACGTTTAGGTACAACATAGCTAATTAGCTATCAGGGCCAACTTTTTTGGCGTTGTAGTTTTTTTTTCGTTACTATTGCATGAAAATTGGTAGGTTGGAAGAGCTCCTGAGCTTAACTTACTTAACAAACCTCTGTTTGCTAAACTGAGTTTCATCCTTTTCTCACAAAAAAATGTTAAGGTAACTTTATTATATAAGTATGAAATAACAACGATATTTAACGTATTTAATTATAACAGGTATAATAAAATAACTTTTATGAATAATTTAACACACGTGGACAGTGTGGTAAATATCGGTACGTCACATTCTTTAAAATGTAATAAGTATAGCACTTTAAGGCGACTTCCTGACTTGGCGGGGCGGGATCGATACCTATGTGAAATTTTCTTCTGACGTAAACATACTGACGTCGCAAAGATTCCCACTTGACGGAATACTGTCAGTATTGCATTTTCGCAGTAGTAATATCATGCGCAGAAGCGGGCCAGTACTGCCTTCGTATCATCCCGCTACCGCGCATCCCGCGCCAGTCAGGAAGCACTCATTTAAATGTAGGGGCGCAGTAAAAAGCGGTACTGCCTCGACTGACAGTTGACACTGATATTTTACAGTTTTCTCATATCGTACCGCCTCCGCACCGACAAATCAGGAAGTCGCCTAAGTTCTAGATAAGTATACTAAATAGTTATTTCCTTATGTCCTAATCATAATATGCTACCAAAGTTAAGCATTTTTGTCGGCATGTCGAAACTATGTTGAGAACAAGCGTACATAGACGTAAAAGCAAGCAATAAGCGTCGTGACGGCGTATTAAGCATCAGTTTTTACGGAAGTGACTGCCATCTGAACTTCCAACACGAGGAATTTCCCAGATCACACTAATTTGTCTAATTACTGTTTGTTCTAACTACCCTATGTATGTCCCGAGACGGCGGGCACAATCAATGCGGAAGCGGGTCTGCCCCAAATGGGAGCACGAGATGCGTCGCGGACGCGCCGCTGTCCGCGTCGCTTGTATGCGTCATCGATGCATTCGTCTCTGCGGCGGCGCACAAAACTGTATCAAATACAGAAAGACAGGTCTTTTACAACGTAGATAACACATTGTAATTAGGGCTGATTAAGACATGTCGTTTTCCATACTAAAAAAAAACGATCTACCTGTCTTTTTTGGTGTCAATCAAATAGCAGGATTACTGCAATAACAAGTTTGTGTGTATGCCGAACCAAAGAATTGAACCGATAAAAAAAAGGAACCCTACTTAGTTCCGGGAGTTAATTCGAGAACCGACTAAATGTGACAAATAAAATATAACCATTTAACCATCTATGTATATTTTCGTTTAGAGATTTGTATGTAGTTGTAGTTTGCGCAATGTACAGTCAAGGGCATAAAGATGTATACATTTTCGGACCTTATTTCAATGCTGTAAGGTGAAATATTGGTGCCCTTGACTGTACTCGTAAATGTGAAAAATAAAACATAACCATCTTTATTTTTAACCCCCGACGCAAAAAGAGAGGTTTTCTAGGTGATGAGGGGATCTGACTAACTTCCTTATGTCCGATCGATTCGAAATTTGGTAAGGTGTTACTTCAATGATATTGAAAGTATATGTTAAGGTAACCATGACCTGATCAGCCGTTTGAAGATCATCAGCTCTTTTCTAGTTGATGAGGGGATCTGACTAACTTCCATCATCTAAAAAGTAGGGAATAATTAGAATTCGCTAACGTAATTAAAACTGTCGTTCGAAAGATTCAATTAACCCACTTGTCCATGAGAAACAAAACCATAAACAGATGGGAATAGAAATGTATTATTAGAACACAAGCACACCCGTCAGTACCAAGGTACTGCAATTCTAGCGCAGTTACATAATAAGTAACGATACATGTTCCTGGTAAATATGGTTAGGGAATTATTACAGGTAGATTAGGTACATACAGCCTTGGCCAAAAGTGTTGAGCACTCACACGTTTTCCATATAAAAGTTAAACTTTCAATCAAGCATTTCATATCCTTTTATTAAAGAAAATTAAATATCTTTCAAAAACTAGCTACTTTCGTTGACGTTAAAGATAATTGCACGGATAAAAATGCAATTTGTCCTTTTATTGCAAACCCGTCTATTTTTTGTCTTCAGTTAGCAATAGCTACTTCGAAATGATATTATCAAAAGTTCTCTAGATGTTCTTTAGTATATACCTTTTCATATTTTACGTCAATGTGCATTTTTGTAATTAAAAAATAATAGTTTTTTTATATATAAGTTACAAACGAAAATAAGGGGTGCTCATGCTCAACACTTTTGGCCAAGGCTGTAGGTGTAGATACAGAAGATAGGGTAGTTGAACATTTGACCAAAGTGTTATTAGAAAAGATTGCGACTTTTACGTGTACGGCTTATTTTCATCCTAAAGCGGCATACTTTAACATACTATTATAGTATTATAGTGTTCCCAGGGCAAGCAGCTGTGAGCGGTCTTCACGTTCTTACCAAATTTAAGCTCTTAATTATTGTATGTATTTATAATTTTTTTTTTTGTTGATTAGGGTTCCGTACCCGAAGGGTCCTAATGGAAACCTATTGCTGTCACTCACGCGTCCGTCCGTCCGTCGTCTGTCACAAAAGAATTTTATAACTTCCCGCTGATCTATGAACTTAAAATTTGGTGATAATGTTTATTATATAACGTATATTTTACCAACAAATACAAATATATTGATAAATCAGATTTTCTCCTTATTTTCCTTATTAATACTAACCTTATTTTGCGGTTGTATTTCGGAACCCTAAATATGCGAAGTCCGACACGCACTTAGCCGGTTTTTTTAAAGATATCTTATTACTGCTCAAGTTTAGTTTCTAATTTTGTGTACTTATCTGAGCCAATAAGTTGAAGGCGGTCACAACTTTCGGGAAACGTACCTATAGTTTTTTCTAATCATAACTCTTAATAATATAAACCCACACTACACTACACTACTACTATATGATACTGAAAAGATAAATAGAAACTTTAAGTTTTTTTCTGATTCCATTAACTTTTCAAAACAATTTAACCTTATGATGATTTTTTTAGTAGGTACCTTACTTATTATGATATAGATGAATAATCCAGAAAACCTTCAGATTTTAGATAAATCATGTTTTGGAAAAGATATATATAATTGCATTTTCTTAGTCTCACAGTGACATGTGAGTCACATCGATAAAATATATGAGGCTATTACGCTGATTGGTTAAGTCAGTTCTGTGGCATTGTTTTTAGGTACACTGAGGTGGTTGTGAACTGATCTCCGCTAAATAATAAATAGATAGAGACGGGTACAGGTAACTCCATTTCATGCTACTTCAATATCTTTATTAACTTTGCCTAAAAATATTTTTAGACTAATCAATATGTTGTAGCAAATATTATTTTAAGCTTCTTCGTTACTATAATTTACTAAGACTGTCACAGAGCACAAAAACATACTTTTCAAATCAAAAAATACTCTGGACGGCTGATGGTGCAGGGTCCAAAATAAAAGTATTTGAGAAATCATTACCTACTAATCATAAAGTGCAATTTATGTGCTTACAATAGCAATGGAATCCCTGTGAAAATTCCAGGGGGGGCGTGCGCTTGGCCGTGGAAAGCGTGTGCGGGTGCGGGAGCGGGCGGCGGGCATCTGAAATGAAAGCTCCGGTCCACGCGCGGTGCCGTTAGCGCAGGCTCGGGCGGGCGGCACGGCGGCGGGCGGCCCGTGGGAGGTACCGTTAGTGACGTCGCCGCCGTGACGTCCCTACCGTGACGTCAGACGGCGCGATATAGCCGCCAGCCTCGGCGGCGGCGGCCTCAGTAACGCACCGCCCGTTCGCCAGCGCGTACCTCCGCGCGCCCTCTTGCGATTCGCATACTTCCGACAGACTGACCGAGTGAGTGAGTGCGCGTGCAGTGAGTGGGATGTGCCCGGCCGCATGAGGATCCTGCTGAGCGAGCTGGGACTGTCAGGCGCGTGCTTCGGCCTGACCCTGGAGCCGCGCGCCGCTCTGGACCCCGACCGCGACCGACACGGCGACAAGCCTGCGCCAGGTCAGCGCCCACCACCACCGCGTCCCTCCACTTCTGTGTTTATTTTCGCTTTCGTTGTGTAGAACCTCTGGGTGTTGTAGACTCTGTGTGGAACTGACGTGATGATGGCCATAGGCTAGAATGCGAAGTGCGCTGCTGACGCCCTCCAGCAAACACTGCGCCCTTAGACAATTCCAAAACACACGTACGTACCTCCCTTTTATTTTATTTTATATTATTTTAATTTATAATTTAAGAAATTTTACTTTCATTGCCTATTTTTTACTTGCATCCATAACCATAATTTTGTCCTTTAGACGAGCAGGATTTAATAACCTCCTTTCAATTACCTACCATCCTGAGGTCCATATCCGATATTTTAGTCCTGTCCTAACCTAACCTAAATATTAACTGCAATAAAGTTACCGTACCTACCTACTCGACATAAGGCTGATACCTATACAATTTACGATAACTTAAACCTAACGGATCTTCAAAAAGTGCTTCATCCAGATTATTGTATATTGGACATTCAATTAAGACAGCATAATCAGCATATCTACATCTCCATAACAATTACAAGTTATGTAGATAATACAAAATGCTTATTTACAAATTTATACTATCAAAATGAACCTTATCAAAAGGTAGGATTATACTTAAAGTAATAAATAGTTATAAACTTGTTTTCGACCAAGTAGCTAATCTAATTAGTAGAATGTTACGAATGAACCTGATTATCCCTTATTTGAATTAGGTACTTTTTTAAATGATTAAAACACATCACATTCATCAAAAATCTTTAACTGCCTACTAAAATTAATAAATACATACCCCTACATATAGTGACAACGAAAGTGGACCAATATTATGTTATGATATGATATATGATTGCATGCGAATGATAATGTTATATACACATTATATTTTGGATAAACAAATGATGAGTAAGATATATACACAAAGTGCACATGGTTGAACAAACGAAAACGTCGAAGAGGTGGGGCCACATACTAGGTACTTACTTAGCCCTAAAAATCGGGCCTGTGCCCCATGATTTAGGTAAAAATCTTTAATATAAAAAAAATGCCAGAATTTATCACTCAAACATAAATAACTTATCAAAATGCGAATATATACCCATCAAAATGTTTTATTGTTCAAATTATCTTCAGTGTAGCTATTTGTGTTAAATTTAAATTGACATATGGTGACACAATAATCTTATTGTAAAAAAAACTACGTCCCACCCAGTCTGTGAAAAAGGTAAAAAAATTAGTAACATACAACTCAACAGAATTATATTTCAAAAAAACTGAAAGAGATCGAGAAGTTCTAATTCCAGGAAAACATCCCCAGTTTATGCCCTTTCTAACGATACGTTATATGCATGCATTTTTTATTCAGTAACTAGATTTATTTGCTAATTTTGTCTGTCCGAATATACGCAAAAACTTACATTACCATTTAACAAGTAGGTAAATCAATTTTATTTTCCGTACACCCATAGCAGGTTTTTTTTGCTCTAGGCAAGATTTATAGGGCATGATTTTTAAAGTAGCATATGGCCCCACCTCTTCGCTGTTTGTTTGTCCTATCATATGTGCCAAACACCCTGTATAATAATTAAATATCTTACACGTGTCCGTCCTTACCGAATCTTAATAAAATAAGGAACTGTTTTTGCCTAACAACAAAAGGTAAGGCAGTTAATAAGTGTAAGTGCTAATCAGATTTGTATAGTAAGTATCTACACGTGACCGAAAACACGAATATAAAGTGTGCTAATGGTAATATGGGCAATAAATTATGAATAAATCTATTTAGCATTTTCGCATATCTATAAATAATTATTAAGTACAACCAATTCAGTCAATTCATTTCGAATTATAATCATGTCGTGAAATTATCGTATAACTGTTTTTCCCTATTAAACCCTAGAATCCCTAGATAATTCGGTACCCGCTTAAAGGTTTCTTATTGCTAATCCTTAGGTTATTGTATGTCTTGAATAAAAGAGAACTTTGCTTTAAGACAGCTTGTCTTGACTTTATTACATTTGTCTTCGTTATTATTACGAATAATTAAAAAACGATACACTTTTTGTAATATTTGCATAGGCAACATAAATATAGTAAGCGAACACACCGTGATGAAATCTAAGAACATTTCGACACGGACCCCAGCGGGACCGGTCGGAGATCCACCGCCGCTGGCATACATTATGCTATAGTGCCCGCTGACCGCGTGTCGCAACAATCATAACATCACATACTCAATATGAATTCAACTTACTTAGTTGTTACGAAGTAACTTATTGTTTAACACGCACTGTTAAAGTAATTATTACTGAGCTTCGACAGCATGTGTGCGGTTACAATCTAGGTTTATTGCACCTCTCTAGACAGGACCGCATTCTGTCACTTGACACTTGGATGCCGCTCGGCGGAAGACCGCCGGCTGTATAATAATGCCTGTACATTATGTGGGCTCCTGTCGGCCTCTCAGCCTTGCCCAATCGTTGTCGCAACCGGCTGCACCTGCCGAGATGCGAGTGCAAATTACCGTCAATATTAACATGCGTGATCTCAATCTTCTGCTAAAATATAAACTGAACGCTACACTAGATAAACTTAACTTTTTTATTAAACTTACTTTTTGCGAAACCGGCAACGGCGGCGTTTATCGATTATTAATTATGCAGTTATGTTGCTAGTTAAAGTTATTCGCATTCGCTAGACTATCGTTGAATTGTACGTTTATAAACTCGGAAGAATTGAGCATCATCTGAAGCGAATTTGGTTGGCTCTAGTTGCGAACAGACTAAGTAA
Source organism: Cenopis cana (assembly GCA_951800055.1). Classification (NCBI taxonomy): domain Eukaryota; kingdom Metazoa; phylum Arthropoda; class Insecta; order Lepidoptera; family Tortricidae; genus Cenopis; species Cenopis cana. Next base: position 6,997,436 of record OX637477.1, on the reverse strand, counting down.
ACTGCATTAAGTACATGAGATCCCTGGTATAAATATTCCTATCAAAACAGATTTTTGATAACGCAAACAGATTAAGGGGAGGTATCCCCAACGCAACTGTCCCGCTCGAACATACGTGCTCTCTACGCAAGCTCTGCGCGCAGTTTTGGGAATATTTAGCTATAGTTATTAAGCCAATCATTTTATCAAAGCAAAACCCTGCGAATTTGTCTATAACTATTTACGATCTTTAATTGAGTACAAAAATTAAATGTTAAATATCAGTAATATAGCCGTAGTATTGAAAATACATTCCAAAAAGGGGTAACTTCGCGATTATTTTCTATCGAGTGAAATTCATCAAATCATGTAACTGACTGCGATTTTGACTAGACAAGATCCTCATGTAACACATATATTTTTTTTAGATTTTCAGACACTATATTCTATGTCTCAGATGGTTTTTAAAAACTCAAAAGTGGTAATACACGGCCTTAAAAGCTTTGTTGAAGAAAGTATTGTATTAACTGTAGACACACGCTATCACCAGCTGGACTGACGTCACTCGCCGCAACCCCAGGCGCGTCACGTCACAGCCGCGGCCCGTCCCCGCGCGTCCCTCGCCCTCGCCTCGCCGCAGGCTCACTCGCGTCACGCCAAGAGTTCCCATCTCGCGACCACCTCACCGGGACGCGTCACACGGTGTAGATCGTAGATCGTTGGAACCCGGTCATTATTCTTTTGACGTCACGCATCCCGCTACTAGATAATTTTCAGTTACAATTCGTGTAAGTTTGCTTGATTTACCATTACCACCAGATAATTTTGTAAATTGAGGTTTAAAGATTGAAAATATTAAATACCTATATTAAGATTGGAAATACACGCGACGGTTGCAGTTCAGATTTTTAGATTATTTGTTCTGTCTGTCACGCATCTAGATTAAAAAATAGCATAAATTTTATCCAGGAAATTATCTACTAAGAGGACGAAATCGGTAATGGAATTAAGTGACTATTAAGTCGCAGGCAAAAGTTAAAAGTAGGTAATTACCCATGTAGGCAAATATCTCACTCACCGCATCCAAAACTTGTAATAAGTATTTTAATGAAGCACCAGAAGCAAGTACCTAGAGCCGTTAAATGATGTCATGTGGAATAAAGGATGGTTACTTTGCAGAATTCCATGATATAAAAATATTAGAATAATATTCCTCCGCTAAATCTATTCCTTAGCGGATAGCAAAAAAAATTATACTTACCGATTTTTTTCACTCAAAATTTGTAAAATTAGAGATATAAAGTAAAACATTTATAGGTATTGATTACCTAACTAAACAGTACCAAATTGCTTTTATCCTCAAATTTAGTTTATTTTTTATTTAAACTATTGCACAGTAACAAGTTACCGATACAAAATGCAAACTTAACGCCATAAGGCATTCTCTACTAGTCAACCTTCATGCTAAACAGAGAATAATCATAGTAGGTGCAAGACAAGTTCAGCGGTATCGACCCGACTTGGATTCAATGTCATACAGTTACCTAATTATGATTAACTCGCTAATCGTCTATATTCGTGATAAGTATGAGTTCTTTTGAGATTACATTCTTAATAAGGAGCTGGATACAAAAAAACCTACCACTTAGTATGAAAGTTCGTATCAACAGACGTTCAGACGTACATATTTTATAGGTATTTATTTATTGTCTCTATATAAGCTGTTATAGCGCCAAAATAAGTAACATATTTATTATTTTCTCCTCAATTAGGTATTTCGATGCAGTTATTTGTAATCGTCGAATCACTTAATCTTTATTTAGGGCTTTATTTTTTAGCCGTCTGGTATAGCCAATAAAAGCGACCGATTACGTCACAGTCTAAAAATACTAGGGTGGCGTGAAAAGGCCTCATGGGGTGGTACGGAAGGAAATCCACACCCCGGCTACTCGACCAAGTATAAGGAACGTGTCGCAAGCAACCGTGAAAAGCGCCTTTTCCGAATATGTGAAGGCAAATTTACTCACACATGTGAACAAGCGAAGCCGAGGTATGCTGAGACTACACGCGTACATAGGCAGTGTCTCGCAAGCAGCGGTGAAGAAGGAGATTTAGTGCGGGGCGAGGAGTGTCCATTGAGTATTGTGTGTTCGAGGGTGGCGCGGGGCGAACCGGTGGCCTCGGCCTCTGCATCGAACGCCTGTGACGTCACTCTGTGTTACGTCACGCATCGACCCGCGCCCGTCGCGCTCCGTTTCAAGGACAGCCTTGCTTGCTTTTTGCCGGCCCACAATCAATCTACATAGCTAAATTTGTCAAACTGGCTAGACTTCACTTAAATAACGTAATTTCAACAACTATGTATACAGAGAAATGTACGCTTTTGGTTGCTAACATCGGAAAAATTAGATAGAATGGAATATAGGATTAGATTAGAATATATCAGATTTAGCGTTGACAAAATCATTATACATATTTTGGCATTATAAATGTATTTGACATATCCTGGAGTGGAAATCTCATGGCTAGAGCCTCAATAGTCTGTGAAGTTTGTAATATAAAATATAACACTACACTACTGCCTGTGAAGTCGTCCGATTGAAGAACAAGCTTTCACCTCTCAATTCACCCCTCTCACCTCTCAATTCACACCTCTCAAGTAACCCCTCTCGGGAACTAATAGATTTCCGGGACAGAAAGTATTCTAAGTATATCCATTCATACCAATCATCGTAGTTTCAGTGCAAACAGTCTATTTACTTATTTACGAGTATTATACCTACATATATATCGTCGGTCATCATCCCGCGTGTCTAGGGTTGCCATACGTCAGGATTTGTCCTGACATGTCCGGATTTTTGGCCCTTTGTCCGGATTGCGGCCGGACTTGGCAAGTGTCAGGATTTTTAGGAATGACCCTATTAAAAAAATGTTTTTACGATACATTTATTTTAACATTTACACAAGTTTTAATAAACGTAATAATAAATTAGTAAACAGTAATCAACAAAAATAGTAATATTTCTTCGAAAACAATATAAAATAGGATAAATTACAGCCAAAGTGATCTCAATCAATTCGCGAGTCCCCGCATGCCAAATTTAACTCAGCGCGCACGGAACATTTTGATTTTTTTTTTCCAAAAAAGTAAATAAAAAAGAAGAAATAATTCATTGCTAAAACGGCAAAAAAAAGTAAAATAGGTTTATGAACTATGAATACGTAACTGTGTCCTGTAACACAGGGCTTCATAGCTCAGGACACAGAGCCGTGATGTTAATGTACAAGTAACTTAGAACAATATCCTTTTTTCATTTTTTTTTTTATAGTATATTGAATTGTGGAATGTGGAGGTCCTAGTCATATAGGTTATGAAAAAAATCCTGCACTTTTTGATGAAAGCAAGCCACTTTGCACAGTGATAGTAGAAACCAAATTAAATATTTTTTTCGAGGAAACCGAAGTTTCTCCCCTTATTAGAAGAAATGTCAGGACTTTAAGGGGGATGTCCGGATTTTTATCAGGGCATTTCAATTTTCCATATGGCAACCCTACGCGTGTCAGTTAAACTGTGGTTAAACTACAAGCAATCCGAATGTCCAGCATTCTTAGTTCTATTGCGTAACCGCCAGAGGCGCTGTACTTTTGTCCATACTAAATCGTTTACGCAGTCGCTAGCGAGTACGGTAATGCAAACGTTGCAAACTTATGGTAAGGGTACTGAAGCGGCCACCTATTACTGTAACTGCGGCGATCGTTACCCGCCTCTGACGTCACCGACACTCCCCTATTCAAATTCCCGAGTTCAACGGTTTGAAAGTGCGTTGGCGGATCCTAGAAACTGACACTTCGCATGAAGTTACTTACTTAATGTTTAGTATAGCAATAAGCTTTTGAACCATATTTTCCTTAATAATCAGCCTTAATAATTAGACTAAAAGTAATAACTTCCGTACATAGATAGAATCGCCTTGCATATGGAACATTATAATTCAATTAATCGATTTCAACATCGATCGACCAGATATTATGAGAGAATTACCTACCTATTTTGCATAATACGAACTAGAATTTGTTCTATTTTGTACAATGCAAACTAGGCCTGTTTGTTTTATCTCTGTCTCCCTGTAGATACTTATGTATTTTTCTTTTGTATGTGCTGTTTTATTATGTAAAGTGTGCAAGAAAAAGTATTTATGTATTGCATTGTATTCCACAAACTTTATTTAATAACTAACGATATTGTATCGTATTTGTAGGTAGGCTCTTTGAGGTAGGCAATGTGTAAAATAAGTTAGCACTTATTATGGTTGGAAGTGCCACTAGCATTTGGGAAAGTTTGCCAATAATAGGCAACTTTCTAAAGGACGTAAAAATTTGGTAGCCGCTGTTTACCGACACTGACTCGACAAGGCCGTGTCGAGATGTTGCACTTTTTCGATTTAATTTTTAATTCTCCTTCCTTCTGCCGCTAATGAAAACGAGGGAAACTTTACGTAAATACGACAGCGATAAGGGGTGTGACGTTCGAGATGACGTCACGACGCGCGCGCCCCCCGCGCCGCCCGCCCACGTGCCGCCCCACAGCTGATCATTGTTACATTTATTTTATAGAAAACGAATTGTCCCCACAATATACCTACCATTCGTATTTCGTATAAACATCATCATGATCATTTTTACGGTAAACAAAGCTGCTGTCAATGGCACGCGTGCCGCTACTCGAACCGATTGTGTGTTTAAGTTAATCCTTATTATCTAAGATTGATATAATTCGTAATCGGTTTTTGCTGACCTCATACCTATGACCTCTTGATCATATATTGTTTTAGGAGGGAAAGTTTAGATAGAACCTTGAGCGGAGCCTTGAATTTAGCATCGTCACGTCACGTGTACCGTGGTGTCTGTCTTTGCTGCCCTCTTCGGTTGTTTGATTGGATTACTAACGTTTTTAAAACTATATTTTAACATTAATAACCGGTGTACCTATTCGACGCGTGACAAAACGGTTGGTGATATTGATATTGATATGGACTGAAAACAAACACGCCTCGCAATTCTAATTTAAATTAGTCTTATGATTAATACGAGTAGTTAATAAAACAAAACCTTAATGTAAAACTACTCCAAAAACCGGTTACACGGTTGGTAACAAAACCGAAATCAAAAGGTGCAATGTCAAATCTATGATACGGGTTTACGGGTTTTGTAAATTTAACCGATATCCGAGCCCTGATTGATATTCAATTAAATTTATATCATTCTGATACTTATGCTAAAAGCATACTCAAATTTTTATAAAATGATGGTATGTAAGGACTCTGAAATGCGGTTTTGCTATAGCGCGATAATCGAAACATGACGCATGTATCCGTCACTACTTACTTAACTGCAAACGTCACCTGCGTCACGCGCTACGTTTCCGCAAATACACTACAAGTATAGCAGACGTTAGTAAACGTACTCTAGATAAAACATAGTATATCTATGAGTCCTGACGTTTGTGCATTGTCCAATCAATACAGCTTTAACGTAATCGCAGCGCCATCTATGTTCACTTGGGGGCACGATTACGATGCGAAGAACCCCTATCAGTGTACGAAAGCGACCAACTTACGATTCTAATTTTACCCGCCATGATGAGCATCAAATGTTTAGAACGCATAAAAGATGTCGTAGCACTCGTAGCAAGTTGCTTTCGAGCTACAAGACAAGTGGTCAGTGCCAATGCTGACATAGTTCTACATAAGAAATGTGCACAGCAACAACCAACATTATGTTATCTCTACAATAACAACATTATACCAATAGGTACCCAGCAAGACCCTATGTAAAAGAAAGTGTTAAGTTTTCTGTTTCACTTACTTCATCATTTTCGTTTCGAATTTGTCATTAGTAACATTGTAATAGGTTTCTAGGTTTTATCAGCGTGAGTAAATAAAAATAAAGCTACCTAAAGCTAATTTACTCCATATAATGACACCCAAAACGGGTTGCTAGAAGTAATGACTTAAGCAAACTTCGCCAACTCGTTTTTCCTAAAGACGCTTTCAAAATAACCGCACAAACGTTAACATTCGGTAAAATATTGTGCATATAATGTATTCCTAGTCACCTAAAATAATTTTCAGGCAAGAAAAGCCGTTTCAGAAATCGTAGGTACTTATATTTTGTAGAGCCGTTATCTACATTGAGATGTCCAAAGTTCAAACAATTATTTTCGGTTTTTCCGGACCGATGTAACCTTCAAGAAAAGAGCGTACTTCATTATGAAAGGCCGCCAACGCACTTTAACCCAGTCGAGTTGGTAACTTTGATGAAATTTGGCACGAATGTTCATTCAAGGCCTTGTTTTCGTCTCCCAAAAGTCCCCACGCCAGGACCTTCTAGAGCCGCCACTATCTTGGGAAACGTACTCCATCCGTAAGATTTTCGCATTTTGTGCGAAATCTACGTACCCTATTAAAATATGGTCAAGGGCAACATTGAAGCTTAATAAATTCTGCACTTACCTGTAATACATAACTGTGACGAAAAAACATGTCTTCGTGGAGAAAAATCCACCCACGTGTGACGTTTTGCGTTAATGTCATTCCAGGGGAGAATATCTGAACTGAAGCTTGGCAGAATTTCAAATGTACTTAGATTTATACAATATATGAGCTATCATATAATAATATTAACATTTTACCCAACTACGACTAAACCAAAGAGAAGGGTTATGGTTTAAATAGATCGTCAAGTACTGATAATTTGCTGCCACCTCCACGTCAAGAAACTTGATGAATTCCAACAATTGAAGTGGTGTTAGATTTCTCCTAATTCTAACTACGTGTTGGCGCATATACTCGTAGTCTAGGCCCCAAACTAGAAAACGTGTCTCTACACTGTGCAAGCGGCAAATCATGTAACAGTTGGGGTGACAACGTTACCAGAAGGTTTAGACCCTGCAGAATACGGATCTGCCTGTCTCCATCCCCATAAGTATTTGAGCCGGAAGTACGTTATACCGGAAAAGGTGCAGCCCATACAGAAATTTTCCTTGTACATTTGGTAAATCGTTGTTCCGGTACCCTAACTATATAGTCCGATTTTTATGGGTTTTTGATATGCCGTAAAGGACAATATTTGTCATCGTATTCCGAAATTTTCGACCCCCCAGCTCCATATCTTTCTCCGCCGCCATCATGGAAAATCTTTTTTTGCTTGTACTGTCGGTAAAGTTCATTTTAGTGCACTTGAGACAAAGAAATCTAAGTATCCATATAAAGCAACACAAAAACAAAGAATAAAACGAGGAAAAAAAACCGGCCAAGTGCGTGTCGGGCCACGTGCAAGGTAGGGTTCCGTAGTCGTCTACCCGTTACATTATGTGGACTAAAAAGTTCGCAAACTTATATTTACTATGTTTTTGACAGAATTAACAATATTATCTAAGGTATCAATGGAAATTGTACGAAAGTTTGTTCTGAAGTTCGACTATTACTCGTTAACTAGTAATGTCTACTTAGCTGTGATAGTTTTCCTTTTAAATTCATCGTATATACTATTACCATGCATTTTTTTCACAAGATTTTTAAAAAACCAGTCTAGTGCATGTCGGATCACGCACAACGAAGGGCTCCGTACCGACACCTACTTTCATAGGGCCGTCACGGCACTTACATCCTTTTGTTTGGGCAAGACAGTCTTTCAGCGATAACACGAAAACCCTTCAGTGTGCGTGTGTAGTGAACTTGACAGCTGTCACTTGCATTTTGATCCCATTTATACCGTGATATTAAGCTTTGAAGTGATAATTCTTGTTATGGTCAAGTGTCCCCCCCCTCTGCCAGCTAAACGGTGGCTAGGTACTAGGTATGTGAAAAAAAAACATGGTTGTAGTATATACGATGAATTTAAAAGGAAAAGTATCACAGCTAAGTAGACCATTACTAGTTAACGAGTAATAGTCGAACTTCAGAAATGTACTTTGCAAAAGCAAACTTTTGTTAATTCTGTCAAAAACATAGTAAATATAAGTTTGCGAACTTTTTAGTCCACATAATGTAACGGGTAGACGACTACGGAACCCTACCTTGCGCGTGGCCCGACACGCACTTGGCCGGTTTTTATGAAGTCGGTTAAAAAACATTCGGGTCCTTCTTCAGTGGGTTGATTCGCAATGTTCCGGAGCCTAAACGTAACGGCTTTGTTGTAAAACACTAATAGTGCTAGCGGCACGCCAAAAGATGCTGCAAATGGTGTTAGAAGCATGAAAATCGGTACGATTGCTCTTTAGGACATATGAATCAATTTGACCCGTTGGATGAAAAAAAAACGAAAAGGAGATGAGTTATGACGACATCTTTTTTTTGTATGGAATTTTAAAAAAATGTTCTAAAACCTATCTTATGTGGTATCAAACGAAAGGGCTTTCTAAGCCGGTTCTAAAAATATATCACATCATTAAGTACCTTTAAGTCACTTGTCACTTGTCTTAAAATAAAATTAAAATAATTTTCAAGACATACCAAGTTTGGGCTCCTCCAGGTACGACACCGTTGAATTATTTTGTGTAAATTATACCTGATTTGGTACCTATTATCTTCCTATCTAACCTCAAGAAAGCAATTTTGAAAATATTTACATTTAGTATATTTTATAATTTTTCATTATTACAAAGTTTACTTAGCAACATCAACGAAGGAAAATTGACGGAAATAATTCGTGACTAAGCTAATTTTGCCAGAGTTGTAGGTACAGTTGACCTAAATAACATAATAAAAGGACTGGTCCATGAGGGTAGAACTAAAGGGTGGGAGGGGGGGGGTGTAAATGTCCCTTTTTTAGTTTTTCGTAAAAAAAACTCGTAAATGGTGTCTCACGGCACAAAATGTTTATAGACACAAGTAATCTAGACATAAAATTTTCTGCAAAAAAGGTTCTGTACAATTTTTCGCTACGATGCATTTTTTGAACTGGCTCAGTAAGCCCTTTCGTTTGATACCACACACATTAGGTTTCAGAACATTTTTTTTAATTCCATACAAGAATGTCGCCATAACTCCTCTCCTTTTCGTTTTTTTTTCGTCCGGGTCAAATTGATTCATATGGCCTTTAGGCAACAAGATTTTCATGCTTTTAACACTATTTGCAGCATTTTCCATATGTAGCCCTTGTGTACCGCCATCACTATAATTCTTCTGGATCACCGCATTGTTAATAATAATACTCGGAGAATACGATTTACGAGTATAAATAACGGTTACCTATGACAACTAAGATTTTTACACCAAATATTAAAATTCCGAAAACGAAACGCCTTTTTTCGTTTTACTTTTTTTTTCATTTGTCCGAAGTTTTATTTTCTATATTTTCTATTCATAGATTTTTGTATGGTCACAATTTTATTATCCTGTTTATTTAAAATCCCAATAGTCATGAGGGGAGGACGTTCCTGCGCTCGATAGCGACTCTTGTCGTGCTCAAATAAAATTGTACTTGTGAAAAAATGGTTAGAATGGCATTATGAAAAAAAAACCGGCCCAGTGCATGTCGAACTTCACACATTTAGGGTTCCGAAAGAACCTCAAAAAATCTGATTTATCAATTAGTATTTATTGGTTAAATACATTTAAAAATTGTCACCAAATTTCAAGTTCATAGGTCAATTGGGAAGCATAAAAATCTTCGGAACAAAATTTTGTGACAGACGACGGACGGATGGACGCGTGAATGTTAGCAATAGGGTTCCGTTTGGTCCCTTCGGGTATGGATGGAACCCTAAAAATAGGAAAGTAGCCATTGATAATTATTTATATTATGACGACAATAGGGATGATGACACTATAAAAGAAAATCAATAAATCCAAATTTTCTACATAATGACTCAAATTCTCAATCAAATGGCAAAAAAAGTAATTCAAAAAAATAAATAATTACGTAATAATAAGTCTTCAAAGTTTTAAAAGTGGGTATTTTCTGTCGCTTTTCCGCAAAACGCACCTTTGTATTGAACGATTGTCATTTACTATGGCGCTACTCAAAGGTGACGTCACGGTCGAGTAGCACTTTCTCTCTCTAACTACGAACATTCTAACCGTTGTTGCTTCGTTATTTTTTGAGATATTTGAATAGGATTTTCACTATTTGGCATAGTTTTATGTCTTCTTTCTATTGAAGTAATATTTTTTTTTGAGTCATCATGCCTATTACAGTTATTTTGCTAAACCTAAATCCTTATCACTATAGGGTGGCCCAAAAATACGTTGACACGGAATTTTAGGGTTCCGTATTTAGGATATTTTTTATTACGTCACGACTACACAACTTTTATAGAAAAAGCGTTAAAAATACTATCATTAAACTAAACAAAACACTAGTTATATGCAAAATATCCCCCTTTGGCTTTGATACACAATTGCAAACGTAAGTTAAACTGACGAGCAAAATGCCGCACGCCCTAACGCTTATATTAACGCTTTTTACAAAAATCGTGTAGTCGTGTCGTAAAAAAAATATCCAAAAAATTCCGTGTCAACGTATTTTTGGGCCACCCTGTATTATAGGTAGGTAGAGTAAACCTTATCATTATCACTAACACGTTGAAACAAATGGAATTCTATAATCCTCAGTAAGTACAAGAAAAGAATAGCTCATTTCTATTCGGTTCGTTTTCAATTTCACTGCTATCAATATAATATAGGGTTACTCATTGACAATGATGTGTTTGTTTATTCATCTGCCAAGGGATTAGGTGCCTTAACGATTCTCGCAATGTATTGTACCTGTAGCGTATTAAAGCGTAATGTAATAGAGTATTTTCTTGCAATATTTCAACCCAGGACTAAGATTTACACAGATCCGATCTAATCTTGAATATAAATATAGAACTGTCTTACCAGAACATACTGACCTTTAATCTACTTTTAGACTTTTAGAGAACCGCAATCCTTACCAAAAAAAACATTAAATAAAAATCTCGTTGATTTGAAGTTGATTAAAAAAGTTATCAGCAATTGAGTCTTTATTGGCTGTATGTACTTAACATGTACTTAAATAATGCCAGGATCACACGTACCGCGTTTTACTCGGGACGTGTGACCAAGGTGATAACACTAGCGAGCGAGCAAGACAATATTATCGACAGTCGAGCATTATGCCAGGATCACACGTACCGAGTAAAACGGCAAGACAGTAAAATTAGTATGGAAGTTTTACTCGGCCGAGTAAAACTTCCATACTAATTTTACTGTCTCGCCGTTTTACTTGGTACGTGTGATCTTGGCATATATGCTGTTTTCGTCGCCTACGCGCGGAAATGTATAACTTTTTTCGATAAAATATACAGTAGGTAGTCTATTGTTTCGTGGAATGCCTATAATTCTTGTTAACTTAAATTTACCAAGGATGATTTAAAATTAATTTGAAAATTTAATGACAAGACAAAGTAGGTACATAGTACATATACTATTTTTCAGCTAGTTGAGTATAGTGAGTATTCTCCTCTTTCATTACTTAAATCTGTAGGTACACATCCTCTATTTCTAAATGCAATTCAATTTCGGGTGTCTATTGTTTGCCCGAAATTCATATGGAATAATTTCAATTGCTCGATAAACATTTGCCCGAATGGTTCATTTACTAGAAAAATCGTTTGACATACTCTTGTATTCCCGAATATTACATGACAGAATGATACGAATGCCATACGTATCGTTATCCATATTATTAAGTGCAAGAATATTATTTAACAGAATATTTAAAAGCCATACTAAATACAGTTTCTTTCCGAAACAATCCTAACTATGAATTTGCTTATTAAATTTCTGAAGGCGCTCGAAAATAATTGCATCATGCATGCATGCAAACCAGCAAGCAAGTATGCATGCATGCATGCAAGCAAGCAATCATGAATAATTTTTCAAGGCGCATAAAAAAAACCTAACACCAGTAGACTAAGTCCTTAAAGTAAGTTAGTCTTCTGAACCTAACCTACTAGAGTCGGTTTTGCTCTGGAAGGTTTTGCTCGCTCGCCCGGTAGCCAAATTTGATCCTTGTGTAAAAGGCAATTCGAGTAAATGTATGAGCGATCTAACATACTTGCATGCAAGCAATCAAACAAGCAAACATTGCATGCAAGCAAACATGTCATGCAAGCAAGCAAGCATGCATGCATGCAAACAAGCAAGCAAGCAAGTATGCAAGCAAGCAAGCAAGCATGCATGCATGCATGAGTTTTCAAGGCGCATAAAAAAAATCTAACACCAGAAGATGAACCTAACCTAACAGAGTCGGTTTTGCTCCGAAAGGTTTTGCTCGCTCGCTTCGCTCGGTCGCCCGTTAGCCACATTTGATTCTTGTGTAAAAGGCAATTCGAACAAATATAAAAAAATGCTGTGAATAGTGAAGGGAAACGATTTTCATTAAAATTATGTATTCTCATTCTCAGCTATTCGATTCGAACAGTTGAGATGGATGGCAAATAAAAGTATGGCATGTGATAATTATGGATTACAATGATTATGGAACATGAGATTATTGGAATTGATATTATGGAAACTAGAAATTCTGGCATTTGATTAATATGGTAAACAATGAGTATGACATACGAAATTATAGCAAACGACATTATGGCAGTTGAACAGTATGGCAGTGAAAATTCGGGCAAATGAAATTCTGGCAAGTAAGGGTTTCCCATTCAATTTCATAACCTTTCCTTTTTTCAACCTTGAAGCGTTAAAAATAGCTGCTATAAGAAATAAGAACTACTTAATTAAATAAAAAAAACCACCTACGTTAAAGTCCTTCTTTATGCGACTATGTAACACATTAACATAAAATATATCTAGGTTTATGTCTAACTGGTGTTTCATCATAATCATGATTACTTCACTCTTCACAGTCATTCCTAAACTACCTACCTATTTGGAAAATTCGCGAATTTACGCAACAAAAGCTTCGGCGTTTTGTTTATAACTTAATAAGACTGGAATTAATGGTTCCTAACATAATAGAAACTGCAAATGCCACTGATTTCATAACCTCCCCAGGGATCCATCGCCTTTTCGCCCTAAAAATTATCAACTTGTCGAGTTAATCAAATAAATACTCTAACGATCGGTAATACAAGTTAAAATACTTTGCACACGGAGACCGTTAGCGTCGTTTCTATTATAACCACGGGCTAGGTGTATACATAGGATTCAATTTTCGGGGCGTGGCGAATCAAGCACCGTGACACGATGTATTCAAAGCGCTAATATTCGGCGGCTAAAACTGCAGTATAAATTAGGAGACCTTTCTTTTTCATCGTCATTGTTGGTCGTAGAAGGGTAGCGTGCGTTGATGCCGGTGGAGTCCGCGAGAGTAGATATCGATTAGGCAATTACGATTGCTTGTGTTGAAGGAAGAATCAAAGTATGTTCGCCGAGGGTAAATATAAATGATGCATGGACTGTATAGCGTGATAGTTCAAAGCTCGCCGGCCGCGTCCAGCCCGCTCCCGCTCACAGCCCGGTCGCGCTTTCTGTCCGATACACGTTACCTGCGGTCTTCGCGGTTTCATAATTATACTAATAATACGGTCTAACTTATATTCTGTAAATTCTACCTAATATACAATTCCCACAAGCAGAGTGTTTTAAAGTAATTAATTGATTGAAGTGAAATGTTTAATTGTTACAGGGCCGAGCGCCATAGAGCCGCGCTCGCCAAGCGCTTTTACGTCCAACTCTACCAGCATGCTACTGCTGCAGACACACGTAAGTAAATTCAACTTTTAAGTTTTAATAGTACATTACTTACCAAGGGCGATAAGATCGCAGGTATTTTACGCCCGAGCCGAAGGCAAGGGCGATAAATATGCGATCTGAGGCTTTCTTTATTATCGCCCGTGGTAAGTACAAAATTTTATGTCACCCCCTGGCGAGGAAGTGGGTATTTTCGCGCGCGGAGCGTGCAATAATGGCCACTTTATGGCCAGGTGTGACATAATAGTACATTACTTACCAAGGGCGATAAAACAAAGAATGTCTCAGATCGCAGGTATTTTACGCCCGAGCCGAAGGCAAGGGCGATAAATATGCGATCTGAGGCTTTCTTTATTATCGCCCGTGGTAAGTACAAAATTTTATGTCACCCCCTGGCCAAGAAGTGGGTTTTTTCGCGCGCGGAGCGTGCGATAATGGCCACTTTATGGCTAGGTGTGACATAAAATGTTTTAAATAAAATGTCTTCATCTCTTTGTAACTCATCGCAACGGTTTCGTACAGACCAATCCCACCTAATATTTTGAGTAACAAGATGAAGTATCATGTCTTTACCGTTAACGCCAATAACGAAAAGTCATCAATACTGTCATCTATGTATAACATAATATATCGAAGTATAAATTTATCGTAACTATAAGCAGGCTTATACAATGATACAGAAACGACGCCCACCATTGGTTGAGCGGTGCCCTACCGCCTACTGATTCCGTAACGCCTCCATTATCGATCACTTTTTCTATTGCAGAGCAACTACGGTTCGTCCTTCACTGATTTACTTTCACCCCAATACCAAGAGGATTCTTCGGAGATCTTAGAAGAAAACTTAGATCCGTTCCCAGACGTCGAGTTTCACGCTCCGATTCCACCTGAAATCAAGTCGCATCGAACAACTCCCGTGAGCGAAACCCCTTCGCCCACGCTCGGCCCAGCCCTGCCTAGTTTTGAAGAGACTTATTCAGTTCGTTATCCGAAACCCGAGATGGCCGAATTTGGTTTAAAAATGGAAGAGGACTGCTACAACGTTAGCGCTTATTCCCACCAGGGACACGCATCTACACACGTGTTGTACCAATATCAACCTTCAATTCCGTATGTTCCTTCGCCGTATTACGCCCCGCCGCAACAATGTAGTCCTACGTTTGATACCGGAGGCGTGCCCCACAATCAGGACTCGTATTCACTTCCCCCATTCTCAAATTCCGTCGATTTGCACGTGTCTACGGACCAAAGTGCAAGGCAAAGAAGAGCTTCACTACCGGTACAGCGATCTGAATCGAATAGTTCGAACGATAGCCCAAAACTGCACGGGCCGAAGGTGCACTGCATGCAGGCGTCGGCCCCGAGCTCGGCGTCCAGCTCGCCCGGCGGCGTCCCGGCTGACGGCGGGCTGCGCGCCGCGCCGCCCTCGCCCAGCCAGCTGTGCGCCGTCTGCGGGGACACCGCCGCCTGCCAGCATTACGGCGTTAGAACTTGTGAAGGATGCAAAGGCTTTTTTAAACGAACTGTTCAAAAAGGGTCAAAATACGTTTGTTTAGCTGAAAAAAATTGCCCTGTGGACAAAAGAAGACGGAATAGATGCCAATTTTGTCGATTTCAAAAATGCCTTACTGTCGGCATGGTAAAGGAAGTCGTGAGAACAGATTCTTTAAAAGGAAGACGGGGGAGATTACCCTCAAAGCCAAAATGCCCGCAAGAATCACCCCCGAGCCCGCCCATTTCACTAATTACTGCCCTTGTAAGAGCGCATGTTGATACTTCGCCGGATTTTTCTAATCTCGATTACTCTCAGTATAGAGAACCTAACCCTATGGAGCCTCCGATGTCCGACTCAGAAGTGATTCAGCAATTCTATTCAATCTTGACAACGTCGATTGATATGATAAAGGTTTTCGCTGAGAAGGTTCCAGGTTATGGGGAGCTGTGCGTTGAAGATCGCGATCAACTCTTCGCTTCGGCGCGACTCGAATTATTTGTGTTGCGACTTGCTTACCGCACGAGGCCTGAAGACACAAAGCTAGTTTTTTGCAATGGATTAGTCCTAGACAAGCGACAGTGCCAACGATCATTTGGAGATTGGCTGCATGCGGTGCTTGATTTCAGCAACACGCTGCATTCAATGGAAATCGACATTTCGACTTTTGCGTGTTTGTGCGCGCTGACTCTGATAACAGGTAATTGTATTTATATTGCTATAACACTAAATTTAAATATGTAATTTAAATCCAAAACCGAGTTCGGTATCGAAAACTCTTAGTTTAAAGCTCTATACCTACTCGTATATGTAAAAGTAGTACTCTTTGTTTAGTGTTGACTTCAAATAATAAAGAGGTTTGTTAATGTCTGTTCATCAATAAGACGTGCAAACAAAGTAATTAAAGGTCCCATGGGAAGAATTTAATGTACATATCAGGTAATATTCCGTAGTTATTTATGTGTGTAAGTGCACCAGTGGCGGCGCGTCCATACAACTCGATTCCCACCGGCTTGCCTAATTTTCAGCCAGTCCAGTTCTTTTACTACAGCTCATGAAGAATAGGAAAAGCCAAGTATTTCCGGCTTCCCTAAGAATGTTTTTGACGCGCCGCCACTGAAGTGCACCTATATCCATTAAAACGGTGTTAAAATACAATTTTGAATAGCTATTAGTTCCAGTGGCGTAGCTACCGAAGGGCTAGGCGGGGCAGTGCCCCGGGGCCCCCAAGCTCAGGGGGCCCCCAAAACCTGATTAGCAAACCTCTTGAACTAGCGAGAAATAATTATATATATTGATAAAACCTAAACAGTTTAGGGGGCCCAGTTTTTTTTGCCCCAGGGCCCTTAGTCATCTAGCTACGCCACTGATTAGTTCTCGTTATTGTATTGGGTTCCAAATCTTGGGATTAAATAGATTTCCGAGCGGACCCTTTGGCTCCTACTCCAGGAGGCACAATCAGGAAAGCGCTACGTGGATTATGATTAGTGCCCCTTATTATACTTAACTAACGAAACTTGTCATTTGTTACAGAGAGACACGGTCTGAAAGACACGCGGCGGGTGGAAGAGCTGCAGATGAGGATCATCGGCTGCCTGCGCGCGCACATGCCGACCGGCGGCGGCGGCACCGGCGGCGGCGCGCCGCACTTCTCCCGCGTGCTAGGCGCGCTGCCCGAGCTGCGCTCGCTGTCCGTTCAGGGCCTGCAGCGCATATTCTACCTGAAGCTCGAGGACTTAGTCCCCGCGCCACCCCTCATCGAGAACATGTTCCGCGCCAGCCTGCCTTTCTAAACGCCGGGCCTCCCCGCACGCCCGCAATTCCTCGAGGACCACTCCAGCCTTCAAATGCATCTTCTTCTACTATAAAATCCATCATCTCTATTATTTAAGTGTTTAGATTAGAATATAATATATTTTTCTAGAGTATAGTTGAACATTATAGAACTCGATCTCCCGGTATCGATTTCAACCCTTTAAACACCTTTTATATGATAATTATTTTGAACAAACAAAACAATCGTACCGCTTAAGTAGGTAAGCTTAATTTATTGTAAATGTGAAAGGTAGTCGTATTTGGGTGTGATTTCGTTTAATTTTATCGTTATGTGTATTTACCTATAAATAGTAGTCTGCATTTGAGTTACCGCTCGTGATCGATGGCATCTTGTCGTACAAAATATTCCTATGTTATTTACTTGCGTATTATATAGATACGATTAATCTAGTCAAAAGACTTAGAAATGTTACAATATTTGGCTCGTGATCTTCGAGCTTTTATAGTAAATTTAATAAAAGTTACTTTACGAATGATACCTAAAGGCATTTGATATGTGTATTGTTTGTGTCCTGTTGTTACTACGTGTTGTTGGAGAGCTACGCGGCCATGGCCAGGCCGAGTCGCCGAAGACTCGGCGGCGGCGCCGTGTCGGAAGAGCTAATTGTTGGAAGTTACCTTTTAGGTTTAAACTATTTAATAATACTTAGACGCTAGGCAGCTAAGGTAATTTTGTTACAATAAATAAGGCCAGAGAGAAAGTTCAGCATCACTAATATGACTCCTTACTCCGACGTGTCTTAACGAGTACCTTTTGTGGTAGAGTGCTATTTGTTTTCTTGTGTACGATCGTACCTTGAGTAAGCTTTAAAATCATGCATACATATTATATATGTATGTTATATTATAAATAGTATATATGTATCTATTACCCTAAAACATATCACTTAATCTCGAAATGAGCATTACTTTAGCAGTTGTAAAACCATGCATTAAGGCGGCTAATAACTTGTTAATCATGAGAAACTCTAGGCTCTCTAAATAAAATTGTTCCCAGCTGCATTCAATTAAACTTTTGATACTTAGTAGTTAATGAGTTATGAGATACGAACTAACCGATCGTACTCGTAAGTAGATATAAATCAAAATGATATTGGTATTCAACCAAATAAGATTTGGGAGAACTACTTAGTTTAAAAAAATCACTGGACCAATACAAATCAATTCAAGGACAAAATGATTATAACCACGTATAAATACGAAGCGTACCTTCTTAATTATTTATGTACCACAAGTACCTAATAAAATTACCGTACTTGTGTTGAGAATGAATGTTGCCTTGATAGATTTTCTTAAACTCTAAAACTAGGACACTACCTAAGATGAAGTGTGCGATGGATCCGTAAACTTTCTACCCATAGGTGGTAAGGTATTTCTACGAGTATAACTAGGCTTGGAAGGTAACATGGTAGTTTAATAGGAAGTTAAGAGACTAAGAGTTCATAATTTTTTACAATGTTGGTATATATAATGATAGAATATTCTAATGCTGGACTTTTTACTCGACAGGCAGGACTTATTCATATCTACATTACCTATTAGTTAACTGGATAAATATTTAAGTAGATACCTACAAGAGGAAGCATACATGATTTGTCCCGTTGTCTATCGCAGCCGCAGCCGCCTTCGTGTACCTAACTAATGATACTTTCTTGGTTGTGCTTCACGAATTCATATTGTTGTTAGCTTTAGGTACCTCTGTGACTCCTTCGAGCCACTTGTATATTATTATAAAAACCACATATTAAAAGTACCTAGATATGTCAATACACGCCTGTCGTTGCCACATATGGGTGAATATATGTAAAAATGCACTTAATTGTCTAAATATTTTTCTAGAGCACATAGTCTAAATACAATAAAACACTCCGTCATATTAATATTATATAATAGTTAATAATAATCATAATCGTATGTGGCTACCGCAGACGTACGCGAAGACTAAATATGTAGGTAGGTAGGTATGTTGTATGTATTATTTCTCCTGTCTCATGATACCTATTTGGAATAGAGCCGATTAAACGACATGTCATAATTGCATTTCTTTTTTTATCTAGGAATAGATAATATGCTTTTGTTCTTATGTATGTTTGTACGTTATACATTTTTATTTCCTTGTAAATATTTCGAAATACCTAATTATACTGATGCGGTTGCGTCTATTGAAAAAATATCCGGTCTTATAATTTCTCAGTAGGTGTACCTGGGAAACCAAGCTTTGCTCGGTGCGTGAATGGAAACCCGGAGACTTTTCCCGGAGAATCTGAATGCTTATAATTATATTATGTCCGACATAGATGCGATCTGTCATCTAGGATAGGTGAGACAAGCAATTTAAAAAAATTCAACTGTCTATCACGGTTCATGAGATACAGCCTGGTGCCAGACGGACAGACAGACAGACGGACAGCCGAGTCTTAGTAATAGGGGGGGGGGAACTTTCGCTCCGACCCGCGTTCTTTCAGTCCTCACCTCATATTATCTTATTTATAGAGACTACGCCATCTTCAATTTATCCGAAAACGATACCAAACATGCCCTAGTCTGTATAAAGAAGACAATTATATGAGGACTGAAAGAACGCGAGTTGGTACGAATATGAAGTAAAATTTTGACGGGTCACCTGTTTTCTTTTTTTTTATTAAGTTGTGTTTTATATTGGTCTAATAAATGATATGTTTTTAGAATCTACATAAACGTGGCTATTTAAACGTGTTTTTTTCATGCCCGAGTTCTTACTTGTTTTCACGTAATCGGTGCAGAATAATTTATTTTTTTAACTTGACTTTTTAAAACTTTAGCCTGTATTTCATTTTGTTTCTATGAAAATATGTTATTTATGTCCCAGAAAATGATTGGTCATCCCCAATTTATCCGAAAACGATACCAAACATGCCCTAGTCTCTATAAAGAAGATAATATGAGTACTGAAAGAACGGGGGTCGGTACGACTACGAACATGAAGTAAAATTTTGACGGGTCACCTGTTTTCTTTTTTTTTACTAAGATGTGTTATATATCGGTCTAACAAATGATATGTTTTTAGAATCTACATAAATGTGGCTATTTAAACGTATTTTTATAATGCCAGAGTTGTTGCTTGTTTTCACGTAATCGGTGCAGAAAGAGTTTTATTAACTTGACTTTTTAAAGTAGTCTATATAAAGACTTTTGCTTGTATTTCATTTTTTTTGCTATGAAAATATGTTATTTATGTCCCAGAAAACGATCGGCCATCCTCAATTTATCCGAAAATTATACCAAACATGCCGTAGTCTTTATAAATAAGAAAATATGAGGACTAAAAGAACGCGGGCCGGAACGAAAGTTCCCCCCCTCCCTCTCCCTACCAGCATCGCGTCCGAACTTGTCTCCCGGGCGTTTTCAACTCTAGTCTACCTAAGTATCAAGTGTGCCAAGGCTCATGCTTTAATGAAAAAAATATTGGTTCCCACACATTGATGTCCTATAAAGGCCTCACTCAAATTGTAGGAGCACGGGAGAGGGTAATGTGTACATTCTGTACAAACATTAGAAGTCAGGGCTCTATGCAATGTTATGGTAAAACTACCTACTATTGAGCTGGTTAGGAGATGGGAGACGAAACGTGGCCATAGAAACCTAAGCCTTATTAGATAGGACCCGATAGTTGAGATCCCCGTTCGTAGACAGTTTTCGCTACAAATCGTAAAACCCATGTGATCGGCTACGAGCGTAGTGCGTAGCACTCGTGGGCAATGAATGTGTTAATACCTATACGCTGAAATATAACTACCTACTGTGATTGTGTGCATTGCAAAACAAAAAGGTAAATTTTATAAAGGGTCGCCAACGCGCACTTGACTCTTTGGGAGTTGCGAGCGTCTATAGGCTGCTGTGTCCGCTTACCATCAGGTGGACCGTACGCTTGTTTGCCACCGTCGTAGTATATATAAAAAAGGGCACATCCCAATTCAGTGCGCAGCTTTGCTCGCAATGGAGCAAAACATTGGTATTCTGTCAGAACCCAAAGGACATGTGTTGAAATGTAAGTATATTATAGAATACGGACGAGCATAGTCACGTACATAAACAAAATAAAATATTAAACTTATATTGTGTCACTCCAGGACGCATATAGGTATATTCATAACATGAAAAAGGCAAAACATAGACATAAAAGTGAACGAAAGAATAGATAATTGTTTTGGTCGTTTTGGTAGTACAGTCACACAACAAATGATTAGCTACCTATAATTACCTAGAAGCCAATACCATCGTGTCGAGTCCGCGCTCGTAACCTATATATTTTTTATTTGTCGACTTAAATATGTAGCAGCCTACATAATACATATGTATATACCATAAGTACATACCATAATAAAACATGACGAAAGTATAGGTAAGGGTTGCGTTTTTGCCATTTTGGCTACGGAACCTCCCACAGGCGACAGCTCAAAACGGAGACAAGGCAGACCTCGCCGGCGATGGCGGGACGATCTAGACCTAGACTCCTTTTTGGAGGATTGACCAGAGACTGCACTTTGACTTTGCATTAAGAACTATAGTACTTATAGCAAATCCCACTTACCTGCCGCCCCGCCGCTCATGTTGTATACTTCAAGGAGGTACCTAAAGGAACGAAACATAGGAAACTATATATTTATTGCAGAAATCATCAACTTTGTACTGACTAGGTAATAGGTATTACACTAACACTATTCGATTTTTCCGTTACTTTGAATAAAGTGTGTTGTCATTTGTACTAGGGATAGGGACCAAAGAGAATACAACCACTACGTTTTACATTAGGTAAGTACTTACCGAACGTGTAATTTCGCGTGCATTCTCTTACTATACGCGGGTTTCTCGTTTTGTTTTTGTTGACAATTTGGTCAAAGCAGCTTTGAAAATATGGTAAAACTTCTCTATTCTTCCTGTACGTCGTACGACTCGTACGTCTATTCACCAACCGTTAGCCATACGATTCTGTTCTTCCATTTTGTTATTTCAGCCTGATTTAACAATATGTGATATGTATTACATAACATAATGTTTTTGTGCGTATTTTAAAATATTTTATACTTCACATCTTCACACATGAAGAAAGAATAATTCAATTCACATCACCTAACAAAGAATATAGGAATAGAAAGGGTATATCAGATCAGACCAGACCAGACTCATCCAGAGAGTATGCAAAATAAAACCCGCTGTACACTCTCGTGCGAGAGCACTCGCGCTCGGCCTGCCTCGCTGTAGACATGGGGAAAAGCGTTACTTTTCGATCACCGTTATTGTTATTCCCGTTCCAAAAAAATCACATTGAAAAATCACCGTGACTTTGTCACTTCGGTTATTTCGTGTCACGACATTTGTGTGTCGATCGTTCACGGCAGTTACTGATATTTTTGTAACAACTGATATTACTCTGTGACAGCGCACCGCAGTCACAGGCACAGTTAGTAACAGCGGTCACGAGTCACGACGCGACGCCTCGCATACACACTGTTCCAGTGATATCGTCGCTAAGTAACAACGTTATTTTGTAACGTTGTTACTTCGTGACAAGTCACACTGTTACGTTTTAACGGCGGATCACCGTGATTTTTTCATCGTGAAGTTATTTATCACCCACCTCTACCTCGCTGTGGACAGAGAGCAGTTCGGATATCTCCCTCTCTGTTGCACTTGCTGGCTTATTCGAGCGACAGAGAGAGTTAGATATTCGAAACTTCGAGCCTCTGCATTGTATCATTGTATCTGATTGTGTGGTCCTGCATAGAGAGAGCGAGACAGGGTAGGCATTTAACTCAAATATTTTTTAAGAGACAAGATTTGTATATAAAACATAAGTATAAAGTTGATAAAATGAACTTTATTATTTTTTTAGTTTAGAATAATGCCCACAAAAACATTATTATACACTATTAACCATCTTATAACACGCAGGACTGCTTTAGGACCGTGTGATGCCGCTTCACTCAGCTTCAGGCAGATGATCCCTCTTGCACTCGCTCAGTCAGACAGTGTCTGACAGACACTGATGAGATGAACCTGTGATCGCAGAACCACCGCGGAGGTCCGGTCGAACAAGGAATCCGCCAAAGCGTTTACTTGATTATATCTGGCCGGGGTGAATGTAGTAAGCCTCTTTCGCATTTCTAATTTTCTATACATTTGTGTCATCTTATTATTGTCATTCATATATACGTCAACTTTTGCTAATTAAAACCTATGGTATAGGTTTTGGTTATTATTTCAATCTCATTCTTTAATATCGCAAAAGAAAGGGAAGCGAATACGCAACGCGACACGCATAGCGAAGTGTGGTTGGTGTCAGGCTGGCGCAACTAGAGGTGGGTGATAAATAACTTCACGATGAAAAAATCACGGTGATCCGCCGTTAAAACGTAACAGTGTGACTTGTCACGAAGTAACAACGTTACAAAATAACGTTGTTACTTAGCGACGATATCACTGGAACAGTGTGTATGCGAGGCGTCGCGTCGTGACTCGTGACCGCTGTTACTAACTGTGCCTGTGACTGCGGTGCGCTGTCACAGAGTAATATCAGTTGTTACAAAAATATCAGTAACTGCCGTGAACGATCGACACACAAATGTCGTGACACGAAATAACCGAAGTGACAAAGTCACGGTGATTTTTCAATGTGATTTTTTTGGAACGGGAATAACAATAACGGTGATCGAAAAGTAACGCTTTTCCCCATGTCTAGGCGCAACTAGGACTAGGACTAGGAAGAAAGAGTGACTTTTGTATGGTCTGAGGCATTAAAAACACAAAAAAACATGGCGGCAGTGTTGCCAGAGCACTCTCGTCAAAAAGTTCGTTCGGGACGTTCGGGTGTTGAAGGGCGGCCGCACATTATAAGAAATTTCTAACAGAAAAATTCTGACGCTCGCCGGAAGGCACTCGGTGCATACATTTTGTATTAGCTCCCGCACACTGTTAGAATAATTCTGACCGATCGTCCGTTTCTGATGCACATCGGATGGCACCTCAGCCGAAACGTAAGAATTTTTCTGACAGAAATGCCGGAAGGCGTGTTTACCATAGATTTTGTACTAGGCCCCGCACACTATCAGATATTCGCGTCAGTGCGCGTCAGTAGAGGTGAGACGTACTAGGCAAAACGCGTACTGAGTCTTGCGAGTACGCGTCCACAAAAAGACTAGATCCAAAGACTAGGTCCAAATACGCGCTAAACCGACCCCGACCCGAGGTGCCCCGAAAGAATCCGAACGCGCAGACGAATACGAATAGCGCGGAACATAAGACTCTTAGACGTTTCGAGTCTTCAGAGTCGTCGTACGCCTAGTACTCGATACGCTAAAAGACGCGCAAGCGGGATCGCGTACTTACGCGTCCATGCCAATACCTATTCCAAAAACCTGTTCCCGTAAATACGTCTCACCTCTACGCGTCAGTTCAGGCACGCCGCCGCACGCTGTAATATATGTGTTTTTTTTTTTCTATGGACCTACGTTCGACGTTCGTAGACGACGAAAATGAGCGAAATACAAGATTTAATTGCCGAAGTGGAAAAATATCCATGTTTGTGGATAATTAAGAGGGTGAACCCAATATCGACGTTTTATCTTCTTTTTTTTATATAAACAAAACAATAGTGCTAAGAGCAATAACGTATCTTCATCCATATTGGTATATAGATGTACGTATAAAGTATACAGATGAAACACAAATGGGCACAAAAGCTGCCGGATCAAAATTTCTGATAGTATGCGTGGTGCGTCCGGCGAGCGTCAGAATTTTTCTGTTAGAAATTTCTTATAATGTGCGGCCGCCCGAAAGGAGTTTTTACTTCAATACTCAAACTCTCTGGTTTAGGCTGTCATTATTTTCAGTTGTCAAGAAAACAAACATTGTCAAATTAAAATAAAATATTGTTCTGGTCGATATATAATAAAATATAATGGTTCTATCGTTTTAAACACGCGTTTACTCTGAATAAGATTGAAAAGGATATTCGGTCCAGCCATGGAAGTCATCTCGTCAAAATATTCAATCGGAAGTCTCGAAGGCAAGTCAAATTCGTCGACTTGGAAGTACAAAATACTTTATTTTACTAAACGGTTAAAACTCACGTATTAATTGTCACTTCGGGCGACATGAGCGTGAGTTTTAACCGTTTAGTAAAATAAAGTTATAACATGTCTCACGAAAGTTTAAATTCAAGTACAAAATACTTATTATGTTACGTGGCACCGCAGATGCTATGAGTGTGTTTGATGGAAGTCTGACAAAGCCAAAAGATATAGAAGAAGGAACAGGTGATGCAGCAGTTCTCATAAGATACATACGTACAAGTCCTTTGTAGATGTACGCAAGGTTCAACCAAATCAAGAACGAGTGCTGATGGATTTAATACTTTGGCTAGCGTAAATAAATGTTAATAAAATTATTTCATTGTGTTATTCTTTTGGCTAGTAAGTACCTATGTTCAAAAACTGAATAGATTCGTCCATTATTTATGTGGACGTCACTGGTCATCATTTATTGATATCGATATATAGGATATCGATATCCCTATTGCGTTGTTATGTTGGCATGACGTACTTCCGCGTTTTCTTTTTTATTGTGGTTCAAAATGTCTGCCAAACTGTACATCAATGTCATGTGATGACAATATTGACAATGTCACTGTCATCAAAAACCTTGTTCTAAGTCCCGTCTCTTAGAACGTAGTGGTTATATTCTCTTTGGTTGGTGTGGTGGCGGCCTGACAGTAAGGGACAAATTCCATATGTCCAATGCGTAAGCGTGATGGTTTTATTTAATTTAACCGTTTTTTGAAACAAGTAATGACTTACTACGATTCGGACACGACATGACAACAGCAGATTAATTGAACACGTCAGATTCGGAATGACTACTTGACTAGTGACACAGTGACAGTGACAGTAACCAAAACCGTGAGTGACAAAGATTGGTAAACGCAAATACTGAAAAATAAACTCCACAACAACAATAACGATAAATAATGTGTATTAAATGATTACAACGATATGTAACATTTGATAAAACCCATGAAAACGTCTCCCACTTTATTGAATTGTGTATTAACCCTTAGTTAAGTAGTAGCTATAATTTAATTTCACTATGACTGAAACAAGCCATAAGGATGTACTAGATAAGAATTTGGAAGATTTTGAGATCCAAGAAGTTCTCAACAATGGCACAGATCTCAGAGAGTATGCCTTACAAGTTGACAAAGGTATAAAAGAGGCAGAAAAGAATTCAGTGGCCGATTACTTGAAAGAGAGTGGAAACATTAGCTCACTTCACAACCAAATCGAGGAGTGTGATGGCATACTAGCCCGCATGGAAAGTATGCTCATGGTGTTCCAAGTAAGTAATATCATTCCTCTAAACTTCAAGTATGCTGTATATAACAATACATAATACATTTCTTATACAACTATTGATTGCTATCCACACCATAGTAACTGGGCAAAGTGCAGCAGACAACTGCAAAAAGTAGCATCGATTTTTTTATCTTGTTGAATATTTTCATAATATTTGCAAATGCAGCAAATGAAATTGTATAGTATGCTAACCAATATGTTCATGATTTAACTTTAAACTTACTTTTTATATTGATTACAGAATGACTTGGGAAGCATTAGTAATGAAATCATCAGTTTACAAAAAAGGTCTGTCAGCATGTCAGTCCAACTATCTAACAGGCAGGTCTTAAAAGGACCATTGTCCTCGTTTATTGAAGATATGGCGGTTTCAGAAACGCTTATCTTGTAAGTAATTGGTATTTACTTCATGCAAGAATATATATTCAGACTCAATTTTTTAATCAAAGTGAAAATAGAAAAATTCAACACCACAGGTGGGATTTGAACCCACAACCTCTGGAATCCGTCCATTGCTCTACCAATTGAGCCACCATGGTATCCCTCGTGGGTTGAATTTTTCAATTTTCACTTTGATTAAAAAATTGAGATTTTCGCTAGCGGACGCATCCGCTTAACAAATATATTCAGACTGTTATCATGCCAACTTTTTAAATGATATTTTTACTTTATTTCAGTGGCATCAATAATGTACCAGTTATGGATAAAGAGTTTATGATCCAGTTAGCAATTTTAAGTCAGAAACTGAACTTTGTCAAAGAACAAGATTCTAAGGAAACCAAAGCCTGCCATGATGTAAAGGATGTGCTGGAAAAACTAAAAATAAAAGCTGTAGCAAAAATAAGAACTTACATATTAGAGCAAATTTATAAATTTCGAAAACCAATGGCTAATTATCAGATACCCCAAAATGCAATGTTGAAATACAAGTTTTTCTTCGAGTTTATACTAGCTAATGAAAGGAATGTCGCACAGGAGATATGCAATGAGTACATAGACACATTAAGTAAAGTATATTACTCATACTTCAAATCATATGCATCTAGACTGGACAAACTAAAGTATGAAGAAACACCAACTAAAGATGATCTGATGGGAATCGAAGATGGTGTGAAGGGGAGCTTCTTCCAGAAGTCAAACTTGAAGAACAAAAGCACTATATTCACTATTGGCAACCGTGGGGATGTTCTGGCCCAGCAACTGGAAGCTCCAATCATAGTGCCTCATGTTCAACAAAAGACGAAGGTAATTAAATGTCTCATTCTCAAAATCATTCTTATCATTGAAAGTTAAATTGATTGCCTGCTTGTACTTATCCTTTTGCTTGTGATTAGGGCAGCACATATTTATCTTTCACACCTGTTGCCTATGTGTTCTCACACACTTTCCTCCTGCTCAAATTATCTGTAACAATTAACCTATCAAAAAAAAAAATTTGGTTCCAGTACTCATATGAAGCTTTATTCCGAAGTCTACAATATGCATTAGTGGACAACAGTTGTAGAGAATATCTGTTCACAACAGAGTTTTTCCATGTGAAAGGGAGTCATGCTCAAGAACTTTTTGACAGAATACTTGGCAAAACTCTATCTTTGCTTGTGGTAAGATTCACGTCACCTTTTGAATGATATTGGATATGACCCGCTACATACAAATTCAGATATTTGAGTTATTTTTAATATTTTATTTTGTATTTTTAAATTAATTATGAGTCAGATCCACTATAACCATTACAGACTATAAAATCAGGACTGTGCTAAATGTTGACTTATGTTCTTGATTTGACTATTAGTTGTAATGCATGGTTTTATTGGCCGGTTCCAAAAGAGACACCTAAAAGTAATTAACTAATTTGTTTTTTCAGAAAAATGTTGAAAATTATGTTCTTGAATGTTATGATTGCCTTGCACTATTTTTGTGCATTCAGCTCATCAATAGATACAGATGGATGTGTCACAAGAGAGCAGTAGCTGCTCTGGACAGGTAATGTTATACATGAATCCATTACTATTAACCCTTTTACCAAGTAGGTGAAGTAGGACCTGTTATCGCCAAAATATCATGACAGCACCTGTTTTTGTGTACAATAAAGTGCTTACATACATAGATAACACTGCTGTAATACAAATATATGTATGTATATGTTGGACCTGGTAAAGGTCGCGGGAGTCTACTGGATGCGGCTGGGGCGCAGGATCGGTCATTGTGGCACTCTTTAGGGGAGGCTTATGTCCAGAACCAGATGATTAATGATTTCACCATACACTAAATAAACACTAAGTTTTTGTTTCAGTTACTGGGATTCTCTGCATAGTATATTATGGCCAAGATTAGATTTTGTTATGAAACTAAACATCCAGAGTGTTAGAGAGTGTGATCCAGCCAAATTATCTAACAAAGAATTGGGGCCTCATTATGTAAGAACATTTTTAATTTACATACTTGCTCGTAAAGGGTTTCATATCGCGCAGGCATACAAAGCTACAATAGCCTCTATTACGCCCATGGGCGTATTGGTTTATTTTAAATTGTCTGTCTCTCATCATACGTCAGTTACAAAAGCAAGGTTCTTAACTCGCAAAGTTAGCAAACTTATATTTACTATGTTTTTGACCGAATTAACAACATTATCTAAGGTATCAATGGAAATTGTACAAAAGTTTGCTTTTGCAAAGTACATTTCTGAAGTTCGACTATTACTCGTTAACTAGTAATGTCTAATTAGCTGTGATAGTTTTCCTTTTAAATTCATGGTATATACTACTACCATGATTTTTTTCACATGCCTAGTAGCTACCGTTTAGCGGGCAGGGGGGGGGGACACTTGACCATAACAAAAATTTATCACTTCAAAGCTTAATATCACGCCAATCTATTCTTTAATCTTTTTTTTAGAAACCTTATAATATTTTTAAAAGAGCTATCCAACGATACCCCAAATGTAATTATCCTAAATGTAAAACACTAGTAATACAGGCTTAAATTATTAGAGGATTTTCAAATGAAACTGTATAAGTCAACGCACGTAAAAAGGTCTCCGGGCGGCTACGGACAGTCTGGAGGCGAAGGGATTTGGTCCGTATTTCCATAGAATAAGGTATTTCGGTCACTGCGCAGTTAAGATAAGATAATAATTTATTTGCAGAAAAAGGGTATACAGGTACAGGTCTTATATTAACAGAATTGTTCAGCCTTCTTCAGCCATTTCTTGATAGCATGCAAATATTATTAAAATGTCTGTTTCACAGCGTGGTTTAATCACGTGGTTACATTGCCACCAGGAGATCTTTTTGCGTGCGTTGACTAATCATTCAGTGCGAAAACGGCTCAAGTTAAATTCATCATAAAGGAAGCCGTGTCTACGTCCCCCTTACAGTGGCGGGTCTTGGGGGACCTCCAAACGCTTAATGGTTAATGGCCGACAGACGTGTTGTAATATTGATTGCGATTGGTAATCATTTTGCTTAAAATGTATTTGATTACTCACAATGTAATTATACTCCTGGTCCAGGGTCCCGGTCCTTGTGTGTGATTCGGACGGTAATAATTTTACAGACCAAAGCCCTATCGTTCGTCAAAATTCTCTTACTGACCTCGTGGCACAATGTACCTTTGCTTTATTCTTTTAACTCATGTCTCATGTTCATGTATAACGGTAATTGGTTTCAGATCACTCGAAGATACGCTGAATTTTCGGCGGCAATGTTAAGTCTTAGCGAACAGTTTCCCTCTGAGGACCTTAGCAATCTGCTTTTAAATCTACAAGATGAAGTCAATTGCTTCTTACTTAAAATGGCTGCTGAATTCTCTCAGCGCATTCAGCAATTAATATTCCTTATAAATAACTATGATATGATACTGAGTATTTTAATGGAAAGAACAAGAGATAATACCAAAGAAGCAGAAAACTTCCGAGATCAGTTGCAAGCCAGAAGCGCAGAATATGTTGAAGAGATATTGAGTCCACACTTTGGGGGAATGATGCAATTCGTGAAAGAAGGGGAGGTCCTCCTCGAAAACGATAAGAAATCTGAATTACTATCAATGGAGAAAAAAAGTTTATCTCTAGTAGCGTCATTTAGCGCCAGCTGGAAGCAAAGTCTCGAAGAAATACACAGAGAGGTACTTGTGTCGTTTCCTAATTTAGTGACGGGGTCTGGTTTGCTGCAAATGGCGTTGACAAACTTTGTACAGTACTACAATAAATTTGTGAAACTACTGACTCCTAATGCTCGAACACAACTGGTCAATATTCATGTTATCATGGTTGAAATCAAAAAGTATAAAACTAATTTTTAATAAGTGTTGTTAATGCTTATTTCTGTATTAGGTATTTATTTTTTTAGAAGATTAAGTACGACTGTTATAATTTTTAAGTGGCAATTCCTGTCTTTTTATGAATTCAAGCTAAAGCCTGACCTGCAATATATGATCATGCGCCATGTTGCGGAATTTCATTGGAACTAATTTCTTACACTGGCAATAATTTTAATGAAATTGTCAGCACGTCAGTGTCACTGTTGCGGTTTATTTGAATATTAGTTATGTGTTAAATATTTAATAACAAATGAGAAAAAATGACCAAAACAACTCATAGTCAAGAGCGGAATATTATCAATGTGATGAAATGAAATTATTCAGCTGCAAAACAATTCATAATTTATGTCAGAGCTGACAGGTAAACAAGACAAAATGTCATAATAGTCTGTTGCCATATAAATCAGAAATATCTGGGCAGCGTTTTCCCGGGCATGAGACCTAGCTAGATCGATTGCTCGTCCCCGAAAACCCCTACATACCAAATTTCATCAAATCGTTAGAGCCGTTTCCGAGATCCCGGAAATATAGATATATAGAAATATATATAGATATAAACAAGAATTGCTCGTTTAAAGATATACTCTTGACAATGATCATATATTCCTGGTCAGGCTTTATATTGTATGTATATGAATAGTAGAATCATTGATAAGATATGATATGAGCGTTTTATTTATGTGATCTGTATATGGTACTGAATAAAATGTTTACGCTCTCATAATATAGTAGTATTTCTATTTCTGTAACTAACTTTCGATAGGTCCCCATATCCTATGTTAGAACACTGACAGTTCGCTCGTAGATAAATCTCACCATATCGATCCGCCTGAGGAAGGCAAAACGTATGAAGGTGGTATGGAGAGGAGCCAAATACATAAGTTGGTTTCCATAATAGGTTGCGAAATACTAAATAAATATTCAGAATAGTTATGTATTGGAAATTAATTAAAGCGCAAGTAACTCTTAGCCGAAATTCAATTCGATTGAAACCTTAACTTTGGGCATTAAGGTTGAAATTTGAACTAAATGCATGTGGTTTATCGACCATATCCGTTTTGTTGGAATTTATTTTGACCTTGCCTTGGCACCCTAAGTTAGAGTGCCTAAATTAGAAATTTGTTTCCATCACTACCAAATAGATTGTTGGTACGGTCTGAATAAGGGTTAAAATATCATCGCCTGGTTCTACCTGATAATGAAACTTCGTTTCTGCCAGGAATTGAGGAATGTAATTGAAAGACCATTAAGTACTGTTTTATATCGTTTTATTATCATTTACTAAATTTTAAGTAGTCCACTTCTAAAATGAAGTAGACACAATTTTAATCTTACTCGATCACAGATGTAGTGTAATATTAAATATTATTTACACGACTAAACAAGCCTAAGCTTAGCTTTATAACTTATTTTAACATACTTATACTTAATTATGTTGGTCACAATACCATAATAAGTCGTGTCACCAATATACATCACGTATACTATACGACAATCTTTATAACTATTTAAAGTTTGACTTACTGTTTTAAGAAACAATTTACTAAATACAACTCCAAGCGTGTAGTAACAAAAATGTCTCTTTTAAAATAAAATATCTCCTGAGGCAGATTTTGAAATAGTAAAAATTGTCACTGGTGAAACCATTTCTCGCCACATTCACGCGCAGCACACTTTTAAATTTTCCGCACGAGCTGGATTCAGTTGTTCAATTGTGATTAAACATCTTCGTTACAACTTGTTTCCATGATTTCATGGGTCTTTCTTTAACATAATTCTTCAATAAATCCTCAAATCCCGATGAGACGCTCTCGGGCGTCCAGCGCATTAACGCCTTTATAACACGATATTGATTGTGTCGACTCATATATATTAAACTTGTATATATAGCCTCCTGCATTTGTGTCGTAGCTGAAAAAAAACATTACTTACAAAACACAACGTTTAGGTGGATAATTCGCATTTATCTCGGACATGGCATTCGTTCGTCCCTCTCGCACTTACATATTTGCTAGTATGGGACGAATGTTCAATGTCCGACAATCACCGACAATAGTCGCGATCATCCTAGCTATGCAGGGCAGGATACGACAAGACTAGTTCTTAGTTAAAAAACAACGCGAGGAAGCCTACATAACTTATATAGCGAGGCAATGTGTGTGTGTGTGTAGCAACTTTGTTGCGTCATGTAGGCCCAGCATATGTTGCGAGAGTATGTCGGCTTATCTCGAGTCGTCGTCGTATAGTCGAGTCGATCCGTCACTTTCTAACAGCACCAATCATAAAAAGACGATGCTCGAGATAAGCCGACATCGAGGCCAACATGTGCTAGGCCTACAGGTCTAAGAAAACAAGGTCTGACAATCCGGATCGTGACACAAGTGACGTCACTGTCGATGACACACACACTAACGACCGCATACCATCGATTGGCTCGATAGCCGCTTAGTGTCATCCACACTGGTTTTTTTACATATTATAACTTCCTCTGTTTCTGCTCCGATTTTACGACGACGGGACACGGGTTATAAGTTATAATAAAGCACAGCAGCAATGAACTGATACTCACGATTTCGTTCCAGCATATCAAATAGCTGATTCATAACTATTTCACAGTTGACTTTCATGTCCATAGGATAAGGCTTCAGCAGGGGACCCAACAGAGCCACACAGAACTGCTTGATTCTATCAGGCACATCAGCTTGCTCTATAATGGGCAGCAGCATGTTTTTTATTATGTGTTTATGACACCATCGCGCGCCATTCCTTTTTGCGAGAATTATAAGAGACATTCTTAACATCTTTTTCTCCCCCGCGACATCTGAAAAAAAAACGTATTGATGTATTTTTTATTTACAAGACTGAGTTATGGTTATGGCAGACCTGTTCCTCATCTCGCTTCGACAACTCAGCTCTGGCACACTTCCATATCAGTTATCACGCTAGGAACGAAAGAGGTGCTTTACGGCCAGCGCGTGCGAGGGGGATGGCATGATTTGCTGTCAAACATCGGATTTGTTAGACAGAAGACCTTCTGTACGTAAGTGAGCGACTGTGTGATCTGGTTCAGGTACGAGTACTGGGTTGGTCCGCTCTCTGGTGCGCTCGCAAGTGGCTCACGTACCCTATCTTTTTAACAAAGGTACGAGCGCACCTGGGGCAGGTTAACACCCCACCGAGGTAGTTATACCTTATGGCTGCTGGTGGACGGGCCTTGAGTTCGTCTCGCTTTTTGTCGAGCTCATTACGACGCTCAGTTTCAAATGTGTTAACCTGCTCGTGGATATGCCGTCGCCATTCGGGCCGCTGCGCTGCCTTCTCCTCCCACTTAGAGTGCTCAATATTGCATCTCTTCATATGTCTTTTCAGAACGTCTTTGTAGCGTAGGTACTAGCCACCGCGTTTACGCTTGCCATTCTGGAGTTCAGAAAAGAAGATGCGCTTCGCCACTCTATTATCTGACATTCGAGACACGTGTCCACACCACCGCAGCTGTCGCCTCATCAGATACACCTCAATGCCTCCGATATTTGCGTGCCTCAGGACATTTGTATTCCTGACGCGGTCTGTCCACTTAATGTTCATGATGTCTCGGAGACATGAGGTGAAATCTGTCGAGTGTGCGGATGTGCTTACGGTAGACTACCCATGTCTCGGAGGAGTATAAGAGATTAGGCAGCACGACAGCCATGTAAACGTTTATTTTCGTGGAAAGTTTAAGATCGTGGGAGCGAAAAACTTTGGGTCGGAGCTTGCCATAGGCAGCAGCCGCAGCACCAATTCTGCAGTTTATTTC
Organism: Cenopis cana; assembly: GCA_951800055.1. Taxonomy (NCBI): domain Eukaryota; kingdom Metazoa; phylum Arthropoda; class Insecta; order Lepidoptera; family Tortricidae; genus Cenopis; species Cenopis cana. Next base: position 6,962,894 of record OX637477.1, on the reverse strand, counting down.
TGACTCCAGGTCGCACTTCGATGTGATTGTGCTTCCAAGGTACTTAAACTATTATCCATTTGTATCCACTTTCGTTAATAGATCTCCATCGATGTTCACACTAGCATTAGGCTCCCTGTGAGAGACATCCATGGTGGCCATGGTTTCTGTCTTCCTCACATTAATTTTAAGGCCAAACATAGTGCAAACATCGTTGAGATTCGATACTAATCTTTGCAGACCTTCCGCAGTATCTGACACAAAGCATAAGTCATAAATCACAAAGTATAAGTCATCAAATACGTAAGTACTTCTTCTGTGGTTATGATATGAGCCTGTTGTTGAAATCTCAGGATACTCGAGCTTTATTTCTGTTCGGCTATACTTTGACCTGTACGCAAATTAAGGATATCCTTATCTGTCTGTAGCAGAAAAAACGAATCATTATTTACTACATAAACATTCAAGTTTGTTAGTAAGTACCTCTTAATTCCAGAATATAATTTCGGATCATCTCAAGAATGCCAGGTTCATTCCACTCCGAGACTTCATAGAAGTACTTCCTGTGTAAGATATTTCTTATTTCTTGAACTCTGTTGAATCTATCTTCACATTTATAGAAGTGCAGCAAGTAGACGAGACATATGACCAAGGGATTCTTAGCTGTAAAAAAACATTAAATTACTTATTTATAGTAGTGTTGTTATTATTTATTTATTACTAAATAACACGATGTAAATGTCAACTTACCTAGTCCCAGGTGAGCTAGAGGTAGAATGTGCATCCACACATCTAAACATTGCTTGATAAGCGGAACAGCTTTATACTGAAGACAATACATTGCATCTATTATAAATAACCTCAAGCGGTTTCTATTTTTATTGTATCTACACAAAACTGCGTAGAAATGAGACAAAGATTCTATAACGTCAAATTCTGGTGTCCGGTTCAACATGAATAACGTATATTCAATGTAGTTGAGAGTGTTCTCCACGACATCATAATTGGGCCACACAACTTTCAGTTGTGCCACTACGTATATCAGAATTTGCTCAACTTTGGTCATGGGCGGTGCTGGTGGAACATTAATTTTGTTATATGACTCAATTTTTCTTGCAGGCTCCTTCAAGAACTGAATAAGCCCTGATAACAGATTGTTTGGTGAATGGGTTTGCAAATCTCTAACTAATGTGTCCATTGACGGTTTTGTGTCTTTAGGTGGAAGCTTCTGTATTTCCATAATACTGTCTTCTAATAGTTTACTAATCGCGTTGGTGGCATTTTCTGAAAATAATTGACAAAGGATTAGTTAATACAATAAATCTTTCCATACTTGTGACCAGCACAGAAAGACCTATGTTCAGATATCTACTAGCCTTGTAACTAAGTTTTTAGGATTATATATGTAATTTTAGAGTCGCCTTGATATACAGCGGTATCTTCGCAATTTAACTTTTTAGCACATCCTAGGACCACAGAGTGATGCATAACTATATTTAACATTTAAAAAAACTAGCAAATAATGTGTTCATGCTAAACTTACCTGAAACTTTGGGATTTCTTTTCATCTTCTTGCTGCCATATTTATCTATAAATGTGCATAATATCCCGGGCTTAGGTTTGCCTGACTGTTTCACTGACTTTTCAATGTTGGGCGTTGGTTGATCAGGTGTAGCCTGTTCTACAACTTCAGCATCACAAAACATATCCAGATCGTCATAACTCACAGATTCTTTAGCAAGTTCAGTTTGATTATGTATTTCCTCGACAGGTAAATCATGGGTTGATTTAGGATCGGAAGAATCGTCAGTCTGTACCTGTTGAACTGACGAACTACGTAATATCCTTTTCGGTACAATATCTAGTTTTTCGGCCGACGGCCGTTTTAAACCCTTACGAGCATCTGGTAGTCCATCAGGACTCTGATTTTCTTCTTCTGTTAGAACTGTATTATCATGTTGGTTAATGTCCTGAGTAATTGTGTTATTATTATTTATAGCATCAGCCTCTTTTGTGTTCGTAAATCGATTTCTACCGTATCTTTTAAGAGCTGGAGACTTTAAGTGACTAGTATTAAAATGGGTTGCTTTGTCATCAATATCATCCGTACATTTACTTATGCTTCGTGTTCTAAGAGACTTTCTGATTCCTGATGAAGGTAAACATTTGCCTACAAGAGTCCCTTTGATTTGATTATCTTGTTCAGCACAATTTTGTTTAATGCCAGTTTTAACGGAGCAATCCTTTGCAGAAGTATTTTCTAGTAAAACAACACTATCACATATAAGCCTCTGTTCATTCCTAAGACCTTCTATTTCATTTTCAAGAACTGGACTTGACAACTTTTCGCCATCTGGAGATTTCTGAGAACTTTTTTTAGGAGTGGAAATTACAGTATTATTTGTTAATTTCTCTTTAGACTTCAACTCGGCCATAACTTTGCAGGCTTTTTCATAAGCAGCTTTGTCGTCAATGGTACAAGTGGAGCTGATTACTCTCTCTTTGTTCACTGTCAAGCGCTTGGGCTGGATGCGTAATTTTCCTCTTGCCTTCCCTTCTTGTAATTTTGCACTCTTTATCTTACTTTTAGGCGCCAAGTTCTTCCGAAGTTTTTCTAACTTCGTCATTTTCTTAGGTTTAGGCGTCGTCTTCGTCATTTTCTGAACGAGCCTCTCTTCAGGTTTCGACTGACTCTCCAACTGCTGTTCCTTCAAAATTTCATGAAGGCTATGTCTGTCACTTTCCTGTGAATCTGGCGTTAACTCGACAACAATTTCATGTTCATACACCTCCTGATCTGACAATGCTTCTCCTGATACTGGTTCCTCATTAGTCAGGGGATCCTCAAAGTGTAACCTCTCTTTAGTTTTGAAGCCGGCAAAGCCTTCTATGTTATTTGACATATTAAGCTCGGCGTCTACAGGTGGCGAGGGCGATGAGCGAGGCGAGAAGTGAGGCAGCGATGAGGTTCGTGAAGGTCGCGGCGGCGACACAGGCGCAGGTGACGGCGAGCGGGAAAGCGCCATTACTAGAGGTACCGGTGAGACACATTCACTGTGACTGGGTGAGGAATCGTCAAACAATTCCGTAAATTTCGTGATTTTGCCCTTAAAACTTAATGACTTCTTAGCCCCCGGTGCATCTATAACCTCTTCCTTCTTTTGAAGGGGAGTAATTTTAGATTCAACTCGTTGTTGGTGCAGGTTTATTCCGTCCTTTTCTTCCGATAAACACTTATTTTGCAGCATTTTTTGTGCTTCGTCATTTATACTAATTTCGTTAATTGATGGGCAAAATTTTGTAAGTATACTGTTAATATTCATAACTTCTTGTGCGAGTTTAGCTACTGTAACCTGCAGGGCAATATTTTCTTCTTTGATTTTAGCGGCATCGGGACATACACCACTAGTGTGTAAAACTGTTTGAGTAGCAATATTTGTAGACACTTCTGAGCGTGGCTTTGCAGGAGTAGATGGAATGGGCGTTATTAACTTCTGGTTAAACCGCATTGTATCAAAAATCATCTGAATCTCGCCGTCACTGCTGGTCTCGTCATCAAGATTATTCATATTGTTTATATCCAAGCACTCCTTTTCTTGATTATTGTAATCACTGGTATTATTGCAATCACATGTCCTATTATTTCGTTGAAGTGGACTAGTGCCGACATCGCTGTTTACGTTTCTATTAGGGCTTGTTGAAATATCAACATATTGAGTAGCAAACATAGGGCTAACTACTCTGTCGATCATTGTAATGGGACCGCGACCAATGGACTTCTTTTTTGTTGATTCAGTATCTTCTGTCTCCATTTGGTTAGAAAAGTCTTTAAATATGATTGGGCTTGTAGCAACATCAATTAACTCGCGAGTGCAAGTGGGGCTTGAAGCACTGCTAACCGCCAATTTCTTTTTATTGCTAATAGTTTCTGCACTTAGAGGACTGTGCTGGATGTAATACTCTGGACTCAGTAGTGAGCACTTATCACTATCAGAGAATGCTAAAGATGAACCCCTACCAGTATCCGTACTCACTACTTCATTGCTACTTTCGGAATCATCCTCATTATTTATATTCTCTGGAATAATACAAAATTGGGTATGAATTATTGATATTATGAAGCCCATATTTAAGAGATATCGGTATTTTATATTAATTACATCTTAAATTAACAAAGAAAATAATATTGACTTTCACCAATGTCCACAACGACCACAACGTGTAAGTTACAAGGTAAGTGTACAAGGTTACCTGAATTTATAACCCATTAGGAAAAATTTGACATACTATACCATGTACGGTCACGTGCATTAATTTAGGACCCATTTCGCAAACTTTTTCTTTGAATTTCTATACTGTTTGACAGTACTGTCAACCTTAAGGGGGTCCCAAATTAAAACTCGTGACTGTATGTATTTGAGTTGTGAAGTTGAATATTTGAGTACAATTGTACATGACCGGAGCAACCCGTGCCGAAACGTCGGTAACAAAGGTAAAATGTGTACTTTACCTATCGTGTTACGTGTTAGACCCGTTTAAAGGAATCTTTTAAGTACGTGTACAGTGTACAAAGCGCGAGTTTAATCAAAATCACAATCAAACATTTGTTTTGCAGGTAGGCCACAAGGGCTCTTTTACATGTATTTTAAAATTTTATAATTCAATCCAACTATAACCTTACCTTCATTGATGTTGTTGTTTCGTTTGGGTGTAGTTTTTTCGTTAATCTCCGAAGGTAATCCCAAAACCTGAAAATTAATATTATGTGGGTTTACATGTGTCTCGTCGTACTTACGTGAATTTTAAATGATGTTTATAATAGAAAGGGTCACACATTTCATTACAATCTTTTTCATTTGTCGCATCGAGATTCTAATTTTCGTTTTTAAAAGGTTACGGATTAATTTTCTGATGCAAATCTACAGACAGTCCTGTTTCGCACGCGTCACTACAGTTTGATTGAGAGTGACAAAATGAAGTTGCGCAAAAATATAATAAAATATCAAATATAATACATGAAAATTAAGCACTTACATCATGGTATACCTCCGAATCCAAAGGTGACAGGCAGTCTTCGAAAGCATCAATCTCGTCAGAGCTATTTTCGCCTTCATTTTTATTGCCCGTATCTGATTTTCCATATTTGTTTAAAAAGGTTTTAACTTCCTTCGTTGCTTTTTCTGTAAACGTATAAACACCCATTAAATGTTTGAATAAAGTGTGGTTAGATTATTAATTGGATTTAATTGATCACCATGAGCAAAACTGTAGCAAAACTTCATATGAAAATTAGGTTAGATTAGGTATATGCTTTTAATAAGTTTCCATTGTTCATTTACATGTTCATGCGACATTATTCTCAATTCAAATCAATAACCCCATGGTATTTATTGCCTGCCTGATGCTACACCGCGTACGATGCGTAGACACCGCAGCCTATGGACGCCAGGGCTCCAGAAGATTCACAAGTGTGTTGCATTGACTTGAGGATTTGTTGCTTTGACAGCTAGACATTTTTTTTTACCTTACTGTTGTTTTATAGGCCGGGCGCAAGAAAGCGATAGGAGTGCGTGGTTGGAAAGTGGCCTGGGGATAAACCTCCGACACGACCACGCGGACGGTTTAAAGCTAGACACATATATGTACAGGTCCCTAATGTCCCTATTGAGAAATTAGGCTTACTTTTTCCAAAGACGACGTCACGGACTTGGCAGATGTTTCTTTTAAAATATTCATTTTCTTTCTGGAGAGCTGCATACTTTTTCTCTAAATCTTTAGAAGTAGACTTTTCTAGCTGATTTTCAATTTTCAATGATTGAATAGTAGTTTCATTTTCCTTAATAAGTAGCTGAAATATAGAGGTGTAAAAAAACATCAACTATAGAAAATAATCATACAAGTAGTGCAGTAACAGCTAAAATATGTGGTGCTGGAGATGTCATTAATTTTATGTTCAATTTTACTTCAGTCAGTGTATAACTCTGGGGCACAATCTATAGTAAACAAATTAAAATAGGGGTAACTAAGTATTTTGATTTTCACGCGAAAAATTTTATACAGTATTAGACTTAAATGTCAGCTAATGGATACTGAAGGAGGCAGGCCATCATTCATTAGCCTCTTATCAATTAGTTTATGCCCAATAATTAACAATAAAACAGAAATAAATATGCAAGTGGCCTTATTTTGTTTTGAGTTAATTTAGCTGTCAAAGTCATGGTATGAAAAATAAGATAAGGTCAACTTGCACAGACATGGAAGTGAATAAATTCAAGTTTATGAAACTTACTTCCAGCTGTTTAGAATGTGACTGAATCCCATCATATCTGTTATCAGCAGCAATGTACTTTTCTTCTAATACCTTATTCGCTTCTTGCATTTTCTTTACTTCCTGTTAAATAAAGAAGCAAATAAACATACATATTAGAAATACTTTTTATACATCAATTACATAGTAAAATACTCGTACTATATAAAACCCTTGGTAAAATTTAACAAGATTTTTAGCTATACATGAACGTGGGCGGGGCACATTGCGCGTAGAACCGTTGGCCGTTGGGGCCGAAAGGTTCTCGAGTGGCTGGCAACCACCGACCGGAAGGCGCAGCGTGGGTAGACAAGGTGGACTGATGACCTGGTGGGTGGCGCAGGACATGTCATTGTGGCACTCTTTCTTTCAGTGGACGTCTTTCAGCTGATATGATGATGATAAATGATTTAAGTTGAATAAATGTCTTTATTATTATCTCTTTATTTATTGTGTTTCTTAGGTTAGATTTTAAAATATTTCTATAAAAAGTAAAATATAAAAATACACTTACAAAACATAAAAATATTATAAAATCTTTATTATTATTATTATAACTTTACTTTATTATCCCTGAATGCATTTTAGACTATTAGCTTGATGTCATAATGAATATAAGAATAAAAACCGGTCAAGTGCGCGTCAGACTTCGCACATTTAGGAAGTAACCGCAAAATTAAGTTGGTTTGTTTTCGCGCCCTCTTTAGCTGTATGGGAGCCTCCCTCAAAACATTTAAAAATAAGTTTTGACTATGTATGGCTTTGCAATGCTAAGATGCTTATACCGTAAACTAAAAACGGCGGACAGACAGACACGTGAGTGACAGCAATAGGGTTCGTTTTGACCCTTCGGGTACGGAGCCCTAAAAAATTCATTATTATTGGGAAACGGGACTTGGGAACAACTTGGACATTATTATTGGGAAGCAACTTGGAAAAACAAAAGTATTCTGTTCAAATTCTGCAAATTAAAATGTTGATAAAAATTTCCGTAGGACAGCAGCACACCTTAAAGAGATGTTATCTAGTAGAAGCCACACCTAGGAGCTATTAAGATATTATCTGTGTGACTTACCTCTTCTAATGCTGCACATTTTTCCCGAAGTTCTATTCTTTCTATACAAACTTCTTTATATGATTCTTTTGTAGCAAGTAAATAATCCTCCAGTGATTTACAGATTACTCCTTTATTATAGTACTTCTTTAGAAGAGAACTGAAAATATATAAAGAATAATAATTAAGGCCAGTTACAACAAAGTTCTACCAAATTCTACTCAATACTACAAGTTCTACGCACACAAAGTATGCGAAAATAATAACCTATCACATTTTTGTCTGAAAAAATCATGGAAATCTGGAAACAGACAATCTTACAAGGAGTACAAATTCTTTAGACCAACCGATGTTATTATATGAAAATCTTTCAAGAAGATCAACTAAATTAGGGTACAATAACATTGGATGCTAGATTAAGCAGATTATGACGTGATGGTCCATCTAAATTATTATTTAACAGCTAGTTCAGTCTAGCCCATTCTCAGCACCTCAATATATTTCATTTGATTTCAAAAATAGTCAAATACAACATGAAGGTGAAATTAGTATGAGTACTGTATCAACCCAGCACCAAAGCAACACTTCTCCATTGTTGCCATGGTAACACTCCTTTACTTTACCAGAATATGGGTTCAAGGTGGTACAGAGTTGATAAGTATGCATCAACTCTTAAGCAGGGTTTAGACTAGCAAGAACTTCCAGCAATATATTGCGCAACTTCTTGCGATGGTGTTTACACTACATGCAATATTTGTAGCACAAGTAATTTGTGCAAGCCATAAACAAGTTCTCGCTGCAGTTTCTTGCAGGAGCGTTTAAATTAGCGAGAAATTGCAACTACTTTAGTTGCATGAAATTGTTGATCTGTTTACACATGCAGCAACTTTTCTATCACAAGTCATCGGCAAGATTTCTCTCGCAAGTTCTTGCAGAGGTGTTTAAATTACGCCAATTTTATTGCGATTATTCCTCAGTGAACTTAATAATGCCCTGTCATAGTAAAATGCGTGCAGCTGCAGCTGCTATTATAATAATCGCAGAAAGAAAGAAAATTGAAAGTGGGTAAAGTGTGGGACATAAATAATTGACTTGACATAAATAAATAATTGAATTAACTAATAACAATAATAATAAATATGTCGCTACCTACATACTAAGTACCTACGTACTTATTTAAAATAATTGACATAGCATACAAAATTTTACGGTGGTTTACTTTTTTGATTCTTGACCAAATTGAGTTTTCAAATTATGAATATTTTTATTAATTTCTGTATCCCTCGTATTAAATTCTGCATCCAGTGTCTTAAGGGTCTTTTTTTATTATTTTGTTGCGGTAGTCTTTGCACTTTGTGTCCCATAATTCATTATGTTGCTCATAATGCGATATAAGTCGCACAATTTCATCACGGGTCCAAACTTTTTACTTATGACGCGGAAGTTATTGCTGCAATACCCGAAATGTGTTTACACATTATAGTTGCGGCAAGTGTTGCAAGTTGTAAAACTTGAAAGAAGTCAGCTTGCCGCTAGTGTTTACACATGAAAATTTATTTTCAGAAGTATTATTCTGCAAGTTTTATTGCTAATCTAAACGTGCAAGTTGCACAAGCTACAAAACTTCTAGAAGTGACTTGCTGGGGGTATTTTTTAGTGTTTACACATGAGACTTGCGACAAGTAAAGCAAGTTGAACAAAATTGCAGAATGTACTGTTTACACGATGCAAGTCACTTGAGGAAGTCAACTTCTGCAAATTTTATTGCTAGTCTAAACCTTGCAACTAAATAATGATTTCAATTCCATAATACTTACTTTGTGGAAGTTACTTTGGTTTTTGTAACTACTATGGATTTGTGTGCCTTTTCCTGAAAAAGAAAAACATAAGTCTAGTTAGTTCTTCATACTAATATGTAGTGTATTTTATTATAATTAGTATTAGAGTTTAATTTACATTTCAGTAATTTCCACCTGCAAAATATTGGACTCAAAATGTTTAAGACAATTTTGTATATACTGCACAACACATGTAGTTGAGAGACTGATAGCTTAAGGCTACAAAGTTTCTGTATTCTTAGAAGTGGGTCGAGGATAGGGTTGTATGATCAGCGCGAGCAAAATGTTTGCCGCCAATAAATCTTATATTGGTTAGGTAGTTGTTGGCCATAATTATGGTTATTACATAGTTACAGTCATTGCTTTACTGCAGCTAGGAACATATAACTTACTTAAAATGTAATATTTGACAATGCATAGCGTCGCGTTAAACAATATTTTGATCATAACCTAACTTACCACATCGTATTTTGGCAACTGTTGGAACAGATCAATATCAAAATCTAGTACACAGTCATCCATTGTAGAAGCCATGGTGTAAACAACGTTTTCTATTCACTTTTGGCCCATTAACAAGCCGTAATTTCACATTTTCATCACAATTCACATTATCAGAACACGATACCCGGCAAACATCAAGAAGCCATAGACAATATAGTTTTGTTTTTTTATTTCATTTCATGTATTGATTTTGACGTTTTAAGAAAAAAACACGATTGTTTCTTGTCTATTGATGCGTCCTCACGGTCCTGCATGGCCAGTCTCGTCCCGTCCGGCGTGATAAAGAACAAGCAAGGTAGGGATATTAATGACAGATTTTCTTGCTAATTTCATGCCCGGTCTGGTCCACTCGAATGGGCCATGAAATTGCAGGACAAGGACGCAGTTATGCATTAAAGGGAGAAAGACACACTTGTATCTCATTCCACCGCATGGCTGTAAGCAGAGGGCCTACCGCGAACCAAAAACGAAATAACTGCCTCTCTGTCGCACTTACACATTGGAGCAACAGAGAGGGAGATACTTCGTTTGTGGTTCACGGTAGCCCCTCTGCGTCGTTGTCTGCGCCATCATTGCCCACTTGTGTGAACCGGGCTTAATTAGTTGCAAAATGCTACTGTGAGGTGCTGTGAGGTAATTTTTTGACATGGCCGCACTACTGTCAATAGAAGTGATGCCGCGCGCTATAAAAAAAAATAGGGAGGCGGCGAGTGTGCCGAGTGTGAAGTACGAACAAACAAAACAAGCGAGTGCTGTCGCGTATTTTGATGTGAGGTAGTTTTTTACTAACACTACAGGTTCCTCGTGTCTCGTGTTATCGGTTTTGTCGCTAATTGGAATCGAAGGTCTACATAGTTTACAATCTTATGTTCCGCATTCTGCAGTATTTAGCAACGCAAACAACATTTTAGAAACGCAAAGCTCGTAGAAAAGTAAATCATATTCATTCAAGTCATTTCTCATCTTAGAAGTATTGATTCAGTCATTGAGTTCGCCTATCAAGAGTATCAAGTTCAAGGTTAACTAGTCTTGAGTTCATCTACAGTACAAAAAGGGTCTGTATTACTGTTTTTGTTATAAAACCTTTCAATTGTTTATTACTTTGTGGCAAAATGTTCACATTGTGTTTTGTTATTAACGTGCACTACCTCTCACTTACACGCAATTTCCATAAAATAACCATTATTATGTTGAATGAATAGTTCAAACACGCAATATCCTAACATCCTTCCTTTGAAAACATGTTACGTTTACTTCTGATTGTGAATATTAACCGACACATTAATGCATTTAGGATGTACTCAACTCCCACTGTGTTGGGTGGATGTGACTTCCTCAAACTCTGTGTTCTAAGTACCCTCTTTACTTATAGCTAATTCATAGCTGCAACATGATTTATAATTGCACTGGTTAATTTATGCTTAATTTTTTTGCTACTAAATTTAACATAAATACAGAGACATGCATTTTGCCTATCATGCCATATTGGGCATTAATTTTTTTTTGTATGGTGGCTCACAGTATACAATTAACTTGTTGCAGATGGTGTATCAAAATAATGCATTCAGACATAGTAGCTTGTATGATCGGGTGGAGAAGTTACTTCTCTCATATGAATGGAGTGATTGCAAATTTGCTGTGGCCGGAAAGCACTTCAAAGCACATAAACTAATTTTAGGCATCAGTAGTCCTGTCTTTGAAGCAATGTTTTATGGACCCCTTTCCACTAATGAGGAAATAGCGATTACTGACATAGAACCAGATATTTTCCAACTTCTCCTGAATTATGTCTACACTGATAAGGTTGAAATACCATCAATTGAACAAGCATTTGAGCTTCTATATGCCTCCAGGAAATATTTACTGGAACACTTGTCAGATCTTTGCATTGCCTACATACTGGCAAACATCAGCACTGACAATGTGATCAGAGTCCTTAATTATCCTGATTATATGCAAGACCAACAGCTTGTATCATTTGCGCTGAAGCTATTTTGTGAACATGCTAAATATCTATTGCAAGAACATAAAAACATGATCTCACATTCATGTATGAAAACAATTTTAGAAAGCAATCAAATGAACATATCGGAACAATCACTGATCCTACACGTTTTTCAATGGACTCTAAATTATTGCAAACAGAATAATCTACCTGAGGATCTTAAAACTAGACATAATATTCTGATAGAGAATGATTTGTTAAAGTTACTCAGGTTCTCTACACTTACACTTAGTGAATTTGATGAAATTATGGAAGACAAGGATAATGTATTACTACCTGAAGAATCCAAAGATATAAGATGTACTATTAAGGAGAATATGAAAGATGAGAACACTGTCAGCAGCATGAGTTCAAGCCGAAGGTGCCCATTGAAGCTGCAATGGGACCTCTGCCACCGCCGGCCCCTGCGCTCAGCCGCCCCCATTATCATAGATTCTAATAACTGTATAATCAACAGCAGGATCAAAGTTAACAAATCCGTTTTCATCAACTCTCTATGTGTACCTACAAGAATGGCCCCAGTCTTGAACTTTCGGAGCAACATAGGCAATTCATACTCTGAACAATTCTTTGTTACTATAGAATGTGAATCAGATAAAAGTATAACTAAATTAACCAACTTTATGAACACGGTTGATTATGACTCATCTGTTGAAATTGAGTTGTCTGAGCCATATTTTATAAAAAAATATAAGTGGTATAAAATTGTTTTCCAATGGCCTCAGACATTTGACACTATTACATATGTTGTTGAATACCGCGACCGGCTGTTTAGTGATCATAGAGTTAGTTTTGAATTTGATGACATGTCCTCCAGTGCCAGGTCCAGCGGAAGTTTCCTGGGTGGTTTAAAGTATTGTTTGTAATGGTTAATATTTGTTAACATAGATGCTTGTATAGTGATTGTGAATCTCAGTATTAATATTTCAGCCATATTCCTATGTTTTAGTGTTTTAATTTAACAATTAATCTTTCAGCGTGCGCGCCTCGCCAGCAATACGCCAGATTTTCCATTACTTAAGGGCTAAAGGTATGATTCCGTTGCCGACTGCATACAGCAACAGCACGTTCCGCCGCACTCCAAATTGAACCGTAATGGTATGTGTAAAAAGCTCAATTCGAAATGAGCGGAGAAGTGTCGGAACAGCACACGCTGCTCACTCTAAATTGGGACTTAGTATTATGAGTTATGATTACGGTACAATTTGGAGAGCGGCGGAACGTGCAGTTGCTGTATGCAGTCGGCAGCGGAATCATACTTTAAAGGTATCAGTCCGCAGCCACCGCCGCACTCCAAATTGAACCGTAAATGTATGCTTAAAAAGCTCAATTTGAAATGAGCGGACAAGTGTCGGAACGACACATGCCGCGCACTCTAAATTGGGACTTTTAGTCTTATGATTACGTTTCAATTTGGAGTGCGGCGGTACGTGCAGTTGACGTATGCTGTCGGCTGCGGACTGATACCTTAAGGCAAAGCATGATATGTTACGCATTACGTGTTGTGTTAGGGCGCGGCCACAACACTGCGTCACGACGTCGCAACGCAGTGTTTAGACCGCGCCCTTACATCGTAGAACTACTGCTGCACGCCGAATGAGTTGAAAATTAACTGGTAGTTTTACTTAGGAAATTCTATTTATAATCTAGACTTAGCTGAGAGTCAGAAATAATCGAATGCTTAATTTAGTAATGGATTTTTTGTTATAGGTAGGTACTTTTTAGGTACAGTCAAGGGCATAAATATGTATACAGTTTTGGACCTTATTTCAAAGGAGTAAGGTGAAAAAATGTATACATATGGTGCCCTTGACTACACATGGAACGCAGGGCTTGAGTTAATTTCATAAGAAAGTTTTACTTATTAACTTCAATTCTCCCTTTGAGATGAAACGTTATCATAGTAGCACCCACTCGTTCGAATAACGGCAGTTAAGATAAAAACGTAATAATTTCATTCTTAGGCCGGCCTTATGTAACAATGTTAAATTAGTAGTCGTTAAGACGTTGACGAACATTACACTACCCGTGACCACCCGAGGACGTGATTCTATTGTCAAACCATTGTTCGGACACACCTATCCATATTTATGTCTTGCGTCTGGTGTGCAGATAGCAAGTATAGTCGGCTGCAAAAAGATATACATACACGATTGGTCTGTTCAAAAATAACTACTGTCCGACCGAAGTTTCGGTTTCGGCATGAAAATAGTGAATGTTTCAGCCGAGGGTTCGATTTCTGTCAAAAAACTGCCGAACCTTTCGGCAACGCCGAAACTGACATTATTGACCAGGCGAACGAAGCGAGCTCCGTTTCAGCTTATTCAAAAATATCACTTGTTTTATATCTTAATATCTGGGCGACCGAGCTTTGCTCGGCGTTTTCCCGTTCATGAGACCTAGCTAGATCGATTGCTCGTCCCCGAAAACCCCCACATACCAAATTTCATCAAAATCGTTAGAGCCGTTTCCGAGATCCCCGAAATAAATATACATATATATAAATAAATAAATATACAAGAATTGCTCGTTTAAAGGTATAAGATGTTACCAAAATTGTTTTATACGACTTACACGAATATATATTTTTTTAATTTTTCATATGTCTAGAAAGAACGGCCCACTGCCAGTTTCGGTTTCGGCCGAAACTAGAGCCAAAACCGAACCTTCGGTTTCGGCAAAAAAACAGATTTCGGTCGGACACTAGAGATAACTTCGCTTAAACCCTATTAACCTTTAATAGAATCAAGCGCAGTTATTTATGAACAGACAAATCGTGTAAGTAGGTATATCTTTTTGCAGCTGACTGTACTTACAGTATTGTGTGTAACGAAATACTTATTTGAAAATAATTGATTCACTACAGTGCTGATATGACAGCATTTCATGATTGTAATTGAATTATGTTATGTTTTCAAACGGTACGGTCACGCTCGTTAATTTATGACCCATTTCGCAAACTTTTTCTTTGAATTTCTATATAGTTTGACAGGACTCTCAACCTTAAGGTTGTCCCAAATTAAAATTCGTGACTGTACATACATCCTAGGCTTAGAGCATTTAAGCCTAGGTATAGTGGTCGTTTTTAGGGTTCCGTACCCAAACGGTAAAACTGAACTCTATTTACTAAGGCTCCGCTGTCCGTCTGTCTGTCTGTCCGTCTTTCACCAGGCTGTATCTCAAAAACCGTGATAGCTGAAATTTGAAATTTTTACAGATGATATATTTCTGTTGCCGCTATAACAACAAATACTAAAAACAAAATAAAATAAATATTTAAGGGGGCTCCCATACAACAAACTTCTTTTTTTTGCAGTTTTTAAAGATAATGGGACGGAACCCTTCGTGCGCGAGTCCGACTCGCAATTGGCCGGTTTTTATGTCTCACGTAATTAGCTACGTCCAGCCTACGTCAAAATAGTCGTTGCTGGTTTATAATTCGCAATGTAAATTTGATTAAAAGAATTGCCACTAGATTAGTGCAATAAGACGATGCCATAATTAACGCAGATAGCAAATAAAGAAATCGAGAATAACCAAGGCATTTTTATTTAATCCCCCCCCCCCCCCCCCCCCCCCTCTGCTTGAGGGAACACGTAACGCGAAGCGAAAACAAAGCTTGGATCTGCAGGTTTCAATTGACTTCGCAGTAGGCCTCCTAAAATAATAAGTATAGTAAGATAACCGGCAGAAAATTTGGCCCAAAAACTTTTCGTGATTTCAAACTATAAATTGAATAAATTAAATGTTTCATATATAAAAATGCATTTTAATAATTTGGGCCAATTTTTCTGCGGGAGAGTATATATACAAGAATTGCTCGTTTAATTATTAAATTTATACACGTACCGGCAGAAACTTTGCCCAAAAAACTTTTCATGATTTCAAACTATAAATTACCGACCGTTTCTTCACCAAATGGGCCCTACGGAAGATCAGCGCTGGCTGCTAAGCCAGCATTATGCTGAGTTGGGTCACAGAATAAGTAATATTGGGTCCATTTCGTACACGGTAGTTCCTATTACTTTGTTTATTATAATACCTTCTATGTTTTGTGTGTTGGTGTCACGAATAAAGCTCTGCCGGTGAGTATACATTCCTTCCTTGAGGAACCCCGTACTGAAGTGATGAATTATGAATTATTCAAGCCGTACCGTACGCGACCAACGACCATTTAAGTCCTAAGAAGTGTGAAGATGAACACAGACACATATAGTCCCTATTCGTCCCCGTACCGCCGCATACCGGGTAGAATCAGTCCGACCCAGGTCGGGCCTAGCTGAGTTTCTTGCTGGACTCTTCTCAGCTAGGCTAGGTTTAGTGAACCAGCGACAAAACTCCCAGTACCTCGATTCCACTGACACACTTCAGATTCGGTTGAAACCGCTCAACCAAGCTCACTGGACAAACTTAGTGTTCCCGTGTTTAAACCACCCGTGTGGTCGTGTCGGAGGTTCCCCTGGATTTTCCCCAGGCCACCCTCCAACCGCGCACTCCTATCGCTTTAATGGGCCCGGCCTATAAAGCCACAGTCAGGTTCAATAAATAAAATAATGGCTCTCTGCCATGATGATGACAAGAAAAGTCCAGTAGCCCACACTGCTAACTACTGAGATTTTCCCGCAGTTGTTCGCACTGGGAATAGCAAAATAAGCATCATTCTTAATCCGCTCTCTCATCGTGTCGAAAGTGTGTGCGGAGTGCGGACTACTGAAAAAAAAAACCGGCCAAGTGCGTGTCGGGCCACGCGCAAGGTAGGGTTCCGTAGTCGTCCATCCGTTACATTATGTGGACTAAAAAGTTCGCAAACTTATATTTACTATGTTTTTGACAGAAGTAACAACATTATTAAGGTATCAATGGAAATTGTACGAAAGTTTGCTTTTACAAAGTACATTTCGGAAGTTTGACTGTTACTCATTAACTAGTAATGTCTACTTAGCTGTGATAGTTTTCCTTTCAAATTCATCGTATATACTACTACCATGATTTTTTCCACATGCCTAGTAGCCACCTTTTAACTGGCAGGGGGGGGGGGGGGACACTTGACCATAATAACCAAAATGATCACTTCAAAGCTTAATATCACGCTAACCAATTCTTTAATCAAAAAATGCTTTTAGAAAACTTATAATATTTTTAAAAGAGCTATCCAACGATACCCCACACGACGGGATTTGGCAGAAAAAACAATTGCACCACCACTTTACATGTAGGGGAGGTACCCTAAAAAAGAATTGTTTTAAAGATTTTATTCTACCGTTTTGTCGGCGTCATTGATATGTATACTCATGCCAAATTACAGCTTTCTAGTACTAACGGTTACTGAGAAAAACGGGGGTCGGACGGACGGACGGACGGACGGACATGGCGAAACTATAAGGGTTCCTTGTTTACTACGGAACCCTAAAAACTCGCGTAGTTCGTGAAATACGTACCTATCTCGAGCGATGGGCCACTTTTCTGGGCCTACTACTCGAGATAGTTTACCATTAGGACGAACCTATCAAAAGGTAATATGCAGCCTTTTAGGTACTTTATAAATTAAACAAATGATTGTGTTTTTATTGGTAATGTTTATGAACACAAATTCAATTCCAGACTATACTAAAAACTTGGTGTAGTGACTGAAATGGTTACGGCCACATTTCAAATGTATTTGAAATGTAGCCGGATTGCAGTCACTAGACGATTTAATATAAAACGGCCACCAGTGACGAGGCGACTATAACTATATAGACAATCCCTTGCGGTTTACTTATCACAAAGCAAATAATATTTAAGAAAAGAAGCAATGCATTACCCGCTCAGCAATAAACACATTTGACGCCACACCACTGATACAAACAATACTATTTATACGCGTCATCGAGGCGGTCCTTCAAACTTTTTCGTAAGAAGAACGATACGTTCAGCTTCACGGATGCCACTTAATCTTGCGCCGTGCACAGTAGCAAAAAAACCTGGAACTGTAGCTTCACCAGCAAACAACAATTTCGGTGCCACAGGATCACACGGTCCAGGCACGGGTGTGCCGAGCTCGCATTGGTGGCTTACAGTAGAACAGCAGCTCATGTACGAAAAAGATCCGCAGAAGTGAGGGTCAGACGCCCATTTTGATCGCAGCATCATTTGTGGGTAAGGTAAACAAGGATTGCCCGTAAAGCGCCGCAGCAGCAATGTTAATCCTTCTGCCACGTCATTGTCTACCATAGATTCCATGGCAGCGGCCTCTTGGCCCGAGATCCAAGCGCACAAAACGTGCTTACTACCAGGCAGTTCGTCAACAGCGCACACGCCGCGAGTCCAACTACTCCGGGATTGTAATTCGTCGGCAGACCAAGCCAGTTTTAAATTACCTTCGTGACAAACCCAGAATGGCTCCGCATATTCAAGAAATATTTTGTCAGAGAGTCCATACCCTAAACTGCAAATCGCATTCAATTTGCATACAGGAAGGGGCGGCGAAAACAATTTGTCAGCCTGGCATTTAAGGCAACCTAGAGATATTGTAATGATTACATAATCTGCAAATATTTCTTCGCCGTCACAGCATTTTACCATCGTTCTGCCAGGACCTGTAGCACCTTCTCCCCACCGTATTACATTGACAGGTTTATTGTAACGTATGCAATTATCTGGTAGACCTCGTAGTAGGGGTGCCATTACTCCTACGTATCCTAATGGTACTCTAACACTTCCGCCAGGTAATTCAATATAACTACCGTATTGATCAGCACTGACAAGAGACAGATCGTCACCACACCTATTCCGTAAGATATTACTCAAACCAAACATCACTCGGGCAGCGTCATACCTCTGGTCTTCTGGGAAGTTATGCAATTCTTGTTGTATACGCAAGCCGACAAAATTTAGTAAAGTGCCATGACATCGGTCGCCGCCCAATCTGAAAAGATTTGCTGCCTGCTGTTCTATTTGTCGAAACGTATGATAAGCTGTTATTGTTACTGGCAAATCGACTGCACGACCCTCACTAGTGCAAAACAGGCCGCGTGATGGGTCTAAGCGAGCTAGAGGCATTTGTAGTAGTCTATCCTGTGATGCTAGAGTGTAAACAGAATTAGGGAGGCACGCACCGTAGATCCACTCAGCGCCCATTTCTATGACTGAGTCTCCAAGCCAACACGAATGGATTCTTCCACCGGGTCTGCAACAATAATTGATGACGTAAAGTAGGTTAAATACTAAAACACGTATTCTTCTACGACATTGTACACGAAGTACTTATACTTCAATAGCTACCTTTCTTTGGCTTCGAGAACGACAAAATTACGAATTCCGCATTGGTTGAGGCGGTAAGCCGCGGAGAGACCTGCCATGCCGGCACCGATAATGATGACGCGCGGCTCTTGACAGCAGGGCCCAATGCTGCACGCGTCCATCATGCATTTTTCCTGGCCAACTACAGTGACTGCACCACTCGCCCGTCTTCGTTGCATAAATATTGACAAGCTTTTCGCATCGTCTGTATCATCTCCTGTGAGGAGCCTTTTCAATGCTGTACGGGTTTTAGTATACAACGGTTTCAAACGGGACGACTTCATTGTCGTGGAGTTGCAATTTAAACAAAGAATTTGGAATTATATTTACATTATCGATATATTACTTAAACGCTTTCTAATTTTGTTCAAAACTTCATTATAATTTTGACTGCCTAAGAAGACAGTTCTATTTCCATAGACAACTATTTGCTGTCAAGCGTAAAAGGAGAATCCATGAAGATTACTATGGTGCGTTTAACTAGGAAAGTATTAGAGGCTGGCCAGGTAAAACGTGGTAAAACTATATTAGGTAACATGGGTACATAGCCTACATAAATTTTTGACATAACTGTTAAGATTTCCGAAAACAAGCAATAGCAAGTAATTAATATCAAATAATATCTGCGTGATATTCTACCTATAAAATTTCGTCCGCAAGAGGATTCCGCAGTCAGCTTTGGCTATGAATCATCAGTTCCACTTCACATCTGTTTTTTGATGAGCATTGCATAAGTAAATAATCCCAACGAAATCTTATCGAATGCAGTAAGTACCTAAGTACTTACTAATTAATCATTACAGAGGGTTTATGGATGGTCTATGAGATAATAAGCGAAATACCAAACATAGCTTGGCTTTAATCAGCTAAAGAAATTAGGATATAAAGGAGATTACGAGTATATATCAGTTTATTTGAGTTATTCAGGCAATTGCTCTTGGAAATAATCCACCACTATCCTCTGACTCAGACCAAGAATAAAGATAGACGGAGTATTACGTACATGTACAACAATGAAGCCGGGTGTTACATATCCATGCCTAATAAGTGAGTACACGCACACGCTCATATATAAAAGAAACCATGCACAGAACTAGGCCTATATGTCACACGATCCGATCACACGATTCACACGTTAATAGTAAGTAGATTGTTTTACAAGGGAGCAAAAAGCAATACATATTTCATCGTGGGTCGCTCTCGCCGTAAATATAATATCATTTTTGATTGACTGATTTAATTCTGTTTCTAGTAGCCTTGGTTTTATTATTGTCTCGCAAGAGGTGAGAAAAGTAGAGAAGGTATACTCCTCGGGGATAAAGCTGTTTTTATCTTGAGCGAGCTTAAATCCCTCACTACGCTCAGAACTCAGTCTTAATTCCCTCGCTTTGGAGTCCTTCGTTACGTTCGGGATTCAATATCGCACCCGTGACATAAAATAGAACCTTATCCCCTTGGTGTATAATTTACTATTGCTCCTAAAAATATTTATACACAATCTACTGTTGCTCCATGTCAGCTGGGCAGAAATGAATGATTTAAGAAAATATATGAAGAGGGAGCAAAAACTAATTTTGTTCCGTCTAAACGGGCTAGAAAAGCCTTTTTTCGAATAGAAGTGAAAAAGTTCGTTTTGCTTGGTTTAGTATACATGCTAGCGGCTACAGAGCCGGAGCGGATGAACATTTTGATTTCGTGAAATTGCTAAAGGACACAAAACCCGAGTCTTGCTTGTCTACTTTCATCTACAAAAAATCATAAGTCTTCTCTTTAATAGTCATCTAAATAATGATCGTAAATTCATGTCATGTGGTCTAGGCGCATTTATGTTGATGATTAGAATAACGAGTCAGATAGGCAAGTACAAATTTAATGATCGGACACAATTCGATAAATTTTCATGCTTCATCTTTATGTACTTATATTCTAACATCGGAATATAATTAATAGGTATCTGTACCAACAACAGAATCAACTAATGTACTCGAGTAGGTAGAATATGCGTATTTGTGTAGGTAATTGTAATATCCGCCTTAAGTCAAGGTGATCTCCTAACTCTTTCAAATGATGATATGAATTGTTACAATTATTGTCCGTAAACATTGATTGTACTGAGGCAACTAGGAGCTATTTATTCGGATAATACAAGTACAATTGTTCATTGTTCACTAAGCTTGCTAATTTTAGTAAAAATAAAATAAAACAAACACGTTTTTCAATTAATGTATATTAATATGTATATTTTGCTTTTATGCATTTATATATGTAATATAATAAATTTAGGTGATAAAAATAATAGGTAGTTAAGTAGGTAACTAAGTAAGGTAGATATATTCAACAATGTCTTCGCTATCATTATAGCATTACATCCAGATCCTGCCCAGAGCCGCTGGCCCGAATTGATGAACCGAAATAGTTTTGCATTTCGAGTGACAGTGATGGAAATAAGTTTTCAACTTTTCAGCAACAGCCACCTCAAAAATATTATCTTTCATACATCAATCCTTTATACGTCAGCTCCTTGCTTGGCACCAAGAGTCCTAGAGCGGTCGCTCGAATCGCTCGTCCCTATGTCATCATAATTATCATTACGTAGGTCGTAGGTTCGTAGGTAGGTAACTAACTATACCTTGGCCAATTGATGATGATGATGAGCCACGCCTGGCCTGTCCTGCCGTAATGAACCAGTTAAGTAGGTATATACATAACATAGTGACAGGGCCTCGTTAAAATATTAATCACAAAATCTCGAAACCCATGCTCAAAAATTCTTTTAAATTACTATATATATATAACCTAAGTAGCTTCTCATAATTAGCTGCAAGTAGGAATTAACTATTAGGTAACTACGACAGCGTATTCAAATGTGGCAAGAAATCTTGTAGCTAATAGCATACATTACTATGTTTTTAAGTAGATTATTGTCATATATTATTACATTTGTATTATATATATTATTATGCGGAAGTAGCTACGAAGTACCACGATGGTAGGTTATAGAAATATAGGTACACAGAGTTTAATACATTATCATTGGTTATTGATTGGGTCACACGCCACACACAGCTTGCATTCTACTATAAATATTGCATTTAGAAACATCGAGCTTAATAATAAATTATTGAGAAACAACCTTTAGATTTTTTTAGATTAGCGTAACACTTCTTTAGAAGCTAAATGTTGTAGTTTGGCATGAGTAAGGTACCTAAATATAATTATAATGAAAAGATCCACAATAATAGTACATTACTTACCAAGGGCGATAAAACAAAGAATGTCTCAGATCGCAGGTATTTTAGCCGAAGCCCGAGCCGAAGGCAAGGGCGATAAATATGCGATCTGAGGCTTCCTTTATTATCGCCCGTGGTAAGTACAAAATTTTATGTCACCCCCTGGCCAGGAAGTGGGTTTTTTCCACACATGGCCACTTTATGGCCAGGTGTGACATAAAATATATTAAGTAACATTGTACTTAAATGGTATTTGTACATAAATATATTAATCCCTTGTTGATGGTCCCACTCATTTCATAAATTAGCGTGTATAATGGCAATAATTATATAAAATAGGGAAGTACTTCAACATCACACTTAAAACAACGGAAATAAATACTGTTCTTACTTATTATAAACAGTATTACTTACATTTAAATAATAATCATTTAACATTTAAATACTTATAGCTATTATAGGTACCTACGTATATATTTTGAATAAGTATTTCACTAATAAGAGAGCAAGGAAGTTGGCAGAGTTGATCGTTGTTGGGAACACGTTATTTCTAAAACTGAAGTTCTGTCGTCTAACTCAGTACCTAATAATAATAATAATAACCTGTAGGCCTTCTCCCAATAATAAATAGGATTAGGTATTTTAGTGCCTATCAACAAACCTATTTGCATCAGCGCGGCTAATAGCAACATAGGTTTTACCGTTGTTTTTTTACGTGACATGACCATGATGACCATAAAATAAAACCTATCGTGCTAGCTAGGCAACAGATGCTCAATACATTTCTACGATTGGTTTAGGTTTGAATGCATGGGTTTATAATTTACTTTTTTAGGTTTTTCATGACTTCATCGGCAGAAGCCTTCACCTCCGCCCACGACCCCTGAATGTCCTTCTCCTCTGTGAAACGCGAGCACACGGCGAGCCGCAGGAAATATACATCGTCGATCTTCGATGGCACCAGGTGGATCTTGCCACGGCCGTTAATCGTTCGCAGGAGCTCCTCGTTAACCTCATTGCTCTCCTTTAACTTGAAACAGACCAACCCCATCGTCACCTCCTCAAATATTTCAAATCGCTCGTCTTCCAGGCAGAGTTTCTCGAAGAGATGAGCTAACGCAATGTGTTTCCTGATGTGTTTTTGGAGGTTCTCCACTCCGTATAGCCTTAAAACGAACCAGAGCTTCAGAGCTCTGAAACGACGGCCCAAAGGAATTTGCCAGTGGCGGTAATCCGGGGCGGAGCCCTGCTGGTCGTGTTTGAGGTAGAGCGGGTCCACGTTGAAAGCGTCGACGATCCAGCGCGGCTCTTTGAGCCACATTGCCGAGCAATCGAAGTTAACTAGCATCCACTTGTGGGGGTTGAAGTTGAAGGAGTCTGCCTTCTCGACACCCTTCATCAGATAGCGGTACTCGGGGCAGATGAACGCCGAGCCGGCGTAGGCGGCGTCCACGTGGAGCCACAGATTTTCGTCGCTCGCGCACACGTCACCGATCTCATCCAGCGCATCGAAAGTGCAAGATGACGTCGTACCGAGAGTTGCAACCACCTGCAAAAAACAAAACAGGCACAACATAAGTTTCAAAGTAACTAATAGCTTGCACCCATAAATGTTAGTAATACATAGTAAATCGAATCGTAATCGTAGTAGGTATATATACCTATTCTTGACATTTAGATCCTTTTATTTATTTAAACTTTATTGCACAAAAACAAAGAATTGTACAATGGCGGGCTTAATGCCAAATGGCATCCTTTTGTATTTCATCTACGAATAAGCTACGCTCTAGAGATATATCGAGAGTAATTTCAAATATTTCAATTAAGACTTACGTAAAAAGGTATAAGTCCTTTGCGCTTGTCTTCCTCAATGGCGTCGCGCAGGATGTCGGCGCGGAGACGGCGTTTGCCGTCCGGCTGCAGTGAGCGCAGCTTCACTCCACCTAGGAGCCCGGCACGCTCCACCGAAGAATGCGCTTGTTCTGAAAAAAAAGTAATTGACAGGTCAGAAAATAACTAACTTCCAGCTTTAGGAGGCAATAACCGGCCAGCCTCAGGGGTCAGGCACAAAAATTCACACAATAGAAACGACACTGATCTTACAAAATTATTAGTATTAGCAGAGACTAGGAATTATATAGACTGCCAATGCCTATACATTGTGGCGTAATTTTAAAATAATGGGCCTGCTGTAGCTAGTTTCACTATGGAGAGATCACTTTACCATTTAATTCGTATGCGACTAAGATCTCTGCTTAAAACATAGCGCCATCTGTTGGGAGATTCTACGTTGTGTTCATAGATGGCGCTATGTTTTAAGCAGAGGTCTTAGTGGCATACGAATTAAATGGTAAAGTGATCTCTCCATAGTGAAACTAGCTACAGCAGGCCTATTATTTTAAAATTACGCCACAATGTATAGGCATTGGCAGTCTATATAATTCCTAGTCTCTGGTATTAGGTAGGTATTGCCGGTTGAAATAGGTTCAACTAAGCAAAATATGATAGTGATAGTGACTTAAATATAGTGATCCGTGGATCCATGTTTCATTGCTGGAATTTTTTAGTTAGGCGTGGTTGCGTGCGTCAATCTCTCAAATTATTCCATTACTTACTTGCAAATATTGCAATAGTTCAGTACAGAAACTAGATTTTTTTTGTGTATTCCTACTAGGTACCTATTCCTATGTTAAGTGCTTATCTAAAGCTTAAAATAATAGGTGGCAATCAATGTCGCGCAACACTAATTGTAGTTGCTGATGCTGATAGTAGGTACCTTGACATTTTTAAAGTAGATTAAATTTTCTACAATATGAGACTATAATTGGCTCTGTAGACTCAATAGTGTCCGAGATAAATACTTTAAAAGTTTGAGAACTTCGAAAAAATGATGAACTTTGAAACGCTTATTCACTTTTCGTTTCACTCTGGATCCGCCCTAGCCGTAAATATATTGTTTTGCTTCCTTGAGAAACAATCTACTTATATATTGTATCTCCGAGTCTGTCCATTCGGGGTGTTGTTCACGTACCTATTCTACTCGATGCATGACACGGGACACGGGACTACAGTACAAGCAGGTCTGTCTGGACGTGCTCTGGAACACCCGCGGTGCTCCGGCATAACCAGTAACTAAAACTTATTCGTTTCAAATGTGTATATATAAAGGGTTTACTTACTGTTACAATATCCCACAAGCTTCGAAAGTATCTCCGAGTCGGTCCATTCTGGGTGTTGTTCGCGCACGCGTTGCATCACACGTGATTTGGCGCCCAGAAGGGCGACCAGCGTGGCTTCGCTGGCTGTGCCTTGGATCACACCGCCGCCCTCGCCGCCCGAGCGCGCCAGGAACTGTTCCGGCAGACCCAGCATCTGGCCCAGCCAGTCAAGCATCACCACTTCCAGCTCGGTGCACGCGGGACTCGCGATCTAGAAGTTATATATTATGGCATCATTACGTTGAAGAGAGGCCTATGCTCAGCAGTGGGCGATTACGGGCTGAAGATGATGATGATGATGACGTTGATTCTCTTTGTTGACACAGTTTTACAGGTGTCTCAACGTGGCCGTGCCGGAGAATTCCCCTGGATTTTCCCCAGGCGCAGGCTAACTACTCTCCAGCCGCGTCTCCCTATTTTGTTGTGTTTCATAGACTAAGTCGCAAATGTCGCAATGTTCCACCATTATTTAGGCTGGCTGAAATTAAGTACTTACTCGTAAAGCGTAACTGACAGACCTTGCCCTGCCCAATAGCAGCGTGGTCAAATCGTGAATCTAAACCATTTATAGGGACCCACTCAAACCAACAAAACATTAATCCTAATCGGTTCAGAGGTTTAGGAATTCAGTTACATCGAATCATAACATTCAAATCAAACGCTCGGTAATTTGAAGCATCAATAGGTAATTATAATCAATATACCTATACTGATGTTTGTTGTCGTTGTGATTGTGACTATCAATTTTCTGATTGATTGTAATGAAACTGAATGAATTTGATACCCCACGCTCATTCAAAGGCGTTACTTTAAGTAGGAATTAGGTACTAGGAATTTAAACTTTCTACGTTACGCCATTTCGCCATTATATCGTTATGCTCAGCAGGAGAACATCAGAAATCAGAATGCAGCCTGGAGACACTGCTCAGGAAAAAGGAAGACTTGGAGGCATGCAGTATGGGATCATCGGTCAGAAGTGAACCATACGGCCTAACCACAGATCTGAATGACGGTCCGCAGCGATCCACAGCCCGCCTGTTGCCGGCCGGGTGTCCTCGCGCCTCGTCATCATCACAGGTAAGTGAAATTCACCTGACATAAGCTAGCAAAGTGCACTAATTTCGATAGAGTATAAGTCACGCATAATTCGGCAGCCGACAGCAGACGGCAACTGCACGTTTTCCACCGCACACGAAATGAACCGTAATGGTAAGATCTAAAGTCCCAGTTTAGAGTGAGCGGCGTAAGTGTCGTCGTGCCGTTGCGACACTTGTCTGCTCGTTTCAAATTGAGCTTTTTAATATGGTTCAATTTGGAGTGCGGCGGAACGTACTTATACCCAACCAAACCAACGGAATATTTTGTAATTCTAACCGCATCTTATATTTAAGTTACTGCAGAATTGTTGTTAGTGGTACGTGATGTTGCCTACATTTGACGAGTGACCATTAAACTAGTAACAATAATGAAGACATCGTGCTATTCCTGCTCGTATGTATGTAGCGTCAAATGTTTGCTTTAAGTAGTTTCGATTCCGCTAAGTTCCCAAATTTGGAAATTACAATTGTGACCGCCTCGACCACCTGGGGCATATACCACAAAACTTTACAAGCGTACAATTCGACAAAGTGAACTTTTTCTATGGAAAATTGTACAATTTTGTCAAATTGTAAACTTGTAAAGTTTTTTGGTATAGGGGCCTGATTGTATGAAAGGATATGGATGGATTGAGTAAACAAAAGTCAACTTTAATCTTGTGTTATGTTATGGCAGAATGGCAACCGGTTTTCCTTGTTCGCGTTTCGTATCTTGAACTTGACAATGGCATTGACATTCATACATTTCCAGTAGGGTAAATAAATTAATAGAACACGTTATTATTACTAAAACACAAAAAAAATGCTGCTTGCTATTAGATTATTGTTCCTGCTGACTTATGGTGTAGTTCGTAACGACCGGATATTTACGATACATACATACACCTACATAATTATAATCACGGCCGTATATCCTATTGGAGTAGGCAGAGACCAAAGGCAAAGACCGCCAAATTCTACGGTCTTTACATCTTTTGCTTGGATCACATTTTCGATATTATTTAGATCTCTAAAATGTTCTGGTTCTCTGTACGGTTACAGTGCAGCTTATATATTAATTTGTGAATTTTACTATTTATTTATTTATACACAGCTGTTTTACTTCCATGCTGACGTCGTCACGTTCCCATGCCCATGGCACTTGGTGTTGCGATTCCACTTGCATAATTGATCACTTTAATCAGGTAAGGTATGTTACCTGGCCATGACATGACCTAGTTGTGATATTTATTCCAAGCAATAATAGCACGAATGAAACGTAACGAAATTATTCAGCATTGTACTAGGTACACAGCAGCAAAGTTGCAGCAGTATCACGTAAAATAATACAATTTTAGATATTTCGACAAGATGCAGATACCTTGATGCTACAGCACTTGAGTAGGGCTGCCATCTCGAATTTCGCCAAACGCGGACAAAGATTCAATAAACCCGGACATTTGGCGTAAATCGCATTTTTTCCCGGGATGAGTCCGAAAATAATATTTTTTAAAAAACAAGACCTGTGGTGTGGGAAAACCCCGGACACTTAATCTTGACACCCAGCCCCCCCCCCCCCCCGGAAGGCCTCCAAACTAGGACAAATCCGGGAAAACCCGGACGGATGGCAGCCCTACACTTGAGCTATGCTGATTCAGATACTACAAGATTTGAGAAAAATCTCAAATTGTATTATTTTACGTACAAATACAAATGCGTTTATTTTACGCGTTTATGCATTTTATGCGGTTTTTTTACGTGATACCAACACTTCTCATTAAGGTACTTAGAGAGCATTCACCAGATTTTCCTTTCCGCTCCGCATTGCGTAGCTGATGTAATGGATTATCACCATTTTAACTACTAACTTATTTACTTTTAGGCTTTTTTTTAACTTGACTGTGGCTTTATAGGCCGGGCCCATTAAAATGATAGGAGTGCGCGGTTGGAAGGTGGCCTGGGGAAAGTCCAGGGGAAAGAAACCTCCGACACGACTACGCGGGTGGTTTAAACACTGGAATGCTCTAAGAGTTTGCGCTCCAGTGAGCTTGGTTGAGCGGTTTCAACCGAACTGAAGTGTGTCAGTAGAATCGAGCTACTGGGAGTTTTGTCGCTGGTTCACTAAACCTAGCCTAGCTGAAAAGAGTCCAGCAACTAAACCTTGCCTAGCTGAGAAGATCCCAGCAAGTTACTTTTAGGTAGGTACACAGCACATGTCGCTTTTTAAATGGTCTACCGTACAAAGCCGATGAACGGCGCGTCTTGTGTCTGTAAACCGCCTATAGCTCTATATTCCTTCTGATGACGCCTGGGCCTCCGATTGACACCGCGTGCTGCGTAAACTTGTATGCAAGTGTAGCTACACTTCTTTATGAAGATACGATGTACGTAGCGTGAGGCATTAACAGGAGACCGCGGCGGCAATAAATAACAAAATAGAAGGTTGCAAACGCACCCAAGTGAATCCTATACAGGCGATAGCGCCACTGAGCATGTCCGCGACGATGGCCGGGTATGAGTTGGCAGTAGGGAAGTAGGCGTGGAAGCGCGGCGAGTGCCAGTGGGTGACGCCGGTCATGACCACGCGCTCGATGTCGGCCATCACCGCCGTCCACGGCTCGGGCTGCTCTGGCGCCTGCTCGGGCACCAGCGGCCGCAGGTATCCGGGCTTCACTGATGGCACCACTCTCCTACAATTTAATTTGCATTTGGTTAAAGTTATGGTTCTGTAATGGGAGATCGACAAACAAGGCACAACGAACGTTCGTGTTAAAAATCAGTAGGTAAATGAAAAAAATTGTTCAACGAACGGATTTTGTGACGAACGTTAGTGTAAAGTTCAGCAGAAGCACACAACCTGCGCTGCGAGCTTCTATTAATACGTTGTGTCTCGTGGCCAGCAGCACTGGTGTGCCACTGGTGTGCTTAGCCTCTCGAGTCGCAAGCGTCGTAGGGTACGATATTTGATTACCATCCACTGTCTAGCTAGGAATACAATATAAGAAGTAACCATCATGCAGCCACGTTAGCCAGGTACCGATTCAACGGATAACGAGCGGACTTCCTCCATGAATGTCGTTTAGAGGGACTGTTCCTTTCCGGGTGTTCATAGATTTCCAAAAATATAAATCAACTGACCTGTCCCTTATGTTTTCCAAATACTCCGCAATGTAGTCGGTCATCGCCTTCGCGAAGTCCTTAAAATCACCTGCCTCCATGGTTTCTGAACAATACAAAACATGATACGTTTAATTTTAGATTTTAAACTATTTAAACCCATATAACTACAGGATGTTTTAATTATTCAGAAAAGTTCGGATAAAGCGTCTAAAATTAAAATATAAATTAATATAAATTAAAAATAAACCTATTATAAATATACGGAAACAAACTTTAAAGCTAATCTACGAACATTGTTGAGTACCTAAGACGAAAAAAAAATGTATAAAGCCGCTAGTGCCAAACACGGATGCAAACAACTGAAGAAAATACTACTACGAGTATTACAAGCAAATACATTAGTAATAATCAAAACCACCGACGAACCGAATTTGAGTGACGTATCCTGGTGAGTCATTTTTCCACCTAGAAATTAAGATATTATTAAGTAATAGTGTTAACGATTTGTATAAGTTCCTATTCCTACATTTAAATTCCATATTTCGAACATTTACCCAATTATTAATCACTTGGCATTGGTATAAAGTTTTTGTATACCTACCTAAGTAACTAGTACCTAAGTACCTGTTTGTTAGATGTTTTTCTCGAAATCGTTATTTCATTGTAGCAAAATTTCGGATCGCATTTTTCCTCGATCGTGAATTTTGCAGTCGTTTAAATTATTCGGCTACTATTTTAACACAAGTTTTTTTCATTAGTCGCGTTTTTCCGCGAATCACCATTTACTTTACAGTTTTTGAAGTGAAAACTTCTTTAGCGGCGCTGAGCACTTTTGTACTGGGGAAAAATGTATAAACTCGCGATAAATTCTATGACCAGGTTAGTTGACCCCTCCTAGTATGGTGATTGCTATGTTACGAGGGGTCCCCAGCTGGTCTTCTTAGAAAGCCAAGGTTCTAACTGTTCTAAGTCAATCCTAAGATATTCCATAAAGATCATATTTCAAATAAATTCTCATGGAAAGTAGCTCTTATTGTCCCTAAAAAAGCGTTTCCAAAGTCCAATATCGGATAGCCAGACTGACCGATTTCCGTAAAGATCATATTTCAAATAAATTCTCATGGAAAGTAGTTCTTATTGTCCCTAAATACGGTGACAGTTTACTTCAAAATTCCTAATGGCCAAGAGTGATGGACAGGGGGAGGAAACTTAAAGAAAAGACCAGTTTCGCGTGAATTTGGCGTAGAAAGTGCTGCCTCCTATTATATTTGATGTCGACAAATTTTGTGTAATCCGTCTCAAGCAGGTTTCGTTTTTAGGGTTCCGTAGTAAACAAGGAACCCTTATAGTTTCGCCATGTCCGTCCGTCCGTCCGTCCGTCCGTCCGTCCGACCCCCGTTTTTCTCAGTAACCGTTAGTGCTAGAAAGCTGTAATTTGGCATGAGTATACATATCAATGACGCGAACAAAACGGTAGAATAAAATCTTTAAAAAAATTTTTTTTTAGGGTACCTCCCCTACATGTAAAGTGGTGGTGCAAATTTTTTTCCTGCCAAACCCCATCGTGTGGGGTATCGTTGGATAGCCCTTTTAAAAATATTATTAGGTTTCTAAAAGCATTTTTTGATTAAAGAATTGGTTAGCGTGATATTAAGCTTTGAAGTGATAATTTTTGCTATGGTCAAGTGTCCCCCCCCCCCCCTGCCAGCTAAACGGTGGCTACTAGGCATGTGAAAAAAATCATGGTAGTAGTATATACGATGAATTCAAAAGGAAAACTATCACAGCTAAGTAGACATTACTAGTTAACGAGTAATAGTCGAACTTCAGAAATGTACTTTGCAAAAGCAAACGTTCGTACAATTTCCATTGATACCTTAGATAATGTTGTTAATTCTTTCAAAAACATAGTAAATATAAGTATTCGAACTTTTTAGTCCACATAATGTAAAGGGTAGACGACTACGGAACCCTACCTTGCGCGTGGCCCGACACGCACTTGGCCGGTTTTTATTTCATCTTTCCCAATACAATTAAGGCCGGGTTATAGTAAAAATCTGATTTGGTAAACGGTTTTATTTCGAAATACTAAATATTAAAAATGTAAAAAAAATACGATGTTATATTTGAGACCTTTATCTAGTGCCGTCGGATGTCCGTTACACAATTTGCAAAACTTTGTTCGATAGAAAAAAAATCCAAACATACCTCTATTTTCTATCTTAATAGTAGTTTATGCAACTGGTACATAATGAGTGTGTTTTATGAAACGAGCCGAAGGCGAGTGTCACACGAGTGTTTTAATGCCTAATTATGTACAGTTGCATACATTACTTTATCTACACACATGTTATAACTACTCTAAGATGGGTTCAGAAACCGTAGTAAATAAATACAATAATTGTGTTAATACAACCTTTTTTGCACGGTTGCGGAAATATCGAAATCAGAACTGGCAACCGATACCTGAATGTTATTTTAAAAAGTAAAGAGTCCCTATTCTGATGTGATCATGTCGTTCTAGCTCAAATTTCGTGCGATATATACCAAAAAAACATCGAGCTGACATTTGGCATCGACTGAATTTGAATTTTCAGTGATACTAGAATAGGGACATGTCCACTTTGACATTTAAATTTTGACAGTTTTGTTTGACGTTTTTATATTTTAACATCATATATGAGATTAAAATTAAAAATTATATTACTGCTGTAGCCTTAGCCACAGATAAGAAAATTGCCATAAATTCATTGAATGTTGAAATGAGAGTCATTTTCTACGGTTTCCGAACGCATATTAGAGGATTTATGATATGTGTGTAGATAAAACTCATTTTATTTCAATCTTAGGTAACATGATGAGTAGAAAATAATACTAAAATACACGTATTTGATGGTATGAGGGATGTCGGGATTAATATTGTTAATATAGTAAGCCATGTATTTTTCTCACCCAAAAATGTACTAAAATTTACGAAAATTACGCGCACAGTTCCGTAGAGAGTGGGATGGTCAATGCAAACTCACGCGTGTTAGAGCGGAACATTTGCAATGGAAGAACCTCGCCTTAATCAAAGCTGAACGTGAAAAGGAACGTTACAATTTATCGTAAAAATTTAATTTTCAACTCTATGGTCACAGATTTTATAATACTCTATGGTCGTATGGTTGCCATGGTTATTTTTAAATATTGAAATAACACGTGTGTCAATAACGTGTCAACATATTGAAAATAAAACTATCTATAATCTTAATTAATTATAAGATTTTCTGCATTATTCTTGTGAAAAGCAGTTATCAGATACGCCGCCGAGTAAAGTAAGTATTTTTTAATTCATTATTTACTATCCCTGTTCACACCGATGCGATGTTATATTTATATTCCAATCAATTGATTTATTTAGGTAGGTAGTCTGTTTTGCCGGGTGGTTATGCAGCTCATACATAAATGAATATCAACGAAAACAGTTGATTACTTAGCAATATAAACGTTTGAGTATTGAACTACGTGAGCTATACGATAAACGAATATGAAGCCCACTCTTCTTCGTGTTGTCTTTGAAATAGGTATAGTAGATAATTAGGGACATAATTTCAAAAATACACACATATCTCCTACGCTCTCATTTCATTATTTAATGTTATGTTTTGCAGGTACATAGTGCATACAATTGTGCCACGTCCTCATGCTGAGAAAAAGTCAGGACAGAGGTATTTTCAACATGGATGTCAATTGTTGGAGAAAACAACACTTAGCCTGGGCCAATACATGAAATCAGGAAGATATCTACAACGTGCATCCATTTCAAGGTGAAAAAAATGGATACATCTTTTTGTAGACGATTGTACTTCACCAATTCGTTTACCAGTTAGTGATTGAAGAAGTTAAACAAATCGCTATCAAGTTATAGGTAATCGTATTTAATCCTTCTTTTAATATACTATACTCATAAATAAGTTAGTCAAAAATAAATAAATGATATTATATAAACAACTTAATTTTATTAGTCTCCTGACTGGAATAATTATTTGTGTACAAATCACGTAACCCTTTCAGTACGGCGTGATTATAATTTGTACTCAAATTTGACGAGTTAACACGCCAATCCGAGAAAGATTTTTTATAGATAAAAGTAAACAATAAAATACTGTTCATGTACTATATACCTACTGTGGCATCTTAACCTTTCCGTATAAACTTCCCCATTGTCATACTAAAAAAATATAGTAAATTATGACTTCTGAAAAGAATAACTTTATTACAATTATTCAATTTAAAATGTGGGAAATTGCCACGGGAAGTTTAAGATGTCACAGTAGGTAGATGGTAGATGCAAGTTCATCCGACTATTCTAAGTCTAAGGAACTAAGGCACAGGGCGAAAGTCACTAAATATTATGAACGCGTTTGTGCGTTCAAGGCACTGGGTGAAAGTAACGGAAACGCACAGGGCCGTTTTTAACCAATTTGAGGCCCTGGGCACATTAGGGTAATGGGGCCCCTATGACCTTGATAGAGCACGATTCTGTTAGAATAGACAAATAAAGTAAACGAGTCACATTAAATGAATAGATAATAATAATATAATATTTCCTAAAAAATAAAATTAATTTTCAAAATACACCAAAGTTGGGTTCTTCGTTCTTCCTTAGAGCAAACAGCTAAATTAAATTTTCTTAAATAAACGCCTAATTCTAACCAGTCATATATATTTTTTTAAATTGAAAATGAGACCGACGGTGATGCGGGCTCACCCAGAAGATTCACTCGTACCTTAAAAAGGTCCAGGTTATTTGAACTTGGAAGTACCTACATACGCCATTCGAATACCAAAAAGAATAAAAAAAAAAAGATGATTTCGACCAGGTAATGAAAGTAGCCAGTCGTACGTCGTCTGGATATCTGATGGAAGAAGGGGGAAGGCGGTATGAGCTCATGGAGTTCCTGAGCACACTCAACGAATCTAAAGAAATAAAAATGGGAAATAGGTAGTAGTATTGCTTACAATTTTTGAAGTGAAAACTTCTTTAGCGGCGCTGAGCACTTTTGTACTGGGGGAAAATTTGTTGAACTCGCGACAGATTCTAAGATTCTAAGACCAGCTAGTTGACCGCTCCTAGTAATCGTGATTGCGATGTTAGGAGGTGTCATATCAGCTAAACTCAGGATGCGTAAGACACAATGATACTCGGGACATATTATGTATATATGTAAATTGATTATGCGAATATGAATATGAACATGAGTATGAGTACGGATACGGATACCGATACGGATACCGATACCGATACCGATACCGATATGAATATCTTTGTTATTTGGGTCATTGTCAGTCGGAAAAACAAAAGTTGTCCATTCGGTGGACAATAGTTAACGGCTTGTGTGCATGTAATTTACGTTTTTATTACATGGATTTATAGACACGGAATTACAGATTATGCGGGTTATCAGATCAATCGAAAATTAAGCTTTGTAGCCCTTAACTTTTGGCATATCCTGTCCACCGAAAAGACGCGCACCTAAATCTGACAATGACCCATTTACTATCTTTATTGAGTTTTCACTTCTGCCGGCACTCCCAGAGTGCAACCCGTTGTTTTTTTTTTACCAGAGTTGATTTTCGCGTATCGAAATTCTGCGCAGATTTTTCCATGGCTTAATTTTTAATAGAAGCAAGTTTTCTTAGTAGATCCTTTTTATACTCTCAGTCCTCCACATTTTTACAGACAATATCTACATGAAAACGTAAACGATGATACATTGAAATTTCTTGTATGTATAGTACCCGACAATAAATAAGTATTTGCACGACAGAGACAATAAGCTGTTTACGACGATTTCCGAACACCGGCGACCACCCATCAAACATCTTAATTATTAACTGAACTTTAATATCAAAGAAATACTGCACTTTATGGGCTTTTTTTTAACCTGTGGCTTTATAGGCCGGGCCCATTAAAGCGATGGGACTGCGCGGTTGGAGAGTAGCCTAGGAAAAATCCAGGTGAAACCTACGACACGACCACGCGGTTCTTAAACACTGGAATACTCTAAAAGTTTGCGCACCAGTGAGGTTGGTTGAGCGGTTTCAACCGAATCTGAGGTGTCAGTGGAATCGAGCTACAGGGAGTTTTGACGCTGGTTCACTAAACCTATTAGCCTAGCTGAGAAGAGTCCAGCCAGAAACTCAGCTAGGCC
Source organism: Cenopis cana (assembly GCA_951800055.1). NCBI lineage: Eukaryota > Metazoa > Arthropoda > Insecta > Lepidoptera > Tortricidae > Cenopis > Cenopis cana. The sequence continues at coordinate 6,927,088 of OX637477.1, read as the reverse complement.
CGACCTGGGTCGGACTGACTCTATCCGATTAGTTCACGTCAAATCGAAGACATGTAAACTTAGTTTCTGACAAATGTCACGTAGGTATGTCGTGTGAGACAACGCTCGATTAAGCCGAAATTAGCCGAGTTTCTTTCCAAAGATCGATGTGCAATACTTATCGCCGGGTACTCTGTATACATACTTCTATCTCACGAGCGCGGGTTGGCCATTGTTGTAGTTGTGACATATAGACAACATGAACTCATAGCTCCTACGCTGATGGACGGAGCTTTATGTCGGCGGTACCTTATCACTTCCGCATTATAAAAATATTAGGTACTAAGTAAAGTTTAATGTTATTCATGACAGAGGCTCAGGTACAACACAATTCAATACATTATTGTTTCATGTAGATCTTATCCGTATATAAATTGTGGATAAATGAAGGTATGAAAATAATCTACTAAGAAAACTTGCTTCTATAAAAAATAACAAGCAATGGAAAAAAAACTGCACGAAATTTTGATACATTAAAATACAACTCTGTTAAAAAAACTGTAAAGAAAAAGGCAACTCGCGGAAAAACGCGACTAATGAAAAAAACTTGTGTTAATATAGTAGCCGAATAATATAAACGACTGCAAAATTCACGATCGAGGAAAAATGCGATCCGAAATTTTGCTACAATGAAATAACGATTTCGAGTAAAACATCTAACAAACCGTCGCCTATCTCGCTTCAATGTGTTTTTAGAAATTTAGATATTAGAATACGTTTTAATAATAGTAGTTTATGCAACTGGTACATAATGAGGGGCATTAAAACACGAGTGTGTTTTATGAAACGAGCCGAAGGCGAGTTTCATAATAAGGTCACACTCGTGTTTTAATGCCTAATTATGTACAGTTGCATACACTACTTTATCTACATCCATATATTAAATCCTCTTTCATGTGTTTCGCGTGGGCACTTCTCGCCGGCGTGCGCCATGTTTGCTTCGACAGGCCGGCCCGCGCCCCGCCGCCAGCCCGCAGCTGTGTCTTAATATTGTACGTGATCTCATTAAAGTGTTCTATTTCGTGATTTAATAGGGGACGCGCGCAACAGCCGCACAGTATATTATTAAAGCGGGGTCTTATCTACGGTTTTTGAACTTATTAAAGAGGATTTACTATATGGGTGTAGATAAAATATTTTTCGTGTAGGCTCGGACAAGAATAGGATGGTCCGCCCGCGCCTGTTGTATCTAAATATGCAACTAGGGGATCCTGGGGGTCACCTGAGGGGCCACGCCACGAGCACGAGTGAACGAGTGTTCTACGTGCGGCGTCGGGTCGGCTACGGCACTCGTCTTAGAACCCCAGGAATGAGCCAGATGTAGCGATGCGTGAGGCCCCCTCACACATCGCTACTACACCTGCGCGTTCAATATAGTCCTGCTGTCCTGCACATGAGAGCGCAGATGGTAACCATAGTCCCACAGCTCACTCCCACTAGTGGTGCACATTAAGTGCGATAATTTAAATCTAGTTAAATAGTTATTGATTCATGGTAAATACGAGATATCTTAGCTAGATAACTAGGTTAGAATTATGAGTACAGTAAGAAGAAGAAGAAGTACATCGGAATATCTGTCAAATTGATTAGACCAGCCTGACAGGACTGGTTTCCTACGAGGCGGCTTGACCCGCCGATGTTATAGGTTTAAATAAGATCTTAATTGTGTAGGTATGTGTACTGTGTAGGCTCGGACAAGATTAGGGTTACCCCCCGCGCCTGTTGCAAAATCCAACTGTGGGTCATCGGGTCACCTATGAGGGTGGGGGGTCACGATTGTTCCACGTAGCGTCAGCTACGGCACTCGTCTAAGAACCGAATGAGCCAGAGAGAGGCCGCCCCCTCACACATTGCACCTGTGCATTCAATATACTTAGTCCTGCACTATGTAGGTAGAGGTAGGTAACACTAGGTATAATACTATTTTGTGCCTGCACATAAGAGCGCAGATGGTAACCATAGTCCCATAGTGGAGTTTTTAATGGATAGGTAAACCGCATTTATAAGAGAATCTTTGTTGGTTTAGTCAAGTTTAGTTTAGTTTTCTCTAGTAGATATAATAATCCAACCGGATGCTATTACGAGGAGCATGAGATTGAGAGGGTTTAAAAATTACGATAAAAAGCTTTCTAGCAGAGGAGAGCAGAATGCGCTATCATTTCAACGTTTGCTTTGCCTATAAAATCGCAAAAATGTCAACAAAATTTGTTTGTCTACCCAGCTACAGTAGGTACCTAAGTAACATTAGCTGTGTAATTACCTAGGTCACAAAGTTCGGTTAAATTGGTGGGTCCTTGTTCAATGTCGAGAGAACGGCATTTGCGCAACGCCGCCGCCGCCGGGCAGCGGGCAAGTGGTGCGAGGTTATGAGTAGACCTCGCCGCGTGGATAGTGCGGCGGAATAACGCGGTTTCCAACAATATTCTACTCTACGAAAGGATTATACTCGTAGTACATTACTTACCAAGGGCGGTAAAAAAAAATGTCTCAGATCGTAGGTATTTGACTTGAATATGCGATCTGAAGCTTTATTTACTACCGCCCGTGGTAAGTACAAATTTTATGTCACCCCTTGGCCAGGTAGTGCGATTTTCCGCTCGCGGAGCGTGCGGTAATTGCCATTTTAATAAAATTAGTTATCCAATCTAATAACTCTTATTACTTATATCACTTATTTGTTTGTCATAACTCATAATTACTCATGACAACTTTGTGAATCGGATATTGGAATGTAATTTTCAGCTTGTTGTCGACTTTTTAACACAATATAAATTGAGAGAACGGAAATACCAAGTTGCTTCCTGCATTTTGAAATGAATTGACTCAGCTTAAGTTATTTGAAGTCGTAATTTCGTAATCTAACTTAGCTCCCCTCGCTCCGCACCATATCCGGTTCTTTGTGCGACATTAGGTATATTATATCCGTTTTAATACAAAGGTCCAAGTTTCCAACATTCACTGAATTATTAGCCGAGCCACTCCAACACAAAAGCCTGGACCTTAGGAGGAACACGCGCTGCTAGTGGCGGAGCGGAAAATTTACCGCAAGACCCTGGGACCCACTCGTAGAGAGGACGGCACTTGGAGGCTCCGTAAAAACCAAGAAATCGAAGACCTAGTGCCCGAGTCCAACATCATTGGAGAAACGAAATCTGCAAGACTCCGATGGCTCGGGCACGTAGTCCGAATGGGTGACGAACGTGCTGTCCGGAGAGCGTAGGTACTCGAGTCGTCCATCGGATCGTAGACCTGTAGGGCGCCCTAGGTACCGATGGGGCGACGAAGTCCAGAGGGACCTAGCTGAGCTCCAGACCGCCGTCGACTGGACGGAGATAGATAGATATAGGGACAGGGAAGCCTGGCGGTCTTTGGTGTCGGAGGCCAAGATCCACTTCGGGTCGTTGCGCCGCAGCAGTAAGTAAGCCACTCCAACAAGCCGAATGGAGTAACGCTACTGTTATGTTATGGAGCCGAGCCAGAAAGGCACGCGACTTTCAAATTGGAGGTTGCGGTTCGAATCCCGGCTCGTAACACTAACTTTTTCAAAAAACTTACGAGTTCGAAATATAATAAACGGGTCACTCACGTCTTTAGCGTCGAATATTGCTCGACATGTTTCGGACCAATACGTGGTCGTTAATCATGAGGTCTAGCCGCGACGGCCTCGCGTCTAGAACTGCCGTGACGTGTAATTTTTTTCTGTAGAGTGGAAGTTGCTTCATCATCTATAGAATCGATGTTCTCAGTGCAGAAAGGTCTCAAAATTGTTGTGCATCTTTTTTGGAAACCATATTATCTTCATCTACAAACGCGTTAAGGGCCCATTTCAAACGTCCCTCTCTAACACGCGTGAGTTTGCAATTAACCATCCCGCTATCTACCGAAGCATAGTTTTCGTAAACATTTAAACATAGCCATTAAGCCAATCATTTTATCAAGGCAAGCCATACGAATTTGTCTATAACTATTTAGTTTCTTAAATTGAGTCCAAAAATTAAATGTAAAATATATGTAACATATACTATATAGCCATAATATTGAAAAAACATTCCAAATAGGGGTAAACCTTCCGATTTTTTTCTATCGAGTGAAATTCATCACGTCACAGGTAACTGAATACGATTTTGACTAGACAAGATCCTGATCTAACATATATATTTGATGAGATGGTTTTAAAAAACTCAAAAGTGGATAACACAGCCATAAAGTTTTCAAAACCGCTGTCCCTAAACCCACTGCGCGCCTTAATGCACCGCCTTTGATGGTACTTATACCTAGTGTAAATACCTACAGAAACACCACGGCCACGACCCCACGAATTTATATTAGACTTTCAAAGCAAGTGGGTATAAATATATAACGATGATGGTAATAAGTACCTACTTCAAGTATGATATTTACTTACTAATATCAAGTAAAAACCACACAGACAAAATACATCCCACGTTTTGGAAGGGGGTTAAATCGTTTCTTGAATTGTATTAAGAGTTGAGACTATTGTGTAAATAGTATAAATTAGTAAGTAGTCTGTGTCTCTCCATTAACATTATTTAGGTACCAGTTACAGATCCACATTCTTAGAAAACTGATCTTAGTGCCAGTTAAGGCAGTTGGATCATTTGCACGCGATCTATTGCAAATTTTCATTATCGCATAATTTGTTCTCGTTAGGTCAAGTCAAATCGCAGGCACTATTTATTGTACTGCTTCGTTATATACTTGACATCTTTACACCTCACTTGAAATCATCAAAACGTTATAATATTATTATAAAAGAGAAATGGCAGCCTAGAGGGCCTTTGCTTTGCCAGAGTCAGTGGAAGGCGTATTAAATTAACTGCGAAATAAGGAATTCAACCATTTAACAAAAAGAAATAGACGTGACTCTCGCCAAGATGTTGATGGGAATCCAATCATCAAAATCAGATAAAATATTATGTATCTATCTACGACGTTTATATCAAAGTGACGTTGTAGATTTTGCGCCCTTGAGAATACCATCATGGCATATATTTGGTCACTGGCACAGAATAAGTAATAGGTTCGGTTGAAACCACTCAACCAAGCTCACTGGAGTGCAAATTCTTAAAGTATTCCAGTGTTTAAACCGCCCGCGTGGTCGTGCCGGAGGTTTCCCTGGACTTTCCCCGGACTACCCTCTTCCCGCGCACTCTTATGGCTTTAATGGGCCCAAACTAACAAAAGAACTTATTAAATAAATCATGTCATTTTGTTTTTGCGAAGGCTGGATCTCCGGCCTTATGGAACAATTACAGCCGAGATGAAATCTTGTTGAAAACAAATTTCGTTCTCCCTTTTCCTGATGGGTGTATAAAGGTCACGCATGCTTAGTATTATTCATTGAGCCTGCACCTCATTATTTAGTCACTTACGTTTAACAGGAAAATGGTAAAAGCGGTAAACATTGAGTCCCCAGAAGGGGCAATCCCACGTCTCCATTAACGAATGTAATACTAGTTATACGAGTCAAACACCACTGCGCGACCTGCCGTAAGGCACCAGCGTGCGTCATCAGCGTTCGGTTTTATCAAGTACATACCTAATGATTTTCGTTTAACATATTAGAGTGAAACGTAGGAAGGAAAACCCCTGTTCCACATAAGAATCAGCTTTGCTTTATGCGTTATCATTTTATGTTATGATTTTCCCGGTGTTCGGAGCTGTTAACGCGTAAATTTGTAATTAGTGCGAGTCTATCAGTCTATACATTTCTTACTCACAGTACTTTTACAGTATAAATGTATGAGCGAATAAATGTTTAAACAGGCCTTAAGTTAAAATACATACGAGTATACGTAGGTATTTTCTCGCTACGCTCAGAATTCTATTGTAGAATCTTTCGGTTCACTCAGGATTCAATACACCTCTCTTGCCGTAAATATAGGTATAATTTTGCTCCCTTGAGTGATCTACTTTTAACTATAACACGGTTGTACCTTTTTAAATTATTGCAGCAAAAAATCGGGTAACTATTTCTTTATCTACCAGGATATTCGATTATCACAGATATGCACATTCTACCATGTAAAAAAATTAAAACATAAGATCCATGAATCTGATGTGATTATTCACAAGCACAAGCAAGAGAAGAGGTGTCGGTAACTACCTAGGTAATTACTTAAGTATTAAGTACATAACTACTTTTTAAATAGATAGTGAATATTTAATTAGTGCACATGATTGATTAGACATGGCAATTCTCTTTGCCAAGGGCAATCAGTAGCCGTGACAAAGACCAGTAAATTGACATTCGAAAGTTGACCAACGACCTTTGACTAACCTAGTAAATCAATAAGATTCTATATTTTACCTCTACATATGTACCTATAATAAAATGTTCTTTATTTAAGAAACTGTATCTACTTAATTACACAGAAAAAAAAGGGTTCTTATCACCTTATCAGTAAAGTAATTAATAGTTAATCTTAGTGAAACATATTATAAAGATTTAGATAAAGATTAGATTTAGATTAGTTACTAAGATTTTTAGCACTATTGTAGATTATTTGTAGGTACTCGTACCTAAGTAGTATCGAAGAATACATATTCGAATAATACCTTATTTATTAGTGTACCTATAGGGTAAACAAAACATGTTTTAAAATTGTATGATTTTCCTACTTACCTAAGTTGGAAAATCATTCTTTCGTTTTTCTGAACAAATATTAATATAGGAATCTTAGCACAATCGCAAAGACTTATTCGCTTCTGAGTTTGTTCTCAGATAACGAGATATTTTTTCTTTAATTTGGCCTACATAGCGATTTTCTGTTCAGGAACGTGCCTTTTTCTTGTTCAACGAACTTTCTTTGCCAGTACGAATTTTCGCACATGAGTTTATATATTTTTTTGTATGGAATATACCTATTTGTAACCATATTGAGACTGTTATGTCTTTTGCGAATCACCTAACTATAAACAATAAGGATCGATTTTTCAATACACAGATAAATTATCCGTCGGTTAAAATTATGACTGTCTTTATCTGAAGTCACAAGAAAGACAAAGACAGCTAAGATTTATCTGGCAGTGACAGATACTTGTATCTATGGATTGAAAAATCGGCCCTCTATGTAAATGTCATGGTAAATACTACAATCCAAAATGTTACCGAAGGGATATTTTATAGGATCCTTTTTTTGGAGGGATTTCTCAGTTGAAACGTGATAAGTTTTAGAAAATCGTCTTTTCCGCGAATCTCGGCTCTTTCCGATCTTTAACTTTTTCTGAAAACTTTAGTTAGTACTTAGTACACGTTAATAGGTACGAATATTTCATTAGATATTTACATTGCTTTTTTTTACTTTAAGATTAGTTCCTAGGTTCTTTTTTTAACCTGACTGTTATGGCTTTATAGGCCGGGCCCAATAAAGCGATAGGAGTGCGCTGTTGGAGAGTGGTCTGGGGAAAATCCAGGGGAAACCTCCGACACGACCACGCGGGCGGTTTAAACACTGGAATGGAATACTCTAAGAGTTTGCGCTCCAGTGAGATTGGTTGAGCGGTTTCAACCGAATCTGAGGTGTGACAGTGGAAAAGTGGAATCGAACTACTTGGGAGTTTTGTCGCTGGTTCACTAAACCTAGCCTAGCTGAGAAGCAAGAAACTCAGTTAGACTCTACCCGGTAAAATTAGCTCCTACAATTGATGCAATGAGAATTAAATCTCGTAGGTATTGTGAGTTCTTATTGTACCTAATAGTTACCTAAATACTAAATTTTTACTAAATAAAGTTGGTTATTTAGAATCCTTCATATTTCCTCTAAACTTTTACATGCGAGTTTTCTCAAATTGTAAAAAAAAAATCTTGCCTATGTTTAAGTAGGTACCTACTGTTTTTATTAATAATGTTAATGTACTTATTACTGTTATTAAGGTACCTAACTCCGAAATCGAACTTCTTTAAGTATTTAATTTTAATAATGTAATCAATAAACAAACATTCGACTTTAAGATTAACTAACTTATTCTCAATTGTTCCACTTACCTAGTGCTATATTCCTCACAACAAACAAAAACACAGCCTTCACCTCGGTAATTTACTACTAAAATTAAACTAGGTGCCTAATTGATATGATTGATTTCGTGCGATCGTTTATTCGCGCAGCGAGCCGTGGGCCGTGGGTCACGCGCGCTGCCACCTTTACACTACGCTGCGCCGCGGGCCTAGCAAGCCTTATATACCCTCGCAATAACAGCCCGTACAGCACCTATATAGTTCACTCCATCAGGAAGATTAGCCGCGCGCATGAGCCGTCTGCTCGAATACTAATATTATAGCAGCAGACCACACTAAATCTGTTAAAAGGGTCGCACCGACTCGATTCCTCGCGGCTTTTGGGAGTAGTTCGATGTTTCTTTACATATTAGCGTTTTTAGGGTTCTTTACCGAAAATGTACAAAAGGATGCCCTTTATGGTCACTCTGTCTGTCGCGTGGTTGCGCTTGGCCTGACCCGCACTTGGCCTTTCGTTGTTTATTTATTCCTGGTTTAATTTAAGACCAATAATATCTGGGTTTTCCCGTACATGAGACCTAGCTAGATTACTACATACCAAATTTCATCAAAATCGTTAGAGCCGTTTCCGAGATCCCCGAAATAAGTAAATTTATATATTTACTAATGACAAATGATATATATATATATATATATTAATTTACTTATTTCGGGGATCTCGGAAACCCTCGCTGCTCGTTTAAAGATATAAGATATGGGCGACCGAGCTTTGCCCGGCGTTTTCCCGGGCATGAGACCTAGCTAGATCGATTGCTCGTCCTCGTCCCTGAAAACCCCCTTTACCAAATTCCATCAAAATCGTTAGAGCCGTTTCCGAAATCCCCTAAATAAGTACATGGTATATACAAGAATTGCTCGTTAAAAGATATAAGATAAGATATGTTTTTCTTGACTGTCTCAATCGCGTACTGTATGTACAGTCAGCTGCAGAAAAAAGGTACCCCCCACTGGGGGATATATAGGAATTTGTATGCACGAGGGATTAGGTTTCTCTGCAGCTGACCGTACATTGGGTACCTAGGTAACAGTGCTTTTCACAAAAACTGTGAGGAAAAATTAAAAGTTATAATTGTAAGTATAATACCCAAATGTACACTCACCGGCAGAAAATTTAGCCCAAAAACTTTTCGTGATTTCAAAATATAAATTGAATAAATTAAATAATGTTTAATATATAAAAATGCATTTTTCTAATTTGGGCCAAATTTTCTGCCGGTGAGTATACATATATTTATTTGGCCGTATTTGCTTTTGCTTAAATGTTACAGTTGTAGTGAATCTGCATCATTTATCTTTATTCGATTTAGCTTCTAGCTTTCTCGAACATCCATCATAGACGTTTTCAGCATCTATACTATAACCGCAGCGCTGATATAGGTATAAGTAGTATGGAATACCTAGTTACCATATGATCAGCGAACCCAATAAATTGCAGACGTATGTTTAGGATTTTATGGGCGCACTAAGAAGAAAAAGTTAGTCCTTTGCGAAACAGATTTAGACACAATTTAATAAAAAAAAGAACTTGCATTTAAGGCCGGGTATTACCACTTTTGAGTTTTTAAAAACCATCTGAGACATAGAATATAGTGTCTTAAAATCTAAAAAAAATATATGTGTTACATGAGGATCTTGTCTAGTCAAAATCGCAGTCAGTTACATGATCTGATGAATTTCACTCGATAGAAAAAAATCGCCCTTTTTGGAATGTATTTTCAATACTACGGCTATATTACTGATATTTAACATTTAATTTTTGTACTCAATTAAAGATCGTAAATAGTTATAGACAAATTCGCTGGGTTTGCTTTGATAAAATGATTGGGTTAATGACTATAGCTAAATATTTACAAAACTGCGCGCAGAGCTTGCGTAGAGAAAGGGGTTGTAAACTCACGCGTGTTAGAGCGGGACAGTGGCGTTGGGGATACCTCCCCTTAAGCATATGACTTTATTTATTTATATTAGGAGAACCAACAGCAATTAAACAATATAACAACATGAATATTAACAGCAGAGCCAATTATAGGTATCTCACAGATAGCATTCGATTGTATATACTTAAGTGCGTAGGTACTCTTACACAATTACAAATGTATACAGCGCTGGAACAAGAATATTTGAGAAAAAATACTTTTCTATTATGTAATATATCTCTAGCCAAAATAACCCCCATTATTATGGTATGTAGGTATCATTAGAGTGATAACGACTACATAACCAAGAAAATTATGCATGTACATCTAGTTATTGGGGCTTCCTCTTAGTGGGAGTGTAAAAGTTCTACATTTGTGATTTGTTGTTTATGTTCGCTAAAGGCGTTGTCGGTGTTTAGTAGGTCTTTTAAGCGGCATAGTTTTCTATTTTGTTTAATTCCTGCTGTGTTGTCTCTACGTATCTAGACCTAAATTGAAATTTATCTGCACTCTACTCCCTCCTCCCTACGCATCTGGCTTCAATGTACTCATATTATTATAAGACTACGTGATAAGATAACATAACACAGCAACAACAAAAATATATTTTTTTCTGTGTTGTCCATACGTTGAAATCTAGAATAGTCAATGATCATACAAATTGTTTTATTTTTCCATATATAAATTGGCATTTTAGCAAGTTGGGTATTCTAAATTCACTAGTGGCATTAAATATTAAAATGAGATAGGTATGCATATGACCAAATGCCCATGTGTTATCATAGTGTATCTAAACCAACTTTTAACTAAGTGCAGTCCAGTTTACCTAAGTATCTATGATTTCATAAGATTAGAAGTAACTATGTCTTTGAAGAGGTTGATGTGAGGGGTATGGAGTGGAGCCTCCCAGATCCCACCCAGCCCCACTCAACCCGAGGGAATTGAAGCAATTCCCTTTAAGACCCGACAACTTGAGAAAATCCGTCTGCAAAAGTGCTCAATAAAAGGCATTAGAAATATTACCATGCCATTCATAAAAGAACTATAACGCCGATACGATACGTGATTGTACCTATGTAATTAGTTAGGTTTTGTAAGTTAGGTCTACTTTATTGAGCTCTAATAGGTACATGTGCATTTTAAAACTACTTTAAACAAATCGGCCAAGTGCGTGTCGGGTCACTCACATTAGGGCTCCGTAGTTGTCTACCCGTGTGGACTAAAAACTTATATTTATTATGTTTTTGACGGAACTAACAACATTATCTAAGGTATCAATGGAAATTGTACGAAAGTTTGCTTTTTAAAGTACATGTATCACCCAAAGGGATTTCTCAGTCAAATAATGGTTTTAGAAACACGCCTATAATATTTTTAAACGAGCTATCCAAGTTGGATAATCAGCAAGAAAAAAAATACATATATAATTTTATTTTTGTTTATATTGCATATACGAAAAATGTTAACATAAAAAAATCAAAAACTTCAAAAAAAAAATTAAAAAATACAAAAAAGTAGTACTTTACAGTCTCCGAGTAAATCGGCTGAGACATACGGACAGACAAGACAGACAGACATGCCGAAACTATAAGGGTTCCGTTTTAGCCATTCTGGCTACGGACCCCTAAAAAGCTAATTGTAATTTACAGAGAAAAATAAACGCATTTGTATTTGTAAAAAGATACGGCCGTTTATGACGCAATAAACTTATATTTCGACACTCTGTCGGAATCATAATTTAGAGGGAAGTTTCCGTTGACTAACTAACTATGGAATTCGGCAAGTACCTATAAGCGTCTTAAATTAAATACTACAAGTTTAGGAAAATCTCTGAAAATTTAATACGAGTAGGAATAATCTTTAGGTTTATGAAATTGAATTTCGGAAAAGCTTGGAAAAAACTTGCTAGACTCGTTCCTGAAGTTTTTATAATATGTATTTAACTACAAATTTTTACAGATCCCGTCGGTGGGCGAGCCGGCGAGTCCGACGCGCGCTTGGCCGGTTTTATTTTTATTTCTAAAACACTATATTACTTGACATTATCTTAGCACACATTTCTGTTGAACACCATTTTGCACCTAACCTGGTTTATCTATGACTTCTATTAAGTCTATCATATCTGAAGCCGATGTTATAAGTATGTGTAATTACCGCCGTGACACGGGACTCGAGACCACTCTCTGCTTTTGACTTCATAAGGGCGTGAAGAGCGGCTGTCAGGAAGTCGATGTTCATTCACAACACCTACCGACAACTCTCTGTTCTGAAACCAGTGTAAGTCTGATCTCCGAAAGCCCATAGTTGTTACGCTCGGGGTCAAAGTTGGACTAGGTACGAGTGGTATGGCGATTCGAGTCAGGTTATAACTCTCATAGCAGGAGATGGGTAAGGGGGCTAAATGGACGGACGGTTGTCATGGTAACCGGAGGGAGGACGGCCCACCGCTTCAGAGGCCATTGCAACAAGTGGGAAATCAAGATAAATGTCAATTGCATTGATTTAATACGCCTCCCGTTGAATCAGAGTTTATCTTGTTGTGGATTCTGTAGTGCCTTTTACAGAGTGTTGTTATTATTTTATTAAGCCCGACGCGCAACGCAAAAGAAGGATGTTATGTATAAGTATAACATGTTTGTCTTACAATGAAAAAAAAACACAAATGTCCTTAAAAAACATAAATATCTGGGAGACCGAGCTTTGCTCGGCGTTTTACCGGGCATGAGACCTAGCTAGATCGATTGCTCGCCCCCGAAAACACCCACATACCAAATTTCATCAAAATCGTTAGAGCCATTTCCGAAATCCGCGAAATAAATATATATAGAAATATAGATATAAATATAGATATATACATGAATTGCTCGTTTAATTTAAAGAAATAATATCTGGGCGACCGAGCCTTGCTCGGCGTTTTGCCGAGCATGAGACCTAGCTAGAGTAGCTAGATCGATTGCTCGTCCCCGAAAACCCCCCCCATACCAAATTTCATCAAAATCGTTAGAGCCGTTTCCGAGATCCCCGAAATAAATAAATATATAAATAAATAAATATACAAGAATTGCTCGTTTAAAGATATAAGAATATCTAGGTGGCCAAGCTTTGCTCGGCGTTTTGCCTGGCATGAGACCTATCTAGATCGATTGCTCGCCCCCGAAAACCCCCACATACCAAATTTCATCAAAATCGTTAGAGCCGTTTCCGAGATCCCCGAAATAAATAGATATAAATATAGATATACAGGGTGGATTTTCTTTTTGGGTCAGTGAGGGCAGCTACCAGATCCCGTGCTGCTACGTGAAAATGGTTTTAGAAGACCTTCCTTTGATTTTGAATTAATGAAAAATGGCGTTTTCAGTTTTGAAAAAAACATACAGGGTGCGAGAAAAAGGCCATTTTTGGCAACCTTTTTTTGATGCCAATTGATCGTGTTCCTATTCAGGATCAAAAGCTTGTATGGGACCAAAAAAAAAATTCCGACTAGAAAAGCCACAAATCAAGGATAACTTTTCCCATGTTACTATGTTTGAAAAAGTACTTCTAAATATAGATTTTCTGTATAAAAAGCCACAAAAAAAATATTTTAGCAAAATAAACACGCTTTCTTGCCATAAAATTAAATTTCTAACCTTTTTTATTCCCGCGAAAACGCTGTCAGACATTTTGGTGACGTAAAATTGGCAAAAACATGAAGAAATTATTAGATGGAGCTGGTGATACACACATACAAAGCGGTGTGAAAGAGATGCAAGCATAGACAATACACGTGGGAGCGAGAAAGAACATTCTTCTTTCTACGGAACTAACAGCTATTGCCTATAATATGACGTCACACCGTAGGGGCTCGTGTTTTAGGTCACGTGATATACAGATAAAAATTACGACTTTTAATTTCAATATATAATAAAACAATGATGTGCTTTTATGACCCAAAATGAGAATATTTAAGTATATCTAATTATTTTTACATTAAATTTAATGACTTACTTATTTAGCACGTTTTTGGGAGTCTATAATGGGAGTCTAATTTGAATGTGGAACTATGAATCGACCTATTCGGACCTCTCTTTTTCTTAATAACGAATTAAAAGGGACAGAGCGATCAAAGGTCAAATATATTGAATTCGTAAATACCACGAATGACATGGCAGATCGTGGCGTTCACTGGGTTCGTGGCATATCAAAAATTAAAAAGCCACATTTATCTAATTATCTCACTGATTTTGTTCGAGCTGCTGAGGTGAAATAGTGCATTACTTACCAAGGGTGGTAATAGTACATTACTTAACAAGGGCGGTAAAACAAAGAATGTCTCAGATCGCAGGTATTTGACGCCCGAGCCGAAGGCAAGGGCGATAAATATGCGATCTGAGGCTTTCTTTATTACCGCCCGTGTTAAGTACACAATTTTATGTCACCCCCTGGCCAGGAAGTGGGATTTTTCGCGCGCGGAGCGTGCGATAATGGCCGCTTTATGGCCAGGTGTGACATAAAAATATTTACGATGCATGTGCTTGAAAAGTGCCTTTTCTAAGCACTCAAACTGTGCGGAAAGTGCTACTTTTCCGCACTAGTGCTTTTTACATTTCATTTTTTTTTTTTTACTCTGTCTGTTTTTTTAACTCGACGCAAAGAGTTTTAATTATTTGAAAAACATTTCACAAATTAATCAATTATAGATTACCGTTCTTATAAACAGGTACATAAATATTAATACTTCTTAAACGTATCATTTATCATTTTAGATTTTATTTATTACCTATAAATAAATTGAAAATTTTCACTTTAGGTAAATGCGTGGCAGAATGCGCATTAAGCCATTGCCTACTTAGCATTTTAAAAACAAATGTGCACACGCGCATTAGTATAGATATAGATGTTGAGCGCGCATTTATTTAGAAAAATGCCGCCATTTTTCATTTCAAGTACTATAATTTCTTGTTTACCTAGTTTTTGATAAAAATATCGAGTGAAAGTGACGAATCAGATCAAATGTAACTCCAGAAAATAGTTTTCTGGAGTTAGTCTGGGTTTTCCCGGATTTGTCCTAGTTTGGAGGCCGTCCGGGGGCCGTCCGGGGGGGGTGTCAAGAAGTGTCCGGGGAAAACCCGGACACTTTTCATGTAAGGAAGCACCTCATTGAATTTAAAGGTCTTGTTTTTTAAAATAGTTATTTGTTATACAAGGGTGCAAAGTTGTATTTTAACCGCGAGTGTGGAATTGGAACACGAGCTAGCGAATGGATTCTAGGGTTGAACCACGAGCTAGCGAATGGATTCTATGGTTGAACCACGAGCGAAGCGAGTGGTTCGAAAATAGAATCCTGAGCGAAGCGAGTGGTTCAAAATTAGAATCCTGAGCATAGCGAGTGTTGCAACACACGAGGTAAAATAACTTTGCAGCCGTGTGTAACACAAATCTTTTCACCTCACTAAAGCGAGGAAATAGAAAAAGGAAAAAACAAAAGTAAAACAATAAAAAAAGTTGGGTTTCTTCCAATTTTTCATTTCATTAAAATAGAAAATAAAAACTAAATTTGAACAAAAAATTAAGCAAAATTCAAAAACAAATGCTAAAGTAAATATATAAAGCAAAATATAATTTGAAATCTTTATTAGTCGAAATCGAGTATAATCACGATTTATTGCAAAAAAATAATTTCCAACTTAAAATTCAAAATAGTTATAAAATTTGAAATCCTTATCCTTGAATTAGTCGGAATCGAGTATAATGACGATTTTTTGCAAAAAAAATATTTTTTTTTGCTTAAAATTGAAAAAAAATATAAAATTTGAAATCCTTATCCTTGAATTAGTCGAAATCGAGTATAATGACGATTTTTTGCAAAAAAAAATTTTTTTAGCTCAAAATTCAAAATAGTTATAAAATTTGAAATCCTTATCCTTGAATTAGTCGGAATCGAGTATAATGACGATTTTTTGCAAAAAAAATATTTTTTTTGCTTAAAATTCAAAATAAATATCAAATTTGAAATCCTTATCCTTGAATTAGTCGGAATCGAGTATAATGACGATTTTTTTGCAAAAAAAATATTTTTTTTGCTTAAAATTCACAATAAATATCAAATTTGAAATCAGGTTATGGGCTAACACGCCTGATTTTTCCAAAAAGTAACAGTAAAAGTGATAAAGTAATGGATTACGTTCAGTAGTACTCGCAATTCGGTGTAATATCAGTAAAAATCGGCGAGCGGTCTCCGGCACAAGACACCGTCTTTTGTTTTGTGTGACTTTTGTTCTTCATCAGCAAAAATGTCTTCGAGTAATACGATGGCTCTGATTGAAAAGCTGACCGGAAGAGATAATTATCCTACCTGGAAATTTGCCGTCCAAACTTATTTGGAGCATGAGGATTTGTGGAGCTGTGTAACCGCTACGAAAGATGTAGATGTCAAACAGGACGTGAAAGCGAAGTCGAAAATAATTTTACTCGTTCATCCCATCAACTACGTACACATTCAAGACGCAAAAAGTGCAAAAGAAGTGTGGGATAACCTACAAAAAGCTTTCGATGACAAGGGTTTGACACGCCGAATTGGTCTGTTGAGAGATCTGATAACCACGACGCTAGAAAGTAGTCAGAACATTGAAGACTACGTGAATAAGATCATGTCGACGGCACATAAGTTGAGGAACATTGGCTTTGATGTAAAAGATGAATGGCTGGGATCTTTATTACTGGCTGGTTTACCCGAGATGTATCAACCAATGATTATGGCCCTCGAAAGCTCTGGTATGGCAATCACAGCTGATTCTGTGAAGACTAAGCTTCTTCAAGATGTGAGGAACTCTGAGTCAACTGCGCTGTATATAAATAAAGGCAAGGGTGCCCAATCGCAGTATGCCAAACAAGCTTCAGATAGATCCAGTAAGACAAATATAGGACCCAGGTGCTTTGTGTGTAACAAATATGGACATATCAGTAAATATTGTCGCAATAAGAAGGAGAAAGCACAGAAGTCCAATGACAGCACTGGTTATGTCGCTGTATTTTCTGCAACGACAAGCAATGACAACAGCTTCTTTATCGACTCGGGCGCTGGAATGCATTGTACTATGCACCGAGACTGGCTATATGATGAAATTACACCTCCGGTTAGTACTATCAAGGTGGCAGATGACAAGAAATTGCTTGTGGAAGCGTGCGGAAAACTGAACTTAAATGTGATAAATAATGAAGGCAAGGTGAATACCATTATGGTACAGAATGTTCTATATGTTCCTGGATTGGCAACCAATCTTCTTTCTGTCAGCCAAATTATACAGAATGGCTGTCAAGTGCAATTTGACAAAGATGGTTGCAAGATACTGAACAGAAACAGTGAACAAGTAGCCGCTGCCAAAATGATAAATAATATGTACAGGCTTAATACACAAAGTGTACCAGCATACATATCTGCATCAAAGGAGAATGATTTATACTTATGGCACCAAAGAATGGCACATTTGAACTTTGAAGATTTGACTAAACTGTCGGATGCTGCAGGAGTGAAACTAGAAAATAAAGAGAAAGTGACATGTGTTTCATGCCTAGAAGGGAAACAGACCAGACTACCTTTTCCTTCCGGAGGCACAAGAGCTCAAGCTAAATTGGAACTTATACACTCCGATGTCTGTGGCCCAATGGAAGTGCCATCCCTGGGAGGAAGTCGCTACTTTGTGACATTCGTGGATGACTTTACCAGGAAAGTATATGTATATTTGATAAGTAATAAATCTGATGTGTTCGAGAAATTTAAGGAATTTAAAGCCCATGTAGAGAACCAGCTTAACCTAACTATAAAGACTCTACGGACAGATAACGGGCGAGAATATTTAAGTAATGAATTCATAGCTTACCTTAAGAAGTCCGGAATAGTACATCAAACTTCAGTCCCATACACAGCACAGCAGAACGGGTTAGCGGAGAGAATGAACCGCACATTGCTGGAGCGAGCAAGAAGTATGCTACTTAACGCAAAGTTACAGAAACACTTTTGGGGAGAAGCTGTCTCAACGGCAGCTTATATCACCAATCGATGCCCAACTAAATCACTAGCATACTTGACACCTGAAGAGAAGTGGAGTGGCAAGAAGCCAAGCATTACTCATATGCGTGTCTTCGGTTGTGAAGCCATGGTCCATACTCCAAAAGAAAAGGCTAAAAAATGGGATGCTAAAGGAAGCAAAATGATCTTTATTGGATACAGTGAACAGACAAAAGGATACCGTTGTTTTGATCCTAAAACAAAGAAAGTGTTGATAAGTAGAGATGTGGTGTTTATTGAAAGCTCAGTCAAAAGAGATTATACTGTGATGCCACTCTCAGACGCCATCCCAGAACCGGCATCACAAGAAAACAGTTCTAGCAGCAGTGACACCACACTGGAAAGTACAGTATCAGAACTGTCAGAAGAGAGTCAGTCAACAGTAAAATATGACACAAGTGATGACTCATTTTACTCAGAAGAAGGATCATCATATGAATCTGACAAACCTATAGCTAAAACTGAACATAGTATGGTGACAAGATCTAAACAAAAGAAGGCTGATATGCAAGCGAACACTTATATATGCATGGATGAAATATCAGAGCGAGATGTTCCTGAAACATACAGTGAAGCAATATCTTCAGATAATGTGGATGCAGAGAAGTGGAAACAGTCAATACAGGAAGAATTAAAAGCACATGAAGATAATAAGACTTGGCACTTAATAGAAAAACCAGAAGGAGTGCGGTTAATTGGCTGCAAGTGGGTCTTCAGAATTAAAGACGAGCCATCCGGACCGCGGTACAAATCAAGACTATGTGCCAAAGGATGTGGTCAAAAGCAAGGTGTTGACTACACTGAAGTATACTCTCCTACTGTGAGGTATGATTCGGTGAGAATTTTACTTTCAGAGGCTGCGCAACATAAATTAGAAATCTTCCAGTTTGACATCAAGACTGCATTCCTGTATGGAGATGTAAAAGAGGATATCTATATGAAGCCACCGGAAGGCCTGGACGTGCCCTCTCATATGGTATGTAAACTTAACCGCTCACTTTATGGTTTGAAGCAGGCACCCAGGTGCTGGAATCATAAGTTTGATACAGTTCTAAAGAAATTTGGTTTTCAAAATAGTCATGCAGATAAATGTGTTTACATTGGGAAAGTAAATAATAACAAAGTGTACTTGCTATTATATGTTGATGATGGGCTCTTGATGTCTAGATCTATTGAGTCATTGAATCAAGTCATTAATGAGTTAAAAGGAAGTTTTCAAATGACTCAGTGTGATCCTAAGAACTATGTAGGATTACAGATTGAAAGATCTGATGGACGAATTTTTATCCACCAGTCTAAATATATAGAGAAATTGTTACATAGATTTAACATGCAAGATGCTAATGGCAATAACATTCCAGTCGATCCTCATACTACTCTGGAGAAGACCACTGAGGCACCGGACAAGAATATCCAGTACAGAGAGGCTGTCGGATCGCTCATGCACCTGGCAGTGGTAAGCAGGCCTGACATCATGTATGGAGTAAGCCTGGTGAGTAGATATCTCAATTGTTTTGATCACACGCATTGGAATGTTGTCAAGAAAATAATAAGATATTTGAAGGAGACCAAAGATTATGGTTTATGCTACACAGCATCACAATGTCATAAACTAGAAGCATATAGTGACGCAGATTATGCTTCAGATATAAGTACACGTAAATCTTTGAGTGGATACGTGTTTATAAAGAATGGAGCTGCTGTCACCTGGGCAACACAGCGTCAACAGAGCATAGCACTGTCTACAACGGAGTCAGAATTTATGGCTGCATGCTCAGCAACCAAGGAAGCTATATGGCTAAAGAGGTTGTTGACCGACATTGGTGAATATAATCAAGATTCTATATGTCTGAACATAGACAATCAAAGTGCTATTTGTCTGATAAAGAATGTTGACTATCACAAACGCTGTAAACACATTGACATACGGTATAATTTTATCAAAGAGAAATATGCGGAGAAGGAAATAGACTTGAATTTTGTGTGCTCCAAAGAGCAATATGCTGATATATTTACAAAAGCTCTTCCTAGAGACAAGTTTCAGTATCTGAGAGGTAAAATTGGTGTTCAGAAACTGAAATAGATTAATAAGTCCTGATTTAATTTAAACTTAAAGAAGTTTATTTGTGTTGTTAACGACTGTTTTCTTTAGGTGAGAGTTTGTTATACAGGGTGTTCCATGTTGGAGTTTTAAGTCTTTAATTGTATAAAACAAGTTCAAATTTGGTGAGAGTGTTGTAATACCTATTTAAATATGAACTTGTCGGTTTGTAGCAGCACTAATTCGTTTGTACAACACTAGCCGCATAGACAAGATATCGCTACTGTCAACTTTATAAAAACGTTCTTCTGTGGAATCTCTCAAATAAATTGCGCGTTCTAAAACGGAAAACCATTTTTTAATTTCATTTATTATATCACTTATCCTTGAATTAGTCGGAATCGAGTATAATGACGATTTTTTTGCAAAAAAAATTTTTTTTTCTTAAAATTCAAAATAAATATTTAATTTGAAATCCTTATCCTTGAATTAGTCGGAATCGAGTATAATGACGATTTTTTGCAAAAAAAAAATTATTTTGCTTAAAATTCAAAATAATGATAAAATTTGAAATCCTTATCCTTGAATTAGTCGAAATCGAGTATAATGACGATTTTTTGCAAAAAAAATATATTTTTCGACTTAAAACTCAAAATAAATGTAAAATTTGAAAGCCCTATCCCTAAATTAGTCGAAATGGAGTATAATGACGATTTTTCGCCAAAAAAATATTTTTGTTTTCTTAAAATTCCAAATAATTATAAAAAATTTTTTTAATTCAAAATAAATATAATAAAATCAAAAAAAATAAATAAATATAAAATCTGAAATCCAAGGACTGATTTTTTTCACACCACCTGAAAAAAAAATCAGATGGGCGAAAATTGTCCTGGCTGTTTTGTGTCCACCCACACTAACCGATATCGGATCCGATACGAATCTGACCGATATCGGATCGGATAGTGTGAGCACTAAGCAGTTTTCCAAACATTTTTATCGGTAATGAATCCTACACCGATATTGTATCGGATAGTGGGAACACGGCCTTACATGTTATTATGTTAAAAAAGTAACTAGGAACACGTTCGGATTTCAAAATTACTTTGCACACATGTGGATAAAATGCAGTTTTCCTATCTGTTTTTAAAGAATAAAAAAGGGCTTTCCGAGCTAGTGAGGTGAAAATATTATTTTCTGACTCGTCCGGGGAAAAAATGCGATTTACGCCAAGTGTCCGGGTTTTTTTGAATCTTTGTCCGGGTTTGGCGAAATTCGAGATGGCAGCCCTACATGAAGATGCTGATAATAAGTAACATATCGAGCAAGGTAAATTATAACCTATATATTTGAAATTAACTTTTCTATTTTCTCACACAATGCATAGTAAAACTTTGTATGATACGCGCCCGTAAAGATGATTTCCGACTCGTGTCTAATTATAAACTCGCTCGCTACGCTCGCTCGTGTATAAGAAAGACACTCGTCGGAAATCACTCACTTTCCGCACTTGTATCATAAATAGCTATTTCCGGATAAATGTTGTCAAGACAAGACTAAAAGACAGATCCTATGTAGTAGAGATAAACTTATGCCAGGATCACACGTACCGAGCAAAACGGCGAGACAGTAAAATTAGTATGGAAGTTTTACTCGGCCGAGTAAAACTTCCATACTAATTTTACTGTCTCGCCCGTTTTGCTCGGTACGTGTGACCAAGGCATTAGAGTACTTTATCTCATAATCTCACGAGCGCGGATCTTGCGCGGGTGAGTCATTGTTTTGTGTTGAGCTATATGTGCAGTGTCTATGTGTGCGTCAGCGTAGGACACGTGGGATAATATTTTACGCATTTCAGTAATCAAGCCATTTTTGACTGAAACAAATAGATAATCCCCCAAAGAGAGATTTAAAACTCGCGCTAAATAGTCTAAGCGTGACGTCATTTCGGTATGTTCGAGGCAACTGCGATTTGGCTAGGCATCCTCGCTTTAGTTCTGATATCTGTGGCATCCTCTTGTTTGGAAGTTCTTTCTTCGTAAATATTTATTTCTAAAAATGATTATAATATCATTTATCTTTAAACTGATTTATAACTACTAATATAGTTCATGATTTACGCTGTCGATGAAGGTATGCTGCGTTCGGTAATGTGACGTAGAAAGAGGATCCTATAGAAGGGGGGTTAGCGAATGTCCAACAGGGACGGAGATAATTTGACAGTTGTTTCTGGGGATACCACAAAAAGAATAATGTCCCCATTTTTACTGACAAGTTTTTATTGAGAATCTTCGAAATAAACGCCTAATAAATGTTAGCGGGCAACAAATTGATCTCGTGGCATATTAAGTTACACTTATGATTAAAACGTCTTAGTTATTCAGTCATTGTAAAAATGATATTTTATTTACCCACATTAGTGCAAAATCTCATTAAAAACCTTATCATTATTCAGTATTCTAATCACGACAAAAAATTTAATCTGTTATTTTTAACATTCGAGCCGGTTTAGTTTACCCAACATTATGGGTAACATATTTTTTTATACTCTGGCCACTGGTTCATCGATGACATTTCGGTGACAAATAATCGGTTTATACGCGATGAGGGACAGGAGATATGTCATTTTTTCTCGCTCCCACGTGTGGTATTGTCTATGCTTACATCTCCTTCACACACCTTTGTATGTGTGTATCACCAGCTCCATCTTATACTTGCTTCATGTAATGTGACGTTTTGATTCCATTCATCGCTCCTTAGGTTCATTTCGTTCACTCAACTCGGTCAGTCTCTTCTCTCCGGTTCCCCCGCTTGAACACCACCCCTCCGACATCCTTTTCCACGACGAAAGTTTAGGTTCAAAGTCTGGCCTAAAATTATTTAATAGTCATATAGTTTTGTTAATTATTTGTTTAAGTTAGGTAGTTCCAACATGGCCAATCATAAGTTACTTAGTGCCCTAAGGATCCTGAAAAATAGACAAGATATTAAGTTTCTCGCAGGTAAGATCAGATTGATGACTTTTAAACTTTTCGGGTGCAAGCAAAATTTGTAGTCTTTAGACATATTTTTATGGAAAATTGTGAGGAAATGTTGTATTTGTTGTTTTGTTTAGGCTTCCAAAGTCGGAACTATGCAGCGGCAGCAACTAATCATGTACATACCAAGTGCAAAATAGTCAACGGCGTGTATGTCGTGACATTGGACTCCCCTAATGTTAAGGTAAAAACAAAAATATGTATGACCCTCATAGTTTAATTTTATTCCTTCCGCCAACATTCAAACATAGTTACAATCACACTAGGGTTGACTAACATCATAAATATATTATAACCATAATTATGTTACCTTGATTTACTTAAGTCAATATTTAACAATCTGTTAATTTGTTATTATGATCAACTACTGACATTTGACAAGCATAAAACTGTTTTGGTTATTGAGATAGCAACTTTATTTGTAGGTAAACTCCCTTAACACGGAGGTGATGAATGAAGTCACAGAGGTTTTGAATGAAGTTGAATCCAACCCGTCCATTGAAGCCGCTGTGTTAATATCTGGCAAGCCTGGGTGCTTCATTGCCGGTGCTGACATTTCTATGATAGAAAACTGCAAAACAAAAGAAGAAGTGGTTAACTTATCAAAAAGAGGTAATTAACATTTGTATTGTATCAACATTATCATTTTATCATTATTTTCGTTTATGTAATCACAATGATGAAAGTCCAATAAATTAAGGAAGTGAATAATCCAAATGCATTTAATCCCATATTGGTATGGCTTGCAGCCAAAACTTATGCAATGTCAGTAAGAATATGACTAGTTCCCAAGTACATATTCAATTTATGGACATTGTTTTTAGTATGAGCTAAAACATTAGTTAATTAATTTCATATTGGTCCTAAAGCTGACCCTTCAATATTTTAATTAAGGGAAATTATGTGATTATTTAGTTCACTCTGCTAGTTGAGACTTGAAAGTATAATTCAAAATGAGAAATATTCTTAAAATGTTTTTTTTATGTTGCATAGTGGTTTTTTCAGTTTTATTAACAATTGGCTGACTATTTATTACTTCCAAGGTTTTATTCAAAATTTCCAGGCCATGAAATATTTAGAAGAATGGAAGCTTCCCGGAAGCCTTTTATTGCTGCTATTCAAGGCAGTTGTCTTGGAGGCGGGTTAGAGACCGCTCTTGCATGCAAGTACCGCATTGCTGTCAAGGATCAGAAAACTGGATTTGGGCTTCCAGAAGTTATGCTAGGACTTCTACCTGGTGGTGGTGGCACTCAAAGGTACTTAAAAGTTAATGACTTTTTAAGGGCTTGACATTCAAATATAGACAGGTAGATAGATAAGAAGGTTAATCAATTCTGTTCTATTTATTTTAGATTGCCAGCTCTCACTTCCATTCCCACGACTTTGGACCTCGCACTCACAGGAAAAACTGTAAAAGCAGATAAAGCAAAGAAACTTGGAATTGTAGATTTATTAGTCTCTCCTCTAGGACCTGGTGAGTATTATTGTAGTACAGGTCATACCCTTTAAGTCATGAGAGAGTTACTAAAAAAAGAGCTTTTTTTAATTTAGATAAACTAAGTATTTTGGGTTCTTATCTCAAAAAGCAAACACCTAGAATTGGAGTGTGAGGAGCACTCGTGGCCCAGCAGTGCCTGTATATCTCCTGCGGTATGCGAGGTTAAGCGAAGGTCAACTCTTGGATGGGTGACCCCTTTGAGTGGTTATTAACTGAGCCGGAGCCTTTGGAAGGCATATTAGGTTGCTGATTCCGGTTCCTGACTATGATAGCAGTGCATTGTTGCACCATGCATTTGTTCAATATTCAATTAATATATTTTTCTAGGTCTGGGCCTGCCTGCTGATAACACAATGAAATATTTAGAGAATGTAGCTGTTCAAATTGCAAAAGACATCGCCACGGGTAAGATTAAAGTAGACAGGACCAAGACTGGCCTTGTGAATAAAATAACAGCTACAGTCATGGAATGGGATGTTGTCAAGAACATGATTTTCAACAAAGCGAAAGAGCAAGTGATGAAAGCCTCACGCGGCCTGTATCCTGCGCCACTGAAGGTAAATTACTTCATTTTTACAAGAAGAGGATACATGTAGTCTACCATAGCTTGGAAAATTATAATTTCCATTGTTTTTCTTAGATCTTGGAAGTAGTCAGGACGGGAGTGGACAAAGGCCGCGCAGCAGGTTATGAAGCCGAAGCGCAAGGGTTTGGCGAGTTGGCCATGACTCCACAGAGCAAGGGTCTGATTGGCCTTTTCAGAGGACAAACTGAATGCAAGAAAAACAGATTCGGCAAATCCCAAGTTGATGTCAAAACCGTAAGTTTCCAAAACATATTTTTTATAATAAGACGCAATATAAATAATTATCAAACATAATAGAATAAGTTTAGTTGATTATGTATGACCAAAGTTTTCCGAGTGAAATACAAGTGTAGAATGAACTTAATTATTTCTAATGCGTCTTATTAGATTTATATCTAATTTATTTTGGGAATAAAAAAAGAAAGAAATCGCCGGATTCTATAAAAATCCATTAGACTAAATAATTTTTTTGTATCATAGTATGTTGACATAACTTACCAATATGAGGCCTATTGGATCTTAAAAAAACCAAGCGGAAGTAAAACTACGAAACAATACGAATACTATATTACACTAAACGGTTAAACTCGCGTATTAATTGTCACTTGTCGTGTGTCTTGTTGTTAATACGTGAGTTTAACCGTTTACGTTTAGTGTAATATAGTGTTAACATGACTCACGAAAGTTTAAATTCAAGTAATAACTCTTTATTGCACACCTCAATAAATAAAACTGTAGAGTATACAGATTTAAAACTAGAGGTAACCAACAGACAACCAAACGGCCTCTTCCAGACAAACAAAACTATATAAGAATAACTAGTTCTTTTTATTGTAGATTGGTGTACTAGGCGCAGGTTTGATGGGAGCTGGTATTGTCCACGTGTCCATCGACAAAGGCTACAAGGTCGTCATGAAGGATGCTACCAATGCCGGCCTGTACCGTGGCGTGGGACAGATCCAAACTGGCCTTGCCAATGCCGTTAAGAGGAAGAGGCTGACAGCGTAAGTTATCCAGGATTTTTTTCTGAATGGACTACGTTTTATATCTAGCTTCTGCCTGCAACTTCGTCCGCGTGGAACTCGTTCATCGCGATAGAATTTAATTGCTATTTTTATATATCAGGCTTCACCTATTCATCGCTCTTCTATTCAAACTTCCACCCCTTTAAGTGTATCTCTGCGAAAGTGTGTGTCTG
Organism: Cenopis cana; assembly: GCA_951800055.1. NCBI lineage: Eukaryota > Metazoa > Arthropoda > Insecta > Lepidoptera > Tortricidae > Cenopis > Cenopis cana. Next base: position 6,900,690 of record OX637477.1, on the reverse strand, counting down.
TTAACGAGACAGACATTTTCGGATTATTTATCTAGTTATTTTTATTGTAGGAGAAAAGGCTGTATTTAATATTAGTATGGATGGATTATTTAAATTCAAGGTTTTGTTGGCCTTTGTTAATCAATAAGTTGCCATTTCGGCAATTCGTTTGGCACAACATACATGCTTCCTGGTAAGCTCTTTGCAGTTCGGCGCAATTCCTGTATCCACATAAATTAAATAAAGGCGGTTTTTGTTGACGAACTTGTACATTTTGTGTTGATAAGTTCATTTATCCTAGGCATAAAAACCAAAGGAACCAAATATAAGTTTGTACAATGATAACTGAAAATTAGATGATGAAACTGAGGCAACATTTTTGATGAAACGAACACAATGTTATACCTAACTAATCGAGAACTTATTTCCAGGATCCAGAAAGACAGAATCCTAGGAAACCTCACGCCAACATTAGACTACGCCAAATTCAAGAACGTGGATTGCGTGATTGAGGCCGTATTCGAGGACATCAACATCAAGCACAAAGTGATCAAGGACCTCGAGGCGGTGGTGCCGCAGCACTGCATCATCGCCACCAACACTAGCGCCATCCCCATCACGAAGATCGCTGCTGGAAGCAGCAGGCCAGAGAAAGTTATTGGTATGTTGGTTATATTTTCAGGGTTCCGTTCCCAAAGGGTCGAAACGGAACCCTAAGCCATACAAATAGTCAAAACTTATTTTTAAATGTTTTTAAGGGGGCTCCCATACGGCTAAAGTGGGCGCGAGAATAAACCAACTTAATTTTGCGGTTGATTCGGGACCCTAAATGGGCGTCTGACACTCTTAAGGCTGTTGTCACACTGATGCGGTTTCCGCAGTGCAAGCGGAACACTGCTATAGACTTGCATAGCGATATCCTGCTCGCACTGTGCAAACCAAGCCAACCCAACCTGGCCTGGCCTGGCTGTTAGCCTTGGCCCAACCTTGTGCCCAAGTTGTAAGCCGCGTTGACACGATGTGACTTGCGTACGCGGTATGCAAAAATACGAGACCAATGGAAACTGCCATTTCGGTACAACACGCTTTTTGTTTTTTATGAACCTGACTGGTTTTATAGGTCGGGCCGAATAAAGCGATAGGAGTTCGCGGTTGGAGAGTGGTCTGGGTAAAATCCAGGGGAAACCTCCGACTCGAGCACGCGGGCGGTTTAAACACTGGAGTACTCTAAGAGTTTGCGCTCCAGTGAGATTGGTTGAGCGGTTTCAACCGAATCTGAGGTGTAAGTAGAGTCGAGCTACTGGGACCTAGCCTAGCTGAGAAGAGCTGATCTGATTCCAATTATAATACTGATTAGTAGACATTATATAGTTGATATTGTTCGCAGGCATGCACTACTTCTCCCCGGTGGACAAGATGCAGCTGCTGGAGATCATCACGCACCCGGGCACGTCCACGGACACGTCGGCGGCGGCGGTGGCGGTGGGGCTGCGCCAGGGCAAGGTCGTCATCACGGTCGGCGACGGCCCCGGCTTCTACACCACGCGCATCCTCTCCACCATGCTCAGCGAGGCTATTCGGTATGTACGGCTTCCCATTAGCTATGAAGCTGGAGATCACGCACCCGGGCGCGTCCGCGGACACGTCGGCGGCGGCGGTGGCGGTGGGGCTGCGCCAGGGCAAGGTCGTCATCACGGTCGGCGACGGCCCCGGCTTCTACACCACGCGCATCCTCTCCACCATGCTCAGCGAGGCTATTCGGTATGTACGGCTTCCCATTAGCTATGAAGCTGGAGATCACGCACCCGGGCGCGTCCGCGGACACGTCGGCGGCGGCGGTGGCGGTGGGGCTGCGCCAGGGCAAGGTCGTCATCACGGTCGGCGACGGCCCCGGCTTCTACACCACGCGCATCCTCTCCACCATGCTCAGCGAGGCTATTCGGTATGTACGGCTTCCCATTAGCTATGAAGCTGGAGATCACGCACCCGGGCGCGTCCGCGGACACGTCGGCGGCGGCGGTGGCGGTGGGGCTGCGCCAGGGCAAGGTCGTCATCACGGTCGGCGACGGCCCCGGCTTCTACACCACGCGCATCCTCTCCACCATGCTCAGCGAGGCTATTCGGTATGTACGGCTTCCCATTAGCTATGAAGCTGGAGATCACGCACCCGGGCGCGTCCGCGGACACGTCGGCGGCGGCGGTGGCGGTGGGGCTGCGCCAGGGCAAGGTCGTCATCACGGTCGGCGACGGCCCCGGCTTCTACACCACGCGCATCCTCTCCACCATGCTCAGCGAGGCTATTCGGTATGTACGGCTTCCCATTAGCTATGAAGCTGGAGATCACACACCCGGGCGCGTCCGCGGACACGTCGGCGGCGGCGGTGGCGGTGGGGCTGCGCCAGGGCAAGGTCGTCATCACGGTCGGCGACGGCCCCGGCTTCTACAGGCTATTCAGTATGTTACGGCTTCCCATCAGCGATGCACAGCCAGGGGCCCATTTCTCGAAGCTACAAGTTACAAATTACAAGCGGAAGTCTCTTTTAATACCAATAATAAGAAAGAGACTTCCGCTTGTAATTTGCAACTTGTAGCTACGAGAAATAGGCCCCAGGTCTAGACTATTAAAGCGCACATTCGTTCGTCTGGATACTCTGGATGAAGCAAACGCGCATGCTCTCTCACCTGAGTGTTTAACACTTTCATAAAATCCAAGACCATCACTGGATGCCAGCGATGGTCAATTAGTTTAGTAATTAACCCCCCTCGTACGGCATGTTAACAAAGTTATTTATTTAAGGGGCGAGTTCTTGGTAAATTTACTGAACACAACTCAAAGTCGGTTGTGGGTCTTATATGATCAAAGTTCGACCTTTTATTTAGTTATTGATTTGACAATGGCGTTAGAATCGAGTGTTAAATTTTCTGGTCGCCCTAGTACTTAGGGAGATTTTGTACTTTTTCCTTGTCCTTCCTTGACTTAGTGTTAATCATCATCATCATCATTTATTCATTAACAATAAGAATTGTGTTTGAAATTACATAGGTATACATTAAAAATTTAAAAAAAAGAAATTAACAATGTCAAAATTAATTAAATAAAAGCAAACAATACAAATAGGATTATTTCTACACTAAAGAAAATAATAATAATACAAATATGTCATGAATTATTAAACAATAATATAGGTCCATTATAAACTTGATGTCATATTATAAACTCTTCCACAATCTTTGACTTTATTTTTGATTCAGGCTACTCCAGGAAGGAGTGGACCCTAAGGCTCTTGACAACATGACCAAGCAGTTCGGCTTCCCTGTCGGCGCGGCGACGCTGGCCGACGAAGTCGGTATCGACGTAGGCTCACACATTGCGGCAGATCTCGCTAAGGTCCGTCCCTAATTTACATTATCAAACACAGGGCCGGCCCAAGGGTGGGGCGGACGGGATGTCAAGGGGCGCCAAACTGGCAGCGCCGAAAAAATTCAAACCAAAGGGCGCCCAAAGACCATCTCGCACCACCCGGATCTAGGGCTAGGGCCGGCGCTGATCAAACACATACAGAGCAACCAGCTTCTTTACTTCACTCGATAATCTTTGTTTTTGACGGCAATTATATGGTCAGCTGCAATAGTGAGTGCGATAGCAATAGAAACTTAAGAAAGAAGCTGGTTTTACTGTATTATGTCAATTTATTTTGGGTCTAGCGACAGCGAGATACGGCGGAATGCCGAAATTCGTTCAATGATTCTCGGGACTCTATGCTCTCGTCTACGGGGATTATAGCCCATGCCCTCCCATCCTTATGCATATGTTACCTAGGCTACTGCTAGTAGTGTGTCAAAAAGAGACTGATGATGAAAATAAAAAGTGATATTACTAACACAGTCCCTTTAAATCTCAAGCTCTAGATTGATTATCATGGCGGATGCCACAATGATGCAGTTTCCTCACGACGAGCATATATGCAACTATGCAAGATTATAGCAGTCTCACGCTCGCACTGCGGAAACCGTCCGGAAACCGCATCAGTCTGACAACTGTCTATATGACCATTCTCTTTTGATGCTTTTTATAATTAGAATTCAACTTTTTCAGGCATTCGGTGACCGTATTAGTGGTGGTAACATCAACATTATGCAAGACTTGGTGAAGGCTGGATTCATGGGTCGTAAATCTAGCAAGGGCTTTTACGTATACGAAAAAGGCTCCAAAAACAAGGAAATCAATCAGGATGCTATTGCCCTGGTAAAGAAATATTCACTGGCGCCTCTTGGAGCCAACACTGTAGAGGATCAACAGTTAAGAATGGTGTCCAGGTAAATTATGTTATGAAGTCACAATACTATTTTTATTTACATTAAATAGAAGACTAAAAAGAAAACAATACTAATAAGAAATAAGTACAATTTTTTAGTGTTGAAATTCCATTGTTTACAGGTTTGTGAACGAGGCTGTATTGTCCTTGGAAGAAAAGATTTTGCACAGCCCTCTGGAAGGAGATGTTGGTGCCGTCTTCGGGCTCGGTTTCCCGCCATTTACTGGAGGACCTTTCAGGTAACTTGAAGAAAATTTTCGTATCGCAAAATTCATGTAATTTGACGAATTATGAAATATTGGTAGAATATCCTCTCCCGTTCAATAAAATTGAATGTATATTTTTAGGTGGGTGGACCAGTTTGGAGCTGATAAGCTGGTGAAGAAGATGGAGGAATACCAAGTACACTATGGAGCACCATTCAAACCTGCTCAAACTCTTGTAGACATGGCCAAAGACACCAGCAAGAAATTCCACAAGTAAATACTGCCAACATAAATTGATTTTAAATGAGTAGATTACAGCAGAGATTCTGTGTTCATGACAAACACTCACGAATGGTCGGACATTGATAGTTGATATAATTAGGTAAACTAGTTTGTGTAAGTGAAACCCATAATTGAAATTTTGTATTTTGATCTATATATTGTCGCTATTTATTCACATAAAACTTCGAGAAATGTATACAAAATAAGATTCTGTTTCAGTATTTTGGAAAAGAATTGGTGAATCTATATTGCATGATTGTTAACTTAATAAATTATTTTATTTTAAATTCGCCTTTTGTAATTCAATCTATATATTTCCTATCAATAATGTGGAGAAAACATTAATAAATGGTATTTGCGCACGATAAACCCGCTGTACTTTATCATCTAACCGAGGAAATTTACATAATGTAAAATATAGAAGAAATTAAGTATACATCAGAGTCAGCACCATTTGCCACTTGATACACCTACACTCATCATGATATGAAGCATTAGCATCTCCTGTATTTATTCGTTGAAGATATTTGCCAAAAGCCAGAGAGGGTCTTCAACATGCGGCCTGTGCAAAAGGGCAGCAAGTAAGCCATATTTGAACATTCCTACAAAGGCTGGAAAACATGAGTTTGCCTACCGAGTGTGCCTTCTTATCGTTTCGGGTATCTTATCCCAGTTCCGGGCGAGGTATGTATAGAGAGTTTGAAAATAATAAAAATACAAATAAAATTCACAAATCCAGATCAGCAGATTTCGTTAGCTATACAGCGATGATACAGCGCGGTAATGCTGCAAGCATAAAGGCTGAAGTCCACTAGGCTCGCCGAGGCGAGTCGAATCGAATCGAATATAATTCGCCTCCATACATTAACTATGAAAGTGCGTCGATTGACGCAGAGCCGAATCCAATCGACCGAATGGACGCACTTTCATAGTTAATGTATGAAGGCGAATTATTTCGATTCGATTCGACTCGGCTCGGCGAGCCTAGTGGACGCCAGGCTTAAGACCACGTTATTCGAAATCATAGTATTTTTCATTCAATTTTAAACCATTAAATACTCACTTTATTGATGGGATATTTAGATATGTTATAGTTTAAGAGTCGGTCTAGTGTATTTTAAGGCTGAAAACACGATATTTGAAACTTCGCTCGATGATCTCACATCGCAAAAACAGGTAAATTTTGATCTTATTGTGAGTCGTATATAAAATATATCCAACTCAGACTCGAGTAAAATATATCAATAGATAGGAAACGATGTGAAGAAGTGCATTTTACGGCTAATTTTTTTTTAAATGTTTTTATATTTAACAAAACTCAAAAATATCAGAAATGCAAACTGCGCGCTTCATTTTAGTAGACAGATGGCCGTTGGGCCTCGAGCTGGACGGACGTCTGTCGCACTTTTTGCAGTTTGACATTTATAAAAATCGCATATTTAATACCAGTAACTAGATGATATTAACATTTCCAGGGTAAATTACTGGTGAGTCTTATCGACGAATAAACATTTAAAATAGTTTTCCTGATACTTTTACAATTCGAGATAGTGGAAAACATAAAATGTGGCTAATAAAGCTTATCATTATATCATTTTTTTCCTTTTTAAACCCTCTCTTATTACAAAAGGTTTCATTGAGTATTTTTAGAATGTGGATTTTTTTTCCATTATACGGGTCACACTCCTTCATATAGCATATTGTATATTTTATGTCTATGTGTGAGTATATTCATAGCGCCTGACACATAGTTTGACATCTGACATTAGCAAATTAAATTCAAGCTTGGTATTTCAAATACAATATTTTAAATTATTAAATATATTGAGCTTCGTATTGTAACAAAATAAATATGCCCAAACGGACCGTAATCCTGCCAAAGTTTTGACGCTATTCGACTTCAATTTGCTCTGCAGTTCAATGTAAAGCAGAATGACATCAGTATAACGATGAAAGTGATACTGATATTATTGCATTGTGTAATTATTCCAATATATCAACGTAAACGATAAAAAAGAATAATACAAATTTAAATGAAAAGATGCCTCGGATAATATCTGAAATAGAAAGGGCCCAAAGCTCTGAGGAATTCTGGCCGCTTACGGCTAGTATGTGGGGGAGGATATCTGGTGACGGCGTCGCGGTCTCAGATCTATGATCAGCGACTTCGGTGAACTTCACTTCATAGCCACATCATGCGCAAATGTTTACGTGAATTTACTGGACGAAGTGATGCTGCAAATTGTTCTACTGACTTTCCTGACTTTATTCAAGATAATTGCCCCATACAGCACGGGTCACTTGGGAATGGTTTACTCTACAGCTACATCCAGGCATAAATGTAATGATGTAATGCCATCGCCTGAAATTCGAACCCGATTGAGAATCTTTGGGGTTTAATGGTTCAACAGTGGGATCATCACCATGAAAGAACCAAAGAAGCAATTCAAGCAATAGATACTGCAATGAAATATGGGAGGAAATTAGAGCTGAGCGTTTTTTTCAATAAGCGTTTCGTAAAACGCTTTCGCTGAGAGTAACGGAATAACAGTTTCTTATGAGAACAAAGAACAGTTTTTATAAAAACGATTACCAAAGCTGCAATGCAACGCAACAATGAAACTACACTACATGAAAATAGAAACGAAACGCAAAACTGACAACTCAAACTATAACCTATAACTTTCATTGATCGAAACGATGAAACGAAACAAAACTTAGCTTTGTTCGGGTGGGCGCGCTTTGTGCCAAAAACGTTTTGTATTGATGATTGACAAAAATGCGCTCTATTCGCAAGATGTTAAGGCTTAATTTTGAAAATTCATTCATAAATATTTCTTTCGTTCGTTTCGTTTTGTCGGGCGCCGCAGTGAAAAAAAACTAGTTACTTTTGACACTGTTTCGTGAAACTGTTTCCAGATAATGAAAAGCTGTTACGTTTCGTTACACTTAAAAGTCGCAACGACCCAGCTCTAGAGGAAATGCGGGGAACTGACATAATTATCAACGTCTTCTCAGCTTATTGAGAGACAGGCTACAAACTGTTGTAGACGCACTGTGGTTGCACGCATTATAATCCCTCAGTCTTATGTTTTATGTTTATAATAAATTATATAATAAATCTTGAATTTTATTTAAGATGGATTTATGAACCGTACTGTCTTCTCGAAGATCTCACGGTTCAAAATAAAGGCCATACGATAAATAAAGAATAAATATCTGGGCGACCAAGCTTTGCTCGGCGTTTTCCCGGGCATGAGACCTAGCTAGATCGATTGCTCGTCCCCGAAAACCCCCACATACCAAATTTCGTCAAAATCGTTAGAGCCGTTTCCGAGATCCCCGAAATAAATATATAAATAAATAAATAAATATACAAGAATTGCTCGTTTAAAGATATAAGAATATCTGGGCGACCGAGCTTCGCTCGGCGTTTTCCTAGGCATGAGACCTACCTAGATCGATTGCTCGTCCCCGAAAACCCCCACATACCAAATTTCATCAAAATCGTTAGAGCCGTTTCCGAGATCCCCGAAATAAATATATAAATAAACATATAAATAAATAAATATACAAGAATTGCTCGTTTAAAGATATAAGATAAAGAACTAATAAATAAAGTTGTAAGCTTTTATTAGGCAGGGCAAAATATTTATGTTGAATCTTTTTCTAAATAAAATAAAAAAAGTACAAAATATTTATTTACCAAAATAACGCTCAATAATTATTTATGCTCTAAAAATTACAAAAAAAAAAACACTTGCTCTTGCCTGAGATTCGAACCTGTGACCTGTGCTTTAGAGAGCAAGCGATTACTAATTAAACCACAATGTACTTGGCTTAGTGGTTGAAATTAAGCTACTTATTTGTGGCTTGCAACTTTGACTTTTTGTGTCGAGTCGTGATAAAATTTAGCCCTTATTGAGTTAAGTGAAATCTGTCAAAACTGCGCAACAGAGACAGAGATATGCAATGACAAGTCTACACTCTTTTGCGTGAATGTCATAACAATCTGTTCTAAATTTAAATGGTTGACAACCTAATTATCACGTGCGTCACTCTGGCTTATTCTGGTTAATTTGACAAAGAAGGTCTGTCACATATTCAAATTCTAAGTTACAGCAATCATTAAAAAAAACGAGGTCAGTGACCTGTCAGAGTAAAGTGAGATAGTGTGTGTAAAATGTAATTGTGTTTGTTACTGGGGAGAATTACGATAATGTTGCGCCGCCTAGCGGATTTTTTGTGTCGCGTTTGTAGTTTCGCTGCAATAAGAAAGCCTTAATGGGGACGTTACGTTTGAGCCGGCTGCTGCGATTCGGGGCGATCCTATTTAGTATTATGTATTAGGGTTGACTGACGAAGCCTGTTGCGGATTGTTTCATTGTTGTGTGAGTATTTATCCTATATATGACGACGCCTGATTCATAGTTGCATCCACCTGACGAAGCCTGCGTAGCGGATTTGGATTTATCTGTGTGTTACTTCTCCATATTTGGTTAATAAATGATTTCTTGCTATTCACAAATTAAGTAATAATCTCGTGCTACTGCAGCAGGTCACCCTCAATTTAGCCAGATGTGTAGTGCGCGCCATCCACGACGACGCGCCCCTCCACAGCGAATCTCATACTAGTCTATGCGCTTCGTGGATGGCGCGCACTATAAAGGCCGCTAGGGTTGAAATGAAAGCCATCCATTTCAGACGAGATATTTTGGCGCTCAAACGAATAAATAGTTCGAGGCTGAAATAAATGATTTGACACGAGTACCGCCACCGCGGCCGCTACAGTGTGTGACTATTGCGGTCTGTCCGCGGCTGCCACCGCCATCGCCAGTGCAGGCCGCTGCTGTCTGTGACGGGCTTTAAACATGTAGACCGTAGTATAATATACGCGTTGGTCTACGTGACCCGGTATATATTTTTATGTCACACCTGTGGGGCTAGCATAACATGCATCTCGTCTCTACTCGCGCGCGAGATAGGCTACCTGTCGCTGTCGGATTAATGCTGTCAAAAAGTGACAGGTAGCTTATCTCGCGCGCGAGTAGATACGGAATGCATATGCATGCTGCTAGAGGGGCTGGCCATAAAGTGGCCATTTTCGCGCGCGGCCATTATCGCACGCTCCGCGCGCGAAAAAACCCACTTCCTGGCCAGGGGGTGACATAATAGTACATTACTTAACAAGGGCGGTAAAACAAAGAATGTCTCAGATCGCAGGTATTTGACGAAGTGGGATTTCCCGCGCGCGGAGCGTGCGGTAATTGCCGCTTTATGGCCAGGTGTGACATAAAATTTTGTACTTACCTCGGGCGATAATAAAGAAAGCCTCAGATCGCATATTTATCGCCCTTGCCTTCGGCTCGGGCGTAAAATACCTGCAATCTGAGACATTCTTTGTTTTATCGCCCTTGGTAAGTAATGTACTATTAATTATGATCGTAAGTCGGCCAATGCTGCCGTCAAGAATCTACGATATTGATAGTTACATTGAAGTGCGTATTTGATGGGTGTAAGTCGGCCCGGCAACGATCAATGCTGCCATCAAGAAATCTACGTTATTGATAGCTATATTGAATGGGTGTACGTCAAACCACGTCAAGTGCTCGTCAATGTGTCAAAATTAGTAATAACCTCAATTTTCTTCAAGCTACGGTCACGTGCATTAATTTAGGACCCATTTCGCAAACTTCTTTGAATTTCTATACTGTTTGACAGTACTGTCAACCTTAAGGGGGTCCCAAATTAAAACTCGACAGTTCAAAACGATTGATGCTTCTCGGCAATGATCAATATCACACTTGTCAAACTCCATCAATCAAAACTAGCATCAATGTCCTTCAAGCACGTAAATAACACTGACAATATTCATTGGCCAGCACGTAGTATTGACAAGTGACATTGACCGTTACGGGGCCGCCTTCATCATCTCTCTCCTAGCCGTATACGGCCACAGCGACTACTTCCTACTGCTGAGAGCGACGCTGGTGCGCTCTCTGGTGACTGACATAGCCAATCTTTGCAGCGAATGTGCAACTACACTCGCTGCATGTCAGCACCCCTCCGGCATAGTTATACGTTATGGCCACAGGTGGTCTGGCCTTAAGCTCGTCGCGCTTAGCGTCAAGTTCTGTTGTGTTCAAAATCATTCACTCGAGTGAACACAGTTTGCCTCCATTCGGGTCGGCCATCAGCTAATGTCGCCAAGGAGGATGGCTCTATGTTCGTCTTCATGTGACGTTTCAGCACATCTTTATACCGCAAATACTGGCCACCATGTTTTCTCTTGCCATTCTGCAGTTCGCAGTAAAAGATGCGCTTCGCCACTGGGCGTTTTCCAAAAAAAATATTTGGGTAAAATATCGCTGTCTCCTGACTTTGAAGTATTTTTTCTCCATTAAATATTGCATTAAACGGTAATCTTTGTATGAAAACATTGTAAAGCAACTTATTTTCTGCATCTTAATAGTAAGAAAACACCTTAAATCCTATTTAAAAGTATAATTTTGGTAAAAAAACCGAAGAAAAGTAGTGATTTTTTGGCTGTCTCACGTCTACCTTGCAAACTTTAGAGCGAAATATTTATATACCTGTCTTCTTCTAGCCCCGGGTATGGCTGTTGTGTGAAAAGATCATATAATCCAAAATGTATTTTAAACCTTATTTTGTAGTGCCTAAAGTAAAAAAATCGTTAAAATCGCAATTTATTGTTGTCCTTCAAAATTGACGAGGCGGAAAGTTCCGCCACGCTACGGCGTTTTTACCAAGATGCGAACATTAAACTACCAAATGTAGCATCGGACATGCGGGAGACATGGCCGCACCAACGCAGCTGTCGTCTCATTAGATATGCCTCTATACCAGCGACTTTAGCTCGTCTGAGGACTTCGGTATTCCTGATCCGATCAGACCAGTGGATCCCCATAATGTCGCGGAGGCATCTAAGATGGAAACTATCTAATGAGTGACACCCCCCCAATTTTTTTCAGAATTTTTGACCTTACAGTTTAGAAATTCAAGAGGGGGGATGAACTTTTTACGACTTTCACGGCGAATATCTCACCAACGGTTGAATTAAATGGAAAAGTTTTTTAGAAACCCCTATATCATTTTTAAAGACCTATCCATAGATATCCCACACGCCGATGTAGATTGTTTTTTTCTTTTCGTCCCATACAATGTTTAGGCCCTTGGCAGACGGGTTTTCCACCGCGATACAAGTGGCAGACGAATTTATTTCTTCATAATGGCCCATAAACTATCATCTGACAAAATTTCATGCGAGAGGAAATGACTGAATTTAATTTTTTTTTACATGTTCACGTGCTTGGCAGACGGGTATTCCACCGCCCTACAAGTGGCAGACGGTTTTTTTTTCGTTAAGGTATTTTCTTAACTATCATTTAAACCTAGTTTCAGTCGAGAGGAAATGACTGATTATTTTTTTTTACGTCTTTGGGAGGCTGCTGCTCCTCAACCCACCAACGGAATCGTGGCAGACGTCCACAGTAATTTTTTATTCATCTTTCTTAACCACTCTATGTAGTTTTCATGCGAGAGGAGATTGGTAATCGTGACCTGTCGTTGGCCCGCGGTCCATATGTACTTCCTTCCTACGCTGACTCGATGACCCATACAGGATCTTGGTCTCTGACACGAGAGAACGCCACTCTTCTCTGTTCTACGCCACCTCACGCCAGTTGGGTACTCCGAACTCTGGGGTTGGCTACATCTACATTAGATATAGAGGTCCTATCCTAACCTAACATTACATTGAATATTACACACTTTTTACATCACAAGTGCTTGATCAATCGCAATTGTCAATTTGACAGTCGCAATAAAGCTGCCAATTTCAATTGATCGCGTCGGATGCCCAGCCAAACGTCAAATTGACATTATTGACACTACACTGTAGAGCTGGGTCGTTGCGACTTTTAAGTGTAACGAAACGTAACAGCTTTTCATTATCTGGAAACAGTTTCACGAAACAGTGTCAAAAGTAACTAGTTTTTTTTCACTGCGGCGCCCGACAAAACGAAACGAACGAAAGAAATATTTATGAATGAATTTTCAAAATTAAGCCTTAACATCTTGCGAATAGAGCGCATTTTTGTCAATCATCAATACAAAACGTTTTTGGCACAAAGCGCGCCCACCCGAACAAAGCTAAGTTTTGTTTCGTTTCATCGTTTCGATCAATGAAAGTTATAGGTTATAGTTTGAGTTATGTCAGTTTTGCGTTTCGTTTCTATTTTCATGTAGTGTAGTTTCATTGTTGCGTTGCATTGCAGCTTTGGTAATCGTTTTTATAAAAACTGTTCTTTGTTCTCATAAGAAACTGTTATTCCGTTACTCTCAGCGAAAGCGTTTTACGAAACGCTTATTGAAAAAAACGCTCAGCTCTACTACACTGTCTACAATTGTGTTGTGTGATGAGATGAATTCATAATTTCAGATTTCGAAAAGAATAAATAATATAATTCTGATTCATGCAACACCTACTTAATAAATCTGTTTCAAGAACGAAGGATTGTATTATCCTACTTGATTTAATTCCAAAGGACAAACACATTATACCAGTAATGCGTTTACCCTGAGCTATATAATCGATTATTTAATTTAATATATAAGAAGGTAAATTCCTTTTTCTAATCAAGGTAAGATACTTGCAGTTTGTAACTCATCCTATGATAGGCAAATCTTACATTATGTTGTAGATCTTTGCTTTTTCTTTCAATAAAAAATGTCTTTCTTTCAGATTAGTCGGTTTCCTGCGACCTGTAAGAGTGCGAAAAAGGAACAATTGCTATGAGCTGCCTGGAAAAAAAAGTGCCTTGAGTGTGGTTATTTTTAATTTTTGTTCTTGCATGTTTGTATAATAACACTGACTGCACTTTATCTAGATTAGATAAACCAATTAGACTGTGGTTTGGAACCCAAAACCAGATTATATATTCATTAATGAGTGTTAACTAGTAAGCCAAGATGTTAATTAAATTTGAATCTATTACAAACAAGCCTGTTAAACGAATTCTGGGACACATTTTATATATTTTGCTAATATCCATCCTGGTTCCAGTATTTGTGTATTTTGAATTATGCATTGTATTACCAGTTGTAGAAAAAGATACATCAAGACAAGTAATCCATATGTGTTTAGCCTTCTTTTTGTTACTTAATATAATGGGAAATTTGATTTATGGAATGTTTACTGATAGTAGTATAAAAGGAAGAATATTAGAAAGAAAACAAAGTTCTGACTGGAGCTTGTGTTCTGTGTGTGAATGTCTGCGTCCTCCCCGGGCATGGCACTGCAACATCTGTGACATTTGCATTTTAAAAAGAGATCACCACTGCACTTACCTCACTCAATGTGTCGGTTATTACAACTATAGGTACTTTATACTTTTAACTCTGGATATATTCATTGCTATGGTGTATGCATTTTATTATAATATTAGATTCTTGGCTACATTCATAACATGGAACCATGGGTTGGTGCTTGTTAGATTTATTTTTCCCTTAGCAAGCTTTGTGATAGATTTTGGCTATGAAAGTTTATACATTTTCATAGTTGTTATTAATTTCGTAGTAGCATTGTTTACTGGATTCTTAGTTTACTATCATTTTAGCAATATTTTGAATGGTCAAACTACACCAGAAAGGAAACAAAAGGAGTTTACTTACAATAAAGGATGGAAAAAGAACCTAATAGAAGTGTTTGGTGAAAGATGGTATCTGACATGGATTTTGCCATTCATTCAGAGCCCATTGCCAGGTGATGGCATACAGTGGCATGTTGAAGATAAGCATAAATGAATTGTCAGTTTAAATTACTATAATTTTGTGGCCTTAACTAAATTCATTAAATCATTATGTAACTTTCAATCTTAATGTTTTAATATTTTATTGTAATAATACCTATACAGAAATCTTATTAAAATATATAACTAATTACAATTGACACAGAAGTTTGCGAGATTACATAATTTTATCTAGAAAATAAATCTATTTACAAAAATGTTATATTTGTCATGTTACTTATTGCCTGTCAGGAATGTTAGAGTTAGGTAATATTTGTGAGAGGTATCTACTGCGGATCCTGTCAGACTGAACCTGCGCAATATCTTGCGGTGCAGGAGGCTGCTCATCACCCCACTCCTGGGGCCTTGAGTCAGTCTCCTCTTGATCAGTGTATTCTTCACTATCCAACAAGTTAGCAGTTTCGTCAATTGGTCTTGTTCTGAAAATGAAAATTAATATTTTTTTTAATGATCTTGGTCACCTCTTATACATGTCACCTTTAACACATTCAGCGCCGAGGACCCGATAGTCGGGAGCTCTGTTCGTAGACAGTTTTCTAAAGCGGAAAAATCACGTTATCGGCTACGAGCGTAGCGCCTAGCACTCGCCGGCAATGAATGAGTTAATAAAAAAAAATATTCATCTGCTCACTGAAGTTATTATCTCCTATGCATTGCCACAATCAGGCGTCAGAAATAAAATCGTATCCGTAGACAAACTGTAGCTAATTTAGCTTCCGTTTTATACTCAAGAAACTGCTGCATAAAGAGGTAAGAGGTGAGGTAGAGGTAGGCCTAGTACAAGCAATAATTTGTTTTCTATAATACTCACGGTTTAATCGAGTCCCGTACATTGGGAGCTAAATTAAGTATACCATTGTTGGCGGAATCAACAATATAAACCAATACAGCAGCTATCAAAGAAACTGAAACAAAAAGTATTTTTCATTGTAATCGTTTAAAGGGCTGCCTACAGGAGGTAACCCAGTAGCCCCCAGTGGTGAAATACCGTTATTTAGGGTTCCGTACCCAAAGCGTAAAACGGTACCCTATTATAGTTTGTACACAACTCTATGGCCAAATTCTGTGAAACGAACGCAAACAAAACTCGACTTAGAGCTCTGACTGTATGGTAGATTTTTGCTTGCGTTAATTTGACAGCACTTGGCCTTACAGTTTTGACCGAACTATACTAAGACTCCGCTGTCGTCCGTCTGCCACCAGGCTGTATCTCATGAACTGTGATAGTTAGACAGGTGAAGTTTTCACGGATGTTTTATTTCTATTGCCGCTATAACAACAAATAGTAAAAAGCAGAATAAAATTAATATGTAAGGGGGCTCCTATACAACAGACATTTTTTTGCCGTTTTTATAGATAATAGTACGTGCGCGAGTCCGACTCGCACTTAGCCGGTTTTTTTTTATCTATGAAGTAGGTACTACACTAAACAAGTTCTATACAAGAAACAAATGAACGAGCATACATTTTACTATAAGCAGTACTTTATAGTTCTAAGGTCAAGTCCATAATTCGGCGGAGTAAACTGGCAGATGAGATGTTGCCAGGAGTAGAAAAAAAAATAGTGACGGTATATATAGATAAAAATATGTCGACTAACTATACCCTCTTATTCACGAACAAAAATGTGCCAGCATTTTTTGGAATATTAAAATCGACATACTATTCGATAGGAAGTTTTTTCGATCAAGATTTAAGTCCTACTACTTTACTACCTGATTTAATAAATGTAAAAGTTACTACTTTTGGGCAACTAATGGCTCATTAAGCGGACAAAAGTAAAATAAATATGAAACATATGAAAAAATCATAAAATTTACAAATCATTTTCATTTGTCAAATTGAGAGCATTTTAGATTGAGAGAAACACTACTAATTTCGATTTTTAGATGATCTCGGCAAGCACCAAGGGGTACCCGATAAATTGGTCCGTAAGATCCGTACGTCTAGTGAGGCCTTAAATAATGTCGATATGAACAGCACTGGCCGTACTGTGGCAACATTTGTGCATTTTGACTTGTCAAACAACTCCGCCGAATGGTGGACCAGACCTTAGAGTATAAACACCCGTTTGGTGGCCAGCAAGAAGTCTGAATCGCTGCTTGGACCTGTCGCGAACTGAAAAAGAAATATCTGCACTTGCATTTGTATTAAACAGTAACGCTGCTACCGAAAACTCCTACGCTCCCCCTCCCCCTCCCCAATTCCTTACTGTTCTCTCCTACAACGCCTTAGGGATTTTGGGGAGCCGAGCTCGATTGCTCCCGTAGCTCAGTGGCTAGAGCGACCGGCCGCAAATGCCAGAAGGTCGCAGGTTCGAATCGTGCTCGGAGCCAAATTTTTTTAATTTTCCTTTATTTCGATATTTATATCAGATATCGACCACAGTATACGGCTTATCAAATTTTGTTTTTAGTCCATGCCAGCAAAATGTACCATCCAATTTCCATAAAGGAATAGATACTAAAAGGTCAACAGCAGGTAGAGCATGATTTCAAGTTCGGCACTGGTCAAAGTAAGTCAGGACTGCTTTCAGATAAACATATAAAGAGATGGTGGAGGGTAGATTTGTTGAGATTATCTTTCGTCTCTCGCAACAAGTATTAGCTAGCTAGCGAAGTAGTTTAGTATATACCTAACATACTCGTACGAGTAACTAAACTACTTCGTCCGTCTTCCTGGCATAAAATATTCAGAATATTGACAGTAAGTTCCAAATGAGTGCTTGTTACAAACTTTATATATCTTACCAAAGAGACAAGCTAAGAAGAACATTTCCAGCATCAAAAACCCATATCTGTCCACAATAATTCCAGTCAATAGAGTTACAGTGGCCAATCCCAAGTTCTGCACGGCTTGACAACTGCAAAAAATAATTTGGGAGTTTTAAGGATCTAACACACATACAAATCATGTTGTTAGTCAAAGACAGAGGGCTCTGCTTACATGCCATATGCTGTTCCTAACTGATTTTCAGGGACAATAAGTGCGACCAGCGGCCACAGTCCAGCTGCTAATAGAGAGTACGAAACTCCCAGTAACACCTGCAAAATAGTAACGCGGATTATGTTTTTAAAAAGAGTTCTTTAAAACAAACCAATAACAGAGCTTCCGTTATTGGTGTGAGGCTAACAAATTGTTATTTATTCCGTTATTTTTAATAACTTACCAGTCCGGCATATGGATTTAAAAATGTAAATGCCAACAAGAAATGTGCTCCTATAGTAGACACATTACTTATAATGACCCACATTACGTTCCGACCAGTTTTGTCAATAAGCACGCCGAAAAATGGACTCAGAGCCGCTGAAAGAACGTATACCATGGAAGTGGCAGTGCTCGCGTCTTGAGGAATAAAATCAAACTTTCGTTCAAAAAATAGCCTGTAAAAAAACCCTACTTTAAACACATCGTTCAGTAACCAGTTTATATCCATAGAAATGAAATTAGTAACAGTTACATACTTTCCCAAAGCTATGAATGGGAAAATGGCCAAATAGTATGCCACACATATCACAGAAACGAGCCAAAATACTGATTTAAAGTGGAGTATGTCCTTCAAATGGAATGGCTCGCTGTTCTCAGACTCTTCCAGCCTGCCGAGGATCTTCTCGGCTCTATGGTCCATCCAACCGAGAATCAGACCACAAATAAGTGAGACGAAACAGGTGAGGGCAGCTGAAATTAAGGATAAAAGTGTTAAATTTAGAAGAGAAAATCGTTTAGTAGCGCAAAAATCAAATCCTTGTAAGATAAAAATAGGGTGTTCAGTAAACCATACCTATAAACAATGCCACCCCAAGTCGTTCATATCCGACAAAGTAAATGGAGACCCATTTGTAGATGGGCCCCATGATCCAGAAGTTGACAGCGCTGCCGAACCTTGAGAAGGACAGCTGCAGGCCAAACACCATGTTCAGCTCTTTGCCTTTGAACCAGAGCACGACATAGTTATTAACCACCACCTGCAAGGATTCTCCTCCAATTCTGAAAAAAAGAAAGATCCATTATGTATATGTCATGGAAGTGTTTGAATCTATAATTAATGTGTGAATTTATTTGTCTTTATGTTTTTATCCTGCATAGAACTTGACCGAACAAATGTTTCTTTTTAGAGCAGTGGTTGATTGGTAGATAATGATTAATGATAGTAAATTAATGGTAGATAGCCATTAAGTCCGCCATTTGTACTTTATAGTATTGTGTAATAAAGTTTGAATGAATAATGACACACTTTTTCATAATCGTTCATCAAATTTAGTTGAATTACCGATAAAAGTTTGTCTGTATCACTTATATAATAATATTTGTGAGAAAGTGACAAAGAAACACAGTTATGTGAGAGTTGTTTTCTATACATATACATATTTGAATCAAATGTTTTTGCTAATTATTGAACTGTTAAATTGGTGGTGACAAGTTACCGTCTACCTAATTTCCGAACAATCTTCGAGATAATTCTCATGCATTCATGATTGAGTATGCACTCAATGGAGATAGGATAGTTATTGGTTCTTATCAGCACTTTAAAAACTCTATGATACCATATAGTATTTACAGTTTTATAATGCTTTTGTATTCATTTAAATTTATGGGGCTTCAGGTCCAAATACTTATGCTTGTCACATTTGATTCCAGACCCAATGATCTAGTAGACTAGCACAACTTGCTGCAAGGTTTAGATTTTTAATAATAATTGCACACATGCAATGTAAGTCTAGAAAGTTTGTATCACCTTGTTCATCTTTTTCATGATTTTCATGTAACAGGCGGGGAATGAATTTTTACACTTTTTGGACCTTAATGACATTTAAATAAAGTCGAAAATAGGTGAACATTTTTATTCCTCAACTTAGAAATTTGTGTTTATTTATCAGTCAACAATTGGCTACTTGACAGTTTTCGGAAATGTATTTTAAATTATACGTAAGTTTATTTTATACCTGTAACAATTATCTTTTTCCCCCAAAGAGCATAATTTATTTCAAAAAAAATATTTTTTTTATTTAAGTTATTTGAATTTCGCGCGAAAACAGCCGATCACGTGACTGTGAGTACTGTGACGTCGCACTTGATAAACAACTAAAGGTTTACTTCCGCAGCCGACAGCAGACGGCAACTGCATGTTACACCGCACTCCAAATTGTACAGTAACTTGTGCTGTTGCGTCACTTCTCCGCTCATTTTAAATAGAGCTTTTTACGAATACCGTTACGGTTCAATTTGGAGTGCGGAGAAACATAACGTGCAGTAAGTGCAGATGCGGTCTGTTGCGGAATTAAACCTTAATTTTGAAATGTGACGTAACACGCGTTTCGGTTTTTGTAATCCACAGATAAAAAAACACTTAATTTATTTTTCAAAAATAAAATGTTTTCAATTTTAAAGCACAAAAGCTATTGTATGAGTACTATGAGTATTGTAAACCTATAAGCTACTGTATCCAACACATTAATTATTTTATCTTTACAACTGTCAAATAGCGAATTCCAAAGGGAGCAGTGGCTGGATATTCATTTAACATTAGCAGTGATAAACACAAGTGTGTTAAAGTGATGAAATCTGTTATATAACATTTGTGGTATAAAAAAGGTGGAGATATTTTATGTAACTGTGTCACCTGTTGTAACATTGCCTACTTTTTGAACAAATAAGCTTTTGATGTTGTTAACAGAATAATAATCCAATAAATACCTTATCTATTGAGTTAGGGTTAGTGAGACTGATAAGAAATTGTGTTGGTTAATGGAATGTTTTCAAATTATATAAGAGCATTAATAATAATATAATTTAATTATATAATTTATAAAAATATCTATAGATGTAGGAGTGCAATAACTTGATCATCTAAATAATTCCGATTCCTTACCCAAATATAAATCTTCCCAGGATCATCAGCCAGAATGCATTGATGTAGGCTCCGGCTGCAAATATCACAGCTCCGATGAAGACAATAGTCATATATATTATTGTTCCCAGTCTCACACCAAAGTATCTGTAATATTTTCATTTTCATTAAAATACAGTGAATTGTATCTGTGGGTGAAAAATATTGTATTAATGTTTTTTATAATAAACAATTTAATGGCTTTCCTTTTACTGATTGAAATATGTTATTTGTCTGCTTGTTATGATACAATAACATTTTAATGCACAAAGAAACTAAGTTTTAGTTAATATTGTGTCAGGCCTGAGTCTGTGGCAGATGTTTAGCAAATCAGGTCACTAATGTAGGTCAACATAATGCAGACGGTTTGTTTATCACTGAGGGGTATTATGAGTCATCATAGAAACATACTTATCTACAAGGTATCCCCCAATAAAACATAATATCACATTTGGCCAAGAATAGATGGAATACACCAGTGTAAACTGGGATGTGTTCAAGTGCAGGTCAGTTTTGAAATAGTCTGCCATAGCTGCTGGTGTGTCATAGCAGAAGTAGGAACCTGCAAAATTTCAATATAAACTGAATAAATTTTCATAAACTGAACTAATACACTATATGTATGTTGTATGACCTAAGACCTAAGTTCACAAGAGTCCAATTATATGTAAATAAAATAAAATAAGTCTCTTAAAAGCAAGTTACTGGATCTACAGACTGTAATATCATTGGGTTGGTCAGCACCTTCTATCAGATGAGGGGTAGCCTTCTTCGAGCCAGTTAAAAATAAAAAAGAATCAAAGTCAAAATGCTACAGTTTAGTAATACAGACAAAAATAAAATGATAATCTTCAATATACAGGGTGTCCCATATCTACCACGCCACAGTGCCACCAGAGGTAGGTCAACTCAAGAGGAACATAACCAGCCTAACATGACCTCAGTAAATGTTGCAAAGTTTTTGAGTGGTTTCCTCTTGAGTTGACCTACCTCCGGTGTCACTGTGGCATGGTAGATATGGGACACCCTGTAGATAATATTCAATAGATTTGCTTACCAAAACATAGGAAACACATTAACATCAATGCAATAAAGCGATGCACCCTGTTGGCTGGATGACACCAGGAAGAAGTAGACAAAGCTGCCCGGTTACTCCCACTAGCCTCTGGATTTTCCATTGTGCTTAAAAAAATATCACATCTATATTAAATATGTAGTTATTACGAGTATGAGTTTCAAACGAAAATTTCAAAAATCCAAATAAAATACGAATAACTGAAAATGAAGTTACTTACAAAATAAGTGGCCCAGTTTTTGCACTGTATTATATATTCAACGAGACAAAGCTCTGAGTCACTAACAAATAACGAATTGTAATATTACTCCACACATTGATAAAATAATACAGTCACATTATCGACAACACCACGTAAATATTCTGAGAGCGTGTCCTGTTTCACTCGCGACACAAAAGCGCTGATTACAAGAGGGATGTCAACGAGATTACATTATATTGATGATAAAAGGGACTAATCATTGAATGGATCAATCAATAAATAAACAATCCCTGATGCTGGTATTAGCAGAATAAAGTCAAAATGTAAATATCATAATATCAATAAAGCACAAAGTGCAATGTGCAATACGAAGTGACAAATGTGACAATGACATGACCTAACCGAAACCAATCGGATATTACCCTGAAACAGACATTTTTCCACAGAAGCATCAGAACTCAATTATAAGACCATCACATTTCGATCAGTTTAGTACCCTAAAAAATATGCTGGATGTCTGATAAACTAATTCCAATTTGTTCCAAATGATTTTGAGCTAAAATCGACTCACGTTTAAAAATTAACGACGTATATAGCGTGATATTCGAACGCACTATTATCAGAGAAAAAAGTGGGATGTACGATGCACGTCATGCACGAAGTGT
Organism: Cenopis cana; assembly: GCA_951800055.1. Taxonomy (NCBI): domain Eukaryota; kingdom Metazoa; phylum Arthropoda; class Insecta; order Lepidoptera; family Tortricidae; genus Cenopis; species Cenopis cana. The sequence continues at coordinate 6,878,248 of OX637477.1, read as the reverse complement.
CTCCTAAGGGCCTACCGCGAACCTAAAACGAAATAACTGCCTCTCTGTCGCACTTGCATATTGGAGCAACAGAGAGGGAGATACTTCGTTTGTGGTTCGCGGTAGCCCCTCTACTCTCTCGCTCGCACTTACGTATTATAGCGACACAGAGAGAGATACTTCGTTTTCGCGGTAGAAGAACTATTATATAAAGCTGCCGATTTAACAGATAAAAAAATCGGCCCTGCATGCCTACACACAATACGATTTGGCAGTGGCACTGCAAGCAGGGCCCTGCAGGCAGGGCTTTGAGTAGGCAGCTTTATGTCGACTGAGCTGGACTGAGCTATACTTAGGCGTCAGTTACACGGTCAATATTATTCAGCTCCCGCACCGCCGCCGCCCGCGCCCGCGCCGCCGCCGCCCGCGCCGCCGCCGCCCGCGCCGCCGCCGCCCGCGCCCGCGCCGCCGCCGCCCGCGCTCGTGCCGCTGCCGCCCGCCCGCTCTCTGTGTGGCTTAAGCTTTATCGTTAAAGTTAATTGATGCCACTCCGGCCCGAACTTTAAGTAACAGTTAAGGAAATCAGTGTGCAATTTAAACTTATTGTTGACTTCAGTTTATTCTATACCTGGGTCCCTAACTGTTAAAATAGTTAAAGTCAAAAATAATCACTCAAGAGTCGTTAACAATTGGGGCCCGGTGTGGACAAATTAAGAAAATGTTAAATTTTGCAATAGGAATTAGCCATTTTTAGGGTTTCGTACCCAAAGGGTGAAATAGGTTTTGTTACAACGTTTTCTGACTTATTAGTTTACTTGTAGGTAATGTGATGTGATACCTTGCTTCGAAGGTCGGGAAGTAGCTTACAAGAATTGATTCCTTTGCGAGTCGCCCAATATATACGGCGTTTTTACAGCTCCGAGGGATCAAAACTATGAATATCTGAGTATTTCACTTTCATTTCAACTTTATACCTCTACTTTGTAGTTCCGAGAAAAAGGGCTTTGATAGACAAACAGTATTCTAGAGAATACTACAGGTACCAGGTACACCTAAGATTCCGCTTCAAAATTACCGCCGATGACCAGTGCCCGTGTGATGGAAGCACCTCGCAATCCATTGACCACCTCCACCACCTCATAAAACATTGCCCAAAATTCACGAAGTCGAGATTCGATCATGAAATCATTTGTCATAATCTCAGTATAGAACCATACAACCTCCTAGACCTCACTCAAAAAGAAACTACCTTAACCTCATTTTGCAAACTCATCACCACAATAGTCAATAACCTAAAAAAGTTTAACGGTACATAGTCCACGCCACAAATCAGTTTTTCCTCATCTATCATCATTTTCATCTCTCATCTTTTATTAACGCCCAGAATCACCAAATTCAGTCAGAAATCATTTCATCAAGTTTTTAAGAATTTAGCCGCCCGTACCCTTCGCGGGGACTAAATTCAGGTAGGCACAGTGTTGTATAGTCTATGGTCAACATCTATATAAGGTGAAATAGAAAAATAAAGATTCTCTTTGATCCCATCATGGCTGTCTTTCATTGCACGCTCCCATTCTTAATTTAATATAAAATATATATAGCCTGCCTGCACGCCCTAGTCTAGATCCCAACATTACATGGTGTCAGAAGAAAGAAGAAAAGTCGAAAAAGAAGAAAAACAATGGCAGGTGAGGACGGCAAAACACAAAATGTCATATTGGCTAACGGCCTACGACCGTTAATACTAGCCACTCAAAATGGCTCCGGTACTGAATGTGCCAATTCAGAGAAATGGAAGCGATGGAAGCAGAAATTTGAAATTTATCATGAAGCCAATGATCTTGACAAAATTCCGGACAAAAAACAGATAGCGATATTCTTAAATGCGCTAGGTGACGATGGTCTTGACATTTTCAACTCGTTCCAAGTGGACCGGAACGAAGAAACGTTAAAATCTATTATAGAAAAATTTGATTCAAAATTTAACGCTTTAAAAAACACAACCGTAGAAAGGTACAATTTCTTCACTCGGTATCAAAGACCAGAGGAAAGTTTCGACGAATACGTAACTTGTCTAAGCAACCTGTCGCTAACATGTGAATTAAAGGACATGAAGGAATCTCTATTGAAGGACATGTTCATCATTGGTATAAGAAACGAGAACATCAAAGAGAAACTCCTACAAAAAGAAGACTTTAAAGATGTCAGCGAAGCAGTCCAAATGGCGAAAACCATCGACCTGTCAAGCCAAAGGTCAAGAAAATTGAAACAGGAAGAAACACAACAAGTTCAAGTAGTCAACCGTCAACCAAGACCAAAGTTCAGGAATTCTACACAAATGAAGAGATCAATCAGCCGGGATCATTCAACTTCATACAGGACTAAAGACTCCAGGACTAGCGACAATCACAAAGCCAACTTCAAGACTACAAACGACAATCGACAAACATGCAACAAATGTGGCCAAATTCATCGAGTAAGGTGTCCAGCGCAAGGCAAGATGTGTGCAATATGTAAAAAACCAAATCATTTCGCCCAATGCTGTTATCACAAAACCAAAAAAGTAAGTTCAATAAATAGTCAATGTAACGAATCTCAGTCTTTATCCAATGTAAACTTTCATCCACAAACACAGTGTGAATCAGATTTTATCATAAGCTCTGTACACAAAAATAATTGGACTATAAATGTTATTTGTCAAAGTCACAAAATAGTCTGTCAGATCGACACGGGAGCTGACACGGATGTCATGTCTCTCAGCACTCTTAAAGATTTGGAAGAGAAATGTAACACGAAATTTCCTATAAAAGAGTCACATAATAAACTGTTTACATTTTCAGGTCACTTGATTGAAAATTTAGGTAGCATTGTTCTGACTTGTACATTCGACAACGGCAACCAGGCAGAGATCCAGTTTATGGTGGTGAAATGTGAATGTTCGACAATTTTAGGTTGGAAAACATGTGAAGACTGTGGCATTGTCAAAAGACTGTTTGAACTGACAAGTCAAAACCAAAGGTCAGTAAATACACTTCTAGATACTTACTCTGATACTTTTGAGGGACTAGGCTGTCTACCATACAAAGCTCATCTAGATATAGACACTAGTGTTACACCTAAAGTTTGTCCAGTTCGTAGAATACCATATGCATTACATTCAAAACTTAAGGATGAATTAGATAGAATGGAAAAGTTGCAAGTTATTGAAAAAGTCGCTACTCCAACGGACTGGGTAAATGCTATTGTTCCCATAGTAAAACCTAATGGTCAATTACGTGTGTGTCTCGACCCTAGAAATTTAAACAAAGCCATTAAAAGACCTTATTTTCCTTATCCAACATTAGACGACTTGCGTTCGAAAGTAGTAGGCGCTACAGTATTTTCTAAATTAGACGCTAACTCTGGATATTGGATGATACAATTGGATGATGAAAGCAGTCAGTTATGCACCTTCAACACCCAATTTGGCAGATACAAATTTCTTAGATTAGCCTATGGTTTGAAATCTAGCGGAGAAATATTTCATAAGACAATGACAGATTTATTTGGAGACTTACCAGGCGTATTGATATTTGTCGATGATATCTTAATATTTGGGTCAAATCAAGCCGAACATGATCAACGACTAGAAAATGTTCTTAAAAAGGCTCGTGAAGTTAACTTAAAGTTCAATAAGTCGAAATGTTCATTTAGTAAGCCAGAAATTACTTACATAGGTCATATTTTTAATGAAAAGGGCATTTCAGCAGACATGTCAAAGGTCGAAGCAATAATAGACATGCCGAGACCCCAAAATGTCAAAGATTTACAAAGATTCTTAGGAATGGTAAATTATTTAGGCCAATACATACACAATTTGTCACAGGAAACCAATTTATTGAGAAGTCTTCTTAAAAAAGAAACTGTTTGGCAATGGACACAAAACCATGAAAAAGAGTTTCTTAAATTAAAAGAACTCATTAGTCAGTCACCAGTCTTAGTTCATTATGATGTAAAAAAGCCAATCAGAATGTCAGTCGATTCTTCAAAAAATGCTGTCGGAGCAGCAATTTTTCATGGTAAAAACCCCATAGCATATGCATCAAAATCATTAGATACTGCACAACAAAACTATGCACAAATTGAAAAAGAGCTATTTGCGATACTCTATGGCTGTAAAAAATTTCATCAATATATTTTTGGAAAGACCACTTATGTAGAAACCGATCATCAACCTTTAGTAACTTTATTTAAAAAACCTCTGTCAGATGTCCCAGCTCGTCTACAAAGAATGATGATTGCTTTACAACCATATGACATCATAGTTTCATATACAAAAGGTACGGAAATGTATGTTTCTGATACACTGTCAAGGGCACCCATAGAAAATTCTAAAGTAGAAAACTTTGATTTTAATGAATTAGACAGTAACATTGTATGTCAAGTAAAATCATTAACTTCAAATTTGGCAATAACTGAAAATAAATTGAAACAAATCAAAGATCATACTAAGTCAGATATGACATTGTTAAAATTACAGGAATATTATATGAATGGTTGGCCCAGTAGTAAATCAAAATGCGACCCTATTACGTTGCCATACTGGCATATTAGAGACGAAATTCATGCCATAGATGACATATTATTTAAAAATCAATCGGTAATAATTCCCAAGTCTATGCGACCGGAAATATTGACAATACTACACGAAGGTCACATGGGATTAGAAAGGACGAAAGGGCTAGCTCGTGGATTAGTTTTTTGGCCGAATATATACAATGACATAGAAATAAAAATAAGACAGTGTGAAACGTGTATGATGTTTAGTCCAAATAAACCAAAGGAAACTTTATTATCACACGAACAACCTTGCCTACCTTGGCAAAAACTGGCAACAGATTTATTTGAGTACAATCATAAAAAATACCTTGTAGTGGTAGATTATTACTCTAATTACATAGAAATAGCACACTTAAATACAGACACCCGAAGTCATACTGTAATTGAACAGTTAAAATCCATTTTTGCAAGGCATGGAATCCCATTGCAATTAGTCAGCGATGGTGGTCCTCCATACAATTCCCAAGAATTCCAGGCGTTCTTAAAAGATTGGGATATTGAGCATATTGTGTCAAGTCCGCACTTCCCAAGGTCTAACGGTCTTGCTGAAGTCTCTGTAAAAATAATAAAAAACATATTAAGAAAAAGTCAACAATCAGGTACAGATTTTCATCAGGGTTTGTTACACTATCGAACAACACCCAGAGGAAATCTGAAGTCACCTGCAGAATTGCTCATGTCAAGAAAGTTGAGAACCAGATTACCTATACATAATGATAGTCTAAAACCTAAAGTGGTTAAGTTCACAGATCATATGCAAAACAAGTCTGAATTAATACAAAAACGAAAGTCATACTATGATCAACATGCTAGTCGAACTGAGGAATTTTATCCTAATGATCAAGTCTTTTTCAAGAAAAATCCAAGTGATATTTCATGGTCAAAGGGTACAATTGTGTCTAAAACCAAATTTCCTAGATCTTACTTAGTGAAAAGTACTGACAATGTAGTCTATAGGCGAAGCACACAACATATAAAGTTGTTTAAGTCTTGTTTGTCTCAGTCACAGTCGAACAAAGTTCAGAATAAGTCAGATCAAGTCAGCAGTCAGACAAACAGTTACAGTCAGAGTCAGTCAAAGCCTCAGTCAACACAGTCAAGTCAAACATACACAAATAAACACTACAGGTCAAAGTCTGTGTCCGATGGTAGTGTGTCAAGTCAAAGCAATGAATCTAGGTCAAGTCAATGTAACAACGATGTTGAAAGGGAGGATAAACATGTTTATTATTATATACCTGAATATTTAATTGAATGTCGTAAGTTGAATCCTAGTAATAACCTAAATATAAGTTTAGATAGTAATAAGACAAATTCTGTGAATGAAAGCTTTAAATCTATGCAGTCTAATGAAAGTATTGTAGAAAATAGTATGTCTAGTCAGTCAAGTCCTAATTTAAGCATAAACAGTGATAATCATAGCCAGTCATCTCCAATTAGTAATGAAACTGAAAACTTACCTGTTTTGAGAGATTTGTCACCAGTGGGAGACATTCCTGTACCTCGCTATAGTTCTAGAGGGAGATTGTTAAAGGAAACAAAAAGACTAGATTTGTAAATTATTTATTTAATAAATTCATGACATGTAATAATTATATTCACAGTTTGACGATGTACCACTGAAAATTATTCACTTCACTGTTTATATTGTATGTTCATCCACTGACATTATTTATTCATGATGTAATTATTGTTCTTGTTCAATTTATGTTTTTATAATGAAATGACTAACTAAATAATTATAATAATACTGACATATAAATGTAATTAAAATGTTTCAGAGGCTCCATGTTTGCTAAGTGCAAATATAGGTTAGCTGCCAATGTCATAACGTCAATGTCAATGTCAGGTGTCATGTGTCAAATTTATTTTAATTAAAAAGGGGCATGTTGTATAGTCTATGGTCAACATCTATATAAGGTGAAATAGAAAAATAAAGATTCTCTTTGATCCCATCATGGCTGTCTTTCATTGCACGCTCCCATTCTTAATTTAATATAAAATATATATAGCCTGCCTGCACGCCCTAGTCTAGATCCCAACATTACACACAGCTTTAAAAAAAAAAAAAAAAGGTACACCTAAGGGTAACTTTTTAGGGTTCCGTAGTAAACAGTAGTTTCGCCATGTCCATCCATCCGTCCGTCCGTAAAAGCATTTTTTGATTCATGAATCGGTTGGCGTGATATTAAGCTTTGAAGTGATAATTTTTGTTATGGTCAAGTTCCCCCCTGCCAGCTAAACGGTGGCTACTAGGCATGTGAAAAAAATCATGGTAGTAGGGTGATGGCACCAGTTACCGGCACTTTATGGAGGTTGAGTACTTTCATCAATGATAAAAATAATATGGTTGTACTTAGGACAAAAATAACTGAATAAAAACGTTAAATATATCTCTGAGTAACAACATATTAGCTTTTTGTTGACTGAAGAGACACGGATAAATAAAAACATTCTAATAACCAAAAATATAGACAATCTCCAGTTATCGGCAGCCAGTCTCCAGTGTTCGGCACCCAGTAATCGGCAGTCTCCAGTATTCGGCACCCAGTAATCGGCACTAGTTTAGTGCAAGTATTTCGAATAGGTACTTCTGTTTTGATGTATTTTACGGAACAGGATAAAAAGTTATCGTTGCATGAAACGAATAAATAAATAATCGAACTGTAGAAAGTTGCTTAGGGTGTTCTGTTTCTTTATATAACCTATAAGAAACTTTTAGGTTATAAAATGTATGGAAATGAAAAGTGACAGTGAGAAGTTGAAATGTTCCGAGAGAGCTAGCTTAAAGGTAGATAAACAGTAAGTATAGGCTAGAAAGACTACTGTAAAAAAACAAGCTTCTACGTTCAGTAGTTTTGTTAGGACGTTGATTTTTTAAATTGATATATTAGATTAACACTGCAGTTAGAATGAAAATCATGTATGTCTATCATGTTTCTCTCACTATCTGTCCTCGTATTGATATATTGGGAGTCATTGCGTCGGGCAAAATCTATGTATCTACGAATAATTTATTAATGGCATATTAATAATCATTATTATCAACATCTGCCGATTACTGGCGAAAGTGTACTTTCACGGGACCAGTATTCGGCACTATATTTTTTAACAAGAATAAGCTAACATTAAATTTTTCTAATACAACATTATTTGAAGGATATTTATAGCTATACATAACGTAAACAAAAACTCAAACATCTTTCATAGTTATTAAATAATCGACAAATATGTACAGTCACTCTCTTAACTATTTCCTTAAGGATTATTCATTTTCTTCAGAAGCACTGTTTTTCTAATCATTTTCATGTTATCATCTTTAAATAAAACCGCCTGTGTCTATGATATTGTCTTGGATGAGAGTAGAACATACACTGTCTATGGTCCAGTGTTGATTAATTGGAATAATTGTTGGCAGCGCTAATTTTAATCCAACTTGTAAAAAAAATGCCGATTACTGGAGCCTGCCGGTTACTGGTGCCATCACCCTAGTATATACGATGAATTTAAAAGGAAAACTATCAGAGCTAAGTAGACATTACTAGTTAACGAGTAATAGTCGAGCTTAAGAAAAAAGCAAACGTTCGTACAATTTCCATTGATAACTTAGATAATGTTGTTAATTCTGTCAAAAACATAGTAAATATAAGTTTGAAAACTTTTAAGTCTACATACTACGGAACCCTACATTGTGCGTGGCCCGACACGCACTTGGCCGGTTGTTTTCATTTGGATTTACGGGGCCCTAAAAAGTAATTTCCTGCCGCGCAAATAGGTAGGTACCTACGGTACTTAACTCGTCGTCAAATGGCGTGACGGAAAGCGAAGCTCCCAGGGGAGGCTACGTAACCCTTATCGGTAGAGAAATGCGGAAATATTCCTATTTACGAAACCCCAGTGACACAAAACTACCCGTCTTGTACATGTACATTTTAATGAGGGAATGGAAGTGAAAAAAACTTTGAATAGGGTATTAAACTAAGGTAAAAATAAATTATTTTTTACTTGACTAATAAAAGATCTAACGAAAATACTCGAAAAACATCAATTATTAATTTATTTTAGCTAATTGAAAGATTTTATAAGCATAAAGATTTAAAAAGGACGCTGATTTGAACAAACCTACTCACACTGTCTTAGTGACGTCACTAAGACAGTATTTCCCTACAAACTTCATATTAACAAATCGTTTTTGACATTTAATAAAAAGTTGCTGATTTGACTAGGGGTTTAATACCGTATTATTTCTTTTATCTTATATCTTTAAACGAGCAATTCTTGTATATTTATTTATTTATTTATATATTTATTTCGGGGATCTCGGAAACGGCTCTAACGGTTTTGATGAAATTTGGTATGTGGGGGTTTTCGGGGACGAGCACTCGATCTAGCTAGGTCTCATGCCCGGGAAAACGCCGAGCAAGGCTCGGTCACCCAGATATTAATAGTAGGTACATTATGGGTTAATTTACTTTTTTAGGGTACCTCCCCTACAACAAGTGGTGTTGCATTTTTTAGGGTTCCGTTCCATACCAAAAAGGAATCCTTATGATTTCACTTTGTCTCTCTGTCTGTTACATCGCTAAATATCTCAAGAAGTACTTATGCTATCGATTTCAAATTGATAAGCAAGGGTAACCCAGATACATATAAAATGATGTGATTCTTATTATTATCATTTTTAATTTTCTGTGAAAAATGTCAGATACGTGGTGATAAGTAGGAGGTGGTTCAATATTTCAAAACCTACTAACTATGTCAAGTGGGGTGTCATATGAAAGGGCGCTTCTTGCACATTCTAAAACAGTTTTTCATTTGTTTTTTCGTCGTATAATTTTTGATTTACGAGGGAAAAAGTAAAAAAAAGTAAATCTGTTCACAATCTTTCGATAGTTTACAATCTTCGCTAGTTAAGATTATAAAGTAACGGTTTTTACAATTTTACGGTAACATATACAAACCTAATGGATTTAAAAGGAAAATTATCACAGATAAGAAGACATTACTACTTAGGTAAACAAGTGGAACTAAAAGAAAACTTTAATACTTCCTACAATTTTCTTATTTTCCTACAACTTTCGTTGATACCTTAGTTAATTTTGTCAAAAACAAAAATTTGCAATCTTTTTAGTGCTCAAAACGGGTGGAAAACTACCTAACTGCCCTTGTGGCCTATTTGCAGAATAAATGTTTGATTTTTTTTTAATTTTGTGGTACATACTTAAACCATTGTGGGTCCATTTTGGGTCTCACATATTGTAATTATTACTTACTTACTTACTGCTGCGGCGCAACGACCCGAAGTGGATCTTGGCCTCCGACACCAAAGACCGCCAGGCTTCCCTGTCCCTATATCTATCTATCCCCGTCCAGTCGACGGCGGTCTGGAGCTCAGCTAGGTCCCTCTGGACTTCGTCGCCCCATCGGTGTAATTCTTACACTGTTACCTAAATTAAAAAAAAAAAAAAAATGTGGACAATCTTACACAAATCAACCAACTACTTAGTGTTTCCTTGTAATGAATGACAGAAATATTTCTTTCGTTGCAAGTTGGTGATAGATCTTATTATTTAATTTTGTGTTAGATACGTATCTTTATTGTATTTGAAAACTATTCGACTTCTGATTTACCAAAACCCCTAATTTACGTAAAACATGAAGGTCTCCAAAGTGTCTACAAACATAAAGGCACAAGAGCGCTTGTGTGAAAGCTCGCAGGGTGGTGTATTGTGGTGAATCAGCGGAGCATAGGACGCGGAGTACAATGAGCGGCGCAGTGCGCAAGGCGGGCGGCGGCGGGTCAGGAGGGCGGAGGGCGGGCGCGCGCGCTCGGCAGCGCAGTCCGCCTCGCGCAGGACGGGAGCGGTGTTCACTCGGCGGCGCGCCGCGGCGCGACATGCCCAGCTGATGTTTATTTATACCACGAGCTCGGTGGAGGGCGCGCGCGGGAGGCCCTCCCCTCCGCGGCACCACGGTTTCGCGTGATGCAGCCGAGCGAGCTAGCCGACGCCGCGCCCGCCGCTAGCGGAAACCCCCCGCAGCGTGGCCTCAACGGCGGCCGCTTCGATTTTGACGACGGCGGCACTTACTGTGGAGACTGGGATGATGGCAAGGCGCACGGCTATGGCGTGTGCACCGGCCCCAAGGGCCAGGGCGCCTACGCCGGCTCCTGGCATTTCGGATTCGAGGTTTCCGGCGTCTACACCTGGCCCAGGTGAGAGAGTGACTTCGCCCGGGCCTCGCACATACCCGAGCGCGAATCGGCGTCCGAAGCCGCTCCAAAAATAGGCCGCTATTAATAATTGAGTTCGGTGTTTCGCTAGAAAACGCGTGTAGCGGCGGTGAAAGTGCCTCATGGCCTAATAGCGGCCAAAATATTCATATCGATCTACCTATAGGTATCGACTGATAGCGACACGTGATAACAGAAGGTACATTCCTATCGACTCGTGTTTGCTCTGCATGACCAATTAACTAGCTGTCATATTCGCGACATGCCCATTACAGGTTCAATGGAAGTCATGGCACAAATCATTATTATATCACATCTAATTGAGAACAATTTAGCATGTGCGTTTCTGATGATGTCTTAAAACAATTCACTGAGCTCATCATTCTTTTTTAACGCTTTACGAAGACCCAAGCTTCATGTCATAAGAAGTTAATCATGATGAAAGCATAAGCATACCTAGCTTACAATTATTTAGTAATGCTGATAGTTGATGCCTTCGTTTGTGTATATCAGAACTTATTAGGTACTTTCTCACAGAACTACCAGACATAAGTATCTTTAATACGATTGTGTAGGTACCTATATTTTGAATACGATTGAGTATCTATATGATGGTTAGGTTAGAACAGTTGTACCGACACAGTATGGCTCTGTCAGAATGCGTCTCAGTGCCAGGCCTTCCGGTTATTTCATCCAGCTAGCGACTGCTCCAATGCAACCCACTTTCGTCAGGTCATTGATCCATCGAATCATGGGATTTCCCTGTCATTAGGTATACCTACTTGTCACAATAATAAGGCGTCTATTGTAGTGATTGTAGTTAACTGGGACGATTAACTACTTTCAATGCCATGTCGTTACGTCGTCTATATCTGATATTAATCGGTAATCTAAGAGCGTAACTAGTATTATTGCCTCACACTAAGGATATTGTTTACTGCAGATTGATTTACCAAGGGCAGTTAACTATGAGCTGTATCTATTTACATACAGCCCGCGGCCATTATTTCGAGATGGAGGAGTCTTATACGTGGCAATTGAGACTAATTCCACTTTCGTACTTTGTACGCACAAGCTGCTGTAATTGTTTGTGAGTAAATACTAATCACCTATCTATCTCTAGTTAAGTTAAGTTAAGGCACCATGAAATAATTGAAAAATGATGGAATATATATTAGAAAATATGGTGACATTCACTTAAAAATAAATTGCTCAATTTGTAATTAGTTTTAACATTTTTATAGAACAGGCCATTTAAAGACAATACCTAAGAGATTCGGATATAGGGGGGGGGGGGGTCAAATTTAATGGGAGGAAAATCCAATTCATTCGATTAGCGGATGATATTGCAGCATTGGCAGAAAATAGTAAGGAATTACAGGATCTAATTACTAAAATGGACGAAACTTTTACTCAATTTGGACTTAAAATAAATTGTAATAAAACAAAAACTTTGGCAATATCTAAACATAGACTAAATTATACCCTAATTTCACTGCAAAACTGTACAATAGAACCAGTCAGAAAATTTAAGTATTTAGGAAGTACAATGACCAGATGTACCGCCGATATTACACAGAGAATTGCTATGGCTAAGAAAGCCTTCAATAACAAGAAGCATCTCTACTAAAAGCTAAGATATCGAAGAAAGCTAAAAAACAACTAATTAAGGTATACCTCCACATCTGGAGTATTACGTTATATGCATCTGAGACCTGGACACTGACTCAGAGGGATAGAGAGAGACTGGAGGCATTTGAAATGTGGTGTTGGAGGAGAATGGAAAGGATTACGAGGGTCAAACTGAAAGTTTCGGGAATAGAAAAAAATATGCAGTTAAATTGAATAAAAGTATTTTTATTGTTTTTCAAAGTATTCTCCTTTGTATTTTATGCACTTTTCCATGCGTTCAAACCAGTCGTTAAAACACTTATTGAACGCTGAAATAGGGGTCGACAAAATGGCTATTTTAAAAGCCTCCACTGCTTCTGCCGGTGTCTGAAACCGCTGACCACGCAACTTATCCTTGATTTTGGGGAATGTGAAAAAGTCGTTGGGACTTAGGTCGGGGCTGTATGGAGGATGGTCTAGTAGTTCGACCTTTTCACCTTCCAAATACTCATTTGTTTTCCGAGCGGTGTGAGGGCTGGCATTGTCGTGGTGAAGGATGATGCGGCGACTAGGGTTTTTTTCCTAAGTTCATCAAAGACACTCGGCAAACAAACACTTGTATACCAATCGGCATTGACCGTTCTACGATCTTCAAGAGGAATAGTAGCCACGTGACCCGATTTGGAGACAAACGTAGCCACCATCTTCTTGGCCGTGCTGCGAGAGCGAATAACTTTTGTTGGCTTGAGCTCGTCTTCGTAAACCCATACTCGAGATTGGTTTTTAGTTTCAGGCTCATATGCGTATATCCACGACTCGTCACCTGATACGACACTAAAAACTGCATTTGAGCTTCCTCCGTTAAATTTATTCAATGTTTTGCGGCACCAATTGACACGAGTCGTTTTCTGCTCGTCAGACAATAAGTGAGGGATCCAACGGGAAAACAACTTTCGCACGCCTAATTCTTCCTGTAAAATAATTTGTATCTGACTCATTCCAATCCCCAAAGACTCCTGAATTTCCCGATATGTCACATGCCGGTCTTCTTTTATCAGCTGACACACAAGGTGGACGTTTTCTTGCGTAACTGCCGATTTTGGTCGACCTTCACGCGCGTCGTCCGTGAGGGATACTCGGCCACGTTGAAATTCTGAATACCACCTGTATATTGTCGTCTTTGAAGGTGCTTCATTACTAAAGGCAGCAATCATCCGGTCTCCACATTGTTTTTGTGTTAGTCCACTTTTAAAGTCGTAATAAATCATAGCTCTTAAATTTTCACGGGACAATTCCATCATCAGCAGCGACTCAACAACTTGAAAAAACAATTGAAACCGAACCATTGTTTTTTTTTTCTATGTGGCCAGTGTGTTAATATGATGAAACTTCAGAGATTATAAAAAGGTATAATATGTGTCAAAAATAAGTTCGTATGTATTAGATTCCCGATACTTTCAGTGCACCCCTCGTAGTTGGACGGAGCGAAAAATGAATGAGGTTTTAAGCATTGTGAAAGAAAAGAGGACTATGCTTAAAACCATACAGAACAGGAGAGGACGAATGTTTGGACACCTGATACGGCACGACACCTTTTTTGTGAATATTTTGGAAGGAAAAATTGAAGGAAGAAGGGGAAGAGGTAGACCCAGATTGACGTACTTCAACCAAGTGAAGGAGAAAATTGGTGCCGTGTCGTATCAGGACGCTAAAAGACTGGCAGAGAACCGGGAAGACTGGCGATCTCTCCACCGACAAGAGCGTAGCTCTTAAGTTTGATGATGATGATGATGATGATGATGAATTTGTAATTAATGGCACGGAACACCAAAAAGAAACTTGTTCAATTCATGACTTTCGCAATACATGTATATTTCCACACTTTCTTTGCACTCCCTACTGTTGAAGAACATGTATGTATCTAACCTTAGTTAATGGTGTTCTTCAACATACCTACATAATCAGTTTTCCGAGAGTAAATGCGCTGGTTACCTGCTACAGAAAATACCGTAGGTAATCGCTTTATGTGACTTGATAATAATTCCCTTAATAACTTTGGATGCTTCATCATCAATTTCACTTTAGAATCTGTATTTTGATGAGAATTAGTTGTTACGTAAATTGAGCATGACAATTACCGCACGCTTCGCGTCCGAAAAGGAGAGAAGGAAGATGTTATACTCAACACACCGTGCGGTAAATAGAGAAAGCTTAGATAGCATATTTATCGCCCTTGCCTTCGGCTCGGCTTAGATCGCAATTCCAGCGATCTGAGACATTCTTTGTTTTTCACACCAATTTATATATCACGCAAGGGCAGTATACAAGCTTTTGATCCTGGTTAGGAATGGGATCGATTGGCATCAAAAAGTTTGTCAAAAATTACCTTTTTCTCGTATCATGTATGTCTTTTCCAAAACCTGTAAACCAATCTTCATTAATATGAAATCAAGGGAAGGTCTTCCAAGGATATTTTCGCGTAGCAGCACAGAATCTGATAGCTGCCCTCACTGACCCAAAAAGGAAATCCACCCTGTGTACTTTATTGACAAGAAAATATATACATCGATACAACAATAACTTAAAATACAATATTAAAGCTCACTTAAATCTAAAAATAACGGCCCTTAAGGTAATGTACCAAGCGAGGTTAGCTTAATGCTGCATTATATACTTGTATTTCTACTAATATTGGTTTAAATAACTTGACATGAGGCTTTAACATCCTTGGCGTGGCTCTTATATTCTTATTTTGACCTCACCATAAAGCGAGGCGCGTGACCTCGGCAGGGCTGTTAGTTAACCCTTTCCAGGTCAAGTTGACTGCACGTGAGCTTTCACCCTTCGAACTCACGTTCTAAGAAAGCAACAAGTTGACTGAACCCCGCCCGATGTTTTCTTAATTTTGAATGGTTGCAAAACTCCTCATGTATCTGGAAAGAAAACATTGTGGAACAGCCTAGCTGACAAACTGAGTTCATTCGTTATTTCCACTGTCCATGCTAATGCACGATTAGGAAATCCTGTATAATATATGTATAGTAACTTCAAGCTAATAAAGGCTCGGCAACGCGCTTGTGTTTTTCGGAGTTGCAAGAGTCCATGGGCTACGGTAGTAGGGTGTCTGCTTATTTTATTGCCATTAGGCAGGCTGTTTGACAAGATAATAAATTGGGCATGGTCGCTTTCATGCCCATTAAGAGGAGGGGTAGGGCAACCTCTCTCCATACAAACTTTGTGCAGGATTTACTTCGTTTGTGTTTGCATTAAAGTTATGATTTTTGGTCAGTATGCTTATTTTTCTGATAGCTATTTCGTGATGTAAATTTTTTTTATTAATTTTTATTTATTTTTTATTTTGATTTTTTTAAATATTTCAAAATTTTCACATCACGATCTTCGCATATCTAATATTTACAACCAAAAAAATATTATATTTGTTAGTGCCAAAACCGACGAATAAAACGTGCACAAAGTTTGTATGGGGAACGCCTTGCCCTACCCTGCGCCTTAAAGCCTATACCTACTTGAAAACGTAATAATATGGTTTACGGTTGAATACTTCTATTTTTTTATAAGACCGCACCTAAGAATATTTATTTATTGCTAGTTTTAAACCTACGTTTTAAATACACAAGTTAATTTAACTTAATCACACAAATACAAAATGCCCTATTAAATATTTAACGATAAAGATTATTTGGTAGCAAAACTCTCATTGCACTTATATATGTACGTAGTACGTACATATATAGGGTGGATTTTCTTTTTGGGTCAGTGAGGGCAGCTACCAGATTCCGTGCTGCTACGTGAAAATGGTTTTAGAAGACCTTCCTTTGATTTTGAATTAATAAAAAATGGCGTTTTCAGATTTTGGAAAAAACATACAGGATGCGAGAAAAAGGTTATTTTTGTCAAACTTTTTTTTGATGCCTATCGATCCCATTCCTATTCAGGATCAAAAGCTTGTATGGGACCAAAAACATTTTTCCGACTAAAAAAGCCACAAATCAAGGAAAACTTTTCCCGGATCTCGGTAACGGCTCTAACGATTTTGATGAAATTTGGTATGTAGGGGTTTCCGGGGACGAGCAATCGATCTAGCTAGGTATCATGCGCGGGAAAACGCCGAGCAAAGCTCGGCCACCCAGATATTACACAATGATTTTATTAGCTATGCATAAAGGTTGGCTAGATATGAAATATTCACTTGACAATGGCATAACTGATTTTATGTCACACCTGGCCATAAAGCGGCAATTACCGTACGCTCCGCGCGCGGGAAATCCCACTTCCTGGCCAGGGGGTGACATAAAATGTTGTACTTAACACGGGCGGTAATAAAGAAAGCCCCAGATCGCATATTTATCGCCCTTGCCTTCGGCTCGGGCGTCAAATACCTGCGATCTGAGACATTCTTTGTTTTACCGCCCTTGTTAAGTAATGTACTATTGACATATTTGACAATGACAGATATGTCGTAGTTTTTTCAGTCCGTGAGTTTTTCATGGACTAGGATTACGTTTTCGAGTGTAGACCTCTTAGATATGATATGATATCTTAAACACTTGTCTACTAAAATTTCATTTTTAATACAGTTGCTCAAAAAGTGGTACTTTATGTAGCTGTATATCGTGCGCAAAGTTGGATTTCGCGCACTAGTGCTTTTTACTTTTCCAACTTTTTTAAATTTACTGTTGACCCAAGCCATACATCCAACCAAAGAGTTTTAGGTTGAATCACTTTACTTATTTATTTAACAAAGCAAAGGCCATTAAAAGTAACCTTCTATAATATATAATAAAACATTAAAAATGCATATTAAACAAGTTAATTGGTTACCAAATATTAAAACATCTAAAACGGTATTCAAAAAGTTGACTGATTGAGTAGATTAATGACCGGAAACAGTATTATGCAAGACCTCTAATTAATAGAGTATTATGGAAGACCGTCGCGCCGGATGTGAATGAACGCTTGTCTTTTTTCGCCAAAAATACATTTAGTTACTTAAAAATCAAATAGAAATTAATTATAAAATGAAAAATAATGATTTATTAATATTTACATGTAATTAAACTACCATGTGACATAAAATCTCCTCCAAAATAGTTTTTGATTTGGCTAAATGCTGACAACCATGGCCTGTTGAAAAAAGTCAATCAATTAAAAGTTAAACCGACTTTTTAATTCCCGCTTCTTTGTACATGATTTCAAGTTTTAATTTTGTAGTGAGTTGTATTGTTTTAATAATATTTTTGTGGTATGTGTGATTTATACGATTGTTATATAAAGTGTATTTCTGTATGTAAACTACGCCAGATAGACCAGGTCAGTACTCAAAGCCCAAAATGGGAAGTAAAAGTATTGTGTTTTGTATCTTTTAATTACTGTTTTATTTTAGTTTCTTTGATATTTTTTGAAAAAAACGTCGTTTGATACACGTGCGGAAGTGTCATTTTCACTCGTCCCGAGTCTTGTCCCTCGCCCGTCGGCTCGGGCCAAGACAACTCGGGACTCGTGCAAAATGACACACCTTCCGCACTAGCATCAAAATGTACTATTACCATGCTACCTACCTGCATGTCGACGAGTGCTACGCGCTACGCTCGTAGCTAATAACATTTTTTTCCGCATTTCCGCTTTTAGCGAAAACTGTACTGAATGTGTTAAGTAACATGCATCTAACAACTTTCGAACCCACGACCTCCAGATTCAAATCGCGTGGCTTGTCGCTCAATTACTGTGGCTCCTTCAGTATTATAATAATTATAATAGTTAATAAAAAGCGGCCAAGTGCGTGTCGGATTACGCACAACGAGGGTTCCGTACCGACACCTACAAGTCCACATTTCAAAACACTATTTAATACCTTGAATCAAAAAAGGGTCGTATCTTCATAGGGAAGTCACGGCACTTACGTCTTTTTGTTTGTGCAAGACAGTTTTTCAGTGATAACTCAAAAACCCTTAATCCCATCTTGTTCAAACCAATTTTCGTTGAAAGCATTTATTATTATACACCACCTCAATTTTTTTCAGAATTTTAATCTTCATAGTTTGGAAATTAGAGGGAAGACGGAGGGACGGAGGGACACACACATGTTGTACGACTTTGGGAGCTAATATCCGGTTACATGTATGGGGTGCCACCCCTAAAATATTTTTTTTCCTTATTTCACATCACATTTATATAACGGTTCATAGAATACATCTTCCTACCAAATTTCATAATTGTAGTACTTATAGTCTCCGAGTAAACCGGCTGTGACATACGGATGGACAGACAGACATACAGACATGACTAAAAAGGCTAATACAGCGATACCGTTCAGGAAGGCGCTAGTAACAACTCTGGATTGAATTTGGAACGGCAGTAGGTAGGTACATACCATGTGCTCTTTCTCAATCGTAATCTAATATTGATGCGTCAGTGGCGCGCGGACTTTTAGCCTAGTGCAATTAGACCAATTTCCTTCCAAACCCGGACATTGATAATTACTAATTGAATTCTTTTGGGATATGTTCGGACACTGTTCAGGTTCAGAATGATGCTCACGAAAGTCCAGAGACCTCCCAAGTGGTTTAGCCGAGATTATGACGTCATCTTTTTTTGTATGGGAAAAAACAAAAATTGTCCTAAAACTGTTGTGTCAATCAAATGAAAGGGCTTTTTGAGCCGATTCTAAAAATATGTCGCATTATTACATTTCAGTCACTTATTCTAAATTAAAATAATTTTCAAAACATATATGTCGGACATATAACATTCGTCCCTCTCGCACTTACATACTGGACAGTAAGGGACGAATGTTAAATGTCCGACATATAAGCGATCATCTTACCCCTCTGCCGCGACCAAGACCGGTGCATGTTTATTATTATTTCATGTCTAATTATAGTAATTATAGATAGTAACAGTACATATAGTAAGTTATACGTCAGTAATGTTCAATTGGCACAGTACTTACATTGATTGAGACATCTATGACAGCGCTATGCCGTAGAAACTCGTAGCAGTAGTTTGCTGTAGATAGTACCTACATGGGTTTATCCGACTAAAGGCAATTGAATTGAAATCGGTTTTTATTTTTTTATAAGTTAAGCTTAGTTCCGCTTATATATGTACTTGTGTTATAGTGTGATGTTTATTATATTTCAATGTCTGAGACTCACGGGAGTTTTCTATTTAAAATTGCGCAGTATTTATTAAATTCCTTTTTCCGTTTCTATTTATGAGTCCCTTTAATTGGCTTTGTATTACTACCTAAGTCTATCATAATTTAGTAGCTGTTGGTACTTCTTAAACTAAATAAATAAACAGACGAATGAATATTGAATACGCTAGCTGGGCTGGTACTTACACTTATAGAATCACTTTAGTAACTTGGTAACAGGCAACGTTGGCGGCGTTTCTAAGTTGCATGTTCAGTGATCTACTCGCAGCAAGCACTGTGCTTTACGAGGAGTGAATTGCTACGTATTTCGATTATTCTAGACAAAAACTAAAATAAAATTAAACGGCAATTACACTGCGTCGTTCACCTAATGCGGTCGCCGCATTCATTTTAAATGACTTAGGCCAACAAACGTCGTCTGTACACTAGTCTGTCCGCCTACTACGGCGACTTGGCAGCTGTCGATCGCCGAATGCGGCCGACTAACGCGTTCTTTACACTTTTGCGGTCGCCGCATGCAGCATGCGGCGAACGACTAAGTGTAATTGCCGTTTAATGCTCCATATCATGTTAGCTCGGAAATCAAACACAAACACACAAATTGATTATGGTGGTTGTGGTTGCTGGTGGTGGTTAAGCGCATCTATGTGTTATATATTACGAATACAATATGAACTACTTTCCGTTCCGCCACTGGGCTCGTATTCAATAATGTCCGTCCGTCGTCTGTCACACAGGTTTTACAGCCAAACGGTTGGAGCTACAGGCTTCAAATTTACACAGTATAAGCATCTTGTTGGCCAGAAGCCATACAAATAGTCAAAACTTATTTTTAAATGTTTTTAAAGGGGGCTCCCATACAGCTAAATAGGGGCGCAGAAAAAAAATTATCCTACCCTACCGAGTGGGGTATCGTTGTATAGAGCTCATTGAGTAGATACTTACTATATTTTTAATTTAAAAAAATATTTGAAAGCAAAAGAATGAGAAGCCACCAAAGTCAGCTTATTTACGAAATTTTGTTCTGAAGAATTTTTTAACTTCCCAAATACCCATAAACTTAAAATTTGGTAATAATGTTTGTTATTACGTATATTTTACCAACAAATACTAATATATTGATAAATTAGATTTTTTCTTTGAAATTTCCTTACTTTTCCTATAAAAACCAACTTAACTTTGCGGTCGGTTTGGAACCCTAAATGTGCGAAGTCCGACTCGCACTTGGCCGGTTTTTATGCTGACCGTGCTGATGATTCGTAATCTATAAACTATTTCAAGACCGGCATGTTTTGTAAACTAGTAAGGTAAATAAAAATTATAACTAGGTAATCTTGGACCGAAAGCGACATCGTTGTTACGTTTATTGTGTGACCTCTATTCCAGATTGTAACCGGGATATACGATCGATCGATAGACTGCTTCACCACACAGACATTTTACAGTAAATACCGTGGCAAAGTGAACAATAAACCGCTGAAGTGTACCTACTGTTAGTTACAATAATAAGTGTAGAGTCGTCCTCGTCAGTGAACTCAAGGCCGGTTCTTTACAACTGAAGTCTGTTGATTTAACTTGTAATATTCAGTTACGTTACCGCAGAATGTGTAGCAGGCGCGATATAAATAGAGGTTAAGCTCGCGTTATTCCGACCGACGTCTCGAGCGGAAAACAGACCAATCCATTATCTTGCCGCATAAGTAATAAAAAAAAAACAACGGGTTGCACTCCGGGAGTGCCGGCAGAAGTGAAAACTCAATAAAAATTAGTAAATGGGTCATTGTCAGATTTAGGTGCGCGTCTTTTCGGTGGACAGGACATGCCAAAAGTTAAGGGCTACAAAGCTTAATTTTCGATTGATCTGATAACCCGCATAATCTGTAATTCCGTGTCTATAAATCCATATAATAAAAACGTAAATTACATGCACACAAGCCGTTAACTATTGTCCACCGAATGGACAACTTTTGTTTTTCCGACTGACAATGACCCAAATAACAAAGATATTCATATCGGTATCGGTATCCGTATCGGTATCCGTATCTGTACTGTACTCATACTCATGTTCATATTCGCATAATCCATTTACATAATATGTCCCGAGTATCATTGTGTCTTAAGCATCTAAGACCAGGAACCTGTACCACAATACTTTACAAGCGTACAATTCGACAAATTTGTGAACTTTTTCTATGGAAAATTGTGCAATTTTGTCAAATTGTAGACTTGTAAAGTTTTGTGGTATAGGGGCCAGCTGAGTTTAGCTGAGTTGACACCTCCTAACATCGCAATCACGATTACTAGGAGCGGTCAACTAGCTGGTCTTAGAATCTTAGAATCTGTCGCGAGTTCAACAAATTTTCCCCAGTACAAAAGTGCTCAGAGCCGCTAAAGAAGTTTTCACTTCAAAAATTGTAAGCAATACTACCTATTTCCCATTTTTATTTCTTTAGATTCGTTGAGTGTGCTCAGGAACTCCTCGAGCTCATACCGCCTTCCCCCTTCTTCCATCAGATATCCAAACGACGTACGACTGGCTACTTTCATTACCTGGTCAAAATCATCTTTTTTTATAATGTGGTTTGGTATTCGAATGGTGTATGTAGGTACTTCCGAGTTCAAATAACCTGGACCTTTTTAAGGTACGAGTGAATCTTCTGGGTGAGCTCGCATAAGCGTCGGCCTCATTTTCAATTTAAAAAAATATATATGACTGGTTAGAATTAGGCGTTTATTTAAGAAAATTTAATTTAGCTGTTTGCTCTAAGGAAGAACCCAAATTTGGTGTATTTTGAAAATTAATTTTATTTTTTAGGAAATATTATATTATTAATATCTATTCATTTAATGTGACTCGTTTACTTTCTTTGTCTATTCTAACAGAATCGTGCTCTATCAAGGTCATAGGTCCCCATTACCCTTATGTGCCCAGGGCCTCAAATTGGTTAAAGACGGCCCGGCCCTGTGCGTTTCCGTTACTGTCACCCGGGGAGGTACCCTAAAAAAATTTTTTTTTAAAGATTTTATTCTACCGTTTTCTCCGCGTCATCGATATGTATACTCATGCCAAATTACAGCTTTCTAGTACTAACGGTTACTGAGAAAAACGGGGGTCGAACGGACGGACGGACGGACGGACGGACATGGCGAAACTATAAGGGTTCCTTGTTTACTACGGAACCCTAAAAACTGAAAAAATCAAATTACTTCAATTTCCCGAAACGTGGGGTGGGGGCTTCAGGGGTTTTTTTTATTATTTGTTGGTATCCCGAAATCGAATTATAAACCGACTGAATGATGGGACATCAATTCTAAGCTGGCTTCTATGGTAGATTTATACTACGCGATGTGATCGGTTTATACAGGGGGGGGAAACTTAAAGAAAAGACCAATTTCGCGTGAATTTGGCGTAGAAAGTGCTGCCTCCTATTATATTTGATGTCGACATATTTTGTGTAATCCGTCTCAAGCAGGTTTCGTTTTCATTTCATCTATCCCAATACAATTAATCAAAGCTGAACGTGAAAAGAAACGTTATCGTAAAATTAAATTTTCTACTCTATGGTCGTATGGTTGCCATGGTTATTTTTAAATATTGAAATAACACGTGTGTCAATAACGTGTCAACATATTGAAAATAAAATAATGCTAATTATAAAATTTTCTGCATTATTCTTGTGAAAAGCAGTTAGTGATATAGATCTACAAAGTCAAGTTGATGTATCATTTTCTTAAAAGTGCTTTTTTAAGAACTTTTCGGAAACGCCTTTTCCCAGATTGAATACGATGTGTTATCGGATACGCCGAGTTAAGTAAGTATTTTTTAATTCTTTATTTACTATCCCTGTTCACACCGATGCGATGTTATATTTATATTCCAATCAATTGAGGTAGGTAGTCTGTTTTGCCGGGTGGTTATGCAGCTCATACATAAATGAATATCAATGAAAACAGTTGGTTACTTAGCAATATAAACGTTTGAGTATTGAATTACGTGAGCTATACGATAAACGAATATGAAGCCCACTTTCTTCTTGTTGTTGTCTTTGAAATTTGAAATAGGTATAGTAGATAATTAGAAACATAATTTCAAAAATACATACATACCTCCTACACTTTCATCTCATTATTTAATGTTATGTTTTGCAGATGCATAGTGCATACAATCATGCCACGTCCTCATGCTGAGAAAAAGTCAGGACAGCGGTATTTTCAACATGGATGTCAATTGTTGGAGAAAACAACAATTATCCTGGGCCAATACATGAAATCAGGAAGATACAGCGTGCATCCATTTCAAGGTGAAAAAAATGGATACATCTTTTTGTAGACGATCGTACTTCACCAATTCGTTTACCAGTTAGTGATTGAAGAAGTTAAACAAATCGCTACAAGTTATAGGTAATCGCATTTAATCCTCCTTTTAATATACTATTCATAAATAAGTTAGTCAAAAATAAATAAATGATATTATATATACAACTTAATTTTATTAGTCTCCTGACTGGAATAATTATTTGTGTACAAATCACTTAACCCTTTCAGTACGGCGTGATTATAATTTGTACTCAAATTGGACGAGTTAACTCGCCAATCCGAGAAAGATTTTTTATAGATAAAAGTAAACAATAGAATACTGTTCATGTACTATCTACCTACTGAGGCATCTTAACCTTCCCGTATAAACTTCCCCATTTTCATACTAAACAATGATAGTAAATTATGACTTCTGAAAAGAATAACTTTATTACCATTATTCAATTTAAAAAGTGGGAAGTTGCCACGGGAAGTTTAAGATGTCACAGTGGGTGGATGGTACATGAACAATATTTAACGGATAATATTATGGGTGTGTGTGTGTCCACGCACACAGACACACGAAATTAGTCCACACCAAATCCGTGTGCGGCGCTTGTGCTCACGAGTATCCAAGTTTTCACGCGAGATGGCTCTCTTTACCTGATATATATTATTATACTCTTTGGGTTTATATGTGAAATGTTTGGAGGTTATTTTGATTTAATTTACATATTTTTCCTATTTCATCAAGTGTCTCATGATATAACTAATGATTTAGCTCAGTAACTTGGTACCGGTGAGATTTTAGAAATAAACACGGGTCCAAAATGCAAAGAAAATGTACTTACGCAAATTACGCATGGAATGTAACATCCGCCTTTTTTCGGTCGAGTTTGCTTTTACAGCCCAACACTGAACACCCCACCATGTTTGCACTGAACACCCAAACACTACGGATCTGATAATTGGTAAATTATTATTCATTTAAACCAAACTTATCATTAATTCTCTATTTATAAAATGCACTACCAAATATTGCCAATTTGTTTTGCAATCTTCATAAAGTAACTTACTTATGCAATCTTCTTGACACAAAACTTTGACACAAATACAAAATTTTTCGATCGGTGATAAGGACAAAACATCGCACTATTTTCTACTTCCTCTCATAGGAATCGCAATAAGGCTATCTTTCTCTTACAAAGCGTGTCAGGCCCTTGGTATTTTATCCATCACTCTTGGCCACTAGGTATTTTGAAGGGAACTGTCACCGTATTTAGGGACAATAAGAACTACTTTCCATGAGAATTTATTTGAAATATGATCTTTACGGAAATCGGTCAGTCTGGCTATCCGATATTGGACTTTGGAAACGCTTTTTTAGCGACAATAAGAGCTACTTTCCATGAGAATTTATTTGAAATATGATCTTTATGGAAAATCTTAGGATTGTCTTAAAACAGTTAGAACCTTGGCTTTCTAAGAAGACCAGCTGGGGACCCCTCGTAACATAGCAATCACGATACTAGGAGGGGTCAACTAACCTGGTCTTGGAATTTATCGCGAGTTTATACATTTTTCCCCAGTACAAAAGTGCTCAGCGCCGCTAAAGAAGTTTTCACTTCAAAAACCGGCCAATGCATGTCGGGCCACTCGCAACATAGGGTTGCGTAGTTATCCGCCGTCATATGTGAATTAATATTTTGAAAATTCTCCAGCTCATATTTAGTATGTGTTTGACATTATTTAATTGTAACCAATGAAAATTGTATGAAAGTTTGCTTTTCCAAGTACATTTCTTAAGTTTTGCTATTCTAGTTTGCTTTTCCAAGTATACATTTCTTAAGTTTTGCTATATGTACTCGTTAACTAGTAATTTCTACTTAGTTTCGAAAGTTTTCTTTTTAAATTCTTTTTAAGGTAACTGACCCAATACATGACATTCAATCTTATGTCATGATGACAGAGTTGACCAATACGTGTCATCTAATGGACATTAAGGTGTTACGTTACCACTTTTTTTTTCACCCACCCAGTAGCCACCGTTTAGCTGACAAGGGACACTTGGACAACAAAAATTATCACTTAGATAGATATAAAAGAGAAATGGCAGCCTCATTTAAGGGCCTTTGCCAATGACACACGAAGGGATAAATTAGTTAGTTAGATATTAAAGAGAAATGGCAGCCTCGAGGACTTTTGCCAATGACACACGAAGGGATAAATTAAGTAAAATTGAATAAAATCACTCAGCAAGAAGAAAAAGATGTGACTCTCGCCAAGATGGCGGCGAAAGTCCAAATTATCACTTTAAAGCTGAATAAAATATCGAGTCATGAAAGTGACTTTGACTGACTGATTTGATTCTGTCTCTAGTAGCCTTGCTTTTTTTTATTGTATCGCTCGAATTGAGAACAGTAGAGTACCTATATACATATACTCCTCGGGGATGACCCTGTTTTTGTCTTGGGCGCGCTAATCCCTCACTGCACCCAGGAAAGTCTTAATTTCCGAGGCGAGAGGAATTAACTCATAGCACCCTCGTTCCAGTCAGGAGTAAATTCCGGAGTTCTTCGTTACGTTCAGGGTTTAATATCGCGCCCGTGACACAAAACAGTGCTTTATCCCCTAGGTGTAAAATCTACTATTATTTCATTAGGTAAGCAGGTAGAACGAACAACTTAAACAAAGAACTTAAGTGGTGCGTCATACCTATCGTGTTTATTTAGTGTATATAAATAAAGGTCGTTATTATTACTTATGTGAAAGACGTACTCGTAACTCATTTATGCATGCTCAAATTTGCTTACCAATTAGGAGAGCAGTAGAAAAGAAATACCTCAAGTACTTACCTAATTTCGCCAAGCTCACGTAAATCCATACAAATATAATAAAGTATAACTAGTAACGCTTAAACCACTTAATAGGTTTAGATGAAATTTAATTTGGCATGGAGAGAGCTATCGCGAAGATAGACATAGGATAGTTTTTATCCCGGTAATCATCCCCTAAGGGTTAAATGGGGATGAACGTTTGTATATGAATGAACTAAATAAACGACTTTCACACGAACGAAGTCGCGGGTAAAAGCTAGTTAATTAAAAGGCGATTTACATGACGTGCGAGTTAGTTTCACTGTTTCAGCAACAATTAATAGAATAAACTTTCAGATTAAGTGTGAAGTACATTCCTACGAGTGTGCGTCTGCTATCTTCAGTCGTAAATAATGTGTGGAAATAAATTCCCTATCGGTAATAACCGGCAAATCTGTTAGCTCTTATTATACAATCGACAATATCCTACTCTATACATTGTGGTATTCCTAACCTCTTTGCAATAAGGTACAAAAGAGGTTAAGTAGCTTAGCTTAGCAGTCTGATTATGCACGAGTGCAAATTTCAAAAGGGTTGGTAAGACTGAAACAAAAATCATCACTTTAAAGCTAAATATCATGCAAACGGAGTACTTATTGAATCAAATAATGAAAGCTATGAGCTATCCAACGATACCCACACAAAGGGATTAGGTAGATCGTGTATTCGTGTCTCAAGAGAGCCAAATTATATATTTACAGCGAGGGCCATGAATCGAGCTAGGGGTATATTGAATCTCGAGCGTAGCGCAGTGACGTAATGTTACTACCGTGTGACACAAACTGCTTTTCACACCGTCTACGAGTATAGGCCCAATGCTGAAAACATGTAATGCCTTACAAATACTTTTGTTACCGAGTGGCAGATACTGCTTTTCATACCGTGTATGAGGAAAAGTGTCATTGTTACCGATGAGGGAAGAAATATACGACTTTGATCCCGCATTCGGGCTCTAAACATAACCGATTTGAGAACAGATACTGCTAAACAGCAGAATACTGCTTTTCATACCTTCTATGAGGAAAAGTGTCATTGTTACCAATGAGGGAAGAAAAATACGACTTTGATCCCGCATTCGGGCATAACAAAAATCATTTTAAAGCTAAATATCATGCAAACGGAGTACTTATTGAATCAAATAATGAAAGCTATGAGCTATCCAACGATACCCACACAACGGAATTAGGTAGATTGTGTCTCAAGAGAGCCAAATTATATATTTACAGCGAGGGCCATGAATCGAGCGAGGGGTATATTGAATCTCGAGCGTAGCGCAGTGACGTAATGTTACTACCGTGTGACACAAACTGCTTTTCACACCGTCTACGAGTATAGGCCCTCTGCTGAAAACATGAAATGTCTTACAAATACTTTTGTTACCCAGTGGCAGATACTGCTTTTCATACCTTGTATGAGGAAAAGTGTCATTGTTACCAACAAGAGAAGAAATATACGACTTTGATCCCGCATTCGGGCTCTAAACATAACCGATTTGAGAACAGATACTGCTAGACAGCAGAATACTGCTTTTCATACCTTGTATGAGGAAAAGTGTCATTGTTACCAATGAGGGAAGAAAAATACGACTTTGATCCCGCATTCGGGCTCTAAACATAACCGATTTGAGAACCTACTCCTTTTTCGGGTTCCGTAGTAAACAAGGAACTCTTATAGTTTCGCCATGTCCGTCCGTCCGCGGCAAAACTCAGTAACCGTTAGTAGTAGAAAGCTGTAATTAATTTGGTATGAGTATGACATATTGACCACCCCGACAAAACGGTACAATAAATTCATTAAAAAAAAAGTTGTTATATAGACATACCTAATATACCTATACACGCAAGTGGAAGTGCAATTGTTTTTTCACGCCTGCTATACGGAAAAGAGTTATTGTTGCCCTCAAATGAGGGTAGAAAAGTACAAATTGTTCCCTCATTTGAGGGCAATGCCTGATTTTTTTTTCTGACTGCGGAACGGGAATGGAAACGAAAGACATTGATTTGGTAAAGAAGTACCGATTGGTATTTCTGTCTACTGTCATATTGTTGGGTTGTTCAATTTATTAGGCGGTACTTTTTTCATGAATATTCTAAAGAGTATTTTACTAATTCCAACATTTAATCAAATGTGTTTTCTTTCACAGTGGAAGTTCATTCGAGGGGCAATGGCAGAACGGCAAACGGCACGGGCTGGGCGTGGAGACGCGCGGCCGGTGGCTGTACCGCGGCGAGTGGACGCAGGGCTACAAAGGACGCTACGGCGTGCGTCAGAGCACGACCAGCAACGCCAAGTACGAGGGCACCTGGGCCAACGGGCTGCAGGACGGCTACGGCTCGGAGACTTACGCGGATGGCGGTTAGTATCCTCGCATTAGTTTTGCTACATACATAGACCTTTTCTCGAAAATGACCAGCAAAGTGTGTAGTTTAAGGTCAGATCAAAATTAAAAAAAATAAAAACATTGCAGGCCGCCTTGAATGTTATAATATAATTTCCTTTAGTTTTCGAGTTCCAAACTTAAAAAAAGTTGTAACAGATATATAAAAGACGGCACTGGGGGCCAATTTTTGAGTGTCGAACGCTCGACTTTTCACTCGAGATCTACCAAAATACTATGACGTTGATCGACGAAAAGTCGAGTGTTCGACACTCAAAAATCGGCCCCCTGGTCGTATTCAATTAATTCAACTCGTATTTTTCTGTTGGAAACGCGACGTTTATGTATGTACCCCAAAAAATGTGCGATTTTTTTTTTAAAGTATAATATTAACTGATGTTTGCCTGCGCAGTCTAAAACAAACTCGGCGGGCAATCCCTTCCTTCCCGTCCTTTGTAATAATGTAGGTAGGTGCTAAGCACATGTAAGGGTTAGGTTTTACCTATACGGGTTTTAGACTGGTTGAATAATAAAAAAGCCTTTCCAAGCTGTTCAGGCAAAAAAATTATCACATGAATTGAGTCACATCGGATTATAAACTTTCGGAACAAGCCTCAAGATTACCTGAGGCAGATTACTGCAGGTATTGTAAAAACAATCTGACCTACTTTCTCATGCATGACTCATTTTCACTAAGTACGCCTTGCACAGGCGTACTTACGTTGAATCAGATGTTGAAAATATGAAAATTATATTTGGAACAACATGACTGTTATATAGTTGGGTTGCAGTAGTATGTAATATTGAAAGGCTTTTTTATCTCCCATGGTTGTTATGCGTGTGATATATTAATGTCGTGAAGACAATTTAGTTTGACATTACGCATAGAATCTGATATCAGTTTGTTAGATTGTGACATTTGTGACCCTGAGGACTAAATTGACCTTCTAAATCTTGGTAACAGTACGAACCTAGCCAAGGCTAGGCTACGCAATGCTACGAGTGCTACGTCGTAGCAACTAGCATTTTCCGCTTATGGTGAAAAAGCCGACAGGCAGCACGCTCGACTTTTTCGCTCAGAACTGTCTAAAACGATGAAATACTATTTTTTCGAGCGATAGAAAATTTAAAGTCGAGTGGCATTGACCACTCGTATATTCAATTCCAAAAGTAGAAATTTAACAAGCATTTATATAATCGTATCATACGGAATATAATTTGTTCCTCTTGGAATTAATATTAGACTAACAATATTGATTTCAGCACTCAATAATTATGCTACAACATAACCTCAAATCCAGAGTCAATTATTATTACAACATTTTCTTATTTCTCAAAATTCTAAAACTCTATTCGAATATTCATAAAGTGCAGCTAAGTATTCTATCACATTTGCGAATGCATAGCATAGCATTACTATCCATATCCATATATAATCCATATATCGTTTAAAAATGCACACTTAGAATGACACTTTTATTCCGTCAATCATTGCCCGCCGAACAGTCTTAATTTCATACTCATTACAAAGTTCGCGGATAAGATATTCTCCGGCATGCGGCGGTTTGGCAAGCGTAATCGGCTTTATCGGCCACTTGAGCTCCTAAATAAAATGCAAATATGTCTTCGCTAAAGAATGCTAAACATATTAAAACAACAAAGCTGTAATGAAGTATTGATAATCTAATTTCCTCAGATCGCGCACGTGTTTGTGATGGGCAGACACTCGGGCACACACGCACTTTTGCCGCGGAATCCTCGCATTGAGAAATATCACTATTCTATTATTTTTCTCGAATATCGTGCCAACTAACACTGTGTCTGGAAACTAATTAGAATTAATTCAGCCTTGCAATAACTAAATGATTTTTCATGAGATCGACATCATGAATCGTCATGCCATTATTACACCGATGACTCATGTATTGTATAAAGTTAGAGTCATTCATAAATTCCTAAAAGTTATTACGTCTTTGACACCTTTTTCGTTCGTTACTCACCATTATACGTAGCTCATCCGGTCAGAATGTTGCCCTAGCACGAAATGCTCCATTCATGTCGCGCCGCACGTAGCAGCTCATTCACGATTTTACTGTTACGTACATACCCTCTTCCATTATGCCAATAACGTCTATAAAAGAGCGTAGATGTGAGCAACCTTTTGACTAATGAGCAATATGCGAAGAGAGTATCAAGATGTGACAGTCAAGTAAATTTTGATGGGTATATGAGACAGGGAGATAAAACTGTCATTATTAGTTAAATTGCAGTGCCTATATTATTTGTGTATTGTAGTAATAAGAGGACTAATGATATTTGTTTAGATAAACAAATTAACTCTACTGCATCGTTATGGTTTTGCGGTTTTTGGCAATCGAAAATTAGACGATGACCGCGACTGCCGTCTGACGTCATCTCCTTGGTCCCCATTATAGAATTTCCTAACAGATGTGCGAGTTTTTCATCGCTTTTCTTGCCTATTTAGTGCCAAATTATGTCCATTGTATATGTGCATGTAGATACATCGGTAGTTACGTTTTAAATTTAGATTAACTGTTATGCTTCTTCAACAGAGAGTAACATTTTATGTAGGACTGTATTATTAAAATTTACTTAGCTTCGCTAATGTTTCATACGTCGAAACGATAACCCCAGCTACAAAACAGGGTTTCACCACAAAGCAACGGTTACATAGGTAAGAGTCGTGTCCCACTTTAATTCAGTTTACTGATAAAATTTGTAATGATTGCTTGAAATCATCACAAATACACTGTTCTTCGCGGCCATACCATGAGAATTCTAACTAGTCGTTAAGTCTATAAAAGCGTGAGCGTACTATAGATATAGCTGCGATAATTAAATAGGGCACGGCTATAACTGCTAAAAGCTTTTTGGTTTAATAAGTGGTAGGTAGGACGAGAGTCGGTGCGGCGACGGAAAACCGCGTTGCAGCCGCCGCCCCGGTCCACGGCCCTCGTGTTATATATAGCCAGGCACGCTCGCCGATTCGCTCACGGCACACAATGTCGACCACTCGTACAGACCAGCCCGTACAATAAAATCTCTATAAAGACCTTAGGCATAAATCAATATGATTTGGTATTATCTTAAAGCAAGCCAAATAAAAGTCGTGGATGTTTTTCTATTGGGCATGGGCATCAACGTAAGCATTACTGTTCCGATTAGATACATAATTGGCAGGTAACAATTTGTTACGAGTGTCTCATTTTATTTATGGAATAAGACTTTCCATTTCTCTATTTGAAATGTTAATGTCCTACCTACCTGGAAAACTGAACACGAATAAAAAATTGGGAATAGGTACTTTATCATGTCATGATTCGGAGTAAGAAAAACCTAAAATTTCCACATTCCAAAGGAACAAAAATTAAAAGCTAATTTTTTATCACCCTAATTACTAGTACCTTGGCTGCGATTAAATGGTGTTTTACCCAAAATCCCATTAATTAATGAGTGAAATTAAGTTAGAGCTAAACTTATTTAGAAACGGTCAAGGACGGGAGCTAAAAGCCATTATCAGTAATATCACTGACGAGCTGTCCCGCGAGGCTTAAGTTGTTAACAGCGTTATCTACGCCTGATAAATTAAACGCTAATTGATATTATTACAGGTACGACTCAAACGTAAATGTTTTTTTCGGTAAAGTAGGTTAAGTACTTCTGCGTATGCATGAGCTTGCTAGTGGTAGAATATCTATCTATTCTGATGGTACAGTCAGTGTCATATAGTATAATAGAATTTAGCGGCCAAAGTAGTCAAATAGTTCGGTACACCACAAACGGTAAAGTTCAAATTTGAATGGCAACTAGAGCGAGCTTTATAGCTGTAACAGACGATCGAACCTGGTGCGCTCCGTACCGCGACCTTGGTCCGCTCCGTACCATATTCGATAGTGTGTACAGCGGTCCGCCGGACAATATTATTATTTTGTCCGGCGGACCGCTGTACACACTATCGAATATGGTACGGAGCGGACCAAGGTCGCGGTGCGGAGCGCACCAGGTTCGATCGTCTGTTACAGCTATTACTCCTTAACACAATCGCTGCCAAGAAACCGCCTGGCGGGCGTTCTGCTCGTAGACGCGTAGCCGATACCATACCTACGTTTCCCCGTATGTAGAGGAAATTGCGTAGCGCTACGAAAAGCTTGGCAGCGAAAGTATTATCTATATAATAATAATCTATATAATAAATCTCTAAAATTCCAGCCAGCTTGATCAGACAGTGTTTTCCCTCCAGGATAATCTCAGAATCCGCTGCATCGATTTAAACAATTTTTGGCACACATGTATACTTTTATCCCCGCTTATTATTAGGATAGATTTTATCCACCCGCGGCAGTGAATTAATTATTCGAAATATGCGACCTCCTTGGATTTTAATCGCCGCTAAAGTTGTCACTGTTAGTGAGGTTTGTGGCGGAAAATGTCAAATTGGGGCTTGCTTAATGTACGGCCATATTAAGAACAGCCTCTATATCTATACCTAATGGACGGCCCGATTTTTGTCAACAAAGGATATCAATGGGATTTTCCTGCTAAATAATGAAATTAGAATTAAGTAAAATTTAGGTATTACATTATTAATATAATACTAATTTAATGCAAAATAGCATATTTGAATCTAGAAAGATATTTTAATATATAGAAAATACTGTGTTCACATGTTTTCTGTGTTTTGTGTGAAAAATCGGCCACGTGCGTTTCGAGCTTCGTACATTGAAGGAATCTGATTTTGTCAAACATGTACGGAAGTACCACAAAACTGGTATCACCAAAATAGAAAAAACGGGTTGCACTCCGGGAGTGCTGGCAGAAGTGAAAACTCAATAAAGTAAATAAGAAAGATATTCATATCTGTATCCGTATCGGTATCGGTATCGCTATCGGTATCGGTATCCGTATCGGTATCGGTATCGGTTCCCGTATCCGTATTCGTATCCGTATCTGAGTTTAACTGAGTTGACCCCTCGCAACATCGCAATCACGATACTAGGAGGGGTCAACTAGCTGGTCTTAGAATCTGTCGCGAGTTTAACAATTTTTCCCCAGTACAAAAGTGCCCAGCGCCGCTAAAGAAGACTTCAAAAACGGGTTTTTTGGGTTGGCTTTAAAACCTGTGTGACATACGACGGACGGACGGACGGACAATAATAACAATAGGGTTTCGTTTGGCTCCTTCGAGTACGGAATCCTAAAAAAAGAAACAGCAGAGAAGAGCACTCCATACATAATAACCACCTACACATACGTAACCGGAATATTAAAAAAAAATCAATGCACATGGTCGTGTGGGGTATCTATAGCGTTTTAAAAAACTTCAGAGGTTATTAAAAAACTTTTAAGGCGACCGTTGGTGAAATATTAGCTCCCCAAGGCACTAAAGATTATCTGGGCCTGGGGGGCAACCGCGAACCACAAACGATTTTTTTCTCTCTGTCACACTTACGTATGGACTTGCAAGTGCGACAAAGAGAGAAAACTTCGTTTAAGGTTCGCGGTAGGCCTTCTGTATTCCGAAGTTCGAAATTCAAACTTCGTATCGTGTCGTCCCTTTCACTCTCATATTATACACTGCATGAGTGAAAGGGATGACACGATACAAAGTTCGAATTGACCACGATAATATTGACACCGCGGTATCGTGAGTAATAATCACCGTGTAACTGATGCCAATAAATAAAACCAGATAAAACAGTTGTCATTTATTATATTTAAAAAAAACCGCGAAGGTACGTATTAAAACTTGGCAGTATGAAGAGAACCCAAGTCGAATGAAAATTGCTGTAAATTAAAAAAAAAAAAACAAAATTTGTGGCTGGGCATTAATTAGCATGGCCGTACATTATAAGCGTGAAATTATTTTTAAAAATGTTCCTGGCGGGATTCGCAATTAATTTTGCAAACATTTAGTTACTTAATTTTAATTCTAATAAAGTTATTAAAGACGAATAAGTTCAGGTGATCATTCGGTGGTAGGTTTATCATTTTAGATGTTTTGTAACATTTAAGAAAAGTACTCATAGAACGTAAATTAGTAAGAAAATTATACTACGGTTTCTCTTTTTGTTAATACAATCACGTAGTTTCAGGCGCAGGGTAGGGCAAGGCCTTCCCCATACAAACTTTCTGTCCCTGTCTCCCCATACAGTCTCAAAAAACGCGTGGGTCGTGGGTGCCATCAATATGGCTGTGTCGACCTTCGGGTACGAAAAACTACGACAAAGATTACAATTTTATACTAACGAGTGGAACACATAAAAGGTAATCGGCCGATTTTTTAGTTAACCCTTTTCCAGGCATAGTCACTATATAGTGACCACATGCATGTAGTTAAAATTTCAACGCAATTTAAGGTTTAAATCGAATTGATCTATGGCGAAAAATTACTTGCGCTTAAATTAATTCCCAATACATAACTATTTTGAATATATATTTTGTTTTTCGCAAAAAGGCGACCTGGAAAAGGGTTGTTACGTTTATCCTATGTTTAGATGAAACTTAGTTGAAACTGTTGAAAGAGAACATTCATTCATTGCCTGTTAAAAGCGTTACGAAGTTCGCCGGGTCAGCTAGTCCTTATTAAATTCATGATGTGAGTATAGCAAAGCGTTTTTCTCAGAGGCTCCATCGAATTCAGCGATATATTGATGTAATCGTAAAATAGTCCATGAAACAAAATTACAATAAATAACTTGCTATAGTTATTTTAGTTTTTGTTTTTCTAAAAACTTTCAGTGTGTGTGGCCTACGTATACTCTGTAGTTATAGATGCGCCAATGAGCGACCGGGGCTATGTCTTTCTCATAATTGCTCATATTCATACAAAATTTTTACTACGCAATTTGGCCGGTTTGCATGTCCAATGTATTGCTTATGGAAGTTTGCATTTGCCTATAACCCGACCATGAAAAAATGTTCGGTCGGTGATAGGGACAAAACATGCCACTCTTTTCTATTTCCTCTTATAGGAATTGCAATAAGACTATCTTTCTCTAGCAAAGAAAAGACAGTCCCAGTCTGTCGCGTCACTCAAGAGAAATTTGAAGAAGTTGTGGCTCTCCAACAACTTGTAATATGGTTGAACACATATTTATTTATATATATTTTTTTGAATACGTATATATTTGTAATATGTATTTATTATATGTATGGTTGGATATCTATGGTATTTATTTAGTTTTGGTTAGATCTAAATTAACTTAATTTAAAACGTTGTACACGCTGTAAGTTTCTCTATTTCATTTTCTCACTTTCCACTCAATCCCTCAAAGGTTAACTGGAAGAGATGCCTCATAGCGATTAGTTCGCCTTTGTACTTTAATCTTACGTGACATGTATATTGTTTTAACCTGTTTTGTGTACAATAAAGTGCTTACACACACACACACACATACACACACACACACACACACACACACACACACACACACACACAAAGCGTTAAATTTGTAAACATTGGCAAAACTTTCTACTTAATCTTTACTTGATATTTCCGTCTATCCGCATTCCAGGAACATACCAAGGACAATGGATGCGCGGCACGCGACACGGGTACGGCGTGCGCACCTCCGCGCCCTTCGGGCTGGCGTCGCACTACCGCGGCGGCGCGCGCGACCACCGCGGCTCCGTGTCTTCGCTGGCGGAGGCGGGCACGCCCGACCCTGCCGAGCGCCGCTCCTACCGCATGGACGAGGCGCGCGGCGGCTTCGTCCTCAAGAGCAACTCAGATGAACCCACGGGACGACGCGGCTCCCTCGTCGAAAAAACTAAGAAAGGACTACTCTCTGTGAGTTCTGATTCCTCCCTACGCATGTCTTGAAGCTTATTACAAGCGTGACTCACCATAGTGTTGTCAAAACGAGTGCGTACTAATAGTAAATTCACGCTCAAACGCCCACTCGCCATTACATCAAAGTTTTATCCTATTTTAGGTGCCACACGTGTAAATTTTATATACCTAAACAAATATTTCAATGACCAGTTAAATATTTGTTTATATAAAAATGGTAATGTTTATCGCGTGATAGACGACGAGATAACGCATCCTGTCACGACTGGTACCACTCGATAGAGAGTGAGAGATGCTTCTTGTCGATAATCTCGCGATAACTGCAACCAAAATACGGAGCTAGGAATACTTAACCCTTTGAACGCCGAAGTGGTCGTGTGTCGTCCGTCCACCACGCCAAACACTGTTGAATTGATGGACCGTTTAATTTAAACCAATAAAAACAATTCATATTTTGTTCATATGATCAAAGTACACCTTCACTCCGACCTTTTTAGTGGTTGTTGGCGTGGTGGGCACGACGACACATGACCACTTTATAGGTTCTTGGCGTTTAAAGTCAAATACGTTCCCAAAATGATAAAACGCTCTTAACGCTCTTGTCATTAAAGTCATGTTGGTATATATACTATGTCAATGAGCGCATTTAAATATTTTCGATGTTGACTGTGCGTCGGTGCCGAGTTAGTGAGGCAGTTTCACGTGATAATGTGGACACGCAGGACAAAATCACCAATTTTTTCCAGGGTCTAGTTGCTTTTCTTATATTTTAACTGAGAGCCTACACCTCGAGCATGAAGACACGTTAAAAAAAATCAAGTTGGCCATATAAAATTCTAACCCCCTTTTCACCCCTTCAGAGGGTACATTTTCAAGAACGCTGAAATTGGTTTTTTTGTACTTAATTGTTAGGTATTTAAACGAAGTTTCAAGCTTCTTCTTTAGGAAAATATTTTCTCCCCAAATTAACTTTCAACATACATTGTAATCTTTGCTTTCAACACCCTTTTCACCACTTCAGAGGGTCACCACTTCAAACGCTGAAATCTGTTTTCTTGTAATTTAATGATAGGTCTAAGAAGCTTCAAGTTTCTAGCTTTTTTTTTCATTTAAATGCTTAGTCTATTAGCGAGTTTCCAAGTTTCCATATCAAAAATATATTTTTTCCATACAATCTTTCCACCCCTATAAAATTAAAGATGGCAAACGGAGGAACAGGTTCCTAACAAAAACATAAAGCTACGGACCTAACTAGACCAGACCCTGGAAAAAATTTGGTGCTTTTGTCCAGCGTGTCCACATTTACGACCATTATTTTGTACTAGCAATCTGCCCCACTAAGTAGGTACTTGTGCAACCACATATTATAGGTACTGCGCTGCTTGGTTTTACCTCTATACAGATCCGAAATTACCAAAATTTGATCTGACATTTGGTCTAACGGATCTTTATAAAACCCAGCCTTGGAGGTTTATAATCAATTTGTGTTAACTGTTTTGTTTATTAACTAGTGTAATTGACCCAAATTGGTACCGTAAAATGGGGCGAGTAGGCACAAAACCGAAGTTCAAACCCGGATAAAAGTTTATTTTTGTATGTGGCACATTGATTTATTTACAAAAAAAGTGTTCCGGTTGTTTGTATATTACTTTTTTATGATTTTGTGTTCATTACTTTAACGATAAACACAAAAAGTAGGAAATCCCACCTCACCCCGTAGTCCAGGTAGGTTGGGTGTTGGGTTGAGGTGGAATTTCATATTAAGGTGAGTTAACAAAATTGTTGGGTCGACACTTTGGGATTATGAATATTACAATAGTCTGACTTGTAATTAGAATTTATAAGTTACGTAGCAGTAGCCTATAAAAACCAGCTCGCCCCTGTCATCCCTACTCTCCCCATTCATGACCCAACTGTCCTCGCAATCCCTACTTACCCCATTTTACGGTACGTCATATGTTTATTTTCAGTGTGTGCATGCATAATAAAATAACATTATTTTCTGTAACTGCAGACTTACTAAAATTATTTTTATTTTATTTGCAAGCCGGTAGCACAAACCGTTATCTTAGAAGAAATAGATATAGTGAAAGTAAGTATTAAAATTTATTATTAGGACAAGTCTATGTAAGATCGTTTTAAATTTATATTGGATTTCGAAAAACAACAATATACTGTTGACGATCTTATGCTGACATGCCCTGTGTTTCATACAAATAATTCGCTGAGAATGTCAAATACAGGTTAATTCATAGGAAGCTTAATTCCGCCAATAGCACTTCCAAATAGTTTCGACACCTTTTATGTTAAATATACTAAGTTAAACGTCCCTGTGCTCGACACTGACCCAATACATGGCACTCCATCACATGTCATGATGGGTTTTCCGCCTATGGTCAAGGGTGCGATTCGTCAAAGTACGTTTTTGTCAAAGGCTCGTTTGGTCCAACATGTAGATTGCCAAAGTCGCGATTCGTCAAAACGTTTTCGTCAAAGGTGAGGTTTCCCAAAGTCGCGATTTGTCAAAGGTGCTTTTGGTCAGAGGTGAGCTTTAGTTAGTAGTTTAACAAAAGGCACCATTGACCAACAGCGTATTTTAACGAATCGCACCCTTGACCATAGGCGGAAAACCCGCAATTACAAAATAATCCATTCGAATTAAGATTTAACTGTCCATGCTGATGGGATCAAATAATCATGAACTGGTCCAAATTTCTTAAATCATTTGGTAGATTTAGGATAAAATAGCTAGAGTAGTAGGATAAGTAATACTATTTGCGAAATTGTAATCTGAATCTGACATTCTGCGAATTATGCACCAGAGGCATACATAATGCACCTATGAGTGTCCTCGCCTACGCACTGCGCGGGCTGGGCGCATTTACATTTCGTATTTAAGACGATTTTACGTTGTCGTATTACAGTCGAACTCATTTACATCTGAGCAGAATCTGTGCCACAATTCTAAATGAAAAATACTGAACACGACGTTATTGTCAATACACGACTACATGAGGCTTTTGAATATGATATAAAATGTATGTAAATGTTTTCGACTCACTCATAATTTTATTGTTCCACCCTGATTAATTTTAATATCATTCGTAATGGATCTAATCCCAATCTCTCTATCCACGTTTCTATTCTTATAATATCCATAATGTATTTATTTAATTACAGGAATTGAAGTAGCTATTAGCTTGAAATTCATCTATGGGGGTACAATTAAATAACTGTATTATTAAGTTATTGTATTTACTATTTATATTATTAGGCTTTCACCATGCCACATACCATTATTACAAAGTCCTAATATTCTGTATTGCGCGATCTCTGGAGAGGTCTTCATTAAATCTATTTTATGGCTGTAAGTGACTGAATTGTCATCATAAATTCTCATGGAAAAATCCCGTAAATACTTACAATCTTAATGATTTAGGTAGTTTAAAAAAACCTAATTTTTTAATGCTACATTTCTTCTGAATAAAACCAGACTTGATTATTGGAAAAGCAGAAACTGTTACGGTTCCTTCAGGGCAGAATTTCAATGAGTAATTTTTCCGAACTTTGATATCTATAGCGTTTGCATGGCTCTAAACTAATCTGTGTTTTTAACCAATTGTTTGGATGAGAAAAGCTTTTTCATCTCACCCGCTCGGAAAGGCTTTCTTTATCGTTTCAAATCTGCGTGCAAAAGTCCACTTTCCACGCTAGCGTGGAAAGTGATTTTGAAATTCGAACGTTACGCAGTTCCATGAGTTCCAACTTTTTTCTATAAAGTGAAACGACAGGTCATTCCTAAGCGTTTAGAAGTATACATATCATGTACCTAATGGTGCAGTTTATTATTGTTTTGTTTTTTATAATGGTATTAATAATACTTTTTCCAGCTTAATTTGATGATATTCAATAATAATTTAGTTTTATTTATAAAGAAATAACACGAAGAAACATATTTGAAATGTTTATATGTTTCAACATTTTACGCTCAGTGCAATTTCGGAACGCACCGTTTAAAAAGTTAGTTTTTAAGAAAAAACTCGATGCGAGAGATTAAGATATTTAAATATTGTTTTGTTTTGTTGTTGAGTTAGAATAATATCAAAATAATGAATTTAATTAATTGATTTCAGTGCAGAAGATACTTATATTACAATTTTAACTCCTGATAAGTTTGGAAATGAGTGAAATATATTTGTTTTAGCCATTAGCCGTGAGTATTTCGTACCACAGTACTCAACAATAATAATAAGCTCTTTGATGCATTTAAATGTTAATAATTAATAATCCACGAAATGCTTTGTAACGGGTGAAATTTAAACAACCCTTTATAGAACATGAGTACATCTTGAATTATACATGAAAGTATTTCCTCGCTATGGTGAGATGAAAAGTTGTGTGTTGCGCTCGGCAGCAAAGTTGTTCGGCGTCTCGTGCCTTGAGAGCCTCGCTACGCTCAGGATTGTATTTTTGAACCACTCGCTTCGCTCGTGGTTCAATCTTACAATCCTTCGCTAGCTCGGCTCTCAATACAAACACTCGCGCCAAAAATCAACTTTGCAGCCTTGCATAACAAATTTCTTGCTTATGGTTCGTCGATTCTCCTAAACTATGCCCTCGTAATAAACACCTTCCGCGCACGACAGAAGGATATGATACCTATGTTTCTGTACTGTAATGACTTTTTGCACATATTAAATATTATCAAAAATAAATGATTTTGTAATAGGGTATCGAATACTTAGTAGTAAGTGATAGAGGCGGCAAATTAAAATAGCTTACAGGCAGGAAATAAATATGTACAACCGCCTCTGCTAATTCTCATTTCATTGATTCCGCATTCAAATGAAATTTTAAGAAGTTTTATTTTGTATATTAATTTTAGTATTTTGAATGAGTTTAATCATAAACGGTTTTTTTTCTACTCAGATGAGTTAGCTGTTCAGATGATAAACTTTTTTAAAAGAGGGTTTTAAGGTTTTAACGTAGATCTAGTTTAAATCTTTTAATCCTTCAATTTATCTGTGACACCGCGTGCTCCACTGCGAGTTACAATATACCGTTGACCCCATTCAGAAAGATGACGGGGATTCTCTTACTACTAAAAATACAGAATTCCATTGAAATTATGTTTACCGTGTTGCATTCCGCGCTGATTCAGTCCATCCGCTGCTATGCCTCATTCATACCGTTTACGTCGTGGATACAAATAAATCAAGATGTATCGTTACACATATATACTTTTATTTTAATTTATATGACTGCGTTTACTGACCTTGCTTTGAAGGAAAGGAAATGTTGGGTAAGAGTGATGAAACTCATTCGCACTATACCATTATAAGTTGTTGGTATAGTCCAGAACAGATAAAAGTTTTTCACCATATCAGATATCACAATGGAATACGGTGCAAAAGCGCTATTTTACATTTACTCTTGAGTCTTGACTGTTTAGGTGCATAACTAACTACCGCTTTCAGCAATCTAACAAATAAGTTTCTGTCAATAATTTCATTTTTGGCACAAGGTTTCAATGCAGATTTTTTTTCAAGTAGATACTAGATATTAGGTATTTGCGACGGTTCCAATGAGCCCTAAAGCATCCCTAAAGGGCCCCATATACGAAACGATTCATCGTTACGATCCGTCGGTTCAGACTGATCGAAACGACAGATCTGTAGTATCAAGCCTAAACTAAGTACATAAAGAACTTCTAAACTACATAAGATAAGCCCGTCCGTGTTAGGCCTGACGCGCCACGATTTTTAGTCGAGCGATAATTTAAATAAAACTAAGTACAGTTTAGGCTTGTAAAAAGGTGCTCATGAAGCTATGCTGACAGTATATGGGTACCAGATATATCAGCGAGGTCGGCAGATATTTCTGACAGCTTTTACTTTTTCAAATAGAAATACCTAAACGAAATACATAAATAATAACTATAACACTAAAATAGTATACACACTAAAATCTAATAAATAATAAGTAATCGTTTAGGGCAGTTCCAAATTATTGTAGAGCAAAATATCGTGTCTACAAATTTCAAGATGTTTTTATTTAAGAAGTATACATTATTTTTTTAGCCGTGGGAAAATAGTAAATTGACTAAATAAATAAATTATATCATGAAATTCATGAAAGCAAGAAATAGTAGATTGTCCCAAACAGGTCTCGTCTCGAAGGAGCAAAATCATATAATATTTACGGCGAGGGCGGTAGGTATATTCCACAATAGAATCCTGAGCGTAGAGAGGGATACTAAAGTAAAATCTTGAGCGTAGCCAGGGAATACAGTGTTTACGCCCAAGATGAGAAATGTGTAATTGTTGCCTTCAAATGAGGGAAGAAAAGTACGACTTTGATGCCTCATTCGAGGGCAACCATTAAGTCTTTTCTGGGTCGATTTTTCAATCGCCAGATAAAATTATCGTCAGTTAAAATTATCGTTGTCACTTTCTAATTTCATATGAAAGAAAAGGACAGCGCTAACATTTATCTGGCAGATACTTTTATCTAGGGATTGCAAAATCGGCCCTCTGAATAGTAGAAAAAAGGTTTTATTTATTTATTTAAACTTTATTGCATAAAACACAGAATTGTACAAATGGCGGGCTTAATGCCAAATGGCATTCTCTATTTCCCCTTACCCCTTTTGTTTATAAAATTAAACCCAAGTAATGTTAACGTGTAGGTACCTGTTACAGAAGCTGCGCAAGCAGCGAAGCGCGGGCGAGCTGGACAAGCGCGGCACGGGCTCGGTGCGGTCGGGCGGCTCGGCCGGCTCCGCCTCCTCCTGGGTGTCCTCCGTCGACAGCACGCACTCTGCAATGACGCACGGCTCACTGCACACCGACTCTAACGCTAGTTTCCTTGTTGAGGTACGGGCACTAATAAGTCCACGTTTGAGAAGGCGCCTGGCGCCCTTTACCCGCCCGGTACCCTTTACCTTTACCCTTCGTGCCCCAGTCCCGTTATAGGCGCTGTCTCAGCACGATAAGCCTATTCCTACTGTTATAGTACTTTTATCTCACGAGCGCGGGTGAGCCATGGTTGTGTGTTGAGCTATGCATGCACATTGTCTATGTGTGCGTCAGCGTAGGAGGTATGGGTTCACGTTGTCTATATGTTCGTATGTGTCACAACTACAACCAAGGCCAACCCGCGCTCGTGAAATAAAAGTACTATATCAGACATATTATAGTACCTACTAAAATTTTATCTAGGAAAAGAACTATGTACGATTAAGAGTCGCGTTTTGTATTCCAATTTCTATAAATATTTCAAGGTGTACCACGACTGGGTGAAATACCTTGAACTTTGAATGCGAAACGTAATTTTCAAAGTATATACTTAAAATCATTTCAGTTGAACGAATTGCTCCAAAGCAATCCTTCAAAAAG
The DNA here is from genome assembly GCA_951800055.1 of Cenopis cana. NCBI lineage: Eukaryota > Metazoa > Arthropoda > Insecta > Lepidoptera > Tortricidae > Cenopis > Cenopis cana. The sequence continues at coordinate 6,833,891 of OX637477.1, read as the reverse complement.
CTACTTTACCGTTCAAACAATAAGGTTTAAAATCCAATAACATTACAATACAAATACGTTCAACAAAAAGAATTTCAACCATAACCCCGTGGAAGTTAACAGACACTTTCACTGCCAACTATTTCGTACCGTTATACACTAACGTGCCGCTAAGCTGGCCAGGCAGGGCAAAAAAAACCTGGCACTGTGTTCATCATAGAGACAGACAGATACTATAAGGGTGGGTTGCATAGAAATGTCAGTTAATAGGGATGTTGACTCAAAAATTATTATTACTCCATACGAAAGAATACATAAAACTATGCCAAACAGTGAAAATCCTATTCAAATATCTCAAAAAATAACGAAACTAAAGCCGTTAGAATATCTTTAGTTCGAGAGAGAAAGCGACGAGCTACAGATCAGTGACGTCACTGACCTCGAGCGCCATAGTAAATGACGATCGTTCAATACAGAGATGCGGTTTGCGGAACAGGGACAGAAAATGTAGGGGGCATCCTAAAACTTTGAAGACTTATAATTATATAATTATTTATTCTTTTGAATCACTTTTTTCGCTATTTCATTAAAATTTAGACCCTTTTTCGAAAAAAATCGGATTCATTGAATTTCTTATTTGGTGTCAACATCCCTATCGTAAACGGTGTTCGTTAAAATATGATCGTATGGAAAGTTTGGCAAGTTTGTATAGTATGAAAGCTGGCGTCGCCATATCTGTAATCGTAAGTTAGTCCAACCCGCTCTAAGAACAACAAAACTCACTCCTGTCACGGGGGTGACACGGGAAGGAAAGTAAGCGATGTGGGTAAGTAGTGCGCTGTCGGTACACGCGTCAATTGTTTGCGCGAGTGCGTAGCGCGTGGCGCGGACGAATCGCGAGACGCGACGGTAACCCGATCGTAACCCATCCTGTCATCCTGGGCCTGTCAGGGACGAGGTAACTGACCACGGTGCGGGGGGGTTCCTGTCCGTTCTGTATGTAATACTATTATACTATTCTGTGCTCCTCTTCTGTCTATGATGGTCTCGTTTGTCGCGTGATTTAACGACAAGATAAACCATGCGTCACTTGCTATCAAGTCGTGACAGATGCTTTATCTATGAACACGGAAACTTAATTTCTGGTTTCTTGAGTATGAATAATTTACGCTTTGTAATTATTGTAACATAATAGCAAAGCGTAAATTGCTGGATCTACCTGTTGTGGAGGTCCCATGGATCGGCAGCGCGTCTGTACTGCGAGACACTTGAGGAGAGCGAGGGGCTGGATGTTGATTGATAATCGAAAACAACTCACATGGTCTTGAAGCAGTTCGTTTATTACACAGAATAAATGACTTCTTCTACATCATTATGTTATATCTTAAATTAAAATAAGGAGCGACATGTTGCTCCGATGAAAGCTTAGATAGGAAGAGGAAGAGACAATATAGACTATAACTATCGTTCAACTAACCATAGATATTAAGGCCGCCTTACACTACTCTATACATTGGGGACAATACACACTAACACTTCCCCTTATTGTGCTCAATGTACATGCTATCAAATGCAGAAAATGAAACTAAATCACATACAAAAACAAACTCTATGATGCTCTACGTGACTCTACATTACTCTACATGACAACTCTACATTGCTCTATCATGACTCTACATAAACAAACAATGTATGCATATAACACATGCTTAAATTAAATTCATAGCGGCAACAAAACGCTCGTGTTTGACTCTACCCAAAGGTTTAGTTAAGATATCTGCGAGCATTTTGTCTGTAGGCATATACTTTACATTTATCACATTCTTATTGATAAGATCCTTAACATAATGAAACCTTAAGTCTATATGCTTCGTGCGCTTATGACAATATTCATTCACATGCAGTAATCTCTGTGCAGACTGATTATCATTAAAAACAACATATTCAATTTCTTTACTCTGTTTAGGTAATAATTCAGATAGCAAATTTTGAATAAATGTAACATCTTTACAAACATCACTTATTGCTAAATATTCTGACTCCGTAGAGCTCAGGGCTACGCATCTCTGCTTTCGCGATTCCCAGTTTACCGTATCGTTACCTAATCTGATGACGAAACCAGTATAGCTTTTCCTATCGGTTACATCATTGGCCCAGTCTGCATCAGTAAAGGCATTTAAAAACCAATTCCTACTTTTATGAAAACATAAAGAGTACTGAATTGTTCCTGCCAAATAACGCAGAATACGTTTAGCTGCCAACCAATGACTTCTATCAAAGCAGTTGTTAAACTGGCTAAGCTGGCTGCATGTAAACGATATATCTGGCCGCGTACATACAGACAGATACATCAGGCATCCAATCAGCTGACGATAGTTATAAATGTCATCCTGTAAACTGTCAACATTTTCAGATTTTAAAAGTTTACAGTTGACCTCCATTGGTGTGGATACGGCCTTACAATTTTGCATATTAAAGCGAACAAGCAATTTACGTATATATTCACTTTGGTCGAGTTTTAAAATGCCTTTAACTCTATCTCTAGTGATATTAATACCTAAACAGCTCTTCAATGTTCCCAAATTCTTTACATTAAATTCTGTTTCAAGAACTGATACTAACATATTTTTAATAAAGCTGTTGGAGCTGTAAAATACATAAAAATCGTCTACATATAAAGCAATTATTACCATATCGTTACCAGTGCACTTGATGTACACACACGGTTCACATTTAGACTGTATAAAGTCATGTTTACATAATAGACTGTGTATCTTACAGTTCCACATTCTGCTCGCCTGTTTAAGACCATAAATACTTTTCTTAAGCAAACAAACTTTATTAGGATACTTATCAAAACCTACAGGTTGTTCCATGAATATGGTTTCATTTAGATCACCATTCAAAAAAGCTGTGGCGACATCTAAATGATCCATATTTAAATCAAATTGATTGGCAATAGAAAATAGAATTCGCATTGTAGAGTGTCGTACGACTGGTGAGAAAGTTTCCTGATAGTCAATGCCACGACATTGTGTAAAACCTCTGGCAACTAAACGAGCTTTATATCGGTCAAAATTACCAGATGCATCATATTTTAATTTGTATACCCATTTACACTTAACTATATTTTTATCTAATGGCCTGTCTACCAGTTCCCATACATTATTAGCGACAAGGGCGTCATACTCACTGTTCATGGCTTCCTGCCACTCTTTACTATTTGACGAATTTATTGCCTCCTCGTAAGTAAGTGGTTCAGACTGGAGAGGATTTTCATAGACTAAAAAACTGCTGTCAGTCATATAATAGTCTGAAAATTTCTGAGGTTGTACGTTACGTGTAGAGCGGACTGGTCGACCCGTGTGCGAAGCGACAGTCTCTTCTGCTGGACCAGTCGCGGCACCATCTCGAGCTGTGGTCTCACGCGGAGTTACAGGCTTGCAGCCCGTCTCGCCCGATGACAAAACAGCGGAGTCAGAGTCCGATTCGTCCTCGCTGCCCGTACGGTACTCTCCATCTGAAATTGATACATTTCCACTATTATTTTTACTGTTTAAATAACTTTCATCATTGCATGATACAGTATTAGAACTATTACTGACATTTAATCCATCATTATTTAAATTTAATTCATCATTATTAAAATTGGATTCATTATTATCTATATCACAGTTCTGTTGTATATCACAGTCAAAATTAAAAACATTAAGCTCTTCCATCTCAGCTTGTGATGGTTTCATTTGGGAATTTCTGAATTTATTCTCAATAAATGCTACATTGCGCGAGATGATGACCTTTGTAGGGCACAAGGGATCAGCTAGGCGATATCCCTTCGAAGTCTCACTATACCCCACAAATATATATTCCTTCCCCTTAGCGTCTAGCTTATCCCTTTTATTTTTAGGAATAAGTGAATAAGCAGCACAGCCAAAAATCCTGAGATGGCTGAGGTCGACCTTTGACCCCGACCAAACCTCTTCAGGTATCTGTCCAGACAAAGCGCCTGAAGGCGAACGATTTATAAGATACAGAGCCACCATTGCAGCCTCTCCCCAGAATCGCTTGTCCAAGGACGAATGCTGTAGCATACAACGCACTTTTTCAAAAATTGTTCGGTTCAACCTTTCCGAAACACCATTTTGAAAACTACAATAAGGAACTGTGGTCTGGTGGATAATGCCTTCTTTTTGCAAATATTTAGTAAAATTTGAATTACAATATTCCATTCCATTATCACTGCGCAAGCATTTAATAGGCAAATTAAGTTGCTTCTCTACTAAGGCTTTAAAAAGAATAAAATAACTCATTACCTGAGATTTGTTCTTCATTAGATATCCAAAACTTTTTCTTGTAAAGTCATCGGTAAATGTGACCAAGTATCTCCCTCCACCCCAGCTGGCCTCCGGCAACGGTCCACAGACATCGCTGTGTATGAGCTGTAGTGCTTGTGTTGTCCTGCTTGAGCTGGCTCCAGGAGCAGGCACAGCTGTTGCCTTCCCCTTAAGACAGGCTTCACACTTGTCGTGAGCTTCACCCTGAAACACGACACCACACACATGCTTTCTTAACCTATTCATACCTGCAATGTTCAAGTGACCAAGCCGACGATGCCACAAATCCACATTGGACATGGCAGAGGCAGCGACTGCTGCGCTCGGTGCCTCCTGCCTCTCTTGCAGGAGCAAAGAGTGCATCTTATTGAGGGAGTTACTTTCACAAACATACCCATCTAATTTATAAATGCCATTAGAGCAATAAGCTTTAGTTAAATAATTGCCAGAGTTTTTACTATCCCTATCATTGTATAAATAACAACCATCACTATTAAATTCAATAACAAAACCGCTTTGACACAATTTGGAGACTGATAAGAGATTGACAGATAAGCTAGGGACATACATGACATTTTTAATGACTCTAACCTGTTCATTCACAATGATCCGCATATCTCCTGAACATGTACTTTCCATTTGCTGGTTATTCGCTGCCGAAATCACTTGCACACTAGTGTCTTTAACGTTATAAAGAAGATTCTTGTTATTCACTAAATGGTTAGACGACCCGCTGTCCAGGTATACTTCGGTTGCAGTACGAGCTAAGAATGCAGAAACGGTTGGCTCATTTCCCTCTTTCTTCTTCAATTTGTCCCGTTTTAATTTAAAACATTTTGCTTTGAAGTGTCCAGGTTTCCCACAGTATCTACAAAGCGCCTGTTTCTTCGTGACATATGCGGTTGAAGAGGATTGGTTGTTTGATTCGTCCTTCCGTTGTGCTTCCTGAAGTAATCTTGTTCTTACTAATTCACTGCTAAGTTTGGATGACAGACATAAAGTCTCCAAGTTGGATACCAGGGGGTCATAGTCCTGTGGTAGACCACTCAATAGTATTTCCGCTATTTCTTCATCTTCAACAGTTTTACCGATGTCAGACAATTGGTGCACTAATGACATAACCCGTTCAATGTATGCGGACATAGAGTTACAATCATTAAACTCGATACGATGCAGTTGACGTAATAGTAGAACACGCCTATATAAACCGCGGTCCTCGAAAACATCTGAGAGCTTTTTCCAAGCTTCTCGTGCGGTTGCAGCTTCTCGAACATATTGGTATAGTCCCGGCTGAATGCTTAAACACAGACGAGCGAGCGCACGTTGATCGCGCGCGGCATCCGAGCCTGTGAGCGCTTCGTCTTCTTCTCTTTCAATTAAATCCCAAACGCCTTCAAGTTTCAATGCCATTTTCAAAGAAAATTTCCAATTGTGATAATTTACGGCACCCTCCAGCTTCTCCACTGCGCCTGATCCGCCCAACAACATCGTCGAAGTATTTGTGTTCATGATTATAACACGGAGCGCGTGTATAACCTCAATATATGACAACTTACAGGTGGCGACCGGTTGGCTGCTTATTCTGCGCTTTAAATTTGGTCTCGCCGGTATTGCAGACGACGGATGTTTCTCGATTTAAAATTCACTTGCCTGGGCACTCATAACCTGTTGTGGAGGTCCCATGGATCGGCAGCGCGTCTGTACTGCGAGACACTTGAGGAGAGCGAGGGGCTGGATGTTGATTGATAATCGAAAACAACTCACATGGTCTTGAAGCAGTTCGTTTATTACACAGAATAAATGACTTCTTCTACATCATTATGTTATATCTTAAATTAAAATAAGGAGCGACATGTTGCTCCGATGAAAGCTTAGATAGGAAGAGGAAGAGACAATATAGACTATAACTATCGTTCAACTAACCATAGATATTAAGGCCGCCTTACACTACTCTATACATTGGGGACAATACACACTAACACTACCGCGGTCAGGCAAGTTAGGCATAAAGAGTAATTGTATATTAAAAACCATATTCTAAATTGACTCCAAATCTCATGAATGTTCATGCTGGGTATTTAGTCGGATATTTACTTGGTATTTCTTCTTTTACTGGTTCAATTTTCTTAAGTATATTTTTAAGTAATTCTTACCTAAAACATATCAAGCTTGACTCGCCTACAATTCAAAATTGCTTACATATACATAATAATATCTGGGCGACCGAGCTTTGCTCGGAGTTTTCCCGGGCATGAGATCTAGCTAGATCGATTGCTCGTCCCCGAAAACCCCCTAACCCCGTCATACCAAATTTCATCAAAATCGTTAGAGCCGTTTCCGAGATCCCCGAAAAAAATAAATAAATATACAAGAATTGAGCCGTTTAAATATATTACATAATATATAATCTGTTTAGTTTGCAATGAATTCATAATGATTCAATACATGTAACATTTCAGGATGAACATTTAGAAGCCGGTGTCACAGAAGTGTACATGGGCGAATGGAAAGACGACAAGCGTAACGCATACGGGGTGAGCGAGCGCAGCGACGGCCTCCGTTACGAGGGCGAGTGGAATTCGAACAAGAAGAACGGATATGGTGTAACAACGTTCCGGGATGGTACCCAGGAACAGGGCAAATACAAGAACAACGTGTTGATCACCAGTCAGAAACGGCGGCATATGTTCCTCATGCGGTCAGCCAAGTTTCGGGAACGCGTCGAGTCGGCGGTCGCTGCGGCGCAGCGCGCGGCGAAGATCGCGGTGCAAAAATCTGACATTGCGATATCCAGGTGAGTGGTCCATTGCCTGTTTGTACATACTTAATAACATTTATATAATACATATTTATTATTTTCTTATATTATTTTTTATTCTGACACATATCGATGAAAACAGTTTCGCAATTTATTCATTACATACTAGATAGATATTTAGATAGAAAAAACCGGCCAAGTGCGTGTCGGGCCACGCGCAAGGTAGGGTTCCGTAGTCGTCTGCCCGTTACATTATGTGGACTAAAAAGTTCGCAAACTTATATTTACTATGTTTTTGACAAAATTAACAACATTATCTAAGGTATCAATGGAAATTGTACGAAAGTTTGCTTTTGCAAAGTACATTTCTGAAGTTCGACTATTACTCGTTAACTAGTAATGTCTACTTAGCTGTGATAGTTTTCCTTTTAAATTCATCGTATATACTATTACCATGATTTTTTTCACATGCCTTTAGCCACCGTTTAGCTGGCAGGGGGGGGACACTTGACCATAACAAAAATTATCACTTCAAAGCTTAATATCACGCCAACCAATTCTTTAATCAAAAAATGCTTTTAGAAACCTTATAATATTTTTGAAAGAGCTATCCAACGATACCCCACACGAAGGGTTTTGGAACAAAAAAAAATTGCACCACCACTTTACATGTAGGGGAGGTACCCTAAAAAAAATTTTTTTTAAATATTTTATTCTACCGTTTTGTTGGCGTCATTGAAATGTATACTCATGCCAAATTACAGCTTTCTAGTACTAACGGTTACTGAGAAAAACGGGGGTCGGACGGACGGACGGACATGGCAAAACTATAAGGGTTCCTTGTTTACTACGGAACCCTAAAAAAAGAGACGAGCTGAAGGCGCGTCCACCAGCAGCCATCTGTTACAATTACGTCGGCGGGGTGTTAACCTGCTCAAAATGTGCTCGTACCTTTACAAAAAAGATCGGGTACATATAAGTCACCTAAGAGCGCACCAAAGAGTGGAACAACGGTACTCCAGTACCTAAGTAACGCCTACCTAAAATATACAGTCGCTGAGGCCGAAATCGGTCAGGAGCTCATCATCATAAGATATTTACCAACTAACAAGGACACAACTGGGCCACAAACATTAAGAACTTATACGAGTAGACATTTAGCCGTAAAACAAAACTGAACGAGGAAAGTTTGTCGAAACTACCAACCTACTCCAACATTTTTTAAGTTAAGGCCTCTGATGACGGTGAAAAAAATCTGGCTTACACTTAGGGTATCAAGGGCAATCCTTCAATACGAGGTAGGAAATAAATTTCATATTTTTCTTTGTTTACGACCCTCTAAAATGAAGTAGATAGTTTTCAACTTGACACACAGCATTCAAGAGGCCGATGATTGGAGGGGGGGCCAAGCTTACTAGGTACCCTATTTATATTATATTTGTTATGAATTTTATATCACAATTGGCGAACATTAAAAACAGTTTCAATTTTTAAATTGCCAGGCTAGTCAAAATTGTTAAGAGTTTTAAATAGAAGAGTTTCTTACACCTATATAACTAAGCACGAATTGTTACAGGACCGCCACGGCTCGAGGTAAAGCTGAACAAGCCGATGAGTGTGCAGACCAAGCAAAAGAAGACTGTGAATTAGCAATAATGACTGCAAAGCAGTTTGCCCCAGATTTTAAGCACCCTGGATTGGACAGAATAGGATTAAGAGATAAATATAGACAAAAACCTTACGATTCGCAGGTTACCACGCCTGTGTCACAAGAATCTGAAAAGATCTTGGAAGGAAAGAGCATTCCAAATCATATCCCTCCGATGCATCCACAGATTCCTCAAGGTAACAAAGCTCCATATGGAGTGCCCCCAAGACGGCCCTCGACCCAGTTCCCGAATAAACAAGCCCAACCTTTAGATCCACGGCTCACGAATAATTCCAATTATAATACGGATGACAGAACAGGTTATTACAATTCTAGTCAAGATCAGTGGCAAAACACGCAATCACAGGGACCGCAGTATGGACAGGGAGACCAAATAAGCGGCTACGGCCCAAGTGCAACGCCGGGACCACCCTCTAGTTATAAAGTGCTAAACAGACAGGATGCCGTTCAACAACCAGCGGGAATGGATCAAAGTAGTCAACAATTTATGAACCAAGGACGTAGAATTTCTTCAGCGATGAGACCGGCCCTCAATCTGAATCAAAGACCTGGACCGCAGCAGTGGAACTCCTCGCAGGGACCAGGAAACAGACGCCAAAGTATTCTAGGCCAACCTACTCAAGACGCCCAGAAAGTTGCGTACGGCGACGGAGGCGCCGCCGGCTACGGACGAAACGAGCTTAGGACAGGCATGGTACATTCAGAAGGACCACATGATCGGCTAGCCGGAGATCCTACGCAATACGATCAGCCCACGGAACCTCAAGGATATCAGCAGCCTCACGACCCTAGACAACAAAGGGAAAACTCAATGTTCCGCCAGGCCAACACCGACCAGCCGATGTACAGACAAGCGGCCGCCCCGACGGAGTACGACGCAACAAACGGGCCTAACCAACGGCAACCGGGTCGCACATCTATCGACTACTTCGACCACTATAAAAGGCCGCCAAGTAGAGACTCGAGCGTCGACCGCTACGGACGGAGGTCGCGGCAACCGTCGGTGGAGGCCGGCGCGCCCGCGCGCGAGTCGCGCGCCGGCTCCGTGGCACCACCGCCGGCGCCGGCGCCCGCCTCGCGCCCCGTCTCGCGCGCGGCCACGCCGGCGGCCGGCAACGGACACTTGGCTTCCGGCCGGGGCTCCATATCACGCGAGACGCCGTTTGAGGAGTCGCTCATGAGGAAACGAACTCTGGGCCAAGATATATCACCCTCGCCGTATCAGCCGAAGCGGACGGAGAGCTTGTGCATGCCGCCGGCTCCAGCGCCGCCCCCGCCCATATCCAGAGGCGGCGGCGGCGGCGGCGGCGGTGGCGGCGGTGGCGGCGGCGGTGGCGGACGAAAGGTAGGTGGTCTTGTCATCAGCATCGTCCTCCTAGCGTTATCCCAGTACAGTTGCGTCCTGAAGGATGCCTGGAGTCCGCTACCTAACTATTAAAAAACTGGTTGTACCTAACTATTAAAAATTTTTTAACTATAAAAAAATTTTTTGGTGCAAATTCCTCATTATACTCGATTTCGACTAATTTAGGGATAAGGATTTCAAATTTTATATTTATTTTGAATTTTAAGTAAAAATATACATATATTTTAAAACCGTCATTATACTCGATTTCGACTAATTCAGGGATAACGATTTCAAATTTTATATTTATTTAGAAATTTAATGACGATTTGTCGCGAAAAAAATATTTTTGGCTTAAAATTCAAAATAAGTATAAAATATGAAATCCAAATCCCTGAATTAATCGAAATCGAGTATAATGACTGTTTTCGCAGAAAAAATATCTTCCTTTTAAACTATTATAGAAATAGAAATAGAAATAGAAATAGAAAAATCTTTATTTCGACAACATGCTGGGAGTTATAATTACAATAAAATTACTTAAAACTAGAAACTGTTGCGAAAATGGAGCCCACTCAGCATGTGTCGGGTCACAAAAGGTGTCCCGACGCTGGTTTTCTGTGGGTCCCGACAAAAAAGATGAGGTTGCGCGACAAATCCGCACAACTGTACAAACTGTGCATTTACAGAGACACTATGTCGATTATAATGATCGACATTTTTCTCTTATTACTTTAAAAATATTTAACAAAAATAGTTTTTCACTTTTAGGAATTAAATACACGTTTTTGGCTATATTAACATAAAGTAACAGCAGCAGACTTATAATAATTATATGAATTATATGAAAACACGGAAAGGCTAAATTGAATTTTGAATGTGAAGTAAATGTTTTTTAAGTTCGAATTTAAATTTAGAGCGCATGGTGATATTTCTAATAGGTGGTGGAATGTTATTCCAGCATTTCGTGGCAGTATACTTGAAACTGCCACGAAATGCAGCCGTTCCGTGTTTGGGACAAATAAGCCGGGGAGCCAGTCTGACATGCATCCTGGAAAATTGCAACTTTTGATAAAGATATGAAGGCTTTTTCGTTTTAATTACTTCAAAAAGAAGTGAAGCAAGATGCAACGTCCGACGTGCTTCCATTTTTAATAGACCGCCCTTATTAAGAAAAGGTGTATTATTTACTTGATTACCTGGTAGGTAGTAATTTTAATTTAAATATTTCCTCGCATTGTTTGGGAAAAGCACTATGTACAAGCCTTAGCCGAAACAGGATTGCAGGACTCGTTTTATCGTCTACGACTCGGCCGTCTACACCACACTCGTCCAGCAATCCCTTACTTCACGGCCTCTTCAGTAATGTACTATAAAGAGGTACCGACGAAATTTTCAATAATTTTACTCAATTAATTTTATATTATACTTCCGTATAAATAGATAAGTATCAAAAAGACGAATGACGCAGTAGAATTCGACACTAATAAAAAAAGGCTGAAATCGCAAAGCATGATGTAGTTCTGCTACCTGTAGGGTTCCGTACCCAAAGGGTAAAACGGGACCCTATTACTAAGACTCCGCTGTCCGTCCGTCTGTCTATCTGTCTATCCGTCTGTCTGTCCGTCTGTCACCAGGATGTAGGTATATTATGAACCGTGATTGTTAAACAGTTGAAATTTTCACAGATGATGTATTTCTGTTGCCGCTATAACAACAAATACTAAAAAATAGAATTAAATAAATATTTAAGGGGGCTCCCATACAACAAACGTGACTTTTTGAATGAATGAATGAATGAAAGTTTATTCACAGAACATATGGTATATACATTAGTTCTTATACATAAATTTGACCCTTGATATGTTCAGCCGTAAGGCATGTGAAAATTGATTTAGGTTTAAATTTGAAGTTAACCATAATTATTCGAACATGAGATACTAATTATTCAAACATAATTTCAATGTATCTTATAATTAAATGTAGACATGATTAATTATAGCATGCTTTTAACTTTTAATACAGGATCAGTTTAACAGAATGTCGTGAAATTTTTGCTGTTTTGATAGATAATGGTACCGGAACCCTTCGTGCGCGAGTCCGACTCGCACTTGACCGGTTTTTTAATATGTTGTATGGATTAGTCAGGGTAGTGTGAATCCAAAATTAAATTTTCAACTTAGAAAAACTGAAGCTTGCTGATGCTGAGCAACACGCAGAAAACTGCAAAATTTTCTGCACTTAATGTTCGAAAACTCATAAATTGTGCACCTTTAGACGACAACATTATACTACGTTTTAAAGTTAATTAAATTTGCAACATATTAAGCCCAGTCATAAATATAGAAGCCCTCCAGGGATCAAGCCAAAGACTACAATGTATATATTAAAGTAGATCAATCTTCGGCCACACTGCACAGTTTATGAGTTTAAGAACATTAAGTTCGTAAGAAAAAATCCGAATATTTCGCAGGTATTCACGTGTTGATCAGAATCCTGCAAAGGATTGAAACTACCCAACATATATTAAAAATGCAGAACTACATCATACTTTGCAATTTTGGTGTCAAAATCTACATCCAAAGATAATTCAGACATTATTGCAAGACCTTGAAATCCGTTTCGAATTTGAGATATAGCAAGTCCACAAGTGTTCGTAGCATAGCCTCTTTCGTAGCAGTGCTACGAAAAAAAATATATCACTGCTCGGACCCGGAAATACTTAGAAAAGTTTGTGCAGTTTTGAAAACTTGCGGTATCCAGATGAACATACTGAAAGTCTTCATGGCTGGGGGTGCTGAGGGTTGGGGGTCTAAAGGTACCTTATTTAGTTTTCAACTTTTTGTTTTCCTCGATTTGTGGCTTTTCTAGCCGGAATTTTTTTTGATGCCATACAAGCTTTTGATCCTGGATAGGAATGTGAAATGACCTTCTTCTCGCACCCTGTATGATTTTCCAAAATCTGTAAACGCCAATCTTCATTAAATCGAAATCCAGGGAAGGTCTTCTAAGACCATTTTCGCGTAGCAGCACGGTATCTGGTAGCTGCCCTCACTGACCTAAAAAGAAAATCCATCCTGTATATGTATTGTAGCCCGGCTAGCCGGTGGGTTTGAAATAAAGCTAATATTATGTAAAAATAATATACAATAAACTTAACATGATAAATACATATAAAAGTGGGTTCACTAGTTCAGTCAGTACGGCGGCCCAAGAAAACACTGTCACTGACCTTTAATATGTTGACGAATTCTGTAAAGTGGATGGGACGAATGTGGCCTGGGAGTTTCCGCTGTAATGTAAACACGAGGTATTTCCAAAAAGCTGTACGGCATCGGCAGTCGGCGTCGAGACGGTGGCGCCGATAAAAGTAAACATACTGCGTGCCAGGTGATCAGTAGGAATGTAGAAGGACTGTAAGCAAGCAGTACTTGTGCTTTAAAAGGATTCAAAACCCACTCGAGCCTCATTTGATCTAGACTAGATTGGGTTTCACAACACAATGATATTTACAAAATGGAAAACATATACAACAAATACTTGCGTAAGTGGCAGCCCTAGAATGATGATAACTATAAACAATATTTACAGGTACTCTTAGAAACAGAGAAAGTGTATCATATTTTCTTACACTATTTTTTAAGTTAAAAAACAAATCATCATAATAATAGAATGAAATCAGTTTTCAATTGTTAGCACGACTGAAGTAAATTTTTCCATAAGAGAAAACAAAACACGGCCGTGAAAAATGTGTTGTTCTTTTTCTTACCGGCCAGTGCGCCAGCGGACGCACCGCGGAGGTTTTGACGTGTTAACCTAAGGAACTTCCACTTCTAGGTCTAAGTCGTAAGAAATATATTTTGACCAATCTTTGTACCTAAACTTGTTCCTTACATAAATTAACTTATGACGTGAAAATTGTAAAGTAAAATACCCGTCGAACATACACGTATCAAACCATTATATATTAATATTTGACACCACGAGATCATCTAGCACATCCGTCAATGCGGACTCAGAGGTAGCATCAAGATATTATGAGTCGTCATAGTTTTAGCATTTTTAGTTTGACAGGATATTGTTTGGCTTATTCTATGATATCAATTTTTTTTGTGTTTTTAAAAGAAATAGTTAGGTATTAATATTACTCCAAAAGAGTAATAAAATACAGGACAGACAGACAGTTGCTCTGCGCCGAAAATAAAAGCCCGAAACGCACTGACAGCGGTCCGCACAGAAAACCGGCCGGGAAAAAAGCGTTCTGTGCGGACCCTTTCATATTAGTTCGAATAGGTATTACAACCGGTACCGCCTGCGCACCGCACCGCCACCGCTGTCAGTGCGTTTGCAGAACATGATGACGTTTATTATAGTTCACAAACAAAATCTTTGATCGTCGGATACAAATACAAGTGCTGTTACAGTACGTGTATCCACTAAAAACGAAGTACCTACACATCGTACATCGTAAAAACATCCATTTATGCATATGCCAAGAATGAGAATAGGTCAACAAGTGAATTACGTTAAATTTAGGTGTATTGTGTGGTTCTAGTTATATTTTCATTATTATATGCAACTCTGTTCAATTGATTTCACAAGGTTTTGTTGTTTTGTATTTGTCGGGGTTTTGTGTTTGTCGGGGCATAGAACCTTTTAGACTCGGATTAGAGTAAACTATTGGGTATGTAGGCCGTCCCATTGGGACGCGGCGTCGCGCCGGCGTGCGCGCAGCTCCGCGGCCGGTCACGTATGCGGCATGTAGGCGGCGCGCGGCGCCGACCCGCGACTCAGCTCAGCCCGTTCTATTTCTATATCCAGAGACAGTCGCTCACTGCCGCTTTCCGCGCATCACCTCTTGCTAATTATACACAAATAAAATGTACTTACAAATCCGTTAAAATATCGATTTAACCGCTTCTTTTACAATTTAAATTTATTACTGAGACGAAAAATCTTATTGGAATGGTGAAATGTGATTCTGACTCTTATGGTGTATTGTTTCGATTCGTGGATTAATGAGGCGTTGATTCGAAGTAGAAAATGTGGTATCAAGGGGATGACGATGAGGACGAGGACCTCATGTGCTCGCCGGCCATTCTGGCGCGCCGTGCGTCGGAGAGCTGGATAAACGTGCCTCCTGTGGAGGTAACACCGCATATATATAAATAGGTGCTTAATGTCAAACGCAATCAACTCGCGAGTAATGAAATGAAACCCGTCACTATCACAGCGATATAGTATAGTAGGATAACTAACTCCTCTCGCACGGTCGTGTATAGTGCTTTCCTTTTCGTACTGTGGTCCAATATAAACTAAACTATCTTGAAGAGTTTAGGTAATACTACAACGTCTTGATAATATACGTTCCACGAGTAAAGGTACCTTTAGGACTACCTTTACCCTCGGAACGTCACATATACATACCTGGACTTAGACACTTTTCTAAGTACATATTTAGAATAAATGAAGAGTGTTTCTCCTAAATTTTTAGATGTTAAGCACGCCGCAGACGCTCCAACGCAAAAAGTCGCTCCCCGACGTGGCGGGTATGCCGCTCGCGCCCAACAGCGCCATGTCCCGCGAGGAGGTGTCCATGCTCGGCTCGGCGCGCCGCGAGGAGGTGCGCCGCATGCACGAGGAGTCGGAGAAGCTCAGAGCCAACCCCCTGCTGTACTTGGTCAGTCCGCAAGTCAAGGTGAGGGTTAACTACACAAGCTGAGCCATCTTCCCTTTCAGCTATTTGTATTGTACTACATTCTACGTTGTTTCCATAATTGTATGCGGGATTTATATCATGTCATGTAACAATGCAACTTAGTTGAATAAATGTCTTTATTATTATTATTATTATAACTACTACAATGTTCATTGTTTGTAGGACCTCCACGAAGTGTAGTTAGACTAACGCAGAACAGCACCCTGGAACGAGATGATATGGCTGTTTTTCCACTAGAGCTATGCTATGCTACGTTGCTATGGATGCTTTTGAAATCCACCAATCACAATCCTTTATTCCCATAGCATAACTCTGGTGGAAAAGGGTTCCGCTAAGCTATGTTTTTTATATGGAAAGATGCGAGCTGCGGATGCGTACTATGGATTCGAGCTGTGGATGCGTGTTACGAATGCGCGCTACGGATGCGTAAGCGCTTCCCCCCTCACCGCGCTGCCGCTCCCCGCGCCCGCTGTCGATACATCGCATAGCTCGAGCTGCGCATCTTCATAGCGCATCTACCTCGCACAGCTACATACCTTAGCTTTACTGGAAACAAACGGTCGCATAGCGCATCCTCGCAGCATAGCTCTAGTGGAAAACCAGCCTATTTCCAGTAATCCAGTATGTCAAATAGTATTAGTAATTTGCATAATTTGCGCTCCTTCGCCTATCTACTTGAGAATACATGAAACACTGCTTTATGTCTAATATTTTGAGGTATGGGATTTTTTTAAATTATAGAATACAAAATCCATCACGAATTTGGCGAAAATAAACACAAATTTTGAGCATTTCTGAAATTAAGCACGCGGCCTAAGTATAATACCTAATAATGCTGTAACTTGGGATGTGGTGTTTCTAGGACTGGTTCTCGCGGCAGCAGCTGGTGATCCTGGTGCTGTTCATCAACATCTCGCTGGGCATCATGTTCTTCAAGCTGCTCACGTAGCGGCGGTGGCGGCGCGTCGCGCCCTCTCAGCGAACATGCGATCACTGTATATACGTGTAACTCATTTTCAAAGTTACCAAAAAATAGCCAAACATGTAATGTTCAAAAGTGTATACATTTTCTTACATACCCGAGCCTTAATTTGATACGAGATTTTGAAACATCCGAAATAAATACGTATTTACTTGTAGTCAATAAGGACCTCGGTTTGCTAGTGTATTTTTCTTTGACGTTGTGTAAGTGTAAGTACGGAGCGGCCGACCGGGCCCGGTTCCGGTCTGTGGCGTGGTGTCCAGAGAAGTTGGATATTGTATACTATAAGGAGCACGAGATTACCTACGTACTTAATTTTTCTCAGCCTGCATATTGTAGGTTTTAGTAAACTTCTATAGCGACTGTATGCTTAAAAGGGTTGTATGTAAACGGACCATTTTAAAGCCAGTTTTAAATCAACAAGACACAATGACAGTTACAAATGAAGCATTCATTCTCCAAACACATATAACATTACATTGTTCTAAAAACTGGAGTCTACAGAATCGGATCTTTAGTAAGAATATTTATATTTTAAGTTTTTTTTTATAGTGTTTGACGGAAATTTATCCATTTAAGAACTCAATTGAAATTATATTTAATCCAAAATTTTAAACTCGACTTTACAATTTGACTAGTAAAATTATAAGACGTGGTGCTTTCATAAAACTATGTGCCCTATATTGATAATGATGCTAAATTCAATTTTATTATACCTTGAAAGGTAAGCTGAAAATATTCACTTCGTAATCAGTAAGCAGTCCAAAGGGTTGTTAGTACACGTACAATTAATGTAACCTGAGTGATTGTTAAAGCACAAATTATACTAAGTACCTACTTACCTACATGGATATGTAAATAATAAATTTTTAAACTTTTTAGAATAAAACAGATTTAAATATATTATTTTGCTTGTTATAAACACTGAAATTATTGTTACCTATAGAGCTTTTCTGTTGTAAACTATCCTTTTTAGAGATTTTAACGTTTATGTTGACTAGTTAAATTATATACGAAAAGTAAGCTTTTACTTTCTATGTATATGACGTCAATTCTCGTAATCGAAAATTTGTATAGATAGGTACGTATATGTATAAAATGCCCTTCCCACTGCAAAGGGCGATGAGTGTGCGCATGGGTGCGTGCGAGACTGGCGAAGGTTACTGACTAAACTGACTTCTACCGCCTAATTTTTATCACGTACGTAAGCGTGCGTCCCTGTCAAGCTGCGTCATATTTGTCATTTATAAGAAAAGGACGACAAACTTGGCGTCCGTGACAAACGGTGGCCTAAGGGAGTCAGTCTGGTTATGTTACGTTCTTAAATACAACGATCGTGTATGAAGTACATTCGTTGTGATGCGTTTCAAGGACCGGCAACTTCGTAAGACAAATTTTACGGTTTCATTATTGTGTAAAAATATAAGTTATATCTCTAAGAATTTACTTGTATCAATTTTATCTACGTTTCACAAATAAAATATTTTAACAAAGCTGTTTAATTAAATTTTTCCAATTTCCTGGATGAGATATAGCATTTATAACCAAAACCAATACAATCTAATTTTAATTCGTTTCGAGTTTCATACTGAAAAATACGAGATTGACAATTTACCGCTACGGCGTAGCAGATAGATCTACGCACCTGCCAGCCTGCCTGCAGTGGATTAAGGCCCAGCGAACGGCATGCATCCCGATTCTCTAACCGCCCTGGCCTGCCCGGAATCCGGGAGCGAAATGAGCCAAAATTATTAACGTATGTACTTAAGGTACCTTACTCTGTTCGTAGCGCTACGTGCTACGCCGGAGCCCGTAGGTCTTATAATTTGAAGTGAAAACTTCACGGTTAATTTTTCACTTAGCATCGTGTTTACATTTCAATCTGTATCGCATGGTCATTCCCATGTAACTACATAGATTCAGAACATGAGCATGAAACATAGAAAACGCGAAAGTGACCAACTAAAACGGCGCTTTAGTACCTAGTGCGTGTTACGAAAACAGCCATTAGGATCTCAGTTTATACTGGACCTCATAGTTGCTATGAAGTTTCCAGTATAAATTGAGCTCTAAATGGCTCAACAATTAAAGTCCCCGAGTGTACCTACATTTGTAAACATGACATGATGCGAATGGGTCAAAATCAAAACGTTCGAGTTTAGAGCGAAATTTTCTACGGCTTACTTATTCCGGTTAAGATTCCGGATACGTTTTTATTTAAGTCAAGCCACCTTAGAAATACATGTACACCGTTAAACAACTTCGGTACAAACTAATCATCTAAGAGACAGCAGAGTTAATTAATAATACATTCAAGAAAAAGTGTCGCCCCGTTGTCTAGCTAACGTGTACCTATTGTATAATAGGCTGTACTCTGACGGGCCTTGTTATAGGCCTTGCCCGGCTCGCACTCGAGCATAATCCTCGTCCTTGATCCGAACAACCTAAGTACTTATGACGGCTATGATTTAATATGAAGTTCAAAGACACGTTCAATAAATAAAACAACTCGTAATAAATTCGAACGAGATTTTCAATTAGAAATACCCAGACAATTTGTCTGTTCTATTTTCGAAAGTGGGATTAAGGGAACATTCAATATTCGCAGTACGGCTGGTACGGCCGAAACTCCTTACGGACAGTTATATACGAGTGTGCTTCATCATTTAGTACCCTTACCATGAGTTTGCAATGTTTGCATTACCGTACTGGCTAGCGACTGTGTAAACGATTTAGTATGGACAAAAGTACAGCGCCTCTGGCGGTTACGCAATAGAACTAAGAATCAAAAAAAAAAAATTTTTTTTTTTATTTTTTTTTTTTTTTTTTATTTTTTTTTTTTATTTTTTTTTTTTTTTTATTTTTTTTTATTTTTTTGTTGTGTTGCTTTATTTATTGTGTTATACTTCTGTTTTTCTTAGTGTGTAGTCTGACTTGACTAATGAAATTTGATAACTTAATTATAAGGAACAATAATATAGTAATAATTAGGGAGGCACGTAAAGAGATGAAATCTCGTGATATAAAATTTGTACGCCGTTTAATCGGCAAAAAGTGGAGATCTTCTAAATTGTGACATAACATCTGTTGTATAACATTACCTGCTTTTTGGACAAATAAACGATTGAATTGAATTGAATTGAATCGCCATAATAAATCGTTTACGCAGTCGCTAGCGAGTACGGTTTTGCAAACATTGCAAACTCATGGTAGGTAAGGGTACAGGTGCAAAATCGTACTTAACCAGTATTCCGTTAAAGTGTTCTAATATTATCAAGATGCAGTCAAGTGCAAAAATATACGTGTAGGTATACAACTTACCCAAAATGCAGGCAGCCTTCGCCCCATAGGTAGGTATGATCGCGCGATAGCGTGATAAATGATAAGATAAGATATCTATAATCTGTCACTTTCTATTGAGATTCGAGTGGTATCAGAAAGTGACAGGAGTTTCATCTTTTCGTTTATCACGCTATCGCACGACCATCATGCTTAGCGCCGAAGACCTAGGGCATTTTTTGTTTCTTAGTTTTTATTTTGTTATATATAATTCGATAATATTTTTGCACTAGCCTGCACAAGTCAAAGCAAGTTATTTAACTATTGCATGACTTTATTAATTAAGATAGAAAATGTCGTATTAGGTTAGTAACTAGCCCTGGAATGTTTACGTCGTGTTTGGTATAGGTACATTATTTTTCAAATTCGTGCTATAGTGACCTACTAACTAAGGATAAGTAGTGACCTGATTTAATTACGCCAAGCCCCATATAGTCGAATTTAAATATGCTTAGACGGGAAATACAAACTATACGTTGATCAATTAGATTAATACTATAAGGCTTCTTCGGCACAAGTCGCTTAATAACTTGACGCGAAAGGACGTGCGAGCTCGTTCCATTTGTGTATGTGTTTTGTGAAATAACAAACAGCATGACGAAACATTCTAAGGCTGGATCTCAGAACCGTTCTCAGGACAAAGTTACGGTAAAATAAAATATGATCAAATAACTTTCGCAAAGAAGTCACACTCCAACCTCATAACATAACAGTATGTTTGGCGCGCTTACTTCCACGCGCGCCGATCTAAGGAGTATTTCCTCAGTGAAAACATTGATATTTTTTTATAAGACCATGGTGCAAACAACCTTACAGCCTGCATGATGATAAGCAGACACCGTAACCTGTGGTGTGGACGCTTATGACTCCACAGAATCTCAACATTATGTCTCCAGCTAAGAATTCTAAAGTCAATAAAGGGTCAGCAACGCACCCTAATAATAATTTATTTTCATGTTACTACTCACTCATATTGGGACCGTGCGCGACGACAGCGCCACGTACAGGTGGCCATTATGGACACTTTGTCATAGCTGTCAAGCGAGAAATAAGTAAATATTGTGAAAAAAAATAATGAAATCTTGTGTTATTTTACCATATTAGACAATATTGGACGATGGTAGTCTGTAACATTATTGCCAATAACATTAAAATTGTTGTTTTCAGGTTAGGTGACTTACTTTTTTTTCTTACGGCAATTATCCACTTATTTCTTTGGTCTCGTTTCCACCACGGTCTTGAAAACTGGTAAAATTTACAGTCGCTATTCTGTGGTGTTTTTACAATTCACAATAACACATTTTACTAGAGCCATATTAAATTTATCTTTACTGCAATATGGATTTGACAGCTCAAGTCAATAGACCGCGGGCCAACGACAGGTCACGATTACCAATCTCCTCTCGCATGAAAACTACATAGAGTGGTTAAGAAAGATGAATAAAAAATTACTGTGGACGTCTGCCACGATTCCGTTGGTGGGTTGAGAAGCAGCAGCCTCCCAAAGACGTAAAAAAAATAATTAAATTCAGTCATTTCCTCTCGACTGAAACTAGGTTTTTTTTTTTTTACGTCTTTGGGAGGCTGCTGCTCCTCAACCCACCAACGGAATCGTGGCAGACGTCCACAGCAATTTTTTATTCATCTTTCTTAATCACTGTACAAGTTTTCGTGCGAGAGGAAATGACTGACGATTTTAACCTTCTGGCCCGCGGTCTACAACAACGAAATGTAAATTTTAACCGTAGTGAGCGCTGTGATCGTTTAGGCTACCCCCTCCACCCGCTTTGCACCCTGCCAATAGGTAGGTAGTATAGGTACAATATTACACTTTACAATCACAATATATAACTACTTAATTCTAAAATCTTACATAACTAACATTTAAGTTTAAGGGCATCCGTGGTCAACATAATTATGAATAGACACTATTCG
Organism: Cenopis cana; assembly: GCA_951800055.1. NCBI lineage: Eukaryota > Metazoa > Arthropoda > Insecta > Lepidoptera > Tortricidae > Cenopis > Cenopis cana. Next base: position 6,811,831 of record OX637477.1, on the reverse strand, counting down.
GGTGATTCTACTTTTTCGTGACCAGTTTTTACTAGACTACGTATATATTAGGGTACAAAAATAGTATTTCCGAATAGTACGTGACTCTACTAAAAAGAATTTATAGGTATGCATACGCAGGCTTCTTACACTGAACACAGCTCATGAGGTGGAGGTACTTCCCTCCCTAGTTGGGCTGCTCCAAATATGAGCGAAAATATGTCAAATTGGTATGCGAAACTACAAAATTGTCACCGCAGGTTAAACACTTGATAAACGGCCATGGCATCGTTTTCATTTGTATGAACATTGTTGGTGACTGGTGCTCACATTTGTTTGACTCTCGAGAACAAATGACGAATTGAATGATATGAGATTGAATTCCATTAATAATTGTATTATAAATTAGGCCACCGAAACAAGTGACGATGCAATCGACTTGGATGACTTGCTACCAAAGATCGGAGAATTCGGTTTGTACCAGAAGCTGTTACTGTGGCTAGTGTGCCTGCCCGCTTGCCTGCCCTGCGGTTTCTGCGCCTTCAACCAGCTCTTCATGACAGATGTGCCTGATTACTGGTGCAAGGTCCCCGAACTGCAAAACATTTCCGAAACACATCGGAAAACACTGACAATACCTAAGAAGGTAGAAATACTTCTTTCAGGACTTTAAGTACCTAAAAACAGTACCTACAACTAAATATTTTTCGTATATTTTAGGAGGATAATATAACATTTGAAAAATGTATGCGATATTCAGTTGACTGGACTGAAATTATCCAATCCGGAAGAGATTTAGAACCGAACACCAGTTGGCCCACTGAACCGTGTTTAGACGGGTATGAATATGATACTTCGGAGGTTGTTTCTTCTATTGTCATTGACGTAAGTACTTGTGATCAATTAATTAATCACTTTTGCATTTTTCATTAATGCCTTACCTCGGTCGCAACTTAGCTAGAAGTGAGCGCACTAAACTCATTGATGACAAATTAGAATGCGAAACATAAATCTTTGATGACCCTTTAACAACAGTTATGAAATTCATTTAAATTCTATTTCAGTTTAACCTCGTCTGCGAGTATGATGTTTATCCAACGCTGGGCCTAGTCGCCCTAAACGTAGGAGGACCTATCGGGGTATACGGATTCGGGTTATTGAACGACCGAATCGGGCGGAAGAAATCCTTCTTCACCTGCCTGACCACTCTACTAGTAGGAAGCATCACCACTGCCTATGCACACGAATACTGGATCTGGGTACTGGCGCGGGTTATAGTTGGCTTAACTATTCCTGCAGTATACCAAATACCGTTTATAATTTGTAAGTTTCATTTGCAAATTTTCATCTAACTACCGTAGCCTCGCTAAGCAGGGGCAAATTTGATCTATTTTGTTATTTTTGGGTAAATTTCAGATGTTTTATATCTAACTATCATAATAAAAAAAACTAAAACCACACACAGCTATTCTATGTCATACACGCATCTTCAATGTTCTGGGAACGAAGGCCCCAACGACAAGTTTCGTTTAGTAACTTAATCATGTGCGATTATTTTCATCATCTTTCACAATACGTTCTAACATTTTTGTTTCTTATTGTATAAATTTACTAAATGCTTCTATTTGACTTGCTTTCAGCGCTTGAACTAGCCGGCCCCAACTACAGATCATTCGTGACTGTAATGACGTGTATCTTTTACACTCTGGGGCTCATTCTGCTATCCGTAGTAACATATTTTCTACGTGACTGGCGGTCACTAGCCCTGGCTACATCAGTACCTTTTCTGTTTTACTATTTTTACTGGTTCGTTTTACCGGAATCTCCTAGATGGTTATTAATGAGAGAACGTTTTGAAGAGGCTAACGATATACTAAAATCAATAGCCAGAGTTAATGGGAAACAAATGCCGGTAGAATATACTGAGAGGCTTCAAAAACAAGTACTAGAGCAAAAGGAAATGGGGAAAAAAGAGGTCAAAACAGCGAGCGTGTTTGCTCTGTGCCGAACGCCTAACATGCGACTTAAAACTTTGTTGATTACATTGAACTGGTGTGCTTCAGAAATGGTGTATGTTGGTTTGAGTTACTATGGACCGGCTATAGGCAGTAATCAGTACATGAGCTTCTTCCTATCTTCGGCTGTGGAGATACCGAGCTACTTGGTGTGCTGGGTGCTCATGGACCGCATCGGTCGGCGATGGCCTCTTTGCTTATCAATGGTCATCAGCGGATTCTTTTGTATAGCCTCAGTATTATTACCTAGTGGTGAGTATCATTTAATCGAAACAAAGGCCTCCATTCGATTTATGGCTCTCGCATCTGTTTTTGGCACTCGTGTCATCCAACACAGTAACTCGCATCCAACGCAGTCTCCGCACATGGAAGCGAGCGCGCTAGACCTAATTAAATACGAAACTGATGCGAAGCGAAGAACAAAAATAGGTCTCAAGATTTATTTGTAACCTATCTCCTCTAACAGCCAAATTGATTTGACTAATGAGAAATCTAAGTAATATAAGTTATTCGCATAACGAGGGTTGTGAGTCCCTCGTTATGCGAATTACACATACTGCAGTAACCACGTAATTTTTTTCAGATGCTGAAACTGCCACCCTTGTCCTGTACTTAATATCAAAATGTTTCATATCCGCATCCTTCCTGATAATATACCCATACGCCGGTGAGCTGTACCCGACCGAGCTGCGTGGCGTCGGCATCGGCACCTCGGCTTACATAGGCGGTTTGGGCCTCATTGTAATACCATTCATAAACTACTTGGTAAGATATTTTTCACACCACCTGCTCGTCAATGCCCAATTATATATCATGCAAACCTTACCGAAAGCAAATCATTATAACCCTTGGCTTAAGCCGGGTAGTAATATCGTACTGAATCTCATTATAACCCGCCGGGTAATAATGTGATTTCACTTTTCATAGTTCTTATAGTTCTGTCATTAAAGTCTAATGTCGTGAAGTCCACTAAGCGGCGAGGAGGCGGCACACCAGCTCCGTGTTTTGTTTGGAACGTCGTGTTCGAAACAAAAGACTGCGTCGTCGGCCGCCGCCTGTAGCGCGCCAAGCGCGTGGTTTTAGTACCTACTGAATATTTGTAAAATAACATTTTGGAGTTTTCTTATACATTATTCTCATATTTTATTAAATTTTTAAATAAAATCACTAGAAATATTTAATATCCGTGCCTCGGACGTAGCTAGGGCTGGCCTTCCTCCCTTCGCAGCAGTTGCAGCAACGTAAATAAATACATACATACATATTTGTGGACAGTCTTACACAAATCTACCTAGTCCCAAACTAATCAAAGCTTGTACTATGGGTACTATTACTAGTCGACAATATACATATACCTCTAAAGATAAATATATAATTAAAATACATAGAAAACATCTAAGATTCAGGAACAAAATACTTGTGCTCACCACACTAATGAATGCAAGCAGTCGTCGATGTACTAGGTATTAAATACCAAAAACAAGATCCGCGTGAGTTACAAGACGCTTAATTATACGGAGTAAAACAGATTCTATTAAAATAGATACTAAAATTTGCTGCGATTGACTGATTTAATTCTGTTTTCAGTAGCCTTGGTTTTTTTATTGCCTCGCAAGAGGTGAGAAAAGTAGAGTATACTCCTCGGGGATAAAGCTGTTTTTGTCTTGGGAGTGCTTAAATCCCTCACTACACTCAGGACTCAGTCTTAATTCCCTCGCTTCGCTCAGGAATTAAGTCATTACTCCCTCGCTCCGCTCGGGAGTAAAATTTGGAGTCCTTCGTTACGTTCGGGATTCAATATCGCACCCGTGACATAAAACAGTGTTTTATCCCCTTGGTGTATAATCTACTATTTTCAAAACTATTAAATACATACATTTGTGTGAGGTGTACAATAAAGAGTATTTGTATTGTATTGTACATACTATAAGTGCTAGAAAAAATTGGAATTAGAATGACTACCTAGTTCCAGACATTATCCGTTACAAACTTACAAAGGTTCAACTTACAAAGGGCATGCTAACCTATATTAGTTTATATATATAGCATGTATATAGCTCTTCTTATTTAGGGTTCGAGTAACCTCGTATTGCCACTAGTGGTGATGGGCGCGTTGTCGGTCGTGGGCGGCTTGACGGCCCTGCGACTGCCGGAAACACTCAACGCGCCGCTGCCGCAAACTGCTGAGGAAGGGGAAGAATTTGGAAAAGATTGGAGCTACAAAGATTGCATGGTTTGCGGTGAACAAAGGTAAGTAACAAGTAATAAGCAATCATATTTAGTGGCGGAGCAGATATAACTCATGTTATGTGACGTTTTTGCAGAGAAAATGTACCGCCTCCTGCATATAAATTTGTATGCATGGGGTCTGGTTTCTCTGCAGCTGACCGTACATTTCGTTTCGGCCTCAGCCTTAAAACGTGACAGTATAGCTGGACTGGCTCAAACTTTAATTATGGCAAAATTCACTATTTATTTAAACCCAGTAAAAAGGTAACAGACATACCTACTAATCCAGTTATTCTCGCATTTGTAATATAAGTATGGATTTCTAAAATGTGTTAACTCAAAAATATATTACTATTTTACAGGGCTGTGGCAGGCTCAGAATCGTATGAAAATCTCGATCAAATGGAACTAACCCAAGCGCCATTGATGGATGATCAGGTGCCCGAACTTTTGTCCCGAAGACGAAGCTCGATGCGCAAATTAACAAGACAAGCCAGCATTTTAGAAACCCAGAGAGATGTTGACGGAAATATGAGAATGACTTATTGGTTTTAAATAAGTAAATACAAGATATTCTCAAATGCGCAATACCTTTTTTATTCACATTCACACAATTTTCACACCTGGCTACCTAGTTATTTTACCTGAATTAAGTCAGTGGGGAGCATCCTGATGTACAGTCAGCGTCATATAGTATGTAGCAGCCAAAGTAGCTAAATAGTTCGGTACTCCATATATTTTGTATGGTGTTCCAAACTATTTGGTCACTTTGGCTGCTACACACTATATGACGCTGACTGTACTCGGTCGGTAGCAATCGCTACTTCAATATTGGAATGTGATGCCACAAAATAAAGAATATACAGAAGGTCCGTTCCCGCCGTTCTTGAAAATACATACCTAAACTTGCTAGACTCACAGGGTTGCTTCTGTATTGATTCTGAATTTTAAAAAGGAGCAGATAAATTAAAAATTCTTCAACATGACATTTAAATATGAACCAGCGTATCTTGGTAAAAAACCGGCCAAGTGTTCCGAATCAACCTCAAAAATATGATTTATTCATATATAAGTATTTGTTGTTAAAATATACGTAATATTGAACATTGTCACCAAATTTCAAGTTCATAGGTCAATGAGAAGTCTAAAAATTCTTCGGAACAAATTTTGTGACATACGACGGACGGACGGACGGACGTCTGGGCGACACCAATAGGGTTCCGTTTTGATCCTTCGGGTACGGAACCCTAATAAATTGATGCGTGACCCGCTGCGAGTTGTGACTTGTGACCGGCGGCGGTCGAGAGCGCCAACAAAAATATACCTAATTAATTAGGTACCTACTTAACTAAACCATATTCAATTCAATTCAATTCAATGGTTTATTTATAAAATGTTACATTTTACACGTCATCACATTATATTATATTAGGTGCACTATATTATTATATTACAATTCAATTAATAATTCTTTACAATACAATTACAAATTACAATACTTTTAAAAATCCATTACAATTTACAATACAATACCATTAATAATCCATTACAATTTATAATACATACAATACCATTAATAATCCATTACAATACAATTACAAATTACAATACCATTAATAATTCATTACAATTACGAAATTACGAGTTACAATACGTATAATAATTCACTAACACATTTCATATGTCATAGTCATAGTACACATGTCATAGTACTACTTAAATACTGGCGTTTTACCAGCGAACGATAAGATGAATGTGTAATAGTTTAAGAGCCGGTGACACTGAACCTAGTATGATAAGATTCCCAGATGGCATATATATAATTAGGTGCGTCATTAGTCGGGGAACACGAAACGGCGATGCTGCAATGCGAAAAACCTGGCGAAGCCATTGAAAATTAAAATTGAAAAATGATGAAAAATCCGGTTTCTAGTATGATAAGATTCCCAAGTTTCGTTTGTTCCTCGAAACAGGGGAGGGGTAGGACTATACGATAGTGCAGTGCTGCAAGCCCTCCTGGCTGGCCTTGTCAGTGGCAGCAGTATGATAAGCGACCACTTTTCTGAGGTATCTAGTATGATCGGATTCCTGAAAAAAACAGGGCTCATCTGAAAGATCAGCACTTTCTGTGTAAGAAAAACCACTGCTGCATTTTCCAAACAGTGGAGAAGGTGGTTGCTGCAGTGATTAAAGAGCCGACAACACTGAACCTATTTCGATAGATTCCCAGATGATACCTCGTGTGTTCATAAGTTTTGAGACGAAGTTTGAATGAAAAAAAATATTAAAAATAATACTGGCAGGTTTTTGCTTTTATTTTAAAATTTGAATTTGGAATGTTGTGTTCTGTTTGTACGGTTCAAATATTCATTTTGGTGTTTTTTATCGTTATGGAGGGAACAAAAGAATTGCGTGCGACAGTTATTTCGCTGCATATGGCGGGAAAAAAACCAATGGAGATCTTTCGTGACATCAAAAGTTTTGGAGTAAGCCGCAACTTTGTGTATTACACCATTAAACGTTACAACGAGACTGAATCTTTAAATGATCGCCAAAGATCTGGTCGGCCTCGGTCTGTAAGGACGATTGCGAACATCAAAAAAATCAGAGAGCGACTTCGCCGAAATCCATGTCGCACCCAGAAGAAACTCGCTCTACAGACTAACATATCGCGTGTGTCCCTCAACAGAATACTGAAATACGATCTTAAGGTAAAGGCTTACAGTCGAAGAAAAGTTCACTTCTTAAACGAACGTCTACGCAAATTACGACGTGAACGTTGTCCGGTGCTGCTTAAGAGACACGATGCGAAAAAAATACTGTTTACGGACGAAAAAATCTTTACGGTCGAAGAAAAGTTTAACCGGCAAAACAATAAAGTTTATGCAAAAAGCAGCAAAGACGTTCCAGCTTCAGCGCGGAATGTCTCGCGAACGCATCACCCGGCCAGTGTCATGGTATGGTGGGGAGTTTCGTATGAAGGTGTCACTCCGCTCCATTTTTGCCAACAAGGAGTCAAAGTGAAAGCAAATAATTATCAAAGTGATATCTTAGAGACTGTGGTGAAACCTCTGTCTCATACCTTGTTTCACAACAAAGAATGGATTTTCCAACAAGACTCAGCACCGGCTCACAAGGCTAAAACGACTCAAGCTTGGTTAAGAGCAAATTTGCCGGGCTTCATAGCGGCGGAAGAATGGCCACCATCCAGTCCTGATCTTAATCCGCTTGACTATTCTCTGTGGAGTGAATTGGAGCTTAGGGCCTGCCAAAAGCCCCACCCAAACTTGGATTCTCTGAAACGAGCCCTGGTCGAAGCAGCGGAGCAAATCCCGCTGGAAAAGATTCGTGCCGCGATCAATGACTGGCCAGAGCGTCTAAGAGCTTGTATTAGAAATAGAGGCGGTCATTTCGAGTAGCAATTTGTTATATTTGTTGGTTAGTCTCTACTTATTATTAGTTAAAAATTATTTAAAGATAATTCAATTATTTAAAAAAATATGAAAGTTTTATTTAGTCTTAAAACTTATGAACACACGAGGTATATATATAATTAGTCGCGGCATTAATGGGGGTACACGAAATAGCGATGCTGCAAAGCAAATGAGCAGGCAAACCTATTAAAAATCAAATTAAAAAAAATAAAAAATAAACGGTTTCTAGTATGATAAGATTCCCAAGTTTCGTTTGTTCCTCGAAATAGGGGAGGGGTAAGACTATACGATAGTGCAGTGCTGCAAGCCCTCCCGACTGGCCTTGTCAGGGGCAGCAGTTTGATAAGCGACCACTTTTCTGAAGTATCTAGTATGATCGGATTCCTGAAAAAAACAGGGCTCATCTGAAAGATTAGCACTTTCTGTGTAAGAAAAACCACTGCTGCATTTTCCAAACAGTGGAGAAGGTGGTTGCTGCAGCGATTAAAGGAGCCGACAACACTGAACCTATTTCGATAGATTCTCAGATGATATATATATAATTAGTCGTGGAATTAATGGGGGTACACGAAATGGCGATGCTGCAAAGCAAATGAGCAGGCAAAGCTGTTAAAAAGAAATTTTGAAAACATAAAAAAACCGGTTTCTAGTATGATAAGATTCTCAAGTTTCGTTTGCAGCAACCACCTTCTCCACTGTTTGGAAAATGCAGCAGTGGTTTTTCTTACACAGAAAGTGCTGATCTTTCAGATGAGCCCTGTTTTTTTCAGGAATCCGATCATACTAGATACCTCAGAAAAGTGATCGCTTATCATACTGCTGCCACTGACAAGGCCAGTCAGGAGGGCTTGCAGCACTGCACTATCGTATAGTCCTACCCCTCCCCTATTTCGAGGAACAAACGAAACTTGGGAATCTTATCATACTAAAAACCGTTTATTTTTTATATTTTTTAATTTGATTTTTAATAGGTTTGCCTGCTCATTTGCTTTGCAGCATCGCCATTTCGTGTACCTCCATTAATGCCGCGACTAATTATATATATATCATCTGGGAATCTTTCGAAATAGGTTCAGTGTTGTCGGCTCCTTTAATCGCTGCAGCAACCACCTTCTCCACTGTTTGGAAAATGCAGCAGTGGTTTTTCTTACACAGAAAGTGCTGATCTTTCAGATGAGCCCTGTTTTTTTCAGGAATCCGATCATACTAGATACCTCAGAAAAGTGGTCGCTTATCATACTGCTGCCACTGACAAGGCCAGCCAGGAGGGCTTGCAGCACTGCACTATCGTATAGTCCTACCCCTCCTCTGTTTCGAGGAACAAACGAAACTTGGGAATCTTATCATACTAGAAACCGGATTTTTCATCATTTTTCAATTTTAATTTTCAATGGCTTCGCCAGGTTTTTCGCATTGCAGCATCGCCGTTTCGTGTTCCCCGACTAATGACGCACCTAATTATATATATGCCATCTGGGAATCTTATCATACTAGGTTCAGTGTCACCGGCTCTTCTACTATAATGGTTGATCGTCGTTATCAAAGCGGCAAGTTTCAAAAAATTACCTACCTACCTAGGTATTGTAACTACCAAAATGAGAAAACCGTTTTATTTACCTTTCAATATCGTTTGAAAATTTGAAGAAAGTGTAGGCACCGTTTTTTGTTGTATTTAAGTGTATTTAAACAATAAAATACATTCCAACTGTAATAATATCGGTTATTCATTTTGACGTACGTGACATAAACTATCTACGTAGCGGCGAGGACGTCAAGTGATCAACGCGCGCACAACTAGCACTCGCGACGCGACAGTGACAGTCGCGACTAAGCTAGTCCGAAATCAACCGAGAATGCCTGTAAATGTTACGTCATTGTGCGTGCGGCGAAAATGGCACTTTGTACTGAGCGGACTCTCTGCTCCGGCGCGCGCCGCCGCTATTTACTTTGTGGTGATGCTTTAGTGTCACTTATTCTTTGAGAGACACGAATGGTGGGATGAATGTGACATGGAAATTTAAGCAGCATCTCATGCGGCAGTACATCTTTAAATTTAGCAGTTGGCAAATTTCTTAAGGCGGCTCTTTTTTAGGGTTCCGTACCCAAAAGATAAAACGGGACCCTATTAGGTACTATGACTCCACTGTCCGTCTGTCACCAGGCTGTATCTCATGAACCTTGATAGTTAGATAGTTGCAATTTTCACAGATGATGTATTTCTGTTGCCGCTACAACAACAAATATACTAAAAAATAGAATAAAATAAATATTTAAGGGGCCTCCCATACAACAAACGTGTTTTTTTTTACCGTTTTTATAGAATCATGGTACGGAACCCTTCGTGCGCGAGTCTGACTCGCACTTGGCCAGTTTTTCTTATTGAAGCTTTCTTATCAAAATGATCCTTATACAGACATGTTTTAAACTGAGCAATTTCTCAATGGGAACATAGGTAATCCCTATCCTTGTATATGTCGCAGGCGGATTGTATAATCCGCCGTTTTACATTACGGCTAGCCGTTTTACAAAACAGAGCCGTTTTGTAATACGGCGGGTTAACGTTTAGCCGGATCGTCATTGCAATACGTTCTACAATGGCGGCTCACGTTTAGCCGGATTGTATTTGCCGGATTTCATAATCCGCTGTTAGAAATGGGAACTAAAAACTGTCAAAGAGGTGACAGCTAAAACGACGCTATTTTGCGAAAAGGCTAGCCGTAATGTAAGTATTACGGCGAATTATACAATCTGACTGAACCGCTTTTTTGCATTACGGCTAGGCGAATTGAAGAGAAGAACGCAAATCGCCGAACACATTACGGCGGACTTTCATTCAGCCGTATTCAATTGAAAAGGAATATTTTCTGCATACACTGGTAGTGGTAGCAGTTATCTAGTGAATTTCTATGGCATCGGTTACACGGTCAATATTATCACGCGATGAAAGTGAGAGAGAGGCCAATACTGTATCGCGTGATAATATTGACCGCGTAACTGACGCCTATGGGAATACCGCTGATTTAAACCGTTTTGGCTCTTATAATTTGTAGAAACACTATTTTATTGGAACTAAATAGTTCAAAACTTACCGGTCTTCATTAAATGGAAACATTAGCTAAAAATGGCCATTTAACGCAATTTTAACTGCTTCATCACTGTCCACAAATGTTACAAAATGTGATTTCGGCCGTATTTTTATCAAATTTTTATTGAAAAATTATTTCATATCTTCGAGGAATCATTTTCGGGATAAAAAGTATCCTATGTGTTAATCCAGGCTATTTAAAACAGATCGCCAAGTTTCATTATAATCTGTTCAACCGTTTTTGCGCGATTGAGTAACAAACATCTAAACCACATCTAAACTTTCGCATTTTATATTAGTAGAAAGTTGGATTGACAAGAAACAATTTTAAATATGGCGGCATATACTTGAAACGTACTTGAACGTGACTTGAAAGGAACAAAACGGAATCGGTAGTCTAGTATGTTGGTCTAGTCGTGGTCTAGTCTTGGTCTAGTCTAAAACAGTGCATTCATCGTCTTGAATGTAGTGGTTATATTCTCTTTGGTCTTGACGGCGGGAAGCAGACTATAAGATGGAGCGAGATAGGGAGATTAACGATCCTGGTTTTCTCGTTCTATCTTATAACTTGCAGGACCGTCTGGTTACTGCTTAATATAAACATACATATTGTACAATCTATAGTCTATGGATGTAGCCGGAAATTACTTGTTTTGGAAAGTTCCTTTGCCGACGGTGTGTACGCAGCCTGAACCCAATTGGCATCATGGCATGTGTCCATAATCCACCATAATCAATAAAAAAAACGACGTGTCATTTAAGTTTAAGTCATTTTGTTGATTTTGTCCTGTCAATCTAGTCAGCAAGGCACACATCATCTTGTTGTGTACATTAGTTTATATCCCGTTACCGCTGCGTATTGAGAACTGTAGGTGTAACGTGTTCGTCCAAAATGCTTAAAGTTAATAAGTCATTATTAACATGTGCTCTATTAGCATTTACCACAGTTGTAGTATTGGGGCATTCTCATTCACACTCTCACGATGAGCCGCCGTCGTTCAAGTATTCGAAAGCTGCAAACGAACAATTCCAAACAAAGCCAGAACAAAAAAAGATAATAGAATCAAACTACGACTTGTACGTGAACGCCCTAAGTTCTACGGTTTTTATAAGCATAGTGCCCTTCTTTATACTTTTCTTCATTCCTATAGATGGAACTGTTGAGAAACAACCTCTATTGAAGATTTTATTATCATTCGCGTCGGGTGGGCTCTTGGGAGATGCTTTCCTACACTTAATACCACATGCCCTGGCAGCGAGCGGTGGGGAGGGCGGCGGGCACAGCCACAGTCACTCCCACGGCGGTGACCACGAGCCGCACGACATCAGCGTAGGGCTCGGGGTGCTTGGCGGCATCATCGCCTTCCTCGTCGTCGAGAAGAGTTTGCGCTTGTTGAGCGGAGGACATGGACACTCCCACAGTGCCGATAAGAAAAAAAGTGATGACAAATTGAAAAAGAAGGGAAAGGACAAGAAGGAGCCTGAGATCAAGATAGCCGGATACCTCAACCTTGCTGCCGACTTCACTCACAACTTCACTGATGGGTTAGCTATTGGAGCCTCATTTATTGCCGGAAAGAATATTGGATATGTTACTACTGTCACAATTTTGCTTCATGAAATCCCTCATGAGATTGGAGACTTTGCCATTCTGGTGCAGTCAGGATGCTCTCGGAGGAAGGCAATGATGTTGCAGTTGCTTACAGCCTTTGGGGCTATATCAGGAACTGTTATCTCAATTTACTTACAAGGCTATGAGGACAGTTTAGTATCAAAACTTGTACTTCCTTTTACTGCGGGTGGTTTTATCTACATTGCCACAGTGTCAGTCATTCCCGAGTTATTGGAGGGTGCAAACAAACTGTCCCAGTCTATAAAAGAAATTGTTGCACTCCTAGCTGGAGTGTACATGATGGTACTTATTGCACAATACGAGTAGACAAATAAGTTCAGTGTAAATATATATTTGAATTTTATGTTGTACACTGTTATTAAACTATCAAAACATCACAATGATGCATTTTATTATCACAATTTTCCTTACAGGCTGTATATTTTTCAAACTTTGTGTATGACATACAATGCAAACTAAAAAATAACACCAGCTGGATTAAACAAGTGTAATGTTACTGTTATGCAAATGATGAATTCATATTGTATACCTAATTGTAGACTATGAGTACTTTTAATAAATACAATACTAATAATGTTATAAATGCAAAGTGTGTCTGCCTGTCTGTTACCTCTGCATGATTAACCACTGAACCAGGAGATCCCAGGGAAGAACATAGACATACAACACATACTTTTTATCCCATAAGTCATCCCGGTATTGGAAGTTTGAATGAAAGTAATGACTAGGTAAGCGCCTGATATAAAAAAAGCAATTAAATTCTATCAGGATGAATGATGTTATTGTGAGTTCTACACGGGCAAAAGCTAGTACTGTATGAATCCACAGCAGTAGTAATAACTACTATGCTCAAAACAATAATCTGCACACTTTTCTGTTTCTATTGACAAGGAAATGAAATTAGGGCAGATTATTTCCCCTTTTGCTATCTCCCTATAAATCCTATCATTGGAAATAAAATTTAGTTTTACAGTCCTTAATACAATTATAGCAAAGGCTGGTTTTTTAACTATTTATTTAATCATTTATTCCAGGCATCTGTGGCCCCTAATACAAATACCTTAAAGACTATTATATCATTATATTTCCTAAAACTAAATAGTAGTAGTATCACGTTGGGACGACGACGCGAGGATGTAATACTTATCATAAGTAGTAGTTACAAAGTACAAAACATGCCTAATCTTCACAGCAGTTAGTGGCATTCATTATAGTCACTACCACAGGTTTATCAAAGACAAAGAAATAACTGCTATGATTCATGATCAAAACTGAACATGAAACAAAAGGAATGACTTCACAAAAAAAAAAGAGTTCTATGCACCATGCTGCACAGGGATTTATCAATTCAAACAGATGGTTATAGGTAGAAGTTACATTTACTGATGATAGTGTGCAGAGAAAGATGAGATTGAAATTGCAACTGTCACTCTATACATACTATATTTGGATGGTAAGGCACTTATTTAAATAAAATACAGGTTTGGAGAAATATTACATTTATTTTAGAGTTTACTTCTTCTTCGACACGCCAACAGTACGTCCTCTCCTGCCGGTAGTCTTGGTGTGCTGACCGCGCACACGCAGGCCCCAGTAGTGACGCATGCCCCTGTGGGCGCGGATCTTCTTCAGTCTCTCCAAGTCTTCACGGAGCTTTGAGTCCAAGTTGGAGGAGGTTAGCTGGCTGTACTTGCCGTCAACAATATCCTTCTGCCTGTTCAAGAACCAGTCGGGGATTTTGTATTGACGAGGGTTTGACATGATGGTGATAATCTTTTCGACCTGAAAAGGATAATTTTTAGCTTAGCAAAGTAAATATCTAAAATTTCAAATGATTACCAGTATACAGCTATTGTCAGGTGAACAGACAAGGAGATAATATAAAATTGAGTACGGTACGGTACCTCTTCCTCGGTGCATTCTCCAGCACGCTTGTCGAGGTCAATGTCGGCCTTCTTCAGGACGATGTTTGAGTATCTGCGGCCAACTCCCTTGATGGCCGTCATGGCAAACATAACCTTACGTTTGCCATCGATATTCGTATTCATAATACGAAGAATATGTTGAAACTTGTCCGGAATTACGAGCGACTGCAACAATACATTTTTTTGAATAAACAGGAAAATATGCAAAGACACACATCTTAACACTTCCGAAGAGTAAGTAAAATTGAAAATGGTAAATTTTCACTTCACGATTAATTAGTATTTTAAGGATTATATACCATTTCGGCGAATTAATATAGCCAAACGTCCGCAAGCACTCTACAACAACATGAAAAGAACGTCAAAAATGTCAAAATTGAATTGTCAAATCTGACAATAAAATGTTGCCAGTTCATAAATTTAAAGAAGTGTCTATGGTTTTTTTTAACTAAAACGACTATTCAATACCAAACTTATCGAACTATATCAACAATAAAATAAGATAAGTTGTCGTAAATTGGTAACTAATAATTGTACTATAATATTAACTTATTTTAATGATCTAAGTAAAATCTTCACGTATTTATAATTATTACATAACAATAATAAGAGTATTTTCATTGTGGAGAAGATTCCCTGTGAATAGTTTTTTTTTTTCTATGAACAACATTTTTCTTCAGTTACATGTTGCAATTTTGAATTTTATTTTAGTCTAGCAACATCAGAAAGTGAGTGTTCTTTCGTCGTGTGCCGGTTTCTTCAGATTCTCGGCTCCCATATTTATCTTTACCTTGAATTTAAGTTATAACGCTAATACACGATGCATACCGAACCGATGTTACAACTAATACAAATATTGGAAAAGACAATATCTCCTGGTAAGTAATCATATATCTTACAATACAATGAGCATGGCGTTTCACTGTAATGTCAACCGACTGTTATCGCCTAATTTTGCATGGGACACAATGAACAACACCATTTCAGTTGTCTGATTCGATATTGTTAAAATTGGGCTCTTAGGCGACGTGCTGTTATTACATTTCTTTCAGAATGTAAATATTTATTATGTCTAGGATAGAATTTTCTAGTTCGCGAATGACTTGTCTCGTTGCAGACGAAACATGCTGTTAATGTCCAACAGTTGGAATGTTGGACCTTTGTGCGTGTTAAAATACGTCGATCGTTGACAATGAACTTCCGTGGAAAATTGGACATTATAGATTATCACACTTAGTTGATAACCTCACTTGACAAGATGTTTTAGCAACAGGAATATCAGTCATTAACCCTAAACGTTCTCATTTCAGAATAATAAGTGAGACCGTTTTAAATTCCAGATCGGAGTGAGTTGGAAGCAGCAGAGAAATACCTTGACCATGCAGCAGCCACAAACTTCACCGCATTCATCAAGATGCTGTCAGACGTCCTGGCGCAAGGCGGAAACAGCCGGGTGGCGCGCATGGCGGCCGGCCTGCAACTGAAGAACCACCTCACGTCCAAGGATGTCTCACTCAAGCAGCAGTACCAGCAGAGGTGGCTGGCCTTGCCCGAGGAAACTAGGCTATATATTAAGAAAAATGTAAGAATCTTTTATATCATTGGGCAATGCAACTGTTGCACTGCTGATAAGCTGCATTACTCTTGATATCATATTGTAATTAAGGATGTGGGAATGATTCAAACAGAAAAGTACTTCTGCTGACTAAAACCAACTGTTAGGAATGAAAGAAGCAGAAGACAGAGGATTATGCACTGCATATGATGCACAGGCAGATTCTCCAATAGTAGTCCAAAATTACTAATTATAAATAAATAAATATTGGTGGACAATCTTACACAAATCAACACAACATAGTCCCAAACTAAGCAAAGCTTATGGGTACTAAGCAACAATATACATACTTATAATAAATAAAATAAAAAGCCTTTATTGTTGATATTATATACACACTTATATAGATACATAAATACATAGAAAACATCCAAGACCCAGAAACAAATATATGTGCTTATCACACATATATTTGCCCTGGCCTGGATTCCAACCCGGGACGTCCAGCTTCGTAAGCACGGTCACCGGTTGTCTAATCAACATTGAACATTCTGAATGAATCGTCTAATTAACATTGAACCTCATTACTGTTACACCTCTTTAGTTCAGTGAGGCTCAAAACTAGTTTCCATATAGCATAAAGGCTTGGTCACACGGCGTTGCGCGACGTCCGCGCGACGCGACTGCTGCGCACCAGAATGTATGCTAACAGGTTAGCAATGCCACACAGGCTGCGAGATGTGAGTGGGACGGTTTCATACATTTTGACGCGCAGCGCAGTGTCCTTGCGTTTCCAAGCAAATATATATTCAGCTTTATTTTAGAACCTTGAAGTTTGATGTTTTGTTTTATTTTACAAGTTTCATTATGGTATTCTAGATCTTAATAGCAACTGGCACGGAGGACACCAGGCCTAGTTCTGCAGCGCAGTGTGTTGCATATGTGGCAGTGGCAGAGCTGCCAGTGGGCCAGTGGAATGACCTCATTCCCAACTTGGTAGAAAATGTTGTTAATGCTCAATCCACTGAATTGAAGAAAGAAGCGACCCTAGAAGCCATTGGTAAGTTCTTATATTCTAGTTTGTAAGCCAGCTTAAATTTTTCTGATTATGTGAGTAAGTGAATAAATATAAACATAATGATGAGATGTTCCTTCAGAATATTAATGCTTATCTGTGTAGTGGTCAGATAGAAATGTAGGTATGAAAAATCTAAATTTTCAAGTATACAAAAGGTAGGTTTGACATAAAAAAATTGTTAGTGACACATGTCACATGTGATACTAATTCACTCAATGGGTTAAATACATTATCTGACTGGATTTTGATAATGTTTAATTACCAGGGGGTGAACATTATAATAGAATAGGCTAAGGCTTTTAAGAGAGGTAGGGCATAGCAAAAAGTCATGTGGCCTTGCAGAACACCACAGCTATAATATTATTTACTATACAAGTATGTAGTGTTGTGTTCCTGGAACTGAGCAAGGTTGCCAGAGCTCGCGAGGATGCACTGTGTTGAGAGTGAGGGGCCTAAATTTGTCCCTTCTGCTGTCAACACAATAAATCTTCAAATTTACTACATAAAGTAACAAATTGTTGAAATGAGGGCTTGTTTTTGTGCTCACCAGTTGGCGCCTCTAGTTGAGTAAGGTCCAGCTGTCACAGTTTGTTATGGGTTGTTATATGGGCGTGAAAACAAAGGTTACGTATTTAATACATTAAAACCATTTCATAAAAAATTGTAATTTGAAAAATTTGGAACATTCCTTGTACACATTGTTTGGAACATTGTAGCACAGTCCCGTTTTATTCGTAAAAAAAGGAAATTGTTGAAGATAAAATTGTCTCAAGGCACTAAAATCAAAGACCCGTAACTATTGCAAAATAGCTCACCAATAAACCGTGTCGTTTCGGAGACCTCACATCACACTAGCGCCTTTAGTGGCGAAACTGGCGAATTCATACGCCCTCATTAGCGTGTTGAAAGTGGCTGATGTTTCAAGATCCATTAACTTATTATTAAGCTTTGAATTAACACACCAACATAGTACTGCATGAATTAATTATTCTGATGAAAAATGTGATTTCTTTTACTTGCTCGCTCAGCTTTGTCTCTGGCATCAAATGGCCACTGCTTGCAATCCCTAAATTACCACCATCAATACACAAGTAATACTTATTTTCTAAAATTACAGGTTACATCTGCCAAGAAATTGATGCTGAAGTTCTCACAGAGCAGAGTAATCACATCCTAACAGCCATCATCCATGGAATGAGGTCCACAGAACCCAGCAACCATGTCCGGCTTGCAGCCACACAAGCTCTGCTCAACTCACTTGAATTCACAAAGGCCAACTTTGATAAAGAAAATGAAAGGAACTTTATTATGGAAGTTGTTTGTGAAGCTACACAATCTACAGATATGAGGATAAGTGTTGCAGCCCTTCAGTGCTTAGTAAGTATGGTATTCGAAAATGTGTATAAGTATACATTTTTTTTTTATACAAGAGACATAATTCATGGCATATGGCGCTACATACCAGTACTACTAGAATTCCTCTGAGGATTTTTAAACAGTGTGAAGATATAATTATATTACCTTGTCACCTATCAGGAAGTGTGAATAATATCTGATTTATAAGTATTGCTTATTTTATATGGTCATATTAGTTTATTACTGGAGAGACTAGTAAGTAAGGCATCCTAGACGGGTATACATCTCATAAAAGTACCTAGTTGATTCGACTATCAGTCAACATCCCTATTCAATGACCCTTGAGGCTGCCATTTCTCTTTTATATAATATTAATATAACATTTCAACCTTTTTTTGCGAGAAAAAGTAATTTTAATTTACAATACTTTTAGGTCAAAATATTATCTCTATACTATCAATTCATGGAACCATACATGGGACAAGCACTGTTCCCCATCACCCTGGAGGCGATGAAGTCTGATGTTGATGAGATATCATTGCAAGGCATTGAGTTTTGGTCTAATGTCAGTGATGAAGAAATAGACCTTGCTATTGAGGAAGCTGAGGCTGCGGATGCTGGTAAGTGGTATTCTGAACAATTATCACGATTTTTATTTGTTTTTGGAATGAAACAATATTACTGAGTGTTATTATACATATAGCCATCCTTCACTAACTTCATGAAGAAGGGGCTTTTTAAGAGATTGTCTAATTATTATACATTTATTTTAACGCATTCACTGCCCCCAACGCATATATGCGTTTCCGTTACTTTCACCCAGTGCCTTGAACGCACAGACGCGCTCATAATATTTGACACTTGCACCCTGTGCCTTAGACTTAGAATAGTCGGTTGAACTCACATGTGCGTTTGGGGCACACGGCAAAGTGCGGCACCTGCCGAATGTCCAGGAAAAGAGAGTGGCAGTGAATGCGTTATTTAAATGAGAAATTAATGAATAACTGTGTAGAATTGAGTTACGTAGGATTAATCAGTGTGCTTCACATAAAATTAGATTTAGCATTACTAGAAATCGTGTTTGACGCGTTGCTTTTACAATTACTCACACTAACAAAATAAGCTAAAATGTGTGTGATATTGAGAAATTGATAATGCACAATGGGAAATGTAGCACACACTTTCTTTTAATTTTACTGTCATTTTTATTATTAGTAGATTTTGTTCCGAGTGACATAATATACTAACTTCGTTGTTCTTCAGTACATACCCAGCTATTTTGATTAAGTTTATTATTCACGAATCTTATCCTTTGCCTGCATTCAATTTTATTTCTTTGCAATAGGTCGTCCGCCAGTGCGAACCTCTAGGTTCTATGCGAGGGGTGCTCTACAATACTTGGCGCCAGTTCTAATGCAAAAACTTACCAAACAAGACGACACTGATGATGAATTGGAGTGGAACCCGTCAAAGGCTGCCTCCGTCTGTCTAATGTTGTTGTCCAACTGCTGTGAAGATGAAATTGTCCCTCACGTCTTGCCATTCATAAATCTGAATATCAAACATGAAAATTGGCGGTTCAGGGAAGCCGCGCTGATGGCATTCGGCTCAATATTAGGCGGCCTCGAATCTAATACTCTCAAACCCCTCGTCGAAAAGGCAATGCCAACACTGATCGAGGCCATGTATGACTCCAGTGTAGCCGTGCGGGATACGGCGGCGTGGACATTTGGAAGAATTTGCGAGATTGTACCAGAGGCAGCTATTAATGAAACATATCTCAATCCCCTGCTGGAAAGTCTCGTAAACGGACTCAAGGCTGAACCGCGTGTTGCGGCTAACGTTTGCTGGGCGTTCACCGGCTTGGCGGAAGCCGCGTACGAAGCCGCAGATTGCGAGGACTCCAACCAGCCCAAAACTTACTGTATGTCAAATTATTTCGACTTTATCGTTCAACGTCTGTTGGAGACCACTGACCGCCAGGACGCCGCGCAGCACAACTTGAGATCTGCAGCATACGAGGCACTCATGGAAATGGTCAAGAACTCTCCCTCAGATTGCTACGTCACCGTACAGAAGACGACGATGGTTATTTTGGAGCGTCTGCAGCAGGTACTCCAGATGGAGAATCATATCTCCAGCCAAGCGGATCGCTCGCAGTTCAACGACCTTCAGAGCCTTCTATGCGCCACTTTGCAATCTGTCCTGCGCAAGGTGACTCCTGAGGATGCGCCGCAGATATCGGACGCGATCATGACCGCGCTGCTCACCATGTTCGCGAGCAATGCCGGGAAGGCGGGTGGAGTGCAGGAGGATGCCCTCATGGCCGTATCGACGCTGGTGGAAGTCCTAGGAGAGGGCTTCCTCAAATATATGGACGCCTTCAAAAGATATCTTTATGTCGGCCTTAAAAATCATCAAGAGTATCAAGTGTGCATTGCTGCTGTTGGATTGACTGGAGATATTTGCAGGGTACTGAAAAATAAGGTGAGTTGAAGATTATTTTTCATAGCAGGACAAATATTGCGTATGTTTGTCACTTGATGTTAAGTCGTATATGTTGGTGTGTTGCAGGCACTTCCGTACTGTGATGAGATTATCCTTCTCCTGCTGGAGAACCTTGGCGACCCGTCCATTCATCGCTCGGTGAAGCCACAGATCTTGTCCGTATTTGGAGACATTGCTCTGAGTGTTGGACCTGATTTCGCCAAATACTTCGATGTCGTGATGCAGATGTTGCTGCAGGTAATTATTGCAACTGTTTAACGGAGCTGATAATGTTGCTTTTGGTATGCTTAATGCAAAAAAAATAAGAGGTACGCGTTTTTTAAATTCTGCTACATAACAGATATACTGGCCGAACGACTTAGTTCCT
Source organism: Cenopis cana (assembly GCA_951800055.1). Classification (NCBI taxonomy): domain Eukaryota; kingdom Metazoa; phylum Arthropoda; class Insecta; order Lepidoptera; family Tortricidae; genus Cenopis; species Cenopis cana. Next base: position 6,790,667 of record OX637477.1, on the reverse strand, counting down.
ACCCTTCATAATAGACATAAAATGCCGTAAATGTTTTATTATAGGCCAGCAACGCCCAAGTGGACCGTAACGATTTCGCTATGGTGGAGTACTTGGGCGAATTGCGCGAGAGTGTACTTGAGGCGTACACCGGGATTATTCAGGGTCTGAAGGGCGCCGGTGGAGAGGTAAGTTTATTTCCAATGATTGATATTATTTTATGATTCCTTTTTGATACTGGCCTCATGAAAATGAAACTTGTCAGAGATTGCAAACCACTTTGGTTTAAACCAGTATAACTATCATAATATGTAAATTGGCGTTTGATTTATAACAATGTAATGGATACTGCTATAAATGGACACCAAATATTGCTTTGACTAAAATGTTTATTTGAAAATAGTACATTACTTACCAAAGGTGGTAAAACAAAGAATGTTTCAAATCGCAGGTATTTGATGCCCGAGCCGAAGACAAGGGCGATAAATATGCGATCTGAGGCTTTCTTTATACCCCCTGGCCACGAAGTGAGAATTCACGTGCGCGGAAAGTGCGGTAATTGTCACTTTATGCCCAGCGCCCGTAGCACATCTTGCGCTCGAGAGTATCTCGACTTATCTCGAGCTACGCGTCTTTTTCTGATTGGCGCTGTTAGAAAGTGATGGATAGCTCGAGATACGCCGACATACTCTCGAGCGCAACACGTGCTGGGCCTACTGGTGTGACATAAACATTGTTATGAACGTTACACGAAAACAAAGATATCGAAAGGTCGGGCTATGTTTTTTTCCTCAGGTGCGGGCGGACGTGGCGCTGGTGGAGCCTCACGTGCCGGCGATCGTGAACTTCATGATGACGGTGGCCATGGAGCCGGAGCGCACGGACGGGCACATGTCGGTGATCGCGGGGCTGGCCGGCGACCTGTGCTCGGTGTTCGGCGCGCGCGTGCTGCCGCTACTGGAGCAGCGGCCGCTGCTGGACCTGCTGGCGGCCGCGCGCCGCTCGCGCACGCCGCGCACCAAGACGCTCGCCAACTGGGCCACCAAGGAGATCCGCAAGCTCAAGCAGCAGGCGCCTCCTGCCAGCTGGTCAGTACAGTACCCACCTACCTACCCTCCTACCGACCTGTGCTCGGTGTTCGGCTCGCGCACGCCGCGCACCAAGACGCTCGCCAACTGGGCCACCAAGGAGATCCGCAAGCTCAAGCAGCAGGCGCCTCCTGCCAGCTGGTCAGTACAGTACCCACCTACCTACCCTCCTACCGACCTGTGCTCGGTGTTCGGCTCGCGCACGCCGCGCACCAAGACGCTCGCCAACTGGGCCACCAAGGAGATCCGCAAGCTCAAGCAGCAGGCGCCTCCTGCCAGCTGGTCAGTACAGTACCCACCTACCTACCCTCCTACCGACCTGTGCTCGGTGTTCGGCTCGCGCACGCCGCGCACCAAGACGCTCGCCAACTGGGCCACCAAGGAGATCCGCAAGCTCAAGCAGCAGGCGCCTCCTGCCAGCTGGTCAGTACAGTACCCACCTACCTACCCTCCTACCGACCTGTGCTCGGTGTTCGGCTCGCGCACGCCGCGCACCAAGACGCTCGCCAACTGGGCCACCAAGGAGATCCGCAAGCTCAAGCAGCAGGCGCCTCCTGCCAGCTGGTCAGTACAGTACCCACCTACCTACCCTCCTACCGACCTGTGCTCGGTGTTCGGCTCGCGCACGCCGCGCACCAAGACGCTCGCCAACTGGGCCACCAAGGAGATCCGCAAGCTCAAGCAGCAGGCGCCTCCTGCCAGCTGGTCAGTACAGTACCCACCTACCTACCCTCCTACCGACCTGTGCTCGGTGTTCGGCTCGCGCACGCCGCGCACCAAGACGCTCGCCAACTGGGCCACCAAGGAGATCCGCAAGCTCAAGCAGCAGGCGCCTCCTGCCAGCTGGTCAGTACAGTACCCACCTACCTACCCTCCTACCGACCTGTGCTCGGTGTTCGGCTCGCGCACGCCGCGCACCAAGACGCTCGCCAACTGGGCCACCAAGGAGATCCGCAAGCTCAAGCAGCAGGCGCCTCCTGCCAGCTGGTCAGTACAGTACCCACCTACCTACCCTCCTACCGACCTGTGCTCGGTGTTCGGCTCGCGCACGCCGCGCACCAAGACGCTCGCCAACTGGGCCACCAAGGAGATCCGCAAGCTCAAGCAGCAGGCGCCTCCTGCCAGCTGGTCAGTACAGTACCCACCTACCTACCCTCCTACCGACCTGTGCTCGGTGTTCGGCTCGCGCACGCCGCGCACCAAGACGCTCGCCAACTGGGCCACCAAGGAGATCCGCAAGCTCAAGCAGCAGGCGCCTCCTGCCAGCTGGTCAGTACAGTACCCACCTACCTACCCTCCTACCGACCTGTGCTCGGTGTTCGGCTCGCGCACGCCGCGCACCAAGACGCTCGCCAACTGGGCCACCAAGGAGATCCGCAAGCTCAAGCAGCAGGCGCCTCCTGCCAGCTGGTCAGTACAGTACCCACCTACCTACCCTCCTACCGACCTGTGCTCGGTGTTCGGCTCGCGCACGCCGCGCACCAAGACGCTCGCCAACTGGGCCACCAAGGAGATCCGCAAGCTCAAGCAGCAGGCGCCTCCTGCCAGCTGGTCAGTACAGTACCCACCTACCTACCCTCCTACCGACCTGTGCTCGGTGTTCGGCTCGCGCACGCCGCGCACCAAGACGCTCGCCAACTGGGCCACCAAGGAGATCCGCAAGCTCAAGCAGCAGGCGCCTCCTGCCAGCTGGTCAGTACAGTACCCACCTACCTACCCTCCTACCGACCTGTGCTCGGTGTTCGGCTCGCGCACGCCGCGCACCAAGACGCTCGCCAACTGGGCCACCAAGGAGATCCGCAAGCTCAAGCAGCAGGCGCCTCCTGCCAGCTGGTCAGTACAGTACCCACCTACCTACCCTCCTACCGACCTGTGCTCGGTGTTCGGCTCGCGCACGCCGCGCACCAAGACGCTCGCCAACTGGGCCACCAAGGAGATCCGCAAGCTCAAGCAGCAGGCGCCTCCTGCCAGCTGGTCAGTACAGTACCCACCTACCTACCCTCCTACCGACCTGTGCTCGGTGTTCGGCTCGCGCACGCCGCGCACCAAGACGCTCGCCAACTGGGCCACCAAGGAGATCCGCAAGCTCAAGCAGCAGGCGCCTCCTGCCAGCTGGTCAGTACCTACCCACCTATAGTCACAGAATAAGTAATTACGTACAGAAGCCCCACTGATAACAAATCCCAAGCCAAACGTGCCCTACACGTGGCCATCTCCTTCTATCGCACGCGCATAACTCGCTACATCACTTTCTATCGCATTGAACAGCCCCCCGGCGGGGAACCTTTGAGCGGAGCGATGACGTCACGCGGTGAGTCGCCCCTGCGACCCCTCCACATCGAATCTCACATTGATCTAAGCGCAATGGTACGAATTGGGCTGTGGAGGGGAGAGCCTTCGTGGATGACACGCACTATATTCTCTACCTTCCTACCTACCCTACCCTCTTCTACCTAACCTAGCCTACTAAGCTGTGTTGTTACACGCCTGGTTATCCTGTAGAAGAGAAATAGTATCACCTATAAGGAATAATGTACAGGGTCGATATTTACAGGAAAAGGGATATGTACAAACTATATACATATATACAATACTTAGGAGACACAGGAAGAGACGACAATAGAGAGATCTCTCAGGGACCGAAGTCCAATGAGAGTTGGTTGGAAGTTCTATATACGCAACTGACTTAAGAAACTTCGATAGCGCGTTGCAGAACATGTCAGATTTGACGGTTGCCTAGCGACGCCACATCAGCCAGCCCCCCTTTGAGACGGAGGAGTCAGCGACGACGTATGAAGAGAGTGTTCAGAGTCAGCGTGGCGAGCGAGGACTCAGAGCCAGGGTGACGAGCACGCGAGGAGAGAAGTCGAATCGCTGGGAGTAGAGGTACCAGGCATATGGAGGAGACATGCTAAGGTGGGACACTCAGAGAGAGGGAGAGAGGGGAGGAGGTCGGGCTAGCTGCGGGGCGGCGTCAGGATCTTCAGGTTGCGCTTATATCCATTGTCGGAGGTCACCAATGTAGAATAGTAATGGTATCTCCTATATAGGATAATAGGATAATTAATATATACATGAAAAGTGATATGTACAAACTATATACATATATACAATACTTAGGAGACACAGGAAGAGACGACAATAGAGAGATCTCTCAGGGACCGAAGTCCAATGAGAGTTGGTTGGAAGTTCTATATACGCAACTGACTTAAGAAACTTCGATAGCGCGTTGCAGAACATGTCAGATTTGACGGTTGCCTAGCGACGCCACAATCCTGGCACGCTGACTGTCTGCGCTTTTTTTTTTATTATGTATTATGTACTAATGTTACCATAACAGCCTTTTCGAGTTGCCATCTGCGACATGGCTCGAAAGCGGCCTTTACACATGGTTAAATTTAGCACGCTAACGGGGTTAGCGCTAGTTAAACTATCTCGTTCTAATGATTGAGATTCACAAAGTTTAATAACCACAAGAAGTAAAGCTCTAAATATACTTGAGAGATTTGTTACCGACGTTTCGACATGACCGGTGCAACCCGTGTCGAACGAAACGTCGGTTAGAAAGGTAAATATATTAAGCGGCCTACACACAGCCTTAAAATCAGAGGCGATATCGGGAGAGTGGTGGGGAGCACCCTAGGTCGCTCCCTAAATCGCCTCGTGTGTAGGTAAATCGTATATGATTAATTGATTATCATACCCGATTTACCTACACACGAGGCGATTTAGGGAGCAATTTAGGGTGCTCCCCACCACTCTCCCGATATCGCCTCTGATTTTAAGGCTGTGTGTAGGCCGCTTTAGAAATTATTTAAAATGTCAGACATTTTATAAAATTTGTCATTAGACTTTGAATCTTCACGCTTGGACAGTAAAGTAGCTTTTTCAATGGCCTAATTTGATACAACTAGGACAGTTCAAATTTTAAGTATACATCAATAATCTTTTAAGAATGTGTACAAAGCGCGAGAGTTAAAATGTATAAATAAATGTATACTGTATAACCAATCTCTGTGCGTAATCTGTATTGAACTTTAATATTGGTGAACACATCTTAAATGCGTGCAATATTAACATGAACTATCTGTTTCCAGATTTGAAAAAGCGCAATGTAGCAACGACGTGATGCAGTTCCAAACTACCTGCTGCTGGTAAACCACTCAAGTGTACGTCAGGTTATGTATCTTTGGTGTCATTATTCTTAAGTCGTTAGGTGCATTCGATTCCGGGCTGTTTACCTGTATATATAATTTTACTAAGCTGCATACTATTTTGGGAAATTAAATCTTGTAAGTTGATTATCTCCGCTGAATACCAAATATTTAAGTAAATTGCAGTCACAATGGCTAAGAAAAAACTGTGGAAATTAAATAGCAGTTTCACTTCTTGGCCTATTTATAAAGTGTCGCCCATATATCTAGTATGTCGCTGGGCACTTCAATTACGACACTTGAGTGATACTATTTTTTTAAGTACGATTTTTATTCCACTACTGACAAAGTCTTAGTAGTTGAAGTTTAGCGCGGAATGTAATTTAGTGGCAGTTTATCCATCACGTAGATCAGTGGTTAGCAACTGGTGGCCCGCAAGCAGTCTTACTTGCGGCCCGCGAGCATCCATAATGACAACCGACAATGTGGTACCTTTTGTCTGATAGAGTCACAAATGATAAACACGTGCGGCCCGCGACAATTTTGTTAGCTACAATGTGGCCCTTGGCTACTAAAAGATTGCTGACCCCTGGAATAGACTGATTATTACTAACTGATAGGACACAAATGTATGTAAATGAGGACAGTAATCTAGACCTTTTTAGAAGCGACTGTGTTAAGTGTTTACATATCATTACCTGCGCAACAGTTAAAAATGCTGTTTGATTTTAAGTAGTTAGCCGGCTATGCAAAGAGCTAAGAGATTTAAACTCAAGAAGATACGTCCTCAGAAGCCGATGGACGTAAAACAATTATAGGTTAATGTCTGTTCTTATATTTTCCCGTGGTTGTTTTATTTTGTAACTCGTAACCGTTATGCTTACGAGGGCGCGAACGAGATTTAGTTTCCCTGTAGAGTATGCAGATGAAATTGTTTACGGATTGTAGTAAATGATTGAAGTCGGTGAATGGCCGACCGCAAGCCCGCGAACAGTGCACTTGGCGCAGTTTACTATTGGGAGTAATTTAACTACGCCTGACTATTAATCTTTCCATATTACTCTTTAAAGTTAAAGCATTTTTCCTATTTGGTATTTTAAATACAGACAGTGGCTGTGGTATGTTTACTTATGTGAGAAAAGTGATAGTGAATATAATTTGAAAGTGTGACTGTATGAAAGATGATGGATGTTATTTTAGGCATGCACATGTGCAAGGGATTATGAATTTTATAAATTTATTACTAATTGTGTTTTGTAAACAGTATGAAAAGGTATCTGAATGATTGAGAATGTATATGGAGATGTATGGATGATTATCACAGATCTTTTGTAAACTAAGGCATGTGTCGATCTTCATGGAGAGATGGATTTATGTATAAGGTTCCATCAACTTTAATTGGGACAGAAGGCCGCCATATTGGTGATAGCTACCTTTTCATCACAATACTTGTACTGCTAAACAACTGACCAGGCTTTGATTACACTGTTTTTAAAATGAAAGCAACCCAAATGTAATTAGCCGGTTGCAAGAAGAGTAATTGTGATGAGCAAAGTAGACGCTGCCTTCCGATCTCGAGCTTACATTATTTGTACATATGTAATTAATATCGTTTCCTTTACGACATTGAGTGGCAATCTATTGTTGGCCATGCGACTGAAAACTGCTGACCCGAAAGTAAGAAAAAATGCTAAAATATAACGAACACAAATACTAAATTAAATTATAACCATGGATTTTAAGTCTGCGAAATCAGCTCAATTCGGTACTAAGCAAAATTATTTTGTTACAGCAGTGCAGTAACGAAAATAACTAAATCAAATATTTTAATTAAATATAAGGTATAGAACTTTCGTTTGTCGTTGGTGTTTGTCTGTTTTCAAACAATCGGATAAAGGAATAGCCAATACGCGGATATGTTCGATAATGTTTCATGTTTGTTAAATGCATTTCACTTCACAATTAAATTAGTTCTTATAAAAATCACTCTTAAACTAAGTTATTCCAATATGGTTTATACACTTCCGGGCTCCGTGGAGTCTTATCCGGGTAACGTAAGCTTGTATTAATTAACCAATTAAACGTTCGTAACTTAGTGGTGCTACTTGTGAAGAGAGGAAATGATTAATGAAAAAGATGTTTTGAATAGTTGCCTGTTCTAATACGGAGTCATACACGTCGTCGTCATTTTAAAGATACCAATGTAATGTACATCAACTGGCTACTACAAATGCACGAACTAATTGGAAACGCAGCTATAATATCAGTAATTTACACTTTGAAATGCCAGCATTTATGCACCAGAGTATAGCGCCTGTCTACTTCTCAAGATTAGTTTGTTACCTAGTACCTACTTTGCTGATTGTTCATAAACTTGGTAGAGGCACATTTCGTGTTACGTATTTGGTGGAATAGTCGATTCTTGTTTACCTAGTTTTATGAGTAATGTAGAAATAATTATGCAATGCTCATTTTCTTTTAGTTAACCGGTGCGAGTCGCAGAATACGCGGATATGCTATTGAAACACTTATTTATTTATTTTAAATATGAATTGATATAAAAAAACTAATTGCAGTTGGACATCGTTGCCATAAACGTCGATTGACTTAAGTGCCTTTAACATGTACGAATTCGTGACGCTTCCTGACACAAAATATTATACATTCTTATCGGTTGTTGATATTAGATTTAATACCATTGCAAATGAGTACCGCTTATCATTTTGTATGTATAATTGTACCGGACCATACATGTATCTATATAGGACGTGTAACGTGCGGGTCGTTACTGTTTATTTTGTACACGTGTACAGTTGGATAGGCTAAATAACGGGTCTGGGTCATATCATAAACAGATTTAGGTTCGCGTCTTTCCTGTGGACATACATATCAAAAGTTAAGGGGTACGAGGCTTAATTTCGGATTGGTTTAGTAACCCGCATAAACGGTGTCTCCGTTTCTATAAATCCAGGTACCTAATAAACGCATAACTTACATGCTCACAAGCCGTTAACTATTGACCACAGGAGGGACGACTTTCGATTTTTTCAAGTGTTTATAACCCGTTTGCGAGTTAAACTAAATGCATGCGCTACTGACCAATGACGGAAGCGGTCATCTTGTTGCGATAGACCAGGGGCCTTTTGCATAATTAATGACTTGTAACTAATATTACAAGCGAAAGTCTTTCGAATGAAAGGGGTTGAAAAGCCATATCCGCTTATAACATTAGTTACCTACAATTCATTATGCAGTAGGCCCAGACGTGAATGCCGATCGAGTTTGGGAGTGTCTGCTAGTCTGTGAGCATCACTGACAGGGATGATGTTTGCGCGAATTATGCAAGATTTTTTTTGTGTGTTCTATTGATCTTCAGATTTTATTTGTAATGATCAAATAATGCACCGTATTCAAAGGAAAATGTTTGTTTTAATTGAGTATGATAGGAGAATGTGTGAGGACTAGTGCCATGCCATGAAAGGTTCTGCATTAGAATCGAAGGCATCGAGTCAATGAATACCACCCACTTTTCCTGCGCGAAAATCGATTAAAATTATTTTGTTACATCATTTTATTTAATTACTTTCTTTTGACTCTGAATACTATTCTGTAAACTGTTCTATAGTAAATAAAACATTTAGATGTTATAATTGTTTGCTTTTTATCCATCGTTCATTCCTAATACCTACATATATTTTTAGAAATAGGAATTATTCGTAACACTAACATGTTACACACCAGTTAGTGCACTAAATTTAGCCAGTTGTAAAGGCCGCTTTATCAAACAGGCAAGAGGATAGAAGAGCCGCTCTCTGCCTACAAACATCATTTTCATTCATTATGCTGTAAATGCTGTCCCTACGGTCGGCAGTCCGGCGTGCCGTCCGCTGTGTAGTGGTGCCACGTTATCTCTGGGTGGTGCCCACCCGTCTGGACACGGACGGCAAAACCAAGGTCCGAAGTGTCCGAACCGGGCCCAACGCGAACCGAAAACGACGTAGGTATCTTCTTTGTCGCTCGAATATAGAAGTGCGACAGAGAAGCAGATATTTCGATTCGCGGCATCTGGTAAACTCCACCCCTTAAGCCCGTGCCAGACGGTTGAAAACAAGCCCCAAAACCGGGCTGCACGGACCGTGTATTGTTCATTGCTGCGACTGCCATAGAAAGCAACACCACCACCAAGACAAGATACTCCACCGACAAGAGGATAACTCTTAAATTTGATATGATGATGATCCATGGATACCCCACACGCAAATGTGCATTGAATTTTGTGCAAGTGGAAGACGAATTTATTTATTCATAATAGTCTATCATCTGACAAAATTTCATGCGAGAGGATATGACTGAATTTTTTTACATGTTCATGTGCTTGGCAGACGGGTATTCCACCGCGCTACATTTTCTTTGATTACATAGAATATTTTTGTCGAGTTTTAGTTTGCAATGTTTGCGTTACTGTACTCGCTAGCGACTGCGTAAACGCTTTAGTATGGACAAAAGTACAGCGCCTCTGGCGGTTACTCAATAGAACTAAGAATCGGCACACAAAATCGCTTACGCAGTCGCTAGCGAGTACAGTGAGTTTTCGATACAAACTCATGGTACGGGTACAGGGGGCCGATTTTTGAGTGTCGAACGCTCGACTTTTCACTCGGAGATCTGTCAAAAAGCTATGGTGTTTTGACAGATGTCGAGTGAAAAGTCGAGCGTTCGACACTCAAAAATCGGCCCCCTGGTACGCTTTCATTGTGAACTAAGAGTATTCCCCCGTGGTGGTCAAAAGTAGATGGAATACTTCTCCCGTCCAACCGGGTTAGGACTACCAACTTAGATCCCATGACACCATCCTCGTGTATATAGGTACCGTACCTCAACTACGGCGGCGCCTCCCCCGCCGCGCCCGTGCCCCGCCCGCCTTCGCCCCACTCTCTCTCGAGTCTCTGAAGAGCATCCGCTTATTACTCTTACTCTATGGTGCCCTGGCACTTTCTCATATTAAACTAAGAACATTCCTGCATCAGCTTTAAGTTCGATTAAACAACTAGACTAGTGGGAACCACATATCCATGACATATCCCAGTAGTTCTATTAACATAACTATTAGGCACTCATCGACTGAACTAATGGGACAAAAAGCCTCACTAGTTCTGTGTACAGAACTACAGCACAAAACTAGTGGGAACATAAGTTTCCGTATGCATAGTATTTTGGAATGCTTCGGCCTCACATCAATATGCTGGATTGTGATTAGAAAACGGGAATAATTAGGATCTCCTACTACTGTTGTCAAATTGGTATTTAATTATGGTAGGTATCCGTAAATCGTGTAACAGAGTGGTCATGGAAGTCCCCGGTGGAAAAATGGTATAATTGACAACATTTCAAATTTTCAAGTTGGCCTTTTTATGTCCTAGATCGATAGAAAATGAAGATTTAAGGTCCACGTGTTTTTTTTGGGTTCCGTAGTAAACAAGGAACCCTTAAGCTTAAGCCACACAGAGAGCGGGCGGGCGGTGGCGGCGCGGGCGGCGGCGGCGCGGGCGGCAGCGGCGCGGGCGCGGGCGGCGGCGGCGCGGGAGCTGCTTTTGACGGTGGCGGCTGCCGCCAAAGGCGGCTCCCGCGCCGCTGCCGCCCGCCCGCTCTCTGTGTGGCTTAAGCTTTATAGTTTCGCCATGTCCGTCCGTCCGTCCGTCCGACCACCGTTTTTCTCAGTAACCGTTAGTACTAGAAAGCTGTAATTTGGCATGAGTATACATATCAATGACGCCGACAAAACGGTAGAATAAAATCTTTAAAAAAAATTTTTTTTAGGGTACCTCCCCTACATGTAAAGTGGTGGTGCAATTTTTTTTTTTTGCCTAATCCCATCGTGTGGGATATTGTTGGATAGCTCTTTTAAAAATATTATAAAGTTTCTAAAAGCATTTTTTGATTAAAGAATTGGTTAGCGTGATATTAAGCTTTGAAGAGATAATTTTTGTTATGATCAAGTGTCCCCCCCCTCTGCCAGTTAAACGGTGGCTACTAGGCATGTGAAAATAATCATGGTAGTAGTATATACGATGAATTTAAAAGGAAAACTATCACAGCTAAGTAGACATTACTAGTTCACGAGTAATAGTCGAACTTCAGAAATGTACTTTGCAAAAGCAAACTTTTGTACAATTTCTATTGATACCTTAGATAATGTTGTTAATTCTGTCAAAAACATAGTAAATATAAGTTTGTGAACTTTTTAGTCCACATAATGTAACGGGTGGACGACTACGGAACCCTACCTTGCGCGTGGCCCGACACGCACTTGGCCGGTTTTATTTCTCCCGAGTTATGACGTAATTTTTATGACTGACCTATGTTTGACAGCATTGCTCCTTAGCAGTCGTAGGAATGACGTCACACTTCCGTTTTATGCATTTTGGCGATTTTCTTCAAATTTAGCGAAGAAAAAAATCTATAAACTATTTTATTACGTTCAGGTACCTAGCATATTTATCGAAATGGTTTTCGATTTAGGCATCATTATAAATTTTGAAATTTTGTCACCAGCGTTTTATGACAATAAATATATGTATGTTATACCAAGCAATCCCTTTTTTAGGGTTCCGTAGGGTCAAAACGGAACCCTATTGGTGACGGTCCGTCCATCCGTCCTTCCGTCGTCTGTCACACAGGTTTTACAGCCAAACGGTTGAAGCTGTAGGCTTCCAATTTACACACAGTATAAGCATCTTGATGGCCCGAAGCCATAAAAATAGTCAAAACTTATTTTTAAATGTTTTTAAGGGGGGCTCCCATACAGCTAAAGGGGGGCGCGAAAAAAAATTTATATCCAACCCTATCGAGTGGGGTATCGTTGTTTAGAGCTCATTGGGTAGATACTTACTATATTTTTAATTAAAAAAAATATTTAAGAGTATTTGTATTGTATTGTATTGTAATATTGGAAAACAAAGGAATGAGAAGCCACCAAAGTCAGCTTTTTATACCTATAAACTTAAAATTTGGTAAATAATGTTTGTTATTATGTATATTTTACCAACAAATAGTAATATACTGATAAATTAGATTTTTTCTTTGAAATTTCCTTATTTTTCCTATAAAAACCAACTTAACTTTGCGGTCGGTTCGGAACCCTAAATGCGCGAAGTCCGACTCGCACTTGGCCGGTTTTTAAATGTTTAAGGCACTATTTCAAAACAATGCACGTCATATATTTTTTTCGCAAAAGAAAATGTGCATAATTTGAGCAGAATGCAAAGACTACAGTCCCCCTTTTAAAACATTAGTGGTGAGTGAACGAGATACTCTAATTATGCGACATCTAGTGAGGAAAAGCCAAACTATTTAGTGTGTTACTTGATCACTAGATGGCGCTAAAATTAATGCATAAGGCCTGGACATCTAGCGGTGAAAAGCCAAACTATTTAGTGTGTTACTTGATCACTAGATGGAGCTAAAATTAATATATAAGACCAGACATCTAGTGGTGAAAAGCCAAACTATTTAGTGTGTTACTTGATCACTAGATGGCGCTAAAATTAATGTATAAGACCTGACATCTAGCGGTGAAAAGCCAAACTATTTAGAGTGTTACGTGATCACTAGATGGCGCTAAAATTAATGTATAAGACCTGACATCTAGCGGTGAAACGCCAAACTATGTAGTTTGTTTCTTGTTCACTAGATGGCGCTAATATTAAGCTTGTCAGCTAGATGCCTCTAGCGGTGAAAAGCCGTACTATATAATTGTTTTCACGGGCACTAAGTGGCGCTACTATTAAGTTATGTTTCGACATTTAGCGCTGAAAAGTCATACTATATAATTATTTATTGACACCCATATAGTAAATCCTCTTTAATAAGTTCGAAAACGGTAGATAAAAGACCCCGCTTTATAATATACCGTGCTAGCTTCCCGGGCTGAGCGCGCGCTGAGAAACGACACCAAATATAATACCGTTACGAGGTCACGTACAACCTTAATGCCACAGCTGCGGGCTGGCGGCGGCGGGCGGGCCGGCCTGTCGAGGCAAACATGGCGTACGCCGGCTCAACGTGCTGACACGAAACACGTCATGAAAGAGGATTTAATATATGGATGTAGATAAAGTAGTGTATGCAACTGTACATAATTAGGCATATTACTACACTTGTGTGACCTTATTATAAAACTCGCCTTCGGCTCGTTTTTTAATGCCCCTCATTATGTACCACTTGCATAGCAGCGCCCTGAAAATTTTTGACGGCCCATGTGCCAAACACCATCTTCATAACATCTTCACTTTTTGTCTGGCGCTGCGTATTCGCTGTCTAGGTACGGAAACCTAAAATGGCAAAAACGACTAGTATTGTAGGTGACAAGAAAAGGCACTCAAAGAAGGATGCAAGGGGCAGCGCCAGCCCTAGCCCTAAATCCGGCTGGAGCGAGATGGCCATTGGGCGCCCTTTGATTTAAAATTTTCCACTTTGCGCCCCTTGATATCCGGTGGCTGGCGTCCCTTGACATTCGGCGCCTGGCGCGGCCGCGCCATCCGCCCACCCTTGGGCCGACTCTGGCGAGGGGCGGCTTCGCCTCCCCTTTATGCCTGCCGCCCTGGGCCATGGCTCCCTTGGCTCTAGGGTAAATAATTACCCGAAGAAGAAGAAATATTATATTCGTTTTATAATTATGCTCTTGTGTAGTGTAATTTCGAAATAACAATAAGAGTAAGCGCGCACAGGAAGCGTTCTGCGTTCTCTGTATTGTACCGAGTCCCTTAAGGTATGATTCCGCTGCCGACTGCATACAGCAAAGACTGCACGTGCCGCCGCACTCCAAATTGAACCGTAATGGTATGCGTAAAAAACTCAATTTGAAATGAGCGGAGAAGTGTCGCAACAGCACATGCCGCTCACTCTAAATTGGGACTTTTAGTCTCTTGATTACGGTGCGGTGGTCTTGGTTACGGTGTTTCAATTTGGAGTGCGGCGGCACGTGCAGTTGCTGTATGCAGTCGGCAGCGGAATCATACCTTTACAATAATGCACACAGCAGGCAGTCGGAACGCCACTTGAATACATACTAACTAACGCAGAACGCCAAGCCTGGCCACAGACGCACGGAATTCCGAACGGAAACGGTTGGGAAACGTAGGCGGCTCTCTGAAACCATATATCGGAAAACCGTGCGTGTGCGGCCAGGCTAAGCCCGTGCCAGACGGTCTAAGACAAGCCCAGAGACCGGGCGACCTTGGTCTGCAAAGACCTCTAATCAAAGGAAGTCTTACAACTATGTTCCACTAAACGGTTAAACTCACGTATTAATTGGCAATCAACATATCGCCCGGAGTGACAATTAATACGTGGGTTTAACCGTTTAGTGTAATATAGTTTTAACATGACTCACGAAAGTTTAATAATCTGTCTGTCTACTCTACACGGTCCGTGCGGGCCAAGGTCGCCCGGTCTTTGGGCTTATTTTACGGCCGTCTGGCACGGGCTTTACTCTAACATCTATCTCGGCGTCAGGCCGTGTTCACATTCCCCGATCCGATATCGTGGATCTGACACTTCCGGGGACTGGTATCTTGCGGTATGGCGTTTGTGCGCTGGTATGCTACCGCGAACCACAAACGAAGTTTTTCCTCTCTGTCGCACTTATGTACAGACTTGCAAGTACGACAGAGAGAGAAAATTTCGTTTGTGGCTCACGGGCGTACCATTAGTGCATGCATGCATACATACTATCTCATTAAGAAATAGAAATAAACTTTATTGTATAGCTGTGTACATTATGAAGGTGATAACAAGTGATACAGTCTCACAGACCACCGCCACTAGACAGAGCTTCTTGGGCGACGCGCTCGCGCCACAGTTGGGCGAAGTTGCGCTTATAATACTGCCCCGCCTTACGCCGCTCAGTCAGTCTCGTCCAGGTTCATGACCTATACGTACGTGGCACAAAAAATACTTAAAATTGGTTTCGACTAACCGTAAGCATGGGTTTTTGTTCGGTAAAGTGGCGTGGGAACGATTCCCGAACTACAAATCTAAAGAAAGGCGGAATTACATATCACAGGTAAGTTAAATTATACAAATACACATTTTATTCTGCCCGGCGGGGATCACTTTACACTGGCCGGGCCGGCTTATAAGGCGTAGTGAAGTGTGCTTGTAAAAGAAAGTATATTGGCATTTGAGGTGGTTAGAAAGGATTCTAACCACCTCAAATGCCAATATACTTTCTCTTTCTGACAGCACGTGCGCGGGCTAGTGCTGTGCCAGTGATGTTCGGTTCCGATTTCATTTAATTATCGGTTCATCCGTATTTTATGTATCACATGTTTTTAATAAATATTAAAATTCTGTTGGTAAACATTATTGCTTAGTTTTATTTTTTGATATTGAATGTAAGTTTTTTATCTCGTTTTAGGTTATACGCTAAACAAATCAGTGTAGTTGTATGGGATAGAATATTTAGTTAGTTTGTTCTCATTGTAGTTTTGTCGTTGTCTTATTTTATTACGAAGTTTATATAGAAGTAACATAATTAGTGGTGGTGGATTTCTTTTAGCATTTAGGACTAGTGACACGAGACGGACAGACGGACCCAATACTGAATTTCGAAGAAGTGTTAGGGATTTAGAGATAAACCCATTGCAATTAGGTTTTTTCGTATTGTCTTGGTGGGCAATCAGGACTAGTGACACGTAGTTGACGCACTGCTGGACTTCAAAGAAGTATAAGGGATCTCGGAGTTAGGTTAGAGATGGAGTAAGCCGGAATAATAATAATTAGCCTTTTTCTAGCCCGTAGTAAAAAAACTGGACTGGCTGAAAATAAGAAGAAGAAGAAAGACCATTTATTCAGTAAAGCACACACACCCAAACAAACCGCAAATTGGACAAACCGGTAGGAATCGAGTTGTATGGACGCTCCGCCTCTGTTGTACATTACGCTTATGAAATAATATGTATGGATCAACATTTGGTCTGAAATACACGATTTTTATTTATTTATATACAGCGCATATATACATTAATCAAAATGAAATTGTTTCAAATCTCAATTTTATACAATAGTAAAGGTTGTAAACATGTCTACAAGATATTATTATAGTCAATTCAATAGATAAAGTATACACGCCATGTAAACTAGAACAAATTGGGGTGCTGGTAAAAACGGGTAATCAACAACCGTGTCTCATCACTAGCCCGCGCGCCATTTTGCGGCGAAGTCGCGCCATAGTCGCGCGCATTTTGAAACGGCCAATCGCAGCGCTGTTGCCGACCTCCCCGCAGCCCGCACCTACCACTAACCTTGGTGACTTTTGATTCGAACTAAATCGCTCATACGCGGTATCTAGAGGAGGTGATCCGTGTACAGTCTCAACAGCTTGCCCATTTCGGACGTACAATATTAATATGATAACTTAATACTAAATTACATTTTACTAGTGGAAAATATTATTACAAATGTGTGTGTTCACTGGGAAAAATATTCCTTAGTATCATAAAATACTTTGCCAATTAGCCAGTTAAGTGAAATGTAATATTTCTTTTGAGATAATAAAATATCTTTAACCACAAACAAAGTTTGTGGTTCGCGTTAGCAGCCCAGGGTGGCTACCGCGAAGCACAAACGAAGTTTTTTGTCTCTGTCGCACTTGCAAGTCTGTACGTAAACAAAAGACAAAAACTTCTTTTGTGGTTCGCAGTAGCCCCTCAGAATATCGTGGACGTGCACGTCCACAGTAAAGTATAGTGCGCGCCATCCACGACGACGCGCCCCTCCACAGCGAATCTCATACTAATCTGTGCGCCGTTGTACGACTTGGGCTGTGGAGGGGCGCGCCTTCGTGGATGGCGCGCACTATATAAAAGCGACCAATGGCCGCCACCGCAGGCCGATCCAGTGTGTGGTACGCTCTATGCGAACATTGTGAATAGTGCTACGAATTTGCTCTATCGCTTTTTGTCGCGCGAGCTAGGGCTGCAGTGGAACAGCACAAATGTTATAGTTATATAGGTATCGGTGTCGGATTGTACATCGACATCGTATCGGATAATGTGAACACGGCCTCACTACTCATAGCCCTTGGGATGCTAGGGGAAGGGGCGAGTGAAGAAGGGAGGCTTGGGGAGGGGGGGGGGGTCTATCCTACCTAGTCCTCTCCGCGCGTGTCGGCCGCAACGAGTTCACTCGGTATTTCTTTCTTTAGAATCGAGTTTTTACTCGTACGGCACGTATTTCATCACATTTTTAAACGTGTTTACAAAGGGCCTAAAGTTTCTTATATAAATTTGTCACTTGCAATTTGTATAATCTAAAATGAAGCCTCCGTACAAAATCGGTAAGTACAGAAAGTATATTTTGTTTCTTGTTATTTTAGATTTTAAAATACTCTTGAATGCTTACACATCTGTAAAGGCGTATAAAATTAATTTGAAACAAATTAGAACTCAACGTCTAACGCAGGCTACCTGAATGTTATAGTTATAGGTTATGTTTTTAACATGCTTCTATTTATATTCCGGTGATTTTACTTAAATCTAGGAACACAAACATGAAAAATTTCTTATCGCCTTTTTAATTGTTTTGCCCAGCCTTTGTTTTTACATCTGAAACATTGTATTTTATTATCTACTTACAATCAATCTGGATAATCCTTATTAATCTTACAGTTATCTATATCATCATGATTACATTATTTTCGTACTCCTTTTTAAGAATAACCGTCCTTATCTTTAGGAAATCAGTTGCATAAGTAAAGATTTAATTTCTGTTTGATTATGTATGTATGTAATAACTTTATTGTACCTACACAAAAAAAAAACAAAAAATACAAACAAATTAGGACATTTAAACGCATGACATTTTTTGGATTATGTTAGATTCTTGTCATCTCTGGGCGGCCGAGCTTTGCTCGGCGTTTTCCCGGGCATGAGATATAGCTAGATCGATTGCTCGTCCGGCGTCCCTAAAAACCCCCACATCAAATTTCATCAAAATAGTTCCCGCCGTAGCAAGCAATAAATATATATATGTATATACAAGAATTGCTTGTTTAAAGAGATATATATATATAAGATAATAGTGTCTCGATGAGCATAGGTTGGCTTGGGTCAACACAAGATTTTCTCGATTTTTTACAGTTTCTTCTTTAATAAAGAAAAAAAAGTTTTCTGTAAACTGTCACTTTTAAATCCCTTGCTATAAATTTATTTCAGCTGATGAGAAGCTTGCCGAGCTTGGCCGCAATGAGATCATGCTGGCCGAGAAAGAGATGCCGGGGCTCATGGCCTGCCGTCGCAAGTACGCCCCCGCCAAGATCCTGAAGGGAGCCAGGATCGCAGGCAGCCTGCACATGACTGTCCAGACTGCTGTACTTATTGAAACACTCATTGAGTTGGGTGCTGAAGTAAGTCTGAATATCCTTTATAAACTACATAGTTGCTTTTTACAAAACATGCTTTTCTCAGTAACATAAGGCACATGTGAACATACTTGAATAAGGAAATATCCTAGACAAATAAGTGCTGTTTATTAATGGGAACTCAAGACTACTCTACTGATATCAATGGAATTTATAGTATAACTTTACTTTTTCTCATGACACCTTTGCTAGCCTTTAGATTTTTACAGACCCCATGGACATGGGGTCTATAAAGGTATGAAGAGTGGTTATTTGTCATGGAGCATTACAAAAAAAAAATACTTACATCTTTCTGCTTATAGGTACTCTATCTAATCAACATTATTGTTATCCTATCTTGAATATGCTATTTGACTGACAATATAACTTATCTTCCTACATCTGGGTATCTTGTCAATGTTATCTGATATTTTACAGTGTTTGTTATCACCTGTAAAAAGTAGAGCTATGTAGTTAAATAATCTACTGTCTTTGTTCGAAATCCAATAATAGATATGTATGTACAGTGGTGGCCTTAGGGGTTGGCAGCCAGGCCAACACCTGGGGCCTTGCGCAACAAGTCAAGTAAGGGCTTCGCAAAGATCTGACGGACTGGGCTGTATGGGCCTCGCAATGTCTAAACCGCCGCATACTGCCACTATGTTGTATTGTCGTGTGTATTTACGTTATTTTAGCATCTAATACTGGAAATGCAAATCTACAATTATTTTTAATCAGAAAACCTTGATAACACATTTGGTAATTTTATTTATTTATTTTGGGGATCTCTGAAACGGCTCTAACGATTTTGATGAAATTTGGTATGTGGGGGGTTTCGGGGACGAGCAATCGATCTAGCTAGGTCTCATGCCCGGGAAAACGCCGAGCTAAGCTCAGCCGCCCAGATATTTACATTTTATACATGGTAAACAGTTTCATGAAGATGCTCGATGCCCATTGGAATGATTTTTATCCCATGTGGTGCCAGTGGCACTCTGGAAGGGTGTCAAAGCAATTGAATGTCATTTTCTCAGTAACAAATATGAAGCATAGAATGTTATTATATGTCATACTCTAGGAGTTAGCTTCCGTTGGCAGCATGATAACGATAAATTACATACGCCATAGAATGGCTTAAGATATGATAAGTCATAGTTCATATTGCAACAGTTAAAATCATTAAATACCTCTAAGTATTACATTCTGTACTTCTGGATAATAATAACAACTTATCAGTATCATGTTTTGTCACCTTTGATCTGTGTAATTTTGTTATTGGAGATACTGAGCAATATTTTATTATTACTTATGTTTGATGAAGTAAGATATATTGAGTGTAGATAATGCTGAATCATGATGTATGATGAAATATTTATATATCCCTTTTAAATATGACAATAAGAACACAGTTTCTAGATTAGTTATGCATGTTAGGAAGTAAAATATTAGTGGATGAATGAAAGAGAAATATGTATAGTTAAGAATTAGTTATATATACAACTGTGATAAAATGACTACTCTGACTATTTTTGTCATAAAATAATGGAGGTAATAATGAAGTATTCAGTAAATAATTAACCATAACCATGTTACCTAAATTAGGTTCCACATTGTAAACTTGTCCTGGAGCTGAAAATAATTTTGGTGGGTTTTAGGTCCAATGGTCCAGCAGCAACATCTATAGCACTCAAGATGAGGCGGCGGCTGCGCTGGTCGCCCGCGGGATACCCATCTACGCGTGGAAGGGCGAGACCGAGGAAGAATACATCTGGTGCATAGAACAAACCCTTGTCTTTGCTGATGGAAAGGTGAATTAACTCTAACTTTGCATTAGTTGACTGCTAACTTTAATAATTTCCAAAGTATCAACAGTTACACCAGACCAGATGGTTATTTAAGTGAGGTCAAGGATTCTGAAGTATGAAATAAGGTCGAACACTATCTAAAAATCTGTTAAGAAAAGTTTCTTTAGGTGAATTTGTCGCTCGCCTTGTTGGTTTATATTTGTACGTCGTTCGCGCCTCACGCGCTATACGCGAGTGGTGCCTCGTCCGCGCAGGTTTATGTGCTAATTTTTGGCTCGCAAGCAGCTCGCCGCGAGAACGGCTAGTATGCGTCATGCCGAGCCACTGAAATTCGTATGCAGCTTTTAACATAGTCCTTATGACTTTTGAGATATGTATTTTGATATAAGGTATCTTAATTGTTCCAGCCCTTGAACATGATCTTGGATGATGGTGGTGACTTGACAAATCTAGTACACAAGAAATACCCTCAGTACCTGGAAGGAATCAAGGGTATATCAGAGGAGACTACCACAGGTGTTCACAATCTATACAAGATGTTCAAAGAAGGAGTACTCAAGGTGCCCGCAATCAACGTAAATGACTCCGTCACTAAAAGCAAGTTTGACAACTTGTATGGATGCAGAGAGTCCCTTTTGGATGGAATCAAAAGGGCTACAGACATTATGGTGGCAGGAAAAGTTTGTGTTGTAGCTGGATATGGAGATGTTGGCAAGGGATGCGCACAAGCTTTCAAAGGGTTTGGAGGCAGGGTTATAGTTACTGAGATTGATCCTATCAATGCACTCCAAGCAGCAATGGAAGGCTTCCAAGTCACCACAATGGAAGAAGCATCAGAGGTCGGACAAATCTTTGTGACTACCACTGGAAACCTCGACATTATTGTCAAAGACCATTTCTTAAGAATGAAAGATGATGCAATTGTCTGCAACATTGGTCACTTTGATTGTGAGGTTGATGTTGCTTGGCTGGAAAACAATGCAAAGAAGGTGAACATCAAGCCCCAGGTTGACCGTTATGAACTTGAGAATGGGAACCATATTATTGTACTGGCAGCAGGACGTTTGGTTAACTTAGGCTGTGCCACCGGCCACTCCTCATTTGTTATGTCTAATTCTTTCACCAACCAAGTATTGGCTCAAATTGAACTGTGGACAGGCCATCAACAGTACCCTATTGGAGTCCATACTCTGCCAAAGAAACTTGATGAAGAAGTAGCTGCTCTCCACCTGGACCACCTTGGAGTGAAGCTCACCAAGCTGACCCCCAAGCAAGCCAAATATATTGGTGTCCCTGTTGAAGGCCCATACAAGCCAGACCATTACAGATACTAAATACTAATTTCAAAAGGCTTGGATGACAATTATAGCTTGAGGGCCCGGCCATACTTTACAAATTAAACTCCCAAGAATTATAAACAACCTGTGACTGATTATGCCACATTATTAAATGAAATGGGTATACAATATACATATAAGTGCAAGTGTTTACTGAACTCTTCTATAAACAACCAATTTTCATAAATGCATTTGTTTTGATACACTTTGTTTTATTTAATGAAATCTAGATATAAGGGAGAAATAATTAAAAAACCATTATAAACAAAAATCTATTTTAATTTTGCATCCTGCCTGTGTTGTTGTGTGTGTTAATATCACATAGATAAAATATTAACATCATATTATATACTATCTAATGTAGTATTATAGATGCTACAATGATACATTCCTGAGTATGTAGGTATCCTTACATAATAGTAGTCTTAAGAAGCATAAAATTGAAGTAGCTCTTCAACTTTTGGCTTAAGAATACATTTGTCCTTCAAATTAACTACCCAGCCAGGCTCCAGACCATAGAAAATTTGCCTTGGATCTTTCCTGATGCTTAGCAGGTTATATTTTGGGTCCTTCTCCAATTTAGGCAATTCATACCCATATTTTTGGGCTAGTTTTAATCTTTCTTCTGATATCTTTTCAGGGTCAGCTAAATATCCTCTTGACTGTGCACTTGTGTAGTACTCAATGGCATCAGGGGGAGGAATCATGCGCCTAGGCATAGCCTGGCCTGATTCAAAGAATTTTTTAGGATTTTTCAGAATTAACAAACTGTGTGGATCATAATATGCTGTAGTGATAATGCCACCATTTTTTTCAATTGCTGCTATTACTTGCTCACTAGCCCATTGCACCTCAATATTAATTTTAGCAGAAAATATATCTGCTCCTTCATCAGTCAAATTAATACCAAAATGCTTTTGATCTGGGAAAATATTGTACAAACCCGATTTTATGATGCTTGCTATATCAATGGGCTTTGTTATGTCCACACGATCTCTGTCTATTAAACTTTGTAAGCTCTGTAGAGAAAGTGGTGGGTACTGTCGTTTAAAGCTGAAAACGAAAAAAAATATTTAGAAGAAAAGCCAGAAAACTGTATAGAGATTTTTATGGTATTGAAAGTATAAAAGCGACCAATTGGTAAGTAAAAAAACATAAATTCGGTTATTGAAAATCTGTTAAGACAGTGACTTACTGGTGTCCTCTGTAATAATGTTCCTGCGGGACTCTCAGGTAGAAAGGGTTGTTACCGGTTTCATAGCCCAGGCGCATATAATTCTGTCTCTGTCCTGATCCCTTGTTACCTGCGCCATGTTTATCACCGCCATGCTGACCCCGGCCTCTTTTTTGCTATAAACGAAATGCAAAAATTAGTTCACACATGTACTTTCAAGTTGATTATAGTAACAGCATGTATTAAACGAAACAAAATATCATTTATTAATGAAAATTGTAGGGTACTAAAAATATTATTGTAGTGCTCACGGTGACTTTCGATCCTGGATTATTACGTATATTTCCAAGTGATATTCGAGGGAGTGATCTAATCATAGACAGGGATTTCTCGGTTATTTGTCGAGACCCCATGTTTTTATAAACAGATGTTGAGCCGATATTTTAATTCATTCCACGGTTTAGTATTTGATTTGATTTGATCCGACTCAGCTCAGTGTTTTGAGGTTATGTGAAATCCTAACGTCAAAATAAATTAATAAAAGTGACATGCTTCTTTTTTCATCGGGCAACAATATACAGTTATGCCGGATACACACTATATAACTGCGTCCTTGTCCTTGATTGGTATGGTATGTTCGGGGTGGATCGGGGTGCATCAAAGAGAAAGGCATATTTTTATCTCATTCCAACGCAAAACTGCGCCCTGTCCGTTGGGCCATCATGACCATTGGTGTGAGTTCGCATGAAAAATAAACTTGTTTTGGAACGCTACCCGTACCAATTGTCACTGTCAAAACAAAAAAAAAAACAATGTATGTATTGTCTATGATATTCTATTCTAATTGCGTGTACGTGTTTTCGTGTAATTACAATTTTGATTAAGATTTACAAGTGCTGTTAAAAAAGTAAAACTTGTATCGGCATCATGGAAACAATTTATAACAATCCCGTTAGAAAAAGAATTAATAAAATTTTTGATAGTCACATACTGACTGATAACAGTGAGGCACTAAATACAATTTCTGGATTGTGTACTTCGAATTCGTCCAATACTAGGCGGATGTTGGTAAATGAAATAGAGAAAAGGGATATGTTAGTAAACAAAACTATTTCCATCGAATATAACAAAGTAAGTGAAAAGTTGCAGGTATTATTGGATTCTTTAAGTTCCCTAGATTCAGCAGTAAAAGATATGTCAAAGAAGTTACATGATTCTAAAACAAAAACACACCACTTAATTGCACAAACTACCAAACTAAAAGACGAAAGAAAGAAGACTGAGAAAAAACTAGTATGGGTGGATGCATTTGTCCAGAATTTTCATATTTCTCCAGAACAAAATGAGTACATTTGCAATGTGTCTGTGAAAACACCACTTACATCAGACTTTTTTGGAACCTTGGCTCAAATTGAGAAACTAAATGATAATTGCAAAACACTTGTTAAATGTTGGTATCAAACTTCAGCATTTGATATAATGGAGATTACAGGCATCCAACAAGAAGTGGCCATTGAGAAACTGTATCATTGGACAATTGGAGCATGCCGCAGTATAGACTCGCCTAGCAATGTCCTGGTGCCAAGAGCCCTGGCTAAGCTCCAGAACCGTCAGGTCCTGTTCTCCAACATAATAGATGAATATTGCACTGCTAGGAAAGCAACCATTGTGCAATTGTTTATAGATGCTCTTACCAAAGAAGTGGATGGTGGCTCCAAACCCATAGAGTTCTATGCTAATGATGCAAAGAGATATATTGGAGACATTTTAACATGGGTGTATCAAATTATACCTATAGAGAAAGAGAATCTCGCAATATTATTAAAAGATTGTGCCCTGCCAGATAAAAATGAACAAATAACTCAGGCTTTGACCACCATTACAGAAGCATTATGCCCCCCGTTAAAAGTTAGAGCAGAGCTCATATTGAAACCAGACAAGGATCCTTTGGTGCTGTGGTCTATTTCTAATTTAATAAACCACTATAAAGAGGTCATCCAAGCTGTGACACCCAAGGGCCACTTAATTGATACATTTACAGAATTGCTGCAGAAGAGTGAGGAAGTGTTTGTCATCACCCTGGACAGCAAGATACAGAGAGAACTGAGCCATGGTGTGAAAGCTCCTCCTTCCGATCTGAACCCTTCTATAGTTGTCACAAATTTAGTGGGTTTCTTGAGGGATTTGTTAGCTGCAATGAATTCTACCAATAACATTAATAATTTTGATAAAAGAATCATAACATGCCATATCTTGGATCCCTTACTACATGCCATCAATGAAACCGCTTGCCACCTCAGCTCTTCAGATATGTCAGTGTACACCTTAAATTGTATTTACCACATACAGTGTACCTTATCACTTCACACAATTATGGATGAATACAATGAAAGGTTGCAAGCTCAGTCAGAAGCTCAAATAGACACTTTAACTTCGGAACAGGCTAGCTTCCTTGTTGCAAATTTAAATTTAGGACCTATTTATACTATCCTGCAGGAAAAAACCAGCGGGCCACTTTCAGCCATTCCAGGCATGGACACAACAACATTAAAATTGTTTTTAAGTAAATTTGATATGTTTATAGTATCACCTGAAGTGTACACATTGCCTCAACTGAATTTACTCTTGAGTCACAATCATAAACTAGTTGTTAAGAAGAGGTCATTTGAAGTAATCTTGGCTATTTATGGGCAACTGTATGAAGCTGTTAATAGACCAGCAAATGGTTATGTGAATCCTCAAGATATTGTAAAAAGAACACCTGAGGAGGTCAATAAACTTCTTATGTAAATAAAGATAAACATGTATTATATTATGTCAAAAATACCTAATGGTTTATAGGTAGGTACTATTATAATGCCACTAATATAATCATAGAATTTTTGCTTACAACTCAAAATTTAGTTGTTTGTGAATTTTGTTAATATATATATTAATATCTGAATTAATCGTCAAAGCGTTTTTTTATAAATAAACAAATTTAAAATAATATCCGTATTTTTTTGGGTAATTAGCGCTTAGCGCCCGTAGCACATGTTGCGCTCGAGAGTATCTCGATCTACGCGTCTTCTTCTGATAGCTCTGTTAGAATGTGACGGATAGCTCGAGATACGCCGACATACTCTCGAGCGCAACACGTGCTAGGCCCACTGATGTTCCAAACGTTGATATTAAATTAATATCTTCCTCACCCTTAACACCTCGCGTAATTAATGGGCTCTCCCTATAGGGTTGAAAAACTAATGCATTCCAAATAGGAATAAGTTATCTTAGATATTAGAGAATTTAACCTCTTGACCGCCACGGAAAAATAACGTAATATTATCGCGAAAAATAACGTAGTAACGGTAATATTATCGCGGCCAATCACTAGTTGTCATCTATACATGACATTGACAGTGGAATTATAGGCACGGCGGCCCTTGTCATCTATACTATACGTGACTGTGGCGGTCAAGAGGTTAAGAGAAATCCACGCAGGCTTGCTCACCGTGGCCATGTATTCCAAATTCAAAACTTATAAAGGTAGACCGAGCGTTGCCCCCGGAACCGGAACGGAACCCGGGAATGGGACCTAGCTGGATCCCGCCCCCGAAAACCCCCTCATAGCCAATCTTATTGAAATCGTTAGAGCCGTTTCCGAGATCCCCGAATAAATAATAATTGCTTGTTTAAAGATGCAATGAGGAATAGATAGGTAGTGCAATTTCCTTCCATCGTTATCAATGGACGAACGAAGCCTTGTCTCGACATTGACGTTGATATCGCGGTATAAAATAAACGCGATGGTAATATAAACATGCGGAATAAGATACCATCGTTCGGAGCCAGTAGATAGATGATAGACAAAACGCCTTGTGGATATGTGTTTGAAATTACATGGCAGTTGGCACAACTAAGCGACATGTCAATTGTATTGTCCACACGCCAAACACCTTCCTTGTTACTACATCGTATCGTAAGATTTCATCGAGATAATACCAAAACATTCCTTGTTTTGCAATTTTATAGACAAAGATTAGACGTCAATGCAGACACGACAAGTTCGTCGTTGACAAGAAATGTTGCTCTGCTGCCCAAGAAAAACAATTCCTTTTTTTTTCGGCGGAGAAAACCTTTGAGCCTCGTGTGATGCCCCTGAAGTTTCCCTCGGTCTGCCACCCCATCCATAATTACTGGTGTTGTGTTTCTACTCTCTACCCGATCTACCTCTATCCAATGGATCCAAGATCTCAAAATGGTCACATTGGTAACGAATTTACAAGCCCCAAAATGCTCAATTTGTAGCGATTTCAGAGTACTATGAAGAATCCTGCGGATCCTGCCCTCTGTCGTCGGCACCGTTTCTGCCTAACTGTCCATCTGCATTTCAAGATCGCAAGTTACGATGGTACGGCACGCGCCACAATGGTGAAAGATAAGTTACTTGGTGCGCATCGAGCTGTGAACCGAAAGTCTGGTGTTTACATGCGAAATAGACTTCGCATCCCAGTTCATGTCTACCTGCCACGGGCCCCGCTCGCCCCTGGATTGTTTACAAGTGTCAATCAGTTGCGTAAGGTTGAACCAAACGATAGTGTCTTTCTGATAATATTCTGATCTGTGGAGTGTTTGAAAGGATATTTTCCAGGTAACTCATATTGCCGATTTATTTAATTCTGTCGAGCTGCAGCCATGTTTCTTGTTTATAAAACGACAGTGGGTGTTGACACCCACCGTCGGAGGTACCAACACGCATACGGCCTGCTCGATATGGTAATCACAAAACACCGTAGCCCAAAGTTTGCTAAATTTTAAAGAACTTAACTAATTAAATTAGTTTAAGGATTCGTTGTGTTGAGAGTAGGAATCAAATGCGGGTACGTCTGTCTCAAGTTAGCGGATTTTTGAATTAAATCAACAGAGCTTATTTTTATCGGAAATATAATTTCTAAGGAACAAATTCCCGCAAAATGTTGCGTTGACAATGTTAAGTAGTCAACTCAGTAGGTACGTTTTCGTTTCGAGACAACTCTGCATGAATTGCATTTGATCTCAAAAAACGGGAGAGACTACGCAAAACAACACGCATGGCTCCACAAGTGGCCAAATCGGTTGCACAATTTATTAGAAAAGCGATTTCTCTGTGGACTTTCTTTAGTCTACTTATATTCATATTTTTAACATAACTAAGGTAGTGAAGTGAAATTAATGAGTTCGATAATTTCTAGAAGAGTGCTTCAAAAGGTTAATTCCATTCAATCCCTAACTATAATAGGAGGAATGACTACTACCTATTATGTTTTATCAGGGAATACGAATTATTTTCAGTAATATAGTGATAGGTACCTACCTAACTACCTATGATATTTTGAAGCGTAAATTGATCCGTTTGCCATCATACGGACTTACATGTTTGTTTGCCACCGATTTCATATAAAATAATCTTTGAATAGTACTTACCTAATTAATAGTCATAACAAAATAATGTATATTCACCAACTAAAGCGGGTAGGTATTACACCTTCCTGAATTCAGGATCTTTCGAATGGGACGCACGCACAAGTATACTAGAGCGAGATTTTCTCTTCGACTCCTGTCCCCTATTCAGGATGCTAAATTCAGGACAATTTAATACTCACTTAAGCTATAAAGTGTACCTAATAATTAGGCAGTGTGTGGTATTAACGGCAATGCGGAACATTGTCTCTTCCCGCAATTTTGTTAGGTACGTAGGTAGTTAGGTACTAAGGCTGCGTTTCCACCAGAGATGTGCGAGGATGAGTTTTCATACATTTGACACCTCGCAACAGTCGCAACGCGTCGTGTGATTGATTGATTTTGTGTCTCATCCATTTTATCATTTCCGAGAAAACTACACGACCGAAGAAAGACCGAAACAAGGCCACCAACAGCATTTTTTACCTAACGAGCTACAAAATCTTTAAAAAAAAAACCACTAAGAAACTCAAAAATACAGCGAAGCCCGAAATCCTCTTGTACTTGAACGTCCATACTTCCATATGTTACGGCGTTCCTTACCATAAGACAGGCAACTCCTAGTTTGCCACCTTTAGCACTGTAACAAACCTACCTCAACATCTAACACCATATTACCACATATATATATCTAAAGTCGAGTCATTACGAACCGTTAACGTTTATTTGCAAGTAGGTACTAAACAACGCTCAATTTTCCGCATTGCTCCCCCGTATATAGGATGACAGTTGACAGTTAGAGATAACTTGTGCTGGTAACTGTACCGCGATGATTGCTCGTCTTGCTGGCTGGTTATGATGCACCGGTAAGATGTGCCCATCTTATCACGCTTATTTATTCTTTATGATTATTAAAGTTTTCCAAACAATAGCGATGTCACACACAGCCTAGAAATGTTCTGTAAGTAGGTAGGTATAATAACTGCCTCGACACTGAGCTAGTTCGACCTAATTTGATTTAGAATATGTACAGTTACCTAAATAAAGTCGGACGCACCAAGCAAATTGATTCACTTTCTTTGTCGCAGTAGATACCTATATCTACTGTTTGCTGCAGGTGACGTCCTGTTATAAATTAAACCTAAGATAGTCTTACTATGTGCAGGGTCTTCCCAACCTAGTACCTACGTAATACCTATTAGGTAGTTATTCTATAGCGCTATACTAGCTTTTTCACACCACCTGCTCGTCAATGCCCAATTATATATCATGCAAACCTTAGCGAAAGCAAATCATTATAACCCTTGGCTTAAGCCGGGTAGTAATATCGTACTGAATCTCATTATAACCCGCCGGGTAATAATGTGATTTCACTTTTCATAGTTCTTATAGTTCTGTCATTAAAGTCTAATGTCGTGAAGTCCACTAAGCGGCGAGGGGGCGGCACACCAGCTCCGTGTTTTGTTTGGAACGTCGTGTTCGAAACAAAAGACTGCGTCGTCGGCCGCCGCCTGTAGCGCGTCAAGCGCGTCAAGCTATAAAGATAAATATATATTTAAAATACATAGAAAACATCTAAGATTCAGGAACAAAATACTTGTGCTCACCACACAAATGAATGCAAGCAGTCGTGGATGTACTAGGTATTAAATACCAAAAACAAGATCCGCGTGAGTTACAAGACGCTTAATTATACGGAGTAAAACAGATTCTATTAAATAGATACAAAAATTTGCTGCGATTGACTGATTTAATTCTGTTTTTAGTAGCTTTGGTTTTTTTTATTGCCTCGCAAGAGGTGAGAAAAGTAGAGTATACTCCTCGGGGATAAAGCTGTTTTTGTCTTGGGAGCGCTTAAATCCCTCACCACACTCAGGACTCAGTCTTAATTCCCTCGCTTCGCTCAGGAATTAAGTCATTACTCCCTCGCTCCGCTCGGGAGTAAAATTTGGAGTCCTCCGTTACGTTCGGGATTCAATATCGCACCCGTGACATAAAACAGTGTTTTATCCCCTTGGTGTATAATCTACTATAACGTGGCCCGCGTTCTTGTTAATTTTCCTCTACTTTGCAAGATCAAGATCCTCCAAGTGTCTTGAAATTGCTTATAACTAAGTAGTGTGGGACGATTACTGATTCATTTCAGGTGCCCACGGCATAACATCAATATTCTTCATTGGAATCCCCCACAATGCATGTGTAACAATTAGAGTGTGACCAATATACTTAGCCTCGATAAACAAGACCGAGTGTTATGACGTGTTCTGACCTACATCACCAAAAACTATACAACCTCCGAATTAAGAGCATTATGTAACCTCCGCTAGAACAATCATGAAAATAACAATAAAGTATGTAAACGCCGTAGATCGCCAATAAGAACAATAGCAACAGTGAAAGTGCAGCAAGCACCGGACCGCGGGTATTGTTCTCCCATTCATTGTTCTAAAGTCCTTGACGCAATCAGTTTAGAATTAATTTCTTGCAAACGTGATTTATTCGACACAATTCAGTATTGTTCAACTTCCGATTTGTCAACAGTGACCAATGTATCCTCTTCCGAAACTTAAGTCTCTATATTGTTTCAGATGCGTAAATCTTGGGTTTTTGCGTTCGAATGTAGTATTAATTAATATAATGAGCGGCGAAGCAGAGAAGAAATGCTACTTAAGACTGAGAAGATTTGCTTATGGCTGGTCTTCGTAATAACGGCTGCATCTGGGCAGACAGTATGTCCAACCTCGGAGACAATTCTTCCATGCATATGCACCAATCGAAACGAAGATATTCAAATATGGTAGGTACTTAAAAGATGTTGATATTGAAATTTAACTTAATAACTATAAAAATAACTATAGGTACATGATAATTGATAATTTCGTGGTTATAGGTGCACACACAGCGATTTGCCGCAGGTGTTAAAGGGCGTCCAAAAGATTGGAGACTCCGTCAGAAAACCGATAGATGAACTTATAATTGAAAACAACTATTTGCCGTCGCTACCAGGCAAAATATTCCAGAATGTGAAGATACTTCGACTAATGTTGCGCCACAACGGACTCGAAAGACTGTCCGTAGCATGGTTAGAAACACAAGAGACGAATTTAGTAGAAATATTTATAGTAGAAAACGATTTAAAAAGCATACCGTCAGAGAGTCTGATGAAACTACAAAACCTGCAGGCTATCACTATACAATCTCACAATCTGAAGAGGATACCCGCCCTGACAGGAATGCCGAGATTACGCTATATCAGCGTCCAATCTGGGAGTTTAAATGCAGTTAATGAGCGCACTTTTGAAGGGCTACCTAACGTCGAAAAACTATTTATTAAAGGCAGTCCAAATATGAAGATCATCCAAGAAAATGCAATCTATAATTTACCTAAGATAAAAAAATTGGCAATAACAAACTGTGGTGTAAATGTAATTCACATGAGAGCTCTATCTCTCCTACCAATGCTGACTGAGCTTTCCTTTAGTAATAATAAACTAACAGATGCATCCATGGTCGGGAGAGCTACGAGAGATTTGCCAGCTTTGTCTGTCTTGAACCTTAATCACAATTTAATTGACAAATTAAACGAAGGAGCATTTGTAGATCAAGGAATGTTAGAGAACCTTTTCCTATCTAATAATAATATTAATGTTATACATCATGGAGCTTTTCACAGAGTACCTAAATTGAGAGTAGTAGACCTTAATTACAACAATATTAATCGCATTCACCCCGAATCGTTCTTACAGCAATCTGGCAGTGGCGTTGAAGAATTGAATCTCATCGGCAATCATATAACTCATATTTCAGAGTTTAGAGCTTTGCTGGATGCGCTACCTCGTTTGAGGTTTTTGGATATGAGTGAAAATTTACTCCAGGAAATACCAAGAGGTGCTCTAAGAGGCCACCCAAGTTTGGAACGTCTACATTTAAATAAGAATAACATAAAGTTCATACAAGCTGATGCATTTATGGCCATGCCCGCCTTAAGGGAATTGCATTTAAGTAACAACTCCTTGACTGATTTTAACGAAGGGCCATTCTGGAATTTACCAGCATTAAAGGGTTTAGATTTATCATTTAATTACTTCCAACGTTTACAACCAAAGCTACTTTACAACTTACCATCCCTTAGAAGAATTAATTTATGTAATAATCAATTGACAATAATAGACCCAATTACGTTTATAGAATCTCCATTGCTAGAGCACGTAAACATTTCAGGCAATGCTTTAGTGTCGATACATCCGGCGACTTTCAGGAATTTGGCCAGCCTCTATGAAATTGATGCGAGTTTCAACCGATTGATAGAGTTTGTCCCTGGACTGCCAAGAGGTTTAGAGCAATTATATTTACAAAGGAATCAGATCACTAGCCTGCCAGTGCCGCCATCTCCTGACTTAGATCTACCGTCACTAAGAACATTAGATATTTCGAACAACGGTATTCAAAAAATGCCCCGTGGAAGTATGAAAACGCTACATAATCTTCGCAGACTCTACATGAGGCGCAATGGATTAAGACAGATCGACATGACAACCTTTGGAGACTTGGAAAAATTAGAGATATTAGACATTGGAGAAAATCAAATAATATCAGTTCACCCAAAAAGTTTTAGTAACCTACAATATTTAAAACAAGTGAATTTACACGGTAATACGATAGAGAATTTTGACTTTATGGCTGTTCAAAACAACGCCGCCTTATCCACCCTGGACTTTAGTAAAAATAGGCTGAAAAGTATAAGCCCGAACGTTGTTAGCAGGGCTCTCGACATTGAGACATTGAATATCTCATCAAATAATCTTGTAGAGTTGCCTATATCTCTGAATATGTTACCTAAACTGCGATTGTTAGATGCAAGTAACAATCATATTAAATTCTTTGATGGTAATGCCATCAATAACATTCACACATTGAAGGAAATAAATATGGTGAACAACAAAGTCATAGAACTACGTTCGGGTAGTTTTGAAGAACTGAGAGATTTGGAGACTATACATTTCGAAAGCAATCAAATCGAAATCATCCA
This sequence comes from Cenopis cana, assembly GCA_951800055.1. Taxonomy (NCBI): domain Eukaryota; kingdom Metazoa; phylum Arthropoda; class Insecta; order Lepidoptera; family Tortricidae; genus Cenopis; species Cenopis cana. The sequence goes on along the minus strand of OX637477.1, from coordinate 6,757,284 downwards.
TCCGAAAGCGATTATAAACCTGCCCAATTTGGTGTCCATATATTTGAGTAGAAATCACATAATAGATTTACCGGACAGAGTTTTCTCAAATCTTCCAAAGTTAAGGATTATTGAGTTGCAAGGGAATCGGTTGCAATACATCTCGTTACGAGCATTTGAGAACATCCCTCTAGTTCAGTATCTAAACATGAGTAACAACCAGCTGACTAACATTGATAATTCAGGATTAAGGCAGCTCTCATCTTTAGAAGTACTCGATCTGAGCTTCAATAAGCTGAACAAGATAACCAGATCTTCTTTCCAGTACATGGAATGGATAGTGGAGTTGAATCTCGACAACAACCTGATCTGCTACATAGGTGGGCAGCCGTTCGACTTCATGCCACGCCTGAAGGTGCTTTCGCTGCAACACAACAAATTAACAACAGTTGGCGAGCCAGCATTTGCAAAGTTGAGAAACAACATTGCCATTTTGGATATTGATGGTGAGTTCAATCTATGTTAACACCAGGTATTTGTTCTTTATCAGTGTGTGCAACTTGAACTAGACTGTCCAACACCTTAGCACGTTGTTTACCTATTGTACGATTAATTTTGCTATAGAATAGAAGCATCCAAACCTATTAATATTCGTTCTAATGCCGTGAGGCTAATTTAAAAATAATTTCATTTTCAGGAAACCCATTAATTTGCAACTGTAGAATAGTTTGGCTGAAATCTTGGCTAGCAGAGTCGTCGTCTATTGGACCCAAATGCGCCGATGGAACCTACGTCAAAGGAATGCCGTTCTCGAGGAGTGATTGCGCGAACACTGCTACAGGGGACGAGGACCTGAGATCATGTGTAGCCCTTGAAAACGAAGCGTTACTTCCCAACTTGGCGACATCACAAGTTTTCTCTACGATGGACAAAATAAAGGACTACACTACGCAAATCAAAAATAACTACCACATAAACAAACTGAACAGACCTTCTCCAGAAGAATCTGAATACTTCTACGACGAATACGTAGACTATCCATACAACGAAACTGTTATTGACGGACTCAATGAGATAAATTCGCTTCAAAATAAAAATAAGTCGCACTATACACCAGGCGACACGCCTACTCTTTATGCTGAAATGAAAAACACAACTAACAAAAATGCTGCGACTTCAAATGCGCCCAACAGCGGTTTTACGTTTTTCGGAATGCCTCTGCCTACCATCAACATGGGGCAGTTGCTCAATACAGGACGCAAGATAGACTGGCGGGAAAACAAACAACAGAATTCTGCAGACAAGTACCAAATTCAGGAGCCTCCAAAGTTTGAGACAGGCGGTTTTTCACCCATGCTCCCAACTACTGCCAGTGGTTTCAAGCCAATAACTAATCCAAACATGAATGTTTCTCATAATGTAGCCGCAAGTGCGGGTGACGCAAAATACAGTGCTAAGAGCAGTGTTCAACAAAGTGTAGTGGATTCATCAACTAAACCACCAGTAAAGACAGTTCAAAGAAACACAACTCATCAGAAAATTACAAGTGAAATTCATGAGCTTCAAGCATTTTTAAATGATGACAACAGCACTCATGTAGCTTACAATAGGACAAAGGCTATAGAAGAACAAAAAATTGATCCCAATAATATTAGCAAATACAATCTTATGGAATCAAATCTAACAGTGAACCACATTACAGAGAAAGAGGGCATACTGATTACTATTGACAACAGCAATGACATGTCTCTACAGGCCTGGCTGGAAACAAGCACTCAGCCATTTACAGATCCTACTGCTGTGACATCTAAGCCACCTATAAAGAAGCACATAGAAAATAATCCACCAACAGCATTATCAGCTATTCTAATACCAAATAATGAGGAGTTAGCAAGAAGGAACTTTACTAAAAGACCAGCTACAATAACAAAAGTCAGCATGCCACATGCAGAGCATTATGATAACCATGACAATTATTTGCCAGTCATAAACAGAGAGGCCAAAACAAGATTTACGGAGTTATCTAATGTAGGAAATACAAAGACTAGACAAGCGGATGATAGAGACTGGTATTATAAGAATTATAATAACTCTAATTTAGAGCCATATATTGCCCCTGGAGTACACAATACAGGGGGCAATATTGTTAAAATTAAGATTCATATAGTTATAGTTGGATTATGCTTAAATCTGTATGCCTAGGAAATTATCTATTTTGTTTTGTAACTCGATGCAAATCTGCAGTTTCACAATTTTAAATAGAAAACTCCCGTGCACTGGGTCACTCACATCTTTAAGGTCAGACATTGCTCAACATGTTTCGGACTAATACATGGAACCAGCTGTGACTATCCCTTAAACATGTGAGTATCACAATTAACTATTTCTTTAGAAACTGAATAAAGATGTTTATGATATTAGAGCACTAAAGATCTATAGTACTACTTCCATACAATTATAATATCAAATAATATTATTTAAATCTTTGAATGGTAGCATTGCAAGTAGATGTGATCAATTATGCAAAGAACTATGCAAACTACAAATAGCTTCAAATGTATGTAAGTTTACTGACTAAGGCTGTAGTAGGAAGAATCTAATAATAATATTAATAAAAATACAACAATTGTATTATTTTACTTATCACATTAAATCTCTTACAACATAGCCAATCATTCTAAGCAATAATTATTTTCACTAATATAATAATGAAAAATACTAGCCACTCTCTTCAAAGTGTTTCCTGAGCTTGTCCAAAGCCTTATATCTGTGGGATATTGTGTTCTTCACTTCTTTTGCTAATTCACCATAAGTTTTGTCATACCCCTCCGGTTGGAAGACACAGTCCCAACCAAAGTCCCTCCGTCCTCGCGGCTCAACTATCTCTCCTTTTGTGATTCCTTGGAACAAAATTACTTCGGAATCTTCTCTTTGTCCGGAACTATACGCGAAAGTGCATATAGCTTGAGCAGATTTATCCTCCCATCCAGTCAACAGCTTTGTCAATCCCTCTGGCTCTAATTTTTCTAAGAACCATTTGATATACGGCCCCGGCAGACCCTTCAGTGCATTAAAACACAGACAAGTGTCTTCAACTATAACGGGTCTCTTCAGAAGACGCGCTGCTTCCTGGCACTTCTTAATAGATATCTCGTCAACATCACCTTGCAGTTCTGGCAAATCTAACTTGTGACTGGCCAACTCCAAGGGAAATGTTTTACCCAGAATAGATCGAAGTTCTTCTAACTTCTTAGCGTTGCCGGTCACAAAGGTTAACGTTCGTTGTGACATGATTACAGCGATAATTATAAGAAAAAGTAAATGTGGACTTGTTCTCCAGTTAAACTTAGTTGCCGCGTGAATATTGTGTTTTATCAACTTTTGACTTTGACTTCATACGTAGTGGGAATATATTCTCTTTGGAACCGCATAAAAGGTTAGGTTGGGTTGGGGTTGACAATTGACAATTAATGACAATTTTTTTTTTTTTTTTTTTTATGGCATCGCGCTCATGGCGCATTCAGCCAAAAAACGAGGAAACGGTATAGGAAGAAAGGTTTAGGACGATTAGGACGGAAATTTTGAAAAAAACAAAGGATCAGACAAAGGTATAAGGAATATATATATTTTACTGCTACAATTTTATATTATTGATACATAAAAATGAATATAAGGCTTTAAATATATACAAGGATGCGTCGAAGTCATGAATATATAGGAGTGATGGAATACATACAGGGAATGGAACATTGAGGGATGACAGCTGACTTAATAATACAGAACGATCATATTGTTGACATTCAAAGAATATATGGTTTAGGTCACCGGGATCAGCTCCACAATTACATGCAGAACTGGACACGATGCCTATCTTTGAAAGGTGCTCCGGTGTGCACAAGTGACCCAATCTCATGCGAATTATCATACTGGTTGCTGGTTTTGAAATTGCTATACGAGAAAACCATGGCTTGGCAGGAATAACCGGTTGGAAGTCCCGGAAGCGTAAACCAGTCCTTGCATCAGGTGATGTCCAGAGCTTAGTCCAATCATCCCGTAAGTATATTTTAGGCAAAGCTAAAAGGTCTTCAGATATATTTTCGTATGGAAACATATCACCGCAATCAATGGCATCCCGCGCAAGTTCATCTACTCTTTCATTTCCTCGTATCCCTCTATGTCCAGGGATCCAGGCAAAGGAAACAGAATAATCTTTAAGTTTACATTTTATTAGAAGGCTACGTATTTTAAAAATAATTGGATTATTAGATTTTGATCTGAAGGGAAATTTAGCTATAGATTGAAGTGAACTTAATGAATCTGAAAAAATTATGGTTTTTTTAAGACACATGATAATGATCATTTCTATTGCTTTCAGGATTCCAAGGCACTCTCCGCTATACACAGACGACTCCGGTGGCAGCTTTATTTTTTGATAAATATTGGATTGCATGTGTAAGACTCCAACACCAACACACCCATTGGGCGACATTTTAGAAGCATCTGTGTATATATGATGAGCATCCTGGCCCTCCATTCCAATAAAATTCAAAAACTGTTGATTTTGTTCCACATCATTTTTTGAAATGCCTATATTTAAAAGGACTGATGGAACTAATATTAGAGATTCATATTCATACTGGAAGATGGGCAGAGTGGGATAGCTGACGGTTGGGGCTTGAATTGATTTAAACCTTTCAAAGCTTTTGATCAAGCAAGGGGGACTCTTGTGTTTCCAGTATTTAGATGAGGTTATTTGAATGGAAAGGTTAAGTAAAATAGACCAAAGTTGATGATTTGAGAATTGAGAGCAACGGAAAAGATACCGATCACTAAGAAATTGTCGTCTTAAATGAAGAGGAGGTTCTACACACTCAACCTGCATTGCATTAATGGGACTAGATTTCATAGCACCACAGATAATTCTGAGAGCCTTAGACTGTACATCACGTAATTTCTTAAAACCTGCTGCACTTCCTGGTTCTAACAAAAATGTTCCATAGTCAAGCACACTCCTTATAAGAGCATTATACATCAATTTTAAGCAAAAAGGATGTGCACCCCACCAAACTCCAGATACACATCTAAGGATATTAATATTTTTTTCGCATTTGGAGACTACAAAATCACAATGTGGAAGGCCGGTCAATTTACTGTCTAAAATGATGCCTAGAAATTTAGTATGGCTCTTTACAGGAATAGGGTTATTATCAAAGTTAACAATGACTGGGGGAGGAAACAGTTTTCTAGTAAATAAAACAACTACACTTTTGTGGACTGAAAGATCTAAACCATTAGAATCCAGCCACTGTTTTAACAAACTCAGTGAATGAGTGATGGTTCTACTGGCCTGGTCAATAGAGAGATTTGGCGAGTATACTAATAAATCATCTGCATACTGTAAAACTTGGGCTGTTTCATTTAGAGATGACTCTAGGTCAAATGTATAAATATTGTATAGCAAGGGACTTAGAACAGACCCTTGGGGAAGTCCTCTCCATACCAGACGGGTAATCCTATTGTTGTCATCAATAATAAGACTGATGGACCTTTGAGACAAAAGATTGACAATGAAATTGGTCAGCATTATTGGGACACCTAATCTATAAAGTTTTTCTTTTAATACTGAAACTAAGACATTATCATAAGCAGCACTGATATCTAGAAAGGCGGCTACCACCGACTCATCTCTAGAAAATGCCAAGCGGATATCTGATATTAATATAGCTAAACTGTCATAGGTAGATCTACCTTTACGGAATCCAAACTGGCTTTGTGCTAGTAACTTATTACTCTCTATAAAGAATTCTAATCTGTTTTTAATTAAGTGTTCTGTTATTTTAGCAAATACTGAAGATAAGGCAATGGGGCGGTAAGAGGATACATCTGATGGTGGTTTATTCGGTTTTAGAAAAGGAAGAACTATTTGGGATCTCCATGAGTCTGGGACTATACCCGTTTGCATGACAGAGTTTATGATGTGTAAATAATATGAAAGAATGCTATCACTGGCATTAGCCAGAAAGGAATATGGAACTCCATCTTCACCTGGTGCAGTATCTTTCAAATTACTTAAGGCACCTTTTAACTCATCAAATTTAAAGGGATTATTTAAATCAGGATTTAACAATGGATCACATGTAAACGAAAAAGGCTGAAAGACATATTAATCCAGTCCGGTCCATAAATTGTTGAGCTAGGCCAGGAGGAAGAAAGGGTCTAGAGGGCTCATTAAAAGCGTGTCTAAATCTTTTAATATTATTCCAGACTATGGAAGGTTTAACGCTAGGATTTAGAGACGCACAGAATCGTTTCCATCCGTCAAATTTTTTCTTTCTTAATAATTTCTTAGTATCACGCGCTACCTGCATATACCACTCAAAGTTTTCATTAGTCATCAAATGACGGTACTGTCTTTCAGCCTCTTTTCGCCTTTTGATTGCATGAGTACATTCATTGTCCCACCAGGGAGGAGATGGAATTCTACCTGTCGTACTATTTTTAATAGGGAAAGTTTCATCAGCTACTTCTAAGATCACTTTGGCTAAAGCAACTGAACAACTAGTTAAATCATTGTCAGCTATACTAGGCAACTGCAGCAATTTATCTTCTATATATTAGAGTATTGTGTGTATGCACCTTAAAGCTTAAGACAAGAATGTGTCTATGGAATGCTATTTTATGAAACAAATGATTTTGTCTCTGCGCTTGCTGTCATGTTTACCTTTCCTTCCGGCGCTCTTAGAATAAGCTGCTGTACTTGTCTTGTGTCGTCCCACTTATACAATTTTATCTTTAAACATCCAGTACTGTGATAGTTATTTTTATGCTAATTAATGTGAATTATTTGCCCATATATCTATACAATATATTGGTGCATATATTGGGACTAGTTTCATTTTTCTCTTCACTTCACCACGCTCCTACGAGACGGCGCGGCAACGATCTCCACACGGGTCCCTCTCCAGTGCCAGGCCGTGCACTAATAGGTTATAGAGCCCAGAGAAGTGAAGAAGAAGAAATCACAAAGTTAACAAGTAAGATTGTCACATTCATAACCTCAAAATGACCGGCGAGACGGCTACTTCATCAGGCAATGGTACTACCACATTTAACACTCAAATTGATCGTCTGGATGGAGCTCGCAACTTTTACGCATGGAAGTTCGCCATGCGGATGTCATTGGTTCACGACGGATTATGGAGTTTGGTGGAGGATGGAGCCACGGAGGGTGACGTTCGTGACCAGCGTGCCCTCGCTCGCATATGTTTGGGAGTAAATCCTAGCATGTACCAGTATGTACGGACAGCTAAAACTGCTAAAGAGGCCTGGAAAAACCTCTCTGACGTGTTCGAAGATTCTGGTTTGGTACGTAGAGTTCTGCTGCTTCGGCAATTGCACCGCATGGAGTTCGCCAACTTTACCAGTATGGGCGATTACATTGAATCAGTCATGACAACAGTCCAACAACTGGAAGACATCGGGAAGACCATCGAGGACAAGGAAGTCGCTGAAATACTTCTGAGCGGTTTGTCTTCGGAATATGACTCAGTCGTGTCGAACTTGGAAACAGTTAACATGACCAGCACACTCACTAGTGAAGTGGTGAGGGCTAGGCTCCTGCAAGAGGAGACAAGAAGATCTACAGATGGTAATACAGCGTTCATATCAACCAAGAAGGACTTCAAGGTGAAATGCCACTACTGCAAGAAGATCGGTCACCTTAAGAAGAACTGCTTCAAACTTAAACGTGATCGGAAGCAATCTGTGGATCATGCTCTGTCTGCTTCTGCAATGTTAGTTCACACTGATGATTATTTCCTTGATTCAGGGTCTACGAGCCACATGGTTAATTGTAAGGCATATTTTCTAAATTTTAAACCCAGTTTTAGTAAAATTAAAGTAGCCAACAATGATGAATTGGACTGTGTAGGCAGCGGTGAGATTTATTTAAATTTATTTAATAAGCAGAAACTCTGTAATGTTTTGTATGTACCAAAGTTATCCACCAATTTGATATCTGTCAGTAAATTAATTGAAAATGGTTATGAAGTGACATTCAACAGGGCTGGCTGTGTGATCCATTATAATGGCAAAAAAGTAGGATCTGCTGTGTTACAAAATGGGATGTATCGTTTAAATGTAACAAATAAGTGTGAGGTTTTGCGCAATAGGGAGGATTCAAGGTTCTTGCAAAGGCAAGAAGCCACGAATTCCGCAGTGTCTGATATGGATTTATGGCACGCACGTCTAGGACATATCAACAATAGAGACCTACTTAGTATTAGGGATAGGGTGCCTAACTTTTGTCTGTTACAGGATCAGCAGGAAAACAAATGTGTCCCATGTTTGGAGGGCAAGCAGACCTCCAAACCGTTCCCGAAGGGACCAAGCAAGGTCGTAGACAAGCCCCTTACCCTACTACACTCCGATGTGTGTGGCCCGCTTCCAGTCAGCTTGGGTGGCGCAAAGTATATTCTCACAATAACGGACCACTACTCCAGGAAATCCTTCGGATATTTACTAAAAAGGAAAAGCGAGGTTAGTGAACGTTTTATTGATTTTGTTACTATGGTTGAAAAGCAGATGGGTTTGCCAGTTAAAACTGTGAGAACAGATAATGGATCCGAATTTGTGAATAAACAACTTTCTGAGTTTTTTAGGAAAAAGGGTATTGTGCACCAAACTACTGTACCTTACTGTCCACAGCAGAACTCTGTAGCTGAGCGGTTAAACCGCACTTTGATGAATAAAGTCAGGTGTATGCTACAGCATTCGGGCCTAGACCGGCGCTTCTGGGGAGAGGCGGTAACCAGCGCTATTTACCTGCGGAACTTATGTCCTACAGCAGGGTTGGGTGGTCGGATTCCGGAGGAGATGTGGACTGGGTCGAAGGTTGACCTCAGTCATCTTCGTGTTTTTGGCTGTGTGGCTTATGTTAAGGTACCAGATGTCAAGCGTAGAAAGTTGGATGCAAAAAGTAAGCCATTTGTGTTTGTCGGGTATTCCGAAACGTCAAAAGGTTACAGATTGGCTGACTGTAGTGACCCTAGGAAAGTTGTTATATCTAGAGACGTCGAATTTTTAGAAGGAAAGTTTTACAATTTTAATCAAAATGACATTAATAATGTGAATTTTAATTTTGAATTTTTTGAACAATTTAATGTTATTGATAATGATTGTTGTGTGAATGAGAGTAGCACTGTTACAGATTGCGGGAAAGATAGTACTGCAATAGATCCCCTTGTCACATACAGGAATGACAGTACTGTTAGTGATGTTACTTGTGTGAATGAAAGTAGCACTATTCAAACTGACAGGAAAGAGAGTACTGCAGTTGATGCCTGTGTCCCTCACAGGAATGACAGTACTGTGAATGATGCCAGGGTAGCCAACAGGAACGATAGTACTGGAGGTGATTTAACCTGTGTGAATGAGAGTAGCATGGACGGCATAAGTGACACTTGCAAGGCTGATAATTTGGTAGGGAATGATAGTACCACAAATGACGTTGCGAATGACAGCAACGATTACAGTTATATCCGAAATGAACATGATTATTCTATGACATTTTCAGGATCGGGAGACGACAACGACTACTGCACCGTGAGCGAGAGCGAGTCTCTCGCTGACTGTCCTGATGATGACGCGGCCTGGTCACCGGGCGCGGGTGTCGCTCCAGGGGAAGCTGTGACGCAGACGCCTACCCCGTCGCTGACGTCTGCGGGACGTCCTGTGCGTAGTACTCGGTCTGTCCTACCTAAGAGGTATTGTGATACCGATTGGTCGTTATTGGTAAATAATGGTTCTGAACCAACTTCATACAAAGAGGCTATGTCTTGTCATGAGGCTGCCGAGTGGCGGAAGGCCATGCAAGACGAGTACGACTCGTTAATGGTAAATAAAGTATGGAAGTTGGTTGACCGACCAAAAAATACTAATATTGTCAAGTGTAAATGGGTATTTAAAGTGAAAAGTGATGCAGCGGGTAATTTTGTACGCCATAAAGCTCGCTTAGTAGCGAGAGGTTTCACTCAAAAAGAAGGCGTGGATTTTCATGACACTTACAGTCCTGTTGTACGTCATTCCACCATTAGAATATTGTTTAGCCTAGCAAATGAGTATGATTTAAACATTGACCATGTTGATGTAACTACGGCTTTTCTAAATGGTAATTTAAATGAAATAATTTACATGGAGCAGCCAGAGGGCTTTAATTGTGATAATGATAAAGTTTGTTTGTTGCAAAAGAGTTTATACGGATTAAAACAGTCTAGTCGCATGTGGAATGCCCGTATACATAAGGTCTTATGTGACAATGGTTTTATTCAAAGTAAATGTGAACCTTGTGTATACTACTTTAAGTCTCAAAATGATTTTATTGTTATTGCACTGTATGTGGATGATTGTTACTTGTTTTATCGCAAGGGTAGTAAATGTAAACAAAGATTATTACAAGTTTTGGAATCAGAGTTTGACATTAAAAATCTAGGTCCAGTGCAAAGCTATTTAGGCATTCGTGTCACTAGGGATAGGAAAAACAGAACATTAACTTTAGATCAGTCTGTTTATATACAAAATATTCTGAAAAGATTTAACATGCAAGACTGTAAGGCCGTATCTACTCCACTGGTTCCCAATAATAAATTGTTAAGGGAAAGTGAGTGTCTGGAGGACGAGCAGTATAAATACAGAGAGTTGATGGGTTCAATCATGTATCTTTCAGTTTGCAGTCGTCCCGACATCTCATTTGCCTGTAGCCAACTAAGTCAGTTTAATAACTGCTTTGGCAAAACGCATTGGTTAGCTGCAAAACGTTTGCTGAGGTATCTGGCGGGTACAATTCATTATGGTTTACATTATGTAAAAAGTAAGGAATTGATTTTAAGTGCATATACTGATGCCGACTGGGCCAATGATAGTTTTGATAGGAAATCTTATACAGGGTTTGCAATTAAATTAGGCTCTAATGTAATTAATTGGGAATCCAGAAAACAACAGTCAGTCGCCTTAAGCTCAACGGAATCTGAGTATATGGCAATAGCTGATGTATCCAAAGATCTCTGTTTTATTAAGCAACTTTTAACAGAATTAGTACCCAGTGTAAAGGTGCCTATCATTGTGTTTAATGACAACCAGTCTTCTCATAAAATTATTGAAAATAAAGATGTTAGTCACAAGAGAACAAAACACATTGATGTGCGCTTTCATTTCATTAAAGACTTAGTACAGAAGGGATTTATGTCTATTAAATATTTATGCACGGAGAAAATGTTTGCAGATGTACTAACAAAGGGTTTGAACTCTAGACAGCATAGTGTTTTTAGGCATGAGTTATGTGTTAGGCCTTGTTAGTATTAAGTAAACAATTGTTGCTGTAATTATGTAAAATGATCTTGGATGCTATATGAAATGTATAACTATATGCCTGTTATTTATAGGCATGTTATATTGTAGTTTGTATAATAGGAATGTTATAGCTATGTACCTATATGACTGTTGTTATGTGAATGTTAATGTAAAGCTGTGTTATATAGTTTAACATAAGTTTTAATGTGCATAAGGGGAAGTATTAGAGTATTGTGTGTATGCACCTTAAAGCTTAAGACAAGAATGTGTCTATGGAATGCTATTTTATGAAACAAATGATTTTGTCTCTGCGCTTGCTGTCATGTTTACCTTTCCTTCCGGCGCTCTTAGAATAAGCTGCTGTACTTGTCTTGTGTCGTCCCACTTATACAATTTTATCTTTAAACATCCAGTACTGTGATAGTTATTTTTATGCTAATTAATGTGAATTATTTGCCCATATATCTATACAATATATTGGTGCATATATTGGGACTAGTTTCATTTTTCTCTTCACTTCACCACGCTCCTACGAGACGGCGCGGCAACGATCTCCACACGGGTCCCTCTCCAGTGCCAGGCCGTGCACTAATACTATACGGGTTTTAAAAACTTCCCAATCCACATTGCATAGATTGTATTTTAACCTTGGGCTAGGCTTTGGTGTAGTTGGAATAGAATGGGAACATGAAACTATGATTGGGAAATGATCACTGCCATATGTTGATTCCAGAGGGCGCCACATTAAAGAGGGTGCAATTTGGACTGAACAAACATTAGATACACAGTCAGGCGAAAAAAATGGCACCCTCAAATGTACCGCGTTGCGGTACTTTCGTGTTGACGGCAGACAGTGACAGTGACAAAGCGTGTATGCAACTGACAGTGTCAATCAGTGCCACATTTTCCGTAATTGTTGTTCGGCATTGTGTGTCTATTTCTATATTATAAGTCAATGTGAACAAATGGTCAAGTCAACAACACTAACTGATTCTGATGGAGCTGTACGTCGAGTGGGAGCGCCGGTATTTAACAAACAAAGGTTATAGTTATCAAGGATCTCTATTATACGCTCCCCATGATAACTTGAATTCGAACTACCCCATAACTGATGCTGCGAGTTAAAATCGCCTAATATTAAAATGGGTGTAGGAAGAGAGGATATGATTTGTTCAAACTCCTGTAAAATAGATGAAGATGGGTGAGGAATATATACAGATATGATACATATGTTATTTACAATGGCAGCAACGATTGACAAATCGTCGCTGTGGGATGGGAGATGAAATGGTGTAAATGAAATGGAATTCCTGATGAGTAAGGCTACTCCACCATACCCATCAGGGCGGTCCTCTCTGAGACATGAATAACCAGTAACTCTAAGAAGAGCTCTGGGTTTAAGCCATGTCTCAGATAGGGCGAACACAAATGGTTCATATTTATTTAATAAATAGATTAACTCATGTTTTTTACTAATTACACTTCTGCAATTCCATTGAATTATTTTGTCCATTATTTTTAATTTCAACTACAAGTGTCTCAACAAGAGGGGCAACGTGGGACGGTAAACGAATATTGGGATTCGTTAGCAAGCTAATTAGGGCCCGGATATCATCGGATCCAGATTGAGTGTCATCTTTGTCAAGATTTTTTTGGAGTGCACAACCATTTTGAGGAGGTGGTATGGAGTAATCCCTAACCAACGCATTATGCGCGGCAACATCATACCCCTTAGTAGTTTTTCTGACAAGTGGGCGTGGTTTCAAAACAATTGTTTTTCTGTAACTGTGACTATTAGGTTGGCTAGTTGTATCTATAGCTAATGAATTAACACTACGGTACGGTATTGGTTGTGGCTGGGGTTGGGTCTGAATGACATCTGCAAATGATTTGTATACTGGTGGATGGAGTTTCACTGCTTCTACATAGGAGATACTATTATTGGCCATGGTGACTTTTATTTCCTTTTGCCTTTTGTGCTCTGGGCAAGATTTATTTGTAGCAAAGTGGAAACCACTACAAAGACAGCAAGTGGCACAGTCTTCTTCCACCGAGCAAGTGTGTCCAGCATGAAGGAGGCCACACTTGAAGCATTTGGGTTTCGATCTACAGTTGTTCTTGGTGTGACCAAATTTGCAACAATTAAAACATTGTATTGTTGGGAAAATATATAACTCCACCGGTAGAGAATTATAACAGGAGAATACTCTTTTTGGAAGATTTTGTCCATCGAAGGTAACTACTACTGTTTCAGAAGGTTGCCAAGTAACAGACCCATTAACCAAAACCCTATGGTTCAAGCGCCTCACCTTAAGCACCTTTCCACACCCAGCGGGTACAGAAATGTTTTCCATAATTTCTTCCTCAGACCACTGTGCCGGGATGCCACGGATTAGACCCATACGAGTAACTGTGAATGTTGGGATGAATGCATGCAAATTTTGAGCTTCAAGCCGATGATCATTAATAAAGCGATTCGCATCATCAGACTTCGAAAATGCCATAGCTATGCGAGCCCTGCCTATGCGCTTAACGCTACCATCAATAATGTTCTGAAACTTATTTTTCATAAGGAACTTTCCAAACGATACTGGATGCAAGGAAGAGTTTGCTTCGGATTGTTTTAGTTGTACATGTATTGTAAATGGTGCAATGTCTGTGGTTGAAAATAAATTTCTGCCAACTTTTGTATTTATATTTTTGTTCAAGTCAGTGTTAGTTAATTCGTTAGGTTTAGTTGGTGACTCCTTAATGACATGAGATGGGGTTTCCTGTGATACTGGCAATGATGTTAATGTTTCAGATGTATCACATTCGCAACCATTATTGTTTATGCCGCCATTATTTTGAGAACTTTTTTTAATCTTTTTGTTGCAATGTTTGCATACTTTACTATGTTTGCGTCTTTTTAATTTTCCACTAGCAGAAACAATAGAGGCATCAGTCTCTGTGTCCTTGCTGGATTCATAATTATCTACTATAACATTATACGCGACCTGAAGATTAGTCCCCCCGGGGTCGGGAGGGTCCTCGTCCATATTAAAGTAAGAAAAACTTACCTAATCCAATGTAAATATATACACTAACTACACTAAAATAAATATTTACAAACAATACGAGAAAACTATATACAGAATACCACTTTTCTGATCAATATTTCCAGTAAATTTATAATTAAATGTAAGAGAAACGAAAAACTTGACCGCCGCGTTCCACGTTTCCCGCGCTTTTTTCTAATGACAATTTGACATTGACTGACACTGTGACTGACACGGTTGTTGGGAGTATTTGAGATTTGAGTATAATAAAGCGCATCTTCACGGACGAGCATGCCGGACTTTGAGCATTAAATGGCGGACAATAGAGAAAGATCAATAGCGCGGAGCTTGCGATATAGTACGGTATGACAGAAGAGCGAGTATCACGCGGCGGACGGCTTGGAGAACTGTCATGCTCGCGGATGGGAATGCTTCCGATAGTTCCGATTATGAACGGGAGGGCCATCACCGTAATCGATCCCTTCTCATTGTATTTGAGAATTTTGAAAACTTTAACTATTACAATCACTCACATGTAAGTGAGAGAGAGGCATACTGTATCGCGTGATAATATTGACTGTGCAAAGGCTTGGTTACACCGCGTTGCGCGACGTCCGCGCGACGCGACCGCAGCGCGCCGGAACGTATGCCATGTTAGCGACGTCACACGGCCTGCGCGACGCGAGCGGGACGGTTTCATACATTATGGCGCGCAGCGCGGCGTCCCGCTTGCGTCGCGCACGCGGTGTAACCAAGCCTTAACTGACGCTACTCGGCGGTTTTAAAGTATGCGGACTTGCGGGTGCCACACTTGCGAGTAAAGTTGACGAGCCGTAAAACCACACACTTACTTAATCCCCTGTCTGGCACGGTCTTTATTCATCTTTCTATCTTCCTCATTCTGGATTGCAAAGCTCGCCGGTGGAGATGGGTCTATAAAGTTTAACTTCTTGACATCATATTGAATTCTAGCGTGTTTATTACTATCTCGACTAATCTTATTCATAGACAACTACTTTATTCACCATTG
Source organism: Cenopis cana (assembly GCA_951800055.1). Taxonomy (NCBI): domain Eukaryota; kingdom Metazoa; phylum Arthropoda; class Insecta; order Lepidoptera; family Tortricidae; genus Cenopis; species Cenopis cana. The sequence goes on along the minus strand of OX637477.1, from coordinate 6,741,891 downwards.
ACAAGCAAGCGATGACTGTCAAATTTTAGTTTTGACTAGCGAATTTGGCATCGTTGTCCGATAATTATTTATTGTGATTTTGTTTGTTCTATTGCTATTTGCCGGAGTTTCTGGCAATCTCCAATATAATTGGTTGATAAAGCAGCTAATCAATTTATTTTAAAAATGCCTAGCCAAGAAGTAGTGACCACGAAAGTGGTTGTCCATCCGCTAGTTTTACTGAGTGTTGTGGATCATTTTAACCGAATGGGTAAAATTGGAAACCAGAAGCGCGTAGTGGGTGTCCTCCTTGGGTGTTGGCGAGCTAAGGGAGTCTTAGACGTGTCGAACAGTTTTGCAGGTTAGTAACCCTATTTGCACTCATTCCTCTCAAGTCCATAGATGTCAAGAAATGGCTTTCTGTTCTCACACAATGACTTGACATACTGAATATTTAGACGTTTAATTAATTTTCATTGTCATGTAGTTATAAATTTCCAATATTCCCATATTATAATACAGTATTGGTCTTATGGCTTAAATAATAATAAAATATCAAGCAAGCTAATGTGATAAAAGGAATAGTCCCTCTGGTGTATGTGTAGCCTTAGCACAACAATCACTTCATGCATAAATTAACTACTTTGTTTAATTTTTATTTCTTTGTATTTCAGTTCCATTTGATGAAGATGATAAAGACAAGTCGGTCTGGTTCCTTGACCACGACTACCTGGAAAACATGTATGGTATGTTCAAGAAAGTTAATGCTAGAGAGAAGGTAGTGGGCTGGTACCACACCGGTCCCAAACTACATCAGAATGATGTAGCCATCAACGAGCTGATTAGGCGTTACTGCCCCAACTCCGTTCTAGTCATCATTGATGCTAAGCCTAAAGATCTTGGTCTTCCTACTGAGGCATACCGGGCTGTAGAAGAGGTTCATGACGATGGGAGTCCAACAACTCGCACATTTGAACATGTCCCTAGTGAAATTGGTGCTGAAGAGGCAGAGGAGGTAGGTGTCGAGCATTTGTTGAGAGACATCAAGGATACCACAGTGGGAAGTCTCTCTCAAAGGATCACTAATCAGCTCCTTGGTTTGAGGGGCCTCCACTCGCAACTGACTGAAATTAGAGACTACCTGCTCCAAGTTGGCCAAGGTTCCTTGCCAATGAATCATCAAATCATCTACCAGTTGCAAGACATATTCAACCTCCTCCCAGACATTGCCAATGACAATTTCATTGACAATCTTTACATTAAAACTAATGATCAGTCTCTCGTTGTGTACCTTGCTGCTCTTGTGCGATCCATCATCGCATTACACAACCTTATTAACAATAAGATCACTAATAGAGATGCGGAAGAAGGCAAGAAAGAAGAGGCAAAGAAGGAGAAGAAGGATAAAGAAGAGAAAGATAAAGATGACAAGAAAACAGAAGACAAAGGGAAAGTTGATAAGAAAGAGGACAAGAAGAAGTAATTTAGAATGAGTGCTAGATTAAGTTGTTTGTAATGCTGAATTATTTTAAAATAAATTGTATTTACTAATTTCAAAAGTGTTTAACTGTTTATATCATATTTATGTATTTTGATTAATTTACTCATAAATAGATTGTTAATTTGCGTAAAGTTAAAGAAAGAGATTAAAAATCTACATCTTTTAACAAACAAAACAATTTTTTTATTTTATAAAAAGAAAAAAAAACGCATTTGTATTTGCCACAATATACAAAAACAAATAATTTACATATTCGCAAAACTGCGCAGCATTTTGTTGCCGAAGTTAGCACTCTTTTTTACATTTAATTGATTAAACTAGGCTATTACACTTAAAACTAATACATATATTATACCTACTCGCATTAAATGTCCCACTGCCCGTCGCCTCACAAGCAGGTGGCACCATAATCCTAATTCTTAATAGCAACAGACATGGCAAACATTTTAGTGTCACTTAAAATAGCAACACCAAGCATTGAGGCACTTATCTTAATACCATCAGCATGGAGCAAGATAAACATAAACACTAGGTGGGTCATAAAGACTTGCAAAAACAAAAGTCGTCTCTCCTGTGGCCAATAGTTAACGGCTTATGAGCATGTGAGTTATGCTTTTATTACATGGATTTATAGAACCGGAGACGCTGTTTATGCGGGTTACTAGACCGATCCGAAATTAAACTTTGTAGCCCTTAACTTTTGATATGTCCACAGGAAAGACGAACCTAAATCTGTTTATGATCCAGGTATTTGTGCGACCTAATTACTTTTATTTTCTTTAATGAAGGTATCAATCAAACACGCTAGATTTAAATATATTTTTCGTTTCACATTCGTTCTCTGATATAATATAATTCTATTGTATATGCGCGGTATCAAGTACCCTCTTGTTCAAATGGCTAATCGAACAGTCTACTCATCTACTGCTACATATGCAAGGGGGGCTTCAATAATATATTAAAATTTAGGCACCTTAAAAATCGCCTCTTTTTAGGGTGCCCAATAGATGCCTGACGTCCACCACGCAGGCAACAACCCCTTTTGGAGGGAGTTGCGCCCCTACTCCAAAGTACTCCAAACGTCTTAAACCCAAATATAAATTCATGTTGGGCACCGAGACATTCATTATTCTGAGCACTTTCATTATGCTCCAGATCTTTGATTGAATCGATCTTATGATCAAGATATTCCTACTTTCAAATTAATTAAAAGTTGACATAATTCATTTGAAATGCCGAACTATTTGCATGGACTAATCAATGTATAACAAATGATAGTCGAGTGTTAACACATTTCAATAAAATATGATGATAAGAACAGTGCTATCTGTGTGATGGTGTGATAACAGCGAAATATTGATAAGTGGACAGTCTTCAAGCAAACCTAACACAGGTAATGTAGTGTTGGAATTTAAGTTTTTATGAGGAGAATCTCAAAGGAGCGACATAATGGCAGATAGGATCCAATTATCGGTGAGTAGCATATTTATTTACTTGATGACTTTTGCATTATGTAGAAAAATGTAACTGTGAAGTTGTGTTACTCGATTAGTTAGTAGTTTAGTTACCCTTGATTTCTATTCCGAATAAAAGATTCAATGTTTTTTAAGTGTTCAATGTAAATAACCTTTTAGACGCCAACGGCGGATATATCCGCACCATCGGTTCTACGCCAGCGACATACATATCCGTCACGGCGTGCATTGCGTTGCGGTATCATCAACACATGCATTTCTTCGTGTTTGACGTTCCCATGTCATGGCGTGTGACAGCTTTTGTATTTGCTGACATGGCGTTGAAAAAGTAAATAAGTAAACTTAATAGAATATGTCTACCACGATGGAAGTAAACATGTGTACGTTCCTCCTGATACTTTGGATCCAGTTATCATAGCCTATGGACGCTTACGATCTCACGTTGGCTGTGTGTAGATCCCTCCCCACCTAATGTTATTTGGTTGCGTTGTGTTGTAGTCAATTCCGAATAGTCCAAATTCGAGATTCGAGATGATATAGAGACGAAATTTCCCTAATTATGCTTTTATAGTTAAGCAATTTCACTTTGTTCTAGGACCTTGTCTGGCTGAAGCCAGAAAACGCCACAGAGTTCGACATCCCTATAGCTGTGAAGATACTGAACAGTTCCGGCGACCGCATACAAGTGCGCGATGACGACGGCAAAGTGTTCTCCACGCCGGTGCACAATGTCCTCAAGCCACTCCACTCCACCTCCATCGCCGGAGTGGAAGACATGATCACTTTAGGAGAGTTACAGGAATACACGATAATGAGGAATCTTCATGTGCGGTATAATCAGCAGCTGATATATGTAAGTGGAATGAGAAGCAACTTCTTTTGCTTTTTAATAGGTAGGTAGCAGTGGCGGCGCGTCAAAAATATTCTTAGGGAAGCCGGAAATAATTTGCCTTTCTTATAATTTATGAGCCGTAGTAAAAGAACTGGGCTGGCTGAAAATTAGGCGCTTGCCTAATACCGGCTTCGGTGGGAATCGAGTTGTATGGACGCTCCGCCACTGGTAGGTAGTGTTACTCGTAGTTCAAGAACAACATACATTTATCTACTACCCCCCCATCCCTCCCTCCCCCTCATCTATGAGAGGAGGCCTGTGCCCAGCAGTGGGACGTAGATAGGCTGATGATGATGATGATGATACATTTATCTAGTACGTATAGGTACGTACAGTTAGCCAAAAAAGCGGTCTAACACTTTTGAAGCTAATGTACAAAGTGTAGAGTCTAAAAGTAGATAGATAGATAAATAAAGCATTTATTTGATTGCTACAAATACACACACAAAATACAAAGAAAAAAAACACAAGGAATAACGATAGGTACACATACGGAATATAACAAAATGAAAAATATAAACACAAGAAATTACAATAGTATCATATCAAATTATATATATATATATATATAAAAAAAACTTATAAACACAATGTGTGCATTGCAGCAAAACAAATGGGTTCAGGCTCAGTTATACGCTTCACTCTTACGAGTGAAGCACTGATATTCTGCCAGAACCCAGATCACGGCAAGGTAAAAGACATATAACCTACTTATGCAGAACTTATATCACACAATATACAATACATTGGAGTCACCATTGTCATCACTACTCGAAACACATAAATGAATAAATAAATCAACTTATTAAATATATATATATATGAAGCAAAAACAACAAAAACCATAAAGCTAAGGTCGGTGTCTCCCGGAGGCAACTATCCACCAAAATTAAATTTTAAAATCGTCAACCAAATAACTGGATGGTATTCCTGCGCTCTGTTTGATTAAAATATTTTTTTTTTAATGATATTTAAAGGATATTTTAGATTTAAGGCGTCTTACAAGTGGTGGAATATTATTCCAGCATTTGGTTGCGAAATAACGAAAACAACCAGTAAAACCAACGGTTTTATGTGGGTGTACCTCCAAGAGACAGCGCCGTGTACTTCGAGTGCCATGTCGTCTGTGGAATGAGGAGATATTTATTTTTGAGAATAGATATTCTGGCTGTTTATATATAGGTAGTTTTTGGACCTTAACTACATTATCTTTTTATTATTTGACTATATCTTGTCAGTGACGTTCAAAAGGCACAGGATAGTGTATTCCTTAAATGGTAGTTCTAATATGTAAAGCTGTATACCTACGATTGTGTCAAGTCAGTATCAAGTATCAACCAAAAAGTGCCCAAATAGAATATATCGCAACATAATATGCTTACCTACCCCAGTCCTTAGTAATAAATATGTGTCAGTGTACTATATGGCTGTTAGGTACATACTAAGTATCTATATTTGATGCTGGATGATGTACCTAATATATTTTGTGTATAGGGATGACGAATTGACGACACTATAAAAGAAAATCAATAAATCCAAATTTTCTACATAAAGGCTCAAATTCTCAATCAAATGGCGAAAAAAGTAATTCAAACAAATAAATAATTACGTAATTATAAGTCTTCAAAGTTTTAAGAGTGGGTATGTTCTGTCCCTTTTCCGCAAAACGCACCTTTGTATTGAACGATCGTCATTTACTATGGCGCTACTTAAAAGTGACGTCACGGTTAGGTAGCACTTTCTCTCTCTAACTACGAACATTATAACCGTTGTAGCTTCGTTATTTTTTGAGATATTTGAATAGGATTTTCACTATTTGGCATAGTTTTATGTCTTCTTTCTATTGAAGTAATAAAAAAATCTGAGTCGACATCCCTATTATCGTGATGTTTATTACTTAACTAGGTTTTGCCCGCGACCTTCGTTCGCGTAAACTTCCACTCATTCATCCCTTCGAGAGATTGTAACAAACACCTAAACATCCAAACATCTAAGCTTTCCCATTTATAATATTACTTAGCTAGTAGAATAGGATTCTATACCATAAATTTTCAATAGTTGAATAGAGATGCCTGAAACGTTAATATTTTTTTAGACGTATACTGGATCGATGTTAATAGCAATCAACCCGTACGAAATCCTGCCTATATACACCATGGACCAGATACATTTCTACCAAGAGAGAGGCATGAGCGAGATCCCGCCGCACATCTTCGCCATCGGACACAATTCGTACAGGGAGTTGCTGGATACGGCGTCAAACCAGTGCATTGTTATCAGGTACCAAATCTACGTAATTTTGCGAGATCTTTTCACACAATTAGATTCCATCCAGATGGGCAAATGTCCATCCCGTGTAACCATGAATCATCTGGTCTTCATGGGCCCCCTGTTTCCTTCTGGTTCACGGATTAAACTATAAGCAAGGCTCCCTATCCCTAGCCATGTTAATCGGGTGCACTGGGCATTTGAGTATACCTCATAGGGACCCGATTGGTCTTAGGGCCCTGTTCGATTTTACTAGGTACACAGGTACCTAAATGGCAAATAATTACTGATATGATAAAAAAAGATAAGAGTCAATATTTTAATATTATTGCGAGACTCTTGTTTTCACCAAGTTTACTTAAGACCAGTACCTAATGGCTAGCACGTAATGGCTTAGAGAGTATGTCGGCTTTTCTCGAGCTAGATACGCGTCTTTTTTTGATAGGTGCTGTTAGAAAGTGATGGATAGCTCGAGATAAGCCGACAAACTGACACCGCCATCATGTGCTAGGCCTACTGATGGCTGTCTAAAAAACGAAAACTAGTGTCTATAAAGGCCGATTTCCATGGTGCAACAACTTGCATGCAATTTTGATTACCTATAGGTATTGCGGCGACAGATTATTTTGTATTTATGAAAATAGGTTTTACTCAGTTTCGAGCTCGATTAATAACGGTATTTATTACTCATACGCTCAAACGAAATGATAAGATACCTATATATTCTTCCTGTCATTAAGGTAACGATTAGATTAGGTACCTTACTACGCTACGTTACGTATGGCACCGAATAAGTAGGTACCTAGGTAAACTAGGTAATTTATGTCGACGTCTTTGAATAGGGGATTCCCAAAATATATCACAAGTATACGAAGGTGTTGGTTTTAACTAGTTTCGGCCGAAATAGAAACCTAAACTTACAGACGTGTAGATATCATTGAATAAAATGTCAGCGGGCCGTTCTTTGTAGACATAAGAAAAAAAAGAACAAGTGCGTGTCGGGCCACGCGCAAGGTAGGGTTCCGTAGTCGTCCACCCGTTACATTATGTGGACTAAAAAGTTCGCAAACTTATATTTACTATGTTTTTGACAGAATTAACAACATTATCTAAGGTATCAATGGAAATTGTACGAAAGTTTGCTCTTGTAAAGTACATTTCTGAAGGTCGACTATTACTCGTTAACTATAGTAATGTCTACTTAGCTGTGATAGTTTTCCTTTTAAATTCATCGTATGTACTACTACCATGATTTTTTTCACATGCCTAGTAGCCAGCATAGCCACCGTTTAACTGGCAGGGGGGGGGGGCACACTTGACCATAACAAAAATTATCACTTCAAAGCTTAATATCACGCTAAAAAAAAATTGCACCACCATTTTACATGTAGGGAGGTACCCTCAAATTTTTTTAAATATTTTATTCTACCGTTTTGTCGGCGTCATTGATATGTATACTCATGCCAAATTACAACTTTCTAAAGTACTAACGGTTACTGAGAAAAACGGGGGTCGGACGGACGGACATGGCGAAACTATAAGGGTTCCTTTGTTTACTACGAAACCCTAAAAAACTAGGTATTATTCGTGTAAGTGGTATAAAACAAAACAATTTGAATAACAAGATATTTTTAGACAGAAAAGATATAATTTGATAAACAAGTGACAATCTTACCTAAGTTGACACGGAGACGCTTCGCTCGCGTCGTTCGCTCGGCCACGGCCAGTACCTAATTAGGTTTAATATCAGTTCCGGCATTGCTGTTCAAGGTTCTATTTAACCTTCGGCCAAAACATGTTATTTTTATTTTTTATTTATTCATTTATTTCAGGCAACAAAAGCCCATAGATAAATGCCTTATAGCTAACATACATACAATTATATACTTAAAACTAAAAACATTATTTAGGCGACAAAACGGCGTGGCTCCGTTGCAAGGTCAAAGCCGGTGTAGGAATGAAACCTGCCGAAGCCATAACTTCGGTCGGACACTAACTACCTATAAACTATAATGTCTATACCACTGACTTCACATCTTCCATAAAACGGATAATCCACTGTCCAGTATGTATTATAATTAATAAGTGCGAGATGATGTAGCCCCTCTGGAAGGATCACTCTATATAATAGAACCTGGCTAATAAAAGACTAGAATATAGCGGCAAATAAAAAAAAAATACGTGTAGCAATACTGGGTATATGCTGTATGTGTATATGTGACAAAACAATAACGGTACTTAAATTAAAAATTTAGAAATAAAGGAAAAATTTAAAAACTTATGCACCAAGCAGGATTCTAACCTGCGACCTTCGCGGCCAGTCGCTCTAGCCAACTGAGCTATACGAGTAGGTGTGATTACTGGTGGGTAGGTACTAGGTACTTAATTAGCCAATAGATTTTTTTCGTACAAGTATAATGCGATAACTTCTTTGCAATATATGTAGTTAAATAGATAATTAAATTAAATTATATTAATTGCTATGTACCTATATGAGACTCCCAATGTAAGTACAGTTAACATAATACCTACTTAGTTAGTACCCATATTACAAGTTTTGCTTCGTTTGGGACTAAGTCGATTTTTGTGAGATTGTCCACAAATAAAAAAATAAATAAATATTTGTGGACACTCTTACACAAATCAACCTAGTCCCAAACTAAGCAAAGCTTGTACAATGGGTACTAAGCGACGATATACATACTTATATAGATAAATAAATACTTAAATACATAGGAAACATCCAAGACCCAAGAACAAATATTCGTGCTCATCACACAAATAAATGCCCCGGCCGGGATTCGAACCCGGGACCTCCCGCTTCTTAATACCTCGCTTAATAGTTCGCTTGGATAATATATAAAATCTTGTTTTTCAGTGGGGAAAGTGGTGCTGGGAAAACCGAGAGTACAAAATTATTGCTGCAATATCTAGCTGCCGCTAGCGGAAAGCACTCGTGGATTGAACAGCAAATTCAAGAGACAAATCCTATTCTCGAAGCATTCGGAAACGCCAAAACCGTAAGGAATGACAACTCGTCCAGATTTGGAAAATATATCAACATATACTTTAGTAATAAAGGAGTCATTGAAGGAGCTAACATCGAACAATATCTGCTGGAAAAAACTCGTATAGTTTTTCAAAGTAAAGGTGAACGGAATTATCATATATTTTATTCCCTTGTGACTGGGCTATCGGCCGACGAGAAAAAGAAACTAGAGCTAGGACAGCCAGCAGAGTACAATTACTTGAACTCTGGCAGCATGCTAACAGCTGACGGTCGCAACGACGGCTTAGAATTCGCCGATATTAGATCGGCGTTCAAAGTACTCAACTTCCCTGAGAACGAGGTATGGGGAATCTTCAGCCTTCTAGCAGCAATTTTGCACCTAGGCAATCTGAAATTTAAATCATTCAATTTCAACAATATTGAGTCATCTGAAGTCTCTGACGCGATAAACGCGAATAGAATAGCAGCGCTTTTAGGGGTAAGCAAGACAAAACTCTGCGATGCTTTGACGAGGAAAACTTTTGTTGTCCATGGGGACAAAGTCGTTTCAACTCTGACAGTGGCTGCGGCCGGAGAAGGCAGAGATGCACTTGTTAAAGCCATCTACGGTCACATATTCGAATACGTAGTTGAAGTTATCAATAAAACATTACACAAAGACCAACAGCTCTCCAGCAATTCCGTTGGTATACTGGATATTTTCGGGTTCGAAAATTTCGATAACAATAGTTTTGAACAGCTGTGCATCAACTATGCCAACGAAAACTTGCAACAGTTCTTTGTAAGGCATATTTTTAAGCTGGAACAAGAACAGTACGAGAAAGAGGGTATTACTTGGGATAACATTAACTACACGGACAATCAGGAGAATCTGGATATGATTGGGCTAAAGCCAATGAATTTGCTGTCACTCATCGACGAGGAATCAAAATTTCCGAAGGGGACAGATATAACGCTTTTATCAAAGCTCAGTAGCAACCACAGTAACAAAAGTTGCTATATAACCCCAAAATCAACTCATGAGCACAGCTTTGGTGTCAAACATTTTGCGGGAGACGTCACTTACCAAGTAAAAGGTATGTGTTATTGGCAAACCCTGAGTATTCCTTTTGCCCGAGTTTCTGAAATGTAGGTACTTACCTACTTAAAATACCTATTTGTTTCAGGCTTTCTAGATAAAAATAGAGATTTATTGACAGCTGACGTTAAAGAGATGGTTCTGGATTCTAGTAACGCATTCTTGAAAAATTTGTTTGGGAATGACGTCGTGGCGACCCAGAGTGGCAGTCGGAAGACGGTCTCACTCAGCCACAAATTCAAAACATCTCTTGACGCTTTAATGAAAACTCTGTACGCGTGTCATCCCTTCTTTGTCAGGTGTATCAAACCGAATGAATTCAAAAAGCCACGGGTAAGTATGTGTGTTATTCGGTGATGACATAAGTTTCATGTGAAGCTGAGTAGGTATCTTACCTACTTTATGTTTGCTTTTCCACAGGTATTTGATCGAGCCCTATGTGTACGTCAATTGCGTTACGCTGGATTAATGGAAACCGCCAAAATAAGACAAGCAGGATTCCCAATTCGCTATTCTTATTCAGAATTCGTCCATAGATACCGATTGATTGTACCAGACATTCCCCCGGCCGAGAAAACAGACTGCAAAAAAGCCACAAAGAAAATTTGCACGGAAATATTGAAAGACCAAGAGTTCCGGCTCGGCCATACGAAAGTTTTCCTCAAAGACTCGCACGATGCGATTTTAGAAGAGTTGAGGCATAAAGTATTGATAAATGCCGTGATCAAAGTACAAGCAAACGCTAGAAGATTCATCTACAGAATAAGGTTCTTAAAATTGCGGCAGGCGGCTATCACGCTGCAAAAGCACTTCCGCGCTCGAGGTTATAGAAACAGGTACTTGGTAATGAGGAGAGGCTATCTACGAGTACAAGCTGTTGTCAGGTCGAGGGAACTCAGGAAGACCTTCATAAACTTGAGGAAGTTCTTCAGAAAACTCCAAGCACATAGCAGAGGTTACCTTATTAGGAAGCTCATAAAAGACAAAGGTCACGTTATTAAAGCTAGTTTGGCGCAATTCAAGAAAGAGAAGGAGGAACTCGAACGGTCTGGCAAGGCTGACACTAAAGCCGCCGAGGACGAATATGAAAGGAAGGTGACAGAACTTATGAGATCCATTTGGATCGTCAAGGACATTCCAGTTGAGAACGAAACTCATAGTACAGCTGTTATTGATGACAGATATGTCGATGATGTGTTTGGATTCTTGAAGGATACTGCGACGCCGGCTGGTACAGTACGCGTACCTAGATACGGAATAGTAAGTGATTTTTTAAATCCATAACTAATTAATTATTACATCACGGATCAAATGTTTTAAATCGTTATTGGAATTTTCAGACTTCTAAACCAGTAGTGTCAAGCGTAATTCCAATGCCACAAGAACAGGAGGAAGAAGAAGCCTTTGATGAATTCAACTTTAGGAAATTTGCCGCCACCTATTTTTTGGGCAACACCAGTCATCAGTATTCGAGGAAGCCTCTGAAGCAATCATTGCTGGAACTTCCATCCCCAATGGACAAAATGGCGTCTCAGGCTTTGTGGATCACAATATTAAGATTCATGGGTGACATGGCTGAGCCTAAATATGTGGATGATAAAATTGACAATATTCCTGTTATGACCAAACTGTCTGACACACTCGGTCGAGCGTTCCAGAAAAGTAAAGAGTTTGAAGTAAGTATTTAAAAATCAAATATTTTTTTGTATTTTACTGCGTAATATCTACTTAGTATAAATTAAATTTTGGATTATTTACAGGAACTCATGATGAAAGAGAGCAGCAACAGTAATGGAAATCGAAACAAACTGATACAAAAGACTCTGAAACGACAAAACAAATTTAACGACGAGTTGATGATGAATTTGATGAAAGATGAAATGACCAACGATATGTACAGTACTTGGTTAAACGCTCGAAGAAGTACCAATTTAGAAAAACTACACTTCATAATTGGCCATGGCATCATCAGAAAAGAACTGAGGTAGATATTCGTTACACTATTGATCGTCCATTGTGTATGGTTCAGAAATTATAAATAGTGTTTTGTTCCAGGGATGAAATATTCTGCCAATTATGCAAGCAGCTTACTAACAACCCTTCTAAAGCATCGCACGCGAGAGGGTGGATTTTGCTCTCTTTATGCGTCGGCTGCTTCCCTCCGTCTGAAAGATTCGTCAAGTATCTTCGATCTTTCATACGCAGTGGTCCTCCGGGATACGCTCCATATTGCGAAGGCAGACTCGTAAGAACATTTAAGAACGGTCCCCGTGCTCAACCACCCAGCTGGCTGGAATTGCAGGCAACAAAAACCAAGAAACCTATCCTTTTAACCGTCACGTTAATGGACGAATCCTCGAAGACTGTGCAATCAGATTCAGCGACAACATCTGAAGAAGTGTGCCAACAGATCGCAGAAAATATTAACTTGAATGACATGTTTGGGTTCTCATTGTATATCACGCTTTATGACAAAGTGCTTTCGTTGGGTAGCGAAGGAGAGCACATCATGGATGCGATTTCGCAGTGTGAACAGTTCGCTAAAGAGCAGGGCACGCCAGAAAAGAGTGCCCCATGGAGACTGTTTTACAGAAAGGAAGTCTTTACTCCGTGGCATAATCCTGCAGACGATCCTGTGGCTACCAACTTAATTTACCACCAGATTGCTAAGGGTGTGAAGTTCGGCGAATACAGATGCGACGCAGAAAGAGATTTGGCTATGATTGCTGCCCAACAACACTACGTTGAATACGGACCTCGAATCGATCCAAATATTCTGAGAAAAGTTATCGTCAACTACATACCAAATCATTTTATTCAGTCCAATGACGTAGCTTTAACGAGATGGGAACATCTTGTTACTAAAGCATTTGAATCCTCGCAAAGCATTCAGTCGAAGATAGATCCATTGCGATGCAAAGAAGACATTGTAATATTTGCTAAATTAAAGTGGCCTATGTTGTTCTCCAGATTCTTTGAGGCCATTAAGATTAAGGGAGAAATGATTAACAAGGAAGTCGTAATAATTGCTGTGAACTGGACCGGAATTTACGTAGTCGATCAATTAGAACACATTCTTCTCGAAATGTCATTTGCTGAAGTTACATACGTTGCATACAACGCAGATAAAAATTACGACAATGTAGGAACGATAACATTAAGAACGATAAGACAAGAAGAATTGGTGTTCCAAAGTGTTGACGCCAGTGAGATGAGTTCTCTAATCATCTACCTAATTGACGGTTTAAAGAGGCGATCCATTTATGTTGTCGCTCAAAGTGATGCGCAAGGATACAGCGATGCTTCATCCTTCTTGCAATATAAAAAGGGTGACCTCATTACGCTTTTGCAGGACTGTACTGGGGAAACGCTTATGAACGCCACTTGGGGACATGGTGCGTGCAACGGTCAAGAGGGCCTGTTCCCAACGGAGCAGGTTTATATTTTACCAACCATGACAGTCCCTTCTAATACTACATTGGAAATCTTCAAAAAGGGTAATGTCAACCCTGACAAGAAAGCATCAAAGTATAATACTATTCAAAGGAAACGTATGTACACATTGGAGAAATACGCTAAAGATAACTTTAGGGAAAACTATGATATAAATGCGACAATCACACATGCGTCAACTTTAACTACAGCCAAGAAAACAGTTGCCGGTGACTTGTGGGCCCACACTCGTGATCCAATTCGGAAACCATTGCTGAAGAAATTATTAGGAGACGAAAAAATTGAGAAATGTGCAGTTGGCATGTTCATCGGTATCCTTAAGTACATGGGAGACATGCCAGCTCCGAAGGCGAGAACTGTTACTGAATACACAGATGAGATATTCAGGTCTGGTGGAAACGATATTGGCTTGCGTGATGAAACTTATTGTCAGATCATGAAACAATTGACGAACAATAGGATACAGCTAAGTGAAGAACGGGGTTGGGAACTCTTGTGGCTCGCTACCGGCGTCTTTGCTCCAGGGCAGTCTTTGATAAAAGAACTCGTAGAATTCTTGAAGACTCGACCTCATCCTATAGCCAAGGAATGCCTGAAACGGGTTTTCAGAATACAGAAGAGTGGCCCTAGAATGTACGCTCCGTATGTCGTAGAAGTGGAAGCAATACAACACAGAAGTATGCAGATATACCACAAAGTGTACTTCCCGGATGACACAGATGAAGCCTTTGAAGTAGACTCGTCCACTAAGGCCAAAGATCTTTGCGAACAGATTGCTGGCCGACTTAATATAAAGAACAGCGATGGGTTCAGCTTGTTCGTCAAAATAACTGATAAAGTATTCTCTGTACCTGAAAATTATTACTTCTTTGATTTCGTGCACGAGCTTGTTGAATGGATGAAGGCATCGCGTCCTGTGCGGAGCGGTAAGTTTACGACGCCCACCCCACACTCAATACCTGTACAACAACAATATACCTGTAACATAACAATATACCAATAACCTGTACAATGTACAATAATATTATTCAATCTCATACTATAGTTAATTCCTTTTATTTTCCAGCGGGCTCACAGTTACAACTCAATTATCAGATATTCTTTATGAAGAAGCTCTGGATCAACACAGTTCCTGGGAGGGACAAGAATGCTGATCAAATATTCTATTTCCCACAAGAACTGCCTAAATACTTGCGAGGGTACCACAAAACCTCTAAGCAGGATCTTGTTGATTTGGCTAGCCTCATTTACAGAGCACGGTTTGGAAGCGACCAGTCATTACTCCCTCAAATTGGTCAAATGCTGGAAGATTTTATCCCTCCAGACATGGTACGGATTCAATCGGCATCAGCATGGAAGTCAAGTATCAGTGCTGCGTGTCTGAAACACGGAGTTATGACTGAGAACGAAGCCAAAGAGCAGTTCTTGAAGAAAATCTATCAGTTGCCAACATTCGGAACTGCGTTCTTTGAAGTCAAGCAGACTTCGGACCCATCTTATCCAGAATTAGTTGTTATTGGAATCAACAAAAATGGCGTCAGCGTTATTCACCCTCAAAGTCGCGTAAGTATATAATAGTGTCATTTGAAAAGAGCCTTTATAATTTCATTAAATACAAAGTGTTTGTATATACCTATATCAATAGCCTGTTGATTGACGTTTGGCTGTAAATTTCTTGTTTGGTGTAGCCAGCATGTGCCATTACTTGGAAACAAGTACTTTTGCCGACAAGTATGGTTTCTAATATTTCTTTATCGGTTTTAGGATATACTGGTGACTCATCCGTTCTCACAACTGTCTAATTGGTCTTCCGGAAATACCTTCTTCCACATGACTATGGGCAATTTCCTTCGGGGGACAAAGATCCTGTGCGAAACCTCTTTGGGATACAAAATGGACGACTTGATTTCTTCGTATATTGCTGTTCTACGGCAGTCAATGAATCAAAAGCAATAAAATATAAAATTGTAACTAGGTTAATATATCGCAATAATCAACATATCGCTTGTAGTCTGGGTCCTACTGGAAATTGAAGTGAATAAATAAATAAAACTAAGCGCTATCAAATATTTACATAAATATTATAACGAACACTGTTTAATTGATTCAATTTTCAATGGTCAGACTACATTGAAATAAGTCCTTGATTTTTCATTTCCTAAAGCTCGGGATTCCTAGGATATAGCGGTGCCGTCATATAGCGGCAGCGGCCGTAATACAGCGGTGAAATGAAGTCACTAGAACGTTGTCTAAGTAAACAAAATCGTGCGGTTTCCTAGTGGGCGGTGATAATACGGTAATACGTCCGTAATAATACGGCCGCTATATGACGGCATCGCTATTCTAGGAAACCAGAGCTTAATCAGAATAACATGCAGCAATCTCAACTGGTTGATCAGAAAAAACAAATTGCTAACGGAGCGTCAAAAATATCTGTATAAAATAGAGAGTCCTTCGTGGAGTCAGCATCCGAATAAGATCAAACACGACGATTTAAAAAAGCGTCGATGGCGCATGGTTGGCGAAAGGTTACACGGGAATATGTAATGTAAGTAGTGTCCGAACGAAATGTCTTTTTGCCGAAACCGAAGGTTCGGTTTTAGAAACTTTCACGAAACTTTCATAGACGCGTTAAAATCATGGATAAAACGTGAGCGGGCCGTTCTTTCTAGACATATGGAAAACCTTTATTCGTGTAAGGTAAGTGGTATAAAATAAAACAATTTGAGTAACAAGATATGAAACAAGTGATAATTTTACCTAGGGTGAAACGGAGACGCTTCGTTCGCTCGGTTAATAGGTAATATCAGTTTCGGCATTGCCGAAACATGTTTTTTATGCCGAAACCGAAACTTCGGTCGGACACTAATTAATAAAATTAATTTCAGTTCGAGTGGTAAAGTTATACGAACCAAATACGAACTGTTATTTTCGGACTTTTGCGGCTGCGACTATTGGTGTTGCCAGACTTAAAATTTAAAGTTAAAAAGATTTGCACTATCCACAGAAATATATCAAGATAGAAGGAACGAGTGTATGTACCTCGCGTGGCGAAATTACGTCCCGGAGACACAACTGCTCGCCGCAAACTTAAGTGTGCTCCCAATCGCGTTATGCGTGCGACGCCAGGTTTTAAAAACAAAATGGTTCGTTGCGCAATAATTAATTGTTCAAACACTTCCAAGAAAGTTGGAGCTGTTAATCGAGGTATTTCCTTTCATTGGTAAGTACAATTTGTCCTTAAATATCTGTTAATAATTAAAAACCGAAATATTTTATTATTTTCATCATAACGGTAGCGGACGATTGTGTGTCAACGCTAGCTTTCCATTGCGGCTTTAATTTGACGAGCCAGACTTGGCGTGCGTTCAAAACCAGCAATGTAAAAATAAGCTATTCAAACTGTCGAGTCACGTTCAAGGTCGATAGTCATTTTTTCTGTCAAAACTAAAGAATAGTGCTGAGCACTGCGATTTTCTTACTCGATTATTAAAATCGAATTTGAAAACAGACGAAATAATAATTACGTTCTTATATTATTATGCAGCTATATAATGTACGTAGTGCAAAACAAATATTATTAATCGCTTTCCTCTTAGCTTCTAATATTTCTTCGCGGGACCTCTTTGATTTTTCCATGGTCTGTAACAAAGAATATATAAAAAACCGGCCAAGTGCGGGTCAGACTCGCGCACGAAGGGTTCCGTACCATTATCTATAAAAACGGCAATAAAAATTATACCTTTTGTATGGGAGACCCCTTAAATATTTATTTTATTCTTATGCATATTATATTAATATGCATTTGTTGTTATAGCGGCATCAGAAAAACATCATCTGTGAAAATTTCAACTATCTATCACTTTTCATGAGATACAGTCTGGTGACAAACGGACGGACAGCGGAGTCTTAGTAATATGGTCCCGTTTTACCCTTAGGGTACGGAACCCTGAAAATGGTACACGTTTATAGGTACTTAGTTAATAACTGGAGCGGCTAATATGTACAAATTACTAAAATGTAACGCAATTTATTGGTTAATATCTGGGCGACCGAGCTTTGCTCGGCGTTTTCCCGGGCATGAGACCTAGCTAGATCGATTGCTCGTCCCCGAAAACCCCCACATACCAAATTTCATCGAAATCGTTAGAGCCGTTTCCGAGACCCTCGAAATAAATATATAAATAAATAAATAAATATACAAGAATTGCTCGTTTAAAGATATAAGATTAGGTAGGTACCTAACTACATTTATATTTTTCGATTTAAATTCTGAGCTTACTCATTTCCTCTGTCAAAACATTTCTTCTGTCGAAAATAATAATCATTTCCTCTGTCGGTTCTTATCGATATTTTAAATCGATGCATAGAATCGGTGCCGAGTTCTAATACTTCTAATCGATCCTTTTTAATCGTTTTCGCGCGGCTTATGTTTCTCATCACTAAATTACGCTCGTGACGTCAAAGTACCTACGCAAAATGTTACACGCTCGGTCTCCCTACAAATTGCTGAACTCTTTCCTTCTATCTTGATATATTTCTGTGGCACTATCATATCATAATAACTCTCGGGAAAAAATAATATTACGTTGGCTAAGCTGCGGCGAATCTTTAACACAAAAAACATCGTGTAGCTTTAGCTATTAATCTTGAAAAAATTATATCATATGGAAAGCGCACCTGTCATGTCAAATCATAGTTGTCTTAAAAGACTCGTATCCAGGCCGTACTCCTTACTGAAAAACCACAGACTTACATATACTCAGTATATTTATCCTCTAAGTGAAAAACTAATTAATAGTAATGTCCATGTGTGTGTCCATGAAATGTTAAATTGTCAAAATAGGTCACTGTAGGTGTAGCATGAATGAAGATACTAACGTATCTTCGTTGTTCTGTTTCTATTCGAATACTATACAGTATACAGTGTACCCTCAACTAAACATTGAGTTGGGTTCTGCTTTGCTTATCATTGTTAAAATGCCTACAAACGCTTCTATGCCAAGTCTTGCTTTAGAAAACGGATTGGATTTAAGGTCTGTATTTGTTTTACTTTAAAATAATATGTTGATACTGTTTGAGTTAAAAGGAAGTAAATAAATCTGCAAATAAACTTATTTTCAGGCAACTTTGCACAACAGGGTCGATTCTTCACATTAATGACGAATCCGAAGAGTGTCATGGTTTAGATACGGAGAAAGAGGATGCTAGAAGTGTAGACCATATCGGACAGCCCGTGAAATGCTTACAAACTTTAGAGCAACAAATGACACCTGTAGACAAAGATGGGTATGTAAAAAAGAAGATAATTGAACAAGGAGGAGGTTTCCCCCTACACGAGGGCTGCACTGTCAATATTGCTTATAGCGGGTTTTGGGAGGATGTAGATGAACCTTTCGATGTTCGCAAGCTACATAAGCCTTTGGTAAGGAAACCAAGTTTGCATTGATTGGCTACTCAATTTTTACACCAATTGTTTTTATAGCTCCTGTGTTACTGTTTACAAACTTTCAAATTCATCTATTTTAAAACTGTGTACAAATACAAATGCTTTATTTGGCAAAAAAGTGTTTACAAAATAGGAACTTATCAGACCACCAAAGCAATAAAAAAGAACCTATCTCTGGATCCGAATTAAAATTTGAATAATGAGTGTTATAAGGCTTATTCCACTGGCTTTTCATATGTCTTCAGTCTAGTGTTGGTAAAGACTCAAGATTTTGAAGTATACATTGCAAGAACTCGACTCAAATTTATGTGACTATGAGCTTAAAAGACTTTTTATTTTTATTTATTTGGGTAAACAAACAGTCACTACAATGAGGCTTAGGTATAGTTTGTTGACAGTAAGTTTTACAATATGTGTGACCAACACCGTTCACCACTAGTTAATTTAAACAATTAAGATCATTCAGACCTATATATATATGAGGCACAGTAGCTCCTAGTGTCTTTTTTTTTTATTATTTATTAATAATAGGATTGCTCTTGGTCAGCGTCTAGCCAAGGGGCAAAGATGAGGCCGACGATGAAGCGAGCTCACCCAGAAAATGCCTATTCACTCTTTCCTTAACCTTGCCTTGTCCCAACAACAAAAATACATTATATAAATATGCTGACTTCGGAGTCTTTTAAGTCGTGGGTCAAGTCTTATCTTAACGAGTCCTGTAGTCACAACTCAGTCTTTAGGAAAGACTCAAGCCATATCGTATCATTTACAGTCTTTATTCAACTTTAGGTGTGCTTCAATACTTGAGTCCTATAATGAAGACTCAGTTTAGAAGTTTCTATCAAAATTTTAAGAAAATAATGTGATATTTCAGAAAACGTTTGGACGCTCAAACGAATACATGAGTAAGGAGGTAGTTCTATTTTTCAGCACTCTCCATTTCAAATGAGCAAATTACGGACACTTCGAATGTGGTTGTCAATTTGAATTATTCAATTAAAAGACCAAGTTTTTTATTTGTATGGTGAACAATATAAGTAGGAAACTTGTATACAGGGTGCTTGTGAGGAAACCGCATAACTTTACCAGAGTATTCCTGATCATGTTTGGAAAATAAAATGTCGTATAAAGTAAGCTGAAATCAGCTTAGTTTTCGAGTTATTAGTAATTTTAGATTTATAACATCTCCAGTATAAATCAACTTTATGATTGCGATGTTGCGAGATCGACACATATAAATAATCAACAATCTAGAGTAATTGACAATATTGTTTATTTACAGATAGTGGACTTAAAGGATAATGATTTGCTACCAGGCCTGCAAACAGCTGTCAAATCCATGTTAGTTGGGGAACAGTCAGTGTTTCTTCTATCATACAAAGTGATGTTTGGAGAGTTTGGGGTCCCTCCTAGGATCAAACCTAAAGCAGATTGTGCATTCTATATCAAACTTATTAAGAGTATTTTGACTCCAGTTGAAGGGTGAGACAGTTTTCAATTCTCTAATTAGTAAATTTGTTCTAATTACTAATCTTGATTGTTAAACGGATTGTTTTGATTCGGACCTGAATTTTAATAATCATATTTACTGATTTCAGGGACATAAACTACTCAGAGCCCAACATGTTTCAGCGGGTATTCAGCGAAGTAACTAAACTCTACAGTTCCGGAGTAACTTTGCACAAAACCAAAAATACTGTGGCTGCTGTACACCTCTTCAGAAAATCCATAGCCATGCTCCACAAATGCAGGTTGGCTGATGAAAAAGAAGAAAAAAAACAGGAGAAAATGCTGATAAAGTTATATTTAAATCTAGCTATTTGTTCAAATGCCCTAGAACAGCCACGAAAAGCTTGTATTGCTTGCAATGAGCTTAATAGACTAAGCAGCCTTTGGAACAACAGTAAAGCACTCTTCACACATGCTAAAGCTTTACGAATGATTGGCCAATATGATGCAGCAGAGAAAAGGCTTATGAGAGCTCAGAAGTTATGTCCAGATAAAAATGAAATCAAAGAGGAATTGTTATTACTTGAGAAAATTCGAAATGATTGTGATCAAAATAGGTTGCTAGCTAAGAATTTTGTTGGGCCTTCTCTAGAGTTAGTAACCGATGATTTTAAGAGGGAAGTGGATACTTTGATCAAGAATTTTAAAGAAAATGTTAATCTGTGCAAGCTGACTCTGCCTGGTGGCTTAAACATGGAAGAAGTGAAATATATAAAGGAGGCTTGCATAAGGGAGAATTTGTTTTATAATAGGATAGAAAAGGATTTTGCAATAGACAAGACTAACGAAGAGGATAGGTCGGAAGAAATTGAAGGTTCACAAGACTTGCCAATTTGCCCTGATAGCACCAATTAATTTATTGTTTTGGTTTAACTTTTCCATATGTGAAAGATGATAAATTGATAGTACGGCATTCTCAAATTCCCGAAGTGAACATGCCAACAATAACTGCTACAAAGTGAGTAGTGAGTAACAAACACCTGTCCTGTATCCTGGCACACTCTTTATTGGGGTGCTTGGGGTTGGGAATGCAATTTGATTGATGACTATCTAAGGTACAATTTGATTTTTCGGAATGAAATTGTGCCATTCCAAACATATAGTGTTTTTGGGTACCATCTGCATAATAAGTATAGTGCGTGTCATCCACGACCACGCGCACCTCCAGTTCCACAGCGAAACTCATACTAATTCTAGGCGCGCCTTCATGGATGACGCGCACCGCACTACACTTTATCTAAGAATCGGTTTTTTAAAGATCTGTTATAATTTACTTTGGTAAGTTATGTCGAAAGGTGTAGTTACTGAGTTACCAAAATTTTACCTGGTATTTGGTCTAACGGATCTTTATATAAAACCCGGTCTCAACCAACTCCATTTGGGGTTAGAAAAATCATTCAAGTGTTTTTTTTTTACTAAAATAGGCCTACACTACTCTAAAGCTGATTCTAGTGATTACCGTTTAACCCTTTGACCGCCAAAGCGTGTCGTCGTGCCCAGTACGCCAAGCACTGTTTTTTTGGTGTAATGTCTAACCAATAAAAACAAATTAAAACAGTTCATAAATGTTTTTTTTTCATGATCAAAGTACACCTTCATTCCGACCTTTTAAGAGGTTGTTGGCGTGGTGGGCACGACTTTATAGGTTCTTGGCGGACAAAGGGTTAAAAACTTTAAAATTATGACTAAGAAACAGTACCTTCCAGAATTTATGTTTGTTACATTAATTATTAATGAATAAACAGGTTTCTAAACTTGTTCCATTTACACTTTTATTCAGCAGTACACTCTGTCCTTCAGGCAGGTAAGTGACATTGGGGGATTTAGATAATTGGTACGCTATATCCTCTGTCGTCTCTATGCGTCGGAGTTCCACCAGTCCTTCACCAGCCTTGCCAAAAGATTTGGCTAACAGAACCGCCGCTTGAGCATCCCCCTCGGCTTTTATAACAGCTGCCTTTCTCTTCTGCTCCTCTTTCTCGACGAGGAACCTCGCCCTCTCCGCGTCTTGTTGCGCGACCTGCTTCAGTTCCACGGCCCGAGTGAACTCTCTGCCGAACGTGAGGTGTGTGATTGAGATGTCGTCTAGTATGAGTCCGAATTGCTTCGCTCTTTCAGTCAGGTTGTCGTTCACTTTCTGAGAGACAATCTGGAACCAGATGAAATGACTTGTAAATGTAGTTAACGTGACGAGAGAATAATTACTTATGAAGTTAAAATGCAATTATTTTGTCTAAGTTCATGTCTGTTGCTGAGAATCAACATTACTAGATCACATCTACAAAATTTTCACTTTTTAGTCATTGTGTGGATCCCGCATTACGTGAACATCTACGGTTGATGGCTCAGAAGTTCCCATGATACTGACAGCGTTGGCACGCTAAATAGCCAATGAAATCTGTTGAGCTAAGAACGATCTGGAACGGGGATCGCAATCCTTAGCCCTTCCTTAGCCGTCGACCCAAATTCCTTATCCTCTAGCCGTCCAGAGGCCTATTAAAAGGTATCCTACAATGGAACTTGTATATTTCAAAAAAAATTCGCCTCGTCGCATAGGGCGGCTAGAGCTTAAAAAGTCCTTGGTCAACGTACCTACCTACCTCATAAGGTTCTGAAGTCTCCACCGCCACTGGCACATTGGTTCCAAGGCAGAGTATATTTGGGTCGCCGACTCTCCGGCCGAACCCGCGGATCTGATGGTGTTGCTCAAATGAGATGGGGCAAACGTACTCAAATCATACACCGACACTTCTGCCGTGGAACCAATGTCAGACCGTTAGATCCTTCAAATAAAATTCAAAGGCTGATTGCATTACTTCTCTTTGCGTGATAAGCTCTTCCGCGTTGAATTGTGCCACGACTGCCTTAAGCACTTCCGAGGTGATGGAAGGCAAGACCCTGTCTTCATAATCGACCCCTAGTACAGTGAAGATCCTGGGTAGCTCGTCAGGTACAGGTCTAAACAGGATACGCAGGTTTATGTCCACGTTTTGTAGATCTGGAAACATCAGGAATCAACAACCCCTGATTGTGACAAGGTTCTAAGTAGATACGGTTTTTGCGTTTGTGCGAATGTGACAAGGTTTTTAAGCTTAAGCCACACACAGAGCGGGCGGGCGTGAGGCGGGCGGGCGGGCGCGCAAAGCCAGTCTGTTTCTTGAAAGCCGCCCGCCACACGCCCGCTCCCGCGCGCCCCCCGTCCGCCCGCTCTGTGTGTGGCTTAAGCTTTAGTATGTTATGTTCTAAGTACGCTGAATATCACAACAAATCACAAGTTCTAAACAGAACGTTATAAAACTCCAAATGTTAGAGAAAATCTTGAAAAAGATAAACTCGACATTTTAATTTACTTAATTCTTTCGCGTGTTCATTCATTGTATACCTACGAACACGGAATAATATCCGTGCCTATGAATCAAGTACCTTTGCTTCCTGTAAGTGTTGGAACGTTCCTTGGGCGGGACTTTATATCAAAAATATAAGGCGTCTGCACCCACGGGATGATGAAGTGGGTGCCCTCTCCCACGACGTGTTTCTGGGCGCCAGTAAACTTGTCCATTATCACCGCTCTTTGGCCGCCGTCGACTGAAAATATATGTTAGCTACGAGTACGTATTGCGTTTAACTTTTGGACGCCTTGGTAAAATCTAGTAATTACAGTTTAGGAATACGGTCGCCCCGAGCGTTTCGTACGCCTATGTTCTT
Organism: Cenopis cana; assembly: GCA_951800055.1. Taxonomy (NCBI): domain Eukaryota; kingdom Metazoa; phylum Arthropoda; class Insecta; order Lepidoptera; family Tortricidae; genus Cenopis; species Cenopis cana. The sequence goes on along the minus strand of OX637477.1, from coordinate 6,717,572 downwards.
TTCTTTCAGTCTGCTTTATTTGGCAGGTATTTGGGCTCTTATTAGGTACTACACTCGCGAGCAAAAATAATGCATACCTACACTTTGTATTGAACTTCCATAGAAAGTGTACCCGTTATTTTTGCTCTTGAGTATATAGTTTATACAACGTGAACATATTGAACGTACAGTCATAACCTAGTAGAAATCGTAAAGCAAGATGTAGTTCTGGTTTTTAGTATTTTTATGAATTAGGGCAGTGCCAATATAAATTTGATACTTACATCGAAAAACTTGAGCTCGCTGCGTGGTGAGGGCGAGGATACAGAATACAATCATGTACCTATTATGTAGGCCGCTACGTAGTAATGTGGAAGTAGAGAAGTGTCAGATATTTATGCGTACCTTGTATTGGTACTTGGCAGATATGGATGACGGTGTCTAGTGATATCAGCACTAGCATCGATCACATTTTTTGAGAGCGTATCCTACTTTGCAATGATCAACACATTGCTATCATGTATGTACTTACCATTGAACAACGCGGAGTTAACGGTGCCGCCAATAAGGGCCATCCCTAAACCCACTTGAGTTATACGGTTGAAAACATTTGCCGCCATTGCAGACTATTTCATTGATACAGTGTTCACGATTCTTCACTAAAGTATGTTAATGAAAGACTGATAAGGCTAAGGCCATCTGTTGTTTACATGATCAATCAACTAGACGACTGCTTAGGTGTAGTTGGAGTCTACATTTCACCAAGCCCGAGTCAAGACTGGCTTTGGTGTCATTATGATTCACTCCATGTTAGCTAACCAAGGTCACAGATCGTTATCTCAGCATGGTGTCAATGTTCGGAAAATTTGGGCCAGTTCCCTTGCTTTTGTACGAGTAAAAGACGCGAGTTTGATAGTTGCCTACATCCTGCCTAAATCTAATATGAGTTTCGTGATTGGTTATTGTTGGGAGTTTTTACTAAGTGTAGCGTTTACTTTGAGAATTCGGATATAACTATTTGGTCTTTGACGCTTAGAATCAGAATAGTAACAGAAAAAAAAACATTTTCGACACATTTTTTTTATGTTTCCACTACATGACGGTCCATTGCCATTTATATATACGATTACAAGCAAAAATGTATGACAAAAAGCCACATAGCGGAATAAATGAAATTGGGAACACTTGTCTTATATATGAATAAAAAAAAAGGTTTCTAAATTCTGAGAAAACCAAAATCAAATCAAAAATCAAAATATTTTTTATTACCAGATTGAACACGATACATGAAAAACATTACAGTGATTCCCACACTAGGCATAGCCTGTCACGTGGGGATCCAAATCTAAGAGAATTGCCAGATTAATGCGGCTGTTAGGTTAATAGATATAAGTTTAACAACAACTAGGTAATAGGTTAACTTAACAATTTTCATACGGCATGCTAATATAACTAACAATGGATAAACACAGGGATTACTAACAGGTCTTTGAGAGTGAGTGTGTGTGCGTGTGTGTGTGTGTGTGTGTGTTAAGTGTGCGCGAGTGAGTGAGTGTTTTGTATGTGTGTGTCAGTGTATGGCTGTGTGTGGGAGGGTGTGAATACTGCAGAGATGAAAGAGGAGTAGCCCTACGAGTTATATAATCTCTTGGGATCAGACGCAATAAAATTGTCGTCCACTACAACTAAGAACATTTCAACAAGTCCTCAGACTCATTATAATTCCAGGATAGTAATAAAATCTGGATGCGCATTTTTGACTCAACAGGATTACAGTGTCTTATATCACATATTTTTGCCAATTTATTATATACGTTAACCGTGACTATCTTTTTGAAGTGCATAATTTCATTACATACAATGCCTACCTATTGTGAATGTTGGATAATATTTTCAATAAGTGTGATTACTTTATGAATTATCTAAGTGAATCACAATTATTCAACGATTTTTTTAAATCAGGAAAGTATGTAGTCAATGAATACGAAACATTTCAACAAGTATAGTTTAATGCGTAATTAAGTTTCATAAATCTAAAACGTGACTACATCTATTAGCGGAAATAAAGCATTCTTGTCTCTTCCAAATGCATATCCTTACAAATATTTGTGTGTAAATACAAATGCAATTGCACCAGAACAGAGTCCCAGAAATCCTGTACATTATTATCAACAGTTCCACTAATTGAATAGCTTTTGAGTTTCATTCCATATTCGATAGGTTCCAGACACATAAAATAATTCAAACATTGAATTTTACATTAATTTTTAGAAGAGACCTTCACGCGTAGCGTTGCGTGTGGCGCTGCCCGGCGGAACCGGCAAATACATGGAATAATGAACAAGTATGCGCATTCTTAAATACGCGCCACCCCGCACTATCGCCTAACATGGAATCTATCGAATTTGGAACAGATCGCATGGCACTAACACAAATTTTAATTCTGCGTAGGCAGATTGAGAAGGACGTTTTGTCCGTGTGGTAGATAAGTGACATTGCGGGATTTGGATAGTTGGTAGGCGATGTCTTCCGCTGCCTCGATACGTCTGAGCTCCACCAGACCTTCACCCGCCGAGCCGAAGGACTTGGCGAGTAAAATGGCCGCTTGAGCGTCACCCTCCGCCGCAATGACAGCTGCTTTCTTCTGCTGCTCAGCCTTCTCGACGAGGAAGCGCGCCTTCTCGGCGTCTTGTTGTGCGACCTGCTTCAACTCGACGGCCTGTGTGAACTCCTTGCCGAACGTGAGGTGGGTGATTGAAATGTCGTCTAGGATGAGACCGAATTGGCCCGCTCGTTCAGTCAAACTTTCGCTCACTTTCTGTGAGACAACCTGGAAATCGAAAAAAAAATTGTTTAATATCTATAGACACTATAGACAAACTATATCCCTGTTACCAGTGTCAGTCTGACTATAAGCTCGTATATGCTCGTATGCTCCACACCAGTTCTGAACATAGTAAATTCTAACATGTTTCTAAAGTGATAGTAACAAGCATGTGGGACCTCTTGAGTTACTTGCATCTAGAGTTTCTTGCCTGGACCAACTTAAAAACCACTGCTGATGGCCCAATATTTTTCTAAATCATCATCATCATCATCATGATCAGCCTATGATGATGAGAGGGTACGGGCATGGTCCCCCTGCTGTTCCTGTGCAGATTGGGAACTTCATATACACATTTGAATTTTTTTGCAAGTTACCCTCACAATGTTTTCCTTCATGAAATGCAAACCATAAACATTGGGCTGGAAATTCAAGTGGCTAAAATGTTATAATGTCACCATCACTTGGAACCTTCTTTATTCATATAATTTAATTAAGTAATTAGTAGTATTGAACACTATTGCCCAAATCAAGTACAAAGAAAAAAAAAGCCGGCTAAGTGCGTGTCGGACTTCGCACATTTAAGGCTTGGTCACACTGCGTTGCGCGACGTCCGCGCGACGCGACCGCTGCGCGCCGGAACGTATGTTAACAGGTTAGCGACGTCACACAGGTTGCGCGACGCGAGCGGGACGGCTTCATACATTTTGGCGCGCAGCGCAGCGTCCCGCTTGCGTCGCGCAAGCGGTGTGACCAAGCCTTTAGGGTTCCGAACCAACTGCAAATTTTATTTTTTATATAGGAGGAAAATTCAAAGAAAAAACTGATTAATCAATATATTAGTATTTGTTGATAAAATATATGTAATAATAAACATTATCACCAAATTTTAAGTTCATAGGCCAACAGGAAGTTAAAAAAATCTTAGGAACAAAACTTTGTGACAGAGGACAGACTTGCTTAACCCTTTGAACGCTTACCTATTTGAATGAAGTGATCACTCACACACCAAGCACTGTTGAATTGATGTAACGTTTAAACCAATAGAAACAATTCATAATAGATTTTATTCATGATCAAAGTACACCTTCACTCCGACCTTTTTAGTGGTTGTTGGAGTGGTTGGCACGACGACACACGACCACTTTATAGGTTCTTGGCGTTCAAAGGGTTAAACTAGTATCACTTTATTATGTGTAGTTTAGTACGTGTTTGTTTTATAACTATTAAGGCCAGTTGTTACCTCTCTCTGTGTGATAAGTTCCCCGGCATCAAACTGCGCGACGACCGCCTTGAGGACCTCGCCGGTGATAGAGGGCAGCACCCTCTCATCGTAGTCCTGCCCCAGGATGGTGTAGATCTTGGGCAGCTGGTCGGGCACCGGCCTGAACAGGATGCGGAGGGTGATGTTTACATTCTGGAGATCTGAAAATGTAGATGATTTACTGTAAAAATGTGACGATTCCAAAATCGAATAACATTGTTTATGCTTTTATTTAATGGTAGAAACACAAATTAGTAACAATAAAAAAAATCTTAAACTAAATATCCAGCGTGGCAATGCAGCCAGCCTTCTGGGCACACTATACTGCCCATTGACGGCGATCTCGGCCAAATTTATTATTTGTAGTTTTAATTATACATTGTTTTATGAAATACCATCATTATTCATTTCAACAAGTCCATTTCTAGTTGTTTTTGGACAATACTCTACAGACCATGTGTTCTAAGCTTTTTTAAATAGGTCTGTTAATATTGGGGCAGGTAGTTTTAATAATATATTAATTCTACCTGCTTGATGCTTGGTAAATGAAAGTCAGAATGGAAAATATGTAAATAGTATCTATCTACAAGGCTTTTTTTTAAATCTTTATTTATTTAAAAGATTTTGTAATAATATCTTGAAGGCTTGGTTTAATAAAGCAAGTGCAAGCGAGACTCACCGACCGAGTTGCAAATTTGTAGTTACATGTTATAAACAGTTCAGGAATTGAGTCACACAGTTTTCTCAAATTTTAATAGTTGTAAGTCAGAGGAAATTGCTCTTTAAATTTAATCCCTTGAATGTCAAAATTGACTGTAGACCTGTGTTTTCGGTTTTAATTTCAAACATACCTCCATCCACACGGTCCCGAGATATAGGGTCTTGACAGACAGACAACAAAGTAATCTTATAAGGGTTACATTTTTCCTTTCGAGGTATAAAACCCCAAAAAAGATGTGAAGATTGTTTAGAGCTGTTGAACTTGTTGTAGCTTGTTGACAAACTCACCTTTACTACCCGTAATTGTGGGTACATTTCTGGGTCTTGATCTGATGTCAAAGATGATTGGCCGCTGTACCCAAGGAATGAAAAAGTGAGTGCCTTCACCAACCACCAAGTTTTTGACTCCCGCAAATCTGTCAAAGATCACAGCTCTGTGTCCACCGTCAACTGGAAAATAAAATGATATGTAACATTAGTCATTTTAAATTTACTTTCTTAAGCTATCATCTTCTGAGCATGGAGATCTTCAGGCACATATTTGTATGTTTTTTTTTTGCTGGGAGGCAACAGATTAATAAGAAACACATTAATTCATATGGGAAATTGCCTTCAAGTTTAACACAAAAAGTGATATTCAATAAATAATCAAATTTCCATGCAAGAAATAAAATGAAGGTTTTAGTAAGGTTTTCAAAAAAATTATTATGCTCTGATACCTAATGTAAATAAGTTTGACAGGTATAAATTGTAATGCTTTGAGTTGAATACATACCATTGTATAGTGCAGAGTTGACCACTCCTCCAACTAACGCCATGCCAAGGCCTACTTGGCCAATTCGGTTGAATAGTTGAGCGGCCATTTCTGAAAAGATCGGTTGCAATCCGTCAGCATAAGTCACTCCTACTCATATTTAATTCAGAGACCTGCTAATAGTTATTGAAGCATATTTACAGGCATTGAATCAGCCGCTAGAACTTCTGAAATTGATATGTATTACTAAATAATAACAGTAATAACTAGTTTATGGCATATTTATGTATCATTGTTACATTCCAAAAGACTCTTTTTATCGCAAATAACTTAAGAATATTGATAATATCGCGACACTCACATAACCTCAAATTAGTGACAAGATTACACAAACGGTTTTAACACAATTATTCACTTTAACTTACTTTTTTTTCCTCAGTGAACTTATAATTTTGTAATCCTATCAGTGTATTAAATGAAATAATATGAATATAACAGTTATAACCTCAAATGTCTTGCACAATTTTTCACAAGGAAGACCGATGAACGAACCACAGACTAGAGAGATTTTTATAGCTTTGTCCACACTTGTATCTTTTTACCGTATCGTATCTCGGTCGCGTATCATGATCGTTAGGCTGTGTTCCCATTATCCGACATTTATCGGTGGTGGAATCGACACCGAAAAAATTTAGCGGGAAAAAACAGAACAGCTTCTCGCAAGCCACTCGTGATGGCGATACATGGAAACGAAATACGATTCTCGCATTCAAATATTGTTTACTTGGACATCCAAGTCATCAAAGGCGAGGCGATTATCGCTCCATCTCGTGCGATATCGTACGTGCGGTTTACATGATGCGATATTTTTACTCGTGTTACGATAATCGAATGGAAGGTCTTTAGTGTGGAGTCGAAAATATACGCGATCATGAAATACGCACGAAATACGCAAATAGGTACATATTTTTTGTATTTTTAAATTTTTCTATTATTACCCATTTGTTACTTTTCTATGGTAGAGTAGAGTCTGGCTAATGAAAGCTGAGACTAGAAAATGGTTGCAAATTATATATACCTATATACTAGCGGACCCGGGAGACGTCCTCTTGCCCGAAAAGCAGCGCCTCCCAACCCAACGGGTTTGCCATTTGTATTTTCAAACCATCCAGGAACCCATTAAACTTTAATGGTTAAAGTAGGTTTCATCCAAATCGGTCTAGCCCTTTAGAAAGAGTTAGGTGACAAACACACATACAGAAGAATTACATATAAGCTGTATATGACGCGACTTGCAAAACCTTTTTGATCCGTAAAGGATCAAGCAATATTTGTCTCCAGTGGCTGGACATGGGCTGGGCTGGCTGGACAATCAGAGACGTTTGACACATTTGACGTAGGTGCGTAGGGTGCGTTGCAATTTAAAAAGTTTTGAATAAAAATCTCAGTCTCAGCCACAAAGTACCTTTCTATATATAAGTAAGTCTCAGCTTTCATTAGCCAGACTCTACCTATCTTTTAATTTACTCTTGATAATATATAAAATTTATAATTAAAAAAAAATCTCGAATAAGGTAACTAGTTAGTTATATATTGAAAAAGGAAAAAAAAAGGTACTTAGACTATCATCATCATCATCATCATCAGCCCACTTTCTTCCACTGCTGGACATAGGCCTCTCCTATGGCATGCCACTGAACTCGGTCTTGAGTTTTTTTTTGTTTCCAACCGCTGCCAGCCACTTTGCGTATGTCATCGCTCCACCTGGCTGGAGGGCGTCCTACACTAGGTGTGCCAAGCCGTGGTCTCCACTCCAGAACACGCCTACCCCAACGGTTGTCGATTCTGCGACAAATGTGACCGGCCCACTGCCACACAACATGAGTGTGTCCTACCAGTCATGACATACGGAGCCGAGACGTGGACACTGTCAGTGCGATTGGTTCACCAATTTAAAGTCGCTCAGCGAGCTATGGAGAGGGCTATGCTCGGTGTCTCTCTGAAGGATCGGAACCGCAACGATGTGATCCGACAGAGAACCAAAGTCATCGATATAGCCCAAAGGATTAGTAAGCTAAAGTGGCAGTGGGCCGGTCACATCTGTCGCAGACTTAGACTATGACTCGATCAAATTAGTAGGCACACTAACCCATTAGGTACCGTTATAGCCGGTAATTGAGATAAAAATAAACAAACTAGCAACGAGGGACAACCGGCGTGCTGGGGGTCGGCCTGGGTGGCGCAATTATGCAATAACTCCCATTAGTGCAAATCGTTGCCTGCTGGATCGTGTACCTATATGCTTCAAATAAGTGTGTCAGGTCTAACGAGACAATTAATGGTGTTATCAAATATGGTGTAAGAATAACAACTAAACACTGACTCTATAGAACTCGAATGTACTTATGGTAGTTACTAGTTGCTTATTTTTATTTATTTATCGTATGGCAATTATTTCGTACCGCGAGATCTTCGAGAAGACAATATCCTTACCACATCCTTACCATGAGTTTGCATTTGCAATGTTTGCATTACCGTACCTACTCGCTAGCGACTGCGTACCTAAACGATTTAAGGTAGGATTCCGCTGCCGACTGCATACAGCAACTGCACGTGCCGCCGCACTCCTAATTGAACGGTAATCATGAGACTTAGTGCCAGTTGCACCAACGTACGAACACAGACCGGTCATCGTCAAATATGGCGCCAGCAGCTGTCATCCCATAGAAACTTGGCAAACTTTCCATACAATCAGATTTGACGAACACCGCTTACGATTACAGACGGTTTGGTGCAACCCAGCTTTAGTGCCAGTTGCACCAACGTACGAACACAAACCGGTCATTGTCAAATATGGCGCCGGCAGCTTACATCCCATAGAAACTTGTCAAACTTTCCATACAATCAGATTTGACGAACACCGCTTACGATTACAGACGGTTTGGTGCAACCTAGCCTTAGTGCCAGTTGCACCAACGTACGAACACAGACCGGTCATCGTCAAATATGGCGCCGGCAGCTGTCATTCCATAGAAACTTGTCAAACTTTCCATACAATCAGATTTGACGAACACCGCTTACGATTACAGACGGTTTGGTGCAAGCCAGCCTAAAAGTCCCAATTTAGAGTGAGCGGCATGTGCTGTTGCGACACTTCTCCGCTCATTTCAAATTGAGTTTTTTACGCATACCATTACGGTTCAATTTGGAGTGCGGCGGAACGTGCTGTTGCTGTATACAGTCGGCAACGGAATCATACCTTTAGTATGGCGATTCTTAGTTCTATTGCGTAACCGCCAGACGCGCTGTACTTTTGTCCATACTAAATCGTTTACGCAGTCGCTAGCGAGTACGGTAATGCAAACATTGCAAACTCATGGTAAGGGTACAGTACGGTTGCCAGTTTTTGTTGCACTTTTAGCACCACCCAGGGGCACGTGTAGGGTAGTGGTGGGTACACCCTACGGACGTGATGCAACCCCCCTTTGTCAAGCCGCTCGAAAGGCCTCTAACTTGGCTTAACGGCTGCTGCCATAGAGAGCAGTAGTCGGGATCAACGGCTTAGCGATAGCGGCGTGCCTTCCAAAACGCGGGAGCGCTCTGTTAGTAACCACTCAAAGCGACCGCGCTAAAAATGACCGCGGCCGACATTGCTTAACCTCGCATACCGCTCCTACCTAGGTACTTATACGAGATACGAGTGGTTAAAAGGGGAAATATTTGAATAGGCACGTATACATACGGGGAAATTTTGTTGAGTAGAAGATACCACGTAGGTATTTACGGGGCCGGACTTAGAGACCCAGGGCCCCTAGTCCCTTGGCATCTAGGGGCCCCCTCCAATCACAAAAAAAACCATTTTTAGATTTAGCAAATGAAATGTACGGGACGGAACATATAATTTTTAATCACCACTATTAATTCTACTATTTGACCGAGTGAAAAGAAGGGTTCTGCTTAAGGGAGCCGATTTTTGAGTGTCGAACGCTCGACTTTTCACTAGACATCTGTCAAAACTTCATAGTTTTTTGACAGATCTCGAATGAAAAGTCGAGCGTTCGTATAACTTTTTGGAAACTTTCAAAAAAATTTTTTTCAAGGGTTTGTTAGGGTTCCGTACCAAAAAGGTAAAAAAGGAACCCTATTGGTTTCACTTTGTCTGTCTGTCTGTCTGTCTGTCACATCGCTAAATATCTCAGGAACTACTTATCCTATCGAGTTGAAATTTGGAATAGTTATAAACAAGGGTAACCCAGATACATAGAAGATGGTTTTTTAAATTATTTTATTTTATTTTCTGTGAATAATGACAGATAAAAGGGGGTTCAAAATTTTAAAGTCTGGCAACTATGTCAAGTGGGGTATCATATGAAAGGGCTTGACTTGTACATTCTGAAACAATTTTTAGTTTTTTTTTTTCGTTGGGGAAATTTCGATTTACGAGGGAAAATGTAAAAAAAAATACCTTTCCCCCCCTTATCTCCGAAGTTTACGAAGAAAAAAATTTGAAATTATTACACAACATTAATATGTATGTATATTTTACAGGAAAAATATAGCCATAGCCGTATCTAGTTTTTCTTTTTTTTAATCATCAAAAAACTCTTCTATACTAAGTTATAGGATTATATTTATTAATTACCTACATAAACAGACACGAAAACTAGACCTAAAAATAAAACTAAATTACATATAAATTAAAACTAAGCTAAAAATAAACTAAAACTAAAGATAAAAAATTTGTCCCAAATCGCTGCCAGTTTGTAATTTAATCACCTTTGTATATATTTTTGTTTTATATTTAAATTTACAAAATTACGTTGAAAATACCTTCTTTCATATAAAAAAACAATTATTGAAATCGGTTGATGTGATAAAGAATTATCCTTAAAAAACCAACATACGTACTAAGTTATTCAGTCGCGCAAATTAGTAACACAATGCGCCGATAGATGGTGCTGTCATGTTTTTTTAAGATTGTTCCTGAATTAATGGGGTCGGGACGGGTACACAACTACATATACAAGAACTGTGTACGGAACCCTCGGTGCGCGAGTCGGACTCGCACTTGACCGGTTTTATTCTCTTCAGGTGGCATTTCTCAACCAATTCTCGTGAAAAATTCTTCGAATTAAAAAAAACCGTTAACGAGGTCTACAGCTCACGGAACCACTATAGTATTATAAATGCCAGAGAGTTTAGATATTTATTTTAGTTGCTTGGATGTTGGTTAGTCAATCAAGCAAAAATGGCTGAAATTTGGTATACCTACCAAGAACAGTAGACAGATATAGAAACTCGAAGGGGGGGACGGGTCATAAATTCATAACACATGTGAATGAAAACGCGAGCGTAGTAAGCGCGAAATTTTTGGAACATTATGATGCAGGTGCGGAAAATACTTCATATGCATCAAGTAATGTAGACGAAAACGCGCACTTAGCGAGCTCTAAATTTTTTGAACATTATGTGCAGGAGTGGAAAATACTTCATATACTTCAAGTGATGTAGATGAAAACGCGAGCGTAGCGAGCGCTTTGCTTGAGCGTCTTCTGCACCCCTTCCTAGGTGTAGTGCTCCCCTAAGCACAACCTAGACACCTAAATAGAGTACTCACTGGCTCGATACCACACCAATGTCGGGCAGACGTCCACTCTCGACCGTGGCTATAACTTGACTAACTACCCTCATCCGTGTGCTCGAGATAGCGGTTAAGTATAAAACAGATAGACATACACTACATCCCTTCCTTAGTATGATTTATTTATTTAAATTAATCTGACCATGAATCAATACTCGGTTCAATCACTTTGTGCACCCACACTTGCATCTTGATCTTTCCCATCTTCTTAAACTGTCCATCACAACATGAGGTGTGGGTTTGAAATCAGTAACTCATCATCTCTCAGTGTGTCATCATCATCTCAGTGTGTCAGTCAGTTTGTTCCCTTTTTCCATCTCTTTTATTTCTATAAAAGGGAGATAAGGTTTATAACTTATCTCCTTCTTCAACCCGCCCCCCTTCTGTGCACCCCTTACTCTCACCCAGCGGATGTCCAACCGTGAAAACGTCATTCGAGAAATTGAAGAGGCCAGAAGAAGACCAGGGGGAGTGAACCTCGACTTTATCATCCGCGTCAAGATACTTGGAATCAGAAGGAACCCGGCAGAAGACATATTGAATTTCAATTTAAACCTTCCAAAATCAGCTGACTAACATTATTACCATTCAAGAAACCCAACGAAACGAGAAACCCTCAAAATCGTTATGAGTGTGTTCCATCCTCCCGGTCTTTTGACGCCTATCATCATAGAAGGAAAGATTCTCCTCCAGCGAATTTGGCGTTCAAGAACTGGTTAGGACCAAGTCGTTCAAGAAACTGAATATTTCATAGCGCCTGATCGCTGCTTGTGTATGCAGAGTTCCACGACAGTACATTACATGACGGGACAGTACATGAGGAGCTAACTCGGTGCACGATAGAATTGCACATTTCTGCGATGCTCGTAAGAAAGCAGATTCGATGTAGGTATGCATGTTCGAGAAGATGGCAAGATATGAATTTTCAGGCAGCCTTACTCGGAGTGCGACTTGCTTGCACAATAGAAAAATATCACAACACTATTTAACCAGCGAACAAGATTTTCTGGACCAATTCCTCAGCGGTAATAGTATGGATCAAGGGCTATTCACGCAATTATAAAATCATTGTTTCCAATCGCTTGGGAGAAATAGCAGAGCACACGCAAACCAAAGACTAGAAGTGTTTGTTTAGTTGCCTACGTCGCTAAATGTATCAGATGGCGCCGTCAGGGACCTTGATGATTTAAACCCAGAACATCGGTGGTTTAAAGGCCCTTTGTTTCTCTACCAAGACCCTAAGACATGGCCGGCACAGGATAATAACACGAAACCAATATCGACCGATCTGTTGGGAATGAAAAAACCGTCGCACAGCATCTTACCAGTGCATGCGTATGTATGGTACATACATTCCTGATATTACCCGATTTTCCAAATGGCTGATACTCATCAGAAGTACGGAGTACATTTAAGCATTCATTGAAAATACTCGGAAAGAGAAACAACTAATAGCCTTAAACCTGAACAACTCCAGCGCGCTGAAGAGTCATGGATTAAGCACTGCCAAAGTCAAGTTTCCTACTCGAATTAGACAATTTAAGAAATAACAAGCCCTTTGACATGAACGGTCAGGTTTGGAATCTGTGCTCGTTCATTGATGACTATGGTGTGCTGAGACAGGAATCTCACCCACCCCATTGTAAAAGATGAAAAACATCTGTAAACAAAATTGCTTACCTTACCTATATCACCACGAACAAGCTAACCATGAAAATAACGAATCAGTAGTTAACTCCTTGCATCAGAAATATTGGATCCTTAACATATGATATGACTGGCAGAACAGGAGCAAAACCCGTCGTTTATGACGTATTACGTAAAGCACAGCCAATGAATTTATCTCAATCCTCATGGAGACTTGCCAACTGCAATCAGTTGCTCATCATCTACGGCTCTATAGCCATTGCGGCTTAGATTATATTGGAACAATGATGGTGATAATCGGTACATGTATGCCGAGTAGAGCCGTGCACGTCGAACTCGCAGCATCGCTATCTGCAGACTCTGTAATACTTGCTCTACGCAGAATGATAGCTCGCAGAGGACCACCTAGTCTTTTTCCTCGAAAATGGAATGAATTTCCATGGCGCTAACACAGAACTAAAATGATCTGTTAAAGGAATAGAACAGCAGCGAATCAAGGAGCGATTTCCGACCGAAGAAATTCTAAGAACTGTTCCGACAGGAGCGGAATCTACACTGGACTCGCGTCCTCTGACGCATGTGTCAGTGCATCCAGATGACCACGAAACAATAACGCCTAATCATTTACTTCTTGCGGAAATAAGTAAAATGCCACATTTGGGAACGTTCACTGAGAATGACATGATCACAAGAAAGCAGTGGCACAAAGCACAAAGGCTATGTGGCAATTTTTTGGAATAAATGGGCCCGTGAATAGTTGCCTGTACTGCTGGCCAGAGCACATGTTTTAGAAAGATCAGACCTGAAAGAAGGCGGTCGTCAATGTAGTCATCATCGACCCTAGGTTACCCTGCAACACCTGGCCGAAAGGCATTTTAGGCAAGGAGTTCGAGTTGCCAACATGCGCACCGCCAGTGGCTCTCTACGGCGGCCCACTGTGAAGATCGCCCGTCTCCCGACTGATGCTGCATTCAAGCATGGTTCACATTTATATGTAGGCCCATACAGCCGTAACCGTAACTAATTAACGCATAGTATACATTTACATGTGGGCTTATACAGCCGTAACACATTCACGTATAGTTTACATTTATATGTAGGCCTATACCCTATACAGCCGTAACGCATTCACGTATAGTTTACATTTACATGTGGGCCTATACAGCCATAACACATTCACGTATGATGTACATTTACATGCAGGTCTATACAGCCGTAACACATCCAAGCATGATTCACATTTACATGTAGGCCCATACAGCTGTAACTCAATCACGCATAGTTTACATTGCATGTAGGCCTATACAGCCGTAATACATTCACGTATGTCGTATAGTTTACATTTAGATGTAGCCCCCATACAGCCGTAACCGTAACTAATTGACGCATAGTTTACATTTACATGTAGGCCTATACAGCCGTAACACATTGACGCATGGTTTACAATTTCATGTAGGCCCATACAGCCGTAACACATTGACGCATGGTTTACAATTTCATGTAGGCCCATACAGCTGTAACACATTGACGCATGGTTTACAATTTCATGTAGGCCCATACAGCCGTAACACATTGACGCATGGTTTACAATTTCATGAAGGCCCATACAGCCGTAACACACTGACGCATGGTTTACAATTTCATGAAGGCCCATACAGCCGTAACACACTGACGCATGGTTTACAATTTCATGAAGGCCCATACAGCCGTAACACACTGACGCATGGTTTACAATTTCATGAAGGCCCATACAGCCGTAACACACTGACGCATGGTTTACAATTTCATGTAGGCCCATACAGCCGTAACACATTGACGCATGGTTTACAATTTCATGTAGGCCCATACAGCCGTAACACATTGACGCATGGTTTACAATTTCATGAAGGCCCATACAGCCGTAACACACTGACGCATGGTTTACAATTTCATGTAGGCCCATACAGCCGTAACACATTCACACTTATTTGTAAGAATACAGTAGCCACTGAGTACATCGTAGACTTATTACAATTTTAGAAATCTAACCTTTTCATTATTCATTCCTTTTTATTTGCTTCATAATAGTTGTCTTTCATAGTACTTCAGACCGTATAAGATACACTACTACCATGTTTACTAATCCTGCAAGTATGTAGCAATATTCACACACGCATATAGCAAAGATTTCGCGACAGAACAAACTGATACAAAATATTATCCACATAGCAATAGGAATGCGGGACGTTTCGCCCCCGTACCCCACAGACTAATAAAAACTAAACAGTCAGACGTTCTCGGAAGGAATATTTTCTAGTTTTTCTTTTTCAATAGCTAAGTACTAATTGAAACTCATACGACTCACTGTTTCTTTAGGCCCTAAAGTTTAAGGCATGTAAAACTGGAAATATTTTAAATTGGAAAACTTTGTTCTTCAGGCGGCCGCAAACCGACGCAGGCCGCGTAACTGGCCTAGTGACACTATACGATCGGATACCTGACAATATGCACCTTCCTCCCAATTATTCAATAATGGCTTAAACAATGGTTGCGACTAGCAAAATTTTATGGCTTAGCCAAATTTATAAACTAATGAAATTATTCAGTATTTATGACAGCAATTCTAATACCTAAGTAGCCAAGCCAACATAGTACAAATGTTCCCCAAAGGAGTAGGCAGATCACATGAACTCCAATTCATACCTATGCCGCTTCTAGCCATTGTAGCACACTCTTCATTTGTTTGTTTTATAAGTATACCTACACGCTAAACGCTCCGCTTAAAGCGGTATGTCGCCTGCTTCAGGGAAGATCATGTTAACCTTAATTAAGTTAGACCTTTAATTAAGTATCCTTTAAATTACTGTATTCTTAACAAATAAACAAGTAAATAAATGATTTTGTTATTTAATAAATATCACTTTATACCTAATTTATCAACTAATCAACATGTATTTTGACTTGTAACGTTCTGTTCTGAATAAATTTTCCATTTTCAATACAATACAATACAAATATTCTTTATTGTTCACCAAATAAGGTACACTAAAAGAAATAACAGAAGCGAATTGCACAATGGTAGACAACAGTCGGTCTTATCGCTAACAAGCGATCTCTTCCAGACAACCTTCCATTCAATCCGTCCATCCATTTTCAATTTCGTTGTTTAGGTAATTTCCGAATCCAGTTATTGTTCACAAAACGCGAGAAACACCTTATTACCCTGACCGCACTACTGCCATCCTGTGTAATACCTACTAGTATGATAGTAGTTTTGTTCTGATAAGGTCGGTATTTAATTTTATGAATGGTTAGGTAATATGTATCTTTACCTTATATAGGTACGAGTATCATCATACCTATTCACGTGAGAATATTACAAAAACAAACCCGATATGAAGTGTTCCTCGGTTTTTAGTGTACATTGTTTATTGCGATCAAAACAATACTTCATTCCGCATAGCAATTACTTATATAAGTCCTTGCCTATTTTAGATGTTTGGTTCATAATACAATTTACAAGAACTTTAACTACTACCTACTTTCCTTACGTTTTTATTTTTCAAGAAGAAAGTAGGACATTAGTAAAAATAATCAAAACTAAGTTGATTTACACTTACTTTATCCTCGTCGCCATTTGTAGTGCTCCCCTAAGCACAACCTAGACACCTAAATAGAGTACTCACTGGCTCGATACCACACCAATGTCGGGCAGACGTCCACTCTCGACCGTGGCTATAACTTGACTAACTACCCTCATCCGTGTGCTCGAGATAGCGGTTAAGTATAAAACAGATAGACATACACTACACTAGGGGTGGCAGGTGGCTCTTCCTGCGCTGGGCGCATTGAGAGCTGTTGCGGGTCGCGTCACCGCTACGGCGGGACGGGCTTCTGGCCGTCAATTGGGGGACGGCGTCTGCTGCGCGAAAATTTTCAAACATTATTAGCAGGTGCGGGAAATACTTCATACACATCAAGTGATGTAGATGAAAACGCGAGCGTAGCTAGCGCGTAATTTTTCGGACATTACGTGCACGTTGCAGGTGCGAAAAATTCTTGCGGGGCTCCTTAGGCCCGGGCCTTGTGGGCCTAGGGGGAAATACGGGCCTGTGTATTTAAGTAGGTACTTAAGTATTTTATAACGCAACACTGACAAATAATCCTGCGATCTGCCTATGGCAAGCGGTCACCGGCTTAGATGTTTATAGACGCTTGTATACCTACCTACATTTGTTAAGGGAGCAGAGTGGAAAGGAAGTTTTGGCTAGATAAATCGCTGAAATTGCTGCATCGTACAGTCAGCAGCAATGGTTGCTACGCGGGCGAGGTGCTCAAAATGATCCTCACACATCTTTATTATAAGCGAATAAGAGCGTGTGTAGATAATTTTGAACACCTCGCCCGCGTAGCAACCATTGCTGCTGACTGTACGTGAATGTTATCTATTATTTTGTCATTTTTTGTAACACAACTGTAAAGAATCAAGTTATGCATTATAATATAAACAACGATGTATTATGAACAAGAAGCATATAAATGACAGTCACGGAATCTCATATCTTTAAACGAGTAATTCTTGTAGGTATATTTATTTACTTATTTATTTATTTCGGGGATCTCGGAAACAGCTCTAACAATTTTGATGAAATTTGGTATGTGGAGGTTTTCGGGGACGAGCAATCGATCTAGGTAGATCTCATGGCCGGGAAAACGCCGAGCAAAGCTCGGTCGCCCAGATATTGCTATCTGGGCAAGGCCACTCAAAAGTATATGACATGACTCTTATCTGTAAGTAGTGGTTCTAGCTAGACTCTCAAATATTTTGAGCGCCATGTTGAGTCAGATTATTACGCTGTCACGTCAACATATCCAAAGTGTTGTGTTTAGATACGGGCAGTGCGAACGAACCGCCGACATTGTTCGACGACCTCCTTTAGTGACGCGGGTGCATACACCTTATTATTTAACCTGGCTGATAAGGATAACGGAGCAATAATTTCGCGGTTATGCAGACGAGCGGTTATTTCGTATATTAGAATACCTGAGGGGCTAAGATGATCGCGTATACCGTGATGTTTTAAGTATGTGACGTTTTCATACATTTCGGCCATAAAACGTGACGGTATACGCGATCATCTTAGCCCCTCTGTAGCTCTAGTATAAGTGTTTTCGAAACATTAACTAATTCGAGCGCGTATGCGTTTTGTCTCAAAATGTATGAAAACGCTCTCACCGAGTTTAAAATACGCGCGTTCATTGGTTAGCGACAAATGTTATATTCGCTGTTTTAGTTTCCACCAGTGACCACCGGAGGTTAGTTGGTAGTGACCCTGCCTACGAAGCTGGAGGTCCCGGGTTCGAATCCCGGCCGGGGCATTTATTTGTATGATGAGCACGAATATTTGTTCTTGGGTCTTGGATGTTTTCTATGTATTTAAGTATCTATTTATAAGTATGCATATCGTCGTTTAGTACCCAATATCTGGGCGACCGAGCCTTGCTCGGCGTTTTCCCGGGCATGAGACCTAGCTAGATCGATTGCTCGTCCCCGAAAACCCCCACATACCAAATTTCATCAAAATCGTTAGAGCCGTTTCCGAGATCCTCGAAATATTATATATTTCGAGGATCGGCCCCCCAGATATTATATATTTTAATTTATCTAAATGCTGCAAAAAAAAAGGGACTTTTTACACATAACAACAGCTAACGTAATAGTTTGCACTAAAGTTCAATGTCAAATGACCCAAATTAAAAATTTAATGCGACAAAAATTATTTGACGGTAGTTGTTAAGATAATTTCTGTTTACGGAACCCACAAGGTATTCTAAGCTTAAAGGTTGTAATTTAAAAGTTCGTGCTACGAACTTGTGACCATTCCAAATAAAAGGTGCTATTCTTACACTAGCAATAGTGCTTATACAGTTTTATGGCTCTTTGTGGCCTTAAGCCTTAAACCACCGAACAGACTATACCTTGTCATAGTGAAAATCTATATAAAAGCTGCCACTGTGAGGTACGAAGTGGCCCAGAAATTAAATTGGTTTACTGTATTTGCAGCTGTAGTGCAGTGCAGGTACAATAAATTATGCCGGGCTATGGCTCAACGTACAGGTGAATGGGGGAAATATATTTTCATCTCATGGCGCCGCATTACTGTACCCGTACGTTGGGCCATCATGATATTCATGATCATGGCACATCGTGTGGAACGTACATCGGCATTAGTGGCATTACGTACAAAAAACTGTTATTGTACTTTTTTGCCCGACTCGCCAAACAAACAGTAGGTAGTTAGGTAGGTAGTTATTATAGTAGAGTGCTTTTATCTTACGAGCGCGGGTGAGCCATGGTTGTGTGTTGAGCTATATATGCACATTGTCTATGTGTGTGTCAGCGTAGGAGCTATGAGTTCACGCCGTCTGTGTTCGCTAATGTGTCACAACTACAAAAATGGCCAACCCGCGCTCGTGAGACAAAATACCTACTATATACGCGTTTCTGTTGAGGTTCTAAAATATATAAATACTTGCGTCGTCATTTACAATTACCTTTAAGTGGGTAGGTAATTATTTAAACGCTACGGAAAAATACTACTAACTATATGGATTTATACTCAATTCGCTCGCTCGGTCCGCTTGAGCGGATGTTAACAATTAAGTAAGAAGGTAAATAACAATGAGATAACAGTTAGATAATGATGTTACGCTCGTTCAAATCAAATATAAGCATTGTAACCATAGTTGCAATTCATTCGGTTGCTGGACGTGGCAATCTAAATAACTCTTCATTTGTTGGTTCTCTAAGCTTCTTGATTCGCGATGAGTTTCTCCGGTAAAGTAGTGTTGGTAACGGGCGCTAACTCCGGCATCGGCGCGGCCACCGCCTTGCTGTTCGCTAAGGAAGGCGCACATGTCTCGCTTGTAGCCAGGAACGAAGCCAAACTGAACATCGTCGCGAAGCAGTGTGCAGCGGTAGGCTCTCCGCCTCTCGTCATCAAAGCCGACGTTGCCAACGAAGAAGAAGCCAGCACTATTGTCCAAAAAACGATCGACCATTTTGGAAAACTAGACGTTCTTGTGAACAACGCCGGTATCGTGAGACAAGCATCTGTCAGTGACCCAAACATCTTGCAATATTTTGATGAAGTCATTAATACTAATCTTAGATCAGTAGTTCAGCTAACCAGTCTTGCTGCGCCTCATTTAACCACTACTAAGGGGAACATTGTGAATGTGTCAAGTGTAGCTGGGCTTTGCGTAAGTGGAGTTAATTTCATGCCCTATAGCGTGTCCAAGGCAGGCTTGGATCACTTCACACGCTGCGCGGCTTTGGATCTGGCAGCGTCTGGGGTCAGAGTGAATAGCGTTAATCCTGGACCGGTGCGGACGCCTATTTTGGAAAATTGTGACATGGTGCCGGTTGGTAGTACAGGCGACGCGATGTGGGAATTAACGAAGAAAGTCACTGCTTTGGGCAGAGTGGGTGACCCGGAGGAGATAGCTGACATCATTGCCTTTTTGGCCAGCGATAAGGCGAGGGGCGTCACCGGGTCCATGTACGTCTCTGATAACGGATGCCTGATCAACGTAAAAAATGTCTTGGGTAAATGACTTTACAAGTATAAATATGTGGCAATTATTGTTTAATTTTATGACAAAAGATGGAAAAGGTTGGAACAAACATGAGTCGGTAATAAAGTACAGTTATACAACACGTTTATTATTTTATTATATGGTCTGGTGTTTAGCTGAAGTCTACATATGCTTAAATACCTACGTACAAGTTATAGTTATCTATGACTTTGTTTAGTTGCCCATAAGAAGTTATTTAGGTTTTATAAGAGGTCAAATCCAGACTTAGCGGGATAATACTCGACATATATAACCTATCCCACCACCCCCAATGTAATGATGTGGTATATTTTCAGAATCGCCTCAAAAAGCTCTTTCATATGATACTACACACGATAGGTTTCTGAAAAAAAAAATCTTTTTTTCATACAAAAAAAGAATGTCTCGGCTCTCCCCCCCTAAGGGATTTTTTTTAGGAACTGCGGGTCAAAAAATTTGTTTTGACCTCTAGTATGCGTGTGCCAAACGGCTAAACTGTATCTACATCGATTTGCGGTTTTTTTTAATCGTACGGCTTACACTACTAAAATTGATTGACTCGTAACTCATATTTGTCATAATCAATCTCAGTTATTTCAAAATAATACCATATTCTTTTACCTAATGTAGATATACTTAACGCGTGACATTAAAAGTTGACAACGCCCCCTACACAGCGAATCTTATATACTTAATCTAAGCGCAATGACATGCACCATACTTCGATTTTTGTAGAGTTCCGTACCCAAAAGGTAAATCGGGACCCTATTACTAAGACTCCGCTGTCCGTCCGTCTGTCCGTCTGTCACCAGGCTGTAACAGTCTTCTAACAGTCAAGTTGCCCACTCACTTGACAAAAAGGGGGGGTCGAAGTTGCACCACGTCCGTAGGGAAATTACCCACCCCTACCCTACACGTGACCCCTGGGTGGTTCTAAAAGTGCAACAAAAACTGGCAATCGTACTGTCTTCTCGAAGATCTCACGGTTCGAAATAAATGACATACGATGCACCATACTTCGATTTTTGTAGAGTTCCGTACCCAAAAGGTAAATCGGGACCCTATTACTAAGACTCCGCTGTCCGTCCGTCTGTCCGTCTGTCACCAGGCTGTAACAGTCTTCTAACAGTCAAGTTGCCCACTCACTTGACAAAAAGGGGGGGTCGAAGTTGCACCACGTCCGTAGGGAAATTACCCACCCCTACCCTACACGTGACCCCTGGGTGGTTCTAAAAGTGCAACAAAAACTGGCAATCGTACTGTCTTCTCGAAGATCTCACGGTTCGAAATAAATGACATACGTGATGTATTTCTGTTGCCGCTATAACAACAATATTTGTTACACAAGGGCAGGGGGGTCTCTCATAGTAACATAAATATAATATAATAATAATTAAATAAAAAAATAAAACGGAAAAAATAATAAACAAAGTTGATAAAGCAAAATATTGATATATGTAAGGTGCATTCGGGTAAATCCTAATGTCGGGTAATTCTGAAAATTACTAATTTATGATACCAAACGTAGTAATATGGCCATAATTATTTTTGTCAATATTTCTGTCTAACGATATTTTACTATGCTGGATATGGATAAAGTAGTGTATACAACTGTACACAATTAGGCATTAAAACACTCGTGTGATCTTATAATGTAACTCGCCTTCGGCTCGTTTTAATGCCTCTCATTATGTAGCAGTTGCATAAACGAGTCGTATATATATATACTCGTATATAATAAACGTGAAAGTTTGTGCGGATGTACGTTACACTTGATCTCAAAAATTTCTAGTCTGATTTCTACGAAACTTTGCAGTATTGTAGCTCAGATGGGTCTACCTTATTTCCTATAAAATCAATAGTTATAAAATCATGATCTATAACTACGAATTCTATAAAATCATTTAGTATAATGATTCATTTACTATAAATGTCATTTTGTATAACATTCAAATGGTATAATTCCAAAATCTTTAAAACCCATTAAATATAATATTCAAAATCTAGAAATACTGTTGATATATTATTCATTGCCTATAATCATCATTGTGTATAACATTCAAAATCTAGAAAATCGGTTGATATATTATTTATTGTCTATAATCATCATTGTATATAACATTCAAAATCTAGAAACTCAGTTGATATATCATTCATTGTCTATAATCATCATTGTATATAACATTCAGAATCTAGGAAGTCAGTTGATATATTGTTTATTGTCTATAATTGATATTTGTTCGACGTCAATATAATATAGGGAGAACAGTTACAAGTTATAATGATTATTAGTCCTATTTAACAGACGTGTCAAATTTTAAAGTCTGATGACGCGCCAGCCCGTCGACGGCACCCCGCTTACGCGGGGTGCCTGTTCCGCTCTGAGGGATGCAAGTGAACCCTAACCTAACCGAACCGTAACAGTACCTATTTAACAGATGTGTACAAATTTGAAATCAGATGACGCGCCAGCGTGTCGACGGCACCCCGCTTACGCGGGGTGCCTATTCCGCTCTGAGGGATGCAAGTGAACCCTAACCTAACCGAACTTTAACAGTACCTATTAAACAGATGTGTACACATTTGAAAGTCAGATGACGCGCCAGCGTGTCGACGGCACCCCGCTAACGCGGGGTGCCTATTCCGCTCTGAGGGATGCAAGTGAACCCTAACCTAACCGAACCGTAACAGTACCTATTTAACAGATGTGTACACATTTGAAATACGGTGACGCGCCAGCGTGTCGACGGCACCCCGCTCACGCGGGGTGCCTATTCCGCTCTGAGGGATGCAAGTGAACCCTAACCTAACCAAACTTTAACAGCGCCTATTTAACAGACGTGTACACATTTGACAGTCTGATGACGCGCCAGCGTGTCGACGGTACCCCCCGTGAAGTTTAGACTATCTAACATTTATAACAAATTAACATTATAGCAAACAATTATTATAGAATTTGAATTTATAACAGGTGAATATTAGAGTAAAAGATAATTATAGAATATGAAATTTATATATAATGAGTTTAGACTATTTAACATTTACATAAATTAGCATTATAGCAAGCAACTATTATAGAATTTGAATTTATAACAGGTGAATATTAGAGTAAAAGATAATTATAGAATATGAAATTTATATATAATGAGTTGAAAATCTAGAAAATCGGTTGATATATTATTTATTGTCTATAATCATCATTGTATATAACATTCAAAATCTAGAAACTCAGTTGATATATCATTCATTGTCTATAATCATCATTGTATATAACATTCAGAATCTAGGAAGTCAGTTGATATATTGTTTATTGTCTATAATTGATATTTGTTCGACGTCAATATAATATAGGGAGAACAGTTACAAGTTATAATGATTATTAGTCCTATTTAACAGACGTGTCAAATTTTAAAGTCTGATGACGCGCCAGCCCGTCGACGGCACCCCGCTTACGCGGGGTGCCTGTTCCGCTCTGAGGGATGCAAGTGAACCCTAACCTAACCGAACCGTAACAGTACCTATTTAACAGATGTGTACAAATTTGAAATCAGATGACGCGCCAGCGTGTCGACGGCACCCCGCTTACGCGGGGTGCCTATTCCGCTCTGAGGGATGCAAGTGAACCCTAACCTAACCGAACTTTAACAGTACCTATTAAACAGATGTGTACACATTTGAAAGTCAGATGACGCGCCAGCGTGTCGACGGCACCCCGCTAACGCGGGGTGCCTATTCCGCTCTGAGGGATGCAAGTGAACCCTAACCTAACCGAACCGTAACAGTACCTATTTAACAGATGTGTACACATTTGAAATACGGTGACGCGCCAGCGTGTCGACGGCACCCCGCTCACGCGGGGTGCCTATTCCGCTCTGAGGGATGCAAGTGAACCCTAACCTAACCAAACTTTAACAGCGCCTATTTAACAGACGTGTACACATTTGACAGTCTGATGACGCGCCAGCGTGTCGACGGTACCCCCCGTGAAGTTTAGACTATCTAACATTTATAACAAATTAACATTATAGCAAACAATTATTATAGAATTTGAATTTATAACAGGTGAATATTAGAGTAAAAGATAATTATAGAATATGAAATTTATATATAATGAGTTTAGACTATTTAACATTTACATAAATTAGCATTATAGCAAGCAACTATTATAGAATTTGAATTTATAACAGGTGAATATTAGAGTAAAAGATAATTATAGAATATGAAATTTATATATAATGAGTTTAGACTATTTAACATTTATAGTAAATGAACATTATAACAAGCAACTAATATAGAATTTGAATTTATAGCTGGTGAATGAATATAGCAAATGAATTTAGAGTATGTGTAGTTATAGCCATTAATTTTATAGGAAATGAGGGGATACCAGCTCAGATACCAGAACAGGATATAGGCTATGATTTATTTCAAAATTACAGCCCTTAGGTGCCCTTAGGGGGTTAAAAGGTGGTCATTTTGTATGGAGAAAAAAAATATTTTTGGGATATAAAATTGAAACTTTTTTAATCGACTAAGCATTAAAATGGAAGAAAAAAAATTTAAGCGTTTTTCAAAATTCGCTTTCTGAGGGGGTGAAAAAAGGGTTGAAAGTTTGTATGGGGAGTAAATTTTATTTTGAACGAGAGAATTGAAAATTTGTTTATAGGCCTAGCATTAAATTATGAAAGAAGTGATTTCAGCGTTTTCAGAAATTCATCCTCTGAAGGGGTGAAAAGGGGGATGAAAGTTAGTATGGGCAAGCAGTTTTTGAAAGTGAGTAAGTAACTTCATTTTTGGCGTGTGGACTCTGAGCTAAATATATATATATAGGTGCCCTAAGGGTGTAAAAAGGGGATTGAATGTTAGAATGGAGAAGAATAATACATTCTAATTGAATGAGTTGAAAATAGATAAATAGATTAATGACTGCCTTACCGGTGCGGAATCGTAGCGGGCTATAAATGCGAACTTGCGAACGTATGTCCGTCTGTCTGTTACCCCTTAAACATAAACCGCTGAACCAATTTAGATGAAAATTGGTAGGGATATATGTAGTTTGAGTCGCAGAGAAGGATATAGGTACTTTTTATCCCGAAAGGTTTATGTGTGCATGGAAGAGATATAACTAGACAAGTGCCTCAAATAAAAGCAATATTATTCTAATGCGATGACCGAGTTCTAGGCAGACGAATTCGCGGGCAAAAGCTAGTATTAAATAAATATTTTAACGAACATTAAACTTATCGCCGTTTTCAACCACTCGTCTGCATTGGTTGAACTTTTAGATAAATGACCGTTTATTAATAGTTACAATAACACCTAAACACTCTTAATAAACACAATAGTGTTATTCGTTAATTGCTCGAGGTATTGCTAACATTGTCAAGATGCATGTTAAAGTGCCCGAAATGAGAAAATGCTGTTTCTGCATTCCTCTACGACCGGGTGTCATACTGTGTGGATACCTCAACATTGTAAGTTTCTGTACTATTTTTTAACAATATTTTTATTTTCACTCGCTCGTTTTTGCTTGAGTCTAAAGTAAGCCGATGTCACTTGTGAATTACTGACCATGCTGCAGCCTTCGGCTGCATTTCCACCTATGCTATACAGTTATGCTGCGAGGATGTGATAGCTTTCCGTTTCCACCAGTAGGTACCTACTATGTGAACATGTAAACATATAATGAACTAAAATGAGTCCAAAAAGTAACGACGCTGAAAATTCAATAAATACTCTTAAATAAAAAAAATATATTCTCGGGCGTTAAGGAGCTTTGATATACCCTTAATTTTTAAGACTCTTTTGAAAACTTAGGCAATAGGCGCCGTTACCTTAATAAGTTTCTATCAAAAATTTCATTGGTTTAATCCCAACTCTACTTTTTTTTCAAAGTCATCTATTTACTCGTGGAGAGTAGTGAAGACGGTCCCAATGAGCCAAAACACGATGGGTTTATCTTGTGTAGTTTAGGAGTTGCTATGGCCACTTTCTGTCTCCATCATCATATAAGTTCGATGGTACCATAATATTGCATTGTTATGTTAACGAACTTACATAAGTATGCCAAAAGCTCAATCGGATACCAGCAAGTGGTTGAAAATTGAGTTGCAAGATTCCACCCGAACAATATGCCGAACAAACATAATTTACATATAAATGCTTGTAAAAATGATATAGTGCCATCAAATTGATCATTTACGGATAAGAATCGGAATCTATAGTTAAGTACCACGCAGTGCCATTGCAACTATCTAGACATTAAGGTACCAATGGCCAGTAAAAAAAGTGATGTTGATGGTACTAACTGTTTGAACCATCATAATGATTGTGTTTTGTTTTCAGGTGTTCTCGTTATTCGCGCTGGCATGCCTTGTGGTCACAGTAGAATTGAAGAAGGAAACAGTAACCAACGACGCGTCGATAGAAGCGGTCACATCCACAGTTCTTTTCTGCATTTTTGGCATGAGCGTGCTTTTAAACGCTATGCTGTTGGTTGCTGGTTTTCAGGTAGGTACGAGTAATGTAGCTAAATGTATTGTTGTTCTGGAAAACACTTCATACATCAATATTTACTATTTTAGCTAAGAGAAAGTATGATTGATTCTTCCATTTTATTAAGACTTAGGTTCACTTCACGATCATAATTGCATCATCTTTTATAATGCGCACTGGTTTCGAATTCCCGGCATCTGTATTTTCCGAGTTCATAAGTTAATAGGCATTTTCTGGGTGAGCTTGCTTCACTATCGGCCTCATCTTTGCCCCCTGGCTAGATGCTGGACTAGAGCAATCTAATTTTTAAGACTATTGTGAACCTATCGTGCGAGCGAGAACAGGCATTTCGGAATATTCTTGCGTGCGATAGAGACTTTCTCGCACAATTAGTGCTTAGGGCGGCAACGTTTTCCACCCCTTAAACCTTTATCAAATGAGACAATATTGACCTTGATCGATTCCTTTTGCTTTTTCGTATTTCTTTCTAGTTTATGAAATAATAGCAAAAAACCAGGACGAAGTGCCAATCGTGCCAAAAAATCGAAACTTTAAGGGTCCATGTTTTCAATTGT
This sequence comes from Cenopis cana, assembly GCA_951800055.1. Classification (NCBI taxonomy): domain Eukaryota; kingdom Metazoa; phylum Arthropoda; class Insecta; order Lepidoptera; family Tortricidae; genus Cenopis; species Cenopis cana. Next base: position 6,690,077 of record OX637477.1, on the reverse strand, counting down.
ATGCAATATTTCCAAAAAATCAAGACGTATAAACCTGGTAATTAATGATACTTACAACATTTCCAAAAATCATGCAAATCGGTTCAGGATTAGGGGGTGGAAAACGTTGCCGCTTTTTGTATGGAACAATTTTGCTACACAATCCTCTTAATAATAATAGGGATGGATTTTACAGAAGGACATCCCTATGCTTCGGCTGTACAACTACTTCGCCCTGGCCACTACGTTCGCCATGCTGGTGCCGGCGCTGATACTGCTCTTCAGACAGCAGTTCATCGAGTGCTGGGCCGCCTTCGTTGTTGTAGGTTAGTACAGATAAATTACTTCTAGTTTGACACATATTTTCTTCCATTGGATATTCTACATTAACACTAATGTAACAGAGTTGCTATTACATAGACAGTTAGACACTGACTAAAATTCGTATGCTTGTATTAGACACGTTGGGGGCAGAATGGTGTCACTCAGAGGGCCCCGTATTTCATTAGTACCTCGGAGACCGAGCCTTGCTCGGCGTTTCCCCACGAACGAGACCTAGCTAGATCGGTTGTTCGCTCCCGAAAACCGGCCTTAGAGCTAATTTAATCAAAATCGTCAAAGCCGTTCCTGAGATCGCCAAAATAAATATATAAACAAATATACAAGAATTCCTCGTTTAAAGACATTAGATAAAAATGTAGTTAGATCACTCGATGTTAAGATCGGAGGTTCGGATGTGTTAAAATATGGCCAAGAGCAGTGAAACAAACAAGGGAAATGCGTATAAGTAATAAAAATTATAAGCGAATAAGTCCCGTTTTATAGATGATTTATTATTAATGCTTTCCATTTCAGTATTGCAGTGCTATGTGATAGTACTGGTAAGAAGCGAGGTGATCCGGCTTGAAATACAACTGTACAACCCGACATCGACACACACGTCAAGAAGCAATGAGGAGACCATTGACATACCTGACACGGAGACTTTAGTATAAGTTTTATATATTAATTATAGCCGAAAATACAAGACTATTTAAAACCTAACGTGGGTCAATAAATATTTATTTCTTTAATATTGCGTATTTCCGCGTTATTTATTAAAATTTACTTAGGTACAACAAATCATATCATTAATAGTCTAGGCCTGCAACTTTGTATGAAATTCCTTTGAAGGCCTCTCGTCTAGCCGCACCCGAAACGTGACACTTCGCAGCCTATTATAAGGAATATAACCTCAATATTTCATTGCATGTTTGAGAAAAAAATATTACGTTACGAGTACCTAAATAATAAAAATTATCCCACGTAAGCAGGTATGTATGCGTGTAAACTTAGAAATCTCTTCCTTCTGAAAATTAGTGTTGTAAATAAGCAAGTTCCTGACCTCATTGGTAACAACTTGATAACGTACCGCATTGCAAATCTTATTTCACTCGTATTTATTAGTGAAATTGGACTAATTAGTCGAAATGCATTTCAATATCAATATTACGCGCACCATACGGGTTTCAAAAGCTGCCGCATTTTCGGCAGCTCACGATCCACGGTAATGGCAACTATTAAATTGTAAAGTTTTTTTTTATTCGTGGGAAGCACAGGTGCACGCCTGCAGGACAGCGGATCGTGACTACTCTCTGCACAGTATTGTCAGGGATAAAAATATTTTTATGGTAACAATGAGTAGGTAATGAACATATATTAAAATGCCGGGGTCCATGCAAAGCAAAGCACCTACTTAAGTGAAATGCAGCCCCAGTTAAGTAATTCGGACAAGAAGGGAAGTCAATTAGTGCAAGTATCGCAATAGTTTGGTAGGCGGATACCTATTTACAACTACATTGGTTTGATAATACAGACAATTCTATACAAGAACTATACTATAATTCTATACTGTGTTGAACTTTTAAAGTACGAGTACCTATTGGAACAAATAGGTACCTACTCAATTACTCATAAAGATTTGAAGGGCACGGAGGTATTACGAAATAGGTAGGGTAGGTAGTTAACTAGTTACCCATAATGGGTTAAGAACAAATACATGAGTAGGTACGTTACTTACCAGGAACAAAATAATTTCGTTATGATCTGATACTTTCAAGTTTGATGAAAGTCTACGCCTAAAAATAGGTATTGGAACAGTCCATTAATTTAATACTTCGATATTTTGAAGGGGCTCATTATCATTAATTTAAATTTGCTATGTTTTACGGTAAATATGGCGGATAGCGCTTAAACAACAGCTGGTGGGCGATGAGAAGACTGAAAACCACAAACTGGGGGCGGAGCCTTGGACTGGCGGTTTTGAAAAGCGAAGGCCAACGAGGTAGGGCTTCGAATCTACAGTTTTCCAATTTCGTAAGGCATAATACTAGTACGATGTAATTATAGGGTTGATATTATTACCTATTAAAATACTTTTACAGATATTTATTCATTATTACATTGATGAACCTGCAATATCAGGGGACTCACATGCGCATTGCCAACTCTGCTATGTGACAATAAAATGTGTGAGATGATTGATGATGATGTCGAATAATTGCGAAACAAAAGACTAAACGTATCTAAGTCCCTTCACGGACGGAGCTATAATATAATACATTTGACAGCATGCTGCGTGTGTGGACTTTGTCAATTAGAAGGTACGCAAAATATATCGTAAGATGCATTAAAAATTTAACTAAGTACTTAACTGGTAAGTAATTAAATAAAATGAGAAGTAGCACATAGCATAGTACCTACTGGTGATTCTATTAAGGTTCCTTCGGAACTTAATTCTTTAAGCTTACGCTATTAAACAGAGTCTAGACTTAACACCAAGCAACAATTAACCTGTTAATTAATTAAGCTTAACGATTTAATAACGACTTAACAAACAATGGCAGCTTGCAACTCGCGTGCCGTAACGTAACAGCCATTTTTAAAAACTAGCAGGCTTAAACATGGCACTAAGCAGTCCTGTAGAAAAGCACTTATTAGCCGTGGAGTACGCCAAGAGCCCGGCTAATGGTTGCCATTCATGCTCTGAATGGAAACGCGAAATTGCCAACAATTATATACTTTCGCAATGATAACCGGTGGATGCTACAGCTTCGGAAACCGCCTGAAAACGGAGATATCAGGCAGCTGCAAGGTTTTAGTTGGGATTTTAAGCATTTAGCCGCGTAATGCTGTCTCGTACCTACTGAATATTCTCGAGAATCCTTATTCTGAAGAATAAAATAACTTTGTAAGTTTTTCAGTCACGCAATTACATCTAATTTTCGTAACAGCCTGCCTCTGACTCTGACATACCGCGATAAATAAAAACATTTCCTCGACTAACACCGAAATCTATTTACAATCTGGCATTGTGCGACGTCACAACATGGCCGGCAGGTAGGCAGGAGCGGAGATAGGATCCGGTCATCCTGCCCATTTCCGGTCTTCATGTGGCCATGACGCGTCCGGCCGTGCGTCGGGGCCGCCGCCTTCCTTGATGTATGAGCTCTGGAAGGTTTATGGGCGCAGAGAGTAACATACAATAAGCGCAGTTTAAATCGCGAATACAAACAGGTATTTCCAATACAACGAAAATTATTAATTCAATATCAGTTTGTAACATGAGGAGAGCTGCTGGCTGACTGCTGCGTTTCGGAACTCGCCATATATCCCTAATATATTTTTCTGTGATTTAAGGAAAGTTTGTCTGTGACTCAAAAATTGAGAATGTAGCAGTCAAAAAACAAATTGAAGATCCCTCACTGAAGTTTTTTTTTAAAAATTAACTTGGGCAAACATTTTTTTACACAGAAACACACTCAATTGTCAGATACAGAATGAAGGATGTGGTCAGACATTTTTCTAAGCTAAATAAATAAACTGCATTACCAGTTAGAGGTCGAGAAAATTGTAAACAAAGCGACGAAGCGACATTAGGGCACACCGGCACACTAAATTCATCGCAGTAGAGAGGGCTACTCAAAAATCAATTATCCCTCACAAACTTATATTTTCAGATGAACGGACACAAATTAACATTAAAATCTAAAGACTGGTAAACTAGTTACGAGTTATTTTATGGCAAACTGACCATGGTAATGGCGAGAAAGAGCAAAGTTTTGGTTTGATTTCTGTGGCCGCTTGTCGTCGCCGCAAGATGAGTTTTGTGAAATGAATTCGTTGGTGACAATTGAATAAAGCTACAGTTGTGGTTATCTTCGCCTGTCCACCGCAAGTTTGAAAGTAGGGAGTGGACGCATGATGAGTAGGATGTTTAATGTGAATTTAGAGCTGTATTAAGTACCTATGATATGTACTAAAAATATCTGTAGTTTGAATGTGATTTTGTGATTATTATTGGAGACGCAAGAAAGTAGCATACCTAATAACTTTGGAGAGAATGTATACAATATATTCATTCTCTCCAAAGACTATATATAGTCCTCCTTGTCGTATCCGACAACGGCGACCTCTACAACTTCCTCCGATGAGCACGGATAAGTCTCGCAAAACCAAACTTAGATGGGTGATTCTTATCGTTAAAGTTAATTGATGTCCACTCCGGCCCGAACGTTAAGTGAAAGTTAAGGAAATCAGAGTGCAATTTAAACTTATTGTTGACTTCAGTTTACTCTATACCTGGGTCCCTAACTGTTAAAATAGTTAAAGTCAAAAATAATCACTCAAGAGTCGTTAACGATTGGGGCCCGGTGTGAACAAATTAAGAAAATGTTAAATTTTGCAATAGGAATCACCCAGATACAAATGTTCGGTCACACTGGGTGCAGTATAACTGCCCCTGATCATGTATTAGAATGGAGTGTAACTAAAATAACATTATACCTAAGATAAATTAAATAATACCAAAACACGTGCCTATACTCGTTTTTGTTAAAAACTAGAATCGACATTACTGTTGGATCTCTTTTGTACCGATGCTAAAATTATAAACAATGTTTTATTAACAAGGACTTTATGGTTGTAAAATAACGCTAAAACTTGCGGACAGTATTCGTTTATTTAAACTTTTTTGCGTACTTGATAGTTACGGACTTCATTACAAATCGATCATAATATTAATACGTAAGTATAAGTAGGTATAGATAAGAAAACTAGAAACAAGTCAAACGTCAGTTTCGAATCGATATTGACAGGTGTCGGGCACCTGACAGCGGTCATGCCCATATGTCGAAGCCACCCCCGCCGCACGCGATCCCGCGTATCGGTTGCTACTGGCACTGCCACTATTAAGGCGTTTAGTCAATTAATAATAGGGCGAAGTGAACTATTTAATAGGGTTACAGTTTTTCTTTTGGATAATCTAATCCTGGATCGGAAAGTTTGTGTATTACTTTTAACGAATGTATGTCCATTTATTTTGCATGCTCAGTTCAATCAAAGTCTCATTTATCTTTCTAACTATCTTACAATCTTTGACTACTTATCATGTTCAATTGTTCATGTCATAATTGTATACTAATTCTTATAGAGTAGGTACTTACTACTTATACATACTCTAATTCTGTTATCTGTATAAAGCATACAGCAAATGATCTAAGTAGACTATTTAGTATAATGTATCCAGTATGATTTGTATTATATTGAGGTTAGGTACCTACTTATCCAACGCGCGAGTGAAGTTGTTTTGAAAGCATCTATAGGCCAGCGACGGTAGATAACCACTTACCATCAGGTGGGATGTCAGCTTGTTTGCCACCGACGTGGTATTGGTATATAAAAATAATGAATTTAGATAAGTAACAAACTATCGTTAAATTAGGAGCAGTTATTTCGACGTAACGAAGTTATTCATACCTACTATCTTTATATAGGTTTCGATGGTGTCGTTCCATAGCAAAAAATATCCATTATGATACACCTGGCCATAAAGCGGCAATTACCGCACGCTCCGCGCGCGGGAAATCCCACTTCCTAGCCAGGGGGTGACATAAGATTTTGTACTTAACACGGGCGGTAATAAGGAAAGCCTCAGATCGCATATTTATCGCCCTTGCCTTCGGCTCGGGCGTCAAATACCTGCGATCTGAGACATTCCTTGTTTTACCGCACTTGTTAAGTAATGTACTATTATGTCAGTAGTAAGTAAAGGAACACAACTGTCAAGGTTGCAATAATACATTTGACAGTACTTTATCCGAGGTGAAAAAAAGTGGGTAAAATGGCACAAAAATGTCGTGTGTTAGGTGTAATTAAAGCCGTTCCGATCGACGACGCCCTATTAATTAGACTCCCCTTTATGCGGAGAGGCGCGACATGTGTCGTGTGGTTTTATAGTTTCTTTACCTATTTCTTAATCATTGCTATAAGGACACCTTTTCACTGGCTAAATTGTGCATAATTGTCATGCATTATGAAATTACACGCGCCATACAACAGATATGTAAGCTGCAAGCATATAAGTACGTATCATTCTGTAATAAACACTTGGATCCAGGATTTCAATTAATAAATCGAAACAAGGGTTCGTGTTAGCACCAAATTGTTTTTGTGGTCCGAATTAGACACGGAATCGTCGTTTAAAGTTTCCCACTAGCGAGCTAATTTATTACCTTCCTCAAAATAAATAGGTATGTGCTGTTGACAGGCGTGACGAAATATAATATTTTGTTTTTACGTCATTTCGCTGCGTGATATGTCTGACAAAAAAAGGGTGACGACGCAATTTCGCAGCCTGAGACAAAGGGCGAGCGGGAGACGAATGCGCTCGTTCGCGCTTTGGGTGAGGCGCGTCCTCGCGACGCACGGCATCTTTACGAGTTGACAATCTATGCTGTAGGCCTAGCACATGATGGGCGGTGTCAGTGTGTCGGCTTATCTCGAGCTATCCATCACTTTCTAACAGCACCTATCAAAAAAAGACGCGTAGCTCGAGAAAAGCCGACATTCTCTTGAGGTCATTATGTGCTAGCCATGCTGGGCTGTTATTCACAAACCGATTCGTCCTTACCCGTTTTTACATGGAAGGAAAGGTGACAGGTGAGGACTTGGACGAGGTGAGGCGCTTGGTAAATCGTATAGCTGGAACCTATTTTACCTTACTACTCATTTCTCTTTTTCTTTTAAGGTTGTCTGGAAGAGATCGCTTTTTAGCGATAAGACCGCCTGTTGTCTACCATCAACATGTTTAGTTTTAAGCTGAACTTCTATGTAATTTTTGGTGAACAATAAAGTATATTGAGAAAAATACAGAACAGTCTTTTTTCCGACTTGACCGTAACTGAAATCAGACCACCCATTACACGAAGTTGTTAAAAATCTTAGTTCGATTTGTGTAACTTTGTCCCCTAACATTTACTTATTTCTTATTATAGCGTGTTAGCAATATTAGTAAGAACGTTTCAAAACAAGCTCTGCCACGGTACCTACGTAAATGAATTATGTGCTACCTATAACGTGTTCATAATTCCGGATAACGCTCACTGTAGTAAGAAGAACCCATCAAAGGAGTTGTAGGTACAAAGGCCCATTTTGCTGCAGCCTTAATGGAAACCACGTAGGCTTAATCGTTAATCGACCGATTGAAATCGGCGTACACGGAAACATGGTCCTTTCCGTCCTATATCCCGCATCCCTTATGTTTAATAAAGAAACCCTCGAGGTAATGATTGAGTGGAGATTAATTTGAATGATAAATTGGCGGCAAGATTAAAATATAAAATATAGATTTAATTAGGTTTAACACATAATTTACATGTATATCTAATATGTAAGTATGTGAGTGGAGCAGCAGAAATCGTTCTATCAGTTATCAAAGAGACATACAGGCGACGGAGTGAATCCGTAAGGGTTCTTTTTTTACATTTTTGGTACGGAACTCTAAAAAGCGAACAAATAAGGCTGTTTTCTAACAAACTGGGCTAGAACGATGACCCAAAATGAGTCTTGGCTTCCGACATAAGCGCACACCACTTTGCTCGGTCCTGCACAAGAAGTTTAGATACATCCTGGGGGTTGCGTGCCGAACATTCGGTATCTACTCGTAAACTTCTTGGTCCTGCGCAATTACTTGCCAGCTTGCACCGGCTCAGATCAGAGCTCACGCACCTGCGGACCTACGCTTCCACCACATCCTGCTGTTGCTGACTGTACTATATCATATTAACTCATTTGTCTGCCTCTTCTACCCTTCTTAGCTCTTCACATTCTTCACATGTCTTCTTAACGGGTGTAACAATACTGAGCGTTCGCATTTTTGAAATACCTGACACTTAAATGAAAATTTATTTCGGCTCATTATTTTTGTCGTGTGTCATTCCCGTGGCGATGGCGTGGACTATTAGCGGTGGTAATGACGCATAATGATAATAAATACTTAATCGGCATATTACACGACTGTTTGCGGCGGAACGCCTCCGGTGTCTCTGTGCCTTAAATTCTTGTCCAAAAAATTGCTTCATTTTTAGAGTTATTTACATTCATTTGCAATGCAACAGAGTCGCGGTATTCCGAGAAACCGCTTGGTTAAAGTGGATAGTTTGAAGAGAGTTTGTTTAGTTTAGATGGTTCCATGAAGTGATAACCCTCCATGAAATTGGTTTCTAATCGAACTACTAGCGTATCTGGAAAGAGAAAGTGAGTGTGTGGAGTGTAAGTTACGGAATCTAATTAATGTTTTTGTTTTATAACCTCTTGAATGTGTAGGATACAATACAAGTAACATCTTCTAATTTAATAGCCTTCAGCTGTCTATAATGATCTATGGGAAGGTTTTCTTATGAACCTAGTTGACCCCTTTTCAATTCGCTTGTGGTGTGCGCACCGCGACCTCACCACAGGAGACCATTGCATGTGCTATACTGCCTCTACGGTGTCCACGAATCATCAAGTTGCCCGTAACCTTATTTACCACCATCAGCATCATCATCATCATCATCTGCCTATATACGTCCCACTGCTGGGCACAGGCCACCATCAGCATAAAAGTGTGCAATAGGTGCTCGGGGCGGGTACAAATGTCCATGTCGTGGTCAGTCGTCGGATACATTTCAGATACTGCGGCGTGCCTTTCAATTTCACGGTTGCTCGTGTCAAAATTAGTGAAGAGTAAAAATGCAAGCCTGAAGCAAAATATTGCATCTGAGCCCCAGGAGTACATTCTGACTTTTGTTTCGCATTCTACGCACGCAGAGCTAACTTTTCAGAATCACATAAACGAGCAGAGACTAGGAAATACCTCTAAAATAATGCCTGGTGGTAGCTGGGCCATTTTACGGAACGTTGTACATGTACACTCGTCTTTTTTTAAATTTTGATAAAATCGGGTTTTTTCTACTCAGAATCGAAAGCACTTTCGAATGATATAGGGGAAAAAGTGTCCCAAGCTTTTTTAATCCCATTCTATTACCGTTCTCATACTAAGCTTGTAATGCTTGTATGGTGGTAACGAAATGGAAAATCTGGAAATTATATGAAAAATTTGGGACACTTTTTTTTCCTATTAGGTTCGAAAGTGCTTTCGAACCTAATAGGAAAAAGAAGTTTTTCTGAGTAGAAAAAATCCAACTTTATCCACCGACAAGAGCTTGGCTCTTAAATTGATGATGATGATCCAAATTAAAAAAACAGTCGAGTGTACAACTTTCCGTAAAATGGCCCAGCTTAGTCTCACTATAGCCCTTCGGCCGCCTACGAAACCACCGCTACGTAACCAGTTACGTGGCAAGAATTATTTTTCTTGCTACGAAACCAGTTTCGTACAAAGAATACTTTTTCTTTCTACGAAATCTGGTTTCGTAGAAAGAAAAATATTTTTTCAAAAGGATTCTAATCCATGGAATTCGTACATTTTGCCTTGCATCAAATCGGGTAGTTCTAATTTTTTTATATGTTGCATGTAGTGAAGTGGTAATGACGAGTCCAATTTTTCGACCTCGAAAGCCTTCCGGGACCCTCCCCTCCTCTTTTGTATCCCGAATTACAGTCTTTTTTAATTTTATTGAAAACGGCTAAACCTAGGAGAAAACCATCAAATGATAAAATGTTCCTTATAAAATTATCTACAAAACATTTTTTTGGGAGTATGTTGATAGAACCTATTGTTTTCAAAATATGCTAACATTCATTGGGGTAAGAACAACAGTAGAGATACTGACGCGCTGATTTCTTACATATTGTTCGCATTGGGTTACAAGCATGGAACTTCTACCATAGACAGAGTATTCCGCTGTGATTATTTTCAGATATGAAGGGAAGACAGGTTTGTCCCCTGTGCGTGGGGAGAGCGGGGTGAATGGGACCATGTACACCTCTTTTTCGTTTTCTTTTTACTAGCTATCTATCAGCTAAGGCTACTAGGGCATGTGTGGTATCGCGGGAAATAACTAATACCGAAAATAATGAAAGTCTGAAAAGTTTTCCATTTACCCCATTTTTGTTAAGTCACGTTAAATTGGTCGATCAAACAAAAATAACATCTTGTAATGACCATAATCAATCCTCCTAGCATTTGAATCCTATAGGAGGTCGCTTTGGCCCTTAACTCCGAGGTTTTGCGTAGGCACTAGTTTTAATTGAACTGATATATTTAGCTAAATCAACTAACACGCTCAAGGAGTCGGTCACAGATTTTTATTTTGTTTTCCAATGTCATATATAAATGTGTTTTGCGCACTCAATTTGTAAGTCTAGTCGGCAAGCGTAGAAAGTAGATTTGAGAAGCGGAACGTAAGTTAAGCCTGATCGACCACAAGGATATTTTAGCAAATAATTAACAATCCATTGCGTTTTTACATTGGAAAAATTTCTTCTTGGTCGTATCCTCATGTCTGAGGGACGTGACGACTATGGGTGACTCTCTCGACTACCTACTGCTCTCCAGGCCGTTCGGTCTTGTGCTATTTGTACCGCTGCCTGTAAGGTGGACCCGGTAACTTCTTGGATCACGTCTGTCCATCTCCTGGGTGCACGTCCACTGCACCTCCTTCCATCGACACGCCCAGTTATTACTATTATGCGCCTTTCTAGCGCATCCGCGTCGCGCCTGACCATGTGACCGAAGAATTTAAGGACCCTTTGAGTACAAATGGTGGACGGCCTGCAGCAGCAGCGTGGCATGGCAGCAGCTGGAAAAACTTACGCTCAATGAAAGTATAATATCATAAAAAAATAAAAAAAACCGGCCAAGTGCGAGTCGGACTCGCGCACGAAGGGTTCCGTCCCATTATCTTTAAAAACGGCAAAAAAATCACGTTTGTTGTATGGGAGCCCCCATATTTATTTTATTCTGCTTTTTAGTATTTGTTGTAATTGTTAGCGGCAACAGAAATACATCATCCATCTGTGAAAATTTCAACTGTCTAACTATCACGGTTCATGAGATACAGCCTGGTGACAGACGGACAGCGGAGTCTTAGTAATATGGTCCCGTTTTACCCTTTGGGTACGGAACCCTGAAAACACTCTTAATCAATATCAACCATCTCCTGAATAATTCAAGAGGTCTACAAGGATTATATTGTTATATATGAAATAGCTAATAGCAATACTTAACAAAGTATTTCAGTAATGTATTGGGTATTTAGGGGCGGGGGCCCCAGCATGCACTAACCTACTTCTAATAATAATGTCAGATAATTTTCTCGTAGAACTCTTTCTGATCCAGCCATTTAAGTCTTTTTACGCATCACTAACATATAATCATATCGTAATGGTTTAAGTGACAGAGTCTGTAAGGTCCCTTTACTGGTCTAACGCACGGTCTAACACCACATGTAATGAATCTTTGGAGTGCTTCGTCACGTCTCGTAACAAGCATAGTTCTTCAGTTTAAAAGGTATTATGTGATGTGAAATATTTAAGAAGATTAGATCTTTTGGCCCAAATGTATGGCTAGTTTCTCTGTGGTAATTTACATGAGAAGATTGTGGAGTTTCCTACTTCTCTCTAAAAGGGTAAATGTTGTTATTAAACAGCATTATGAATTAAAGTTGCAATAATTGGCATAAACTTTAATTGTTCATTATCAGTACCTAGGTTTGCAAGTTTTTTATACACGGAGTTCTATATAATTATATTTCATATATAGGTACATACTTTCGAATCGTCGGAAGTCCCAAGATTTCTTATTCCATTCTGTTACCGTTTCCATACTAAGACGTAAAACCGAACCGGTACGTAAAATTTGGGACACTTTTTTCTCCTATTGGGTTCGAAAATGATTTCGATTCTGAGTAGAAAAAACCCGATATTATCAAAATAAAAAAAAAGTCGAGTTTACAACTTACCGTAAAATGACCCATTTATGACAATCTTCTAAATACGTCAAGTACTACTTTAGTTACTAAAACAGTACTACTTAAAACCGTTAAACTCAGCACGTAGCTAGTTAATTGTAATTATTTTATGGGCGACATGTTTTGAACCTTTCGGGAGTTACCTTTTTCAGAATGAGTAGTTTCGCGCCGCTACCACTCTGCGCATTGCGCAGTGTACCGTGCTCCGTCAGTTTAACAGTTTTTAGTAGTTAGTATAATTTTAATCAAGACTCACGAATGTTTAAATTCAACTGTATATTGACTTACTTGACTTAAGGTCCTGTAACCCCTAGGGGCAGAGGGAGTCCACAGTACTCCGCCATTTCGTTCTATCTTGGGCTAAGCGCTTCACCTCGGACCAGGTTAGCCCGATAGTCTTCAGTTCCGTCGCCATTGAACGCCTCCAGGTGTGTTTAGGTAGGCCACGTTTCCTTTTCCCTTGTGGAGTCCATTCTAGAGCTTGTCTAGGGATGTGGTCGGGAGCTCTTCTTAGGGTGTGGCCGACCCAAATCCACTTATACGGAATTTGATCTGGTGGCCGACCGGCGTCTCACGACAGATATTCCACAGTTCTTCGTTGGAAATCTTCTCTGGCCAAAAAATTCCAAGTATCTGTCGTAAGCATCTGTTTATGAAGACTTGGATCCGTTGCGTGATGTCCTTGGTGACTCTCCACGTCTCGCACCCATACAACAGGACGGTCTTGACATTCGAGCGAAAGATTTTTAATTTAACTCTTCGTGTCAGTTTCCTAGACTGCCATATGGGACGCAGTTGCGCGAAGGTCGCCCGAGCTTTGGCTATCCTAGACGTGATGTCTTCATCTGTTCCTCCAGTGTCTGACACAACACTACCAACGTAAGTGAATTTCTGCACACGCTCAATAGGTTCCCAGCTTTGTGACAGCGGTTGTGGGTTTCTTCCCTCGGTGCGCGTTTCCTGGGTCTTCGGTGGATTGATTTGAAGGCCATCGAGAAACGCCTCACGCTGTAGATCAACTGTAGATCGTCCAGTTTGGCTTGCATGTCAACTGTCTATTACCTTGTTTTTTTTTTATTAGGAATTAAGTGAACAAAGAAGCAGTGGTCGTAAACACACACACATTGAATTAGCCTTATTTGCACGACAGTGACAGTTAGTTACTATGACAAATTACTTTTTAAACACCTGACCCGAACCGGCTTCAAGCATTGGCTGAGAACCGAACGGAATGGCCCTTAAATATATGTATGATGATGAAATTTAAATAAAGTCATATTTTCTTATTTTTTAATGAAAATATATGATGTAGTCATGAAATAACTGTTTTAATTGAGGTATTTATTTAGTTTATTTGACACTTTTACCGCAGAACGTGCCGAATAAAAAAAAACCTCTTAAAACGTCATTATGTCATTCTTTCCAATGCTAAAAAAACAAAGTTGTTGTCTTTTTTTTAATAACAAGATGATCACAAGCAGATATATATTATTTCTAACACCTTTAACATCTCAATATTTTTTATATATGTACTTATACATTTCCCATGTCTTAAATACAACTCAAGATAATCCACAATTATTTCCAATATCAAATAACGAGCGCACAAAGTTCACATTACGTTGGTCGCGACCCACGCCACACTGTCTGCTCAGTCTTGGAATTCAATGGTTTGATTTATTTTTATTACAAGCATTATTAAATATACACGTTCCGATCGTGAACGGGTCACGGCCATGGTTATCGGCTTTATTGACAGAGACCTGAAATATTATGGGATGTACGTTGGCAATATTTATGAGGATTCACATATTCTTTCGATAACGGCACAGAGCATGGCAGTTCACATTGTACCGAGTTACAATTCCAAATAAAATAACCACAAGAATTTTCATTTTCTAGTTTAGCTTCCAAGAGTCTCTATAGCTCTCAAGTGTCATAAAAACGTTCATAGGGAATTATTACGTTATTTACTTACGGTAACCTAGAGTGGTTCTAGCAGCTGGCTGATAAGCGGCGGTCGTGGGTTTGAATACTTTGAACCTCGGCTCGTACCAATGAGAAATTCAGAACATATGTACGGAATACCATTTAATATTTAGCCGATAAATGTCACGACAACAATCCATACTTCCATACTAATATTATAAATACGAAAGTGTGTATGTCTGTCGGTTACCTCTTCACGCTTAAACCGTTTGAACCGATATAGATGAAATTTGGCATGGAGATAGTTTGAACCCCGGGGAAGGATATGGGATACTTTTAATCCCGGAAATCATCGCTTAAGGGAGTGGAAGTTTGTATGGAAGAGCGATAACTAAGTAAGCGCCTGATGTAAAAAAAATGCAATTAAATTCTATCGCGATGCACGAGTTCCACGCGGAAGAAGTTGCGGGTAAAAACTAGTATTGAATATTTCATTCCAATATCGAATCGAATAAACAAACCGTCTTTTGTTTCCAGCCAGCTACTTGCTGATAAATTGATGCACCTTGGACTGCGCAGGCGCGGCGAGGAATCCGCTGCGTCATCCGAGCCCCGGCTTGACGGACGCGCTATTAAGGATGGCAAAATTAAACATGCGAGAGAAACATATTAATGATGGAATAGTTTTTGTACTCTGGATACCTAGTCATAGCACCTGTCTAGGCTTATCAAGATGTGTAATTTTCACGGTTCTTGGTCTACTTTCATTATTATTTATATAAATAAAATAAATAAATAATAATCGTTTATTCACACAAAAAAAAAACACAAATGTTGACAAAGTTTACACACTTCTGCCAATCCACAGTGCGGTTTGTTGGCAGACGAGGCTCCATTTATGTTAAATACCATTTGCCGTTAAGAATATTTGTATTGTATTGTAGGTTTGTAGGTATTGTATTTGCTTACTCAGCTGACACACATTGCTGTTGGACATTAGAATTAGTCAAGGAACAAAAAACTGAAAATGAACCTTCTACATGGGAATATTCTACAGGGTTTCATGGCTGAACTCTGAAAATGTCCCAACTTGTGACCTATGAAAACAATAAAAATACTGACTTACTGATTACATAAAATTAAATTGTTATAGGCCTACTTTTTAACTAAGACGGATAGCGGGCGGGGAGACCGGGGCAGGATCCTGCCACCCTTTTTCTTGTCCAGTACCCTTTGACATCACCGTTCTTACGCTGCACGTTGCGCAGGAACCGGCTGAGTTGAACGGTAGGACTATTAGGTATGCGCCTAGTGCAAAAATGACAAGTTATTTATACGTACCTACCACATAGCCTGTGGACAAAACTTCCTTGTAAATTTCTCATCATATTTCACACAGACGCATGAAATATGTCAAGAAAGTAGATTACCAGTAACCTTTAACCGAGCTCAACTAAAAACGAATGTCCGACGATCATAAATATCGCTGAGAAACAATAAAAAGTCGTTCTGACTAATAACTATACCGTCGGAGCCAGTCGTATCGGGGCGAGCATCTCAGTACCTGTATCGCATTACACATAAAATATTTATTATTTATAGGGTATAATTAATAAAAACACACGGGAGCTACAAAAACAAGTAGCCCAACAGGAAGATACTATAACTCAATCGGCGTACGGTTTACGCCGCGATTTGTACGCGTCGCGATTCGATCTCGTCGCCTGCGCATAATATAAACACTTTGTTTCGCTCGCGGTAGCTTAATGTCTTAAACATGATACGTTATCCGTGCCTACCGCGGTTACGTAGAACCTGTTTCGGAGGCTTGTGTCGCGGGGATGAAAAAAGCCATGCGATCTAGGACTGTATATAGTGCGAATCTATTCGATGATAGATATACGACGCATGGATAACTATGTTACTAGAAATGATCGAACAACACAACCCTCTATATATATTGATCGATTTAGAGTGCTATATTACTTATAGAATCATCAAATAACAACTCTGTTGATTATAAGTATATCTATTTAACTAGCTATAAAAATGATGAGGCTGATTAGAGATTAAGCAGTTTTATTGCTAAAGAACTGCATTTATATGCATCTTTTTTTGAGGATTAACAATGTGAAATATGAGGCATATGTTACTTGAATTCGTCTGTTAAAATAAGAAACACCTTCGCAAATCAACTTAATCAGGTAGGTGGGTGTGTAGCATTTCTCGAAGTATTTAAAATACAAGATAGCTCCGAGACATAATAATCGCAGTTTATTCGCTTGACAGAAAACTTGTGGCACAGTTAAGGCATCCTCACACGGCGTGGGCTTGATATACGAGGATTGTATGTGTGGAAGGACTTTAATAAAGTTCTCGTGAAAACGCAACAATGAGGCAGTGGTCGCAGTAACTTAATCTAAGAGAATGAATCTGCAAATGAAATCTACTACGAATGGAAATTTAATCTTGGCGAGCCTGAGTTAGTGGCGTTTTTCGCGTGGTTTTTGTTTTCTTTAGTGTTGCATTGTGTGTGGTTGATTACGTTGTCTTATCCTAAGTGATGGAGTGTTTGTATGTTTTTTTCTTACGCGGTTATACACTCACATAAATCTCTCTTTTATGCTATAGAGTAAGTTTGCGTTAGTGTCCCGGTCATACAACTATACACAATTCATGTTAGTATTTAATATAGCAACATTAATTGTATAAACTTATCTGAATTTTATTATATTATAAAATTATTCCATGAGCAGAACCGAGTGTAGGTTAATATGTACATATGTTGAACTTTTTGACCGCCATTATGATATTGAACTGGTTATCACATCAATACTATTCTAACATCACATAAGTACATTCACTTGTTATGAATAATTGAATATTAAGTACCTACTTCTCAAAGGCGTCAGAAACTACGTTAACTCGCTTCAATAAAGTTTAAGTACACTTATTACGCTAAATAATCCCATGTAAGTGTATAATTTATTTTCATTTCTTGCCATTATCATTTCAAGTACGTCAGTCAATCGATGAAATTAGAAGGCATGATGATTCAGTTTGGAGACCAGTTACTTACCTGTTGCGATCTTTGTAAGTATAAAGCAAAATAGGCCGACTAGAAACGAGTATAATAAAATAGCAAAATAGCGTTGATTGTATCTTAAGCACCACGCTCAATGATATTGACCACATATTGACGGTGCCATTGAATGTATTATATAATATATGTACTTGTACAGCACAAAACGAAAAAACTCTTATAAAAAAGGGTTTAAATGAAAACAAGCTTTTTTATCAATGGACTACATTATATTAAGTGATTGATTTTTCTGAATTAAATTTCTATTCTAGCGTGGCTATATGGAAATCATATTACAATTTCAATGTAGCTAAAAATAAACAGGTAAAAAAACAATCCAATGAAAAATTGTAAATAAAAATGCCGTAACTTATAATCGGTAACGTAATATAATCGTAACCGAAATAAGTTACTTAAAACATTGTAAAACATCATGTAACATATTTAGACCATTGAACAATTAACTATACATTACGTAACTTCTGTTTTGGTGTCCCGGTGTTTTTTGGTGACCCAAATAAATCCATTAGGAAGTTTTAGAGAATTGAGGTATTTTAGGCAACATTATGTAGGTAATTTTAGAACACCAAACATTCTTTATAAAAGGGTGGAATATTTTTTTCGCAACTCCTTTTGTTATGTCAAGCTTTTATTAGAGTTGAACTGGAAAAACCTTTTTGCTTACAAAATTGTTGTTTTGTAAGAAGTTTAGAGTTCAAAGTGAGGTTTTAGCAGCTTTTATAATTAACACGGATGTAGAACGTTATAACCGTAAATTTATTATTTATTAGGTAATTCAATATTTGTTGCCCAACAAAAAGACTTATAATATAGTAGATAATAAGAAACAAAAAATGCTAAGTGCGTGTCGGGTCACGCGCATTGTAGGAGCGTTCTGTAATAGTCCACTCGTAGTAACGATATGTGGACTTAAAAGTTCACAAACTTATTTTTACAGTGTTTTTGTTTTTGACACAACTAAGTATATTTCTTAACTACGCGGTTATTACTCGTTAAATCGCAATGTTTACTTAGTTAAGATTTGAAAAGTTTCCTTTTAAAGTCAATATATGTATATATACTACTACCATTTTTTTTATAAGCTTTTATTTAACTTGCAATGTAAGTATGTTGTTCGGGTGGAATCCTTCAACACAATTATCAACCACTTGCCGGTATCCGATCGAGCTGAAATTTGGCATACAACTTATGTAAATTCGATGACAATGCAATATTTTGGTACCATCGAGCTGATCTGATGATGGAGACAGACGGTGGCCATAGCAACTCCTAAACTACACAAGATAAACCCATCGTGTATGGGCTCATTGGGACCATCTCCATGAGTAGTTGATGACTGTGAAAAAAAAGTACAGTCGGCAATAAAAACTTATACCAAAAATGAAATTATTGACAGAAACTTATTGCCCAGTTGCCACCGTTTAGGTGGCAGTAGGGGGGGTTGATATCATGCAAACGGCTATCTGAATCAGTAAAAGGTTTTAGAAACGCTACAAAATTTTTGAATGCGCTATCCACGATATCCAACATGATAGGAGTTGGAAGAAAAAAAAATGCGCCACCACTTAAGTGTAGGGGAGGTACCATTTTTTTCAATTGGTATTTTATTTTGTCGTTTCGTCGGCGTACTTGATATGTATACTTCTGCCAAGTAATTTCTTCAACTACCTTCTTTTTAGTACTAACGGTTATAGTGCGCGCCATCAACAAAGGCGCGCCCCTCCACAGCCCAAGCCGTACAACTACGTACAGATTAGTATTTGTCGTTGAGATTCGCTGTGGAGGGGCGCGTCGTCGTGGATGGCGCGCACTATACTTAACAAAGCCGCGTACGGACGGATGGACGGACAGTGCGAAACTATAAGGGTTCCTTGCTTCCTTGTTTTACTACCAAACCCTACAAAACAAAGACGAACTGACAACTGAAAACCTTCTTCTTTCGTAGTAGGTACATGTAGAGTATCTAGACCGTAGTCAAGAACACCAGAAGTAGGTACTTATATGACTGTCACATCGAGTATTACTGACCTATTTAGGCGTCTTTTTGCGCATGGACTTTGTTTTGGAAAGATTTTGGCATTGACATCATCTATATTCGCAATTCCGAGCAAGCTCCAAAATGATTTCTACTCATATCAGGTTGTCAAAATATAAATCCGCCATTTCAGAAAATAAGTTTTATTGTTATTTACAAATGAAAATATGTATCATGCATCAATTATATATTGTCCATCAGAATCTGCGACTTGCTGCCAACGCGTAGCCAAAGCACGGATACCACGCTCGTAGAACTCCTTAGGGTTTTTATCGAAGAAGTTAGCTAGTTCAACTTTAAGATTCTCTTCATTATCAATTTTTTTTTCTTCCAAATGATGAGCTAATGACCTAAAGAGATGGTAGTCTGTTGGTGCAAGATCCGGCGAATACGGAGGATGTGTAATTACAGTCCAGCCAAGTTGCAATAATTTTTCATGAGTTTGTTTGGCAATATGTGGTCTTGCATTATCATGCAAAAAATATATTCTGTCCTGGTTTCCTTTTAATTTCTCTGCCACTTGATCAAGTTGTGAACAGTATAATGGAGCAGTAATTGTGCAGTTACTTGGTAAAAGTTCCCAGTGTATAACGCCACTTATTCCCCACCACACACTTAACATAATTTTTTTTCTGCCCAGGTTAGGATTCGGCGTCACTATAGGTTTTTGTCCGGGACTAAGCCATTGGCGTTTGCGTGTATGATTTACATAGCAAATCCACTTCTCATCGCTGGTGATCAGGTTACGAAGCCATTCAAAATTTCTATGAAAACTCAAATGTTGCAAACATATGTCAACCCTAAGTTGTCGCTGAGATGGTGTTAAATCATATGGTACCCACACTCCGCTTTTCCAAGTTTTGCCTAATTCATGAAGATGGTTAGCGACTGTGCTGTGGGAGCACCCGAGCTGTTCTGCAAGATCACGTACAGTAGAACGAGGTTCCTCTTCTATTAGGTTTTTTAAGAAATCCAAATCAACTGCCGACGGTCTCCTCTGGTGCGGTTCATCTTCGAGGTCAAAATTGCCTTCACGAAATCGCTGGAACCAACGTTTTGCAGTGTCATAACAAAGCGCATCTTAGCCCATCGAAATACATATATTGCGTACCGCTTCCGATGCTTTGTGGCCTAAACGGAACTCGTGTAGCAAAAGCAGTCGGAGGTCTCTGCGAGTAATGTCCATTTTCAAAGTAGTGCGATCGGTATCGAAGTCACAGACAGAATGTTCCACACGCTCGTGCGCTGGCCTTTACATAGGCGTGCCGTAGACGTTTCCAGAAAATTCTGTGTTGTTATAGAAAGTGTAAGAAAAAGTGGCGGTTTTATAATTTGACAACTTAATATTTTTCAGCGAACCTGTTACCATAAAACAGGCAAAAATGTTACTTTCCACCGTGAACTCGGTCTCATTTACTATTGCTGTACAGTAAAACGCGTCGCGGGAACATAAATCTCGTCCGGCAGTGGGCCGGCGATAAATAACAAGGCTTAACCGGCTACCGGCGTGCTAAGGCTTCGTAACTGCATATATTTACTACATATATCAAGCCCTTACTTCTCCAACCTCGCAACAGACTTACAAATAAAATTGGATAAGCAACCCTTTAATGAATCAATTAAAGTTTATTTTTCATTCATCATCATCATCATCATCATTCATTTATTTGCTTTTAACACATTACAATGCATGCAAATACATTTCAAAAATAATAATAACACACAGAAGTAGTTGGTATTGTTCCCAATAAAATAAAATACTAACCTAATTTATACACAACACTTAGTTAATTGATATTCAAACGGTAAAATTAAAGTAAAATTCAATGTCATAGTATCAGGTACATTTGTCAAAATAATAATTATAATATTGAAACGAAATTATAAAACAAAATTGGCAATAATGATAGAAAAAAAATGTAAATAAATAATAAAATAACAGTCAAACAATAATAATTAAAATAGATGTCAATGGCATATGGCATCATGTGGATTTGTCAAAAAGTTTTGCAAAAAATTCATTAATTGAGTAAAATGGGCGATTTAGAAAGTATTCTTTAGCTTTAACGTCAAAAGTTTTTAAATTATCAATATTTTTAATGTCATCAGGAAGGAGATTATAGATTCGTATCGCAATATTATTTAAACTCTTGTCAAAATGAGCATAATGTACGTCATTGAGAAGTAACCTATTTCTCTGCCGAAGATTATGGTTGTTTGACATGCCTTGCTGTATTTATTATTTATTTATTAATCATAAGTACAAAAAAGTCTTATATAATATATCGCTCCACAAAACTATTTATAAGTTTGACTGTGGAGTCGCATGTCAGTCTCAAAACAATAATAAGCTATAATTAGGTAATATATTAAATAATAATGTAATATTACAATAGGTGTATCCAATTTCATGGGTGATCCATAGAGGATGAAACTCATCCTCTATAGGGCATCCATGAGATACTTTTTCAGGCGATATTTAAATCTAGATTTTTTAGCTTCACGGACAATGTCCGCGGGCAAGGTATTCATCAGGTAAGGTATGCGTTTTTTTAATGTCCTGTCCCCGTAGAAGTTGGACACTCTAGGTACATCATATTTGCCAGCGGACAGTGTCCTTGTACTATGGTTATGCTTAACTAAATGTAAGTGTTCTATTTTATCGTAATTGTTAATGGCTAACAGGTATTTGAGTTTAGATCGTACTGGCAATATTTTACAGATTTTAAACAATTGTGTGTAGTCATTTTTACAGTTAAGTTTAGTTTTCTTATTGACAAGTAGTTTTAGGAAACGGATTTGAAATAATTCTAATTTATCAATATTTGTTTTAAAAGTAAGACCATAGCAGTCCAGAGCGTAGCCAATAATGGACTCAACTAATGCTACGTATAGACATTTTAAAGTACTAGAAGGAACTCTATAGCTTAAGTGATAAAATTTACCTAGGAGTACTCTTAATTTGCTACAGATGAAATCTATGTGAGTTGACCAAGAGAAGTTTTCATCTATTTTTAAACCGAGGTACGTAACTGAGCTAACTTTTTCTATTGCCTGACATTTACAGTTGACTGGGTTAATATTATTGTGAAGACAGGAAAAACTATGAGTGAATATAGGGGGACAATTTTCTTTGAGAGGCAAGTATGGAGAGCGGATTAGAATTAAATTAGTTTTATCGGCGTTCAGCAGTATCCCATTATCATGTGACCATTTGACGACCGCGTCCACATCCTCCTGCACGAGCCGACAGGTCTCCGCGAGGTCGGAGCCGGCGCGCAGCGCGCACAGGTCGTCCGCGAACATGTGCGCCGAGCAGAGGCGCAGCGCGCCGCACAGGCTGTTCACGTGCATCAGGTAGCAGAGTGGCCCACAGCCCGAGCCCTGCGGCACGCCGTAGCGCACGACCTGCTCGTCGCTGAGCCCCGCGCCGACCTTCACGCGAAAGGACCGCGCGGTGAGGTAGTCGCGGAACCATGGGTTCAGCGGCCGTCCCACCCCGCACTCCTCCATAGCTCTCAAAAGCGTATCGGTTTCTAGCGTGTCAAATGCTTTCTTAAAATCGAAGAATATGGCAACTACAAATTGTTTTTCACTTAAATAATTATTTATCTCATCAGTAAATGCAGACAATAGTGTGTTCGTGCTTTTCTGTTTTTGGAAACCGTGTTGACATTGTTGTAGAATGTTATTACTTTGGAGATAGTTTCCGATTTGATCGATTATACATTTTTCTATAATTTTGTCTACACTAGATAATATGGAAATGGGTCTATAATTAGAGTATGTTTTGCGGTCACCTTTCTTGTGGATAGGGCGCACTATTGCCTGTTTTAGTATATTCGGAAATTTTGAATGCGTTACAGATGAGTTAACTAATTTAGCAATGATTGGACTAACATAGTTTGCAACAGTTTTTAGGTCAGACATGCGTATGAGATCGCTGCCTGCAGATTTATTGCTCTTCATGTTTCTGATTACACGATTGACATAATCAGCTGATACAGGTTGCCAACGCATACACATATTTGATTTTTGTACATAGTTTTCTCTGTTTAACCATTTATCGTTACAAGAATGTTTTATATTATCTATTTCTGACGTGAATGTAGTTGCAAATTTATCACAGATAATTTTATCTTCCCTTTCTTCCATACTAGATAATATAATAGAATCTAATGACGGTTTTTCCTTACCCATCATAGTATTAATCTTGTCCCATATCTTTTTAATATTTTTATTACATGCTATTATACCCTGTTTATCATACTCATTTTTACATTTTGTTATTGCTTTAGAACACTTATTTCTATATCTAGTATATTGAAGCCTCTTAATCATATTCTTTGGTTCATTACTCCACAATTCAAATAACCTATCACGCTCAGTAATCATTTTCTTTAAATTAGCATGTATCCACGTTTTATTGCCTCTATTACTGTTGCGAATAAGTTGTAGGTACAGGTGTTTATTTGTGAAGACATAGATACAAATACGGTACAGGTAAAGTGAGATGACCGTCAGGATTTTGTTGTCATTAAACGACATCCGAAGATACGAGGTTGATACTCGGCTGGTGAGATTTTTTATTTTACTGTATGAGTGATTTCTAGTTATTTACCTACGAGTACAACCATGAAATGAAACAAATGAATTCGCGTAAGTCGAATGGCTTCTCTTGTGATTTATATGTTATCTGTTTGTGATTAAGATGTTGCAGAAAAACACCTTGCCAGAGTTACAACGGTATGTTATGAGTGGATATTTCTTCCGTTGCCTCTTTAATTAGGTATCATCACTAAGGTAAATCTTAACAACAGTAAACAAATCCAAGTTATTCTTAAAATAAGGATTATCTTCTACAACTACTATTTCAGAAAAAGTACAAATCCCACACTAGTATGTTGCTAAGTTGAAGAAAATAATGATCTCTTTAACAAGACGCAATAAGTAGTCACTTTGTCAGTCAATTACGGTAAACAACAGAAATAATTCAGAATATGATACTGTACCTACTACGATAATATAAGATAATTGGATCTTTATATCTTATGTAATAGCAATAAAAAAGCCAATGAAATCGAATCCCAAGTAACGGCCGAACATTTTACTTAGAATATATTAAACGTAAGAAATGTTAGAATTTCCTTCCTGTCCAATAAACCGACGCGGGCGCAGGAAGCCGGCAGGTCGTAAGTTTAACAAATAAAATAATTCTCGGGTAAAATACACACACTAATGTGACTAATATTATAATATCTCGGGTCCAGGATATCTACTAGCAACGCCGGAAGATTTAGGTGCGGTTCGGGTTTTCCAATGAGAAAGGTAACCAAGAGACCTTATTACAGGAAGTCACATAAATATTACGTACATGTTGTTGCAAGTGTTGCATCGCTGTAGATGTAGGTACGTCAAAAATGCATTCTACGACAGAAAAACTCCTGCAAGTGGATTGCTTAAACAACTTTTCGAATATAGTTAGGTAGATATTAAATGTATTTTTTTGTAAGGGTCAGCGACAATTTTGAAAAAAAAAAAAATCACTGATTTCGCAGTCCCGCAAGAATCGGAGCATTGAAAATGAATACAAAAAAACCGGTCAAGTGCGAGTCCGACTCGCGCACCGAGGGTTCCGTACACAGTTCTTGTATATGTAGTTGTGTACCCGTCCCGACCCCATTAATTCAGGCACAATCTTAAAAAAACATGACAGCACCATCTATCGGCGCATTGTGTTACTAATTTGCGCGACTGAATAACTTAGTACGTATGTTGGTTTTTCAAGGATAATTCTTTATCACATCAACCGATTTCAATAATTGTTTTTTTTATTTGAAAGAAGGTATTTTCAACGTAATTTTGTAAATTTAAATATAAAACAAAAATATATACAAAGGTGATTAAATTACAAACTTAGTATAGAAGAGTTTTTTGATGATTAAAAAAAAGAAAAACTAGATAGAGCTATGGCTATAATTTTCCTGTAAAATATACATGCATATTAATGTTGTGTAATAATTTCAAATTTTTTTCTTCGTAAACTTCGGAGATAAGGGGGGGGGAATGGTATTTTTTTTTACATTTTCCCTCGTAAATCGAAATTTCCCCAACGAAAAAAAAAAACTAAAAATTGTTTTGGAATGTACAAGTCAAGCCCTTTCATATGATACCCCACTTGACATAGTTGCCAGACTTTAAAATTTTGAACCCCCTTTTATCTGTCATTATTCACAGAAAATAAAATAAAATAATTTAAAAAACCATCTTCTATGTATCTGGGTTACCCTTGTTTATAACTATTCCAAATTTCAAATCGATAGGATAAGTAGTTCCTGAGATATTTAGCGATGTGACAGACAGACAGACAGACAGACAGACAGACAGACAGACAGACAGACAAAGTGAAACCAATAGGGTTCCTTTTTTACCTTTTTGGTACGGAACCCTAAAAATTACGAAAATATTTCTTTTTATCTTGAATAACACTTTACAAGCTGAATAATAAGGAATTATATTAAGTAGGATTTTCAAAATTCCTGCTCAAATGCACTTCCATGTCCTTCGCGGGGACTGTTTTCTTATAAAACATTATAAAAACTGCACTTCTCGTCTGCTTCCAAATATTTCAACACCATTACCATGACGATCGGTCAATAATCACTCTAGCTCTTGATGATTCTTAAAAAAAAAACTATCTTCTTCAAAAATTTTCACTACACTCAGGATTCAGTTTTAATTCCTTCGCTTTGCTCGGGAATTAACTCATTACCGGTATATTCTGGAGTCCTTCGTTCCCTAATCCCTTTGGTGTATAATCTACTATAATCGAAATTCAAAATTCCAAGTTATGTAGTTTCTGAGTTATGTCTGTTTCAATTTTGACAGCTTGTCATCCGAAATGACGATCTCGTCGAGCCCTACAATTTCTCGCTACACACCAGTAGTTTAGGGTGGGTAGTTTCTGAGATATGAAGCTATCCTACAGGAACCCTGTATTTTTCCGGGATAAAGAGTAGCCTATGTGTTAATCCAGGTTATGAACTGTATGTGTGTCAAATTTCATCCAAATCCGTTCAGCCGTTTCGGCGTGAAAGATGAACAAACATCCATCTTAACACATCCATTTTTCAAAATTACAACTCGAATGCACTTCTCGTCTGCTTCCGAATCTTTTAACACCATTACCATGACGATCTGTCAATAATCACTCCAGCTTTTGATGATTCTTAAAAAAATAAAAATGGAGTCTTCAAAAATGTTCACTACACTCAGGACTCAGATCAGGATCAGGATCTCATTAGAGGTAAAATCTGGAGTCCGTCGTTCCGTTCAGGATTCAATATCGCGCCCGTGATATAAAACAGTGCGTTATTCCCTTGGTGTGTAATCTTCTATAACCGATTTTCAAAATTCCAACTCGAATGCACTTCACGCCTGCATCCGCATCTTTTAATACCATCACCATGCAATAATCATAGAAGCTACATCACTTTTTATATATGGAAATACTCGTTTTTCTACAATACCAAATCTAATGGGACCACCATTTTGTAGCTAAAGCTCACACGTGTCTCAATCATTTTACATTAAAATGGCCAACGATTGCGCTGCTTGCTGCAAAGTTATTTCAACTGCACAATATTTGACGTATTCCAAATGTATAAATAAACTTGAATATTTGTGTACTATTTTCTTTTTTGTATAAGCTTCTAGAGTATCCCACTGCTGAGCAATGACTTTCCATATCGAATTCCTCTTGACCCAGTTCGGAACAATTTTTGTAGGTCTTCATAAACTTGTGCCAGAAATGTACTTAATAGGTATGGGCTTTTATAACTTATGCATTGACTGCGTAAGTATTGTTAGATATTGCATGAAGCGCTCCAGGCTCCAGCGCAGCGCGCGCAGCAGCATCGTAAACCGCGGACCACACGCGGGCGAAGGTGTGAAGGCAGCGCGCGCGCCGCGGGGGCCGGCATAACTCACGGCCAGCGGGGCGCCGGCCATTCATGCCTACCTGGACATTTGGGAGACAGAATGTCTAGGAGCGTTTTGTTTCATACTAACGAGGTAGCATAACCTAATCTAACCTAGAATTCAGCTAAGCAGTTGATTGCCTCCCATACAATACAATATAATACAAATATACTCTTTTCACACCACCACCTTCGCCAATGCCCAATTATATATCATGCAAACCTTACCGAAAGCAAATCATTATAACCCTTGGCTTAAGACGGGTAGTAATATCGTACTGAATCTCATTATAACCCGCCGGATAATAATGTAATTTCACTTTTTATAGTTCTTATTGTTATGTCCTTAAAGTCTAATTTCGTGAAGTCCGCACGGCGGCGGGGACGCGCGTGCTTCTCGGGCTGGTGGCGCCCGGAAACAAAAGACACGCGGGGCCGCGGGCTGCAGCAGCGCCAGTGCGTCAAGCGCGTTTTTATTACACTTACTATTATTAAGTACTGAATCTTTACAAAGCCATTCGGGAATTGGAGGTTTTTTAATTTAATTTTTAATATTAGACCGAAAATATTCTGTTTACATAATAGCCTTGGTATTTTCTATTGTCTCGCAAGAGGTGAGAAAAGTAGAGTATACTCCTCGGGGATAAAACTGTTTTTGTCTTGGGCGCGCTTAAATCCCTCACTACATTCAGGACTCAGTCTTAATTCCCTCGCTACGCTCGGGAATTAACTCATTACACCCGAGCGTAGCGAGTAAAATCTGGAGTCCTTCGTTCCGTTCAGGATTCAATATCGCGCCCGTGACAGAAAACAGTGCTTTATCCCCTTGGTGTATAATCTACTATTATTGCACACCTCACTAGATACTTAAGTCAAATTTATCGAGGCGCCAAATTATACGTAGATATTAGAGGATAATTTTGTTACAGGCATTGTGTTAAATTAAAATGATTAACAAAGTTTTAGTACTTAAAGAAAAGTGAGCAAAAAGTTTCCTCATCCATGGTTTCGAATGATTCATTTGTTTACCTTTTTTTTAGTCCCTAGTTATGTGTAACCTTTTTAGCACAGTAGTCTTCCCCATGCACCGCATTATACGTTAGAAATGATATACAACCAAATTGTTGAATACGCTACAATAACTACGATAGTTAAGTTAATAATTAACAATAAGTACAATAATGACTTAACAATAAGTACAATTACGCAACGAATTAAAAAAAGTATAGCGAGAAAATGTCATGCGGTTAAACAAGAGAGTTCTCGAAGCTTTAATAAGTACTACTTGTTAAATTAAAACAAACTACGATCATAATGAAGAGTATCAAATTGTAAAATAAAATACTAACGACGAACCCCCGAATTATCGTGTACCGCTGAACCGGAACAGACTAGTACATAATCATGGAGTGAACAAACTTTACCAAACATAATGCAAGGCCCGGGATGTCTAATGACATATCTCTAATTCGACCACGCGCGGGGCATCCACCAATTTACCTGTTACAGAATAGACATAACCCGTTATTTAAGTATCGGTAGCGGCTAGCGTGCATCATTATTGTAATTTGATTTCCTTCACGAATCGCGCCGACCGTGCGCCATTTGGCACTAATACGGCTGTTCGGCTCATCGCCCAAAACGCGAGCAATTTCACCAAAAAAAAGTTAAAGCAGCCGTAACTTTACATGACTCCTTAACTGATCCGAGGTGAGCATCGTACAACTGCTAATGCATAGCTTATTACCATAATTCGTGGCATTTAAATTTGCAAAGTTTACGTGAGAAGTTCGCTTCGAGAGGCATAAAGTTTTGACTTTGAAGATAACGAGGAAAGAAATTATGGAGTATTAAATTACAAAGTAATATAGGTACTTGCAAATTAGCAGTAAAGGTTTGAAATGAATTAGTGTGATTTCGGAGATGGATGTGCGTGTTGGCGTAGACGGACGGACACACGTCACGGGTAATTACATAAACAATGGCGTTTGATTGTGCTGGATATGGGCCACAGAAAGCTGGCGTGGGATGTCCTATGACTAAATAATTACTCTTTGGCAAAAAGTTACAAGTTGTTTAGTTGAACCCACTTCGAGAGGAACTGTGAGTCCCTTTGAGTGTATAATATTCTGAAGACAACTTAAAAATGTTAAGAACCTACATTACGCAAATGTAACGCAAATAATCTGAACATACACTATGTATAATATTATACACCTGTTGGTAAAAGTAAACTATTAAAATGATAAACCTAGTGATGACTATGATGTACCGTTAAGTCAATTGGAGTAGGCCCGGAATTGACAAAGTGGTCATTTTTAGGGTTCCGTAGTAAACAAGGAACCCCCTTATAGTTTCGCCATGTCCGTCCGTCCGTCCGTCCGACCCCCGTTTTTCTCAGTAACCGTTAGTACTAGAAAGCTGTAATTTGGCATGAGTATACATATCAATAACGCCGACAAAACGGTAGAATAAAATCTTTAAAAAAAATTTTTTTTAGGGTACCTCCCCTACATGTAAAGTGGTGGTGCAATTTTTTTTTCTGCCAAACCATATCGTGTGGGGTATCGTTGGATAGCTCTTTTAAAAATATTATTAGGTTTCTAAGAGTTTCATTTTTTGATTAAAGAATTGGTTAGCGTGATATTAAGCTTTGAAGTGATAATTTTAGCTATGGTCAAGTGTCCCCCCCCCCTGCCAGCTAAACGGTGGCTACTAGGCATGTGAAAAAAATCATGGTAGTAGTAAATACGACGAATTTAAAAGGAAAACTATCACAGCTAAGTAGACATTACTAGTTAACGAGTAATAGTCGAACTTCAGAAATGTACTTTGCAAAAGCAAACTTTCGTACAATTTCCATTGATACCTTAGATAATGTTGTTAATTCTGTCAAAAACATAGTAAATATAAGTTTGCAAACTTTTTAGTCCATATAATGTAACGGGTAGACGACTACGGAACCCTACCTTGCGCGTGGCCCGACACGCACTTGGCCGGTTTTTAATTCTCTGGCAATAAAATCGGATTATTTAATTTGGCAGAGCGAAAGAGCTCGAGCGACTTTTAAAAAATACGAGCAATTTGGCACGGACTTTAAAACGCGTTTTTACTAACCTGTGAACTTTAATATATCAAAATACGTACTACTGATCTGCTGCAATTTATCCTTTACCATTGTGCCTGATGGGTATATTTGAGAAATAACAAACACTTAATATACCTATTCTCTGATACGCGGCGGGAGCAGAGGTTGCTTGGCCAGCGCCTCGTGCCCTGTGACGCACGAAGGCCTCACGTTCTCGCTCTCAACGTTTACCGTTGGTTATGCTAGGCCAGCAATCTTCTGGTAACGATAACGTATAATAAGCCTATCCATGGTTAAATTTGACACTAAACCAAAGTTTCTGTTCCTTTTCAGACACTTTATGGGCAATGCCTGAAATAAACGATATTGAATTAAAATTGAACTTAAAAATTGCGGATGGAATTGCGTTCTTCTTACATGATTGTTATAATACCATTGAGATATTTCAATAATTAAGAAAGTGAACGAATTAACCACATTATTTGGAAATAATATAATGCTGCAAGGTAACAAGGCACATTTCCCTAGCCCCCAAAAAAGCCAGCATACCAACATTACCCAAT
This sequence comes from Cenopis cana, assembly GCA_951800055.1. Taxonomy (NCBI): domain Eukaryota; kingdom Metazoa; phylum Arthropoda; class Insecta; order Lepidoptera; family Tortricidae; genus Cenopis; species Cenopis cana. The sequence continues at coordinate 6,659,168 of OX637477.1, read as the reverse complement.
ATTTAAACCACGCACACAATTAATGTGTTCCCGTCATGCGCGGGCGGCGGAACCCGCGCGGGCGCAGCTTCCGCTTCCGATCTGACACACTCACTGACCACACTTGCTGGCTTGCTATTTGTTCAATTTGTTGGTTCCGTCACGCGTGACGCGTCCTTGCAACTATATTGAAGATAAAGTGCCAAGGACATTGAAGTGTAGTGCTAAAGCAGGTTCAAAATACCTGATTATAGGGATTTTTCCCTGACACTCATTGGTCAGACTTGCTAGCCCTGCAATTTTTGGATCCGTCTGGACATATTCTTGTAGCGTTATTGAAGATAAAGTGACAAGGACATTGAAGATCTGACATACTAACAGGCTTACTTCCTGCTACGCTCAGCCCTTGAGCCCTGAAAAGCACTGGGTAATAATGTGCATGACTACAGCCTTGGCCAAAAGTGTTGAGCACTCACACGTTTTCCATATAAAAGTTAAACTTTTAATCAAGCATTTCATATCCTTTTATTAAAGAAAATTAAATATCTTTCAAAAACTAGCTATTTAATGCAATTTGTCCTTTTATTGCAAACCCGTCTATTTTTAGTCTTCAGTTAGCAATAGCTACTTCGAAATGATATTATCTAAAGTTCTCTAGATGTTCTTTAGTATATACCTTTTCATATTTTACGTCAATGTGCATTTTGTAATTAAAAAATAATAGTTTTTTTATAAGTTACAAAGGAAAATAAGGGGTGCTCAACACTTTTGGCCAAGGCTGTATGTACTACTTACCTACATTGACTTTGGCTAATTAATAGTTTCAGAAGTTACTAGCGTCTGACAACGCTAAGTTTTCAATGAAAATATTTGGCAATTCACTAATGTATACAGGTGACATGGACTTGCCCACTGCCAAATTATTCAATGCAGACTTAGCCTGGACGGACTCTATTTAGGTACCTACCTACTTACCTTGGTACTTACTGCGATTTGAGACCAACTACTTCGTTTCAGTAGCAATTAAAAGTGACCAAGTTTCCAGCAGGACTGATGGGCTACACCTGACGTTTCGTCGTCACGGCTCGCCGGGCGTCACGTGCGTTGACCTCTCATAATTGCTCCGGTAGTGACAGGCACGTGACATGTGACACAGGGGAATGATGGTGGACTGTGACCCACTTCTCTTGTTACATGTACCTGCGAGAAGGAAAATAACGCTTGACCTAAAATACAGATGAAAACATGCCTTCCATATCTACAAAAATGCCAAAATGGGGTAATCCGTTTCAGGATATTCCTTTCAACCACTTAGTATCTACTATTAAAATTAGCATATAGAATTTTAGCTTTAGTCATCATATCCTGTTCTACATGGAAGTTCGTATATAGTTCGTTACCTAATTCCAAGCAGTGTTGACAGTAGCGATGCCTTCCAACCTTACTGGAATTCGATTGTGTCAAGAAGGCATTCTAACAGTTTTGATTGAATCAAACAAAATACTTTATTTTCACGACTACGGTGAAGTCGCACCAAAATGTAGCACCATTCAAATATAATTACTTTCTAAGCGAACGTTAGTTTCGTAATTCAGAGCGGCTGCGGTCTGCGGCCGCCACACAGGATGACGAGGCGTTTAATCTCGATAGTCATTTATTATTATGTTTTCGATTTCAAACCATTTAGCCTGCATGCCTGCATTTGTACTGCTTGCATCAATAGGCCAGTTTTGTTGACCGGCAAAGTGCCTTATATATGTGGATTTCAGATTTTTGCAGGTACCTGTGTATTTGTGTCAACACAGTGATTGCTCAAATTTATAAAGAGTCGCGGGCGTCTATAGGCTGCGGTGTCCCCTTACCATCAGGTGGACCGCACGCTTGTTTGCCACCGTCATTGTATAAAAAATGTAAGGCCCGTTAAATTGTAGCGTATTGATTCAATTTTAAAATTCTTATTTGTTTTATAAAACAGGTACCTAATTATTTGAAAATAAAAGCGACCTAATGAGAACAGTGCCAAAAGTGAACTATGATTTCACATGTATGCAACTATGCACCAGTACTGTGTCTACCTTAAACTCTATACAAATGATCATAAAACCTAGGTAATTTAGTTACTAGTTAGATATTATAGTGCGTGTGTGCGTGTATCCAAAGGGGCGCCCCTCCACAGTCTAATCCGTACAAGTATGATATTCGCTGTGGAGGGGCGCGTCTTCGTGGACGACACGCAATATAACATGAATAAAAATCCTTTGAAGTTGTAAACCCAAGGACAAAAAATGTTTACCTCAAAATTTATATCCTAACTCATAACATAATGTTAATACGGTTAGTCGCAGCCTACCAATTTGTAAGTAAGCATCATATTTTCGATGCATCGAAAAACCACAATTTTATTATGAATTAACATGTTTATATTGAGACTCATTTGGTCAGCGGTCTTCTCCGGACATTTCTTTTTGCATTCCCAAGACATCCACCTCGTTTGAACTCACTGTCTTTGTAAAAAGGTGTGTTTTTGAATGATTCTGGGATAAAGTATAAGTAAAGTCCAGGCATACTGGATGTCAAAGTTATGACGTGTTAGATTGATTATCGGATGGATGTTAAAATACATTTTACGACTTTTTATGGCGAGCTTCGGTGTAAGTCCGACTTACGAGGTTTGTTTGTGGTCGCCGGTACTCATCAAGAATCCAAGAGATATATTAAGAAGCCTTTTAAATTTTATCATTCTTGAATTTAAATTATGACACAAGTAAATATTAATAATTCCATTAAACTGGTTGAAGCATACGATGTCTACAATAAAGTTCTATATAGTAACGGAGCCATTTTTTGCTTTTATTGTGTGTAGTGTACCTAAGCGGAAAAAACCTTTATTAGCTTTATTTGTCATGACGAGTAATGTTTGAAACAACATTTAATGATAAATACAAAAAGTAAATGTAAAATCTACGAGTATGTCTCTTAGTCTATATTGCAGCCTTAAGTACTAAAGTCCTTCCTGTACAAGGTCAAAAAATGCGAGCTGTACAGGAAAAACAGATAACTTCGTTTCACTCGCTCAATTATTTATTACATGACGTACAAATATTGCAGGGCTGCTTATTAGCAACTTTCAGTCGAGTGGAAATTGAGATACCAACTTATACATAATGCAAAAAAAGCTTGGATTCTTGTCAGTGTAATGCTCAGAGAAATTCTTAAAACTGTTTCAACCTTGGAGGAAATTACCTGATAGAGCTAGCTCGTGCAGTCGGCAGTAGAGAATAATAGGCACGAACTTTTGGAGATAATTTTATAGCTTGTTAGTTTTGATGCTGACTAAAAAAACCACTGTAGGCGAGGTAAGGCTTTTAATCTCAATATCCATGGGTTTGAAACCCGGCCTATACAACGGGATTTCCACCCAAAAAAACTGCCACATGTATGAAATATCATTTAATATTTGACAGTGGATGAAGGGAAACATCGTGAGGAAACCAAGGCCTAGTTTTTCCTCTGGCTAGTCAGTCGCTATCGTGAAACTGGTGCCTACGTAAAATATTGGGGCTAGGTGTCAAAGAGGACCCCGGGATCTATTAAATGAGGATGATGACTTTTGCTGGTGACTGTAAAGTCAACTGGAATATCTCTTCACTCCTATATCTGCTCTGTTAAAGTGTATTGTCAGTGACAAAATATTTATTTTGGTTTTAGGACTAATTGTATCGCGTGTATTATGAGTGAAGACATTTTTGCAGCTCGCTGTTTTTCTTTAGAAAGCCGTGTGCGTCAATTGAAGTGGTTAAATGTATGTTTAATTTGTATCAAGTTGTTTGCATAAAGGCACTGTTGCTTTTCCTGTGTAGGAAGCACTGTAGGTAGGTAGTTTAGGTTTAGCGTCGAACACAAATTGCCTAGATTCCTGGAGTGGTTCCCGGGCTAAACCTACCATAATGATGTCTTATAACGTTGATACTTCTCGGTAAAACCTGTATCTTGCACTTGCAAATATTCGCGCAATACCGCCGGTAGCGATCACTGCAGCTGTAAATCTTGACGCGGCGATCTCAAAGGAACTAACCAATGTTGAATCATAGCGAAGTGATCCCCGCATTTTGATGAGTTTGAAAAATATCGTGAGTTGATAATTTGAAAAAGATCCCGACACTAGATCGTCGGGTTTAACCCTTGACTTCGAATACGTAAGTCGAGTCATTTATCAATAATCAGGGTGACCATCGGCCCGGATTCGACCTTTTCGAGACACTTTCAACACAAATGTCTGCACAAACTTAAATGTTTATCAGATATTCGAGATATTTTAAAAAGGGGCTTGTTTTTTAAATGGCAGATAAACTAGATCGCCGAAAAAAACATATTAATTATTCCTTCAAATCCCGAGCTGAGTCGAGCGAGATATGCACACTAGCATTAACAAATATAAATCTCTTCATCTGGTACATAACACCTCCGCTGACTGATGGCGCGGCGCGTTTGTGCTGTACACAATTCATAATCTAATATCTCTCTCCTCACCAATCATCAGCATAACCTGAACTGAAAGTTAGTAACAACAATATGTGAGAGTAAGTCACAGTTATACTGGTTGGTGTCAGCGTTGTGAACACGAGGGCTACAGGTGCGCTCGCGCAGCCAGGGCATTTGTCACTGTTGCCGGCGATTATTCATCTCATTGAAACATTAACTCAAGAACTAATCATGCTGACTAATGGAGCCCCCCGTCGTCACTCAAAGTTTCACACTCCTCCGTGTGAAACGCCCTCTTGATTTGGAATGACGCGGACGGATGATATGTGTTGTTGAGGAACTTCGTTGTTGAGTTATGTACAGTTTTTTTTAATCTACGGTAGATTTTTAAACTGTTGCATTTATTTTATGCGAAGGTTCGATCAACGAGGTCGCAGTCGTACCCTACTTCTCTATCCTACACTCAGGGCATTGCATAAACTAGTAAGTAATTTATGAAAAGGTGTGAGGCGCGTCCTTGTTGATAGAACAATCTGTAATAAATATTAAATATGTAAGCACGGATTCTTATTACAAAACTGAACAGGCAGGAGAACAATCGATGGCGCTAAGCTTAATAATACTTACACAAAACTGCGCATACGTGTGTGTTTACAATAAATTTGACCACTAGCAAACTACAGTAGTTACTATAGAGTAGTTATCCAGGAGCACAGTTGCTTGACACTGCATTAGGTCAAGCTCGCTCAGACGGACGCACTGCAAAAAGTACTCCATAAACGCACCGTTTATGACAGCAAATAAAGCTGGCCGTCTTCCCCGTAGTGAATTATTGCTTTATTACCTCAGAAATATTTCACAAACAGAAAATATTTTATGATTCTCCAGTTAAGAGCGGCTATATATCATTTTAAGCCATAGATAATAAAATTCGTAAGTCACCAAGAAAGAGACAAAAGTGCGAACTGGGAGCCGTGAGCCTGGACCTATTTCGGAATCAGAATTAATCCTGACTCTGAGGACTTGTAGCTACTTTGCGTCGCATTATGCCTATTCTGGTAAACCAGCGAAGACTGTCTTGTACGTTAGTATGATGTAGAAGTGTTCAGTGATAATGTATTGCTAGAGCTTTTTATTACAAAATGTAGCTCGTCTTGAGTTGATTGGTTTGGTGTATTGACACTAAATCATTATTCGAGTATAAATTAACTTTTATTTTAATTAGGTTTTCTATTATATTCATTATATTTATATATTACTATCATATTAAAATATTAGGTTTTCTGCGATTCACTGATTTATTTAAGTTTTATTGCATTATTATGCGAAATTAAAAAAATTATAATTTTTAAATTTGTTAATTCAATAAAAAATTGTTACAAAAAATAGGTACGCACGTTCGTAAGTACCTATTCCATGCCAACAATAATGAAATAAGAAATGCTTACTCCAGGTAGGTCGTTCGGGCGCAAACATAAAATTGTAATAGTTAAAGCTCAGCGAAATCGTTAACTCCAAGTCTGTAATTGGAAGGCATTAAAAATATCCAGCGCTGTTATAGCAGACTGTTAAATGTTTTAGCGTCGGCATTAGTCGCCGGCATTCGCTACATTGTCCGTGACTGCGAATATGTATGTTTTACTGGTACCCTGATCAGCGAGGATTTATGTTACAGCTATCTCCACAATAATTCTCCCTTCCCTGAGAGTTTACATATTTACTTAGTAAGTACCTACCAAAAAAGTGGCGCCACTTCCTCATCGGCAAACCCTTCAAGCTTATCACGGATCAGAGATCTGTCTCATTTATGTTTGATGCCAAACACGCCAGTAAAATAAAAAATGAGAAAATTCAAAGATGGCGTCTTGAATTAGCGCCATATAAATATGATATTGTGTATAGACCAGGGAAGGACAACAGAGCTGCTGACGCCCTATCGCGCATATGTGCTTGCACTGCAAATCCAAAGACTAAACTCGAATCGCTTCACGCATCACTATGCCACCCAGGAATAACGAGAATGTACCATTGGCTCAAAAGTAAGAATCTCCCGTACTCCATAGAGGAAGTCAGAACGATGACCAGAAATTGCCGCTTGTGTGCTGAAATCAAGCCAAGATTCTTTAATAATCCTGCTCCTCTTCCAAAGCTTATAAAGGCCACATCTGCTTTTGAACGCTTAAGTGTCGACTTCAAAGGGCCGCTCCCGTCAATCTCCAACAATAAGTACATTCTCACTGTCATTGACGAATATTCACGATTCCCCTTCGCCTTCCCGTGCAGTGACATGACCGCCAAAACCGTCATCAAGCACCTTAACAGCATATTTATGATATTCGGTATGCCCGCTTATATCCATTCTGACAGAGGGACCCAATTTTTATCAGCCGAGGTAAGAGACTACCTCCATTCGAAAGGGACCGCTACTAGCAACACCACTGCATACAATCCACAGTGCAATGGCCAGGTAGAAAAGCTGAACTCCACTGTCTGGAAAGCTATACAACTAGCTTGTGGAACCCATAACGCTCCGATCGAACACTGGGAACAATACTTATCAGTGGCGCTTCACTCAATTCGCTCACTACTATGTACAGCGACCAACTGCCCTCCGCACGAAAGAATGTTCCTGCATACTCGCCGGTCCCCAAATGGGAGCACGATACCGTCGTGGCTCGCAGGCTCAGGCCAAGTACTGATGAAACGGTTCGACCGAAAGAACAAGTACCAGCCAATTGTAGAGGAAGTCGAGCTAATTCAATCAAATCCGGACTACTCGTTTGTCCGATTACAAGATGGACGAGAGACGACAGTATCAAATCGCCATCTTGCCCCAATTGGTGATAATGTCGGTGAAAGACTATTAGAGCTAGAACCAGAGATGGAAGAAGAATATACAACTCCACCTAGCTCGCCATCTCAGAGTTCGCCATTGCCCTTGTCATCTCCGATTCCGCCAGTCTCTACCCCATCGCCATCTGTTGAAGACTTGTCCGTTGCGGAGGTCCCCACACCGAGCAATACTGCTCCTCCTGTCGCCTCACCTCCTGCCTTGAGAAGATCAGGCAGAACTCGAAACCCGCCTCGATATCTACAAGACTATAGTGTGGGAGAATGACGTGATATGCGAACTATTTAGTCATCAAACCTTCGCGGTCGCATCTTCTATGCAAATCTGTCTTGTCAACAAACTATGTCATTCGTTATGTCTCCGTATTTTCTCTCTTAATGTTACGTACAATTTTATGTTAATTAAAACCTAATATTATATAGGTTTTGCCTTTACTTCATTATACTTATAATGCATGTGAAGTATTTGAATACTTTATGTGAATTAATTGAGTTTTTTTTTAATTCAGGGATGGCGGATTTGGCCTAAATAGCTTCATTGATTGGTCTAGTGAAGATGCAAAAGTCGAAGTTAATACAATTCCACGCTTTATGAAGGTCAGCGGTCAGCATTACTTACGAGCTCGGTAAGGATTCAAAATATTTTTGGAAAATGATTGATTTATTGATTATTATAAGAAAATGTATGTGAAGAAAATGAGCACTATAATACTCCACTCTCTATCTCCCTTTCCTCCATTTTTCGTCACGATAGCATCGTAAGTTTCTGCTTTGGAGCCTATTTGGAGGTTATTTTCTATATCTACTCCAAAATTTGGCAGGTTCTTTGCCTCTGAGTGTAGTAAAATCTTTACTAATTACAATACTAAAAAAACAGAATTAATTAACTCAACCAACCATAAATAATCCATTAATGAATACCGAAAAAAAGCTAAATTATGACTGCCGTAAAAACAGTTTGAAAAACTTTGTCAAACAGAACAAAACGTCAGTCACAACAACAAACAACGTCGCCAAGTTGATTTGGTTCGCTCCGGGCTCCAGCAGAAACAAAAGAAAGTCCCAGATTTAGCCAACGTTTTGGACATTACGGCAACAAAGTTGTAATTGTCGACTTTTTTGACAAATCAGTCATGCGTCATGACTTCTCGGAAGGTCGAAGGACGAACAAGGTGAGCAGCCGGTGAAAAAAGCTGGTCAAGTACGAGTTTGTCAAGTTAATAAAAGTTAGTAAATTCATATTTTATATTTAGAACAATTTTATTATGGGTTTGGAACACTTAGGATGATTTTACAGTTTATCGTGACATGATTCTCACATCGACTTGGGCGTTAACCATGTGTCTAATGGATACATGTATGATGATGATGAGTGATGACACTGATGACAGACACGTCATAGTTTTATATTACTACTCGCTTTTGCCCGCGACATCGTCCGCGAGGAACTCGTTTTTCGCGATAGAATTTAATTGCTATTGTTTTATTTCAGGCGCCTACCTACTTATTTATTGCCTTTCCATACGAACTCCCACCCATTTCCGGGATAAAAAGTTCCCTATGTAATTCCCCGGGACTCAAACTATCTCCATACCAAATTTCATTTACCTAAATCAGTTTCGCGGTTTAAGTGTGAAGAGGTAACAGACAGACATACAGACACTTTCGCATTTATAGTATTAAGTTAGGATTTAATCTTGTAAAGCAAGTAACACATCAATTGTGCAGGTCGTGTTAGGACGACCTTAGAGAGATAAATTACTCCTGTAGGGTTCTTAAACACCAATCTTTTTGTACTAACTAATATTTTAAAGCATTATTGTTCAATATTTAACAGTATTGTACAAATGTCATACAAATAACTAAAAACTTTTAACCCTCAAGCTAGCAGCGAGGGGACTCGTCTTTTCTATGACAGACAATATTAACTTATGGTTCGATCATGACTTGTAACTTTCTAAAGGACCCCTAAAAATAAGGTGCTACTATGGCAAAAACGGTTGTGATGCGAACGCTCATTAGGCTTAAACTACAGTTTTGGGTCGACGGAGAATTATTACCTTCATTGAATAATTACGACATTATACTTGACAGATATTACCTTATAATGACTTTTCTTGTCAAACCAAAATGCATGCGGTAAGTGTTAATGTCCTATACACAAGTTTGCGAATAAAGAGTAAGGTTTGGTGTATTTTTGAAGTTGGCGGTTAATAGGGTTTATACTTCCTGGATCGGCTAATACGAAATGTTATTAGGTAAATGCTCTGATGTGATGCACGCGAAAGTACACCTTTACAAAACTCTCTATCAAAATGTTTATTGAAACACTATGTATTTGTGTATGAACATTAAAGATATAGAGTAGAAAAATAAGCAGGCAAGTTACCAGTACGCCTAGCACATGATGGCCGCGAGAGTATGTCAGCTTATCTCGTCTCGAGCTATCTGGCAGTTTCTAACAGCACCAATCAAAAAAAGACGCGTAGCTCGAGATAAGCCGACATACTCTCGAGGCCATCATGTGCTAGGCCTACAGGAAGGTAAAAACGTAACTTTTCCAGCTTCATAAAATAACAGTTAAACGTTAACGCGCCTTCGAAAAGTTAAGCAATTCCCCTGCTAGTGATAAGCGAGTTCCGTTTCTGCCTGCAGGTTTTGCCAACCACCACATTATGTATAACACTACTATGACCGATATGTAAACGGTAATAAAAGCACCAAAAGATCGTCCAATTTCACTCGTAATTTACTCATTTGTCGCTGCGATTTTTCAGCCCTAGCGATGCAATCGGAAGTGAACCGGCGACGGCGACTTTTTGTTTCTGTACTGTCGCTGCGATGGCTTTCGGAAGCGGGGTCGCCACTCCACTATCAACCAATATTTCAACTTGTGATTTATTAAGTTTTGTACAAAGGGTTTTGAATAGGAATTATTGTTTCGGGCGTTGGCGTTTGCAGTGTAATAAAGAGTCTAATAAAATACAGTACCCTTACCATGAGTTTGCAATGTTTGCATTACTGTACTCGCTAGCGACTGCGTAAACGATTTAGTATGGACAAACGTACAGCGCCTCTGGCGGTTACGCAATAGAACTAAGAATCGCCATACTAAATCGTTTACGCATTCGCTAGCGAGTACGGTAATGCAAACATTGCAAACTCATGGTAAGGGTACTGGTGTATCAACTGTACAGTAAACAGTAAATGTAGCTACGTAGGTATAACTCTTTATTAAGTATATAAGAATATACATACCTAAGCTTGTTTACATCATTTTGAGCACTCTCCGGTTGGCTACTTATTACTCTGACTTATCACACCCCAATGTGGTGTGTTTGTTCTAAATAAATTCTAGGGCATTTTCAAGGCTACAAACTTCAAACTTCAGGCACAAAGCATACCTCGGCCATTCTCCAGATTTGTGTTTGCGTCTAATTACCGTAGCTTCATGTGAAATACCAAAAAAAATAATTGGAAAATTTAAACTTATTTTATTTACTTAGTTACAGTGCTTATTTAAAAATAATTTATTTACGTTACACGACTATCTTTAATTCACTATAAACTTATTGTGTACCAAATTTTAACTCAATCGGTCCAGTAGTCTTGGAGAAAAACTGGCTGTGACAGACGGACGGACAGACAGACAGAAACACAAGTGATCCAACAAGGCTTTCGTTTTTTTTAAAGTACGGAACCCGAGAAAATGTAACGTTTTGTCATTGCGTAGGATACTCTAATTCATTTAATGCCGGCCAGTATTTTCACAACTAACAAACTTTTCATCCCGCTGACATCGTGCCGTGGGAACACATTCCATTGACACACAGACACCACAATAAATGATGATACATTATTACGCACCGCCAAAATACACGTGGGCCGTATACTGCGTCATGTAATCAGGGTATATTTGTAAGACAAAAATCAAGTCACGGTAAAATTATTATTGACGGGCAGTATTTTAACTTATATCAAGAAAGACATGTGATAATAACATTCATTAGAGGGGCATTTCAATTTGATTTCATTAATAAATGCTTCCCATGGTACACAGTTAACTCAAGCGATTATTTAAATGTAATCAAATGTTTTGTTTTATAGAGAAAAACCAGGTTATTGGAGTGTAATCTCACGGATTGGTCCAGTCGGTGTGTTTGGCGCGCCAGTGCGTTTCGACTGAAATTGCGTGTGAACGTTATTAGGTCGTTTATGCACGCTCCTGCTCCGAGCAAGACCTCCAAGACGCGACAGACGGGGCAATAAGCGTCGCTACCTTCTGGTCCCGCACAATCTGAAACCATCGACACGAGAAGAAGAAGAAGAATTGTATATTTTGGACGAAACTTGCATTGTAGATTTATTTATCTGAGTATGGTTATTAATAAATTTAAGTTTATGACTCGGTCAATAAGGGGTTCAGGTAGGTTGTATCGAGTTAAGATTCTGGTCAGTATAATTTAAGTGTACAAAATGCCGAACTGTCCCAAGACTGTTTATTAAGCTGTCTTAAGCGAATAGTAATTGAGGGTTTTTATAACAACACAAATCGTGTGCTTTGGTCGGCTGTTCACAGACTTCAGATATCAGGCGTTCTGTAACGTGGCTTTTTAGATACTTACACTCTATCGTCTCTATCACAAATTATATGTATATACTAACGAGCAAACGTTTCCCCTCGGGCGGGGTTGGAAGGTTAGATGGCAGTCGCTTTCGTAAAAACTAGTGCCTACGCCAAATCTTGGGATTAGGTAGCGGACCCCAGGCATCCTCCAGGATGCAACTGTACTGGGATAACGCTAGGAGGATGATGATGATGACTAACGAGCAAAAATAACGGGTACACTTTTTATGGAACTTCCATACAAAGTGTACCCGTTATTTTTGCTCGTCAGTGTATTTTTATAGGTATTTTTTGTGAAAAACTATTATACTCGTTAGGGTGGATCGCTCTAGTATGAAAAAAAAAACTTAATTTTGAAATGGGCCTACTATCAAACGTTGCTAACACATATAAAACCTCCAAATACGAAATATTTTTGAATTTTAACGATGTTAAGTACTGCCCCGACTCACTTGAAGTTTCCATCAACTAATTATAAAAAGGTATTCTGTCACTCGTACCTTAAATATTTTGTTAACACAGGTTTGTTATGTTATGAATAAGAACATTTGACAAAGAACATATTTGTTTCTACTTCTTTGCTTTTGATTGACTTCAAGTTAATTAGTTTTTCTAGGATTTTCTATAAGTCGACATCCAACGTGACTATTATTTTGCGTGAAAAAGGGATAGCGCTAACCATCCTAGTTTCTGTATGAAACTTATTAGTGACTTGATACTGTTCACTACTTCCTGCAGATTGTTAGGATTTCCTATTTATTTGTTTCCGTATACTGCTATCTGCTATCTGCTTACAGTTTAGCAGAATGTGTATAGAAGTCTCTTTTGCCTCCATGCATGCTCTACACATGGGGCTGTCTGTGATGTCTAAGTAGTTATGTAAGGGTGTTTGTTTAGTATGTTATGTCCTGTTATTATTCCTACTACTTTGCGTATAGGTAATGTGAAAACCATTTCTGTAGGGATTAGAACAACCTGCTATATTTCAAAAAACCTTCTATATCATAGAAGTTAATATATAATATACGTATTGCTCGAATAAACAATACATCACAAAACATTCTCTATTGCTCACCAAAAACAAGCGCCTAAGGTCGTAAATAAGACTATAATTATAACTGAAACCTAAGGCAGAGAAGTTGCGGTTTTATCGCTGAAAGCTATATTTTCCAGAAAATCATTCCATAGGTGAATTCGATTAGATAGGTAGGTAGAACTACAGATAAGGTAAACGTGCTAATTCTCGACACCTTCAACCTATAAATACATACAGTCCTATAAAGATTGACAAATAATTACTATTATTAGATTGAAGGTGTCAAACAATGGGACAGCTATAGATAACTTTTATTTATTTGAACTTGTTATTGTAAAATATAACATAGGTAAAAATAGATAACTTACATCCATGTATAAAACGAATACTACTAAAACCACAAACGCGCGCAAAAATCAATCACCAACAAGTTAGAGACAGGCCTAATTCCCTTCCGAGAATATCGCGTTAAACCACTCCAATACTAAAGCAGTTTAACACAAAAATTATTGCCTTCCCTAATAGCCATAACAGTACCCATAACTCAATTAAAACAAGAGCCCATTTTAAATTACCATCTTAATAACACGCGCGCCGTGGCTACCTGATGGAAAGGTTAGCTGGAAGTGGCTTTGGAAATAATATTTGGCGGTTAAAACAAAAATAGTACTAGGATTGTGTCCTTGATAGAAATGTCGTATTGATATGAAAAATAAAAAATAAAATAAATAAATAAATAATAAATTTATTTACGAAACAACCCTTGGTTAACAATTTTGTCTTCTGCCAAACTGCAGAAACCTACCCTAGAAGGAAGAACCTATGGAATTTCAGGCTTAGATCATCATCATTATCACATCAGTCTAAATAGATACGTCCCACTTCTGGGCACAGGCCTCAGAGAGGATCGATCGATCAGAAGAATTGGGCAATAGCACAGAATAGTATAATAGTATTGCAATAGTTCCACGCTGAATATTTATCAAATGATATCATGATGATACATAAGTTTTCTAAAACTCATTGGTATCGAGCCAGGATTCGAACCCATAACTTTAAGCTTAAGTCAAGCAGTCTTGGATAGCATATCTTAATAATGGTTCATCTAAATACAATACCTACTTTTATCTCACGAACGCGGGTGAGCCATGGTTGTTTGTTGAGCTCTACATGCAGGTTGTCTATGTGTGCGTTAGCGTAGGAGCTATGAGTTATCATTGTCTATGTGTTTGTAATATCTGTCACAACCACAACTATGGCTAACCTGCGCTCGTGATATGAAAGTATTATACTAAGATATCAGGGACTTATGCCCCTCCATGGGGTCCCGTGAGTGTCACCCTCAGAATAGTGTCACCTCCGTAGCTACGCCAATTACATTAATTTCGTATAATAATAAATTCATTTCCGACGAGTGCTACGCGCTACGCTCGTAGCCGATAACATAGTTCTTCTCATTTGTAGCGAAAACTATCTACGAACGGAGAACACGATATCGTGTACTCGGCGCTGAATGTGTTAAAGGCAAGAGCTGTCAGGCGCCAGTCTATTCCAGCACAGAGTCACGTAGAATATAAAGTATAATAGCACCGATTATGAGAGCTGTAACTAAGCTCATGTAAATAATGAAATATCGTAAATAACGTAGTTGTCGGCGGAACATCCATCATCATGTCCCGTCTTCATCTTTAACTTGCTGTGATTTTACTCGAGTAATTGCTACTGTGAGGTGTCAGGTACAAAGGTAAACGGACATTTCTTTTTTGTCACCCACATCTATTTGAGGATTCAATTTTGCGACGCGTATCTGATATATTATGATACGATTGCATCTTTAGTGCTTAGTTAGAATGCTCGCGCTCTCTCACAATTAGATAAGTGCTAGTGTATAAGAAAGAGCCCTAATAATCTACAAATATAGATCTCGTAATAGGTACATATATATATATATATTTATATATATAAATATAGAGGGACGAAGGGAACTAGGGAAGGGAACGAATCCCTGTGACACGTGTAACAGTAATACCGAAACTTTATTGACGTTGGTAAAAGATGTTGCAAAATAACAATCGGATCGGTCCGATAACAATCGGACTGAAATGCGCAAACTTGAATATAGATGCCGGCAAATATCTAGAACCTAACCTTGTGTGCGCAGTAGCCGATTTACGTACTTACTCGTACAAATCACGCTACTGCGCAGGTCAATCAGGTTCAAGATGTTTGCCGGCAAGTGTAGGTACGTATGGAAAAGCAGCTCCAATATAAATTTAAACTGAAATCCAGGGTTCAAACCCTTCCAGCAATGTCTACTAGGAGAGGCGCGTTCATTTTAGAAATGGTTTTACTCTTCGTTACTGTAGTTGTTAATTTTCATAATTATTTAGTGTCTTCTTTGAAAACTACAAATTACAATCTTTTTTACGATCCGATCAGAAGTACGAGTATCATCACAAGATAATTAAAAAGATATCATATTATTTAGTCCAATTATCTAATTAGGTACTATACTACTTTAATAAACAAGATACGTGGGAGGGTAATCTCAATAACAAACTGAACGTTTTCAGGTCATTAACTCCTCGAGGCTCGGATGCTGTACTCATTATGTACCTACAAACTAATTATCTTTTGCCGAACCTAAGTGAAATGTTAGATTACTTACACGTTCCGACTGGGCTACGAGTAGATTACGATCTATGATAGACAAACGCAACATAATCGTTGAGAACAGTTTGATACATAGAAAAATGGTTAATTGTACGATTACGTATACTACCCTGCTACCCACCTACCTGGTCAGACAACTTGAATAGAATAGACATAGACAACCACTACATATAACCTCAATCCATGAAAATATAATGTATTATATTATCAACCGAATTACAAACACAAAACGTTCTGTCTTGATCTATAAGTTTGAGGTGGTTACTGAACTGATTTTCAAATTTAGTTTTTAATTGAGTAGGTATGACTGAGGTCCCTATCATAATGTATTTATGTGTAATTCTGTATACATATGAGTAGATATGCCCTCCATTCGCTCACTCGCACTGTACCAGGTAGTAAGAGACCGTCATTTCTCGCGTGACATTGAGTTTCTCCGGTTGTTTTTAACCCTTCTTCGTCTTCAGGCGTCGTGGCGTGTTGTGTAAAACGGTCACGCGTGGCGCCGGCGAGGCCGCGGTGAGGCAACTGCGAAAAAAGTATAATTAAATCTACCCACGCCGTGGCGCAACCGGCACGCCTCCGGCTTTTTAGATTATCTAGTTTTGCCGTAGATAACGCCGTTTGACAATATTCCTTGTCGATACGAGGCTATTACTTCCGTAAACATCTAACCAAGCTCTGGACCATTATGAGGCTCACCAGATTTCGATGTGGTTCACGCGCTCTTTTTGATATCGGTGCGCATGGAAGCGAATTAACGTCAAACTGGTATGTGAAATGTATGTCTTAGATTTTTACCTACCCTGGCCTGATGGCGTGTTAAAATGTGAACCTACGTTAGGAATTTTTATACGTAGAGCAAGCTCGTGGCAAACAAACAAAATTAGGTTTTATAGGTGCTCTCTGTTGTCGAGTTGCAAAAAACGTGACAAACTGTCACTTTTCCTTGTAGCCTAAAATGGTTTCCCAATGGGAAATCCCTTTTACTAGCGTTGATTGATTTAATCAAAACAACCAGGTAAGTATTTACCACAGCCGTATTGTACCTACCAGAAAAGTTCATAAGAGCAAGGTTCTCGATAAAGAAATGATTCGATACTCAGAACTAAACACAACACCTTTGATAGTTAATGTAGATATAAAAAAAATCGGTTAAGTGCGACTCTGACTTACAAACCAAGGGTTTCGTACAGAATTTCATAATTTGGCAGCATGCATGAAAACGTCATTTTCTCCTGATAAACGCGATCCAGAGTGTGAATAAAATGGATTTTTTATCTACATGGAATAAATAAGTAGATCGGCGTCATAAAGAGGTATTATGTGATAATAGGTAGCTTATTCTGCTATTTGTAGTATATCTATGTAGGTATATTGTGCATAGCAAATATATTTCAAAATATAGTAGAGATTTCCTACCGCTTAAATAAAGTGTTTATAAAACTGATACACTACATTGAACTGTAGGACTGGTGAATTTTATTTAGGTACTAAACTATAGCTACTCAGTTTGTTTTGTGAACGGTGATTAAAAAACAAGTCGTTCGAAAGGAAATTTTGCTCAGATTTCCTTTGGAAGCTGACAACTGCCTTTTTTTTAAGAAAATCTGTTTCCGTTAGTCAAGTATTTAAACCAAAAGGGCCTATTTGGCTTTCTCATCTTTCTTTGCATTCCAATATGTCCTGGATACTTCGGTGGAGCTGAATACGCGTAACATATGCAAAAAATTGACCTCAAGATCTATGCTTTCAGTTACTGCCAGTGGATTCATCATCGTCATTCTCATTGAGTAATCTCCCACTGCTGAACATAGGTCTCTCTTCGAATACGCCTTTCATCCCGGTCCTGTGTGTTACGGAGAGGAACCGCCAGATTTCCCTCGCTGGAAACGCGATTTCCTCAACTAGCGTGCGCGTAACGAGCGCTCGTCAACACCTCCCGATAGCATCGCTATGACTGGCTGGAAATTATTCCGAATCGTAATTACGGCGATTATTCACGGCGGCCGGGGGCGGCGGCCATTTTTCAACAGTCACCGTTCTTAATTATGAGCGCTGGACGGCTGTCGAAGCTTTGAGCCGCGCCGTCACCTCGGGCCGACTGCTTCGCTATCCATACACTTCGGTGTGAGCAGGGAGACTATTATGGGAGCGTTCGACATTGAGTCTGGGCAGCCCGCTTGACAGTACTGAAAATGTTTTATATTATGCTTCCTTTGAGCAGACATTAGTGCAAGTTTTTGGAAAATTTTCAGGAGACTCTAAATACTAGGCATGGCTGAGAATTAACCGTGTAATTAATGTGTAAAAATTGTCATGGAATCGAATGTGATTGAAAAGTCAAAATCGACAAAATGCCAACATTACATACAACTAAATCTAAATTCTTTACTAAGATACTACCAAGAAAACATTACATCGAATGTTCAAGCATCTTTATGACTGCGGTGTGTCTGCACGTCATAACTGAACTTTTTTTATTAAAACGGTGTCCTTCGACAAAATAACGAAGGCTCTGACAATAGTTTCACTAAAGCATTACTCCACACGAGAGTTCGACTAGTGTTTATTTATCGTTTTGGAAGGCTTAGAGAAGACAGATGGAATGTGTTTTTTACTCCAAGATGAGGTGTAAAGTAGAAATAATCTCTTATTTTTAATAAAGTATGTAAACAACGTATGTCGAACGGTTTTGTGAGTACGTATTATTTTAAACGTAGTTGCTGGGTAAGTGTGCTCACTACGAGTACAACGGTACCATTTGAAGTTTGTAGTTGGCAACCTCTGTACAGAATTTTGATTAATTTAGAATTATTAATTTAGCTGCGTACTATATCTTAAATGTTCAAAAATACCTACTTGTCTATGTTCTGTATCTTTTTTATGTTATAGGGGGCAAATGAGCAGACGCATCTGTGTTAAAATACACTATCTACATGTTGAAATAAGGACTTGTTATAGGTCGCCAGTACGTAAGTTGTATAGCATAGAAATTGCATGCGGAGGTGCGCAGCTGAGCTGACTACTTGCTGACTGTTCGTTTCGAGTCTCACCTACGAGTATATCGATTCAATCCAACTTGACCGGCGCCACTCTTTCATATTGCATATGAGTTTGTGTTTAGTAACATACGTTTATACGCCTATACGTTTCAATCGCCATCAAAAATAAAGCCTGGCAATATTTCAATTGTTTTTAATGACCAATTTACATTATAATGTTAGGTTGTGTTTAGCCCGACTCCGGCACGTGGCCGATTTGAATTATTGTTATTTATTATAAGTAGTATAGGTAATAGTAACAGTAATGATTAAAAGGCTGGTGCAGTTCGTAGAACGACTTCTAGATAATAATTGAAATCGCCGTCTGGTCACGACCGAACCAAGTACAGTGGCGTACAGTGCCATTAGGTATAAGTGGCTCTTTGATTTGTTGATATGTGGTTGATATTTATTGGGTACGAATACCTACAGTGGGAATTGGAACTCTGTACTTGTTATACTGGTTTTTCTCACTAGTCCGTTATTATGACGACCAATTTATAAAAGTATATCTATTATAAATGGTGTCGATGCCCATTGTATGCATATGCAGTTTGTACGTAGCCTGGATCCTATATCAACAAAACATAGTCCGGAAGAATGGAAAGGCAAAACATACAGTGTTTAATGTTCACTTCTTGACATAGGCAAGGGAATAACTCAAATCCAAAATGCAAAATCGTGAATTTAAAATTATGGAATAAATTGTACATTACCTACTCGTATCATACCAGATCCGGACGGCTTAAGAAAAGGATTGGCCCTCGCACTCGAGGCTCTATAAAACATGAATATTACACCCTGGGCCAGTTACACGGCCTGCGTCAGTTTGCGGTCGCCTGAAGAACAAAGTTTTTTAATTAATGATACTTAATTACGTTTTTACATACCCTAAATAAACAGGGAGTCGTATGCATTTGAATTGAATTGGTAGCCACTGAAAGAGAAAATATCCTTTCAGTTCATCAACTCATTCAAGTGGTCGCAAACCGGCGCATCAAATTAGCAGGCCGCAAACCCATCTATCGACCTTACTTAGTTATAAGCGACCCTAGTCATTCGGTACTATTGACTACCAGAATATGAATAAATTTTCCGGCCTCCCTATTGTCTCGACGAGTGTACAGGGTCGTTCCCGTAGCGGGCTGACGCCGGCGCGTCTAATCGCCGTTTATTGGAGAAAACCGATTACTGTGGCACTGCCACTGCCACCACCGACCGTTTCGACGTGTCATCAACACCACACTCGTTTTGAGAACATTTTGACACGGCCTGAAACAGGGTGTAGTGTGTACGGACTAGCGTATGCGAAACAAGACCGCAATTTCAATTGTCTTTATTGAAGGGAATATCTCTGGTACCTATCTATATTGCTTTTGCTTCATGTCTCGGTCATTTACATTTTGAATATCGAACACTGTCAGGATAGACTATTTAATAGTACATAGAATACAGACAGAATACAAACAAATAAAAGTGTGATTCACGAACCTTAACCCATAAGCGTATTTATGGAATATAAATCTGGTCATCATTTTAAAAGGTAACCACCAGTAACTACGTACAGTACCTACTGGCTAGTCTCTTTGCGTCTATTTATTATGACGATAAGTACTAAAAGTCTGTCCAGACACCTGTGACCTTCATATTACGTTCGCAAACATTATTCTCTAGCGGTAGATACTTCTGACATTTATGTGCTACAACTCTGCAGTATCAATTTCAATAATGGCGTTCAAATTTGGCCAAAATAAAGTGACTCATATGTAAATTACAGTTATTTAAATGGTATAGCATGTAGGTAGGTGTAGTGTAGCTAATGTAATGATGAGTACGCAGTGGCCTAGGGGAATAGAGTAGTAAATGTGTCTAAGCTAGTTACATTTTGATGCCTTTTCGTTCGGGACAGAGGCACGAAGGCCGTGCCTGGCGCAGCAACCTGCGAGTCACTGAGGGCGCTTTAGGGTAAAAACTACAAAAAGTAAATTATATTGATGGAATCGAGCCAGTTTGATTGATGATGAGTGAGCATTTTTAATTTATTTCGAGTATTCGACCGCGTCTGTGACCTCCCGACCAAAAAACCGAAATATAAAAACAAACGTCGAGACGTCGATCGCGCGGTTTTTTACAAATTGCATTTCGATTTAGGTGTCTATTAATATTAATTGACGCAAGAGAAATTTTATTTTAAAAATGCTGTAGAACAATGACTTTGCAGTTGAGTAAATTAATATTAAAAATGCGTTTCGATGTTGAAATTGATACCTACCTCGGTCATTAGGTATAATGTGAGTGTTAGGTAATATTTATTTAGTGATGGGTAGATCTCAGGATAGTTATACTTGTACTTCTCAGTACATATTGTTCTTTCGAAAGAAAACGCCAGGTAAAACTTCATCAATTTGATGACTCATAAATTTTATCACGAGTACCTATTCTCCAATTTGCTTAGTTTCCAATTCATTTTATTCATAAATATTTCTACGGAAAAAACTATTTTAACAACTAGAAATAGAGTTCAAGTATCATGTGGGTCAAGCAACCTAACCGTAATATCAACATTCTCCATCTTGATACTGATAATTAAATGTCACACATGCCTACTTTTAGTGGGTATACCAAGAAACTATGTAAATCATAACCAACGAAAAACGAAGTAAATTACAGTAGTGATTAAAATGATTTCCACTTAGATAAAGTAATCGAGCCTGACCTGATCCACGACCCGCGAGTGCGCGCGCGCGAGCAAACATGCTGTATGTGGGGCGCACCTGTGCTATCCGACGTCACTTGGAGGACGCTCAAGCGACAACGATTAGATATTTATTTTATATCTATAAGTTGACTTTCATTTATCAAAGTTACTAGAATGTTTCGGCTTAGCACGTACGTGGACAAGAGTTATCTTTTTGTTTCGTTTGGTTTATGACATGCATGCGAATGTGTGCTGAAACTAGGATAGAATTAGAATATACACGTAATATTAATATTAGTATGTAATGTACTCTGTTTGTAGGGCCGTCCGGATGTGTCATATACATATTATTGCTGCTTTTGTTTTGGCAGATATGGATAATGGCTGTATATGCAGGTAATCATTCTTAGCCTAATAAAATACGAGTACCATAAGCATTTTAATTTATATTTCTATAATGCAAATGATTTCGCGTAGATTAAATTCAATACATACCGACAGAATGTTTGCTACAATATCGAATTCCAACTTGAAACCAAATTCTTTTGTTTTTTGTAATGTTGTTCGAGTTTATGGAAGCTTCGATTAAATTTGTGTAACATCGAAACGGTTCACCATGGTCTTTTTATGTGTACGCATTTGATACATTTGATTACGTCACAAACCAAAACAGCTAAGATTAGTTTTTGCGTCGACTTTTTCTCTCGTTCAATTAACTAGAGACGATGAACTTACAAAAAGCTATAGTATCCACACTAACTTAGAACCTTACCCTATTCTCACGGCAATCGTGAGCTAGCGGTTTGACCGGCAAAAAGTGACACTTTTGTCCGTCCCGACACACAATCACCGTTAAAACTGACCTTCTAGTTTGATAATAGAAGGAGTTATTTAAGTGATGACCCTAGCCGTTTGCGAATCTACTGTTTAAGTCGATACTTTTGGTCGAACAAGGCATAAAAGCTTGCAACAAAGACTATTAACAAGTCGTTTGTCATGTTCGCGCGACTAGTTTTTGATTCGAGCTCATACTGGTTTCCGTGATCTATTGAGCAGTCGGCAAACCGGTTTATTGGGTAGGTAACGTCGTTGCATATTAGATTTGTTGGTAATAATGTTGATTTTACTTCTGAATATTCACCTTACAGCCGAACTTTGCACCTATAGGAAAGTACCTACCTACAATCTTACATAAGTAGTTGTGATAGCGAAAACACTGATTCAAGTTTTCTTACTCACAACTCCGAACGTACCGTACGTTCATTAGCGCTAATATCTTATCAACACACTTAATATCTTATGATACGTCTGTAAAGCAGCTATCAATTAGGTACCTACTTACGGTAATGTTGCAAAAATAATAAAATGATCTTTTTTTGATATCATAATCGGTCACAGTCACACTGCCTTCCCTAAAAATGGTTTAATGAAAACGATAGTTAATTTGCATGTACAACAATGCAGCACCTGTTTGTCGGCATGTGGGCGCCGTGTCCCACTACCTACTCTTCAGTAACAGTTGCAGTGTAAACGAACCTTTATAGCTTGGGAGACTCAAGGTCACTTGTGGCGTACTATAATTTCGTTAGTAACAGAAGTGTTTCACTAAGTGGGATTTGATTCCAGAGTAACCTAACTGCTTTTCGATGAGATAGAGGTCGCTTGTTTGGAAATTTATTCATTTAATTATTTCAGGCAACACATCCTCCTAGCGTTATCCCGGTACAGTTGTATCCTGAAGGATGCCTGGGGTCCGCTACCTAATCCCAAGATTTGGCGTAGGCACTAGTTTTTACGAAAGCGACTGCCTGACTGACCTTCCAACCCCGAGGGGAAACTAGACCTTATTGGGATTAGGCTTTGTCAAGTGAGTGGGCAACTTGACTGTTAGAAGTTCTCAAGCCGCCCGAAGGCCTCCAACTTGGCTTAACGACTGCTGCCATAGACAGCAACCGGGATCAACGGCTTAACGTGCGTTCCAAAGCACGGGAGCGCTCAGTTAGTAACCACTCAAAGCGGTCACCCATCCAAATCCTGACCGCTGCCCACGTTGCTTAACCTTAGATACCGCAAGCGGTACGCAGGTGCCGCTGGGCCACGAGCGCACCTTTATTTATTTTCCTTTACTTATTTATTTCAGGCAACAAGGGCCCATAAATAAATTTTAAACCTTATAACTAACAAACTAATATGTACTAATTTTTTGTTGTTAATTTACGCAACTACCCTGCAATTGTTGTCTCAATAAGACTACTGATTAACAAAATGGAAGGGAATACACCTGAAACATTTAACAAACGACATACGGGCACGACACACGGACAAACATTTAACATACGGGGCGTCGGCAAATTAGGGGCGATTTTTATCTAACTTGTAACGATTAACAAGTTAAACAAGCCTCACAAGACATGTTATTACCGTTATCTTGTATCTGCAAGATTAAATAGCCGTATAACATACGATGGCAATCTAAAATCTGCAACCATTCTTGACCATTCTAAGTCTGAATTTACGATCCAAAACACCGGTCAAAATTTGCATACGCTCAAGACTTGACAAAGAAAAGTAGTTGACAGGTGACCGATTGTGTTATTTTCGCAACTGAATGATTCTTTAAAGGTACCGGACGGGGTTATTAAATTACAATAATTCTTTAGGAAGTCACCATTCGAGTTTTGGGTAAGGGGCGAGGGCTTGTTCTTGGATCATGTATGGAGGATTAAAAATGCCGTTTCTCATGTGTAAATTGTATTTTTCCTTTAAATAGAAACTTACTGGTCCGGCTGTTATACCTAAATGAGCATTATAAACCAGTGAAGACTATAAATAAAACCAATTTTAAAATGAACTCCCCTCTCCTACACTGAGCGAAAAAAATACTAATTATTAGTAAGTTTTAGTGAATCCCAAGAGAAGGAGATTATATACTAACGGTTACAAAACAGTTTACTAGTAATTAGTAGTTATAAGGACAAATTTTTTGGTATTAGTAAATAACTACTATTATCAAAAACTGTTTTGTAACCGTTAATATATAATCTCCTTGTCCTGGGATTCACTAAAACTTACTAATAATTAGTTTTTTTTTTCGCTCAGTGTATTACACAATATGAGTAATTTTGAAAAACTGAATGTAAAACAGCCGAAACACTAGAAAAATATTGTGTCAAAATTCGATAAGTTATTAGACCAACTTTCTTGCTATTCCTCTTAAGATTGATCTGTAAAAATAAACGTAATCGAATTCTAACCTTCAGAAAAAAACATCTAGTAATTTGCCATTATGTGGTGACTGGCATTGGTAATTTCGAAATTCAAATTCTCGTAACAAATAAGAAACCGGTAACATAACAGCCTAATTTATAAATAGAGTCGACAGAACTTCACGCTTTTTGCAGTATTTATGTAAGAGCACATCAACTTCCTGTATCAGAGCTCCGTTGCGATCGATTCGTTATTACGGCGTTTTGTAACGGATCTAACGCTGCCGTTACGGAGAAAAAGGTAACAAGTTTATAAAAAGCTCATAGATTTTACTGTACTTTTCCTAGAGCTGGTAACTCGTAAAATTACGGCGTTACTTATGTAAGTTTATTCATTGGAATCTGATTTCACGCTCGGTCTGGTTTTGTGTAAGAATAGGATGTATTGATAGTGTGACGGTCCGATTATGTCACGATTGAGTGTAAATTTAATGTGGTCTAAATTAATGTTGCATCAGTCGTGTTTCTATCATTTAAAAATATTAATATGAATATGTGCTAGCTGATTTATATGGGATGGTCAGGCGAATTTTACGATTTACAGTAGGTACCTTGTTTTTTTCATTATGCTGTCACAGAGTCACCTGCTGACGACCTAATGTGGACGAACTCTTAATAAATCTAAAGTAACTAAGCAGAAACTTAGTGCGTAGATATGCAAGTTATACCTAGTTACCTACCAACCACTGATCTTCGGTTCATTTCTATATATTCATAGTCCAAAAACACAATTGAAGGGGAAAATGCCGAAGACCTCATCCGAAAAGTCACATTACCTTGCATTATTAAAACTTAAGGGCACTGCAATCTAATACGAGTATCCCGCATATATAACGGCCCAGATGTAGAAGATTCTAGTGTTTTTTAGGGTTCCGTAGTAAACAAGGAACCCTTATAGTTTCGCCATGTCCGTCCGTCCGTCCGACCCCCGTTTTTCTCAGTAACCGTTAATACTAGAAAGCTGTAATTTGGCATGAGTATACATATCAATGACGCCGACAAAACGGTAGAATAAAATCTTTAAAAAAATTTTTTTTCAGGGTACCTCCCCTACATGTAAAGTGGTGGTGCAATTTTTTTTTCTTCCAAACCCCATCGTGTGGGGTATCGTTGGACAGCTCTTTCAAAAATATTATAAGGTTTCTAAAAGCATTTTTTGATTAATTATTATTATTAATGGCGTGATATTAAGCTTTGAAGTGATAATTTTTGTTATGGTCAAGTGTCCCCCCCCCCCTGCCAGCTAAATGGTGGCTACTAGGCATGTGAAAAAAATCGTGGTAGTAGTATATACAATGAATTTAAAAGGAAAACTATCACAGCTAAGTAGACATTACTAGTTAACGAGTAATAGTCGAACTTCAGAAATGTACTTTGCAAAAGCAAACCTTCGTACAATTTCCGTTGATACCTTAGATAATGTTGGTAATTCTGTCAAAAACATAGTAAATATAAGTTTGCGAACTTTTTAGTCCACATAATGTAACGGGTGGACGACTACGGAACCCTACCTTGCGCGTGGCCCGACACGCACTTGGCCGGTTTTCTTATAATACTGGAGCGCTCCTTCATTGACTAACGTACTTATTGACGTCTTCGGGACCCGCCGCGTAGATTCCGAGTCTTTAATTTGCGGCTACAGAAAAGACATATTAGAGCCTAAATCAGTAAGACCCAAATTTCTAACTCGTCAAACAAATAATTTCATAATTCCAATACAACGCTGTATAGCTAAACAATTAAACATAATAGTGAATATTAACATGCCTGCACAGTGGTGGTCACGCGATCATCGCGGGCGCCGGGGCACAGGGGGAGAACCTTCCCACGGTCGACTTACCGATTGGCAAAGGGACCGATTTCGGAATCATACGTACCTACTTGTGCGAAGTCCGACTCGCACTTGGCCGGTTTTTTATGTCTTCTCTGTCTATTTTCTCAAACAGATAAAAGGTATTTATATTCCAGCGGGGTAATCACGTAACGATATGTACTACCGGTGGTACGTATTTAATGTCAGTTTTAGTATAGGATTTGACATTTAAATCTATCGTACTAACGGTCGAAAACGTTACGTGATTACCGCGCAGAATATTCAAAGTAGTACATGATATAATGAAGCTTATGCTATGTTATGTAGCGTAGGAACGTGTGAGTGTGAAACATCAGTTCACATATTCCTTTTCAAAATATCATCGACATTTCACCGGACAAAACTTACGAAAGTATTTCAAAATGTTTGTTAATCCTCAAGGTACTTCGGCTGATACAAATTGGAAACTTAATGCCCCGTGCAATGAAATCTCTACTTACTATTTTAACGAATTCAAACGGTTCCGGTTCGGTATAATAATAATTGCTGCAAAACAGACAGGATGTCCTGCATCGAATCGTGCGTACAACAACTATCATAAATGTACAGTTACCCAACCAAGTGTCAAGCGAAACTAAGTTCTATTACGAGGGGGTAAGCAATGTTTTATGCCAAACAGGTTACCCGCGTAGACGTTATATGCCAATCCTGAGCATCCCTTATAAGCGTGACGGGTCAAAATCGCGATTTTATTTATAACATTTACGACAGCTGGGGTTTGTCAAGACATAAAAAAATGTAAGAAAATCCCCTTCAGTTGGGACCACCCCTCGAACGGGTTCCATCGCATAAATCCCACGTTCGTTTTCTAAAGGTTTTAAAATGCGTATAAAATTATACAGGGCACTACGGCGGAATTTATTTATTCGGCTGGTCGCGAATTCGCAATGCGTGCACGTGTTTTTTAAAACATTTGCCCCAAGGATTTATGTGATCTATAGAACGGTTTTAAATGTGCCAATTAAATGTTGAACGACCCGTGGTTTTATTTACCTGTTGGAGTGTGAATGGCTTTGTAAATTACTGGTTTTATATATTTTGGTGGATAAACAGATCTCGAGATGTAGAGGGCGAGTTATCTATGTCATAAGACAAGCTTTTTCAAATATTATGAATTTCCTCTATTTAGTCACATAATAAACTTACAGTATCGTCACTAAGTCGTTTACAAAGTCTTTGATCAAGTACACTATACCCGGTTGACTAGTTCCCTGGCATAAGAAATGTACTACTTATGTCGTTTTACCTGAATTACAATGACAAAATATCATTTGATAAATAGCAAAAGAATATAATCTGTTAAATTGCAACTAATACTTTTTGTAGTGGGCATTCGTTATCTATCATGTTTTGTGAGGAACTGATTATATTAACACACACAAAAACTGTAAAATGCAGGCCTATTACCGAACAATCAGAAATGAAGTCACACAAAAAGTAATTCAATAACACTTGCCTCACTAATTCTTAATTACCCAACAATCGCTTACAAAACCAATATGACAATACCATAACAAAATAAAAATATCAATATCTAAAGTAATCGTCTTATGATAATCAGCCATAATAGAGCCATATTGAATGAGGCTTCAGTTTCCAGTGATACAATGACGATGTTTTTACAATAGCGGTTTGAAAAGACTCTGTTTTATGTACAAACGCGCGGGCAAGTGTTATTGAGTCAATGAACCTTCGATAATAGTTTGTGATGATTTAATTGGCTACAGCAATCGTGATGGCGTATTGTCTATGTATACAATTTATTAATGACACAATTCATTGCGAAATTGAGTTGAACTGAATTACGCGTTTTACGTTGCAGCTAAACATTGTTCATGTTACCATGTAGCACGAGAAAAATGTACACAATTCAACGTAACTATTTAACACGCAAATGTTAGCATTTCCATTTATGCAAAAATCATACAAACATGTAAAGTGTTAATGCAATTCGACTTGTGTTGACTACGACATTATGGGTACAGAATATTGTATAGAAGTCAAATTTTATTGAATTTTTACACGATTTAAACGCAGGCACGCGTTGATCCATTCATCCTAACTGTATTGACATTCAATTTCAATAACATTCAGGAAATGACATTCCAATGAAAACAGCCCCAAACTAAACATCCACAAAAGCCGGAATCCCAACTTTTATCACCAGTCATTATCATTTTAATTCGCATAAAAACTTGCATTACAAAGCAAATCGTTCAAACATCTTTTCCGACTTCACATTCGGGTACATTACGTCGTTTCAAACTCAACTTTATTTGTAAGCGATTAAAGATTAAATTACGTCAATAAGTTCGTTATGATTGGAGTAAACGGAAATTATACCTCAATTTGAATATCATGAATGTCCCAACACCTTTGTGGCCGCCTGTACTGAAATACAAAGGTCATCGACCGCTATTATAAAACGATGATACATATGAATGGCGTCAGGTGTAATAAAATTTTTGCATATCTATTCGAATTGTCATATTAATGTGTAAACGACTTGGGAGCAATTGACTTGGATGCCGACACGAGGGCTCGTGCCTTATAGTCATTTACATAAACCTTAATTTATTTTATCACTTATTGATATAAGATATTGAGTGCCGCATTGATATTGTAATAGACGAGCGTTGTGATCGCTTGTTAAGGTTCACAAAAGCTATTCTGTGACCGTGTTGAAATAACTTACCGTGAAACGAATAAATGGTAACGATATTATACTCTTTAAGAGGATTTCTAGAAAAGTGTGTACTAATTAAGAACGTCGTCAAATGGGAAGTATAATGGACATGATACGTGACAGGGTTATTTATTTGTATAAGATGGACAACTCAGGTGGTCCAATCGGTTAGTTAATCTTAGCCTATGACGTATTCAATTGAAAAACCGGCCAAGTGCGTGTCGGGCCACGCGCAAGGTAGGGTTCCGTAGTCATCTACCCGTTACATTACGTGGACTAAAAAGTTCGTGGTGGACAGACGAACGGACGGACGGACATGGCGAAACTATAAGGGTTCCTTGTTTACTACGGAACCCTAAAAATGGATTTGGTCCTCTGGCTGAGTTCCCACATCAGAAGACAATCTAACTTATTTGTTATCATATTTTGAATGCTGTGCTGTTGTTATTATTGTTATGCCGCAGCATAACTGTTAAAGAAAACAACTAAACTAGAATAATTTTAGTACTCGGATATCTGTTGTGTTGCAGCTTGCTGGATAAAACCCACTGGTATATCATTGTGACAGGCACGAATAATAGTTTGGGCGAAGAATATTAATAAACCCAAGTAAAACCGAACCGAAACCGATAACCGAATATTAGTAAATCGAAGGGGCAGTTGATGATGAAACTGTAAATTAGCGGCCCGCGACATAACTAAATTATAATGTATATAATAAAGCTGAAGAGGGATGGAAGAGGGTCAAAAATCTGTACAAGGAAGATATTCGAAAAAGTTGGCTGGGGATACTTAAAATCGATAACAGAACACGTTCCAACAGTTTTTAGAATTTTTGTCTGTTTATTTGAACGCGCATCACATGAAAACGGCTGAACGTATTTTGATGCAAGCTTTACTAATCTGTCGAGAAAATCCTCGGCCAGTTTGAAGGCTATAAAAATCATACAGATTGGGGACGAAAGGGGTGAAAAGAGGGGTTGAAATTTGTATGGGAAGTCCTTCAATTCGTGATTTGAAAGTTTAAAAATTGGTAAGCATATACTTGGCAGCAAATTAAAACGAACCTAATTTCCGGGGCTGATTTCCCTATATTTATCGCAGGCGCAATTGATTCGGGCGAGAGCTTCACTTAAGTACGAAAAGACATCAACGGGTCGTCTTTCCTTACTAAATGTGGTCATTTTATAATTATAATGTAATCAATCAATATACGGGGAGATGAACTTCTATGGTATGATACCTTTATGGTCTTCAAACCTTACATCTCTATTTCCCTCCCCCTGACGATTTATGTGTATGTCCCTACTGCTGTTAAAGGAAAACATGTTACTGGGACACACTGTCATGTTAAAAAATATGCTATCTCTTCTCGGAAATCAAAAATCTGCTTGTAACCCAATGTCGACATAGTAATGGCTGTTCTCAAATTACGGGAATTTATTATCATTCATTCAGACCCCGTGTTATGGTCACGTTTATCACGTGATAAACTTAAAACTCATTTACCTATTTATTGCACACATACCTAATAAACGACGCAATGGAGTAACAAAGTAACGATGCTTCGATGCTTTAATTTGTCGTTTATCACGTGATAGACTATCTAGATTACATAAAAAAAAATCATTAATTAATTACATCAGTCATTAATTTTCATTATTTCAATGTGACATATGGACCATACGGTTAGATTAATCAGGGTGATCACCGCGCGATGTCCGGCCTCGGCGTAACGCTATACTGTACCGCGCATGCGTATTGCGCACACGAAGGGGAGACTGGGGACAAGACGACTTTAATGATTATTACGGATTACTGAAAAAAATGGTATTTTAATTTTGTTTGGGATGTACCCAAATATGCACGATGTACTTATAAATTTTATCTCAAAATTAGACGTAAATGTAAACTGTCCTTTTCATTAAATATTGTTTTAATGAGTGGAGATTACGAACGTTTTGAAGCGGGAATATGGTTAAGAGGACTTACAAGTTTTAAAATAAAATATTGTGATTTCAAATTTTGACAAAAGTATTAATAATACCAATAAGCGAGTTGGCTATATGTTGAAAGTCCAGTGCCACCTCTCTACCCCCCAGCTCTCTGACAGGTGTTGCCCCTAGGCCATTTTTTAATGTCGCTGTTTAATAGGGGCCCATCGAGCAGAGAGCAAGTCACCGTCTGCCGGAATTAAAATGCGAGACTGTTTTATTAGGCAGGCGTCCGATGTCTCAACCAATAGCCCGGCCATTAGTCCATCATCTTCACCTAATAACACGGTTTATTTAGATTCCATCCACCAACAATAGTCCCTATACACCCTGGCGGGTGCTGTCTCTGTGTGCGTCCCATGACACGGGCAGGGACAGCATCCGCTCGGTGTATCCCTTGCATTTCATTAAATTGTCAAAAGGGCCTCTACGTGTTGGCTATGTGGTACTCGTTGGCATTTCGGTGCCTCGGTACTTCGGCTCCGCGCACGCCTTCCAAAGGTCCGGGACACCATTGTCCCGTGAACGGGAAAGACATACCAATAAAAGTAATTAATGGCTACGTTTTATTTTTATTTTAGGTACTTACTCAACTTCTTCGTCACTTCACTACATCCACTTTATGAACTTTATTAGGACTTTATTATTTAGTTTACGTCAAATCGATGAGATGTAAACTTTGGATATATATCTATAGTTTCTGTCAATCGTCACATAGGTAGTGTCAGACAACGCTGTACGAAGCCGAAATTATGTGTAATACCTACCGCCGGGTACTCTTTATGAATGAATCTAGGCACCACGTATGCCGCGATTCCCGGTCGCGCTCGGCAGCGCGTGCAACCGCGCGCGCGCAGGAAGGCGCGTCTCATCTCGCGCAGGATGCGGCGCGGACAGCCGATACACGCCACCCGTCACAGCGAGAACGCACTAACTACGTTAGGGAGTCGTAGGCTGTTGCGGCGTTTCTTATTCAGTCGGTAGCACGTGACCTTTCTAGCGCGAGCAATGACATCTAGCCGTGTCATGTTATAGTGTTGTTTATCGACGTACCTAGATGAGTACTTAAAGCATCCCTCGTTTCACCATAAGCGAGTTAATGCGAGAGATTAAAGCTACTTTTTTTTATCTTAACATTAGCTACAATTCCATACTCGTACCAGTTAAAGATAACTGAGATTTGGCGGAAAGCAGCGGCATTATTGAATAGGTAATAATCATATAACTTTGGATTCCAAATTGTTTTGGCATTTGACAGTTCTGAGACAATTAGTGTCCGAAGCGGATAATAATTTTCGATTTGAAACGAATATGCTGCTCTATTGTGATTCTGTCAGAGGAAAGCATTCATTTATGAATGACGGTATGTGGACGGGATCAAAACTGACAATGACATTATTTTTGTCAATTTTGTTTGAGTTACTGCGTCGGGGCCGCGATTCCATCGTCGGTATTTCATTCGCGATATTTTATAGAGAAGGTTATATCCCCGAATTGCTGTCCTTATCTTTCGTAATCAGTATGACATAACTTTTTTAACCGACCGACTTCAAATTGTGTTTCATAACCTTCTCCAGAATGTAACAAATGCTTTTCTGAAAACCGCTTCAAAATCGGTTCAGCCAAACGCGAGGCAATCGCGGACAGACATACTTACATACATACATGTAAAACTGAGAACCTCCTTTTTTTGAAGTCGGCTAATGAATGTCACCTTCCTCAAACATCGCGGTTGGAATACCGTCCCAGGGGGCCGATTTTTGAGTTTCGAACGCTCGAATTCAAAAGCGAGTGGTAGAAAATAGTCACACGCGGCAAATTGTCACGATTATTGTCGCGTGAACCTAATAAGAGCTATTTTTGAGAGTCACCACTCGAAATCGATATTTTGCATATTGTTAGTTACAAAAAAGGACAGTAATAATTGTAATATTTAATTGCACCAAAATACGTGACGAAATGACTAGTCTCGTCATTCCGCTTCTTTACAACTGACACGGTTGGTGGCCGAACTAAACAAACAATGCGTGTTCGAATTCTTATTATACAATAATAGTACACTACTGCAGAGGCCGTGAAGTATTGCTGACTAGAGACAGTTTTTTTTTTTTTTTTTTTTTTTTTTTTTTTTTTTTTTTTTTTCCGACTAATTCAGGGATAACGTTTTCAAATTTTATATTTATTTTGAATTACAATGACGATTTTACGCAATGCCATTTGAACAAGCCATGTAGGTATAGCCGCACATAAATATACCTACTAGACAGACATGGTAGTTTTTTTTTAAATGTTTGACAAAATTTATATTATTAGCGTAATAATAAATTCAAGTAGAAAGTAAATATATTCGGGATGAATTACTTAGTGGGTACTAAATTCTACTGATAGAATTGAATACGAGTGGTCAGTACCACTCGACTTCGAATTTTCTATCGCTCGAATGTCAAAAATAGCATGTCATCGTTTTTTGTCAGATCTCGAGTGAAAAGTCGACCGTTCGAAACTCAAAAATCGGTCCCCAGGTCCCTAATTTTCTTTGACGTCTCTGTCACTCTGATTTTGGAAGACATACTATGTAATGCCGTAATGTGGCCGCGGGGATACTATGTAATGCCGGACATATCAAATTATAAATCTCGAATCGGGCCTCAGTGAACTGTAACTTACACCTAGGGTGACACCACCAATTATGGACACTTTAAGCACAAGCACCAATAATGGACACTTCAACCCTTATTCAAAGATCATACGGATTTAAATTGATAGTTCTATAAAAAATGACTGACTTGGATTTTTTTACATAAGAGTTAATGTATATCATTGGGCCTTGTCCATTACTGGTGGTGTCACCCTACTCGTATTTAGCACGCATAGGTACTATAAATAGAATTATATATACTATTAATACTTATAAAACCAATAGTTGCGTTTTTAGCATACATATTATAGGTACTACGTAGTACGTAGGCCAAGATGATCAACAGGCTCTCTTTAGTTTACATGTCCTATTAATTTTAAGTAAATGCAAAAAAAAATAAGAACTAAATCGGATTTGTTATGAAGTAGGTAAAATAGGAAAAAAACTAGATATGATCCACAATTACATAATTAGCGCATTGTTTTTGCCTTCCGTCACTGCCGGATGTGTCACGAAGCTTCCGACACGTGACGCACGCCGGGAGCGTCACGGTGACGCACGCTGGGAGAGTCACGGTGATGCACTTGCAGTTTTGACGATTCTCTGGCGTTGGGTAACGAACGCTGGAGGACATTTATATAGTATAAACTGAGAAGTTATTACTTACGTAAGTAATAGCGGGGTGCTTTTTTCCCACCTAATGAATTTATATAAAATCGGTAAGGTGATGTATTTTTTGTTATGGATTCACAGTTTCAGACCTTTTCTAATGCGAGGGTGAGAGAGACGATGGTGTGTTTGCTACTATGTAAAATATTGAGAATCATTTATATATTATTTCTTTTTATACAACGACGGTGGCAAACAAGCGTACGGTCCACCTGCCGGTAAGCGGACTCCGCAGCCTATAGACGCTCGCAACTCCAAAATAGTCACGCGGTCGCGGTAGGGTCGGCAAAATAGTCCCTGCAGGCGCCTCTACTCTGGAGTCATCCGGAGCATGGCACTTTACGGGGCGCCTGTGTGGATGGATGCCCTCACCCCGAAAAACAAGGCCCTATTAAGGCGACCACAAAGGGTTATTAGCGTTAGGGCGTGCAGGGGGTACCGCACGGTATCTTGGGCGGCAGCCACCCTGCTGGCCGGTGACCCACCTTGGGAACTACAGGCAGAGGTCTTGACCGAGGTATATCGATACCGTGCGGAACTCAGGACTAGGGGAGAACTCCCTAACCAACGGGAGGTAGAAGGGTTTCGGGACGCAGCCATGAATGCCCTTCTCCCGAGATGGAGGGCAGATCTGCAGTTGTCTGCGGCCGGCAGACTAACTGTAGGGGCAATTTTGCCTAGTTTCGAAAGGTGGGTCGACCGCAGACACGGCCCACTTGATTTCCACCTCGTGCAAGTCCTCACTGGCCACGGGTGCTTTGGGGAGTACTTGCACCGAGTTGCCGGTCGTGAAGAAAGTCCCCGCTGTCATTGGTGTGGCGCAGCAGTAGACGATGTGCGCCACACATTGGAGGTGTGCATGGCGTGGGGGCCACAGCGGTATGATTTGGCCGCTATAGTAGGTGGTGATCTCTCGCTGCCGACCATTGTGTCCAAAATGCTCGATAGCGAGAGGTCCTGGGAAGCAATGGCCTCCTTCTGCAAGTCCGTAATGGCTCAGAAGGAGGCTGCGGAAAGAGAGCGGGAGAATGACCCATCCGCTCCCCATATCCGCAGGAGAAGAGCGGGGCGCGCACGTCGGCGCTACGCGCATTTGCTCCCCCCGCCGTAGTGGACCGGGTGGTAGGGTCGGGGGACTCTAGCCATCTATTTTGTCCACGGGATAGGAGCGCCCTGAAATTGTCCTGGGCGCTCCCTTTGGCCAGGCCAGCATAAAGCGGGCGAGTCGCGAGGGTCAAAGTTGAATGCGCCAAGCGAACCTTTGGCCCTCCCTGGAAGCGATGTCGTCGGACAATCGTTGGGGGTTTAGTGGGTAGTCTGAGCCTTCTGCCCAGGAGTCCCACACACCCGCCCGGTCCCCCTTCGTCCGGGCGGACGGTGCGTAAAAGCATTCCCCCAACGTAAAAAAAAAAAAAAAAGGGTCGGCAAAATAGTGCGCGTTCCCGACCATTAAAATCTTAGGATTCACTGTGTACTATTAAGTACACTGTTTCTATGTTGAGTGTATATAAATTCGTGTTTGTGCTTGGGCGACATCCGACACTGCACCGCGCCGCCAAACGCTCCGCTTCCCCATAAACTCTGCTTTAGTGCAGTCTATGTATCCTTACGTGCCCTATCATGTAAATAAACTCTTCTTGAAGACATTAATTATTATCATCCTTTTCTCTAAGATTACACAATAATCATCACTTGAAATGTTGTTGTATACTTAAAGAAGCTCACAAAAAGTATTGTAATCCTAGACAAAAGTGTGATAATGATTAAAGTGCTACAACGAGAAATTTAGAAACTTTGAAAAGCTGTCCTGCCCAGACTACCACACAATAGGGGCTGATTTTCAGATATATGATTCTTGACTATATAATTGTGGTACTGACAATAGCCCAAACATGATTGCTTAAAATTTTCTTGATAGAAAAAAAATCCAAAGTTGAGTCTATATTTTCCTTTTTTTACTCAGCCTACTAAAACAATGCATTATTAAAAGACACGATTAAGTTAATATGATGGTATTTTACCTCATCTTAACTCTTTCAAGAGGAAATTTAATAAACCTGCACACAGTCAGATTTGTCGCATCATGTGTTGCATCCCGTTTTGTCGTGAGCGAAAAATATAAGGGCGTCTCTTTCAATCGATATATCGCCTTAACGGCTTCAATAGCTTGTTTACATAATATGACACGTAAAGATGAATAGCCTGTAGGTATATGTAAAGTGTATATACATATAATTTGGCACGACATACTCACATTATGTCTCTGGTCTGGTGCGCGCGGATGCTGCGCGGGCGCGGCCGGAAGCGGAAGTCACGGGTGCGCTGCAAACATGGCCGCCGTTAGATCACCGGGTTGGGTTAATTGAGTGATAAGTTGGGTCGGTGTATGGGAATACTTATAATCAAAAGAGGGTAGGTATACCTAGACCGTTTAGTCAAAGAAGACGCGCCGCATGCAATGGGCACAAAACAACACACACCAGTACGCAATCCTCAGGATGTACACAATTTGTGATATCTCTTGACATCGCTGATTTGTGATATTTCGATGATGTCACAAATTGTATAATCTATACTCCATCTGTGCGCCTAAAATGAAACACGGTTTGACGCGTTGTAGGGAATATATGTAAGAAAATTAATTCATTCTGCGTAAATTACTCAGTGAAGTGTATACGGGTGTCAGCTTTTAGGTTACTTCGCTTATTTATTTATTTATTAGGTCTCACAAAACTGACGGAACACTTTGGATGTGTGATTAAAACAAAGGTGGTGGGTCGCTTGTAGGTGTAGAGTGTGGTTGGTTGTTGAGAATGGATGAAGAGGTAAAGTAATCAGTAAACCTATGCTGTTTAAAACAGATGACAGTTTTTTAAGGTTTGACCCAGCACACTAGTGACCGTACTTTCGTTCCGTGGGCGTGACATTACGGCGTGACCCCGCGGCGTGACCCGACGCCGGGCCGTGTAATCCGGCAAATCGCCGTGCGCGCGTCTCCCGTGCTTTACGGACGGGGCCCTTTACAGCCGGCGATTTTTGGAAACAGCGGTAAGTAATTAATGGGAAACGGTATAGTTGAGAGGGCAGTTTTGTAACTGATCTATTCATAAATTGCTCGTAAGCTTATGCACATGCAAAGTTGCAATGTGCACAAGTTTTAACAGCACAGCTACTTCAGGGGATGCCTCGATTTTTAAAACACACCCCTAGTGTAAGAGACATGCCTTTGCGAAAACGAGATGCAACTCTCATCGGGAATGCCTTTTTTGAACAAATTTCGATAACCATATGTCTTTATAAAGTTTTATTCATGTTTCCTCTTATGAGAAGTTAGATCAAGTAAACTATTTTAATTAATTCATCAATAATTTTAACTTGATTCTGACGTTTAATAATGAATTGTTTTAGTTGACGAGTAAAAAAGAAAAATGTAGACTCATCAACTATGGTTTTTTTCTATCTAGAACTCTCTCTAATCAGAGAAACAATCAAAAAGTCACGAATAATTCCATGTCTGGTCAGAACGGCGTTTCAAAAATATTAAAATCTCACTTCAGTAAGGTTCCAAACAGCAGTGCAATTTCTTAATACGCGAAATTCTGTAAAAGGGATTTGGGCTAATTATTTCAGCATCAATTGCTGATTCTTATTGTTACTGGCCCTCCAAGGACATAGTTGTATTTTAATATTTTCAAACTGAAAATTCGTCACATCACTGTTGCAGTTTCAGTAACGCGTGAATATTAACAAGCCTTTGTCGTCACAAAATTGACCAACCCGTGAAGTGTAAAAGGTCGTTAACACTCGATGTGTCCACTCGCACGCTCCTAATCGAAGAGAGAATTAAGGAGCTGCGCTGCGCCGGAGTTCCGCGACAATTACCGCTGCTAATGCCACTGCATACAACTAAAATGTCTTATCTCATGGAATGTCATGGTGACATATTAGCTTTCGGTTTTTGTAACGGCAAAATGAGACTATTGAGACCATTAATTGCGTAGTCAAAACAACATATGCAATGAAGAAATCTGAATGCACATAAGACCGTTATGCTACACATGGTCATATGCGGGCGTTAGGGAAAATGCATTATGGTGAAGGAAAGTCGACCAAAAAGTTGGAAAGATATTAAAGGGAAGCCGTCGCGTTAAGTCGTTTAATAGTCAAACTTGCGGCATTATTCTAAATGCGAAAGTTTAACAGTTTGTTACTTAATCACGTAAAAACGGTTCAACGGATTATGATGAAACTTGCGGGGCTAGCACAACTGCCGCTGTGACGCGACGTGAGTAGAGAAAAATCTACCCTCCTCGTATAGTTCGAGCGAATCGCTGAGTCGCGCGAGATCAGACTTGGCAGCAAGTTGTGCTAGACTTGGTATACAAAGAGTTTATAGTTAAAATTAACATATATGATGGTTTTTATGGCAAAAATCAATCGAAGGGATGAAATAGGGAGTGGAAGTGGCAAAAGCTAGTACTGCCCCTCTAGCACAACATGCATTCCGTATCTACTCGCGCGCGAGATAAGCTACCTGTCACTTTTTGACAGCATTAATCAGACAGTGACAGGTAGCCTATCTCGCGCGCGAGTAGAGACGAGATGCATGTTATGCTAGCCCCTCTGGCCTATAATGAATGCTAAAGTTTATATGTTTAGATGTTCTATACTCAATCATACCAATACATATTGAAATATAATAAACGGGTCACTTACGTCTGTATCGTCGAATATCGCTATACCGACATGTCGAGCGATATTCGACGATACAGACGTGATTGACCCGTTTATTATATTTCAATATGTCTGAGACTCACGGAAGTTTTCTATTTAAAATTGCATACCAATACAGCTAAACGAATAATGATTAAACTTGGTATAAAAAGAGTCTATAGAAGTCTAGTCTATAAACTGATTACGAGTAAAGGATACTTTTTACCACGAAAACCATTCCTCGGAAGTTTACGGGCCAACGCTAGTTAGGTATAGGTAATATGTATAAAGTCTTTCCATGGCCATTTGATCAGGATTTCCGTGCAATAGTACCTACCTGAACTGAGTTACACTAATACACATCTACCTATATTGCGTTTTCCATTACTACTAATTTAGTATTAGGTACCTATGTTTTTGGTCATCGAGAAGTCCTGAGAACCCAATTTACGTCACGAATAAGCAATAAAATCCATCTTCTAAAAAAAAATCTGCACGCAGATTTAAGCACCAATTTCTTTTCCCAGAAACATTTGACAATTGACAGTCGTGAAAAGCCATTTCTCCGTGGTGAGAGGTGAAGAGGGGAGCGGAGGTTGGGAAAGTGTGCTCACGCGTCGCCGGCGCACGATCGCTTTGTTCCTTCGTCACCTTTCCACTCCACGACCGCTGGTCATTTTGCTACCTATTAGGAAAATATTAACGCTATGGTCAAGCTTTGGTTCTTGTTCATTGGGTAAATGGGAAGTAGTATCAGTGTATACGGGTATGTGTACGTTCGTCATTGTTCTGTGGTTAAAAATCGTAATTCACCAAGTGAAGTGACTTTTGCATATCATTTAAACCTGACGGTGGGCTATACAACTCGCTGCTAAGTCGCGTCGTATGTGCGACTCAGTGATTCCCGTCTCACTCACATTATGCGAGTTTTAAAAAGTATACACTTTCCTCCTTTCGCGTCACAGTGTAGGAGCTATGCATGCGGTAAAAACTCATGCGATATTCCGTCAAATATTTGGATTTACATTATTAATCATTATCATTTATTAGATACAATATCTGGGATTCTGGGCGACCGGATTCTGGCTTTGCTCGGCGTTATCCCAGTCATGAGAACTATCTAGATCGATTGCTCGCCCCCGAAAACCCCCACAATCCCCACATAGCCAATTTCATCAAAATCGTTAGAGCCGTTTCCCAGATCCCCGAAATAAATATATACAAGAATTGCTCGTTTAAAGATATAAGATGTTGCCTAAATTATGTATATAGGCTTAAAGGAAGACCAGCGCCGGCTGCAATGCCGGCATTATGCTGAGTTGGGTCCACTTCGTGACACGGTTTTATAGTGTAATGTGTTTGTCCTTTTTATCACGAATAAACATTTTGAACGTTTTTTTTAAAGCTTGAAAATAATTTAAATTAAAAAATAATTACGTGCTAGTTTTCATCGAACCAAAATTCCGGCACAGAGCTGTCCGAAACCGTGAATAATAATCCACTAAAAATCTGATATAAAAACATGTAGGATAATTACTGGTGGGGAGCGGTCCCCATGAGGGCCGCACCCATGAAGTACGCAGTTTACTACCAACATTCAAAGGGGAATAAACAAGGTACTTGCGGGCTGCTTGTGTCATGGAAGCGAGTTTGTGCAAGCATTCACAGATTTGGATGGGGTAGCGCACGAGTACAGTCGAGAACGAAATCTAATTTGGCTTTGGTCGAAAATGCGGCCTAATTTGACGAGTACTTAAATATTTATGTGAGCATAATGGAATTTTTAAGTGTTAAACATTGAAGCGGAATGAAATTAATTTTGTTGCCAAGCCAATTAGTACTTTTTCGTGATAATTAATTAATGAGGTCACATGATTTAGGGTCATTAATAACTATGTATGTATACATACCTATGTAAACAAAATTGTTGATATCACATTATGAATTGTTTGGTTAGGTTTTCCAGAGAAAAATAAAAAAAATACCTTCGAAGGCTGATAGACCAGCTCATGACTCACCAGAATAACGTAACATGACCTTAGTAAAAAATCTTTAGTTTTCGAGATATACACCACACTAACCTGGGTGTGGGTAGTACTTTAAAAAAAATCTCATAGTAAAATACTCAAATATCTCGAAAACTAAAGATTTTTTACTAAGGTCATGTTACGTTATTTTGGTGAGTCATGAGCTGGTCTATCATATCAGCCTTCGAAGGGACGACGTCGACTTCTAGGACCTGTATATACGTCCTACTGCTGGGCACAGGCCTCCCCTCATAGTTTTGTGGGACAAACACCAACTGTAAAATTGTACCTTTTTATAATAATAAATAAATAATGAGGGTAGTAGTTATTTACTTAAATATATTTCTCACAAACATTATTCTTTGCGTAGGTATATGTAAGTACCTTTTATTTGCAGGCACTGAAACACTTATAAAACTACGTTACGACGGGTCTTCTGAAAATACGATAATCTTAGTGAAAAATTAAAAAGCTCGTACTATGACTTACTTGTACTATTAAAACTTTAAACTATGATGTCGGAATTTCATAATAAAAAAATAGCAATCAAAAATGTAAAGCTAAATGTCGGTGGTAACTGCGCGCGTCTGTACTTCACACGCGGAGGGGAGCGCACACCTGGCCGCGCAGCTGCGAGCGAATCTCACGCGCAGCTTCCTCGGCCCTGCGTCTGCGCATGTGTGCTATGTGCGCGCGTCGCTTATGTGTTCATATTTGCGGTTTGATTGAGGTGATTTTCTCGATTTTGGTATTTTTATGCCATGGATATGATATTAAATATTTTCCCTGTATTTATAATGAAAATTACAAGTACTTATATGGAAGAGGAAGGATTTTGAAATAACAAGGGTTATTATAGAATTAATATGCTACTCGTTTTGAATGCCATAATTTTATTAATGCATATGTAAGTGCGGATTGTTTTCATTGTCTTGATTTGGCGTAAGTACTACTACTACTACTACTACTTGTACAGCAATCATATATTAAGCAACCTTTTTAGAATCAGAGGAAAATAGCTTACTATCAGCTGGTAATATTTAAACGCACGGACGTTTGCAATAAGCAGGGTGATCCATGCATGTGCACTAAAAATATTTTTTCCTTGTTTGACGAACCTCATACAATCTCACAGTATGAGGTTCGTCAAACAAGGAAAAAATATTTTTAGAGCATATGCATGGCTGGAAACATCTGCGAAGGAAGGAAGGATTCCACAACCGGAGCGATCGAGAAGAAAGTCCATTTAAATACGTGGCTATTTAGGTTAAGGAATGATGATGATGAACATGTGTGGAAGGAATGGGTTTGTACCTAGTATTATAGATTGCTTTTACTAGGTACAGCCTACAGTCACCACTATTTATATCTGCAAAAAAGCGTACATAAATATCTGGCTCATCCTAACGGCCACAAAATTAGAGGCGTACGTAGGTATACAATTATACATGGGCCTTGTTGTGACGGATATGCTGGTGGCTGTACTCACAAACGGACTTTCATTTGTATGGAACCATGGTCACCAAGATAATACTATCAGCAACCAAAATAGAGGTTCTAAAATGTTTGAAGTGCCTTAATAATAGGCCTACTCTAGCTAATTTAAACTTAAGCGTCAAATCTAAAGAATCACAAGAATAAACCAAAATACATAGTTGAAACCAGGTTGAAACGCTTTCAAAAGCTTTTTATTTAACTTTTATATGATTATCAACAACAAGATAACAAGACTAGAATAACAATTAAAAACTTCTGTTCATGATACGGAATGCAAACGATTGCCATTCGTTTCATTCATTCAATGAATGGGTAAACACATTCCTCGATCACTGAATGGAATCGCAACAGGTTACATTATCACAGCGTTTGCCACAAAACCGTACGATCTAATAGCTTCATGAATGGAGGATTCCTAAAAAACGCTTCTTGCATGTTGTATTGTTTGTATACAAAGACAGGCGCCGTTTCAACAAAGCATGTTGTACAAGTGTACAATTCATGCGATAGTTCTTTATGAAACGTCCAATTTCTCTTGGGCTCTGTAGCTTGTAATGATTTGACCTTCATTGTAGCGAGTACGCGCAGCGTCGAAGGTCTCGTTTGAATGGTTAGGATCTTAAAGCGTGATATTGTTGTAATATCAATAGTCGCGAACTTTTTGTGCGCGGAGTACTTTTGTCTGTTAACAGATTAATGTAATTATTAGCGAAACATTCGGTCAGTAGTATAATGGAACGTAATTATGTTGTAATTGATACGGTCATGGGTTTAAACAATGCGTTATGTTTACTCGTGCTGACCTGTGCGTTTATTGATATAATTCTTTTGTTAAGGCTTTGTGGATTGATTTAATTAATTAAGGACTGTGGTATTAATGTCTCATAATGAAGCTTGTTGCTTTGATTTATTACGTACTTCATTTAAGTAAGCCTCGCCTCACAAATGATAATAATTCCTAATAAATCCTGCGAGATAAAATATATTGACCTACCTATATATAACTGTCAGATAATTATTGAATAAAATAGTAGTACATCAGACTGTTTAATACAAATAACAAGCTTCTCGTTGAAGATGTTTGCTGACAAAGTCACATTTTTTTACTATCCGCGGTTTATAAGTTATTAAAATACCTACTTATAATTAAACGGGTCATTCACGTCTTTAAAGTCGAGTTGAGTGCCTGTTTCATTATATTTGTATGTCTGAAACTCACTCACGATCATGATCTTAAAAAACTGTCCTTTGTACGCTCTACCGGCCAAACGGATTTTCGCCACATATCCGTTATATACTCGGCCGGGTGTTTCGGGTTTTTTGCTTCAGCAGGGGCGGGGCGGCTCCGGTTACTGAAAGTCTACGGCTGCACGTGCACGTGACGTCATCCAAGATGGCGGACGTAGCGTAAATAATGTAAGTCGATGTGCTGATGACATTGAGAAGTAAGTATGATGAGTAGGTACCTAATGCATCTGTGTTGGCTTGGATTGTTGTTGGTTGGGTTGGAGGACAATATTACCTGGGTAAGTTTTGTTCTACCCTGTATATTTTCATAATAATATGGTATGTCAATACAATCTTGTATTCTATACAAAAAAACTGCCTACGGTAACTTTGTCAAGATCGTAGCATTTTACGATTATGGATGCATGTCGTTATGATATTACTGAGATTATTTTTTATTCCAAGACTTTGTTTGAGTCAGGGACATTATAATACCAATATTTAAAGTTAAAATAATACAGTAATCATTTCTTTGCCTAAATCGAAGGTTAATTTCCACGCAACCAAACCCATAACTATAAAAAGGTAAAAAGAGTGTATGTGTGTGCTTAATAAAACTAGTTAAGTGCCTTTTTCTTAACGAATAGAAACGTGGGTTCCCAATCCCACGGAAGTGGGTCCTCAACCCGATCTAAGGCCTAAC
This sequence comes from Cenopis cana, assembly GCA_951800055.1. Classification (NCBI taxonomy): domain Eukaryota; kingdom Metazoa; phylum Arthropoda; class Insecta; order Lepidoptera; family Tortricidae; genus Cenopis; species Cenopis cana. Next base: position 6,614,486 of record OX637477.1, on the reverse strand, counting down.
CTCGCTTTAACAAGAGTTAACGTTTTTTGACCCATCCCTTTTCAATTAGGTAGGAAGTAAACGATTATTTTGTTAGGATTAAAGAACGGATGTGATCAAACCAGGTACACGTACGTATTTGGTTTCAATTTGATCTAGAAACGTCATATATAAATGACACAAGCTAAAGTTTATACGACCTTCTGACTTTAAGTAGCAGTAATTTGTACTCCACAAACGGATTCCAGTCAGTTCATAAACAGTATTTACTTTTGAGATTCGAGAAAAAGTAGTAAGTAGCTGTTATAAAATATTTGATTGTGAATTTCTTTGTCGTTTTTATCCGATTAGCATTCCGTTAACTATTTTACAATGACACGATAAGTTTATTCAGCATAATCCATAAGAATTCGAAGAAGTTACTTATTTATCACATAGTTACCTACAACGTTATTTATAAAAAAAACCATGATTAGATAAACAAGTATTTGTACATACATACATAATAAATCTTTTTAAGGTATTGATACGAGTATGCTGTACCCTACGGATATATTTTATTAAAGTCAACCTCCAAGGATAAGGAAAACCTACCATCACCGGACGAAAACGCAGCGTCATCGTCGCGGGCGCACTTTGATGCGCGCCGACATCGGCATCGCCCGATAGCCGACAAAACGACAACCAAGCTATCACCTGGACAGGCTGGCTTAAGGTATGGGAGGAATCCTTGATGCACTGCGCTACGATTTCTTATTTAAAACAAATACGATAGTTTTCTTGATCAAATGATAACAATTGCAATAAATTGAGTCTTAAAAAAATACTCTCGTCTTTAAATAGGGTCAAGCAAGCAAAGTTTGACAAGGAAAAATCATGTAGTATTAATATTACAAATACGTATTTGTATCTACACGTGTTGGTTTGTCTATCGTTTGGTTCCTATTCTCCACTCAATTGCTCAAAGGTTAACTGTAAGAGATCCGTTACAGTGATAAGTTAATCCTTTGTACATGCATAATACAATACTAATACTCATTATTGTACACCTCACACAAAATGAATCAGTTACATGAAACAACATAATCAGTTTTGTCTATATATATTTTTTCCTTGTCTTGTGTGACAATAAAGTATTTACATACATTCATTACATGTTCTGATTTCATCGCCACGTTTTTAAAAACATTGCAAAAGTAAAGGTCAGCACACACAAAATAAATACATACTGGAACATGTAAAAACTTCTTGCTGGAATTTCCCTGGTAAAGTTTTTACAAAACGTTACACAGCGGGACATCGGTGACACTCGAAATGACAGACACTAACACAGTTTGTAGAAGTTCCTAATTAAATAATTTAACGTATCAATGCGTACAGTACCTACCTAACATGAAAGTCTTCAACCTTTTTATGGCTCTTATCCTCCAAGCTCACATTTATTGTTCTAAAACATTTGATATCCCAACGCCGCTAAGAGCCCGTTACTTAGAGATTGTGGTAAAAAACGACGACGTTCGATACTTGCGAGTCGATGGTGTGAATTGACCGCTAAGATGAGTAAGCTTGCCTGATAAAAAACTGGACGAATCCAGTAATTGGTTGGTTAAGTGTCATTTGTAATTACATTATTTTCTTTTGACCTTGTCAAAATAGCACCAGTTTAAATTTATTTTAAATTTATCATTTGTAAAAGACAGAATTGACGGCAGTATTTTCCGCATTTATCTACATAGTCCCTCAAGTCATAAAAACGAACTTATGTAATCTTTTTTAGGAATGAACTAGTTAAGCTTTTTTAGGGTTCCGTAGCCAGAATGGCTAAATCGGAACCCTTATAGTTTCGTCATGTCTGTCTGTCCGTAGGTATGTCACAGCCGATTTACTCGGAGACTATAAGTACTATCTACAATTATGAAATTTGGTAGGAAGATGTATTCTATAAACTGCTACATAAAAATGATGTGAAAACAGGAAAAAAACAATATTTAGGGGGGGGGGGGGGGGGCACCCCATACATGTAACCGGGGGATGAAAAAGCTAGAAGATTCCGAATCAAGTGAAAGGTGGTAACTTGGGATTGATCAAGGTCAGTGACATGAGTGACATTCATGCATGACATTTACTTGCTATCAAGTTTTAATTATATATGAAATATCTTATCTTATATCTTTAAACGAGCAATTCTTGTATATTTAGTATATTTATTTATTTATATATTAATTTATTTCGAGGATCTCGGAAACGGCTCTAACGATTTTGATGAAATTTGGTATGTGGGGGTTTTCGGGGACGAGCAATCAATCTAGCTAGGTCTCATGCCCGGGAAAACGCCGAGCAAAGCTATTAGATATTAACACATTAAAATAAACATTTGAGTTAGACATGAAGTTGAGCGAGATACGAATTTTTGCTAGGCAAGTTTTGCTAGCGCACCTGTAACGATAATAATAACTTACATTCCATTTAGCCGACAGAGCCCGTGCATATTTAAATCTACGGGCATGGATATTATAATTTATGAATTAGTAATTAACCTTTTGACGTCTGTTAGCAAAAAGACCTATACCAAAAGGCAGATTTAGTAGACTAGGGGGTAGAAAGCTAACGCAAAAAATAGATTGGTTCATTTTCTGTGAATATGTCTTTAATTAAAAAAAATCATAATATATTTAACTCGAACGTAATTTAATGTCATTCTCATGTATAAAGTCCCTCGTTGTGGATATCAATAAGAACACTTTATAATCGCGTCGCTAAGGAAATTTTATTGGCCAAATGGAACCCTCTTCAGCTCAGCAATTATTGGTTTGTATTTTTTTCCTACAGAACAGTAAAAACAGAAAGCGTAAAAGGAAACAAAGGACACATACCTACCTACTTAGAGAAGGCTTTGCTATACATTTGGGCTAAGACTAAGCAGAGTTCGTTAAAATAATATAATATTGTATGCTGTTGATACAATTACATACATCTAGTAGGTACATTATTCAGTGTTTCTTGTTGGAACAATTGTGGCAATATTGACAAACTGACAAGTGGTATTGTATCACTGCATACGTTTCTACAAAATATAGCCGATTTAACTAGTATATGACTTACTTGGGTACATCAACACTGAATATACTGAGGTCACTCTTATTTTAATTGTCCAGACAGATTGTAGAGATGTAGGGGAAGGTTGCTATGATTGGACCACTTAACTTCGCTGCCTTATAATGTACAAAATTTATGTAAGAAAATAAAACAAGTTTGATAATTTTTAACTATTGAAATATATTTATTCATTACCTTAAAAACAACACAATAAGGTATAATAATTTGGGAGAAAAAACTTGAAAAGTGTTTCTCAGGATGTTGCTTTCTTTGGACCGTGGTCACCTTGATTGAACCACTGAGTCGCCATCAATGGAATTAGGAAATTTATACTGATGGTCCAATCAAGGAGACTTATGGAAATCTACATTTTAATGTATATTTTTTAAATATTTTAATAATTTTTATTTTATTTTTATAAAAAATAACAGAAATCAACATTTTAGTATGCGTATACCCATACCGTATATTTAATATGTGTATTCGCGTATGGGTAAAGTATTTAAAATCGAAAAAAAGTTGCCATGATTGGACCGGTCCAATGATAGCACATACATTTGGTCCATTGATAGCAACTAGAGGTATCAAGTCATAAAAAAAAATTAAAGAAAATAAATGGCCAGAAACTGTTGTTATAAGTATGATCATAAATACATTTCTAACCATTACACGGCAGTACACTTAAACAAATGCAAATATAAGATACTTACACGAGTTTTCCGGCGCTCGAAACACACTTGCTCACGTCAATCGTCGCCGAGAAGCGCGGCGCGACTGAGGTTTCCGTGGGGCCGGCCGGGTATCCCAAGGACACTTTGTACCCTGTTGTCTCTGACTAGCATGCGCAGATATTAAAATATTTAGGTGGTCCAATCAAAGCGCCGGTCCAATGATAGCAACCTTCCCCTATACATTTTTCGCTTTGGTTACGGGCAAAAGGTGGTAAAATGGGTACCTACATCTTTTTTGTAGTCGACTGTGGAGTCAAGTGCAAAAATATGGGTGCATACAACTTGCTCAAAAAGATGTCCCATAAGCTCTCTTATGTCGGTGAATTGACAATATTTCATAATTTCCAAAAGTCTTAATTCGAAAACCATTTCGGTAAAAACGTGTAAAGTATACAAAAAACATTTTTTTAGAATTTTTTGTCCGTTAATTTTGGAAAAAATCGTAAATTACTATAAACCGAAAGTTGACGTCATCTTCCTCGCTGTATTCAGGGAGACCTTAGTACAGAGTACAGACAATCGCTGCTCTGGAGTGGCTCTGGATTCTTGTTGGGAAGATGACGTCATATTTTACTTACGCCCTTTTGGAATGACCTACTTTTCAACGTGTTTTTTTTGTATGAAATAACGAGTTAAATTGAAAAAGAAAAAATACGGGTGGCTTAAATTTTTACTTATATTCTAACTAGTTCATAAAATAAAGTAGTTAAAAATATGAAATGTTGTCAATTAAGGTTTTGGTACATATTTATGAGAGGATTCATTCGATATCTATTTTTGCACTTGACTGTACATATATTTTGTCCCGTATAGATTTTACCAACAGTTGGGTCTCCAGTACATCTCTTTCATATCTTTCGATTCAATTCCACATGTTTTGCGCGATCTTTCTGATATCTTAGCTCGGCGCGCATGGCATAGCTTGAAAAACATATTTGTGTTCGCCAGGGTCGGAATGACATACAAATACCTACCTCCAAGTAATGACGTTGTTATATTTCATTATAATAAATAAATGCCATACGATAAATAAATAAAAAATACAATTTAGAACATAATTGATATATATGCACAGCATTTATTTTTCGTTCCGTGGAAACAATATAAAAATAGGTACGAGTACAATAATGTGTTGGTATAATTTTCTATCATGCTGCGTACCTGCACATAATGTTTGCACATATCTATGTCTAATGTTTCGGGTAAATAGACCCGGATAATCGGCAAAAAGAATAATCCTTTCCGGGCCCAATTTCGGCTTTCGGAGACTTTGTGACGCCGCGCCGGTGAAATCGCTAATCGTTAGGAGTACCTACCTCAGGTGTGCAGGGTTGTCAATTCGGTGATGATAAAAATTAAACGATGACGCAGATGCAGGCTGGAGGACCCGTGGACAACTTATGTGGGGGCTGTTTGGACGTGATTTTTATGTCGCGCATTTACGAGTGCCATTATAAAATATATAATGTGTAGGTAAGGTACCTAGAGGTATATACTTCTTCTAAATCGCTATTATTTCGTAATATTTCACTTGAACTATTATATGTAAATACTCGTCGGTCGTCCCTTCCCATCCCAGAGCGTGTCATTCCTAACAATCTTGTGCCCCCTGGTATATGGGAGAGGACCAGGTTTTTGGCGCATCGTTGGGGCGTTTAGCATTCCCGCGTAATGCCTTAGCGATGTGCCGGGGGTTTGATCCTCACTAACATCCGGCTTGTCCGGGTCAGGCTTGCTCCTGGCTGGGTGCGGTACCTATGTTCATGTTCATGTTCATGTTGTTTATTATAGTGCTGAAATAGGAAGTCTTAAACCGCGTTTACACGTTACTATACAGCCAGGCATCATGCTGCGCGGCCGCGCATGCGCTTGTGAAACGCATTTGATTTCAATATTTTTCAATAGACTACTTTCTGACAGTAGAGTAGAGTAAAACAAAATGCAGGTCGATTGTGAAAAAAGTCCCCTGGCGGGTCTCCAAAAGGAGGAAGCCCGTCCACTCACTGCGGTGAGCGGCTGCCCTTCGTATACAGGGGTGGGCAACAATCGCCTCGTAGGCCGGCAAGGTGCCGGTCTCCGTGAACACAACCTTGGCAAATTGAATATGGACTCTGATACTAACACGGTTATGGATGTTATGCGGGAGGTGAACGACTACGGCCTGGTGTCGTACTCCAACACCAAAGACTTAGGCGGGAAAATGGAAACGGATAGATTATTGCGACTAAGAGGTGGTGGCCCACCCTCGCGAAACGCGAAGGGCCAGTTCACCCGAGGAAGAAGGAAACAAAAACGGGACGACGAAACAGGCGGCTACAATAGTAGGACCCAATCGGCTCCCGCCGATACAGACAAGGGTGACGAGTACAGGTTCGGCGCCGACTTGTCAGACGATTCCCACGATTCCTCAGACAAGGCTGAGAGTGACCACGAGGAGAAGAATAGGAATGAGGAAGAGATGGAGGCAGTCCAACAAGGCACTCTAAAAAGGAAGACACGAACGGAGGGACAGGGAGATCCGGCCCCGAGACCCAAGGTCCACACTGCCTCCCGCGGACGGATATCCTCGGGTAAGGGGGCCTATGCCGGCTTGAGTGCGGCTAGGGCAAGATTGAGAAGCGCACAGGCGGAAGACGCAGAGTGGGAGCCAGAAGGGGATTTCAACATCCGGTCCGGATCGCCTCCCCTTTCAACCCGGACAGGAGTCAGGGCGAAAAGAGCCAGGGCGAAACACCGAGCCCCCTCCTGCCAAGAGACGGACGAAGCTGAGTTGCCCAAGAGCACCGATGTCATGGAAAGGGTGCGGGAATGCGCCCAAGTTATGCTCGATGAAATCTCTAGGTCGAGCAACCTAAATGGAGGGGTGAGAGGGCGCATGAATCAGGCCTGTAAAGAGGTCATGGAGATCGTTGGGACCTGGAAAGCACAGAACGAGACGGAGGTTGTCCGCGCCTTGAGGGCGGACAATAAGAGAATGAGAGAGGAGCTTGCGGCCCTAAAAAAGGAAACCAAAGCCCTCCGTACGGCCTTCTCGGAGCGTAAGTCTGCAGCCGCACCTGCATCTTCACTGACTCTAGAGTCATCACAGGGCATGCCCAGCATCCAAGAGATGCTGGAGGAGATGCGTAGGGACCTTTTTGTGTCCCTAGGAGGCTTCATTGATGCAAGGCTGGAGGAGATCGAGAGGAGACACCCTCCAGTGCCTGAGCCTATCCTGCGCCCTCCACTGGCGGCAGATAGACGGTTGGCGCGGGCATCCGCGACGCCAGGCAGCGAGCAACAGGAGCAGACACCTTGCAGGACAGTAGCGCCCCGGGAAGTCACCACAGGGTCCACTCTCATGCCCCCTGCGAGACCTGGCCCGGCCTCGAAAACCAAGGCCAAGAAAACCACCGCGGCCTCACCAATAGACGCTACAGGGACGGTAACAGTGGCTCCAGTACCTCCCTTGCCACATGAGGATTGGAAGGTAGCCGGAAAGAAGAAGAAAAAGGGTAAAAAGGCCCCTAAAGAGGCTCCAGCCAGGCCCCAAATGCCACCTAAGCCGAAACCCAGGACCCTGACTCCGCCAAAATCAGCGGCTGTGGTGATCGTCCTCAAGGATGGGGCAGAGGCCTCATATAAAGACGTCATGGCAAGAGCTACTACCCTTAAGCTCGCTGATGTAGGGGTGGAGCACGTCAAAGTGCGCTCTACAGCTACTGGAGCCCGACTGATAGAGGTGCCTGGAGAGCGGAGTGGCCCTGTCGCGGACACACTGGCACATAGACTTAGGGAGCTCATCGGAGACGTGGCCGAGGTCCGTAGGCCCACAAAGAGAGCTGATCTGCGGATCTCTGGACTTGACGAAACGACCTCCGCGGAGATCATAAGGGAGAAAGTCGCTGCCAAGGGCAAGTGTCCAGCGGACCAGATCCGCATTGGCAAAATCCGGATGAGCGCCAGAGGGACCGGCGCCACTATAGTGAGCTGCCCTATCGAGGCTGCTAGTGTCCTGGCTGCGGAGGGCCGACTGCTGGTTGGATGGTCTTCTGCCAAGGTTGTGGCCTTAGACCCACTCCCTATGAGGTGCTTCCGATGTATGGGGACGGGCCACACGAAAGCGCTCTGTCCCTCCCCTGTAGACCGAAGCGAGCTATGTTTCCGGTGTGGACAGCCGGGGCACACTATTGCGACCTGCAAAGCGGCCTCTCCATGGTGTGCGGTCTGCCACCATGCAAAGCGTCCGTCCGGTCATGTGATGGGAGGGCAATCATGCACCCCCCCAAACACTAGAGGGAGACTGACCGTCACAGCCCCACGGCCAGCTGTGACTCCACACACTGGGGAGGGACAAAATATGGACCATTAATGCCAGTACACCCATCAGTGTTCCATGAGGTGCTGCAGGCCAACATAAATCACTGTGCCCGTGCGCAAGACATTTTGCTGCAGCATATGGCGGAGTGGAGCGTTGGCCTCGCTATTGTGGCTGAGCCATATTTTGTCCCTGCCCAATCCAACTGGGTGGGAGATACCGACGGTGTTGTCGCGGTGACGGTGCCCCAAGGGAGTGAACTTCCACTTTCCAGATACCGGATTGGATCAGGTTTTGTGGCGGTCATATGGGGGGACATTACTGTCATTGGGGTGTACTTCTCCCCAAATCGGCCGCTGTATGCATTCGAGCAGTACCTGGCAGAACTCGGAAGAGTAATAGCGGGAGCGGCACCGTCATCGGTAATGGTCCTAGGGGACCTCAACGCAAAATGCGAGGCGTGGGGTTGCCCTAATACTGATGTCAGAGGTGAGGCACTCAGGAATTGGGCGGCTGCAGCAGGGCTCAGCGTCCTAAACAGAGGCTCTACCAATACGTGCGTGCGCCGGCAGGGAGGGTCCATTGTGGACATTACGTTCGCAACCCCTGCCATCGAAACACGCGCGTCCGACTGGCGAGTCATAGAGGATGTGGAGACCCTCTCGGACCATCGGTACATCCGACTGAGGGTCTCCAAAGCGACGAGACGGCAGCCGCCAAACCCAGTGGGGAGGGGAAACGCCAGGCGAAGCCGATTCCCGAAATGGAGCCTGGCCTCACTGGACAGGGACCGGGCTGAGGAGGCGGCCATGGTCGAGATATGGCAAGCTCCACCGCCTGACCGCTCCGGGGATGTAGAAGATAGGGCCCTCCATTTCCGCGAGTCACTGACTGGGGTTTGTGACTTCTCGATGCGAAGAGCCGGAAAAGCACCTGCCAAAAATCGTGTTTATTGGTGGTCAGAGGAGGTTGCAGCCCCTCGCATCACCTGTAACAATGCCAGGAGAGCATACACCCGCTGCAGGCGACGACGACACACCCCGGAGGAGGAGGAGCAGCTGTACGAGGCCCTCAAGCAGGCTAAAGAGGCTCTGTCTATCGCCATTGCCAAGGCCAAGGATGCTGCGCACGAGGCGTTCCTGGTGACACTAGACAGGGATCCGTGGGGGCGGCCATACAGGGTCGTGCGCAACAAAATGCGGCAGGCTCCGGCCGCGGATTCCTTGGAGCCAGAGCTCCTCCGCAGGGTAGTAGAGGGATTATTCCCGCACGCGCCAGACTTCGTCCCCCCATCGATGGCAATACCTGCGGAAGAACCCCTAGAACCAGAGGTAATTCCACCTGTTGCCGATGGTGAGATGGTGAAAGCGGTGGACAAACTGAAGACCGGCAGGAAAGCGCCCGGCCCCGATGGAGTGCCTGGGCGCGTCATTCCATTGACGTTAAAATATCTTGGAAGCCGGCTTAAAGACCTCTACGACGACTGTTTGAGGATGGGCCGGTTTCCAAGATGCTGGAAAGAAGGAAGGCTTTGCCTCCTCCGGAAGGAGACTCGACCAGCAGATTCCCCCTCCGGATGGAGGCCCATCGTGCTGCTGGACGAAACGGGAAAGATATTTGAGAGAATTATCTCTACCCGGATCGCCCGGCACCTGGCAGGTGTTGGCCCTGATGTTTCTGACCGTCAGTACGGCTTCCGACATGGACGGTCGTGTATGGATGCCCTGGGTGCCCTGAGGGCCTTCTCTGAAGATGCGGATCGGCGAGGGGAGGGTGCAATAGCGGTGTCTCTGGACATCGCCAACGCTTTTGGCTCCCTCCCCTACTCGGTAATAGGGGAGGCGCTCTGTTTTCACAGCGTCCCCCAGTACCTCAGGAAGATCGTGGAGCACTACCTGTCGGATAGGGTGGTGCTGTACGAGGACAGGGATGGCGTACTAAGGGAAAGGACGATGAGCTGCGGTGTTCCACAGGGATCGGTGCTGGGGCCGCTCCTGTGGAACATCGGGTTCGATTGGGTTGTACGCGGGGCGCTGCTCCCCCGAATGGCAGTTATTTGCTATGCGGACGATACGCTGGTGGCTGTCCGTGGGGAGCAATGGGCGGAAACCCTAAGAAGAGCTGCCGTTGCAGCCGACCTTATAGTCGGCCGTATCAGGCTGTTGGGGCTAAAGGTCGCCCTCCATAAAACGGAGGCGATCGTCCTTGGAGGCAGAGGCAGGGGATGGCCGTCGCCTGCGGGAGCAACAATTCCCATCAGCGGAGAGCGTGTCCCGGTGAATGCCCACATACGCTACCTGGGTATAACCCTCGACAGGCGCTGGGATTTTGGCGAGCACTTCCGGAGATTGGCCCCCCGAGTAGTGAGCGCAGCCTCGGCAATGAGCCGATTACTACCGAATGTGCGAGGACCAGGTACCGTGTGCCGTCGTCTCTATGCTGGGGTGGCCCGAAGCATGGCACTCTACGGGGCGCCGCTCTGGGCCGATCGCCTCACCCAGAGGAATAAGGCCCTGCTACGAAGACCACAAAAAGTGGTGGCCATACGGATAGCCAGGGCCTACATAACAGTTTCGTGGGCAGCTGCATGTGCCTTGGCGGGCACACTGCCGTGGGACATAGATGCACAGGTGCTCGCCAAGGCGCACCAGGAGAGGGTCCGTAATAGACTAACGGGGGAGTTCCCGTCTCCGGAGGAGGTGGAGCAAGCGCGCCGCATGGCGCAGCGACGGGCGAGAGATCGCTGGAAGAGAGACCTGGAGGAGTCCCCCTATGGCACTTATACCATTGGCGCACTCCTCCCGTCCCTCGACCAGTGGGTGGAGAGGGGTAAAAGGAAAGAAATAAGCTACAGAATGGCACAGGTAATGACCGGGCACGGGTGCTTCGGCCATTACCTGTGCAGGATTGGTAGAGAAGAGAATACGGCTTGCCACGAGTGCGGTGTGCAAGATGATACGGCGTGGCACACGCTAGCCGAGTGCCCGGAATGGGAGGAAGAGAGGCGCACGCTAGCGACCTCCCTAAATACGAACGACCTCTCCCTACACAGTATTGTCGCAAAGATGCTGTGTAGCGAGAGGTCCTGGGAGGCAATGGCCTCCTTCTGTGAGCAAGTGATGCTAAAGAAGGAGGCCGCGGAAAGGGAGCGCGAAGATAATCCCGACGCGCCCCCCAACCGCAGGAGGCGCTTGGGGCGTCGGCGAGCTGCTTACGCTGCCCGCCTAAACCCCTAGTGGGACTGGTGGGTTGAGGGCCCACCACATTAAAGATAAAGTCACTAACACTGACTCAGAGGTGATGAGCTCGACAGCCGGGGGGCTCCATGGTAGCATGTTCTCCGTCCCATGGTGCCTTACGTTAACGGCAAGTGCGGATAACGCCGGAGTGGGTTTTAGTGGGTATTCTTCTCGAAGCGAGTCCCACATACCCCCCCACGTGGTCAACCTCAGACCGGGGGATGATGCGTAAATGTATTTCCCACTCCGTCAAAAAAAAAAAAAAAAAAAGGCTTGCTCCTGGCTGGGTGCGGTATCTATGTTCATGTTCATGTTCAACTATTATATGTAAATAACTAATGTTTAAAACTATGTAATTGATTGCATGTTGCGTTACAAAATATTATTATTATTTATTACACAAAAACTATAAAAAGAACACATTTTAATGAGTACCTTAATTGTTGTTGTGATATGATAAATTTCTACGGTACACACAGATAGTATTTTACAATTAGTTCTTATAAAGTTAAATAAACCCGTACGCGTACTTAACCAAATTGAAAAAAAAAGGCAAACTAAAAGTGAGTGCCAACCCTAAAATTTTAAATTATCATGGCTGCATCACGGCATCCTGTACAAAGGGATTACAGATTTCGCTATTCCCCACTGAGTTCTAGGAAGGTACACAACCAGGTAGCACCAACCCTACATACCGCTCTACCGGCTTTCACACCAAAACCAACCTTAGGATTATAGAAATAAAACTCAGCTTACAGTTAACACTTTGAGTTGAGAGAATAACAATAATGTTGTTCGATATAATTATTATGAATTTGTGTCAAAATTAGCGTGGTGGTTTCAAATTGGTTTAATGGGTACCGTTACTTGTGAATGAATTTTTCTATGTACACATTCATGAATGGCAAATAAGCCATCGAAATGCGATTACTTAGCATTGCTACGGTCAGAATATAATTAGAGAAATTGTAAGTAATTATTGACATGTGTTGCTACTACATAATGCTTTACCGTCAAATATCTATACATCGTCACCCTCTAAGCTTTTCCTGGTTTGTATTCTATACGAGCCAGGACTGTCCGGAGTCAAAAAATTTTTTTACCCAAGATTTGGTGTAGGCACTAGTTTTACGAAAGTGACTGCCATCTGACCTTCCAACCCTGAGCAAAAACTAGACCTAGTTGGGATTATACCCGTAACCTCGCGATGTTTTCCTTTACTGAAAAAATACTGTTAAATATCAATACTACATGTTTCGTACAGTCAGCAGCAATGGTTGCTACGCGGGCGAGGTGCTCAAAATGATCTTCACACATCTTTATAATAAGGGAATAAGAGCGTGTGCAGATCATTTTGAACACCTCGCCCGCGTAGCACCCATTGCTGCTGACTGTACATATTTTTTTTTAAATTTCAGTAGTGCGAGCCGGGGTTCGAACCACCGACCTCTAGATTGAAATTCACGATTCTTACCACTCGCCACAGCGTCTTCAACCACTCAAGCAAAAACACACACTTCAGAAAAACACTCAAGAAAAAAAGAACCGAGTGAAAAGTCACAAGTAAAAATTAAGGTTCTACAACGAGAAACTTTGAAACGCTGTCCTGTCCAGACTAGCAAACAATAAGGGCTGATTTTCAGATATATGATTCTTGACTCTATGATTGTGGTACAGACAATAGCCGAAACACGATTGCTTAAAATTTTCTCGATAGAAAAAATAACAATATGAGTCTATATTTTCCTTTTTTTACTCAGCCTACTAAAACAAGGTATTTTACCTCATCTAAACTCTGTCAAGAGGAAATTTAATAAACCTGCACACACACACAGTCAGATATTTAAGGAGATTTGTCTAAAAAAGCCATTCTTGTGTTGCATCCCGTTTTGTCGTGAGCGAAAACCATAAGGGCGTCTCTTTCAATCGATATATCGAATTAAAAACCTTTATCAGTTGCCTAAATATCAGTTGGATCACGCGCATGTGAAATCCGTTATGTTTTACCACACTGGCTCATCGGAGTTAACATTTGACTCCATTCATTTACATTCCTATAGTTTCTATTTGATTTATAACATTTCAAATCAAAGTGTAGTCAAATTTCCAATACTTGTCTAATAACAGCGTTTGCGCATGGCCGCACTTGATTGACAGCGACGCGTGCGCCGGGCTAATGTAATTATCTTAACGGAATTTCAATACTTAGACGATCTCTAGAGAGCTCGGGGGCGTGACAGTGAGTGTCTCGATTTAATTTTTACCAAATATTAGAGCTGTTAGAATATTTGCGTAGAAAGTCTATTGAGTTATTGTTCAGCCAGGATTGAGATGCGTCCAAAAAGCAACAAAGACTAAGATCTTTGGAAAATAAATGTCTAGTACCAATATAAGAAGATTAAAAAGCAATAAGATAATAGTACTATCACCATCATTTTCAACCTCTAATGTAATCGCCGCCTGCTGACTCTCAAACACAAACTCAAGTAATAAGGCATGCAGAATATACAGATTAAGCAATCTCGGTCAACTGTAGGTCGGTACCCTGGGCCTGTCTGTGATGATCTGTCCTTATCCAGACCGTGGTATTTCTAATATCGTCCACCCATGTAGCTATGATGATGTCTCTTATTATTTGTTAAAAGAATACACTGATTTGCCTTGCCAGCCAAAATACTAATTGCACAGCAACGCGCGCTTTTGATGTAGAATTACTTTTTTTTCGCTGTGCAGATCAGGCCCCTGTACCACAAAACTTTACAAGTCTACAATTCGACAAAATTGTACAATTTTCCATAGAAAAAGTTGACAAAATTGTCGAATTGTACGCTTGTAACGTTTTGTGGTACAGGTCTCAGCAGTTTTAGATTGTGAGGTTTTTTATGTGCCTTTATAGGGTATATTTTTATTGAAACGATAATAACCTAGGTTTTCGAATGAAATAATTATCTATAACTAATCATTCCAGCTATAATGACGCTAAGCGTCGACTGAAATATTCAAGCCGATACGCGCTGCGATATCATTCCCTAGGTGATTATTACGCAGTCGATCATTCATCGATACATATCAGTCGCATTTATCTGCCTAATCGAATAGAAAACGAACATTTATCATAAAGCCCTCGGTTCCCGGTGTGTTTCTGGTAATTTCATATAAATTACTTAAAATCAAAAGGGAAATTAGAGGTGACGCCTAATGCCTGATTCGCATGTCGCCGGCTTTTCCCAGCGTAACGTTTTATTTTCTATTTTTCCCCTTGTGGGGTTTAACAGCACGTCGGCGGGATGTTCCGGTAATCGTTTTACTGATTACATATTTGGTGAACTCGATTGAGATTACTATTCAATTGTTAGGGAGGAGAAGACGGTTTAGAGCCTACCTTTTCGGAAATTTACTGAAGGAATGTAGCATATCCTTAGTAACGAGGAGTGGTTATCAAGACATTAGGATTTTGAAAGAGCCAGAGTATATACTGAATGGACAATAATTGATACGGCTACACATAAATGTTTATAAGCCAATAATAATCTTTTCATCTCACCCGCTCGGAAAGGCTTTCTTTATCGTTTCAAATCTGCGTGCAAAAGTCCACTTTCCACGCTAGCGTGGAAAGTGATTTTGAAATTCGAACGTTACGCAGTTCCATGAGTTCCAACTTTTTTCTATAAAGTGAAACGACAGGTCATTTCTAAGCGTTTAGAAGTATACATATCATGTACCTAATGGTGCAGTTTATTATTGTTTTGTTTTTTAAAATCATATTAATAATACTTTTTCCAGCTTAATTTGATGATATTCAATAATAATTTAGTTTTATTTATAAAGAAATAACACGAAGAAACATATTTCAAATGTTTATATGTTTCAACATTTTACGCTTAGTGCAATTTCGGAACGCACCGTTTAAAAAGTTAGTTTTTAAGAAAAAACTCGATGCGAGAGATTAAGATATTTAAATATTGTTTTGTTTTGTTGTTGAGTTAGAATAATATCAAAATAATTAATTTAATTAATTGATTTCAGTGCAGAAGATACTTATATTACAATTTTAACTCCTGATAAGTTTGGAAATGAGTGAAATATATTTGTTTTAGCCATTAGCCGACTTAGCCGTGAGTATTTCGTACCATAGTACTCAACAATAATAATTAGGCTCTTTGATGCATTTAAATGTTAATAATCCACGAAATGCTTTGTAACGGGTGAAATTTAAACAACCCTTTATAGAACATGTACTATCTTGAATTATACATGAAAGTATTTCCTCGCTATGGTGAGATGAAAAGTTGTGTGTTGCGCTCGGCAGCAAAGTTGTTCGGCGTCTCGTGCCTTGAGAGCCTCGCTACGCTCAGGATTGTATTTTTGAACCACTCGCTTCGCTCGTGGTTCAATCTTACAATCCTTCGCTAGCTCGGCTCTCAATACAAACACTCGCGCCAAAAATCAACTTTGCAGCCTTGCATAACAAATAACTATTTTGACACTAATAAACAAAACTTAATCGTTATACATAATCATTTACCACGTCAGCTAAGATCTTCGTATTATGTTAGCTTCGGACTTGAATAATTCATACATTATTTTTGAGTTTCTGGTATTTTTTTTATTTTGCTTCAGGCAGAACTAAGAAGGCAGACTAGAAGTTCTGCAAAAAATAATATTGAGTTGCGCAGTAACAGCACCGCAACGCAACCGATGCAATGGAAGCAGAAATATGCAGTAAAGAGATGAATTTGAATAATAAAACTCTCATTTTCCAATGATGGTCAATTATAATTATGAGTATGTGAAGAACGAGCTCGGAAACTGCCGCCAACTGCCATTTTTATGGTTATTAGAGTTGGCTGGACAAGCGATAAATAAACTCTTTGACAATAGTCATCACACGAGCGGCGCAAATGATATATGTTTACAAGGAATTGCAAATGGCTTGAGTGAGTACGTATGCCAAATTCCACAGGTGAACAAACCCGATGATTTAGTTAGGGGAATAGGTAGTAGATAAATCAAGCTAATAGTAGTCAATCAGCACGCAATGCAATTTTTATTTATAGTGTTAGAAGGTAATTACAGTCTCAGTTATTAAGTAGGTACGAATAATCATCAATTACTTCTACATCAAGCAAACCGCAATTAGAGCAATAACAATGACATAAAAATGTAATTTGCTAGTGATTAATAAAACAAAAAGCCACTAATAATTTCATTAGTCCCCCCGTGTTTGTCCCCTTGGCACGAAAATAAATATTTCGGTCAGTTAAAACATCAGAGTTATGTCATTTTTCTTCCGGGTGGATTTGGGGTCTGGCTTATCTCTTCATCAGTGGGCAGAACTGGGCCAGAAATGCGCTGCGCTATAATTTCCTTATGCAAATACACTTCCCTTACAGGTGTAAAGTGGTTTGTTAAGGAAACTTTTATTGGGTTGTTTTTTTGTGAAGTTCATTGATTTTATTACGGATCCTTTCGGAGTGAACGAATTAAAGGGGTCGAAAGAAGCAAAGAATTTATGGTCTTGGTGTATCTTTTTGTAGCCAGACACCATATCATACACTTGTTTTTTTAGTGTTTATTAAGTAAGAGTTGATTTAATATTCAAAATAAAAACAAAATAGCTTACACGTGTTAGTGGTCGATAATTTAATATGTATGCCATATTTAGTTTAGATGAAGATTATTTGCACAGCCGTTCTTAACTTAACACGTTAATCTCAATAATAATTAAGTTAAAAAATAGCACTCAGCAGGAACAAATATAAAAATAAATTTATTGTTCTTCAATTACGATACGTCATAAATAATTCTTAGGCCGTGTTAATTTATATCACAGGTCCCTTATTCCTTATTTAATCGTTAGTTGTCGCGTGAGAAACGCGAAGCCAGTAGCGAGTAACTTTTAAGTACACCATGTTCAACAATTATTAGTTTACCATTACTAAATTTAACCATGACCCATAAATGTATGGATATAAAAGTTATTTTGCATGTTTTTTGAGTTAGTAGATGGAAGTTTATGTTGGTTGTACAGGCTAGTGGTGGAAATGCGCGAGGAGCATTAATCACAACAGAATTAGCTTTGGCGATCCGCTCCCGAGTGTCCACTGAGAATTTATTCCGGGGAAGCTGCGGGCGAAAGTACATAACGAAGGAATTAGTTCTTTCTAAAATATTATTTTACGTTGCGAGACTCCGCACTAAGTAATCAAATTGAAATTAAGGCGACTTCCTGACTTGGCGGGGCGGGATCGATACGTATGTGACATTTTCTTCTTTGACGTAAACTTACTGACGTCGCAAAGATTCCCGGTTGACGGAATACTGTCAGTATTACATTTGCGCAGTAGTAATATCATGCGCAGAAGCGGACCAGTAGGTACTGCCTTCGTATCGCGCCGCTCCCGAGCCAGTCAGGAAGCACTCATTTAAATGTATGGGCGCAGTAAAAAGCGGTACTGAGTCGACTGACATTTGACAGTTTTCTCATATCGTACCGCCTCCGCACCGACAAATCAGGAAGTCGCCTAAATGTAGTATATTATACAAAAAGCGAAACAAATATTTATACAAGTATATTGTTTATGTTATCAATTTTGTATGGTCTACTACAAAATTAGGTAGGTAGGTATTCAGGCACATATATCTCAATCACTGAGAAAAAGGTATAATTAAATATAGAAAAACCTTTAAATAGTACACTTTCCTAAAAAAATTAAAATGTGAGGTACGTCCACATCTTTCGCCCTAAAGTCATATAAACTTTGATTCGCCAACGCCTCCGCGCCGCTGGGGACCGCATAAATACTACTTAACGCTCGCGACACTCCAAATTTAAAATAACAACAAACCAAAACGATTTAAAAAAAATACGACCGGAATCAGAAGGTAACTTTTTAATAATTACCTCGCCCGAGTAGCGTCACTAATGTGTGAATGAACATCCTTTTCCAAATAATTTAGCTCTGAACACAGTTCTGTTATAGATTTTTGACGTAATTTATACGTGAACCCTTTTTAGAGGCAAGATAAATATTTAGACGACACTAACGACCCAATGAAACGGTTAGGAATTTGATTTAGGTAACATTTATGTCGGATTGTCTACGTCAATCCTAATTAGGTTACCTAATAGAAATGTTAAAGACAAGGCTTGTTTATCTATCACAACGGTAAAATACAAATTTACATATTTCGTTAGGCACAATAGGCTCTCGAAGGGACCTGACATAAACAGGCTTTAGGCACACTTTCCATTAATGCGTAAGCAAGCGTAGCCGCGGCGGTGAAATCAGTTACGGACACGCGTTCTGCGTACATTGTTTTATTCATGATTTTGACTTCATCACCTTCGCTGATTTAGCGAAGCTTTAGGTCCGTATCATAAGTTACGTTTGACACCTGTCGCTGAGCGGCTTTTTTTCAGATCTTAATTCTGGAGATTCATCCACTAACTAGATGGACGCTGGTGTGACTAAAGGAGTGTTAGTTTATTCAAATTATTATGTATATAAGTACCTAGTTACATAAATAGAGTGACAGCACGGAGGAAAGTGTGAAGTCCATCAACAAAAAATTGAATCCAAAACCAACTGTCTCCATCTAAACTAAACAGCAACGACTATTTCACGACGACCAGAGTGTGCGACTGAAAAGAAGAGATCCAAAACTGCACTGGCATGTTGGTTGAATGGTAATAACTACTATAAATCCTTAAAATTCAATGTCTAGACTTCATCGGAGAGGTTCCTGCTACAGTACCTCTTATTTGGAGAATTAGTCACCCGAATTGACATTACTGCAACCAGCGAAACCGTCGACAAAATGGTACGCAAAGAAAATGCTTAAAAAAAATCCGACAACAATTTAGCATCTCGTTCTTTATAGTAGCGTAGAAAAAAGACGAACCTACTATGACCCGATTAATATTTCGTGTGTTGTAGTTTACAAGCTACCAGTACCAACGCAAGTAGCGGCCCCGGGCAGGAATGTGGCACCAAAACGTCTCGGCAATTAAGGAATCGGCAAGCTCTAACCTCGCTGTCAGACCTGCATCGGCCCGCGCCTGATTGGCATCGACGAAGAAACATGATTACTGGAAGAGACATTCCTGTTACTGCTGTAGAGGTAGGTTTGACTCGACATATTGATAAATATGTTTTTTTTAATACCACGTCGGTGGCAAACAAGCGTATTACCCGCCTGATGGTAAGCGGTCAGCGCAGCCTATGGAAGCTTGCTACTCTAGGGGTGACACATGCACGTTGCCGATCCTTTAAAAATGTAGACACTCTTTTCTTGAAGAACCCCATACTGAAGTCCCACGGGAAAACCGTATTTGCCAATATCATATTAGTACGTCTCGCCGTATTAACTATAGTCAAATGGTAATGACTAGTCAAAGGATAAATACACGGATAGTCAAGAAAATACTTTTAAACAAAAAAATACTTAGTAAATAGTTTCATATACATATATGCTTATTGCTGTGAGCCATTCCCAATGTTCAGGTTTTTTACCATCAAAGCGTGAAACACGTTGTTCGTGCATCCGTTCGGACTTCGGATACCTACCTTGGCGTGGATAGAAATGGGCGCACAAAAAAAATTGGATCGATTTAGTTTTCTTCAATATGCGGCATAAATTACTATGTATGAAGGCTGAAGAATAAATCAACTCCTTTTCTCTTGGTACTCAACTAATAGCATGACTTCCAGCCAGTCTCGTAGTCTATTCTAGCAGCACCGTGATCTTCGTTTATTGGCACCGTACCATAAGGCTACAAGTAACATTTATCATATTTTACGCGCGTTCGACATCTCTGACGTTTTCTCAACCAGTGTGACAGCCATGTTAACTTCACGGGGAATTTATTGTGAATATTAACCTACTGTGACTCTACAGATCCGTCGTGTCATAATGCAATGTCATTTTGGAGTACCTAGTTATGGGCCTTTATTGCGGGATTTGTATTGTATGTTGTTATAATTTAATAGTTATGATTTTCTCTTAGTAGAATAATATACACTCACGGACAAAGATACGGGTCGGTAAAATACCGTTATATTTCCTAAAATACTGCAAGGTTGTAAGTTTTTTAATCATGTCATTATCAAGTATTTAATTTTAAATCTATACTGCAAAAGTAACACCCAAAAAAAGTAACATTTCCAAGTTTAAATCGGACTCGTAAAAACTAAAAACCTATGAAAAAAAACGTTAACGGAGCGAGATATCGCGAAAATCGTCATTTTTGGACATTTATATTTTTATAACAGGATCCCGGAAATTGCTAATACAGTTGGGCAATACGAAGAATAGTATAATATGTAAATAAAGCGATTGTAGAATATTTAACAAAACCTATTGAGGCTATTTAAACTAGGATGACACGAAATTTTTGACCGCGAGTGTATAAGTATAGTAATGTATCGTTTAGTTACCTAATATGTAAGCCGTCTTGAATGTAGACACTTGTTTACTATGTATATTGAAAAATATTAACGTAAGTATATTTCCTTTAATTCTACATATATCTAATAAACAGACACCTACCTACTTGTCTGTTATCAGTATCACGAAAATATGTACAGCTAAATATGAAAAAAATGTCCTCTTTTTGAAACGGAATGAGAACTTACAAATTAGTTTTCGTATTTTCAGCTTTAACGTTATAAAATTATTGTTGTATTCTTGTATATATTTTCTTGTAAATAAATGATTTTCATGTTTTCGTACCTACTCATACTCTTTATTTATAATATTGTTAAATATTACATGTCACATTAAAAATGAATGTTTATCAATTTTTATAATTTAATACTTAAAATATTTGATACTTAAAAATTGATTCGACGTTTGAGCGTATTTTGTTTTCATTAGATTGTTCCAATAACGTTGTGTTGACAGTTTATGATTTTTGTACAGCTTCTTTAAATGAAGACATTTGAAGTCGATTGACAATTAAGTATACCTTTAAAGAGTTAAATGGCAATGGGCTGTTTAATTATTTGCCTAAGGACGTCGGCTTTTCTCGTCAACAAATAGGTTCACGTGAATAAACTTCGTCTAAACAGGTTCTGAGGAAGTGTTTACGTGAGTATAGGTAATGTATACCGGACAATATCGGCTTTTATCTCTTATCGAGAATATGTATGCAAGATTTACCTAATAGAGGGATGTCCTAAACATTGACAAATTTAATGTTTAACAGCACTACTGCTGCACATTTTTGTAATGTGGATTTCAAATTGAAAGACAGTGGTGTAATGCAACGTTAGCGGTAATGCACATTCTGGATGGAAGTTCTGTTTAAGCTTGATTTTTCTCTATACAGTATACTTATACTGTATTGTACAGTATAATGATTTTGTATACAACATTTTGCCTACCTAGTTATTAAATCCGTATATTGAAACGGAAGTTGGGCATTTTTCGAAAGACTCATATTAATCGCCACTTCTAAGTTGACTTTCTTTCAGCTTTATCTCTCGTCTGGGCTAATCACTATACATATAACCAGTTTGACGTTTACCACACACATATCAGTGCAGTTCGGAAGTGCCCTATTGGACGGCCGTAATGACGGCGTGCTCTTGTTCCACACAATGGCGTGGTCAGCGTACTTTCTAAAGCACGCACGTAACTCACGGGTTGACGACATTTTACTGTGATTGGCGGCCGACACACTTGCCGATATACCGTTAGCGTCACTTGACGAAATGCCATATTGTAGATCTATGTATTGTACTTAACTAACTATACTAGTTATACTGTAGATCTATGTATTTAGATCTACTTACGTACCTACTTAACTATGTGAAATAGACGTTATTTAATATAAATCGATTCGATCGAGGTAATTATTAAATTTTCAGTATATAAGTCAAATGTTTCAAGCTCGATTCCTTCATAGTTACTTTCTACGATGATAATAGCAAATGCCTACCTGTATACTCAATAGATGAGGCTACAACATTTCTAAATGTAAAATCATAGTACTCAGACAAACGCTCCGATGTTTGACACCTTAATTACAATAATGGGTAGTGTTGAGCACTTGGGCACCTTATGTTTTCTTACTGTGCTTCACAGTACAAATCGTTCTACGCATAAGAAGATGTCAAAAATCATTATTATAAGAAAATAAGTGCTTTTGACCCTTTTCATATTTATGCGTAGTTACTTTTGATGCTGACTGTACCTACGCCAAATCATGGGATTTGAAGCCAAAGCTGACCCCGGGATCCTTTAGGACACAATTGGAAAAATGGCTACGAGAATGATGAGGATGAAGACTTATGACCTTATGTTTCTCAAGCACTAGTGCGGAATGCTTGTAGGAATGAAAGTTTTATTATACAGTCTGTCGAATTTGCACGATTTACTGCCATTTCTAGATGGGTTCAACAGAAGTCTAAGGCCTGGCGCCCATTATCGGCACGGCAGGGGAATCCTCCTCACACTCAGGCATGCCGAGGTGTGCTTGGGAATGCCCAGGGACACTTCACATGACGCTTAGGTACCTATAACTGCAGAGGAATCCCTTGCCGTGCCGTGCCAATACTGAGCACTGGGCCTAAGAATGTTATATAAAAACTACACCAAGTTCAAATAAATTTAGGATTACGATTATAAATGCAAGGAAGTAAAATACGGGTTAAGGTTACAACAATCACCACAAGGCTTGCGGTCGAGAGCTTATTACTTTGCGTTATCATCCAACGTGCTCAATGGTTCACTGGGTCTGATAAAAACGTAATTGCTCGACGGAACCAATTCGATGCAATTTTCTTGTTTATTTAAAACTGGACGGTGAAGAGATATGGGAAAATTGTCGCGCCCGAAAATTAATTTGAGTCCAAATCCTACAATAACACGCTTGTATTGTATATGCATCTTGAATGGGAAACTATAGAGTCTCAATAGTAAGACACATATAAGTATGTTATAGATCCTACTGAGGATTCTGCTCACAAGTCAAAACTAATATTAGCTACTATACCATCAAAACCGAAAACAATATATAGAAGAACAAACTAAAACTTTATCAAGAATTGCATGATTAAGTGCATCAAGATTAATTATCTATATCGATGTTTATTATCTGAATATTTTATAGCAAAGCAGCTCGTGTTAATTTTACCATTGTAAACGTCGAGGGACATCGCAGTCAGCTATAAATTGGTTCTGTAAGTACGATCGAGCGCTGGGTGACTTGATAGTATGACGCTGGCTTGGCTTACACTGCCTCCGATTGTTAGATCAGGATGATGACGGTGCAATAAAATTACAGAGAATAGATTGGTCTATGTTTTGAGCAATTTAGCACCCATTTTTTTAAATTGATTTTTAGTAATTAAATGCAACCACAAGATCACATACGCAATGTGCGTAATTTTAACTAGATGAGATTTTATAGACCCGTATAAATAAAATTCGGTTTCGACAAATATTTTTTCGTATATCTGGATTTCCGGATTTCCATATTTCCGGTTGGTTTCCTCTATAGGTATCATTTCTCAACCGATTCTCGTGAAATTTTGTGAACAGGTTCGATAATCATATAGATTTTTTTGTATAGTCAGTTTTTGGAGTTTTCTGAAACAATTTGTAATGGATTTATCTCCTCTACAGGTCGTATTCCTCAGCCGATTCTTTTGAAGTTTCGTGAGCATGTTCTATAAACATATAGATTTTTATTGTCGAGTTAGTTGTTCCAAATAGTTACTCAGACAAGTTTATTAAAAAAAAAATCGCAAGGTCTACAGCTCACAGTGACCACTAGGTTTTAATTGCTTCAGTAAGGATGTGATGGAGAATGTATGCCTATTTATACACGGTATTAAGTCTAAGTATATCGAAGAAGAAGAAGAGAAACCATTTATTCAGCACACACAACCGGACTTAATACCTATACAGTATAAGATATACGATACAGCATAATACTCGGTAGAAAAATACAGGAAGCCTTATTGGTGGAGACACGCACAGGTATGCACAATGAGTCCAGCAATGTGTGCAGCAGCAATAAAGAAAAGGCTGAGACACAGCATGTGTTGCTATTTGCAGGCCGTGCAAATAGCAACGCTGTTATTCTGCCACAGCCTATGACTCTAATTCGAGTTACCGAACACCAAACAATTTAATAATATATGATATATGATATATACTTTATAAAGTTTCTATGCCTGCGATGCCTGCTTAAATAGCATATGCGATTTTTAATGCTAATAAATGTATTAAATGTATTATCGCGTGCATACTGTGAAGTAGCAACCTTTTTTTTTTGTCGAAGAGGAAATACGTTTACGTATCCCCCCGGGCCGGGGAGACCCGTAGTGGGGGGTATGTGGGACTCGCCCTTCCATAGAGGAAGAGAATACCCACCAAAACCTCTGCGGCGTTAATCCTCTGTGCCGTGTAGGGGGGCACCATGAGGTCGTGAAGTAGCAACCTGAGCGCATTCTCACTAGGTGCTACAGCTGCAATGTTGGCCGCACAAGCGTGGTGATGATTGGTCACGATCGCTGTGCTTGTTCAGCCACCTTGAGAGATTGGGAGAGGATCGGGGCGCCAGGAAGTAGTTTACCATCGGAATCCGAAATGGCCTTTACTAGATTCTATTGAACCAATTAGTTGACTTTCTTTTTTTTTTGACTTTTAATATAACTCAGTTCAGTACAGAGCACAGTAGAGTGTCAGAAGTTAAGATCTTTTCTGGGTAGTAAGCAAGTAATATTTGGTCGGAGAGCGCATGCCTAGGCCGTAAGCGGCGTAAGCGCACCTCAACTTTCTTACCGCTCGGCGTCACGAGCGCGTGCGCTGGCCACTTTTTGCCGACCGCTGGGTGCCGCGCGGGCCAGATATTGAAATAATTGCTTTTTCAACGGCACGCCGTGCAAATGACATTCGAGATGGAGGTCGTTTTTTCCCTCGACTGTACGAGAAGAATTTATTGTCACTGGTAAGTCTTTGGCTGCCAGAATCACTGTGGGATTGAATTTTTGATAATAATGTTAAATGTCAATAAGCGAGTAATTGCGGTGTAGCCAAGCAAGGCACGGGAGGGTCATGGGACTTGGATTCTAAAGAACATGGCATAGCTTTTTTCCGGAGCTATATTAAGCTCTGCTTTTAATTTTCGGCATGACTTACGGAACCAGCAAACGGTAACAGCATCAAAAAATCGCCACTAAATATCCAACTTGTAACATTTCTACCGTTTTTAAATTTTGAAGTCTGTATTCGTACGCCCGTGGAATGATAAGGTGAGTAAAAACCCGAGCTGGAACAGAGTACCTTTTCATTCCTCTATTACATTACACAACACAAGCATGTTGTATTATAATATAAGTAGTACAGGAACTCATTGACTAAGGCTCGGGTTTATAAAGATCTGCGTTAAACCTTTTGCCGGTAAGATATCTCCAATAAAAACCGGACAAGTGCGAGTCGGACTCGCCCACCGAGGGTTCCGTACCAATTTGATAACAAAATGGCAGGCGCTAGTAGTTTTTGAGACGAAATCCCTCGAACTACGGCAGCTCTTGACATCCAAAGTACTAAAAATGGCTAAATGGCATAAAATGCAGCGTAGGTACACACTAAAGTTATTAGATTCTTATATATACATATAAAAGAGAGAAAAGGGCTTTTTTTCATTCTTTGTCTTATATTATGAAATAAATAAATCTAAATCTAAATCTATTCGAAAACTACATTCAACATAAAAGAACATAAAAGAATGGACATAAAAATAATTAAAAAGTGCTTTCATACGATACCGCACATGACACGGTTTAACTCACTTCAAAATTTGGAACCCTGTTCCTTGCATACACCACAAAATCGTATATTTTTTATTGTCACAAAACTACAGGGTATAGCCGAGCGACAAAACTATAGGAACCACACACTCGCTTCTCGCTCCTCTTCAACTCGTTTCTAATAAAAGTAATCTGTAAAAATAATAGCTCATCATAAGAAAGTAGAATCGAAATCACTCAATTTATAAACTAAGATCATAAAAGTAAAAACGAATCAATGCGAAAACCTGCTTTATTTTAGCCACGATAAGACTCAAAGTAGTATCTAAATTGTGTAAAATTATGTTCACTAGCGGCAACTTTACGGAATATCATCGGTATAAAATGAGAATGACAATGCCAATGACGGTGTCAAATATCGTGATATTGACAACTGTCTATGGACTCGCCTCACCATACGTCCTTATTATTTATCTTGACCGTTAAATTCGCGACAAATATGTGCATATTCGGAGGTCAGGCTTATACCGGTTCTTCTGAAACTAATTTTCCGTACGTGAGCAGGCATTGTTTAAATTAAATATCTACATCATTCTGATCTGGTTCATAGATTCAACTCCCACCACTGAATTCATTATCTTAGTCATTATTAATTTAAGGGATAGAAAGTATCCTATATGTTAATCCAGGCTAAAAACTCTATGTATACCAAGTTCCATCATAATTTGTTCAGCCGTTTTTGCGTGATTCAGTAACAAACATCGAAACATCCAAACATCCTAAGGCGACTTCCTGATTTGTCAGTGCGGAGGCAGTACGATATGACAAAAGTGTCAAATGTCAGTGTCAGGCTGTTAGTCAACGCGGTACCATTTTTTAATACGCCCCTACATTTAAATGTGTGCTTCCTGACTGGCGCGGATGATACGAAGGCAGTACTGGTCCACTTCTGCGCATAATATTACTACTGCGCAAATGTAATACTGATAATATTCCGTCAAGTGGGAATCTTTGCGACGTCAGTAAGTTTACGTCAAAGAAAAAAATGTCACATATCGATCCCGCCCCGGCAAGTCCCCGCCTAACCTAACCTAACTTTGGCATATAAAAAATATAGTAGGATTTTTAAACAATTTCATATGACGATATTACTTGCCTAATTTCATAGTTCCAGGTCAACGGGGTAAATTTTCGAGTCCCTTGATAGTGTAGTGCCGAAATGTACGTATCTTCTTTTTACGTTAACTTAGAACTTTGATTTTTTCACACCTTCAATTTAAGGGACTGCAGACCTGAGTAGGTATATGGTTTTAATTTCAACTCGATACCTTCACGCATTCTCGAGATAAAGTGTCTTGACAGACAGACAGACGGACAACAAAGTGATCCTATAAGGGTTCCCTTTTTTCCGTTTGAGGCACGGAACCCTAAAAATTTATTAAGTTAGGTACCAAAATTACATCTGAATTTCTAATCTAACTGATCTTTACAAAACCGGACTTGTGAATCGCTAGGATTGATCCACATATGACCAACAGCCCAAATTTGTTAAGAAGGCCATCGGTTCTTTGTTGCGTTAAAACATAGATAACTTACACTAATAGCGGTCGGATTGTTTTGCAATAAAACTGCTGCTAATCATTATATTTCAACTCAGATTAATCGTAAAATATTCCAGTAGTATAGGTAACTAGACGTTACACTTAAACATACGTTTGTCGTAACGCATGATATTGGCTGGTCAATACGCCACAGTTTTGGTAAGTATACCTACAAGTATTAGTTTTCAATACCACGTCAGTGGCAAACAAGCGCACAGTTTGCCTCATGGTAAACCGTTTTCGTAGCCTATAAGGGTGTCCTCCAATTCCAGGAGACTTCACTGAACGAAAAAAATACTAATTATTAGTAAGTTTTAGTGAATCCCAGGACAAGGAGATTATATACTAACGGTTACAAAACAGTTTTTGATAATAGTAGTTATTTACTAATACCAAAAAATTTGTCCTTGTAACTACTAATTACTACTAAACTGTTTTGTAACCGTTAGTATATAATCTCCTTGTCTTGGGATTCACTAAAACTTACTTTCTAATAATTAGTTTTTTTTTCGCTCAGTGTATGGCTAAATGCGCGTATCAGTCATCTTCAGATTAAGACACCATACTGTAGTCCCAGTCCCACGGTAAAACCATGGCAGGGGTTTATCCCACAGCCGGAACGTTAGCGAGAGGAAATTCTATAATGATAGGTAATTTCAGGTAATATTTGCATACGGAACTCAGATTTGAGAATCAATCAGAGGCAAAAAGCTGAAGCGAGTAGTCGACCGCAGACACGTGCCGCCAGTTTCGCGGAATACCTAATTGCTCCTCCAAACGATGAGTACCTACAGTGATGTACTACCTACACTTATAAATACCTACTTAGGTATGTTGTTGTAAAAAAAGTAAAATATAATGACAAAAGTAATAAACAAACCGGATAACGAATTTTGAAATGTCAGGTGGAACAGCTAGCGTGGTCACTTGTCCATGCCCAGGTTTTCGAT
Source organism: Cenopis cana (assembly GCA_951800055.1). Classification (NCBI taxonomy): domain Eukaryota; kingdom Metazoa; phylum Arthropoda; class Insecta; order Lepidoptera; family Tortricidae; genus Cenopis; species Cenopis cana. The sequence goes on along the minus strand of OX637477.1, from coordinate 6,585,828 downwards.
CCCAATGCTCATCTACGTACATTTATGATCATGCAATAGTTTTATTTTTAAAGTTTAAAATGACGTCTTATATTATATCTCCTAAGTTAGGATCGCGTTAAGAGTCCTAACGCCGGTTTGCAGGACCATTAATTCCGTATCTCTGTCTATGAACAGTTTGATGGTATTGATTATCACTAAAACTTATTGCCAGCCATGACCAATGTGAGTTGATTGGACGGGTTTAGTATGTTTGAAATCTCAATCAAGTAACAGGTTTTATTAGTGTAATAGTTAGTACTTACTCTTTAAGTTGAAAACTTTAGGCTTACGGAAATACCTAGGTACTGGTTTCTAATGTAGGTACTTATTGTTACTCGTCTTATAGCTACGAACCTTTAACATTATTGTTTATATCATTGAGGTAGTTCATTATTATTTTTTTGTTTCTTTTGAAAATTACAAGATGGATAAATTTACGATCATGGAAATTCCAAATAGATATAACCCAATAATTCCCCATTACTTTGAATAAAAATAAAAATGTACCTACTTATAAAATAAATTGAGGAGGCTGGTAAATAAAATGATTAGCGTATTGTCAGCCACCATACTGCTTAATGAGCACCAGAGAACTATGGCGCGGTGTTAAAATTTTGAATTGTTGTGTGAACTTTCACAGTCATCGGCTTCTTCACAGCGCGGCGACAGAACGAAGGGTTTTTGTTCTATTTCGGATGCCCACGCGGTTTTCTACACAAAAAAGGCTTATCTCAGTCCAGGATTGTTATGAACTTACAATCTTTTCTAGCACAGCGTCTGGTGCCCGAGATCTCACTGTGATATCATAAGAATTACATCTACGCGGCACGTGCTATCGATTCTTTTCATCCGACTATGTGACTAGCCTTTCTTTCGTCATTTTTTTGGTGAGTTCGGGCTAATACAACGATTACGTCGTGAACGTGAATGGCTACACTTTTAAAAAGTTTTTAATGACGTTGGCTTTTACCCGATGGTTCTCTTATAGCCACATATTCATATGTAGGTACTTATGGGTATATCGATCATTTATTTTGTCAATTGAAGAACATCGCAACTGTTCTAATGTATCTCCATGTTGTTCATTTATTTCACTAACTGATAGTTTTCAGTGGAACTTCTCTATAACAATAGGAAAATTTTGGCTTATCCGTCTATTTCACGTGGTGTTTGATGCTCTTTAACGTAATTTTTCATGCCCAGGTTCAGTCACGAAAAGATCACACGTCGTCGAGGCATCCATAAGTCGCCCGCATGCCTTGCTCAGATTGCCCGCAACTAATCGCCAAGACGATCCTGCGAGACAAAGACGCCTGTTTTGTCACGCGTTGTAAATATTTTGGACAGGGTTTTACTCCGTAGTTTTATGGACCTTTCACGCTGACGCTATTGTCTCGGGCGGCTGATTGGCCATGGAGCCGCGGGACGTCGGGGGTAAATACAGAGATACTTTGCCGATTTATATGGTGAGGACAGTTCGAGGAACTAATTTATAGCTCTGATTTATTGGTTGTTGACGTGCGGAAACAAAACACGTCTGTTGTCTTAAAAACGAGGTTTAATTGAAAAGTTAAATGCGACATACTAAGCTGAGTTTACACTGTTCGTTAAATGAACCATATATGTAGCATATACAATGTCATTTTTATATACATATAAGACGGGGGGTTGAGTAGAAACTTATACATTTAGATTTAAAATTTGATATCAATGTGCTCGCTTCCATGAGCGCAAAACTAAATGCGCGAAACTAAATGCGCGATTTGAATGCGAATCGGGAGTCTCTAATAGACTTCTAGTTAAGTGATATGCAACAAGTATCAAGAGCTGTAGAACAAAATGTATTATAGGTATATGGGGATAAGAATGATTAAGATTTATGAACGACTCTTGGTTCAAGGCTAACCATGCATACCGACCTCGGCAGATAGCTGGCTCCTATTGTCGATGCCCGGAAGATACTCCAATTGTTTATAGCTATTGGAGTATTTAGATGAAAAACCAGCTCGCTGCGCAATGTAGGGCGACTGCGGCAAGGCTGCGCTAACCTCGCTGTTTGTGGAGCGTGACGGCTGCGTGTCTGCACCCACGGCGTGACGTCACACCCCCACCCCTAGCTGGGAAGGCCAGGTGAAACGAACCAGGTCAGGTTAGGGCACAGGTTCTTGAGGAGCCGTGAATCATTTATTTAGACCGTCGCTGAAACAAAATGACTGAGTAAAATTGACCAACATATGTCTAACTTACCTATACTAAGTTGACATATAACCATCTATTTTAAATGTTTAAGTTGACATTATAGTTATGATTATGACATCGGCAAGAGTTTACGTGTTATATATATAGGCCCTCTCTGGCTAATTCATTTGATATATTATATACATTACACATTGAAAGTGTTATTGAGACTGCATCTTAATAAAGTTAGGTTATTTATATATAGACAAAGCAGGATGCTGCATAAAGCGCAGTACACAACTAAATTAATAAATATCACTCAAAATTCTGCGCGTACGTATTCCGAAACAAATTACTCACGTTAATGAATTTAACTTGAAAGGCGAGCGAGAGTTCGTTAATATCCTTCCACGTTCGCCAATTCCCCATTCGATAGGTCTGCTATACAAATAAGCGATAGCTTTCGTGCGAAGCTTGGTCCCGCTATTATAGAATTAAAGGTAAACAGGTGTGAAATTAAGCTCGGTTTTTGTTCAGCTAATAGATTGCGGCGCACTTTTCCGTCCCAAGGCGCACCACTTATGTAATACCCATCCATTAGCGACGTACAAATCACCTAAACGCCCGTTTAAAACGCTATAATTTCGCACTAAACAGAATGATTTGCGAGTTTCGTCTCGTTAGAAATTTCTACTTTTGTTTTTTCGTCCTCCCCAATTACAGCGGTGCGGGTACAAAGGATTTTTTGTATAGATTTGAACGGTTGATTGATGGGCGATAATTTTTGGGATTGATCTACGCTTCCGTGTTGTTTTGAGAAATGATAGCTTTAGTCTTTTAATAAACGTAGGGAGCCGTTCCATTTGGTTATCGCGGTCAACAAGTATAACATATAACCAATGCTGCAGATGTGAAAAATCACCTCGACAATCGTGACGCGTTGCATTGAAAAATATAGAAAAGCTTTTATTTTTTCCACCAAACGACATATGCATGCATACTATGGATCGCTCGCGCGGTCGCGCCGCCCGCAAACAAAACAGCCGGCGTTGCAGGCAGGTAGCTACGCCAAATATGCGCATTAAAGCACATAAATAATTTCCCGTGGATCCTCTGTGCATTCTATAGTCGCTTTCCCGACTAAATGTGAAATTCCTAAACGAAACTGCACAGCCATTTTCAGTGCAACGAACACTCGTAAAATAAAACTGGGAGTTTTCCAGATATTACACGGCGTTGCGAATATAAACCGAGACGAATCCGCGCGTGATTGTTTGCTAACCATTTGACCCGGCTCCGCTCGCGCCCACTAACCTACTGTGCGATAAGAAACGCGTCGCTGACATGTGATTCTGTCATCTATTCATAGCCAGCTAGAGTGCAATGTCCTGTCACAATGCCTTTACATCTCTTTGATGTAATGATGTGTAGTCGGTATCAACTGTTTATTTACTGCCAGGTACCTACTCGGTGTACAAATGACTTAAAATCACATAGAAGCAAGCAGACAAATGTATCCTAACGTTGAGAAGTTAAAGTGCTTTATTTAATGAGTGCTAAGACATAGTTTAGTATTGTGGTGATGGCTCGCGAGTCGATTGTGTGACTGGCAGAAGAGTCTTTAGACGTACCGTTAGCTGGACCGTTCAATAAATTAATTTGGTACCCAAGGCTGGACTGGAACATAGATGGCGCTGTTAGCACGTTGTTTGTGGTTTGTCACAGACTCGGCTTGCGGACAAAATTGCTATTGTGATAATGAGTTTAGTTAGGAATATGTTTTAGCGCGGTAATTTAAAACGGCTCATAATTGTTCTCATTCTCAACTTAGGTAAACAAACATCTGACGTCCATGTTAATATGTAGCTGTTATAAAGTATACTTAATTTTATCTGTCATATTATTGTAACGACACTATTTATTGCTAATATATAGCTTTGATTTTAACCTAGAAATATTCATATTTTTAAAACATAAAATCACATATTTTTATTTTCAAAATTAAAACAACATTTAGAATTGCCCGTACAGCTCACACACACGCACACGAGGCTCTAATGTAATGAAATGTTTCTGCTAGTTTACCCCTAAATTAATCTATTGGTCAAAGCGACGATACTAAAATATAATTATGTAGTGCATTGTGCATTTACCTGGGATAAAATGTACTACCATATTTTTTCCTACAGGCAACCAATTTTATTTCTGGGCCACTTTGTACCATGGCACAGTGATAATCAATATGAAAGGCGCTTAGAGATCTCATATTAATGTCACTTCGACAAGGTGTGCTGGAGGGCGAAGTGGCCCGGATATCAAATTTGTTGAAGGTAAGAAAAGCCACGATTCTACATAATCGCTTCACAACAGTGCGGGATTTCCCTAGGATATCGCTTGTTACATATCTTCGTAATTCTTATTTGAATTAAAGAAATTGAAAGTGCGGATATCCTTATAGAATGGCGAAACGTCGAATTTTGAATTTCATATTCTCTGGAATCACAGGTGTCCATATAGAGGTTAAGATTTCCACTTACCTTCGGGCAGGCCATATGCTTTACTTGTTTGCCACCATCATAGCATAAAAAAGCTATTCCTCACGTTAATGTGTGGATGGGACATGTACGTAATAGGTCGCCAGACCCGAGTAAGAGAAGCATCCTGGTTGAGGCGCCATCGCGTCTCAGCTCTCGAGAGCCCTCCACGATTGAACAAACACTCGTCATGCGTGCCGATCGCGGTCTCCTTTCATTTTGTAGGTCATCCAATAAATAAACACAGTTATTATTTTAAGCTAATACTAATTTTGTAAGTTTTTGTTTGTGTTGTGTAAGTTCAGTAACTCTTTGATTATGTGTAGGTACCTACGCTAAGTATGTATAGAGCGGACAGTACTGTACCTACCTACTAAGACCTCTTTTATGTGGTTTCATCCCGTGAAACCCCTATTTCTAGAACAACGCGGCTTAGTATGGAATTTGGAAATTTTGATTACTATTTATTTTACTCGTCTCTAATTTTAAACCTATGCCTTTTACATAAATAGTTTATCAAACCTATTTTAAAAGCTTGGTTTCAATAGATAGCGGTGACTATTATGCCCACTACTCGCAACGTAACATTACTGCGGCAGTTTGAATATGTCAAATCAGTAAAAGTGAAAATGTACTAAAACCGACGTTAGGCTAACGAAGATGTTTTTGTACAACAATGAAAAAAGGCCCCGCCAGTTGAATGCGTGAGAAAGCACATATGTACCACAGCACGGTTTTTTGAACTCCGCAGATACTATAGTCGTTTCAGCAAGCCAAACTGTTACTGGCATAATTTCGTAACTATGTATAATTTGTATATTCGATCGCGCCAATGTAACTATGACATATACTACTGTCATTCTTTGAAGGTGAAAATGACAACTGATATTTCCTTCACACTTATTCTCATACCTATAAGAAGATCTTATAATTAGTTTTTTTTTGTGGCCGATACGGTATTTAAGAACATCGAAGTACTTAATAGGTATTCAAAATAGACATAATGTTAAATAAAGGAAAACAATGAGAGATATTTTGAAGAACAAAGTTATAGGCATCTGAATTAAGTCTTAAACATAGGGTCCTACTCCTACGATATTGTTTTTAAAATAGCTTGCGTCACCGAAAATTAAAACATAATAACTATATAAGTAGTGAAAATTCCTACTGACATAAATGGGGTCAAAATGTTGAACGATTCCCATACGATACAAATAGTAATTATAATTATGCCATTCTGAGCTCGGTAAGGGCGATTTATCGAGGGACATGAATAAATAATACGTGTAATGACGCGATAGTATAATGACTCTGTGTTAAGATTTGTAAATCACAATTGTATAACTACGCAGTTTATAATACAATCAACAGTGACACAGTGAGTGAAGGGTAAACAAGTTATGTATACCTAATTTTTTTCTTTATTTCTTCTTATTTCTGCGTAGATACATTCTCTTTCTGATTAAAATTCTTTTTTCGTCTGAAGCCAGTTTTTTGGTTTGTTTTCAAGTAGCTTTTATATTAGTTTGTAGTAAATTTACGGAGTCAGCATAGCCGTCTCTATAGCCTTCTTATAAGGTCTATAGTCAGCAACCACGTTTCAGTGCCATATGTCTGGCAAAAGTGGCAACACACACTGATCAAAGACTTTTCGTCTTGAGACATTGCGGAAGATCGGACGAAACGGTTCCCGAACGCTGCCCAGACGAGTTGGATTGAAGCCGCAGCGTGAGTAGACCCCCCACAAGGTGAACTGATGATCTGGTAAAGGTCGCGGGAGTCCGCTGGATACGGGCCGGTCATTATGGCACTCTCTGGAGGAGGCCTAGATAAGTGAAAATTTTTCGGCTGATACGATTCTCGGTGATGAACCGGAATCAAAAATTAACATTCTTCTTATGAATACCATTTGTAGTAGGTATATTAACATCAACGTGGAAAATAAAGGAATTAAGTAGATACGTGGAACGTTTTATTTTTGGGTTTGCAGATTTACCTACTTGAAAATACTGAAATTTACAGTATTATTTTGAATAAATGTAGTAGGTGCTATTACTATGCAGGTTAATTTTTCATTTCACAATTGGTGAAGCATTAAAAAGCTTTGTCATAGGTATAACAAATTAAACTCCCGCAATTCTTATATCCTTATCTAAACCCGAATAATCTAAGTGTAACTTTAGAAAAACACTGAATACTCGTACGATCTAAGGAACCACAAATTACCTACTTTAATAAAAAATAATGTCAACAATACAAATCAAATTCACTCCGGCCGACCCACGTCAGTTCCACAACTAACAACTGAAACAAATGCGATCGTAGATAGCGTAATCCGTGTCGACTTTATTTGTTTTTAATTATTCAGCGGTGAGTCCGCCCCTGGCTAATGACTCTATCGTGGCGATTTATGGCTACCGTGTTTTTTTGTTTTTACCTTGTGATTCCAGCCCGTTGGTGTTGCTTGTCTCCTTTTATGAGCAAAGTCGTGTAGGCATACCTACTATTTAGAATAAAATCTGATTTGCACACGTACGAAACTCGCATGCGAGTTTCATTACATTGCGGGTTATTCAGGTATAATGAGTTTAATTGATCTATGAAACCACGTAATGTCAAATGTGAGTCTGGTACGTGTGTGAATAAAGCCTAAAAAACCGGCCAAGTGCGTGTCGGGCCACGCGCAAGGTAGGGTTCCGTAGTCATCCACCCGTTACATTATGTGGACTAAAAAGTTCGCAAACTTATATTTACTATGTTTTTGACAGAATTAACAACATTATCTAAGGTATCAATGGAAATTGTTCTAAAGTTTGCTTTTGCAAAGTACATTTCTGAAGTTCGACTATTACTCGTTAACTAGTTATGTCTACTTAGCTGTGATAGTTTTCCTTTTAAATTCATCGTATATCCTACTACCATGATTTTTTTCACATGGCTAGGTGCCACCGTTTAGCTGGCAGGGGGGGGGGGGGGGGGGGGACACTTGACCATAACGAAAATTATCACTTCAAAGCTTAATATCACGCCAACCGATTCTTGAATCAAAAAATACTCTTAGAAACCTTATAATATTTTTAAAAGAGCTATCCAACGGTACCCCACACGATGGGGTTTGGAAGAAAAAAAAATTGCACCACCACTTTACATGTAGGGGAGGTACCCTAAAAAAAATTTTTTTTCAAGATTTTATTCTACCGTTTTGTCGGCGTCATCAATATCTATACTCATGCCAAATTACAGCTTTCTAGTACTAACGGTTACTGAGAAAAACGGGGGTCGGACGGACGGACGGACGGACGGACGGACGGACGGACATGGCGAAACTATAAGGGTTCCTTGTTTACTACGGAACCCTAAAAATGGAGCGTCGTATAACTGAATTGTAGAAGAACTGTTATAAATATATACCAAATTAACTCTTTAGCAAGTCAAAAGAATATATCTTAATGTTACGTGGTCAATAATGAATGGGCCTTATTGAAGATCGTCATTTGTTTACTTTTCTTTGACACTTGAAAGAACAGCTCTTATAAATTATTATAGGTCAATAAACGTTAAACCGGGGTTACCGGGAGTCTATTTTGGAACACGCAACTGCGAACTGCGATGTAGATTTGAGAATAATTTGGAATCGTATTGGTTTTTACCTACGCGGTCTTCAGGAGCAGCGGCAAAACGTGTTAGAGGACAAGTAGAATAATTAGTGAAAATTTCAATCAAATCTCAATATAAATTACGTTTTATTTGCGTTCTAGTTTCGAATCTTGTATCAATCTAAAACCACAAATGTCCTATGATAAACATACTGTTCTGCATAACTTACTATGACCAGTTTTGAACAACCAAATGGGACCACTGGGCTGCATGATTCGTTTTTTATTTCTACTCACCTCCTTGATTGGAAGCCCGGTGGTTAGTTTTAAAAACGTGTGTTTTAGTTTCGGGCCTTGTTAATGGCCGTTTATGGGTGGACCTAACATTCTAATGGCTTGAAGATTTATCTAGCCATGGCCAAGAAAATTATTCATGTTATTATTTTTTCTATTATACATTGTTTACTTTAAGTGAGATATGAGAAACAAAATAATGGGATAGTACAAAATATCTTGTAGGATAATTTTGTTTTGGTTAAATCTAATAAGTGCATTGCAAAGATATCCACTAATTTACAATCAACCGATTTGATTTCTGAGCCACTTCGTACTTTGTTACAGTGACATTAATATGAGACCACTAACGGTTTTCATATAGATTTTCACAGTAACTCGTTCGAAGTGGCCCAGAAATGTAATTGGTGGAGCGTATTGAATTTAATTTAAGGGAAAAAGTAACTCAATCATGAGTTATGAAATTATTATTAATTATAAAACCTAATCATCCATTTCTTTGCGTCATGAAAGAGGTCCACAAGTTCGTTATCGACGATAAGCAATCACTTGTGCCCTAAAGCTTATCAATTACCTTTTGTCAAGAACGTTTTATTTTAACCGAACTAATTTTTTAAATCACATAAGACCTTTTGTGATAACAGAAATGAGGCTTTAAATTCTAAGCAGTTTAGTCATACTGCTACCTGTTATAGATAATAAGAGTAGGAGTCATGGTGTTTTCCATTTTGTTTTTAGAAATATGTAGGAAATGAAGATGCACACAAATGAGGATGACAAAAAAATTAGGTATCCCATTTCCATGGAAAATTGAAAACAACCTAATGCGCAATATACATGTATATACTACTTAATTTAAACTTGAGCGATTTTTACACATTACTTTAGTAATTAGTAAACGGGACTTAATTATCAACCGTATCATGTTATTATTTGATAAATCTAAATCAGTAGTAGTTAATACCTATAAGAACCATTCATTGATAGCTATACCTAATTAATAATTATAAACGCCGAATAACTCCGGTAAAGAAGTACGTACTTCATTGAATAGAACATATTTTTGTCACTCCTCATTGCAATCTGTCTTTACGTGTTTATTCCAAGCCCGCTGAAACTATTAGCGTGTTAGAACGAGCTCGCAACACATTGCAATATCATTGGGATGCGACGAGCCAAATTGACCTCCTCCTGCGCACGGCTCTGCTACGTAATACTATTAATAAGTAAGTACTTCTTAATTTAGTGACAAAAGAATATTTATAATAGTATTACATAGCTATGTCAAGGTAACTAACCCAAAAACTCACTTTAAAATTTTGTCAAGCAGAAGCAGAAACCTCACAAAATTATAATTTCCTTTCAATAATTCCTTCACTTTGACTGAAACCCCAAAATCTAACCTAGCACCTTGATATGTGTCATGTATCTTAGGCATACGCTTTCGGCTCTCTATAGTATGAAACTTACTTGGTACTTCTCAGTGGCGGTGCGTCAAATATATTCTTAGGGAAGCCGGAAATAATTTGCCTTTCTTATCCTTCATTGACTCATAGGTAGTAAAAAACCTGGAGTGGCTGAAAATTAGGCAAACCGGTGGGAATCGAGTTGTATGGACGCGCCGCCACTGGTACTTCTAATACCTACATAGGCCTTTGCATAGGTAATAGGGTAGCGGAGCGAAAAGTCTTACTTACTACCTAACAATTCCACACAGTAAGTATCCCGTGTTCTTTTTCCTTGCTATTAAATTATTTAATCCATTTTATTTAATACCGCGTGGTACTTATGTATACAACAAAAGTATCTTACTGAAACTTACCTTACTTATAGGTAATCCGTGCTCCTTACATATTTACAGTTAGGTCCAAAATATCACTTTGGCGGTATTTTTACAGCTCCGAAGTTGCTGTTTAATTGTTTTACTGTCTTACCCCATCTGTGTACACACAGCTTATTTAAAAGGGCGTAACTTATTAACAATGGCGTGGCACTTACGTCGTTTATGACGAAAAGCGGTATACCCCTTTACCGCAAGCAAATAAAACTCGAGCTCATAGCAATAAAACTTTCTAGAAACATATTTTATAACCGTAGCCGTACCCCTTTTTTCTGACTACCTACATAATAATGCGGACCCCGAATTATAATGTTTTTGATTTTACGAGTTCACATTAAGTATTTTATTTGGGAAGTATTAATATTACGGCATTTATTTGTGACTACGGTTTACGAAAAAAAAATTCAGTGTCGCCGATATAAATAGCGTATTATGGAGATAAGAAACTTGTTGTACATTTTATATTAATTTCCTCCGCAATGACAATGGCAGAGAGGTTTAATTTTTATGACATCCTTTAATTAGTTTTCCTGGTCATTTATAATTTTGCATAACATTAATCTGCATTGTGCATTGCATTGTCTATTCGTAAGTTCCTGAGCTTATTTAAATATGTATTTCCAAAGAAATTGTATAAATAGTTTATAACAAGTCTAGATTATAGCATGAAAAAATGTAATGCTGTAATCAAAAACGTTCATTAGATAAAAAAGATAGATATAAAAGAGAAATGGCAGCCTCAAGGACTTTTGCCAATGACACACGAAGGGATAAATTAAGTAAAATTGAATAAAACCACTTAACAAGAAGAAAAAGATGTGACTTTCGCCAAGATGGCGGCGAAAGTCCCCAAAAACGTTCATTACTATGTATTTATTTCAAAACGGTTTCAATGTCCGCTAGGATTGCCAATAAGTCAATCAGTCAAATTGTACTTACGCTAAGTGGCATTTCGACGTGCCTATGTGTCCTATTACGTCAGCATAAGGTTGAAAATAAAGTGTGTAGATAACAGGTATCTAAATCGTTTTTAACGAAATTAGACATGTAGACGGCTGTCGAGTTTGGATGGACGGGTTGCGACATTTTTGCTACTGACCTATGAGTCAGAGCATGCGTTCTATACGTGTCCATAATCCATATGTTTTGCACAGTCACCTTCGCATATTCGCAAATATCTGAACACGACCTTATTCGACGATTCGACTCCATCTATAAATACCTAAGAATTAATTTGCTCTTATCTTAATGTATATAGATAGTGACTTCCATCCTTCTATTGCTGATGGATATAAAAAAAAGAAACCTTTTTAAAGCCCGAAACGCACTGACAGCGGTAGCGGGGCGGGGCGTCGCGGTGCGGAGGCGGTACCGGTTGTAATATTCGAACTAATATGAAAGGGTCCACAGAAAACCGGCCGGGAAAAAAGCGTTCTGTGCGGACCCTTTCATATTAGTTCGAATATTACAACCGGTACCGCCTCCGCACCGCGCCGCCACCGCTGTCAGTGCGTTTGCGCCTCGCTTTTGTAAACGAAGTGAGAGTTCCCTCTAGATTTCAAGTTTCAACCCAGCCCAGCGCCAGGTCAGATGGCAGCGGCTTTGGCAAAGCTAAGTGCCTACACTAAAACTTGGTGTTAGGTGCCAAAGCGGAACCCAGGCTCCTTAGGTACATCCGGGAAAATGCTAGGAGGTTGATGAACTTGGTGAAGTTTTATTCATATTTCTATTCTCAAATTCATGATACAATTATATCCTGCGCCAGGTATGGCATTCCGGTACACCAGTTAGTTAGTAAACAAGCTACGTGTGTTGTGTCACGATCTGGAGTGGCAGACTTTGTATTCTCTGACTGTGGCTCAAATATTCTCACTGGATTTCCCCAGGCTACTTTCCAACCACGCACTCCTATCGCCTCCGATGGCCGTTGGGGCCGAAAGGTTCTCGAGTGGCGACAACGGACCGGAAGGCGCAGCGTGGGTAGACCCCCACAAGGTGGACTGATGATCTGGTAAAGGTCACGGGCGTCCGCTGGATGAGGGTGGCGCAGGACCGGTCATTGTGGGACCGGTTTGTGGGGGAGGCCTCTGTGTCCAGCAATGGACGTGTTTCGGCTGATATGATGATGACTCCTATCGCTAAAAATCATATTTTTATCAGTGGTAATTTAGATTGTAGTAAAATATTATCCCTCTTATTTAAAAACTTAACAAACCTCTGTAGCTAAAATGTTTCTTGCCCTGTGTCACAAACACATGTGTCAAAACAGATAAGGACAAACAAATTTTAGCGGCTATCATATTATAGCTAAAATACGTTTATGAATTTAGGGATGAATTTACTTTGAATATGTCGTTAAATAATGGTTGAGGTAAACAAGGAAAATCGTATCAAGACCCAACTTTGGAAATGTGTCTATGAAAGCGAATGCTGCACTTAAAATTTTGTATAACACACAATATATTTATTTATTTATGTGTAATAAATGAGTTGAGTATATACATTGTAGTCTTTGCATAGCTGCCACATAATGTAAAATACAGGTACCTAATGCGAAAATTTTCATTTGTTTTCCTGGGTCTGATAATTTTCTAATTCTTAATCATAAGATTCATAAGCCATTTGAAGTAATGGTTGCGAATTCCAATTTCGATAAGGCCAAAAATAAAATAGGCTAAAATAACACATACGTATTTTTTTTAGATGCGCAATCTTAACCTATCGGAAGAAATTGTGCTCCTAAGGCGACTTCCTGACTTGTCGGCGCGGAGGCGGTACGATATGAGAAAACTATCAAATGTCAGTGTCAACTGTCAGTCAACTCAGTACTACTTTTTACTGCGCCCCTACATTTAAATGAGTGCTTCCTGACTGGCGCGGGATGCGCGGAAGCGGGACGATGCGAAGGCAGTACTGGACCGCTTCTGCGCATAATATTACTACTGCGCAAATGTAATACTGACAGTATTCTTTCAAGTGGGAATATTTGCGACGTCAGTAACTTTACGTCAAAGAAAAAAATGTCACATATCGATCCCGCCCCGCCAAGTCAGGAAGTCGCCTAAGTACTAAAAAAATATTTACCCTTCTAACTACTGAAGAAAAATATTGAGACTATATCTAACATATATAAAAAAGAAATCAAATAAGTTAGGTACCTTTCCATGGTTCCTAAATATTAAATACCTACCTTATTATTACCTTTATCTGTGTTTTGAGTGAGCATTTATTAATCTATAAACATAATGGTAAATGTGTAATTTTATACGGTTAAGGTTGTGATTATTTTGACAATTTTTGAAGGGCAGGCCCCAGGATGTTAATATACTTACGTGTTACATTACTTGAGTTGTTATACATTGAGTTGGATATTTAATAGATTCGTTTTCGTTTAAAAGGAATCTATTCTGTTTTCGAAATTCAAACGTAAATATTTATTAACTTTCTAAAGACATTCGTAGTCTCTTATTATCAAAGCTCAGTGACATTTTTAACATGTCAGCCAAACAACTACGTATATTACAGCAAAATAGGAATTGTCAAAGTGAGTACCTGGGCGAGTCCCGTTACGGCAACTAACGATTCCGAGAAGGTCATGCGCACTAAACTGAAGTTAAAAGTAAAAATTCCGTTTATATTTTTTGCTCCCGTCTTCGTTCGGACGCCTGACCAAGGCTCTTATTATTTTCTCAGAAACAAGGGAGCTATCGATTCTGGATTTTGTGTAATTTGTGACATTTTCTTTTAGTTGGTAATAAAGTGATCTGAAGTATTTACATACCTAACTAATTAAGTAGACTCATTGTGGTCAGTGGTTTTCAGAAATCTACCTATAAGTAAACCGTAATTTAGGGGTAGTTACAGGCAAAAAAAACCTATTTTTGAAATGGTATGGCGCACAAGATTCATTATTTACCAGTAGTTTTTATTTTTGCACCACCCTCTGGTTATGTTTGTGCACTCTCCGCTACCCAAAGGTTGTCTGGAAGAGATCGCTCTTTAGCGATAAGACCGCCTGTTGTCTGCCTCCGTTTATATTTCGCTATGTTGTGTTTCTGAACTGTTGGTATTTTTATTGAGGTGTGCAATAAATAATATTTAGTATTGTAATTATATAGCAGTTTGCTATATAAATCTGAGTAAATTAAATATTTACTGTGGCAAAAACATTAAGATTCACAACTTTGACTGACGGATGTATTTGTAACTAATCTGCTACTTTAAATAAAAGGGGATATTGAAAACGAAATCATTAAGAAAGTGTTACAGTATCTTTTTGTCAAGTATTTTTTTTCTAAGTTGTACTTAGAAGTACCGGTGTACGAGTAAGCACGTGTGGAGTAATTGGTACCTACCTACCAACTAAGTTAAGAATAAAATGTTCAAGGTACCTACCTCTGATATTTATCAGTGTTTACAACTGAAAAATATCACCTCAATCTAAAATCTTTATTCAAATTCAAAAGACATCATGTCAAAGAATATAACCAAAGACTTATGTCTCGTATCTATTCATAAATCAAAGGGCGAATGTGTCAAACGTTCCATGCTTATACGTAAATAACTTAAGTATCTTAATGTCATAAGTCATACCACAGGACGAGCCCATACAGCATTTTGGTTTTAGGAATTATAAGGACAGTGCCACCCACTTTCCGCCAAGCGTACCTATCGCCAACGAATCGCAGTTTAAAACCGACTTATTGACAAATGAGGCCAAATATTGACAGCGAGATAAAAACAAAGGGCCCGGCCGCAGGGGCGGTCCGGTGTCGATCTCGAGAACAAACAAGTGTGTTTGACGAACGAATTACGTGACAACTTTAGTTTCTACCGCTGTTTGTTTTGTCCCACTGAGCGAAATTATATCGATGTTAAACAAAAAACGTACTACCCCCATGGATATTTCTATGGGAATGTGCTCGTCTTTTTACAATCTAAAGGCCGGAAGGAAGTTAAATCGTATTAATATTATGCACCTATGTTCGACAAATTGTTTTTGTAAGTACTTACCTTAGTACCCAATTTCTTTAATTTATTTTTAGTGCTCAATGTGCAATAGGTTTGAAAAATAGGTATAGCTAGGAATAAGTTACTGTTAGTTCACTTCACTCTTTAAAAAAGGCTTTCCATCAGATTTATGATGTTTTCGCCAATCAATACTTGTTCAAAGACGTTGTTCGGTAACGACGCCATGACAGTAGGCAACTAGTTTTGTTCGGTAGTGGAACCCGCCCGTTCAGCCCGTCGTCGCGAAGAGCACGTGTGTTCACCAACGCGGCGACGGGCAAAATCCTTACTGTTTGTTAAAAAAGTCGCATGTTTACTTTTTGTTTACTGTAAGTAGGTACATAACTGTCTTAACTACGAGCACCAGAGCCAAAGTCTTATTATAACATCACATTCCTCAAATACCCGGCACACATATGATTAGAAAGTCTAGCAATCATCGGAATGACATGTCGCGAACCGTGAGACAATCGCGTGGGAGCCCTGATTGCACCCTGGGTTCGAGTCCGGGTCGTGACCGGGCTGCGTTGCGGAACGGTGGGGTGGCACATCCGGACGAGTTTTAATATTCAATTATAATGCTAGGCATCCAAATTTGGGACGCGTTTTTGAAATATTGAAGTCATATTCATATGTGAATCTTTTAGATTAATTTTGTACTTAAGTATGAGTAAATAAATGTTTTGTATTTAAGTAAGCGTTGATAAATAATTTTTATGCATTTCGTTAGCGCACCGAGCGGATGCACCGGTACGGTAAGGCTACGCTTCCACTAAGGCGAAAAGCTTGTAGAATTGTCCAATCAAATTAGGTCCTGTGTTTCGCTCTTGTCCGCTTCTATTTAGTTGTTTAGCACTCTCCACTCCACTCTGCACATCTCCACTCCGCTCCGCCTAGATGAAAACGCACCCTAAGAAAACAATAGTAGCCAGTCTCATGAAGCTAAAAGTAGATACAAGTTAAACCTCAAACCGTTTTACAAGTCTATGTCGACAACACTTTTCAAAATGACTGAGTAACTCACACGTACAAAGTCTATCTAAGAGACGAATAGGTACTCATTTTTAAAAACTTGGTTACTCGCTTACTCCCCTAAAGGGTATTACCAAATAAAAATTAGTGAATTCGCGCAATTGCTATATGCAATAATACTGTGCTTAAAATAGAAGAAAAACAAGGTGAGCTGAAGATCGAAGGTCTCTGTGGGAAGAGGTACTCGTACAACATAATATGCATATAATGCTAACACCAACCTGGACCAGAACCGCTACGTCCAGAATGAAGTGGAAAGGCATGGAAGAGGCATATGTCCAGCAGTGGACGCAAATATGCTAAAAGAGAGAGAGAGAAGAGATGCTAACAGAGAGTGAGTTCTTCATCACTATAGAGGCACACCAGCCTCCCAACTCTTTTAGCGCAACTTATCAAACATTGTTTATTCTTCCCTCCATAATTACAGTCTGTTTGAAATCACAGAGTGGTTATGTTCTTTATATATATATTTGAGGATGAGGACAGTACAGTAGTATATTTACTTAGGTATGATCTCATGTACCAGAATCCCTAAGCCAAGAAATAACATTTATATAATGTAGGTATATTTAAGTACAAGTCGATCTTTGGCAACATGCTCTAGTCCGCTGGGACATGTTTCGGTTTATCGTAACATTCGTAACTTGAACCCCATAAAGTTATCCCGCTACAACGCGTGCTAAGTGAAAATAGTGTTTAAATGAATAGCTTAAACACTGGGGCGTTTTTCGGGATTAAGACGGTCCCGGGGGAAAACCCCGAGGGACGCCGGGATTTGATTAAAAGTTCACCCCTTATGTTGACAGTAATAGATTGATGTGTAAGTTTCTTTCGATTGGCTGTAGGTGTGATGTGTGAGGTCGATTTAAAAAAAAAGTGTAAATGATATGCGTACTGTAAGTGACTGATATACGTAACTGGTGCTCAGCAGTGATTTATACTTAGAGGTAATGGACAATTACCATCACGTACATTGGAGCGTACAGGGTGATACTGATAACTTAGCTAAATACGTGTAAGTCTAGTAGTAATATACTATAAGCCTTAATGACAGAAAATAATACACATAATCACGAGGTAAACTTTAGAGATATAAGAGAAGAAAATAATGAGGAAAATGGTTTCAGAATGTTCAAGTGAAACTCAATTTAAAAAAGTTCGAGTAGATAAATAGGACTACTACCTAGGTATTACCCGGTTGGAGAAGCTTTCTATCCATACTGTTTATTGCAATTATAAGTTCTTCCTCTGGAATGTACTGCTATCTGTGTTAGGGGGATTGAGACGGTAATGTGATACTTTTTTAAAGCATTTATCTAAATGGCTCTGTTAGTTGGTAGTGTGTCTGTAACTACGGGCTAAATCTTGTACCTGATTTTTAGACCTAGTAACTGGTCTATATTACTAAGGATAACTGTTATCCTCAACCGCTTGAGCTGAAATTTGGCATGCTTTTGTAAGTTCGGTGACAATGCAATACCTAAGATAGTAGGTACCTATCACAGAACCAATCTAGGTATTATGGAGACCGGAGGTGGCCATAGCAATTCCTAAACTACACAAGATAAACCCGTCGTGTTTGGGCTCATTGGAAGTCTTAACGAGTAAGTAGTTGATGAGTATGGAAAAAAGGCACAATCGACAACATAACAGCTTATTTAAAAAAAATGTCAACAATGATTTCTTATGTCAGTAAAACAGTAAACTTTTGACTTTGGATGAGATCCTACGGTCATTATACCGGGTAGCGACCCAGTAATTTAGTGTGCCGGTTTTCAACCACTTAGATGAAGGGTGAGTTCGAAAAACACGAGAATTTGATAGGTCTTATTTATTTGTTAACCTCAACGTGACCTTGTCTCGGCCACGGTTATTTAGACAAGCGAATCCTCGAGGTTTTATAAACTTATAACGAATAATCCTGTTTAGGTAATGAAATTATACATCTACATTACACTACACTATACCTAGTTGATCAAAAAATCTGTACACTTAAATCGGTAGATTGCGAACCGCAATGTGAAGTACCGTTGTAATCACAGAAATATATCAAGATAGAAGGAAAGAGTTCGGCAATTTGTAGGGAGACCGAGCGTGTAACATTTTGCGTAGGTACTTTGACGTCACGAGCGTAATTTAGTGATGAGAAACATAAGCCGCGCGAAAACGATTCAAAAGGATCGATTAGAAGTATTAGAACTCGGCACCGATTCTATGCATCGATTTAAAATATCGATAAGAACCGACAGAGGAAATGATTATTATTTTGGACAGAAGAAATGTTTTGACAGAGGAAATGAGTAAGCTCAGAATTTTATCGAAAAATATAAATGTAGGTAGGTACCTACCTAATAACCAATAAATTGCGTTACATTTTAGTAATTTGTACATATTAGCCGCTCCAGTTATTAACTAAGTACCTATAAACGTGTACCATTTTCAGGGTTCCGTACCCTAAGGGTAAAACGGGACCATATTACTAAGACTCCGCTGTCCGTCCGTTTGTCACCAGACTGTATCTCATGAAAAGTGATAGACAGTTGAAATTTTCACAGATGATGTTTTTCTGATGCCGCTATAACAACAAATGCATATTAATTTAATATGCATAAGAATAAAATAAATATTTAAGGGGGCTCCCATACAAAAGATATAATTTTTATTGCCGTTTTTATAGATAATGGTACGGAACCCTTCGTGCGCGAGTCTGACCCGCACTTGGCCGGTTTTTTTATATATTCTTTGTTACAGACCATGGAAAAATCAAAGAAGTCCCGCGAAGAAATATTAGAAGCTAAGAGGAAAGCGATTAATAATATTTGTTTTGCACTACGTACATTATATAGCTGCATAATAATATAAGAACGTAATTTATTTCGTCTGTTTTCAAATTCAATTTTAATAATCGAGTAAGAAAATCGCAGTGCACAGCACTATTCTTTAGTTTTGACAGAAAAAATGACTATCGACCTTGAACGTGACTCGACAGTTTGAATAGCTTATTTTTACATTGCTGGTTTTGAACGCACGCCAAGTCTGGCTCGTCAAATTAAAGCCGCAATGGAAAGCTAGCGTTGACACACAATCGCCCGCTACCGTTATGATGAAAATAATAAAATATTTCGTTTTTTAATTATTAACAGATATTTAAGGACAAATTGTACTTACCAATGAAAGGAAATACCTCGATTAACAGCTCCAACTTTCTTGGAAGTGTTTGAACAATTAATTATTGCGCAACGAACCATTTTGTTTTTAAAACCTGGCGTCGCACGCATAACGCGATCGGGAGCACACTGAAGTTTGCGGCGAGCAGTTGTGTCTCCGGGACGTAATTTCGCCACGCGAGGTACATACACTCGTTCCTTCTATCTTGATATATTTCTGTGGTTGTAATAGTCTTTACAACTTGTGCTTGTGCTATAAAATATAGGTATACCAGTATAATATGTTCATGGTTGACTTTACGAGGGTGTTAATCTCTGTAATGAAAGGAGAAGTTTCCTTACAGTTCTGTGGGTCTAGGTATATATAGATAATATTTTCATCATCAGATTTTGGTACCAACTTTTTTTTTGTGAAGATGTTTATTTTCATCATCATATTTTGGTACCTTCTTTTTAAGATAAGTTTTTGGTACGTACTTTTTATGTCAAGTAGTTAGGTAATTATCATTTCGTTATTTATACCTAAAATATTTATGCACATTATCCAACCTAGATTGCTTATAATTATAGAAATTGTAATTTTTTTTAAGGCGACCAGCGACCACTAGTTTTTAATTTTTACCACCTCATAATAAATAATTATCACCCATTCAAAATAAATAAAATATGAAAAAAAATTAATGATAATTTCTCAAATGCTACTAATTATGATATTATCTTATCTAGTAGGTATTAGTATTACTAACGCCCGTTGAAGTCTTTTTCTAGGCTTCTTTGTAAAGACAACGCTGACTAAAAACTATTTAAAAAAAAATTAGAGTCGATGGGCCGGTTAATTATTTGCCGGCTAATTTGGTGTCGGTTTACGACCACTTGAATGAATTGATGAACTGAAAGCATGTTTTCTATTTTTTTAAAGAGCTACTTTCAATAACTACCTAATAAAATGCATTAGGTACAACTCAATGTTCCTCTAATTTTTGTAAAAATCCATGCCCTTCAGGTACTCGCAAACTGATGCTGGTCCCGTATCCTTATGCGAAGTATTAGAACAACAGATAAAAGCATTTTCTAAAAAATGTATTTGAATGGTATTCAAATTTTAGCTAACTTAACGTAGTCACTTTTCAAACGTCCCAATATTGAGATACCTAATTCATTTTAGGTAGGTAAATATGGTTAAAAACGAGACTGTATATAATTATAAAGCTCAATGTTTACCTTGTACGAGTATTTGGAGAACATGGGTGGCGGGGGCTGGGGAGGAACAAAACATCATGTCATTTTTAACGCGTCGTTTATTGATAACTTCATCTTTTCTTCAATATACTTTTGTGTCCACTGACTATATAACACTCACTGTACATTTTCGTATTACAATATTTTAGTCTTTCGAGGCTTTATAACGTTCGTTTCCATATAACAAATATTTGTACAAAGCACGACGGGCGTACGAGTGGCGTCGTGGCACGGCTTAATCTACCTACGCTTTACGACTAACTCCAACGTGTACTCTAGCCTTTATCACTATATTTACAAATTGTTCAATTTTTTTGGTATTCAATTTACCACAAACACTCTTTCGTCTCTCGCCCTCTCACGCGACCTTCCATCCATCCGCACATCACATCTTAAAATATTTAACTTAAAACCATGAAAAAATACAATAATTGTAATATAATACAGGTCATCAACAACATTTAATTGAACCCCCGGCCGCGGCCGCCTGTCGAGCGCCGGCGGCCGGCAACGCGCAACACTAACAGCGTCCTTACAAAACAAATAAATGGACATACCTAGCAGTATGTGCAGTAACGATCACTGTCCTTAGGAGAACCGATTGCGAACAAAGTCACTGGCGTGCGGGCCCGCTCAGAGCGGCGGGATGTCGATGTCGCACGCGAAGGGCGATTCTCAGATGAGCGGCATGGCCCGCTCGTTCGCCGCGGCGTACCGCTGCTCGTCCGGCACGTGGTACATGCTGATGATCTGCGACAGGTCCTGCTGGCCGTACTCGCGCTTCATGGCCATCTCGTGGTGGTGCGCGTGGTGGCCGAACTCGCGCTTCAGCTGCGCCGGCTCGTGCGGCACGAACTCGCGCTTCATGCCCGGCGGGCCCGGCGACACCGGCTCCGACTTGGCCGAGGACCCGCTCGGCGAGTGCGACGCGCACGACGGCGGCAGCGCGTACCCGCCCGGCGAGCCCGGCCCCAGCACGTACCCCGACGGCGACGGCGGCTGCGGCAGGTACGGCGACCCTTGCCCGCCGCCGTAGTAACCTCCGCCGTACCCGCCTTGCTGCATTTGGGACACATCGTACCGCGGGTACCCGTACGCTTGCTGTTGGTACGCACTAGGATCGTGCATCATGTAACCGTTGGGCATGTACCCGTTGGGCGTCATCTGGTACATGTCCCGCGGCTGTTGCGCTGAGGGCGCGCTCGCGCGTTGCGCTTCACTAGCTCCCAATAGAGCTCCTCCTCCTAGGGGGTATTTCTCCTGTTTCTTCGCGAGCGTCTTCGTCTTCCTTCGCGGTCTATATTTATAATCCGGGTGTTCCTTCATGTGAACAGCGCGAAGTCTCTTCGCCTCGTCGATGAACGGTCGCTTCTCGGATTCCGAGAGATCTTTCCACTGTGCACCGAGGCGTTTTGATATTTCCGAATTGTGCATTTTAGGATTGTCGGAGGCCATCTTTCTGCGTTGGCCGCGGGACCAAACCATGAACGCGTTCATGGGGCGTTTGACGCGGTCCGAGTTGGAGTTTTTGCTGGTGTTGTTGTTGTTATTGTTGGGGGTCTGGTGGTGCTGCGGCTGCGGCTGGTGGTGCTGCGCGAGCGGCTGGTGGTGCTGGTGCTGCAGCGACTGGTGCTGGGCCAGCGGCTGCTGCTGCGGCAGCATCATGCCGCCGAGAGCGCCCAGCGAACCGTAGCCGTGCTGCAGCGCGTGGTGCGGCGGCACGGTGGCGTGCAGGCTGCCGCCCTTAAGGTCCGTCTCCATCGTCAACATATCGTCTTCCTGCGGCGCGTACAGCTTGCCGAACTTCGTTCACCTTACACAACGAGAGAACTGTCGGTCGTTCACATGGACTCGCGGCGGGCGCAGCGAGGTGTCTCGCAGTACCGTGCGGCGCGAAGGCTACGTGCGTTGTGAGGCGGCTGGCTCCGGGCGGCGGCGGCAGCCCGCGCCGCCTGCCCCCGCGCCCCGCGCGGCCCCGCCTGCCCCGTGAGTCCTCCAATCACGCGCCGGAACGCAGCCCCGCCCCGCCCGCACCCTCCCGCCCGCGCGGCCTGCATTTTTAATCGCGCGGCGAACGAGGCGAGCGTGCCGCGCCACTGCCTCATGCAAATCTGAATTTTGTTTGCCGACGGTGTGCACCCACTTGGCATCCGCTTATATGTCGTAAACAAAACGTTGCCATTTATTAATATTGCTTTACTTAGTTGCCACAGTAGGAAATAAACTGCAGTTTACCTGGATTGAGTCACTTCATTACCTGACTATTAAGTTTTACTTATTTCTAACCTCAAAATCACCATATGCCGGGCACACGGGCCTCGTTTGTGCAGCTGGCGCGTATTTGCGCTAAGTTCAAGGCCCGCGACAATGCGGCTCGTCGTTGCTCTAAATGATGCCACGTCCTTTGTTGAGCCTACCACAATTGACTCCAAGCTGAACATCAATGCTGTTATGACACTCTTTTTTTAAATAAATAGGTCACTGACCGGCAAACTACAATTACTAAAAGTTAGTAACGTAAGAAACAGTAATAGATGCTGGCCAAGAGCGATCCCATTTTTAATAAAAAAAAAAACAACTAGGTAGGTAGGTATCTGTTTTGTTTTCGAAATAATGACAAATTAACTTAATCCCTATACAACCTATAGGGTTTTAATATACCTAGCTTAGAGCTTAAACTTCATCTTTAAAGATTAATAGAGAGAGAATGATTATCTAGCTAGATCATATTTTTTATTTCTGTTCTACTTAATACCCATACATTATAAAGTAAAACATTCATTACATTTTGGATGACTGAATCGAATTAATTTAGGTAGGTACCTAAACTGGCAATCAATCCCCTGAGACCTTTGATTTCGAGAAATTTAAAAAGTCATATAAGTTAAATGGAGATGCCTACAATATACCTAAGTAGGTACTTATGTTAAACATATGTTAAAGGGTGGGGATGTTAAACTACCTAGGTACTATCAGTTATTACATATTTACCTACCTACTGCATGGTGGGAAAACAGGCGGGAATAACATTTCAGCACCTGTGACGGCTGTGTTTTGAGTCTCAAAATTACTTTTAGGTTACAAAAAAAAAAACATTGAGATTAGGTACAAACATCAAGACGGATCTCTAAGAATAACAGGTCCATTACCGATTAGGCAAATTTTAGTACGTACCTATACCGAACCCAAGTGTGATTGCAATAAAAGCTGTAAGTAATTTACGGCGACTTCCTTGACTTGGCGGGGCGGGATCGATATGTGACATTTTCTTCTTTGACGTAAACTTACTGACGTCGCAAAGATTCTCACTTGACATAATACTGTCAGTATTACGTTTGCGCAGTAGTAAAGTAATATCATGCGCAGAAGGTGAGCAGTATCTACTGCCTTCGCATCGTCCCGCTACCGCGCATCCCACGCCAGTCAGGAAGCACTCATTTAAATGTAGGGGCGCAGTAAAAAATGGTACCGAGGCGACTGACAGCTGACACTGACATTTGACACTTTTCCCATATCGTACTGCCTCCGCACCGACAAATCAGGAAGTCGCCTTAGGTTATTTATGTCTATGACCTTAAGCCGAGTTCGAAGTTCGAATCCTTAGAGCGTTATTCAACTTCTTCTAATTAGGTAGTCGAGTTCCCCATTCGCTTGACAATAGTCTAGTTTCCCTTTTGGGTTGGAATGTCAGATGGCAGCTCAGCCACTTTTTCTTGTAAGGTCAACCAATTTGATTTCTGGGCCACTTCATCTCCGCCTCCGCCATCTCTAGCGGCTTTCATATTGATTTTCACTGTGACAAGGTACGAAGTGGCCTAGAAATCAAATTGGTTGACTGTACCTATGCCAATAACTTTGTTTTTTTTTTAAAAGGAGCATGGGCTATGCCGCTGTAGGAATTTTAGGTTAAATTTACATGTCCATTGCACTGGTTCGATTTTAGTCTTATGTAAGTACAGTCAAGTGCAAAAATATGGGTGCATACAACTTGCTCAAAAAGATGTCCCATAGCTCTTATGTCGGTGAATTAAGGTTTTGGTACATATTTATGAGAGGATTCATTCGATACATATTTTTGCACTTGACTGTACCTAAGATTTTCCATAGGAGGCATTTGCGTTTGTGGGGAAATACTCGCTACGAATCTAAATTTTCCACCTAGATAGGCCTCTTCATATCTGAGGGGCGTGCGTGACGCGCAGTCTATGAGCGATTGTCTCCATACACCTAACTATTCAGTTACCTATTACCTACCTACCTTTAAAATAAGATTACCTTTACCTATCTTACGATAAGTACTTGCCTAAGCGTAATGTATCTATCTGTTAGTGTTTTCTAATCGGTTTTCTGTCCCGAGTAGGTACCTACCTATTATAAAATACCTACCTACTTCTTATACCTCTTTTATAGCCAGGTAAAACAATAACATACCTATTTATAAGTTCCTTCCTTCCTTTTATAGGACTTTGATATGTTCTCAGTTTAGTGATTTTGTTCATACTTACTTAACCTGCTCCGATCAAGACCAGCAGCTTTTTAACCTACTTCGATATAAGGAAGGAGGTTCTCAGTTCGTCATCATGTTTCTTTTTTACACGACTGCCCAAAAAAAGGAGTGTAATGTTTTTCCCTGTATGTACCTATGTTGAGCGATTTATTCTTACCATGCTGAACAATTTTTATGATTATTTTTTGTTCGATATCAGGTACCTACCCTCAAGGGTCACCCCTTATAAAATTGGTACCAATTCTCTGAAACTGGAATCCAGGAGCAATTGCGGGAATGCTCAAATGTGATAGTCACGCAGCGCCGGATCTAGAAGTTTTTCGAGGGGGGGCAAAAACTACAAAATGCCGCCCCCGTCTGCATATGTTGTGTCACAAATTGTTACCTCTACTATGTCAGAACAGTAAAGTAGCTACTAGTTATCTACTCTAAGGGGGAACGGGTCATAAAGTCATGACACATCTACGTATAGATGAAAACGCGAGCGCAGCGAGCGCGAAAATTTTCAAACATTATGATATTTATGATGCAGATGCGGAAAATACGAATTTTTTTGTCCTGTCAAGACGTATTTTGGCCTGTCAAGAAGTTCGAACCCCCCCCGCCCCCCTGCCGCCCCTAAATTTGCCGCCCCCTAAACTTGCCGCCCGGGGTATGGACCCCGGCTTGCCCCCCCTAGATCCGGCTCTGTAGTCACGTATACGGAAATTTCAGTGTTTTCTATAGTAACCCATGCATTTGCTCTCAGAAACCAAAAATTTGGTGTAGTGGATTGGAACTGATTGTTTATTGTTTATTCTTGCTTAGCACTATTACAGACATTAGGTACAGTTACATAATAAGGTACTTCAACAGTAATAGTGCAACCCTGTTAGGGCATTGCAAAATTGATTGATTGTTGATGATGACCATAGAGTAAGTACTTACATATGGAACTCCTGAACATAGAACATGTACATAGTTGCCTTTAGGTACCTGCTTCACAGACTCAGGCATTAGTACTCCACAGCACAAACCGTACAATTGCGCATAGATCAGTATTAAGGCCGGTGCACATAGCAGACACGCACACATCACGCAAGCGGTGTGACAT
Source organism: Cenopis cana (assembly GCA_951800055.1). NCBI lineage: Eukaryota > Metazoa > Arthropoda > Insecta > Lepidoptera > Tortricidae > Cenopis > Cenopis cana. Next base: position 6,559,317 of record OX637477.1, on the reverse strand, counting down.
CTACTATGGAGATTCATACTTTACAACGGTGTCCAATTTCTCTGCAGCTGACCGTCCCTACGGTGAGAAACCTGACCTGACCCCCCCTGTAAAGTGTGGCTTTTATGCAGGGATGGTCAGATTTACCTACAGCTGCCTGTGCCTTGCCTATAGGTGACTGCGGAATATTAGCTATCTGCGAATGCCATAACATAAGTAGCATTCCTTCCCGTGACGTTGTTGACTATCAGGCATCACAGACTGACAGGATAATGTCAACCGATCGACACTCGATGCATTGATCAAATATTGATCGATTAAATTAGTGGCATATATAGGTTGATAGAGTGTGATAACAATTGTATTATAAGGAGTGAGTCCTGATGATGATGATAAAAATTGTAACGTTCTAATAATTAGGTCATTCATTAGATTCTTTTCGTTTATTTATCATGTTTATTACTACGTAACTACCTATCCTAGAGTTACGTCACATAATAAGTGATAGGTATGTTCAGTGGTAACACAATATAATTAATAGATCATTTAAATTTTAAAATAATTGACATTGTCTTGATTGATGGATCTGCATTGTAAGGGCTTATCTAAGGGCTGTTAATTATTGCACCTATTAACCAATAAAGATGTAGGTACGTAACTATTTTATTTATCTTTATTAAATATTTACGTAATAATTTACAACATTACTCTGTTTTTAGTTTCACTTAACCCTATCATTAAGCACCTAACATTAAATCATGAAATTCTTCTACTTAATACGGTACTGATACTAAGCATATTGATAACTATTAACTTTAGTTATAACAGTTAATAGTTGTAAGCATCGAAACTTGGATCTATAGTTACTTTACAAAGTAATAAACCACTCAAGTCACCAACTGTGTAAAGCAAACTATCTTATTCTAAACGAAGCGTTACAACATTACAAACAACAACACCTTGTTGATATGAAAATTCAATTCAATTGCAATTAAATAACAAAACTTTGAATTCAAAAACATCTATTAGTTATTCAGTGCAGAATTATAATAACAAAGATACGACCTGTGCCGTCTATTGTATTGCGAACACGTGCGCGGGAGGGAGATAGATAATGTTCAGTTGTTGCGTTTTGATCTTGGCGTAGGTAAGAGCTATGTGGCGATGTGTGTTCTTGAAAATGTTTGATAGTCTGATTGCGAAAACTGTATTTAAAATGTACGGTTTTGAAATGCTTAATGCTATTGTCCGCAGGACTGGGGTTAATAGGGCTAGGGTTCACAAATGAAGAAACCGACATCTCTGAAAGCATTTATTTGCAATTATGATTACATACAGAAAATTACAAATAAACATCACTCGTTGGTGTGATTACGCAACATTTTCGAGCGCGCGTATGGTTGATCTAAGTGTCATTTCCGATACTGAAAATGACAGTTCAACCTAACCAATTACAAGTTTGACATCACGAATCAACTATTGGCAGGTATGATTGATTACAAAACATCTATTACTCAGTAGGTACAGTTAAGGGCACCAATATGTATACTTACACTTTTTCACCTTATTCCATTGAAATAAGGTCCAAAAGTGTATACATATTTATGCCCTTGACTGTACCTACTACAGAATAAGTACCAAAATGTTTTGTTTATACGAAAAAAATATCATTAGGTAGGTACTTACCTATTCTGTTTATGTATGTATGTAATTAAAGATAACCTAATAATAGATAGTAGTCGATTACGTATGTACAGTTTATTTATTTTGTTTACTACAACATTGGAATTTTGCCTATCTACTACATAAACATCACAATGAATATACATAATATATACAAGCTATCGGCGTGTTAGAAAATACATACAGTGGTGCCGCGGTCCGGAAAGGTCCATTCCTACACCGGTGAAAGAATCGATATAATATAAGTCGTTCTGAAAATTAGGTACGCCGTACTTACATGTACACATACTTTATCTCACACCTGGCCATAAAGTGGCTATTATCGCACGCTCCGCGCGCGGAAAAACCCACTTCCTGGCCAGGGGGTGACATGAAATTTTGTACTTACCACGGGCGATAATAAAGAAAGCCTCAGATCGCATATTTATCGCCCTTGCCTTCGGCTCGGGCGTAAAATACCTGCGATCTGAGACATTCTTTGTTTTATCGCCCTTGGTAAGTAATGTACTATTAAAAATATCTTTATTGCCTTATTCGTAATCATCTATCGACTAGGGCAATGCAAGTCTTTTAGTGCGTGTGCGTAATACTATCTGCACTACTGTTGGTGATGCAGTTACCGTTCCATAAGGCCGTGCAAGTGCAAAAGAGATAGCACTATAATAATGTTTTATCACCCTACACGCCAAATGATATTACGATAACTTTAGTAAGCAGATTAATTTATATGAGTATAGTGCATGGTTAAATAGTTAAGGTAAAATGATGCTTAGTTACCTCACACGCACATAGATAAAATTGAATGTCGTATAGCGAGTGTGTGGAAGGTTTTATCACTATCTGGCCCTGATATTTAATACATTCGTACAGTCAGCATCAAAATTAACTCCGCATATTGTACCTAACGCCAAAAGTATTAATAACTATAGAGATAATAAAATAATGGATAACTATGTATATGAAAACATGAGTAAAACTTAAACACCCAAGTACCTATTGCATTGTATCTAAATTCTACACCAATCAATGAAGACCGAAAAGGGATTGGAAATACTTCAGATTAAATACATTGATATAGGTTAGGTCTATTCCGCTTCCAGACTGCAAAACTGTCAGAGCGTGAAACGCTTTCGCGCTGGCTGGCGCGGCGCGCCGGCGCCACTGCGCTCTAGTTTCAATTTAATGAATCCCGCCCGAGTTAGACTCGGCGTTAAATGCGGTCCCTTGATGCTATGGATAATCTTTGCAGTTTGCGATGTTTGACCGGAATAAACCGAACTGTATTGGCGAATGTTTGGACGTAGGTGTTACGGATATTGCTTAAAACAATACAAAATGGAATAACATTATACAAAACAGAGGTTATGTAACTATGTAAACAAGTCGTTGCAACAAATAAACTACGCAGATATTCGAATGTGAAACTACCTACCCATTATAAAACATTGTAGATGTAGACACCGACGTTTCTCGATTATGCACGATATTCTATTATAAGTACCTTTATTTTCGCCTTATGTGCTATTCTATTCTTACATCTCCATCCAATATTAATCCCTGCACATATTTGTGCACGCACAGAATTACCTACGAAAAACATACAACTTTTCCCATCGAAAACCACAAAGCGAAAACCACTTAATGACTTACATTTGACACTTCCATACAACCAAAGCACTAGGCATAACGTCGCGAGCCATTCAATAATTGCCGGGTTGTATTCCACCATTTTATCAATGATGTATCAATGTTTTTATTACATAGGAAAGAACGTTTAGTATCGCGTAATATGGAACGGGGATAAGTTGGCAGTTTCGTAATGCTTGCGTTAAATAAAAAGCGCGCATCAACACTCCGAAGCTCTAATTGGTGCGAGGTGTCGCTAATGACAGCGCGAGTGGCGCTCCGTGGCGCTGCAAATTATTAATTATCGCGCCTGGCAGCACTGAGGTGACGCAGCGCGGCAATATGGCCGTCGCATTGTTGGCGGGAGCGAATCTTCAATGTTTGTTGGAGCTAGTGCTAGTCAAAAGTTGGATTATTCTTACATTACTTACTTTTAAAACATAGCCACCTGTCTCAGAGGTCTGTATAAAACTATTAATTGAGTAAAATATGATGACATAAATATGATTCTGACATATAGTTCTCGTCATGGCCAATCCGATTACTTAATTCGCTTAGCCTATATTATGAACAAAATAAGCTAAAATGTGAATGAAAGGGCGTAAAAGCAATGTGTAGATATTTCTGTCACTTTGGGAACGTAAAATATATATTTATGACTTTAACTGTATATGACTATACCTACATGGACAATTTTTAGATGTTTATGTTTCATTGCAGTCCATAATATGTAATGTTTAAGAAGTAAGCACAACGAAGTGAGTTTATTTAACTTGGGAGCTGGGTAATTTGATTCAACAATTTGTACATTGTCTTCATTATTTAACTAGTACAGTAGTTCGTTACGCAGGTGGTTGGTGGTTCTCATGCACAGTGGAACCGAAATACGAGTAGGTAATCCATCCAACACCGCGCACAATAACATATTAATAAGCTTATTAGGACGACACACATACAAACTACATAACATAGCAAACAATACAGGATCTAGGTATTACCTACTAATTTGATGCAGGCCTAGCATAGATATATCACGAGTCGGAAATCACAGGGACAGTGCATCATAATGAAAGCCCAATATTAGGCGGGACAGGACTCCAGTGGACACAAACAAGACCACACGTAAGAGCAAGCTATCATCATGTCTCCTTACAGGGGGCCACCCCCCTTTGTACGTCTCCGATGTGAGAATCGATGGGTTCGGCCTGAGTAATGACTGAAATGATTTGTAATCGTAATGGATTTTGGTATTGATTCAAAATCATATCTACTATTTCTTAGTCAATAATTTAAAAAAGTAATGTGATTTTAATCGTTTTCATAGTTATATAGTTTCTAAAATTACAGATGTTACAGGTGAAGATATGTGTAAGTAAGTACCAATGATAAAACTTAAGTTTCAGTACACCTACTGAATGTTGCATCTAAATCAATCCAGTATCAGCAGTTGAGACTATCGCTCACAAATTGATCAACAATTGAACACGTTCAGGAACTTCTAGTTAGATTCTAAACTTATCTGTAAGTAAACTCTATGACTTGAAAAAAGGAAAAAAACAATGTAAACAAAATAAATTCTTATGAAATCCGATTAAAAACAAAATTCAGCAAGAAACAAACTGTATGAACATCATCTTTATAAGTAATAGCGAAAAACATCACCTCAGAATAAGTAATAAGTTTTTAGTACAAGTATCATATCTTATTCCCAAGGAAACAAACAAAATGAATCTTTCTATTCCTAATTCAAACTTCGCGCAATAAAAACAAAATATAGATACACAACAAAAGTCCGTTTTAATACCGGCCAGTCACAGTCGGATAGGCCTAGTGGGGGTGAGGGAGGCTCTTCCGGCCGCTGTCTCCATCTCATCATGCCTATCTTGGAGGCTGCAAATTAAATAACATGCGGCCGACCGTGTGGATATTATATAGCGGGTAGGAAAGCGGTAGGTTTTGGGTAGATTACATTGGAATACATTAGTAGGTACCTAAATATGGTTAACAGGTTTGAGGTTACGTGAGTTAGGAACCGTGACCGATTTACGAATTATATACTATTGTAACCACTTCTTTACATTAATAGCCGGCAATAATTTTGAATGTGTATAACGTTTTACCTCTAATATGGTTTATCCATTGAATGTGGTTTGGTTATCCATTACACAACTAAAATAAAATAAAAACTTAAAGAACATATAGCTAGGAACTATGTCAACAACCAAGAATTACCTACGGTTAAAACGCACTCCCAAATATGTCTATTCGTTTGGGCGCTACGATATGCCATATAGATAACACACAGACAGATAATACAGATTTCCATTTCCATTTATGGATGTTGAACTTATAACACCAGCGTCAGAGGTTAAAATATCTTAAGCACATACACAATTCAGAATGTAGGTAGGTTAATTCAATCTAAGGTTGGCTTTTATAAAGATAAACAAGACCTTGTATCGGTGAGTAAGCTATTACAAAAATGACCTATGAGAATTACAGAGATGTGACATTTGGTCTAACGGGTGGGTCTATAAAATTCGGCATTTTACAAGAAATTCATCACTTTCCTAATAAATGGTAAACTAAAAACTTATTTAAATACAACAAAATTAAACTGAATCCACCTCAGTTATTATGCAAAAAAGGTTGCGCATTTGGAAAGAACTGCGCTTTGTTCCACAATCACAAATCAAACAGTTAAATGTTAAAAATTCTTCTTTCATAAGTAGGTACCATAAAATAACTACTTGATTGATATATGCATGTGAAAAAACATCACATTATAATTATGATCATAATACTACGAAATATTTACAAACTGGTCGTATACAATCGCCATACGTTTCAAAACATTTACCAAATGATGTGCCGATATTGACGTCTTATTTTAATAAGAAAATTAATTTAGCATTTGAAAAGAAAAGAAAGCTTCTTACCAGTTGCAAGAGACCTCTGACTTTAGCCAATTATACAGTCATTGTCCGGGGTTATTGGATAAATTTATATCAATGGTTTACATTGCATCGAATATCTCTATCAAATCATTTGACATAAAGTTCCATGTTGGTAATATTATGTTACAAGTATAGGCTTTATAATCGTGACAAGCCTCTTTAGTTTCTTTCTATATCACTTACCTACTCGGTTTCATTCATACCTAATCCGCCTCTCTCATACGGAAAAACGATTAGACAATAAAATTGCAGAGATGAAACAAAAAAACAAAGATAATTTAATGTTAATCACTCGATTGTTATCGTACCTTAAAACTGCATAAAAGTTTAATTTATATTCCAACCGTCGGCCCTCGTTATCATTCTAAAATAAGTATAAGCTAGACTCTTATAAGACAAATTATATTTAGCAAAATACATATTCTTATTAGAAGTACAATTTGAGTCGACGTCTATTCTATACAAAATTAACGGGAAATGAATTGACTCTCATTACCAAAAGCTCTATAAGATTAGTATTGTAACACTGAATACCTTTACCCATCGTTAATATGTGTATACTTCACTTATGTACAGTATTACGAGTATATATGTATACATCAAACCGAACATTTAAACTAAAATTACAATTTGCGAAGGTGAAACATTTTACAGCATAACATGTACCTAATACAGATTACAGATGTTGAATTATTTATTCTTTACACACAGCGTCACTAAGCCGCGTCCGATACACTTTGAGGCGTACCTCCACTCCTACCTATACATAATTATAGCTATAACTTAAAAGTACGTGTCGGTACGTATAGCACAGTCTCACGTCACGGAATCGATCTCGGGCTTAAACGGCGCGCGCGCTGTCAAACTTGCGGGGCGCGAGTTACACTCAATACTGACAAAATTTCCGCGGAAAACAGTCGTTTTCCGCGAGTAACGTGCGAGCGTCGCGCTCCCAATGCCCAGACTAAACGCGGGCCGTGAAAAAGCACCGCCGCAACGCCGACCGACAATGGAAAGCGGTAAAGAATCATAATAATAACAATGACAACAATGTGAGATGCTATAATAAAGAGCCGCGGCATTGTGCTAGGCTCGGCGTTCGTTCGAAGGGTCGCGGGAGATCGATACTCGGCGGATCGTCTACGAATGGCGTACGTGGGCCTTTGTCGGCCTCGCGGCCCTCGCCCATTCACAGCCCCGTCTCGAGCGCTAATCAACTTTCAAACCAACTATCTACTTACTACGTAATTTACGCTGCGCTGGATCCAGGTTTATGAAGCGCGAAACAAAACAAAAGCGAATAAAATTGACGTTCGTCGATTATTAAAGCTGATTTTTTGGCAGATGTAAGTAGGTGTGAAGTGTAGACGGTGTTCTCTGATGATAAAACATCTGAGGTAATGTAATAATCTGCCGATCGGCGCTATCGTTAGTTCGATCAGGCACACCTCCCGCCGGCCCGTAGATTGCCTTAGCGTGCTCTCTTATTGTGGATATACCAATCAAAACTAGTAAGTATGTTGCAACGTTTACAACGTTTGATGTTTATGTTAAAAGATTTAGTTTGGCAAAGCTTAAACCATGACGACCTTTTATTAATTTTCACAAAAAATAAAGCTTGTAGGTAACGTTTTCATGACCAATTTATATATCGCCTAACTTATCCATCTGACATTGCCCATTGGGGCAAGAATTTGACTTTCTGTATTCTAATTGGTTTTTTCTTGATTCCTCAAGGCGTCACGTGGTTGGAAGGAGATAAATACATATATCTACATTGGTCGACAGTATTAAATGTTTTAATTAGTCATTAATCCATTTACTGACTCCGGCATAGGCCCTTGAACCTGTTATTTCTCTTGAGTAATAATAATATCTTTAAAAAATCGTTGATTTTAGTTAAATATTGAGACACATATTAAAACAATAGTCGTACCCACGTTTCGGACCGACGCACGCGCACCCCGCGGCGCGCGTCCATCAATCGAAGCGCGCGCAATTTGCTATCGCCATCGCCTAATCTAATTATGTAACGAACATTTGTCTTTCCACAGTAATTGAGAAATTAATAACGTGTTGATAGCATTGACAATTATGTTACGGCCAGCGTGTGGAGGTAGAGAGATGATGGGAAAAGTATAGGTGTGAGGTTAATTATTCTCTGTACAGCATTTTATCAATCTTGTGTATTTATTCATGAAATGGACTTATTGAGTATATTGAGTATAACGGACAATAGAATAAAGGTACGGGTAAACGAGATAGTGCCCGCGACATCGACAAGTCTCCTTTTACTCACTTTCCACAAGGTGTCAAACATTGGGACATTTACCTTATGTCCACTTTTGGCATTTTTTAGGGTTCCGTAGTAAACAAGGAACCCTTATAGTTTCGCCATGTCCGTCTGTCCGTCCGTCTGTCCCCCGTTTATCTCAGTAACCGTTAGTACTAGAAAGCTGTAATTTGGCATGAGTATAGATATTGATGACGCCAACAAAACGGTAGAATAAAATCTTGAAAAATAAAAATTTTTTAGGGTACCTCCCCTACATGTAAAGTTGTGGTGCAATTTTTTTTTTCGCCAAACCCCATCGTGTGGGTTATCATTGGATAGCTCTTTTAAAAATATTATAAGGTTTCTAAGAGCATTTTTTGATTCAAGAATCGGTTGGCGTGATATTAAGCTTTAAAGTGATAATTTTTGTTATGGTCAAGTGTCCCCCCCCCCCTGCCAGGTAAACGGTAAAAAAATCATGGTAGTAGTATATACGATGAATTTAAAAGGAAAACTATCACAGCTATGTAGACATTTTACTAGTTACCGAGTAATAGTCGAACTTCAGAAATGTACTTTCGCACAATTTCCATTGATACCTTAGATAATGTTGTTAATTCTGTCAAATACATAGTAAATATAAGTTTGCGAACTTTTTAGTCCACATAATGTAACGGGTGGACGACTACGGAACCCTACCTTGCGCGTGGCCCGACACGCACTTGGCCGGTTTTTATATTTAAGGTTACCGAAAGAACAAGAAATAAGCACACCTCAAAGTCTAATAAAGTACAAAGTAAGAAAAATCCGGGTTTTCCGTGGAACACGGGATGGGTGGTGACACTGGTGACCTGGGTGTAGCAAAGTGATATGACTTGTGTGTATAAAGAGAATGTACTTACATAGTATATGGATTGGTTATTTGCCATGAATTTCGCAATTGGAACATCAACCGCAGTCTAATTGAACATGTAGGTACCTAGAGGTACCTGCATAGGTAATCCAATGAAACTATTAAATTCGAACCTCGCTCGTAAACCGAACACGAAGCTACCCAGCCATCCCCAGACGTCTAGACTTTTATTAATTAAGAAAACAATCAATTCTCATGCACACAGCAAATTAATTGTATATGCAGGTTGCCATTTTCTCTCTTACGAACTCACCTGAGCTAGCAATGAGTGCTATATTTGTAAGAATCTTTATTAATTTTTGCTATTACGTACAGTCAAGGGCACCAATATCAATATGTATACACTTTTTCACCTTATTCCATTGAAATAAGGTCCAAAAGTGTATACATATTTACGCCCTTGACTGTACCTAGTTTAGCCTTGCATATAGCAATAGCAATTGTCACACACATTAAGAGGGTGCCTTGGAAAATTACACGATTTTTGTGACGCCCTACTATATATGCTCATTTCTCTGATTATAGATGAAGAATTCTAAAGAGCAATAGAAACGGGTACACTTTGTATGGATACTCAATAAAAAGTGTAGGTACTTTTTTCAAAGGGGTTATGCGTTCAGTAGGTATATTGAAACAAAAATGAACCTCCGGCATTAACTTTAAAATAGAGAATGTCACAATATTTGGGCAGTTTGTACACGTTGGGCCAAGGTGTTAGGCCAGCATGTCGGGCCAACTTGTAGAGACTTGTTGTATGTTGGTAGTTTTTACCAGTAGTTCGTCCCGTTGGCCGTTGCTGGCCCAATGTGTACATACATCACAGCCGGCATAAAATATTGTGGATTTCACCATCAGCCATGCGAATTGCCGCAAGCTTATAAAATACACCTAGTATAATGACGCTTGTAACAACACAACATGTGCTCAACTCTCGTATCTGGTGCCCGTTTCATGAAAATTACAAGGCTTGTTTTAACATACGTTTTCATAGTTATTTTGAATGGGTTTCATGTTGAAATAAATAGCTTGTGTCATGTCTGCCGCAAAACCAGGGACTAACCGATTCGGTATTTTTAATGGCAGATCTCGAATTAAACTTCCACTCCCTAACTCATCCCTTTGAGGGATGAGTTTCATTTTTTTTATCTATATATATAGGGATGTTAATTCAGGCTATAGAGACGTTGTAACCAAGTTTCATCGTAATTCGTCAAACAGTTTTTCGTGATTGAGTAACAAGCATCTAAACATCCAAATATTTAACTAAACCTTTGTATTTATAATATAAGTAGGATGCTAGCTGGCACTGGCGGACAATTGGGACAAATATGAAATCTGACTCCTGTCTGACTCTGAATCCTGTGATTTGTTGTAGGCACTATACTTTTATGAATATTCATTCAATATTAGATGATAGCCGCATCACCAAATATTGCCATTATTCGAAAATATTACTTATCGTAGATATTTGAACAGCCTACTAACAAATTCTGACACACTCGACTCGAACTTACTATATTAAAGCTCAAAATAGCAACAAAACCAAACCTTGACGTGAAATGAGCAAACTGCCGCCGCCGGCTATGTAATGTATCAAGCGTAGATAACACTCATTACATACATGTACCTATGTTGTAACTCCGAATTAATGACTACAAAATATCATGTACCCGTTAATTTAGCTGTTTTAATTAAACACGATGACTCGATAGCTAAGTGCGGCGGGTTCTATTATTAATTATTATTTTGATCGATCATCGTCTTATTTCATTAAGGGTTTCCATAGGCCGTCAGTTGTGCAGTTTGTAAATGATTGCCGGCTAATGATCGCTTGAGATTGGATGCGAGAACATTTGTAAGTATCTAAAAATACTCAAAAATTCGGTGAGTTGCTTTAAGTTTTACTATGAGGCAATTTACTTCTGATTCAATTAGTGACGAGCGAAGACAAAGAAAAGATGGCTTGTTTTGCTGCTGGTGCTCTGTTGTGTGATATATATCTTAAGATGTTCTAAAGCAAAATCGGAATTTTTCGTCAGGTTGGCGTCGGCCAAATTGACAGGATAATTTCTACTGTATTTTTATATTTTTAAATAATTCATTCTATGTCTAAGTAATCAAAATTGATTTGTTTAGGACCTGAATGTTGTCTGAGATTATCGATCGTTAGGTACACACAGGGCCTTCTAAACAGATAAGGAATAATTTAGGAACTACATGGGGGATTTCATCCTTAAAACTCACAGCGTTAGGTTCAAGTTAGTTTATGTTGAACGTTTTATTTTTAAATATCAACATAAGTAATAGTAGATTACTGCAGAGACTAGTAAGTAAGCCATCCTGGACGAGTATGATTTAACTGGCCGAGCCGAACTATCGGAGTATGTATTAGTGCTTTTCAAAAAAAAAAAAGTTGTACAAAAGTTAATATGTAGTATATTCTGACCAACTTGTAGTTTGATGTTTCCCTTTCCACCAGATTCATCTGAACTAATTTCTTAAACTTAATTTCGGACCAGTCCATTGCTCAATATCGGCTGTCCAAAATCATATTAAGCTACAAGACTGCTGCTGGTATTAATATGATTTCAAATCTTTTACTTTACATCTGCACGTTATTAAATTAATTGACTCTAGATTAATTTAAGGAAGATACCTACTTAAATCAACAAAATAATATTCGCATCACATATTACGCCTTACAAAAAGCGGCCCAATCGAGAGGCCACTTCATTGGAAAGGTTCTTTCCTGCTTAACCAGAACAAAAACAGAGTACTCAGGTAATCTTTTCTCGGATTACCAAACGCAAGATTACGATATTTCTGCCGAAATTAGAGGTGAGTTTATCCCTCAACGAGTAATTCGTTCTCGTCCCGTAAGGGAACTTTATCCTCACGGCCCAACGACTTTACCCAGAAATCAATAATCCCAAGCTTTTTTAACTATATATACACGAAGAACAAATATATTTCTATTTCCCTCCGCCGTGAAGTCAAAGAAGCCGCGATGGATTAGTTTGCGTTTTTTGTCGTAAAATTTGAAACATCGATTTGAGTAGAGATTTGGCGCGATTCGATATATTGGGGCACAATAGGTTTCCGGGACCCTGAGATTGCGTGAGGATCAGCGGAGATCAAGTTTTCTTGGGAAATATGAAGTTGCGCGATTATCCTTAATCTAAAATGTCACATGGACATCCTTTAAGACTGTATCAATGGGAATGATCTGCTGCTTTACGATTAAGTTCTTAAACTAGATAAATCTTAATTTAGGAACTAACTTATCTTAATAATTTGATTTTAAGGATTTGTCAGAACCAACCAATCAAGAAACTTATTCCAGTTGCTTATACTTTTAAGATTGATGTCTATCTATAGATTGTTGAAGATAAGATCTTAAGTTTGTAGACATATCGCGAAAGAATATTTGAGTCAATTATTTTTCAATACGTGTAGGTACTTAGGTAGGTGTTACACATAGAATAGTAATTTCCAATTAGTTCACTTGGGGCACATTGGATAGATTAAGTCAGAGCGACCGCCGATGATCAATGTGAAGTTTACCTATGTGCCTACCTATTACAATATGAGAAATTAATATAACTGCTGCATTGGAATGACGACAATTTTTACGATATAGGTACTTAATCCCCAACTAGCTCTAATTTAGTTAATACGCGGTAAAAAAAATACTTTTACGAACGTTGTTACTTAAAAATATAACATCATAAAACAACATCAACATCAGTTGCAATTTGAACCCAATTTAAGGTGCTTTTAGAGTAATATTAGCATGGATATAGTAATTTAATTAATCCTTTTCAGTTTAATGGGTGCTTGTTCCAATCGCCTCACACCCACGTGAGCTCAGCACTTTCGCGGGGCGATCGCGGTATGATACCGCGACGCCGACGCATCGATCGTATCGCGATGACGGGGCGATATCGGTAATTTGAAGTCCATGAACTGTCCGAGTCGGAATGCTGCATTATATTTAATGTGTCGTTACCTCTGCTTTAGTTTTTTTTTATAAATCAGGTGTCAAACAATCGTACCCAGTAAGGGCACAATATGGGTAATAGTTACTAAGATATTTTCTGTACAATTCATGGCTGAAAATGACAATTACCTATATTATTGAATGAATGAATGAATGGTTCTTATTCATAATGAATATATGGTTACATCAGATCGGTCTTAAGTAGGTACATATTTCTTCCCATAATATATTCAGCCAGGTCAGGCATATATGAAAACTTATCGCATACTTCATAAGCTAGATTAAATTAGATCTTTACATAGTGTTTAGTCCGGCCAGACGAGATAAGTAAGAGAGAAAGAGAGTCAGACTATAAGGAGTGAAAGTTCTAAACCATGTTGGTATAATCGAGTTCGAAAATATGTGCACGGACAAAGTTATCAAAAATGTGAACACGTTTTATTGTTAAAGGTCTGCTAAGATATTTTTAAAATAAAATGAAAATCAGTATCGCAGCAGTATGAATGTTGACCAAGAAAGTAAATATACAAAATGACTAATAGTTTCATATACACTTTTAACAACACACAGGACGAGTCGTTAATGGTTTCCGATGAGTCACCGTCGATCAAAACTATTTCAAATATTCCGGACGATATTTTTTTTAACACGTGCTTGCTACCTGGGAATTTTGTAAATCGTTCAGCTAATAATTTGTGGGGTAATTTATAGCGAGCGTCGAGCGGTGAGAAAAAGCAGGTTAGCTAGGTAATATATAGTATCAAATTGGTGAACGATTATTTACAAATTTGCGAATAATAATTTTGATTTGCTTTTATAAATCTATAATTGTTAGAAATTAATTGCGTACCTAACCTAGCATGTTTTCCCTACTCCTTTAGGGCAACAGGTGATTTTAATCTGAAAATTAATGTACTTTACTGTAACATTCTTTTATATTTTTTAATGTGTGGGCATGTTTTCTAAACGAATTACCTGCGGTTCACAATATATTGATTTAAACTTACACGATTTTCACACATTATTATTGGGGAACGTGACTTAACGGGGCAAAACCTTAAAAAAGGTAAATTAGTTATAATTGTACGCGATTAAGTCCCGTTCCCCAATAATAATGAATTACCTGCGGATTAACATTTCAGTAATTGAGAAATGACGTTGCGGTTTTGATATGTCAAGGCACTCAGTTGAATGCCCCTAGGTACCTTACTCGCTAATAGTAAGTAGTGTTAACATACCTATAATTTGAATTAAAAAACATATAAATTAATATAATATAACTTAAGACAAATTAATGAAAAAAAAATTGTCCACCCATGTATATATTCAGAATAATTGACAGGTAGGTAGGTATATAGGTAGTCTAATTTTAAAGTTAATGCCAAAAAATATAAACTACCCTTCTAAATCAATCTGACAGGTAAGCAAATAGAACAAAACTGGCCCCTCTTCTAGGAACACCGAAGTCCTCGCCCATAAATCACCAGGCTCCTGACAAATGGATTCTACGACCTTTTTTCCCACCACTCATTTATTAATAGGCCAGGGAATGTTTCGGAAAACCAATAAAATGCGCCCCGTCATATACCTGTCCGGCCAGACAGCCTGGCATTGTTCCTTCACACGGGTTTTTTTACTTCCATCGCTCCGCTCCGTACCGGCCTCTAATAACACGTCTGGTGCCTCATTATACTACGTAATCATTATTACGTGGCTTCATTATAATTATGATATAACCATAACTATCTTCTGAATCCCGAATTAGTATGCACATTGTAGAATTAAGTGGTATGAAAACGAAATTCAATACTAGTTTGCCCACAGGTGTTTCGGGTTTAGCCCTGCGCACGTCACTGCGCATCCATTCCTTTAGAAATTACATCGAAACTGTCAACTTTTGTGAATGAATCGCTGTAACATGAGTCTAATAAAAGACATCAAAATAACTTACTTCCTGCAATTTAAGTTCTAAAATATTCATCATAAGGCGTGTATTTGACATTCTTTACTACTCACTTACGTCCCTACCCGATTCACCTGAGCATATAGATTTCGCGACTAACCTATATTTGTGAATGGGTATTTTTTTGTCTCATGTCTTGTCGTGTCCACGCATACAAAGGGCTTCAAAGTATTTTGCGCGTGTGAAAGACGAGCCATTCTCTCCGCCCTTAAGGATTGGACCAAAAATAATTATCATTTCCTGCGGCAACCGAGACATAAAGGCACGGAATACTCTGATCGCTGCAACCCGCGTCGCGCAAAGGAATTTATGATTTTTTCGACACTTTCACAACGATTTCTCACAGCAGGTTTAATAATAAGCGGCGCTGGAGGTGTTAAATAAAATTACGTTCTTTCACACCATGACGTAATTGCATCATAGTTTTATTTAAAAACTCTGCCATTCGCAAAAAACATGATTAACACTGAAATACATACAAATAAATGTTCTAGCAACATCAATCACATCGATACAAAATACCGACACATGCAGTGCGATGACTGAAACCGACACGCCAATAATAACCGCTGTCGCATGTCAGTACTCCGCTATGAAGCGAGTAATCACAGAGCAAATGAGAAGTTTTGGGTCACGGGCAAAAATAACTCTATGCGAGCCAAAATCGAATCGCTCACGAATCGAAACCTTATCGATTAGGCGCTTAGTCGACGGGAATGAAACTAAGGTGTTTCGTGAAGTTGGCATTCGGCCAAGACGTGGGTTCGGCAACTTTCCCCGGGAGGGTAAGTCGGGGGTCACGACATTAATGGCTGCGCCCTGACAGGTAACGTGAGACTCGAGACAAAGTGCAGCGCGGATGACATTCGTGAATGAGTTTCCTTGACGGGGGTTAATAGCGTAGGTAGGTACTACGTGATGGAGGCATGTTTGTGATTTTTATTTGCAAGACAGTTGTATCGCACGGTATTTCTTAGACGTAGTACGTGGCGATAGTTCTAAACTGTTGTTTCAAGATTCTCACTCTCACTCATTTATAGGTACCTATATCTCACACTTTAATGCCAGATATATGTTAAACGGTTTCGCAAAGAATAGCATAATTGAAAAAATATCGGACCTATCGTAGCGTTTCTTCAAATCAAATTCGTAATACCTATTATAACAAGTATCTATTAATCCCTTTCAGAATTCTATATCTAGTCTAAAATTACATAGTTAAACGTAAGTTGTTTTAGTTCTGCAGTTAAAGTTAACTTATTAAAATAGTCGACTGAGATTAGTTTGTTACTAATACTTAATAGTTTTTACTTTGCTTCAGCTTAGTTAAAAAATTACTGCAGTTAACACATATGTAAAAAAATGAACCTCCAGTTCTATTGTTTATTTTTGTAAAGGTACATTTCATGTACTGTTTTGGATATCATTATGTGACTGTTTGTGTTCTAAATAAATAAATAAAAAACCTATTCGTGGAAATTAACCTAAGGAAAGCTATTTTCAGTCTGAAGTACATAACTATTGTCCAAAAATATCTCCATCTTGACATAAATAAAAAATACCAGGAACTTCACTGTTGATTGTAGTGAAAAAGTTTTGAATACCCATGAATAACATTCCGCGCACTCATGCTAGTATCATGGTTTGAAGTTTTAATAATTAGAAACTGTTCATCCTCCGATTTGGATTTTGACAAAAAAATCCTTGTGTTGGTAGTCCGTTTGAATCAACACGACTATTTACAATGATTTGATCTTTATCAGTCGTAAGAAAATAGCTTTCCCCTGTTATGTTCAATAATAGCGAAGTATTCTAAGATTAACTACCAGGAGGAAAGTATTAGCTAAGTATTCTAAGATTAACTAACCAGGAGGATTCTGCGTTTCGATTTCTAGCCGGCATCTACGTCACACACAACACCAACTTTTACGGACTAGGTAAGTGCAGAAAAAGGAGCTATAACCATAACCGCTAGACCGTGAGACATTTGTTTTAATAATTTTGTCGACGTAGTGAGCTGAGTGGTCGAAGGTCTCCGTTTCAGCTCGGGCAATGCTTTAGTATGTCAGGCGGGCGGATTCCCAGATATCGATTTTATCTATCCGACTGTACTATTCTAGTGAAATTTTGTGAGCAGGATCGATACATATTATTGAAAATTTTCAAAACAACGGAGCTATGGTGGTTTTAAACGTAAAGAATGCTCGCGAGTTCTACTACTCACAGCCACTAGTATAGATATTCTCAAAACTTCAAACTGCTCAATAATTATTAGTACGGCTATACTCAGCAACAAGCTTAGCTTTTCACTCCCACCGGTATAGCCGTTTTTTCTCCTTGTAACGCCGACACCCGGGCACCTGTGTAATCCTTTCAACGCACATAATATGCCCTTAATTCCGTTGATAAGGCATGACATCTAGCGCCTTTGTGCTCTTCAGGCCTTTTTACCGACAATTAAGGATCATCCTTTGTCTTGTGACAAGAGATGCCACACTTTTTTACGGATTTTTTCTCTCTCTAAAGAAGTCACTGTTTTGAATAGTCACATGATTTAGGGTGATGTGTTTTGTTGTTTTGGCGATTTATTGTAGCATGGGTGTTGAATATTTAATACGTCTTTGACAAAAAGTTCAAGATTAAATTAAACTTGAATGAATCAGTTTTTGTAGTTACAATTAGGTACAACCCGCATGTTTTTTCACAATGTGTTTAATATCTTCTAATCTATACCTATTACGGAATAATGAAATCTGTTTTTTATACACGTTCCCTTTTTCATCTAATCTCCCAACTTTCTAATAATTCTAATCTTAGGATTCGAACCAAAACAATACAATACAAATACTCTTTATTGCACACCTCACATAATAAAGCAGCACATATAAAAGAAAAACAAAGAAACAGGGATACAGAGGTAGAACTAGATTCATTACAAAAACTAAACATTATTAAACTACGAGTATATAATATTAGGTACTTGCAAGTTCGAAGACGGCAAAATGCTTGCGTAAAAGTTTTGAAATGTTTCAACTGTGTGACTTACCTTATATTAATAGATTTGTTTTGTTTGCACCCACATCATAAACTTTGTTTCAGGTTAAGGGCATTTTCCCGAAAGTCGTCAGGTTAATCACCTTTTTGGCTGGTTTTGATATGTTGCTATATATATCTCCATCTCTGCCCGTGTAGCGCTTCGATAAAGGAAAAAGTCGTGATGAAACCAGTTTCCAACAAGGTTCAGTTTTCCAGCTACAGGTTGGAAGGTAGTTGCTAAAGTAAAACTAGTGCCTACGCTAAATATTGGGATGCCACAGCGGGCCCCGAGCTCCTCCTTTAGGATACAACCGCAAAAAGGATGTGATGCTGCCATATACGGTTAACCACACTGAGCGAAAAAAAATTCTAATTATTAGTAAGTTTTAGTGAATCCCAGGAGACATGGAGGGGAGGAGGGTTACAAGGAGATTATATACTAACGGTTACAAAACAGTTGTGATAATAGTAGTTCTTTACTAATACCAAAACAATTGTCCTTGTAACTAATAATTACTACTAAACTGTTTTGTAACCGTTAGTATACAATCTCCTTGTCTTGGGATTCACTAAAACTTACTAATAATTAGTATTTTTTTCGCTCAGTGCAAATTGATTTCTGGGTCACTTCGTACCTTGTTATAGTCTCATATTAGATAATGACATATGACAAGGTTCGAAGTGGCCCACAAATCAAATTGGTTGACTGCACCTAAGAGTTCCTCCTGATAGCGTTATTTCAGTTGCAAGCGAGAGCGCTCCGGATTCTTGACTACTTGCTACATCCCAGGAATTAACGAACATATAGCATTCATCATCTCTGTCGCAATTTTACTAAGTAGTAAAGGACGAATGCTGTACATATATACTCGACATAAACGCGATCACGCTGACAAGCTAAGAGGTATTTAAAACCAAGATACGTTCGTTTAGCTGTCAACATCATCATCATCATATCAGCCCTAAGACATCCACTGCTGGACATAGGCCTCCCCCAAAGAGTGCCACAATGACCGGTCTTGCGCCACCCGCATCCAGCGGACTCCCGCGACCTTTACCAGGTCATCAGTCCACCTTTTGTGGGGGGTCTACCCATGCAGCGCCTTCCGGTCCGTGGTCGCCACTCGAGAACCTTTCGGCCCCAACGGCCATCGGTTCTACGTGCAGTGTGCCCCGCCCACTGCCACTTAAGTTTAGCGATTCGAAAGGCTATATCGGCCACTTTGGTTCTGCTACGGATGGCTTCATTTCTGATGCGATCACGCAGAGAAACTCTCAGCATAGCCCTCTCCATTGCCCTCGGAGTGAATTCTTCGTTCAGCTGTGGTTATAACAAATGTTTCCGTGATTTTGGAAAGCAAGTAAGTTGTTGATTCTGGTTGCTGGGAGTGATGGTTATTGACAGTAGGTAGTCAGGAATATTATTTTTGGGGAAATGTGTGAAAATCGTGTAAGTTTAAATCAATATATAGTCATGCAGGAATATGTCTGAGATCAGTCAAATCTACGAAAGGTGTTGTTTCTAGCTGACGTTCAACAAGTGTGACGTGCCTTATCCTGATTTGACAACATCGGGTTACTTAGTATGATATCGTCATCTACTTAAGTAGTTAACCTAATGGTCTTGAGAGTGAATGAGGCTCTAGCATGCAACACAACGAATGTTCAAATCAATATCGGATCGGCAACGTGGTTGTGACTCTTCTGGAATCGCAAGGTCATTCAGGCAGGCCACATAAATATAAAAAAAATAGGCCATCAATTGCCATATGTATAGGTACAGTCAAGTGCAAAAAACTGGGTGCATACAACTTGCTCAAAAATATGTCCCACCCATAGCTCTTATGTCGGTGAATTAAGGTTTTAGTACCATATTTATGAGAGGTAAGGTTTTAGTACCATATTTACTATATTTATGACTCAATACATATTTTTGCACTTGACTGTACCAACTTTCAGCTTTCCATGTCGTGTCAAGCGGTTTTTGTGAAAGAAAGACAAACACCGCATAAGTGTTCCGTTAAACCAAACCAATGTTTATCACGGAACACTATATAACGGAACGCCAATGATGGTGTAAATATTTTGCAAGCGTCACATACTCACACGAACCAGCCGCCGTCATTACGAAAAGCAATTACATTTGCCGCGAAAACTTGCCCGACGCGACGACGGCGTTATTTTTGCGAAGGATCAAAGCGATTGCGGGAACACGTCAGTGACGTCACTTCCGGGAAGATGGCGGCGCGATTGTTTGATGTGCGAGTAATGAAGTGAGCCTCTCCCGTTTCCTGGCTGTCGGGGTGTCAAGATACGGGCACTGACAAGACAACTTATGTTCCCGCTTGCGACTATGTGTGTTTTGAAGGTTATACCTAAATTTATGAAATCTGGAATATCGTATTGATGGGTTGGGGCTTAATATATTACTTAGGTTACTTAACTGTGGGTTAATAATCAATTACTTATTTTAAAGGTTTGGTTTGCATTGTAGGTAGTAGAAGGAGTATTTGTAACATTATGAAACTGAAACCAAGATATATGATTAAAAATATGACGACCCCATTTCTTAAAATACTGATTAGTTAACGCATATTCACGTTATCATTATATCCCTTAGCACTTCGAACAAGAAGAAAATTATATGTTGGTACTTAGTTCGCTAGTTACCGAGCCACTCGACGAGTGACACTCGTCTCTAAAATAGATAGGTACTTAATGCACTTAAATACCTACGGCCTACGGGCACCATCGCCATATATTATCATGAGATGTCACTAGAATTATCCTAATATAACCTAACCTGACTACGAGTCGTGGTCATTTCCAATAACTGAATTCCTAAAACAGGCCAGAATATTACGAACCATTAACCAACAGCAATGTACTTAACGGTAAAAGAAACACTATATTTCAATTTTCTCCATTGTATGTTTAGTGCAGGAGGTTGCCTTTTAGATTTAAAAAAATACTATTTTAAGGGGTAGTATTTAGAGACAAAGAGACGTTTAGTTCCATACCTCCTCTTATAAATAGGTATTAGGTAGGTATACCTGTAAAACTCGCGTGCATCCACCGGGAGAGTATTTAGGAGGCTAAGCCCCGCTGTAAGGTGGCGATAAACTCGCCGGAGTAATCCCCTTTTGTGTAAAAATGTCCCCAATGTCGCCCCCTACTGGCAACTTTATTAAAAAGCGCGTAATCCCCACTAGTGGACTGGGTAACGCGATTATGCTCTATGTAACAACTCAATATGCCAACGACGATATGAAATTGAATTTAAATCCGGCGCCATGACACCCATAAGTACCTATCTACATCTGTGTGTTCATTATTTGATGATTTTAATTTAAATGTAATAAATTAATCCGATTTGTAAAATATTCATAAATAATTCCGTAATTGAAATTTGGAAGTTACTATCAACTGGGAAGTGTGGAATGTTAATTATTGTATACGAGCATTACTAGCCTGTTTTAATTAAAATAGTATAAGTACAAAAAGAAAATATTCGTTTTGCATCACTTTCTTTGATATTGAAAAAGAAAGGAAGGCGAGTAAAATACGCAAGCGAACACGCAACGTCAAGTGAAGTGCCAGGTAACGCCCGGAACACGCAAGGCTAGTTTTTCAAGCCAGGACAGTAAGCTAGTGCGTCCATCTTCGTGTATACGAAACTAGCTTACTTCCAGGCTAGTAAGCTAGTGCATCAGCCAGGATAGTTTTTAATACCTTGCCTTCTATTTTTTGAGCTAGTAGCACCTCCCACTCTCCCACTACTTATTTCGCTGTCCTGGCTTGTCTACCAGCTTCGCGTGGCCGGCGAAGTATCGCCGTGTTGTTCCTTGTTCCTATCACTGCAATGGTACCTGACTGGCTTAAAATTACTGGCATCATGTAGACAGCACTAGCATGTGTCCAAGCGAGGACAGTTTAACTAGCTTACTAGCAAGCTATAGATCTAACTCGGAACTCGAAACCTATTCCGCTGCATCGGGGAGTCAGGCAAGGAGATGTTATTTCTCCTAAACTGTTCTCCGCTGCACTGGAGGATGTTTTCAAGAATCTGGACTGGAGAAGGCTAGGCATCAACATAAACGGCGAGTATATCACTCATCTTCGGTTTGCTGACGACATAGTAGTCTTGGCTGAAACCATGGAGGATTTAAGTACAATGCTCGATGACCTCAGTAAAGCCTCCGAGCGAGTTGGTCTAAGGATGAACATGGATAAGACGAAGATCATGTCAAATGCCCATGTAGCACCAACTCCCGTTACAATCGGACGCTTTACGCTCGAAGTTGTAGACGATTATGTATACCTAGGACAGACTGTCCAGTTAGGTAGGTCCAACTTTGAGAAAGAGGTAAATCGTCGAATCCGACTCGGCTGGGCAGCGTTCGGGAAGCTACGGCATATCTTTTCGTCCAATATTCCGCAGTGTCTCAAGACGAGAGTCTTTGACCAGTGTGTGTTGCCAGTGATGACATATGGTACGGAAACGTGCTCGCTCACCATGGGCCTCATAAGAAGGCTCAAAGTCACTCAGAGGGCAATGGAGAGGGCTATGCTGGGAGTTTCTCTGCGTGATCGCATCAGAAATGAGGCCATCCGTAGCAGAACCAAAGTAACCGATATAGCCTTTCGAATCGCTAAACTTAAGTGGCAGTGGGCGGGGCACATTGCACGTAGAACCGATAGCCTTTGGGGCCGAAAGGTTCTCGAGTGGCGACCACGGACCGGAAGGCGCAGCGTGGGTAGACCCCCCACAAGGTGGACTGATGACCTGGTAAAGGTCGCGGGAGTCCGCTGGATGCGGGTGGCGCAAGACCGGTCATTGTGGCACTCTTTGGGGGAGGCCTATGTCCAGCAGTGGACGTCTTTCGGCTGATATGATGATGATGATGATGATGATAGATCTAGCTTGCTATCCTGGGTTACAAAACCTATTAGCCTTGTTTATCCCGGACAGAGTGCTCGACGCAACGTTAAACAGCTGAAAAAACAAAGATCGGATTTTATGTAATCAATCATAATCAATAATGGCTTAGGTACATGTAAGTTTTGTTTTTATAACGTAGGTTTATATTAACCGCTTATGCATCAGATAATGAGTTCAAACAAAAAAATAGGCTTCCGAGCCCTTAGCTTTAGATATGTCCATAGAAAACACCCGAATCTAAATATGTGTGACCATTTCTATATACCCTGCCGAAGAAAATATAATCGGAATTTAGATTTGACAAAGTGTAGTTAATTATTACAACCAATTATTACAATTACCAAAAATTAAAATTATTATTATTACAACCAACGCGCTAAGTTTAAGAGGCTGACAAGACCTAAAAAAAGTCCCGCTCTAACACGCGTGAGTTTCCAATTAACCATCCCGCTCTTTACGGAAGCTCTGCGCGTATAATAACGAATAAATACTATAATAATATTTAAATAAAAAAAGTATGGATTTTTTGTGAAATATGACTCGTTGGCAGTTTAGGTATGAATATGTTGACTTCATGTTTTTAATTGCAGACCCATACGTAATAAAAATAAAGACATAGAACCGTTTAATGATGATTTTAAGACCAATCTTTGCAATTATTTTCTATCGAGCCGATTTCGTCCAATTATGTATCGAGTCCATACACGGTCTTTGAAATATGATGAATATTAACATATATCTTTTTTTGACGTGCTAGAACAAATAGTTTTTCTTAAAAAACTGCTTAAATAACATCTATTTCAACAAAATTAGGTCTTGTTAGCCTCTTTAACAGTATACCTATGTCCAATCTCGGAGCCTATTGCGAGATTCCTCATGTCCAAGCGATCCCGCGCCTTAACTCTCATGTTACCATCCCGAGATTAGCCTCGATCTTAACGAAACAAACGTCTCCGTGAATTGAATAACGAGGGTGTAACGACACCAACCAAGCCCTCGTACTAGAGAACGACATATGCGCACTTGGCGGTCTTGCCTGAGGAGGCAGAGTGGCGAGAAAATGATCCATACAAATAGCGACTTTACCTTCAAAGATTGAAGATTGAAGTTGAATCACCAGTCGACGGACACCTTATATAATTTGAAGTATGCACGTACGATGTATTGTAGCAGTATGAGAGAACAATGGTCGGATCACGCGGCGGATGCGCTGCGCGCGCGCTGGGAACGCGGGGTGCGCGAATACTTAGACCAATTGAACGGCAACAGCAAATCCTAGACTTGTACCTATACATGTTTGTAAGCACTTAATTGTAACTACATATAATGTAATGTTAAAAAATATACATGCCATTAAAGATTAAGGTACAAATGCGAGCTTATTGTACTTGTTTATATTAATTGTGTTAAATTGTGTAACTCCTAGAAATGTTAATAAGATACTTTGATTAAGCAGGCATAATTAATTACGGCCGTTTGAGAAAATATGGATTAGGTATTGGGAAATTGGATGTTTCATAACGGTATAACTAGATAGGTAGGTATTTCCATTGTTACGTAGATAAGGTTCATCCGCCAAGCACGAATCAGAGTAAAAAACCGAGTGGTTGCCGTTGAGATCAATATGTACATACTTTCCAAATAATGCGCCATCTTATGGAACCGTACATCACTACTATAGGTACTACGGAACCCACCGCGCGTAGACCGAGACGCAGTTGGCCGGTTTATTATAACGTGTTCCCCATGAAACGTCTGGCACCCATAATATTACAACTCAAGAGATTTTATGTAGGTACACTTGTTATGACTGTTCCCATTATTTTGTAGGTAAATGTAACTACGGCCCCGCAGGTCCCATATGAATATCAATTTGTTTGCATCCGCGACAACATCATTAAATTAGCGTCCGAATTGAATCACAACTGCGACAACCTTGCCGGTGCGACGTCCCGCGAAACTTTTCCTTCTATTAATTTACAAACATCTCAGGCCTGTCCACACCATACGAATATAAAACGTCTTCCGTTCTAATACGACTTAGTTTTCTCCGACTGACCTACAAGTTTGTTCATTATTTTTACATGTCATTGTGCAAGTGACATGAAGGAATGCATTTCAAAATGCAACTTTAAGGCTCGGTATTAGAGACATTATTCGCTTAAGCGGTTAACGAGGGTGTATCTGGTGAAATTATGATGCAGTCTTTATTCGTGAGCCGTCGGGAGCGGTTGCAGTAATCACCGCGTATCTCCAACCAGGGGTGAGATGTGAATAGAGCCCTAATGAACTGGATTTAGGAGGTTTTGTCCTCGGCTCGTCAGCTCGGAGGTGCAGTCGAGCAATTATGACGGACTAAACAAACGGAGCTCCGGCATTTACACACTTTTTCGAGTTTATTGACACGCAAATTGCTTGTTTATCGTCTAACTAATTTGATCTATTATATATTTATAGTACTCATGTTTAAGATCAACATTTTTATTTTGAATTATTTAGTACCTACTTTTGTTTACATGGTTAAAATAAAAAAGTTTCATCTACGCAGAAAAATCTATAAGTAGGTAGCTTACATGACTGCAAAAATATGGGTGCATACAACTTGCTCAAAAATATGTCCTATAGCTCTTATGTCGGTGAATTAAGATTTTAGTAGGTACCATATTTATGAGAGACACTATTAAATATTTTACGATACATATTTTTGCACTTGACTGTAGCTTTTATCTACCATGATTCCAGTACCAACCGAATTGCAAACTGTATACTTACCAACGTTAACTACCACATTTAATTTCAATTCGTGCTTATCTATGTATGAAATCATAATTTCATGTCGACAGTTTCCATGTGAAATATGCATATATCGACCAAAAATAGAAGTCAATTATTTAAATGTATTCTTAAGTATGGCCAATGATATACAAATTAGCATCTGAACCAATAATCGTTAACATTCTCTAACTAACCGATTCATTAAGTGGCAGTGGCAGGCTTCCAGCCTTACTTTAGGCCTTATTATTATTTCCTTGGCATGTTCTTTTAGCAATCAGGCCTTCGGCCAGTGATCGATATGGCCGCCCGATTGATGGGCCATTCTCTAAGCCTAGCTCGTATTAGGGACGAGCGACCTTCTCCGAACATCCAATCGCTCTTAATCTTCTTAGCGGGCGGGCGGAATTATTTGGAATCTAAGAACCTAATAGCTATGCTTAGATAATAAAAGGTTTCGCGATTGTTGGGCATGTAAAGTATATAGGGACGCGTACAATGAAACCACCAGCTGATTATCGACTGATTTATTATTTGCTTGCATGCGTCTTCTTGACCTACCCTACATCTATAACTACCCACATTATAAACATACTGACAACTCCCTTTTTTTGAAAGTGAAACAACAAAAGCAAAGTCTACAGAAATGGCTAAGTATATCAGTTAATATAAAGTAAGGACATGCTTATTACATTTCACAAAGTAAGGACATGCTTATTACAATTCATTATTAATTAATTAATTAATTCAGTATATAAACAAGTTTATATATTTCATTCCCTTTTGAAATACATGACTCGCTATAACTCATTATATTCTTATTACATTGTACTTATACCTATAACTTTTTTTTTTTTTTTTTTTTTAACTGATTTGATAATTAAGCAACACTTGTTATTTTATATGAATAACATTTTGTGTTTTATACATGCAATTTAAAGTAGTTACTAATTGTTTACAAATAATGGCATAGTTTGATTGATTTTATTATTTTTCACATCATATTTTATTTCAAATATTATTCGTTTTGAATATTTAGTAAATATTCATAATAATATTTAGTAGATAACATGCTAATTTATTTACAACGTTGTTTATCATTATTTATTCTAATTACTTATTATCTTAATCTAGTTGCGGCGAGGTTCTGGTACTGGGTAACCCCACCGATCAGGAGGAATGACTGTCCTGCCAAAACGAGTGACGTAATTAGTATTGTTTGTCGAGCGGCTTTGTGTTAGGCCTGGATCACGGGGGCCGCGTGGCGACACCGGCGGCGGCGCCGATTGTACCGTTATGTCGTCGTATGTACGTATAGGTGTGTCCGCTTGGTCTGCGCGGCGCGGCGAGTCAATTATCAGTTGTTTACGATTGCGTCTTAAAATTCTACCCGACAACATTTTAATTAGATATGACCTTGGCCCTGCAGTGCCCTGTACAGTTCCGTTATGCCATTCATTATTAATTCTTACCTTTACCTTTTCGCCTATTTCCACTTCTCGCAAATTCTTAGCACTTTTATCGTAATACTGTTTTTGATAAGCTTGGCGTGATTTTAAATGTTGCTCGACGTTTCGCGGGATTTTGGGAGCCAGGAGCGTGGGAGCACATGGTAAACAACTACGCAGTTTTCTGTTATTTAACAGTTCGGCGGGTGAAGGTAAAACGTTGTCTAATGGAGTATTCAAATACTCTAAAAGTGCTATGTTGAAGTCAATTTGATCGAATGTGGTTTTCTTTAACATTTTCTTAATCAATTGAACTGCTCGTTCTACTTGGCCATTAGATTGGGCGTAGTGGGGGGAGGACGTAACGTGCTGGAAAAACCATTCTTTTGAAAATGTTCTAAATTCGTTCGATGCGAATTCAGGTCCATTGTCGGACATGACCACCTCAGGGATACCCTGACGCCTGAATATTTGTTTCAGCTTCTTAATTACCACCTTCGAACAAACTGATCTGACCTTAACTACTTCTATAAATTTACTATAGTAATCGATTGCCAACAAATAAGATTCGCCATTATAATGAAATATATCTATTCCTATTTTAGACCAAGCTCTCTTCGGGGGTTCATGCTGCATTAAAGGTTGTTTGACATTTTGTTTTCTATATGTCAAACAAGCTTGACAATTCGACAGATAATCCTGAAGCTGTGAGTTCATGTTGGGCCAAAACATAATTTCACGAGCTCTAAGCTTGCATTTCTCTATTCCTAAATGACTAATATGCGCACGCCTCAGCATTTCTGAGCGCATGCATTTTGGTATGACGACACGATTGCCTCTCCAGACAATACCGTATGCAACTGTTAATTCAGTTTGATAAGCGTGATAAGGTTTTAATGCGTCACTGACGTCTTTTTTATGAACAGGCCATCCTCTTTTTATTATTTTAATTAATTCTTGCAGTTCAGAGTCAGATTGTGTGCATTTTTGTATTTGTAAGAAGTGCGTATCAGTGAGCGGGTTGCTGGATGAGACAGCGCACACCTGTGCGCGCACATCAAGGTCAGGGTCAGCTGACCTGCTATTGTTATCGGCCGCATCGGCGCCCGCTCCTGCCTCCACTGCACGAGATAACGCATCTGCTATATATAAATATTTTCCTGGCTTGTATACTAAGTCAAATGTGTAGGGCTGTAATCTTAGCAACAGCCTTTGTAATCGAGCGGGGGTGTTAACTAATGGTTTTTTAATAATGTTCACCAACGGTTTGTGGTCAGTTTCTATTATGATATCTGTTTTTCCATATATGTAGGTATAAAACTTTTCGCAAGCAAACACACACGCATAAAGTTCCTTCTCGATCTGGGCGTATGCTTGCTCTGGCTTTGTCAATGACTTAGATACATAACATACAGGATACCCATTTTGAAGTAAACAACCTCCAAGGCCATGCTTGCTCGCGTCTACTGAAATAGTTACGGGTTTGTTTACATCATAATATTGCAATACTGGAGGGCTACACAAACACTGTTTTAAAGCTTTAAAACAACTATCGTGCCTCAAGTCCCAATGCCATTGTACGTCTTTCTTTAATAATTCGCGCAATGTATGGGTCTTATCGGAAAGATTAGGTATAAAGTTACCTACGTACGTAACTAAGCCAAGAAACCTTTCCAAATCTTTGACATTCTGAGGGACAGGCATGTTCATAATGGCACTGGTGCGTGAGTCATCGGGGCTTACTCCATATTGCGTAATTTTATGACCCAAGTATTTTATCTCTGATAAGCCTATCTTGCATTTTTCTTTATTTAGTTTTATGTTTATTTCCCTACATCTTTGTAACACTTTCCTTAACCTTATGTCGTGTAACTCTTTAGTATCAGCATAGATTAATAGATCATCCACAAATAATTTTACTCCTTCAATATCATCAAAATGTTCGTATAGTCGTCTGTGGAATATTTCACATGCCGAGGAAATTCCATATGGCATGCGGAGAAATTTATACCTACCGAATGCCGTGTTAAACGTGCAGAGGTCACTGCTAGCTGGACTTAACTTAACCTGCCAGAATCCCTGTTTTGCATCGAGCGTACTGAAGTACTTTGCCCCCGCTAGACTCGAAGTTATTTCATCTAGGGTGGGCAATTTAAAATGTTCACGCTTTATGACGTTATTCAAGTCTTTTGGATCAAGGCATATTCGTAGGTCCCCGTTTGGTTTTTTGACAACTGTCATGCTGTTAACCCAGTCGGTAGGGCCCTCCACTTTAACGATTATACCTTGATCCTGCATTTCTTTTAACTTATTTTTAACTTGATCTATTAATATTATTGGCAGTTTTCTTGGAGCGTGAATTACCGGTTGAGCATGGTCTTGTAATTGTATGTTATATTCCCCTGGTAGGCAGCCTATACCATCGAAAACGTCGGGATATTCGTCTAACAGCGACGCTTTATTATTTGACACATTCGCAGACAACGCATTGACTCGTTTTATTAAGTTCAATTCACTACATGAGTGTCGACCTATTATTGGACTTGAGTTAACTTTTGCCACTATAAACTCTAAAATGAACGTATTACTTTTGTAAATAACTTTTAAGTTGCATTTGCCCGCAACAGGTATTGATTCCCCCGAATATGCATGTATTTTCATTGAAGTAGAAGTGAGAGATTTTTTCTGTATACCTAATGATGAAAGATATCTCTCCGGCAAGACATTCACGTCAGCCCCCGTGTCCAGTTTAAACCTTATATTTTTGCTATTAATGGATAAAGTAACAGCCCACTCGTTATCATTAATAATTTTATTATTTACCTCATCGGTGGATTCCCCTGTAATTTCATACACGCGACACATTCTTGAGTAGTGGTTCCTTCCGTGGCACCTATCGCACAACTGCCCAAACGCCGGACACTGGAACCTTCTATGTACAGAGCCACATCTTGAACAGCTATGGCCGCCTGTCTTCTTCGGCTGCGACGGCCGCTGCCACCCTCGGGTTGCCGAGTTGTCATGGCTGGAAGCTACGCGAGTGCGCCCCGCGAATGAAGTGCCAGGGCGCCCGCCGCGCCACGACCCGCGGCGGCGCCCGCGTCCTCCGGACGAGGCGCTTGCGCTGACTGCGTGCACAGCCTGGTCATTTTCAGCCTCGTACTGTTGTTTATGACAGCAACTGGATGTTTTGGATCTGATTTCTTGGACGTGCTGGTGTTCTGCTTTCTCTTGCTTGATATTATCAGCTTGGACACGGGACATCTCTGCTAGTCTGCATATATCTACTGCTTTCTGCAGTGTTAAATCACTTTCTCGTAGAAGTCTTTCTCGCAAAGTCGCTTCCTGAATACCGCATATGAGGCGATCTCTCACAAGGTCATTAGACAACTCTTTAAAGTCGCATTTTGCCGCCATCTTGTTCAATTCAAACACGTATTGTTCAACTGATTCGAAGTCCGACTGATTACGTGTGAAGAATCTATGTCTCTCTACAGTGAGGTTCTTTTTTGGAAGGAAAAATTCATCGAATTTCTTCAGCACATCGTGCACAGTTTTACTTTGTCCGTCAAACTGATCGTAAACATCTCGGCACTTATCCCCTATCACATGTAGTAAAATGTTAACCTGCACTTTTTCCTCTTTTTTGGATATTTCACACGCTTCATAGTAAATTAAAAATGCTTTTTTCCATTTTTCCCACTCCTTACATAGATTGCCCGATGTAACATTCACTAAATTGTTTTCAAATTTGAACGGTAATGGCGGATGCAACACCGACTCCATTGTCCTGCGCAGCAACGTATAATTAATTCACTCGCGCAAACACATATTCGCACTACTAACGGTATAGTACAGTTTACAGTCCGAGTGTCTTTCACTTTTATTTTTTATCCGTATAAGTACTTATTCTCAGTTCACACCGACTGCGCCATGTAAAGTATATAGGGACGCGTACAATGAAACCACCAGCTGATTATCGACTGATTTATTATTTGCTTGCATGCGTCTTCTTGACCTACCCTACATCTATAACTACCCACATTATAAACATACTGACAGGGCAGTCTCAGAGCTATGATATTGTATTTAGTTCGATAATTATCCTTGTACATTGTCCATCATAAGATTCAAAAGCACTCACACAGCCTTAATTGACAAAGATATTCAATGTCAATAAACCAGGTAGATAAGTATGTTTTAGTTGTTAATTGTGAACTATATTATAATATCATCATATTTATATGTTCTAATATTAAAATATTAAATTGATATTTAAATTGATTTATATATAATACTAGTTTGTGTCCATGATTTCATTCGTGAAGATTTGTTAATCGCCTTAAC
This sequence comes from Cenopis cana, assembly GCA_951800055.1. Taxonomy (NCBI): domain Eukaryota; kingdom Metazoa; phylum Arthropoda; class Insecta; order Lepidoptera; family Tortricidae; genus Cenopis; species Cenopis cana. The sequence goes on along the minus strand of OX637477.1, from coordinate 6,527,376 downwards.
AGATTTTTGCTATAGGTAAGATCCCATAAGGAGTTTAATGAAATATCGCACACCCATAGTACTCGTACTCTACATTGCTACCATTTTACACACTTCTGGATAAAAAGTATTCTATTTCCAATTTTCAATGATAAGGTAGTTACTTACCTACGCTATATAAATGCTTGCCTACCAATTTCATCGCAATCGGTTAAGCAGTTTAAGGGTCAAGGTATAACAGACAGACAAAGTTAGCTACATTTGCATTTATTATGTTGGTATTTTGATAGCGACAACAATGATTTCTAAAACTACATAGAGACTAAAATAATACAAATTCTAATAACAATTGAAGACGAGGATGAAATACAAAAAAGCTCACTCGAACTAAATATACCTAGGTATGTTATTAATTAACTTATTACTAAGTACATCATATCAGTTTTACATATTCAATTCCAGCTTGTAGGTATATACTTTTCCCTGACTAGGCGTTCACGAATTCGAGTATCTGCCCGTTCTAACTCCAAACGTGCCCTAATATTAATGTAGGACGTAACAAACTACATCAAGCACGTGACCCAACTTTGGAACTAATGCTCCTATAGTTAGCCATTATTATATGTATAGTAGCATCTATTATCTATTCCCATCTAAGACACATGGGTAGTACCTACACACGCTTACCAAAACCAGTCTGAAAACGGCGTAAGCGTCGGAATGGTCCCTGCGGGATAAAGGTCTTTATGTTCGGGCCATAGAGAGACAATTTGTATGCGGTATTCTAAAACGGCTGTAAAAGATGAGTCTGTTCTTATTTATTTACGGCGGTGCGGCGAGCGAAGTGGAGCGAAGATGATATGAATGATAAATGACCCCAGCCGCGTCCCGCGGTCCTCACCCCGCTCACACGTGAGCACCGTGAGATATGCTCCTCACTGAATGTCTACTTAAGCTTCGCCGTAAATGCCGAGAAGTGATAACAGTTTTTAGAAGAAAACCCGCGACGAATATTGATTGTGACTGAAGGGAATTCGTTGATCGCTTTAGGGAAGAAAGATAAAATAGAGTGTTAAGAGCTTTGAATAAAAACTTGGAAAATACTTATAACGAACTTAAAAGGTTTGTTTTAACGGGTCTAACGCGATATTTATGTATTTACCTTTTTTACCGACGTTTTAAGTATGTTTACAAAGCGCGAGAGTTTAAATTGTTATACTTATAACGAAGCTGTACCTAAATAAACGCTTTATTATCTAGTCAGTCAAAAAGGTAGTTGGCCTGTTTTATAATTTTCTTGCAGTTTACTCATAAAAGATTTAGGTTAGTATATATCTACTTTGCATAGCTTTCACGAATGCTTCTGATTGGTGAGTCATTATACTGGGACAGGAATTTAATGATAAGATAATGCATCCACTTATTGAAATGCATCCACTTGGTAAATAAATGCAAGGTAAGAAACAAAGTCGTCCATCCGCATCAATCTCATCGTCTAGCCGTCGTCATCCGAGCCAAACGAATTTTTTTTCAAGCCAATAGCCGTGCGTCAGCACGCGTGACGTCCCTCGCGATTGGCCGGCTCTTTTTGTTCCATTTTCGAATCCTTTGTTTTTATTGGTTGACACTTAGCTAAGACAAAGGGGGGTACGCGTGTGCGAGTGTGATTTAGTTTACCGTACGCCGTTTGTCTGTGTGCGTTAAGGAGCTGGGGCTTCCTGTGTTGTGTGAGGTATGTTGTACATGTATATAGCGGAGGTACGGCGTGGGCCGGGGTCATGTGGGTAGCTGCGAACGTGCACGGGGTCTTGATTTTGATGTAGGTGCGGCCCTAATAATATATCCTGTCTACCTATGTGAGATGGAGCGGACTGTTTATTTTTGCCATGTTAGCTTGTAAGAAATTGCGTGAAATATGTTAAGGATTGTGTTTATCCACAAAATAAACTAGGTACTTCGTTGACTTTGTGACCGTTGATTCAGATTATGAAAAATACTTACCTGATATATTATTTATATCTCTCAATTCAGCAAAATAGAAATGAATACCTATAAATAACAGTAACAGATAAATATAATAAAATAACAATAATAATGTTTTTTTATTATAACTAAAGTTAATAATAGCACTAACTAAACCTTAAGGAGTCGATTCATTACATCATTTCAGTCACTCAAAAATTAAAATGGTATAAGAAATATGATCACGCCATAGCCTAATCTATCGGCCGCCGATTCAGAACTGTCCTGTTCAAAATAATTCAACTTCTCCAGACCGGGTGCTATGATTAATGACTGGGATTATTCAATTAAAGACTCCAGGTGGCAGGAGGGGCTCGGGGGGCATCCTTTATCAACGTCCGCGATGGCAAACAGTGTTGCCATTGTTAAATTAACGGGAGATCTGGGGTTTTTGCGAGGTTTGGTTTTTACGTTAGTTAAGTACCTAATGTTTAAATGTTAATAAAGCTAGATGCACTTTTATTAAATTATTCTTGTTAACGTCCTGACTACACTACTAAGACTAGTTACATGTATATATGGTTTTCCGATTTGGCTTATTACCTTAATCCAATATGTTTAAAAATAAACGAGTGTCGTTTGTTGTTTCTGGAAAATCTTTGTAATACTTAGAGATAATATTTATCAGTAATAAAAGCTAGCTAAATTAAGATATCATGTGAGGATTACGATTATATTGTGAAGAAGATAAGAATTTAAATTGCTCTCCTAAGCTCCTAACCGTTCTGGGAATACGGGAGTGAGTTTATATTTGTTAGTATTCAGAAGATTAGCCAGCCTACTAGCTTTGATACATCATGTTCGGAATAGGAATTAGGTACTCAATCTACGAATATGAATACTGGCAACACCGACCACAGCCCCACAATAAATTAGCTTACCAGCGACACGGTTGGTACTTGGTAGCAGACGGCGGCCGTTCAATTGTTTTAGTCTTTTTCAACTGGCATTGACACTGTCTTACGTTTATCTGATTATGGCTAAAGCCAAATAATAATAAGGATTTTAACACATTCGCCTCAACACAAATATCATAAATGAATTTTATTTTCTGCTATATACAGTCGAGGAAATTGAATGTTTTTCGCTTATGAACTCTACTTCATTTGTGCATTAGAGTGATTAGTTACTAATAGTATTACAACTTTTACAATAAACCTTAACATTTCTGAATTGTTACTAAGATAAATTTTGATAAAATATAGCGTCGGCCACTTAAGCTCGAAACGCACTGACAGCGGTGGCGGCGCGGTGCGGAGGCGGTACCGGTTGCAGTATTCGAACTAATATGAAAGGGTCCGCACAGAACGCTTTTTTCCCGGCTGGTTTTCTGTGCGGACCCTTTCATATTATTTCGAATATTACAATCGGTACTGCCTCCGCACCGCGACGCCCCGCCCCGCTACCGCTGTCAGTGCGTTTCGGGCTTTAAAGGCTTGGTCACACTCACACAGCGTTGCGCAATGCGCGACGTTCGCGCGACGCTTCCGCTGCGCGCCGGAACGTATGCATGCAGCAGCAGCGCAGGTTATTAGCGACACCACACAGGCTGCGCGACGCGAGCAGGACGGTTTCGTACATTTTGGCGCGCAGCGCAGCGAGCGTCCCGATTGCGTTGCGCAAGCGGATGAGACCGCGCGGACGGGTAGCGGGGTCCGCTGCCGGGTACCCATCCGCTGCGTTTTGACGTCTCCCCTCTTACCCCTGCACCATCACAGGCGGGGTCTCAGATCAGTGAACTGTTTGTTCACCTATAGCAAAAGCTTTACATTGGATGGCAACAGCTAAGGTAAATAAGCACCTAATGTAATAAATGTATTTAATTTGGGTGTCTGAACTTCGTATAATCTTCTATACTGTTCTTTATTACGATGGTTCTTCGACTGACTTTTTATTTATTTAGAATAAGACTAATAAAAACTATTTATGTCACACCTGGCCATAAAGCGGCAATTACCGCACGCTCCGCGCGCGGAAAATCCCACTTCCTGGCCAGGGGGTGACATAATTTTTTTTACTTAACACGGGCGGTAATAAAGCTTTCTTTATCAGATCGCATATTTATCGCCCTTGCCTTCGGCTCGGGCATCAAATACCTGCGATCTGAGACATTCTTTGTTTTACCGCCCTTGTTAAGTAATGTACTATTTTGTGTTTCTACGAAAGGGACAGATCCAGAAAAGCCAACATTTTATCTGGGAAAGTCTAGAATATTTTTTTATGATCAAGGGCGTAAGTTACCTATTGCTAGACTGTGTATTGACAGTGTTATAGCTAGATAAACTAGAAACCGTCGTGTAGCCGCGATGGCCCTCGGCGAGTTCAAGTGGCGCACGAGCACCATCCACGACAGCTAGACGTGTCAGTGTCGCCGGTGTGCGGAGGCCTTTACCGGCCTATACCAACCTGTGTATAGCTGTTTAAGTACTATCGAACCAACTGAACCGTGTCACACCGTGGAACCTTGTCACAGAGTGTCATAATGATTTTACTTGTCAGGCAGTACGATGTCACTATGACATCGTACTGCCTGACGCTGCGTGATGACGCTATGATTTTCTGTGACAAGGTTCCACCACGGTGGGTCACGATCCAGTTGGTTCGATAGTACATATAGTGTGTCAGTGATAGTGTAAGGAAAACTGATATACTGAGATTTTTTCTTATACAAAGACGGTGGCAAAACAAGCGTACGGTCTACCTATATTTATTTAAACTGGAAAATACTGAAAATGCTCCTCAAATTATATTTTCTCAGTGCCTTAAGGCGGAGCCAGATGGTCCTAGATACGCAGGACCGTGGATGCGCCTTTATGTGTCGCAGGTCTTAACAGTGTACCTACATGAAATTTGAAAACATTACACTCCTTTTTCTGGGCAGCCGTGTAAAACATTTTCAGTTTGTTGTGTCACATATATCAAGTCAGACCAATGATATAAGTAACAAAGTAAGGCAAACCAATTGTATGAACCAATGCGTGCTATGCTATTGGTATGTATGAAATCAACGATTGCAAGAATCAGTAACATTTTAAAGGGTTGTTTAAGCCCTTACATCGCAGTCCACTCTACCCGTAATGACTGTCCCGGGGCGCGTAGGGGTAGTTTTATAATTAATGATTGGTTCACGAGTGGCCATTGAGAGTTGAATCAATAGAATGGGTTATTTTGTTCATTACGAAGCCTTGGTCGCTTTTCCTGTTGTTTTCAGTTCAACTGCCTATCTTCAACATAGACTGAGTTACCAATGCAATTAAAAATTATCGTATACTTGCTTACTCTAACAAACAAATAAAAGCGTACTACGCGTTTTCTTCTTTGCGTTTTTTTTATATGTCATTGAAAATATTTTTGATAATGATCTAATAAGTGAGAATGTAATGTTCAACCGGGAAGATAGGTTTCAACTGTCGAGTGTCTGGCGTCCAGTAATTCGGAAGTTCGCAAATAAAAAAGATACTGTTTCCGGAATGAACTCGCGTATTGATACTGTAAGTAACTATGGTGTGTCGTGATCGTGTTCGAGTTTCAAGTGAAAAGGCGGAAATAGTGACACTGTGCGAAAAAACCAAAAGAGGGTAGATCGCTATGGTGTGTGGGTAGACCACAACTAAAACTCGCAGCACGTCAGTTAATCCGTGATAATGGCGCTTGCAACAGTGTCGAAATATAGGAAACTCAATACCACAAATATACGTGGTAAATATCCCGTTTTTAATCGTAACATTATCGTTTATTACTGTTTGTTAATTAATTAGTATTAAATACTTCCATCACTTATCTACGTACCTAACCTATTTAGTTAATATAATCCTACCAAAAACACCGCATTGAAACTCGCTCATTTTAAATTTAAATTATCGGTACTGCGTCCGGCCAAAAATACGCATTTATTACAAAGCATAAAATATTCGCTGAAAAATGGTTACTCTTCCGAAAGCTTTACCCCAAAATCGGTAGACTGGTTAAAAATTATACTCCACCAAACAAAACGTCCATTAAACTCAGTTCACCCCCATCCCTTCCGCGAGGATTCTAATAAATGGCACAATAATGGCACAATATAATATTAACACAAAGTTAAACGCGTTTTTATTTTCCCGCCGAAACTTCAGCGCCGCTCGGGTGGTTCGGCGCGCAATGCCATTGCCTTTACGGGCGCGTTCTCAAAAAAATGGCTCCAGGAATAAAATAAATCGCAAATATTTATCAAAACGCAGCTCCGCTCCTGATGCGGGCCGAGGGATGCTGGGGGCTATGTCGATGTGTGACGAAAAACGATGGATTCGATGACTGAAATAGGTAGTTTTTACAATACACGATTGCTTAAAAAAAATCCATAGTTGAGTCTATATTTTCCTTTTTTTACTCAGCCTACTAAAACAACGCATTATTAAAAGACACGATTAAGTTAATATGATGGCATTTTACCTCATCTAAACTCTGTCAAGAGGAAATCAGGAGAAGTCAGATACATATTTAACGACATTTGTCTAAAAAATCCATTCTCCGAGTGTTGCATCCCGTTTTGTCGTGAGCTACAAACATAAGGGCGTCTCTTTTTAATCGATATATCGCCTTAACTGTTGTTTTTTTTTGTGATGGAGCTAATATTAACTGATAGACAAGACAACCGTGAGATAAAATAGGACCTCCAATTGTATTGTCATTTGCTCTCGATAATGAAGCAGAATATTGAAATATAATAAACGGGTCACTCACGTCTTTAACGTCGAATATCGCTCGACAATCTCGTTCAATATGTCTAAGACTCGCGGACGTTTTCTATTTAAAGAAGCAGAATATTTATTTGAAAGACTAAAGTACTCAATGGTAGTAAAAATGGCATCCACTCAGCATGTGTCGCCTTTGAGCGCCATACCATGAATGTCGGGAAAAACCCAATCAATAACGAGATACCTTGTTATTATTCTCACTGATTTCTCGCAGCAAAACAGGCTTGATCGAGCTGCTGAGGTGAAAACGGCTTTTTAAGCAATTTGTTCCCATAAATTGTTTGATAGTATTAACACATTCATTGCCGACGAGTGCTACGTGCTACGCTCGTAGCCGATCACATGGTTTTTCCGTTTTGTAGCGAAAACTGTCTACGAATGGAGATTCCAACTATCGGGTCCTCGGCGCTGAATGTGTTTATGGTTTATTTAGTACAAGTACATCTGCAACTTGTAGCTAACCCCCAAAGCGTCATAGATAAGCTAAAGCATATTTTTTTATATCACGTCGGTGGCAAACAAGCTGACAGCCCACCTGATGTAAGTGGTTATACAATTTTTGAATCTTTATTCATATTTTGTTCCCATAATATTGTTGTTGTTTTACAATGTAATTTATCGATACAAGGACGTCACATCCCTAGAGACAACTTTTACGCCGGCGGACATTTTGTTTTACAGCGCGGGTCGCGACCCGCCCGATATTATGAAAATATTTACATCAAATCTGTCGACAAGCTTGAACATTGTAAAACTTGTTTACAATATTTAATAAATATATTTAATTCCATTCACATCAGAATTTTTAAGGCGTTAATATTAAGTTGTAGCCTAGAATAACCAGCTTTCTAAAACTATACATCTATTGAAACTGTGGGCTTCAATAGATCTGAGTGATCTGTGATCCGAATTGAGATCACAAAATGATACACTCCACATCTCCTAGCTATTCCCACCAATCCCTTTCAAAAATACGAATGACATAATTATGAAACAAAAGCAATATGTTTCTTATTCTAACGGAGCGTTCCTATCGGTCGATCGACGAATATGATTGCAGCCATTATGTACAGCTTGACTTCGAATTAGGTACCTTAACCAACTCTTACTATTAAGAAAGCAGTAACGATTAGGAAAACGCTTTTTGTGAAGGTTTTCGACGTGAGGCTTTACATTTTTTACCTGGTAGTATATTACCCTACCCTACATCGAAATTAGATATAAAGCTGATATCTTTATAAGTCACCACTGATGCCTACAAAAATATAAGCTGAGATTAGCAACCTTTAATTGGCATAGACAATAATTTTAGCTGGAGACTGACAACAATACATAGCTAATGAATTGATCGCGTGCAGGGGTGGCGAACTCCGGGTGCATTCGGGATGCATTAGCGCCGCTTCCGGGCCCCTCCCGCTTTTTATACCCATAGATACACGTGACTTTTTCTCAGTTTCCGCATGGCAAGGAAGAGTGTGTGACTGTTATTTAAAAAGATGTTAATATATTAAACAACCCTGTAACTTTATCCAAGCAACGTCCTGCTTTCTAGTTTGAATAAGTAGGTATGTAGCGGATAATCCTTCTTTTACACCCGTCATCAGAAATGAAATCTCAGAGTCTTATGTTAAAACTACCAAGACTCGTGATATGTAGCATTTTCTGTCTATTATCTTTTCATTTTCTTACTTCATCTATATACATTCAGGTTAGATCGCCCCAAATGTGTTGCTTTCAGTGAACATTAGTGAACCAGGAGTCGTCAACAATTTGTCATTTCAAGACCTTGGGTTGAAAATACCTTTTTAAAATACCGTGACGCGAGTGCGGGTTGGTCTCGCGATAGAAGGGTAGTATTTCCGGTTCCGGGAGCGGGGAGGGCCGGTCCTCTTTGTGCTGCGATAACCGGAAGCCAAGGGCTCCAAGGACTGAGGGTAACGTCAACTGCGGGGTATTTTTAAGTTTCAGCCGTTCATTACTCAAAATCGAGGAGTTTTAATTCGAGATTGCGGCCCTAGTTGTTAATGAGGTGTTCGTGTTTAAATTACTGTTTTACAAAACTTAATTATTGCAGAACAGAACATTCAGATGCTGTTAAATGAACGATAACAATGTATTCTATATTTATGTTATACGTAGTTACCTAACAATTTCCGAACAAACTCCCATTAATAATTGCTACAAAAATGTGCATGCAAATAAAGGCGCCATCTGTAGGGATGGTTAAAATGTAATAGTGTAGGCGCTTATGAGGATTAAAAAACCAAACGAAAGGCCTTCCAAACTGCTTTGATTAGATTATCTGCAAGAATCAGCATAGGTATTTAGTAAAACCATATAATGACATAAATGTATAATGCTAATATATTTATTACATCTAAAACCACCCCACAATAAGAGCTATAGGACGATTACCGCAACTAGCTCTACACACCGTGATTAAGGCCATTTTTACAAGTGTCCTGCAAAAACGTCCACCGCTCGGCTAATAGTCGGAAATTGTTCCATTATCGGCGCAGTCGCTCCAACTAAAATTATCATTGTTCGGCTAAAAGTAGCCATTTAGCTGGTGATTGCAGCTGAGTGGCCGCTGCAAGAATTCTTTCGGCTTGGGCTTCGCTTGCAAGTTCCATCTTTACGAGTAGTCCACTTACGAATGTATACCTACAAGGTATTAATCCTTACCTATAAATCATTGACAAAATATCATTGGTTTTTATTGTTTATTATTTTAATTTCACAGTAATAATAATTCATATACAATCCTAGAAGGCCATATTCTAAAAATACATTTTCCGAAAGAATACCTACCTAATCAACGTTTACAAACTTACGAAGTTTCAAGAGCCACTACCCGAGATTTTTAACAATTAGTTTTAACAGAATATCTAAGAAACAATAATTCCATTCGAAACAAATGAATGCAGGTGAACATGAATCAGGAAAAGCAGCTAATATGATTATTATACGTACCTGAAGAGTAATAGTCGTGGTATCCGGTTATAGGTGGAGAAAATGTATATTCCTCAAATATCTATCTGTGGATCTAACATATTAATAAATGGTTAATACGTATATCAGTCGTCAATGCTTTCCATGTTCCGGAACAAGAAGCAATGTATACGAGCTACCTGTAACTAGCTTTATTCCTTCCGAAACGTCACTGAAAAGGAGGAAGCTAATAAATTTCAAGTAAATTCCTGGCTAGTGGAAATGTCCGAGATAAAATATTTGCTTACACCTTATTCTCAACCTTTAATAACATGTTAGATCTGAATTATGTCATACATAGATAGAGCTAACGATGATACCTATTTAAGTACATAGTCCAGTTGTCTAGAGTTAAAAATTATGTAGTGTGACGATGCACTGAATCGCTGATGCAGGTTATTAAATACAATCACAACAATTTACTCGACTAGATTGACTAAAATAGTTCTACAAAGTATATATGATATGATTGAGCAAACTAGCCATGTTTTCCTGGTAAACCCTTTTGAAAATACCTGTGGTCTAAAATAGATCTCACACGACAGAAGCTAAGTAAGGCTTTGGATAATTTGACGCCTGACGTGAATACATAAATGCTTATTTATATTATAAATGTAAAGAACTATTGGTAAAGTGTTCAGTTATATCGAAACTCAAGTATGCACGATTATTATCCTCCGATATTGCTCTTCCCCAGAGACAAACAGATGGAAGAACTAACCCATTTATGCATGTTTGACCTTTCGATTGCTTCATATTTTTCAGTTAACCCTTAAAAAATAGCTGTTCTAAATGTGTTCACTCTTGATCGTTTTTGGAACGCACGTCGGTCCCCTGCGCGGCGTCCGATCACTTCGGAAGTCCGCTCACGCAACACGACTTATCCATTACTTATTTTGCCGCCGTCGCATAAAGGGGTGTGAACGCAGTTAAAATGTTTATACGATAGTATTGAGTATAGTTTCTAATTCTGCATACATTAAGTAGTAAAGTAGAGATTGTGGTACCCTGTTATAGTTTTATTTTGCGAGTGGCACCTTTTAAGGCGGAATCGGGATGACGCGAAGATAGACGGACTGAAGATTATCTATTTAGATAACAGCTCATCACAAACTATTTTTAAATTCGGTATCGATTTTTCTGGATACTTGTTAATTATGATTCACTTTGACTTTTAGATTATTTAATTATCTTTTGTGTTTATGGAAACTATATAAATAGGTAGGTAGCTGAAATCCAAGTCTTGTAAACCATATATTTTGTAATAATTATATTTTTTAACATTCATAAGAAATATAGCTGGTTTTTCCAATATTTTAAAAATAAAACGCAAACACTTGCATTGTCACCGTTAATTTATTTAGCGTCACCGCTACTAACAGCGTTCATCTATCATCTAGCTTTAAAAGGGTAGACCGGGTTGACGCGATTGAAGCCTTTCTTATTTTATTTCTTGCCCTCTTGGCGTCGAAAATACTGGGAAGAATGACCTTTCCAAAGGGAGAGTGGGGACGCATGGGTCACGATGACCGATAGGACAGGTAAGGGGAAGTTGGTTACAGGTGATGGAGGATTTTCAATTTCGTTATGGACTTTTTCGCATCTACTTGAGGCGCGGTAAATGACTGGGTGTTATTGAGGTAATATTTCTGGAAATCGACGCAAGTATCATAATTTTATTTTATTGTCAAAGTGCCGTACAGTCTTTTATGTATTCTAAATTCATATTAAACATGCTTGTATTTTACTAAATTAAAATTTCATAATTAAGTAACTAAATAAATCGTAACTGAATAGTAAGTATAATCACGGATCGACATAATAATTATAAATTTTGCCTTAAGCTCGACCTTTACCAAAATTTTGTCTTGTTCGCTATAGATAGTGTTAGCCTCTTAGCTCTGTATTTCACAAAAGTACCAACATTTTTTTACGATTATTTACCAAAGATAATCCTCATAGTTTAAATACTATATACTTGTAAATATATAGGTTAAATAACAAACCCCGTGACTAGTACAAGCTAAGTTCGTGCACGGACGGCCATCGTCCACTATAACCGTATATCTTGTCTTTGTGCCCGCTATTTATGGGCACACTTATTTTTATTTTAATGCTGATACTGCCGGTGCCGCTGTGTCTCGGGACTAATCTGCAGACATCCTGCCAGTTTTTCTGGCCATATTAGTCGGGTGTGAGGGAAGTGGTTGTGAGAAGGGCAATGTGCTGAAGACATTTAGTGTACAGAATCTACAAAAAAAAATGAGGTAAGTATGTCTGCACAGTGAAAAACCTTTTTCACATAAGCCAGGTAGGTAAGCACTTTAATGTAACGAATGCCACTAAATTCAAAGATTGGCAGCATACTATCATGTAGATTTTTCCAATTTGATGCGAGAATAAAATGATAGATGCCAGTGTCTACCCTCAAAATTAGCCGCAAACCATGAAACACAATAACTTGTTTATAAAAGCAGAAACCATTCGCGACTTTCTTAAACAAATCTGAGGGCTGCACCCTTTTCACTTACTGCACAAACAATATTTCACGCCTATAAGTTTCCGATACATGAATTTTATTAACTTTCGCCCCCGCCCGTGACGGATGGAGTGTTATAGTATTTGTTTTACGCGTCATCAAAGTGCTAGAAGCAGAAATTGTGGGGGCAATCCTGCCGTCTTGGGTTTAAACTTTAACCCTTAGGGTTTCTGCGGTACGAATTACTATGTTATGTTGTAAGTAAGTCCAACATATTAAACATTACGAGCATGCGAACGAGAAATTGCTGATTATATTTATTTGTTTAAATGCTGCCTCTTCTAGAGTTTGACTTAGAATACGCAAATGATAATGTTGGCTTTATTCTGACACAACAATATAATACACGGCCTTTAGGTATGGTGATCAGAGAATATCAAGACAGAGATAATATGTATGGTAGCCACTCAAACTAATCCTAGTTTAGTAGTTGTAGGTACCTACAACAAATATTAATTTCTATAATAAACAACAGCATAAAAATTACTCAGCTAAATTAATCACCCAATACAATATCTTAAAATAATAACAACAGGTGCTCTTCTTTATAAAACGGCTGGGACGTAAATGAGAGAAAATGCGCAAAAAATAATGAAACCCTAATATTTATATATTCGGTCCCCGCTGAAGGGTGACTGGAAGATTTCTAACTTCATCGAAGAGAAATTGGCTAAAAAATTCCTTAGCAAAATAAAATCGAAAAGTGACTTCCGAAAGTTATCGAACTTCTCAACAATCCATTACACCGAGTTTTGCAAAAAATTGACTTGGAACTTATTATTTTGAGTGAAAACATCTTGGAGTTTCGTCGCCGCGCGCAACTTGCTCGGGGAAAGTTAAACACTTACAGTGTCTTAAATAAATATATATTATTTAAGACACTGACTATTAGATTTATATCAAGCTTTGTTTGTGGTGTGATTATTTTTTATTGATTTTGGGACCAATGGAAGTTGAAATAATCAAAAAGCACGACACAAACAAAACAGTCATTACTTACGCACCTCGCTTGAAAGGCCAATACACGTATAGTGGTATAGTGGAGTGGTGGAACGGCGTTCGCTTATATATACCCACAACATATAAGTATTGACAGTTATAAACTCGTAGTAAGAGAAGTTTCAAGCGACGTTATCATTAGCGCTATTAGCGCTCCATAGTTTCAGGCTAACAGAGAGCAGACACTAAAAACGCCACTTTTAGTGTCTAGTGAGTACTAAACATCAAACAAAGGTAGCGGCGGCGGCGAGCGGCGTCCGGTCGCGCCACAAAGCCTTTGTGAGCGCCACAGTGACACCACGACACGCTTTTTGCGTCCCGCTATCGCCCGATGACGTCCCCGTAGATCGATAAGAGCCCACTCGACGGGGAATGCTCCATTGTATAACTGACATTACAGTGTCTGAGATGTGGAAAATCGTAGCCCTAAATGTTGCCGGCAGTGTTATGTCACAGTATCAGGGTTGATGTTAATGAAGGGATAACAATTTTGTAAACTGGGACATGAACGTAGCAACCAGTGTAGATTTAGACCGTTTTGAATCATGTTTAAAGAAATTTAGCAATCATCGTATAGGGATATACATTTAATATACCGTAACTATACGGATCAACGCATTTACAAATTGTCATTGCTAGGTGTTAGCGACATGTTTCGAACTCATCTGAAGTGCTTCACTGGGCTATAACAGTTTGTAAGTGTGCGCGTTTGTATCGCGACACGTTTGATGTTAGTATACAAACCTACTGGTTTAATTCAAATTTCGAGAATATGTTAGAGATTCATCTATCTATAAGAAGCTACCTTAAGGCGATATATCGATTGAAAGAGACACCCTTTGTTTTTCGCTCACGACAAAACGGGATGCAACCCTCTCCGAGAATGGCTTTTTAGGCAAATCTCGTTAAATATCTGACTGTGTGCAGGTTTATTAAATTTTCTCTTGTTGAGGTAAAACACCGTCATATTAACTTAATCGTGTCTTTTAATAATGCGTTGTTTTAGTAGGCCGAGGAAAAAAGGAAAATATAGACTCAACTTTGGATTTATTTTCTATCGAGAAAATTTTAAGCAATCATGTTTCGCTATTGTCAGTAGGTACCACAATCATATACCTAGTCAAGAATCATATATCTGAAAATCAGCCCCTGGGTCAATTTTCAAACGGCCTCTTTTTGCTGTCCCATGGCTGTATTTCCAAGTATATTAAAAATAGAACATTGGTACGTATATATTTGCATTCTGTGCATTTTCATTTGCAGTCGACATTTGTATGGCGACATTTGTACGGCGATTTTGTCCATATAAATGTCGAACGTGGCATACAAATGTCGAATGTGGCGTACAAATGTCGAATAAGGCATACAAATGTCGATTAAAATTAAATTAATTTAAACTACCTAGCCTACTACAACACCTGAACAATATTTCTTTTTATTTAACTCTTGAATAAAATGTATATAGGTATGCATTTAGTTAGTTTTTATTAGTATTTATCAAGAAAATGAGACTTGTCGACATTTGTATGGCACAGTTTTTTTTAATGTCAATATCTAACTAACAATTATACGCAGGGTGGTGCCTCATATACCAAAAATTTGATTGTTTAAAAGCCTACCCTACGATGCAAGTATGATCCTAATTTTCAAAAAAATAAAAAACGCCATACAAATGTCGAAAAAATGTACGCTTCAAAAATTGACCCCCCTACTGTTTGCTAGTCTGGGCAGGACAGCGTTTTAAAGTCTCCAAATTTCTCAGTGTAGCGTCTTAATATTAAATTTTTATCTGTTTTACTAATTTAACTAACTCTTTTCACCTTGCGATGCTTACTGTTATCAACTGTGTTCCTTCGAACGGCGTAAATTTTCTCTGACCGTTTATATCTTGTGTAAAGAATCTTATATTGGGCTCGGCGCAAGATGGCCGCTAAGCCAGCCTATTTTTTCTCATCGCCAGCACGTTTCGAACTCGAGGCAAACTTAACTAAATACCTACGTGCCGTACATAGTTATGACTTATTTCTCGGAGCTCAATTAACATAAATTAGTAGTTAGTGACGCGTGAAAAACGTGACTCACGTATCATCTGTATGCAGGAGGACGCTGCACAGATCGCGGACGTCTCGAATAATATTCCACTTACGCCTCCAGACAATCCTTACTGATATTCTGGGTATTCTATTCTAGCCCTTAAGCTAAAGGGGTAAGGTTTAGACGTAAAGAGGAGGTGTCGTGTGTTGAACGAGATGACAGTGTCGTGTCTGAGTAATTCGTAACGGACATGACACAAGTCAATGATACAGCTTCGGGAAAACAAGTTTCGTCATCGTTCAAGACGAATACTTTGGAATTTATTTGATGATATTCAGCGCCATTAAGAAAATTATATATTGGACTGTTTACATAAGAAATGCATCTCTAAGAGTTGAATTAAGAATTAAGTGGTTAAGTTAACCATGAAAACAAGAGAAAAAAGTAAGAGGAGTGTTATTCGACTTTTTATTGACGAAGAAGGTAACTTCGGATTGTCGCTTAGGATTTCGCTAATTTTGTAAGACGTGACGATATTAAATGAATGTCAAATTTAACACATTTATTTTACCGGGACACAGTATGTGTGCAAATCCTCGGGATGCGACGCCCGTACATACATACCGTACCGTACCAGAGCAGAGCGCCGGTATGACATCACGCGGGGAGGTGCATACTCATACCTATAATTATATGTAACCAGTTGTTAAAAGCATATCACAGTTAGACTAGGTAAATCTACTACACAATTTGCGAAACTGCAGAGCTAACCTAACAGACCTATGTACCTATCTAGCTGTACCTAACAAGGGCATCCGTCACGTCGGCAAGGGCTCATCGTAATCGTATCAAGACAGCCGTGAGCCGCCTTTTGACCAGCTCTACATGTTCCATATCGATCTATGTAGACCCTGAGATTCATTCGAGCAGGCAGAGCGTAGAGATGTAGAGTATCTAGGCCTCTATCGTGAGAGATTATGTGTTCAATACGTACCCGACATACTTTTGTTACGAGGAATTTTAGGGGGATGGTTTAATTTTTAAAAAGAATAAGAATTATAATCGGTTAACACAATTTTTGTAACAGGCAAAAGTTCATTTTTACAGTCCAATATAAAATATCGTATTCATTTTTTATACGTAATTACTAATATTAACCACAACATGAGATTCATAACTACTAGAAAGTACTAAAATAACAAATACCTACATACAATTTACGAATATCAACCTAAGAGTGGATATTTCCATTTTGTGTGATAAGTGTATGTTAGAAATGATATTGGTCATCGATCTAATTTGATGGATAAAACAGAATGGCTAATACGCATGCTCAAAACAGGGGCATTTATGAGACAGTCCAACAGTTTCGTCTTCTATTACAAGTTGATGTCAATATTTCGTGTGCAAACGTTAACTGGACCCACGTACGTGGTGATGAGTGCATTAAACATATTGACATCATATTACGATGCGAAGTGGCAAACTAAAATTGACCTCCACTGCCATTGCCATCTAAATTTAATCTCTCTACAAATGGACTAGTCCTAGTTGGGAGGCGTACCATTACGGCACGGGTCGATGCGTAAGAGTGTTAGTATGTTTAATTTCACGGTACATTGTTTAGATTTTATAGAATATGTACATTATTGTTACAGTTTTATCTGACTCATCATGTGCTCAGGTAAAATATCACACTTTAATATAAATAAATAGTAGGAAATGGGCCGTTATTTTATATGGACCTGGGAGACAGCATGATGGCGGACACAAGTTTTTTTTTCAAACAACACTTTTCACTAAGGTACAGTGCCTTACCGGCAAGCGGGCATTAAATGAAACTGATATTAATATGTTCCATTAGCAATTATTTCCATGTCGGTATTTAGGTAATCATAATTATGTGAAATAAAAGTCAAATTAAATTTCCTAATTCCGCACCTTCTAGGTACATTGCACTGCTTAAGATAACGTCATAGTAAACAGACCACTAAGGGCTGTCATTTTTACTGAGTTGTCAATTTACTTTGCAGTACATTGCTGGCAATTAAAATTTTGTTAGAAATTAAGTAAAGTCTAAATTTTGGTTTAATAATAAAATTAAGCATATGGTTAGGTTAAGAAACTACGTTTAAATACCTAACTTAAACAAAAGCCCGCTTGCCGGTAACACACGGTATGGATATGAGTTCATTGAATATATGGAAACAAATCTGGCAACCGTAATGTCTTCTCGAAGATCTCACGGTTTCAAATAATTGACATACGATAAATAAGAATTAATATATTACAGTGGCAAAGTTTCAATACCTAATAAACTTCTCAATAATTAAGTCCATAATGAGAGTTACTAGTACAGTTACTGTTTAAGAAACATAACAACACAACAATTAGAGTTGTATTGAATTGTAATACTGTATGTTTCATTGGAGGCCAAGACACACTTTGGGTCGCTGAGCCAGCGGACTAAGTAAGTAAGTATGTTTCATGATTATAGGAGGTTAACCGTTCGTGGTACAAACTAAACTATTTACTTACTACCAAAATTCGCAAGTAATGGGTTCTCGAGTATTTTAATTATTACAAATTATATTGCAAAAAACATTGATTATAATAATACCTCAGTGATCAGGACAGTCGATTGTTCCGTATATGTTATCCAAATAAATGATACCAGTTTAAATCGACGTGTGTGCTCAATAATCTAATCTATGTATTTTTAGAAACTGATATACTTGAGAATTTGTAACGAATGCAATACTACTACTTATATATTATATAGCGAATTTGGGAGCGACTGAACTGAGGAGGCAGGGAGGGTCGCCAGTGCCCTCACGCACCGACAGAGGGCGCGGTCCGGAGAGCACCAATACGTAATGTGATGGAGGAATAATTTTCTAAAATGCACTGGATTGAGATGGGACAGACCCTTGATTTATTTGAGTAGTTTCACAGGACCACGACAATTTAGTTTATTACAGTAACTGGGTTGGTTCCCTGCGTGCCGAAAGGAATACCGGTGAAGTGATTTGTAATTTGTGAAAGCTGCAAAAGCTTGCATTATTAGTCTCGTAAATGTAGGTATTTCACGAAATAAATTATATTTAATACATTTTCGTGACGTGTACCAGTATCTACGTATAAAGCGTCATGCAAACCAGGGTATTCTGATAGTGGTTCATAATGGAAATTGTAGGTAAGTAAAGTGCAAATCGTAGTCTCATTTGTCAAACGCGTTGTTATTATTGCTCATTCGTGCAAATAAGTCTAAGCAGATATGAACGTAATGTAAATCAACTCCTTAAATCTCAAGAGTTTTTTTTGTGAATGTGAAGAAATAGTACATACACACGATCGCATTGTATTGCACATTCGATGTCAAGCTTTTTCTGGCATAAGGTGCGTAATCATCAAGGCCGTGTTACATGGTACAAGAACTTGATGGCAATTTTCATTATATTTTATTTTATTTATTTATTTATTTAATTAAATATATTACACAGCATTACAGATTTAGGTACTTAATCTTATATACTGTGAACCGAAATATTACAGAAACAAAACAATACTAATAACAATAATCAACTACATAGGTACACTGGAAGGCCTATCATCCTTCATCTCACAGAGCTTCAGACACAGCCATCCATCGCGGACTTGATCGGCATATTGCGGGACTGCGAGCTGCTGAGGTAAGACGAGTCCGATAAAAAACTGCAATGTAATGAATATCGAATTCCAGTTAAATTATAAAGTTAAATGTAAATTAGCCTTTAGAGTATATACTTTCCTCTCACGAGCGCGAGTGAGCCATGGTTGTGTGTTGAGTTAATGCGCATTGTCTATGCACGCGTGAGCGTAGGAGCTATGAGTTCACGTTGTCTCGACAGTCGAATCGACATCTACATAATTAATACGTTATCAACATATACTCGTGCTTAATTATTGGTACATAGGTAGGTAAAATGCATAGTATCTTCGAGTTCACTATTTTAATAACGGCCAGATCAGGATCTTCGCATTGTTCGTGTAAGTAGCCGGTCGGCAATATCGCAGACTCCGGCCTCTCGAGCGCTCATCCCGATCGTCGGTAAAAACATCGCAAATAAGGACGCTTGTTAAAATATAGACGTGCGCTCGAGAACTATCAAGGTTCAGGTCAGAAGTAGATTCCAATTCAGGTATAACGAATACAGCGGAGGGATACAACAATATGTTTTTTTTTCAACAGTCTCGAGCGCACTATCATTTATGTAATTAGGTACTATTTAAAATAAAAGCCAAAAAAAAACAAACTTATTCAATTGCTTAAACGTTAAATTAAAATTATTTTATGTCACACCTGGCCATAAAGCGGCAATTACCGCACGCTCCGCGCGCGGGAAATCCCACTTCCTGGCCAGGGGCTGACATAAAATTTTGTACTTAACACGGGCGGTAATAAAGAAAGCCTCAGATCGCATATTTATCGCCCTTGCCTTCGGCTCGGGCATCAAATACCTGCGATCTGAGACATTCTTTGTTTTACCGCCCTTGTTAAGTAATGTACTATACTGATTTGCTAAGTTCTCTGTGGTTGATCGATTCATTAGCGACAAGATCGTTCTGTTGCTTACCTCTACTTTGAAGTTTATATGTTATACCTTTTCTTATTGTGTTATTTTAAGTAGGTACTGGACACGTCGAGTAATAAAAGTATTTATACCGGCCAAATTATCTAGAAGAGCTTGAATAGTCGCGAAGTTCATAAAGTAATGCTCGTAACCTCTACGGGCTACGGCGTAGCGCTGACGTAAATACTACGAACAAACTAACAAACAATTGGAGAATACCTTAATGACTCAAAAACAAGGCATCGAACGAAGCCCCAGCAGTGGCTCGGAACGGGATCAATACACTTATATACATACAGAGAAACTACGTCTTCCATTGATTACGTCCTCGTGGCACCCTCTGAAAGGGTTCGAATAGATTATCAAACAGAAGCCACTTGAAAACTGCAATGACACATGTTAACATTTTAGCTTTCATTCGTATACATGCGGGCATTTATGTATGCATGTCAATATAGGTATACCTAAACGCTTTTGTTTTATACTGCGATATCAATTTTCCTCCACTAAAGCAGGAGAGCTTAAAACTTTAATTTCACGTACACATGCAGACTTGCAGAGCTTAATTGATATTTGCATCAATACAAATTCGCTTCGTTTTCACATAGCATTGTAATTGAAAAACAAAACCCACTCAAACTGAAATGCGCAGGAGAAAACTGAAATAAAATTCCATAACTCATTTTCAATTGGAGGCGTCGACATCACTCGACACGCAAACTCTCGGACGCACGCAAAACGAATATTTTTCCGTACCGAACGCCTCCCGACGCAAAACTCTATAAAAACGTCGAAAAAAAACAGTAACATGGCGTATAATGACAGCTGGTCCACTTGAGAACAAAAGGGGAGAGCCGAGGCTCGTTGAGAAAAAAAATACACGGCGAGTAAAAACAACTACGCGTACGTTCGGCCGCGGACCGACGACGTCCGCCCGCTAATAAATTTGCAATCGCATTCGATTCGAACAGTTCACAATCGCGACGCTTACCCCGCTCCCGGCGACCAGAGTGGACTCCAGTATGCATACTACATTAATTCCAACATGTAGTAGCTACTCTAGTCGCCATCCGCTTGCAAACTCGACGCAAAAATTAGGTAGCATCGTTGAGAAAACTCGTTACGAATATTGCTATACGTCTCGCGGAGAATAGCCCCGCATTCGAGTTTAAAATGCGAATAATAATCGTGCCATTCATAAAAATCTCGTGCGCGGAATGCAAGGAGCGACCGTGTTTTACACGTTATAATTTTGTGCCGAAAGCAGGCTAGCTACTAGGCAGGCGGTTGTTTTGTGCCGAGTGTAGGCTCGGTTCAAATGCCGCGCACGGCCCATTAGTTGATGAGCGCACGTGTACACCCGGCCGCTGTGCGCCGCGCGATCCCAGGAAAAACGTAACAATTTTCAGGTAGAATATGAAAATGTTTTGTAACTCGCCGCTGGAAACATGTTTTGCTAAAAACTAACGTTTTCACGCACGATTACTTTTAAGCATAGTTTGAACAGTTATTCCTCCAGCTTTTAGTTGATGGTGAAACAGATACGGATAGCTACGTAAGTACCTAATAATTATATTGCGGGTATACTGTCCAAATTGCATCTCAGCATCTTTGCTCAGTATATCAGTGTACCTCAAAAGTAACTCCGAAAGCAATAACTGGTTAGCTTACTTTTCCTTCAATTATACTAGCATACCGTTATCGTTATATGATTTTAAATTCCGCCACACTGTTATTTGCCCTGTATAGATATTTTAATACCGCTAATAGGCTGGATATACTCAAATCCCCTGCGTAGTATGTTTTATATGAATTAATTCCTCGGCTGATGGATCCGAAAGCGTTTTAGTTACGGGCCAGATGGCGCGCGGACAGATCAATTTGATGATTGCTAAAAACCCGGTGCGGACTTTTTGATGTCGCTCGCTGCCCGAACCCGGCTCCTGCCGAGCCGAATAAACGAAGTTCTCAGAGGGTCATGTTGATAAACTTTTGAAGTAAAGGTTTTAGGAAATTAAGTGTCAAGTATTCAGGCTGGAATGTAAGAAAAATTGGAAAAACCAACACAAATTTTGCTGAACAAATTAATATGAAACTTCATATTCTTTTATGGCATCATGTTGTTACACAACAAATAAACTCAACTGTATATTCTTAATACCTGTAAACCTACGCACGTGATTTGAATTTTCAATGTCAGGTGACCCTGGTTATGACTTTCATATCTACTTGGAGAATATGCGCGTCTTTATAAACTTTCGTAATTTTTTTCAAATGGTTGCAAGAGTCGTGGTCTCATTGGTGTGACACAGTCCTGTCATTTAAATATAAAATGTTACTATTGTGTAGAAGATTCAAAAAGCTTAGTAAGACGCGCAGTTCAAATTATTCGCCTTACTTTTGAAATCATTGGTGCTGACGATCGAAGGATGATCGGACCGGTGATCTGATGACTCTGAGTAATGATTGCAAGGATACATGTATTCGATGCTGTGTTCCAGGCACGTCCCCCTTGAAATCACACATGACATCTTCCCCAACCTTCCACTGTATCGCGACATCATATTTCGATAATGATAAGAACAAGTGTACGTTTGAACATTTTTCCACCAGCGCGGTGCGCGGTCGATTTAGGGTAGATACTGTCAACAGTGACGTGTTTTAATAAGCGTTATCTTGTTCTGTCCCTACCACAAACGCATGTAGTACGTATAGAGCGCAATTCATGTAAGTTTGAGTAATTATTGGTTACACAATCTGTTCTGTTTTATCTCAGCTAGAAGAGAGACAGCTAGGAGAGAGAACATACCTATTGCGAGTATGAAGATATGAAATAAGTCTTATAAGGTGTAGGTAAGTACTTTACGAAAACAGTATATCGCGTTCCTCATGTCATATACATTTATAAAGTCTATGAATAGTTCCCTACAATCAAGAAGAACCAAATAAAAATAATATTATTTAAATTGTTTAATATTATTATTAGGTATATTAGTTACCTATTATATATTATTAAATAAATACCTACTATATTATAATTACCAAAGGTTGCTTTTACGTCAGGATGACTTCAGATTTCGAGGTTCCGAATTGTACCAACAAAGCAAGAGCGATAATTTGATGTTCTATTATTTATAGAAGGTTGTTAAATAGTTTTTTCGGCAGCAGAAAATAATAATGGCATACTAAGCAACCCGGGCTGGGCCCCAAGATCAGTTATCGGGGTACGTGCCGGGAATTAATCCCTACGTGGCCCGTGCTATGTGCGACGCTCCACCTATGTACGGAGCTGCCTCTATCCACAATATTTATGATAATAACCTAAGCCCTTAAATAAATGACAATAAGACATTTATTCAATTAAATTGGCATTAGCACATAGTATCAATTCAGCATAAGCATTATTGTAAAACGTAAAATGCGGTACCATACAAATAGCTGAAAGGGAAGATGGCTCATCTGGTGCCTGCACCAACAAGGCCATAAGACCCAGGATGAAAAAAAAATTAAAAATGTTTATTAGTTTCTTGAAATGTTTGTAACACTTTTGGCTGGAGCCTCCTATTAAGTATGGAAATACAGAATGATCAGAAACTTTGGCTGACAGACACTTATTCTGCCATCTCCATTCACTCACATGTTTATTTTTTCTAGTTTTATTGTGATCTAAAGTCCCCGGCAGATATGAAGTCAATCCTGCCACCTCTCATTTCCACACATTTTATAATCTTTTTATCTGCCGGGGTCTGTAATATGTACTTATTATATCTATTAGAGAACTCCCGTTCTCAGACATATTGAAATAAAACGGGTCACTCACAACTTTAACGTCGTATATCGCTCGGCATGTTTAGGACCAATACGCGATCCTTAATCATGAGGTCTAGCCGCGACGGCGGACATGTCGAGCGATATATTTGATCTATTATTTAAAGAGGTAGGGTAGGGCACAGCGGAACATCACGCTCATATTTGGAGCAGCCCAACTGTGGAAGTATGTATGTACCTGTACCTCCTCCTTACAGAAGACCGCAGTAAATAAGTTCTTGGCGTATGATACGGGTAAAAAAATGGGTCACGTAGTATGAGTACGTTCCCTTACCTGCTAGCTCTAGAAGCGATGTTGACCGACTGGCTTCTCAGGTGAATGAGAGTATTGCTTGGTTGTTGAATTTGTTTTCAGACTGAAAATAACTAAATTAATTAACTATTAATAAATTAGTAGTTGGTTTTTGTTTCTAAAATAATTAATAGTTAATTGGAAACAAATTTAACTAAATGCTAACTTCCATCCATAATTTTGTTTCAAGTTTGAATGCTATGACGTCAAATGAAACTAAGTAATTTGTCCATAACCTATCATACCAACTTGTTGTACTCCGGCTCGAGTCCAAGCACTAACTAATAGTGCCGACTAACTGTCTGGTCCCCTGACCTCAATCGATAGCGAGAAATGGTTCAAGATACGAAATTACGTAGTATGGTGGCTACTTCTCTGCTACTAATTATCATTCTAGTTATTAAAGTCTAAATACCTACCTAATTCAGATTTCACTTTCACTCATACAAACAATCCATCACTGCTGCGCGAGTCACGATTTGTCTTACAAATAGCTCGACGAACGCTTGTTACTTACGTAATAAATTTCCCCAAAAATAAATCATAGCGGCGGCTAGTGTCATTGAAATCATGTTCCACAAGTGTCTGGTAGAGGGGACGCGGGCGCTGAGAGCTGCCGAGTGCTGAGCTGCCTCGATACCATCGGCGACCGTGCGACCGCCTCTGTGCGCTGCCCCTATCGCCCCCATCAATAATGAGCCTACAAATCCAAACGGAAATTGAAAGAAAAAACTTCCCAATCGCAGATCTTATCGTCCGTCCTAAACGCTCTCGTAAAAATTATTAATATAACATAACTTTTTTCACCCAAACCCACATTAAACTCCGATCCCGTAGGAATTTATTGACAATTACGCCTCAATAAGAGGCAATAAACGCACAAAGCGTCGATGTCCACAGATTTGAATGTCAATTGTGTACAATTGTGTAATTCTGTTTTTGTGGAGGCTCATTTTGATTGTGACGCTAGTAATACAATTATAAGTTGACTTTCGCTCATCCGATTTCTTTGTCGTGTTCATTATTATGATAAACACACCGTTCAGTCATTGTGTATCAATTGAGCATCCGAGTTGGTTTTCCGCTGCGGCTATCGGCCACCGTGCGCTCCGAGTAGTTAGTTAATAGTTTGTAAATTTACCGTGGTAAAATTCGCATTTGAAATTAAATCAGTAATACTAACGGAGGGTGGGAGACAAAAGAGGAGGCGATGCACCCGTAATAAATTAAAATGAGGCTGCGAATGTCGCGTACAAACCACTAATAAGAAGAGCTCGCTTAACCTTATCTCCGATCGAGGAAGACTAAAAAACGGCCGAGAAGAGGGGTGGGGCGCGGGAGGGAACCCAAGAACAAGGGCCGTCAGTGAAATAGAGAGTGTTCACACTGGGAAATGAAATTCTTTGTGGCATCGCGGTCCCGCAAAAAATGCACAGATTAGATTTTTCCCCTCGCAGAGGGCCAAGGGTAGACGGAGGCAATGATTTTTTACAACGCGCTGAGATATATACAAGTTTTAGTGCTGGGATTTACTGTAACTGCCCCTGCTTGAGATTTTTAATTTCCTTGACTCGACACAGTTTCATTAGCATTTAACGTTACTGGCGACGTTATTTTCGAGATATAATCTAGAAATCCAATTTATATGTGCCTATATCTTGTCTTGATGTAGCTATAGTGGCATCTGTACGGAACAAGAAAAGGGAAAATACGGCGTTTAATGAACAAAAGATTTCCTTTGGCAGGATTGATATCTATAGTCTAAAGATGCATTTACGAAGTAGAGCCCCCCGGATTTTTCACGTGGTAAGAAATGGGGGGGGTCCAAACATAGCAGCCGACCTGTACATTTCAAACTAAGCTGACTCCTTTCTTATATCTACTAAGGCAAGTTTGGTATCGTTTTCGTATAAAAGGAATACACCGACATCATTTCTGATCGTACATTTTACTATTTTGGAACAATTTTCTGACTAAAATCGCAAATTTATACATTTTTAATTTTTACTTCTTGATTCAGCGCTCTGATATTGGATGTAAAAATTTGATTAAAATAATGAAATAAATACTATAAGAAAGCTCGTTTTATGCAGATTCTAAATATATAAATATCAATATAGCTCTGCATACAAAATTATGACAGAAAAAAATATCATGGGTTGCAAGACGGCTGCGCGGGCGGATCGGTAAGTACCGAAATACGTTACTAGCTACTGGGTACAGTCACCGAATTGAAATGTTTTCCACTTTTAAGAGTAAAAATAATTATTAGAGAATCTTCCCTGAATATACCGACGTGTCTGACTAATAACAATGATAGTTCCTCTAAGTTATTTTCAGGTTTTAAAACGATGACTGGGATAAAAATTACACTGTAACATTTTATGGATTTTAGTTTCAGTATGCATGCGCTTAGGGCAGCCTATCAAGCAGGTCACTTGTGGGGACAAACTTTAAATGACACACAATATATACCCTCCCTAACAGACGAGTGGATAAAAGGAGGAACAGTGGCAGCCCGTATGGACAACCCAACACAGAATCTGGAATGCGGCACGAGAACAGCTGCAGAGGCCACTGTCCTTGAAAGAGAGAATGAATGCACGCTGCTTCAAGACCTGTGGGTAGTCGCAAATGCGATTACTGATGGTTTTAAATGTGTGTCCAGTGTCGACCAGGGGTTTCAGCAAAGATGACGTCGAGGAGGCCGAAGAAGGAGAGTACAACATCTTTATCAGTTTATACTGGCCCTGGGTTTAAAAAATCATAACTAACTTCAAAAAAGATGAGGTCCTGTGTTCGACTGTAAATATTTTTTAGATATGTTCACAAATATCTTTGCTAGTTTAAGACCGATTTCGCGGTTTTTTTTTTGTTTGGAAGGGGCTGCCTCTATGATGTTTTCTTTTAAATTTGGTCAAGATCTGATAATGGGATCCATGAGAAAATGGACACTCTTCAATTTACAAAGGTATCTCCCCGGTATATGAATGCTAATTATTACTTACAAGGTGGACCAATATCATTTCTTTTATTATTATTAATAAGGCAGTACTTTTAGGGTGATCCAATATTATTTTGGACAGGATCCGTTAATGTTAGTTGGCATTTTATTTTAATTTAGCCGTTATCCAAATAATTCATGGAGTTCGAATTTGTACTGTCGTTTGTAGGGGCCTATCTTTAGAAGTAATCAAACGATTTTAAAAATTCTTTC
Source organism: Cenopis cana (assembly GCA_951800055.1). Taxonomy (NCBI): domain Eukaryota; kingdom Metazoa; phylum Arthropoda; class Insecta; order Lepidoptera; family Tortricidae; genus Cenopis; species Cenopis cana. The sequence continues at coordinate 6,500,126 of OX637477.1, read as the reverse complement.
TGTAATAGAAACCTACATTAGTCCTTAATAACGTAAGCTAAGACTTGTTGTAAATCGTTAACTCGTACGAAGCAGAGCGGCTCTCTAAAATTTGACAAATTTTTACGTGAAATTTTAGGGCGAAATTGATATATTTCATTGTTTTTTTAATATTTTAAGACGTGAATTGGCATGAAATATGTTTTTATTGAGTTAATAAACCCACCACTACGATTCCAAGATCACAAACTATGTTTTTTAATTAATTTGATTTTTTGTTCTATCTTTTCATTTTTAATTTTTTTAATACTTCCACAGTAGGTATATTTCTGAAATATATATTTTTAAATATGATATTAACAGGGTTCTCTGAAGACCTATTTTTTTTTCAAAATGTGTAGGTGTTTTTTAAAGTTATGGCCATTTTTCTGTTTTCAGTATGAATGAAAACTTACCTATTTTTTGTTATTTTTCGAAAATTTTGTATGGAATGGTACAAAAATAATTCCAGAAATGAATTTAGCATCCTTGATTTACTCGAAATTGACACCCAACTTGACCCAGTAGCTTAACTGGCGCGGATATCAAGATTAACGTGGACTCACCTCCCCCTCAAAAATTTGACATAAAAAATTTCGAGGGCTCTACTTCGAAAATCCATCTCTGGGTCCTAAAGGACCTACCCTGATACAGGAAATCTTTTGTTCACGAAATGCCGTATAAGTCCTCTTACCGAGGCCACTGGTGGTGTCTTCTCGAAGACCTCACGGTTCGAAATAAATGCCATACGATAAATAAATAATAAAAAAATGACTTTATTTTACTAAAGGGTTAAAACTCACGTATTAATTGTCACTTCGGGCGACATGTTTCGAACTCGCAAATCGTCGCAATCGTGTCGTGTCGTTTCGTGTGCAATCGGCGCGGGCCGCAGACGCAGAACTCCCGACGAGTTCGAAACATGTCGCCCGAAGTGACAATTAATACGTGAGTTTTAACCGTTTAGTAAAATAAAGTTATAACATGTCTCACGAAAGTTTAAATTCAAATAAAAAAATGGTTACTATTTTTGGATGTGTCAGCACTTTCATTGCCAGAAACCTGATAGGTGGGCGCTCGTAACGTAGACGCTTTTCTCTACATGCTGTTTCTATGTTATTGTAATTCGTTCGCAGTGAAATTGGCAGTTTTATTATATCCTATTTAATCTCACAGATGCCTTAAGTTGCCAAATTTTCAGTCATTCCCATCCATTTCATGGTCATAGTCTTTAGTCGTCGTGTTTTTTTTATAAACAAGCGTACGGTCCTCTTACAACTACATGGGCACATGCAAGTTGCCAACAGTCACATGCCCGTTGCTGGTCCTAGTCGACGTAGTCGGTATTGTATGTACAGTCATCACCATATGGTGATGGTGACTATCTATATAGATAGTATAGCGCGCGCCATCCACGACGACGCGCCCTTCCACAGCGAATCGCATACTAATCTGTGAGCAGTTGTACGGCTTGGGCTGTGGAGGGGCGCGCCTTCGTGGATAGCAACCGAAATAGGCAAATCTGACTGTACCTAAAAAACTCTAAACCGTCAGCTCATTTCTCACAGCAAAATATGAAAATATTCACAATTTAATGCATCCAAAAGAGACATTTTAGAGGCCATACAGGAACACATTAAGTCAGTAAGAGGCTGTAAACAGGAATGTCGGGGTCGCGAAATTACTTCGCATTAGAGACTCGGATTAGAGGGGCTAAAAAACAGAGGGATCTGACCGCGTGTCGTTTACATTGATTTGGTGCTCGAGTTACAGATGCGACGGATCTGGCGGTTAGCGGTTAGGGATGTCTTTAAGTGTTTAGGGACCGGTAGCCTAATTGGGTAACTGAGCGATTGTTGTACGTAACGTATCAAAGTTTGAACTTCATAACTGCAGCGCTGTCATCTACATATACATATTTTGATTCATGTTCTCCACTCAATTCCTCTAAGGTTAGTACCTCTCCTACACAAGATAAGTTATTGATTCCCCAGTTACATGTATGGAGTGACCCGCCTGATTTAATATCTTTTTGTAATTTCACAGCATTTTATGTAACGGATCATAAAATACACCTTCCTACCAAATTTCATAATTGTATAAGTCTTCGAGTAAATCGGCTGTGACATAAGGACGGACGGACGAATGGATATGGAGATATGACGAAACTACTTATACCCTTATAGCCTTCCGCTTGGCCTTAGCTTTCCGTTTTCGCCATTTTGGCTATGGAACCCTAAAAAACGGCTTTTTTATGACATACATATATGACATTAATAGTGCCTTCTGACTTTCACGTATTTACGAATATTCTCGTTCTGCAACAGCTGTGTAACAACTGACTATTCTTGTTTGTGATCTGTTAACTTTGCTACTGCATGTATATAGTGAGAGATCTAGATCTCTCACTATAAAAATTAGAGAGATATAAAATTAGAGCGAAAATTTTAACAATCAATCTAGCGCAACAAAAACATATCTTCCGTTTAGTAGTAGATTTTGCTAGTAGATATTTAAATTGCAGGAAGACAGGTAGGAATGTCCACTTAAAACCAAAACCCGGTATACTAAGCCATCTCCACAAAAGCCATCTCAACAAAATATACTACACGTTTTTTAGCTCTTACTTATTCGACTATTTTATACGCCCGTACGTTTGGCTTCAATCGATATAATCCAGCGGCTAGCTCCCCCGTGTGTCATTTGGGGAATAAAGCCCGAATCCCGTCAAGTGTCTCCGTAATTTGTTTGGCCACTTCAAATGCTTTTTTGCATCGTACATAACTCCTAATCGTCCAACAACCTAATATATATTTTTAGTTTTAGCGTACCGACGGTAAAATTTAGAAGTCATAATAAACGTATTAGTCGTACAGATTATAGATACCTACTCGTAGGCTACGTGTAGCATAGTTCACTACCTATTCATAGATTGAATATATTAAGATTTGGCTGTTATGTTACTGTGTCGCTACAGAGCTACAATATGAATAACATCGAAGTAGATCGTTACTATTATTTTATAATTTACAGCACACGACCTAAAAAAAGAATCATTAATGTAAGTACTTACTCTAAAATAATGACCCACTATTAAAGAAAATAAGTTCGCCGTTAATCACGTCGTAGTGTTAATTGCATCATTAACTGTAGACAAGTTGTGCCCGAAGGAGGAAGCAAAAGAAAACGATCTCTGTCGAAACTAATTACCAAACAAGATAATTAAAAAAACAGATTTCCACCCCAAGGAACGGAAAAAGAATGAAAATGCAAAGTGTCCACCCAAAAATTTCCATGACAAAAAACTTCGTTTTTTCCTATCGCCCAAAATAACCATTGTCTGGTGCGTTTCGGCAGTTGTTTTCTTTGACGTGTCTCATTTTCATTTTTATCTCTGACGTCGAGGTTTTTAATAAAATATGCTAATAGCTGGGCTCGTCAACCATAGTGTTGATAAGCAGGCGAAGTTCAGGCACGCTACGCAGTTAACGCAGTCTTTCATTTCAAATTAGAATGAGCTGTTCTTAAAACTTTATTAGGGACGCAACTTACTTAAAGAATTGCATTTTTTGCTCGAATATAATGTTAAACGTCTTCTCACATTTACCCCAATAGACGGATGGAACATCAAAAATTGATAGTCTTTAAGTAAACTTGTGATTTTGGGCTATTGTATAATGTATTGTATTGTATGGTAAATACCGTTTACCTACCAGGTTTCGATTAAAGCCTAAACTAAATCTTCCGGTACTATTTCAAGTTTCATGGAGCTGGCATTAGATTATTAATTAAAATCAGAGTACGTCGAGCGGCGCTGTCACTTACAGTCCGACCCACTTACATCGAGTGTCCGCTATTTCCTCAGCCACCACGTGATGACGGCAATCTTTTTTCTATTAAATTTTAATTAGGTGTGATAGGAGTTTATAAAATAAAAAAAACGTTGAATAGACCTACTAAAACTTATTTAGTAACGTTAAGACGTATTGATTCATTGAAATGCAGAAAGCAAAGGTTGGTAGATCATGCCTACGTGCCAACTGCTAAGGTACTTTATATTTTTTTATACAATTAAAAATACTATTAAAAAATCACCGCTAAATCATATCAACCACTAAACGGCGAGTATTAATTTATTTATTTATTTATTTATTAAACAAGAACGGTTCACCAATTACACTTGTTTATTAAATGCCAAATAGCCCCTATAAAGGGTGGCTAAATAAATAAATAAGTAGCCCGAATATGGCGGGAGCATAATAACAGAAGGCAAACAGCATCAGAAGCCGTGAGATAAAATCGTATTGCGTTGTCAAAAATAAATGAATCCCGGGATTAGTCGGGACACGGAGCGCAATATTGTCCCGGCCGGGAGGGCGCTAGTAAGCCGGGCCTCTCGCGACAACTTCACCACAGTTTCGGCGAGCAATTATTTTATATGACGCCCTCTGTGCTGGCTATAAGCCGATTTGCACCAACATACTGGTTGGTTAATCAAGAAAAGTAAAACTTCTATAAATGTACTCTAAATATCCTCTCTAATCTAACACTGATGCTACCGATATAAGATACATCTACTGATTATCATAGTAGATGCCTTTGTAAACGGGCATCGATAGCACAAGTGAGCGGGCGAGATAAACTACTCCGCGCGATTTCGCTCGGCAAAGAGAGCGCTCAACTCGACGCTCGGCGCTCAGAGCCGGCGTCGCACTCTGAGCCATTGGGAACGAGTTTTATTCCAATCGAATTTACTCCGCCATGGAAATACGAGTGCCAATAAACCTCTATAAAAGTAATCTTCTTAAAAACATAGCTGCACTTAGATCGGAACTCAAAATCTCTCTTTACAGCTTTCGTCGTCTATCGGTAACGGTGGTCATCAAAAGTTTAACGTTTCCCGAAATCACTCCGCACCTAACGACAGAAACGTAGGAGTTCCATCAATTTTGCAACAATAAACAAAATTCGCAATATCTTACCATTACGACGTCATTACTCAAATTGTACACAATTCAACAAGACATTGAAAGAAACTCGAAGAAAACTGCCACCGGAATTTAAAAATGAATATAAAACGTCAAAAAAGATAAGGAATTTGAAAAGGGCGCAATTTATCAATGGCGCGTCAAGCAGTCGATCGGCCGGGCGTCATTTTTATCGTATTTGCGTATAAATAGTGGCGTCGCGATGCTCCGAACCGCCGCTAATGATACGGAAAATGACATCTTATTTCGACGCGTAAATCGAAGAAAAAATCGCTCATCTCTCGCCCGTCTACATGAATATTTTATAGGCGCGTCAACAGCGAAATGACAGGTTTTATCGTTTGAAAATTCGACGAAAATTGTACGAAATGACGCGTCGATATTTTTATTTAGTGAGAACATCCTTCCGCCAATCAGGCGCGCTCATTGTGGGTCACAATGAGACCGTTCCCTCGGGACTTTCTCGCGTAATTTTTATTTAACTGATGAGCGCAACAGTTTGTCTACCTATATTTAGGTTTTGTGCCGTTCACTGATACAATGCGAATTGTGATATCATTATTTCCTCGGAACCGGAAAATACAGAGATGAGGAAATCGGTACCAATGAGTGATATCTGTATTTTGCAAATAACTAAGAATTGTAGTAGGTACTCGAACACTAACTTTATACTCGTATGTATTTAAAGAAATATAGATGCTATTTTGACACATTCCTATAAAAGAAAGGTAGGTACCTAGTAAGGAATATGATCATTAGATTTCGGGAAACGTTATCTTTTGATGGTGCAAAAGAAAGAATGCTACAGCTAAAAGAATCTATAAAACATATAAATTATGACATAAGACTGAGCTTTAAAAGCACAACAAAGAGACGAATGGGCAACTTTGAAGGAGGCCTTTCCCGCAAAGGGGTCCATACTAATAAAAAAAAATGCATAAGTATAGATTAAAAAAGAATAAATAAAAAGAAGAAAGTATGTGTACAAATATTAGTCTAAATAAATGTTATTCTTAGTTTTCTACTTAGTTTCCAAAACATACGTTGTTTAAACCTAAATATAACTACCTAGTTTAAAAGTATATTGTTATCTCTTTTTGTAATTCAAGGGTATGGGCAAATAAAAGGCTTTTTTATTTTTATTTTATTTATTTATTATCTTTTGATGACCATCGTTACCGATAAAAGGCGAAAGCTGTATATAAAGAGAGATTTTCAGTTTCGATCCAAGTGCAGCTAAGAGCATAGAGACGCAATTTCATACATCGGTTTACGGTCATGTAAAATGTAACTTTCGGCAAAACAAGAGACTATTCATTAGTAAGTACGTAAGTTGCATACCTACCTTTCCAGCAACAATTAGAAAGCCTATCTCAGAGCTGCCAAACAATGCTTATGAATCGATCTATTAAGCTTCAGAGATCAAAGGCCATTGAGAGGCCTTTACAGATCCATGCCAATTTGGCAGAATGCGTAAATATCTTTATTAATCTATTTAATTGCTTATTAACGTCGTGACAGCGTAACACGTGTACGTATTGGCGGTATTGCTTAATGCTCGCTTTGATCGAGGGAGAGATTTGACGTGTTACGCGCTCCGCAAAATGTTACATGTCGAGTACACGTATCAAATTTGTTAAGCTTAGTAACCCGTGTGAAATAATTTGTAGTAACAAAATACAGTTTGAATGGGCTGTTTTTTGGTTGCTAAGCATTATTTAAGCTATAATATTTCTGATAGGTACACTGACTATTATTAATATTTATCACACTATTCCAATAGAGCCTGGAAGAGATGAGTACCGTAAACCAGGGTTATTTTAGGAAAAAATGGGGCTATTTTGATGTATAATTTGATTCAGTTTAGTAAATAGTTAGGAAATTTACGAAACTATAACCACTGACCCTAGGTTAACCTAAGCAAAACTAAAACAAGTCATAAAAACTGGATTTTTAAAGTCGCTCCTCAATCTTAAAGCGTCCCCGGTTACCCGTACTTTCTAACTACGTATACAGTCGACTGTTGTTTGCCGTTGCGTTGGTTTTTGGTTTCTTAGGTGACTTCATATTGGTATGAATTAAAGAATGTTTGTATTGTTTGCAGGTATAAGTGCGATTGAGCGATAAGACCGCCTGTTGTCTACCATGTAATGACGACCGCTTTAGCTTAGTTGGTAGTGACCCTGCCTACGAAGCTGGAGGTCCCGTGTTCGAATCCCGGCCGGGGCATTTATTTGTGTGATGAGCATGAATATTTGTTCTTGGGTCTTGTATGTCTTCTATGTATGTAAGTATTTATTTATCTATATAAGTATGTATATCGACAAGCTTTGCTTAGTTTGGGACTAGGTTGATTTGTGTAGGATTGTCCACAAATATTTATATCTCTTATTACATCGGCCTGTGTCTGTTTTTCCCCAATATAGAAAATATAGTAAAATTAATGTACATGTTTAATTAATATTTTGTTTTCTTTTGTAGTTTTTTTGGTAAGCAATAGAGATTGCTTGTATTGTATTGTGTTTGGTAGCGTAGTCAGGGTCACCTAACGAAGTTCTAAGTTATGCTTCTCTGAAGTTGGCTCGGCGGCCGCGCCCTTCCAAGTCTGAAACTTTCAGCAACTTTTACCGTATCGATATCGCACTTCATTCCTAGTTCGCTAACTTAACTTAAGCTCACCAAAGTTACGAAATTATTAGAAGTGAAAATAATTTTTAGTACCTAACTACTTTTTCACGTTTTTTTATTAAAAAATTGTGGAATTTATTATACCGATATTTATGCAACTGAACCTACTGTTAATATTGTGTATCTTATTTGGTGGATAAAATGTTAAGAATTATCAAATATCTATATCTCACCAAGCCTTTTATAAATCTGAGGTTTCTCATGTTATAATTTACCATGCTTGATACGTTACCGTTATATGGAGCTTCATGTAACAATTTCTTGGCATAAAGTGCTATTAATTTCGACTTAAAACCATCGTTTTACCGTTTTATTAATACAAATACCTTGAAAAGTTCACCGCAAAATTAATAATAAGTAAAGGTTTTTAGATTTGATTTATGAATACAGTAGTACTTCTTGAATACTACTGTCCGGGGTTACATTTGACCTGGGCGCCGATTTTTGAGTGTCGAACGCTCGACTTTTCACTCGACATCTGTCAAAACGTCATAGTTTTTTGACAGATCTCGAGAGAAAAGTCGAGCGTTCGACACTCAAAAATCGCCCCCCTGATTCGGCACTTTCACACGACATTTTTTATCAAACAAACAAGGAATTAGTACTTAAAATTAAAAATGGCGGCGTTTTTCTATAATTATACTGCGCAATTGCTCATGTGCACATTTCTTTGAAAGATTATAAAGCGGGCACTGGCTAACTGTGCATTCAGCCAAGCATACCTATACCTATAGTGAAAATTTACAATTTATTTATAGGTAAATAATAAAATCTAAAATGATCAAGGATACATTTAATGAAGAACTTATTAATATTTATGTACCCTTTTATAAGAATGTAAATATATAATTTACTAATTTGTAAAACTTCTCAAATAATACGTGTATAAACTCTTTTGCGTCGGGCTGGACGACGGAGTTAAAAAAATTGAAAAGTAAAAAGCACTAGTGCGGAAAAGTGGTAAGTACTTTCCGCATAGTTTGACTGCTTAGAAAATGCACTTTTCAAGCACATGTATTGTAAAGCATTTTTGAAAATGCGCTTAACACTATTACCCCTTAAGTTGCCTTAAGTCCCATTTAGGTACAGACGTGTGACACGTGCTATCGCATACAAGTTTAACTATACATTGCCGGCTTTGATAGATCAGTTGAACTCTATATACCTACCTTGGCAACCCGCAATGTTGTTAAACTGTATAAAATAGCCCTTGCATACGATTTTCATTCCATTGCGTGATTTGAAGGAATTCACCGTATCTCGGTAGACCGCACCCCGCAATGACATGAAAATCACATGCAATTTCTTGCATCACGTAAATGGGCCTTTAGGAAGCAAATTACACTTGTTAGAGTCTGTTCGTTTGTTTCTTGTACAGTTTACATAACCGGCAACCGTAGTCACTAAGTTGTCAGAGCAAACAACGCGTTAATATTCACGTATGTGCTGCAACGACGTGATCCGCGTAAGTCCCGACATATTTCGTAAATTTGTCCCCAAGAGGGTCGGGAACACCTGCCGTAAAGATAAGCCTCCGTGCCGCGTAATATTCCCCTTAAAATAACTTCTTACTGCCTAGCAACGGGCCCTCGATCGAAGCTTAGTTACCACTAGGTAAATAGGAAGTTATGTAAACTGTAATAATATTGAAGCTATAGGTAGATGTTAGTATATCGAGTTTACATAACCACTTCTTGGTTTGTATTTGTACATCGTAAATTTTGATACCTTTAAGTTTATTTCAAAGGTTTATGTTTTTTTTACTTATTTTTCGTTTAATGAAGATAAATTAAAATAATTCGTGACTAATAAAATAAACTAAATCCAACATAGTAATTAAAACTATTTTTTTAGTTGTTATGAATACAATTTTATGGATAAAATACTCCATTTCAGATTGTATCTCATATTATCTCAAACAACATAAGATTTTGTTTATTGTTTTCCAAGTTAGGAAAACCCATTTCATTTTAATAGTATGATGGGTATACATTAAGTGCAACGTGATCGAAACTATACCCGACCTCGCCAATTTTCTGCCTAAATATATTAGAACACATTACATATGCTAGTGTAATAAAAATGGATAACTTCAAGTGTTTCAGAATATCCGTTTATACACCTAGCTACTGTTCTTAATTGTAGGTACTTACTTGTTGGATCACTTACACTTGTAAGCAACGTAAGCGGCGCGGCCCGACATGATCTCCCGAGACTCCGAGGCGCGAGGCAACATCGCGAATTAATTAAGGAAGTCGTTACGCGTCGATAACGCATTAGCTACACGCACGGGAAATTGCCGACACAAAGGATATTTCCTGCGTTTTCCCCGATTTAAAGCAATTCACGGATTTTGATTAAGCCCCCGCTGCTACAGCGAGATTATTCCCCTTTTCAGAGCAAAGAATGGTTTATTTCAGACACCGTGAAAGTGAATTGTATTTCCTTATGATTATTGATTTTGGGTCGAGCCGTAAGCTTGGCGGTTGAGTGAGATGCTTGAATGAGTTCCGAGTTTTGTTTTACTTTCCTTGCACAGCAAAAGGCTATATAAGTAAGTTCAGGAATTATCATGCCGTGTTAACATTTTAATCAATGAATTGATGTATGTTCATAGCCCTAAGTACTATTTTAGTACCTCATATTTATTCGTTAACGAGCACATTAACAATTACTGGAGTTGCAAGCGTCCATAGGCTACTGTGATTGCTTGTCATCAGGCGGTACTCTTCTTTACCACCGAGTTGTTTAAATATATATGCCACAAACATGAGGTAGGTACACACATTTTCCGAACCTTTAGAGATTGAGATTGAGATATTTATTCATAAAATTATATCTAAATAATTTTACATGTCATTTCACAATAATTTTCACATTCTTAAAAACCTATTAAATTTTTGTGAAAAACGCCACCATTCCACAACAGGCATTCAATCATTTTGAAATCGTACCGTGCACTACTATAAAGATAAACATAAAGTTGATAGCGAATGATGTGGTGATAGAAGATCTGAAGAAGTCGTGGTTCATATCAAATAATTCTTCCGAGCATAAACCAGACAAAGTGTTTCTTAAATTTATACCACACGTTATTGTCCAATAACATTATTTTTTCCATAGTTACCTACTTTAACTGATTATAAACAGTTTGCTTTTCTATACACTTTTATAAGTTGAATAATAAAAACAATGTGTATTAAATATTATGAAAGATTTAGTATGAATATTTTTCATATCAATTTACAAACACACATGAGAAATTGTTACCAAATACATTCGAAAATATCTCACAGAAAACTGTTTAAGCCAGACACGGAACCAATAGAAACTATGTTCATTCTCTCCTAAAGAAGCGGCAAGCGGCAACTTTAGATTGGCGCAATAATTATTTATTCCGCTCACCGCCGACCCGACTCAGCGAACTATTCAGCGAAGAAACGCTATTTCTCCCGGTCAGATAAGGCGTTTGATTTTCCCCATTTTCGCCTGGACTTTAATTATGGTCCCTGGTTTTGTGTAAAATAGTTGGCGGAGTTATTTAATCCGGGATCAGTATGCGGCTCGCGCGCAAGCCAATGACTCGGGGAAACGTGCGCGCAGGGAATTATTTATTCTGAATGTGCATGTTGTGTTTTTGTCTGTAACTGACTTGTAGGAGTACCTTTAAGTAAAAGTTGCTGATAAGTTATATATTTATTTTCTGATATAATACTATGAAGTTTGCAACTTTTATCATATAGAAGTAAATTAATCTGAATGAAACTACTTTTATTGCACAAGATATTTATGTAATCCCTGCGGGGTAATCACGTAACGTTATGTACTACCGTTAGAACATATTTAATGTCAATTTTGACGGATAAATGTATGAGTTAATGTCGAAAAATGACATTAAATAACTTTATTTTACTAAACGGTTAAAACTCACGTATTAATTGTCACTTCGGGCGACATGTTTCGAACTCGATCGCACACAATCGATCGATCGATCGGTCGATTGTGTGCAATCGGCGCGGGTCGCAGACGCACTCATCCTGAGGAAGAACTCCCGAAGAGTTCGAAACATGTCGCCCGAAGTGACAATTAATACGTGAGTTTTAACCGTTTAGTAAAATAAAGTTATAACATGTCTCACGAAAGTTTAAATTCAAGACATTAAATAAGTTCTAACGGCAGTAGGTACATAAAGTTACGTGATTACCCCGCTGGTATGGAACTGAGTTTATTATTTAGGTTTAAAGTTTTAGAACTCAATTTAGTGTATTTTTTTAAGTGACTTTCTAAAGGGTACCAAATCCCACTTTTATTTGCTTATCTACTAGCGGTCCGCCCCAGCTTCGCACGGGTACTTAGTCCAGTTTTTTGTTTAATGTTTGATCTACTCACTTATTACATACATACTATAAACGAAATTTGTGGTCTCTCACTTCGATTATTACACGTTTTCCATACAAACTTTTAACCCCCTTTTTATACCCATAAGGGTTGAATTTTCAAAAACGCTGAATTTACTTTTCTTATATTTTAACTGAGAGTCCGCCTGCCAGGTAATGATGTCACTTTAAAAAACTCAGGTAGGTAGCCCATACAACGTCTCAACGCCCTTTTCACCTCTTAAGAGGATGAATGTTCTAAAATGCTGAAATTTGTTTTCTTATAATGTAATATCTACATTATGTAATGTCTATTAACGAAGTTTTAAGTTGCTCGCTTAAAAAAATCTGTCCATACAAACTTTCAACCCAACCCAATTTTTTCACTTCTTCAGAAGGTGAATTTCGAAAAACACTGAAAACCGTTTTCTTCCATTTTAAGTTGGAAGTGACCACCCCCTTTTAACCCTAAGGGGTTGAATTTTGGAATAAATTATGGCCCATGTCCTATTCTGATGTCTAAGCTACAATAATAATATCTTTAAGGTATTTGTATTATGGTCCACAGATGCCTGAAATAAATGATTAAATAAAATAAAAAAATGAAAGTTTCATAGAAATTTATTCAGTATAGTTTTTGAGAAAAAAGAAAGTTTAAGTGGAACGTACATCCACACATCCATACACAAACTTTCGGAACACATTTTATAATATTATTAGGAAGAATTAGGCTTGGGACGATTTGCATCGAAACCGGGCACAAATACAGTTTTTCACATCACCTATTCGGATAAGGGCTTTTTCTTCCCTGCTAGGAGGGATCAAAATGGCACTTTTCTTCCCTGCTAGGAGGGATCAAAGTGACACTTTTCTGTAACGAGTAATAAGTTATTAGTATCGATTTTGATAAAATAAATGCACAACCATTGTTATTTTAGATCTTTCATTATCCTCAATAGGTGATGTGAAAAGCAGTATGTGTCACATGGAAGCAAAATTATTTCCACCTTGGGCGTTAATTCTTGAATCCCTCACTACGCTCAGGATTATATTTTAGAATCCCTCGCTACGCTCAGGATTCTATTATATAATCCTTCTCTTCGTTCAGGATTCAAGTTACGCCCACGCCGTAAATATGTAATTTTGCTCCCTTGTGACACAATCTACTATTTAATCTGTATTGCGGCGACTCCCTCAAAAGTAAGTAAAGTTTGTTTGAAATTAAGACATTAAATGTCTTAATATGTTTTTTTTTACTTTACACGTAAGTAATGAGTGTGTTCTCCACCCCGTCATTTCTTTAGTCGCTGAACTGTATAACTATACGGAGGCAAACACAATATAGCGCCGTAAAAAATAAGCGCACATCAGACTCGAGCATGTAATTCTAGCGCACTCTTCCGGCCCGAACAAAGGAGGAGGGTAAGAACACGAGTTACTCGACACCCGTACCTTACGCAGATTTGTTTCTCGCCGACAACGCCCTACAAACTAAAACAAACCCTGCAAACAACTAACACGATCGAATTCAGCTTATTACCACCCCAAGTCTTGAAACGTTTCGGACGACACGTACAGACGCAGGAAATTCGTGATAGTCAAATTGTAGTCTTACAGGGCGTGTACACTTAAATTATTACATTCCCAACTTTGTTACTGCCGTGCAAGACTCAGTTTTCATTAGAAATGGCGGCGAAGGGTCCTTGGGATATGGCAGGTACGTCACATGAGGACTGCGAAAGAAAAATGTACCTTTAACGACGTGAGGATTCTGGGAGTTGGGAGGAGAAATAAGCCGTAACAGGATGTCGTTCAGGATAATACCTCTTTCGTTTTATTTTCTTTTCAAAAGATTGTAGAGTCCGTACAAAATGCTGTCGTAGAAATTATGAGCAAATATGCTCCGTAATATATTACCCATGCACTGGAAATGCTGCTGTTTTACCTAAGTCGTAAACGTATCTATAGGCAAAACTCATAAAACGACTTAACGCACTACATATATCACCCACATAATCTAACACAATAGTGCGTCTCAAGTACAGTGAACTTAACACGTATTCAGGCGACTTCCTCATTGACGTCAGTTAGTGTACTCACAAATGCACAAGAGCGTAGCGAGAGCCTTGTCGCGGCGTCGATATATTCCAGCCATTACTCGCGACTCGCAAACTTCGCGAGTGATCACCCGCCACGGCCACGGCTAGACGTCGCCACACAAACACAGCGGCGCACACAAAAACGCGTCCACAGGTAAAAAATCACTCCTGTGTGTGTCGAGTGGCCGTGTGTGAACTTAGAAACAGTATACTTATAGTAGTCCCTCAGTTGTAGCTACTTGTAAGTGAGTAGCTATCGCGACTCCTTTGTTCTAGCAGCTGATTGGAGCCAGGCCCGGAAATGCGTGTCACCCCACCCCCTCATTGGTCCGTTTCATTTTCTTAGCGCGAGGGAGATGCAGCTACACAGTTTAAGGATACGGATTCTGTGTGTAGCGCGGTAGGTAGGTGTCATGAGTTGCTTGTTTTGCTCGTTGACTATGTTTATGCCGCTTCGCCTAGATAAACTATTCGGCGAGTTGGCTTGAGAGTTTGCAAATTGTTTCTCTCGGAGTTGGTCGTCCGGAATTTTGATTTTATCAAATTAGATTGGTTCGTCGGAGTTGGGCGAACTTAACTAGTTTCAGAGGTATAAGATGTGTTTACGAATGTAACAATTTTTCAAGTTGTACATTAATAATGACATTCATACTCTCGTATAGTTCTAAAATATCGGAAGGGAAATTGCTACAATTTATTTCAGAAAACATAAAAATCGTACACAGTTGGTATATAATATATAATTTCGCAATACATCCTAATACCTGGTACTGATAAAAACGTGTTACGATATTAATTATTTGGCTACCTAACTTGGCTGGTACTTTAAGTATTATATGATGCTGAACTATACTTGTAATTTAAGGCGTTCACAGCTTGTGATACGAAAGTTAACGTTATGACACTTTTATGACAAATATCCTAATAATAATAAATATTTCATGTTTATTTACTAGTAGCGAAAACATAAAGCCGTGTGAAGTGAGCGGGAGGCAGCGACAGGCTAGCTAATCACCACTTTATCGCGGCTGTCACCCGCAGCACTCAATTCAACCATTGCCTATGTGGCAGAGCTTATTACAACGTAATAAGGACACTTTTACAATGCACTAATTTGTTTATAAACAATTAAAGAGTTGTTTTTACATGGATTTGGAAATTGTGGATGTGATGCTTAAATCTACGAAATTAAAACCCCCATCTGTGTTGGTTATTTAGGGTTCCGTACCCAAAGGGTAAAACGGGACCCTATTACTAAGACACCGCTGTCCGTCTGTTTGTACGTCTGTCACCAGGCTGTATCTCATGACCCATGCTAGTTAGACAGTTGAAATTTTCACACATGCTGTATTTCTGTTGCTGCTATAACAACAAATACTAAAAACAAGAATAAAATAAATATTTAAGGAGGCTCGCATACAACAGACATGAGATTTTTTTGCCGTTTTTAAAGATAATGGTACGGAATCCTTCGTATGCGAGTCTGACTCGCACTTGACTGGTTTAAATATTAAAACATTTGACATTCAAACATTAGAGTTATTATGGATAAAATGTAAGTAGAAAGCTTAAAATTAAATAAAAACTATGTTTATTTATTTTATATACTGTACTAGGGTTATATTGGGTTGGTACATAAGTAATGACGGTTATAATATTAACTTTAAATTATTTATTAAATAATTATTATATATTGCTTAATTGTCAATAATATATGCTCCGCTTGAATTAACGACATCTCGCCAGCGGTTAGGTAAAGAATGAATTCCATGCGCGTAAAATTCCTTCGTCTTAAGGCGATATAAATATAGAAATATAAACTTAAGTTTGGATTTTTTTCAATCGAGAAAATTTTAAGCAATCATTTTTCGGCTATTGTCAGAAACACAATCAACTAGTCAAGAATCATATATCTGAAAATCAGTCCCTATTGTTTCCTCGTCTAGGCAGAACAGCGTTTCAAAGTTTCTAAATTTCTCGTTGTAGCGCCTTAACCAAGCCCTGCATTACTTATGCATCAACCTAATATTATACACTTGTATACATAGTTGAGATATGATTAACTAACACAAACAATTAGCATGACGCTGGCTATGCTGTACATACGAAATTACCAAATGATTTAACAAGTGAAATAAACAAAAATAACCTTTGTATAGACGTATTAAGAGCGTGGTCGTGTGTTGGATAAGTGTGCCTACATTAGGCAGGCAGACAGGCAGCGGGCTAATCGGCACTCTGTCACAGCCGTCACGCGCAGGCATGGCACGTGCGGCGGTGCACTAACAGGCTACCTACCGCAACGCGGCAGGGAGCGCTCTCCCAATTCAAAAACATTAATTAGAATTTTATTTATATTGTAATAGCGGCCCGCTCTACGGCCAGACTCAAGACTGCCATGACGCCATTCGAGGCAAAAAGTCCAAAAACCGTAATTATGTATTTACATAAAAAATATAGGTGCATATTATATACTAGTGGTTCTGTGAGCTGTAGACCTCGTGGGTGTTTTTTTTTTAAATTTCCAAAACTATGTTAGATATCGAGCTCACAAAATCGGTTGAGAAACGCTGCAGAGGAGGACAAATTTTTTGTCGAGTAATTAAAAAAAAATTGTTACTCGACAAAAATATTCTATGTAATCAAAGAACCTGCTCACAATACTTCACGAGAATCTGTTGTGAAATGCGACCCTTAGAGGTGAACAAATCGAAATCCGGCCGCAGAAACACAAAGTCATTGATAAAAAAAATTGTTTTTTTAATTTCCGTAAAGTGACTCGACAAAAAAATTTTATGGAGTTACCGAACCTGCTCACAAAATTTCACGAGAATCGGAAAGGAAATGCGACCTGTAGAAGAAAAAACGGCCGCAAAAAAATACGCAATAATTGATAAAAAGTTTTTTTTTAATTTCCAAAAATTGATTCGACAAAAAACTTTCTTTTAATTTTCGTACCTGCTCACAAAATTTCACGAGAATCGGTTAAGAAATGCGACCTGTAGAGGAGAACAACCGGAAACCCGGACATACGAAAGCATTTTTGCCGAAGCTAAAACAGAGACCTTCGTTTCACTCGGTCAATAAGGCCAAGAGCAAATAAAATGGGTATGGGGTATATGGCGATTCAACTCATGGTATTATTCCCATCTTAATATTCCCAAAATCCTCCAAGCTATGGCCAAAAATACCTCAGGCGATTTGCATCAGATAACCATTTTCAATGGTAAAAATGTTTGTCTTTTTGTACGGCGTACGATAAGGATCATATGTAATGTACAGGTGATGTAATGTTTTTTTTTATTTACTACTAACATAATAAAAATACTCTTTATTTCACACCTCAAAAACAACACGGTACAAAACATAACATACCAAATCTTCTCAAAACAAAAGCCAGGGGGCCGATTTTTGAGTGTAGAACGCTCGACTTTTCTCTCGAGATCTGTCAAAAAACTATGATGATTGAAGAGAAGAGAAGAAGAAGAAGAGAAGAGAGGAAGGAAGAGAACCCTGGAAGAGATCCCTTTTAGGGATAAGTTCGCCTTTGTACCAAAATGTCCTTATTTGTTTGTATTTTTTGTTTTTTTTGTGTACAATAAAGTTATTACATACATACATACATGATTTGACAGATGTCGAGCGAAAATTCGAGCGTTTGATATTCAAAAATCGGTTCCCAAGTACTATTTTAGTGCCATTAAAATTATGAAACATGCATTCGCCATTTGGTAAAGTTGATTAAAGCAAAGCTATTTTTGGCTATTACATGATAGGTCACGCAATACACCAGATCAGAGCAAACGAATATTTTAATCCGAAAAAATGTAAATGTTGCCAGTTATGCATAAAGTTTCCGAACAAAGTTATAAATACGTTTTCGTTAAGCAATGTTTCTTTTGAAATGAGATTTTACGAAAAAAAGAGTACCAGAATATTATTTTATGCAACTTGTTGTATAAGAACATTTATGTCACACCTGGCCATAAAGCGGCAATTACCGCACGCTCCGCGCGCGGGAAATCCCGCTTCCTGGCCAGGGAGTGACATAAAATTTTGTACTTAACAC
The DNA here is from genome assembly GCA_951800055.1 of Cenopis cana. Taxonomy (NCBI): domain Eukaryota; kingdom Metazoa; phylum Arthropoda; class Insecta; order Lepidoptera; family Tortricidae; genus Cenopis; species Cenopis cana. The sequence goes on along the minus strand of OX637477.1, from coordinate 6,481,888 downwards.
GGGCGGTAATAAAGAAAGCCTCAGATCGCATATTTTATCGCCCTTGCCTTCGGCTCGGGCGTCAAATACCTGCGATCTGAGACATTCTTTGTTTTACCGCCCTTCTTAAGTAATGTACTATAATTAAGAAACATGCATTCGCCATTTGGTAAAGTTGATTAAAGCACAGCTATTTTTGGCTATTACATAATAGGTCACGCAATACACCAGATCAGAGCCAACGAGTATTTTAATCCGAAAAAAATTAAATGTTGCCAGTTATGCATAAAGTTTCCGTACAAAGTTATAAATACGTTTTCGTTAAGCAATATTTCTTTTGAAATGAGATTTTACGAATAAAGAGTACCAGAATAGTATTGTATGCAACTGTTGTATAAGAAAAGTCTTAAACGAGAGAAAGAAACAAAATTTACCCGATTATTGACAGTAGGCTTTTTGAACGACGCACGGAATAATAACTTTGAGGCTTATATACTTTATACGACTTAATTCTATAACTTCACTGAGCGAAAAAAATACTAATTATTAGTAAGTTTTGGTGAATCCCAAGACAAGGAGAGTATATTATACTAACGGTTACAAAACAGTTTAGTAGTTACAAGGACAAATTTTTGGTATTAGTAAATAACTACTATTATCAAAAACTGGTTTGTAGCCGTTAGTATCTCCTTGTCCTGGGGGCTGGGATTCACTAAAACTTACTAATAATTAGTATTTATTTTCGCTCAGTGTTTAAGATCTTATATGTAAATGTAGTTGATGGTTTTTTTACAACCATATTAGGTATATTGTTGTTGTATATTGATTGATTTAAACGTACACGATTTTCACACATTATTAAAAAAAGGGAAATAAATTATAATATTGTACGCGTTTAAGTCCCGTTTCTCAATAATACCTCTAAATCCTTTTAGTGACTAGCGGCGTCAATATTTCGTTACTATTTTCATATACATTTGTAAATCGTACTTCTTCAGTGTTTAGTGAAAATGCCTCTTAAATCTATTCGTATTTTAATTTCTGAACTGTTTATTAATGAAAATGAATCTGAACTGTTTATTAATGTAAATATTACCAAAAATCGATGTTCGATTGTTTATATAATTAATAACTTTCTTTTTGGAAAGCTCATGTCGTGCTACTTATGTAAAGTATGATGTTCATGTGATTTGTAAACCGACTCGGTGGGTCCCAACATACAGGCTCAGCCTAGTTTGGGGCTCAACTGATATTCGTATCATTTGTAATTTCTTTTCATGTGTTTTTGGATAATAAAGAATTTATTTATTTATTTATATTTGCAAATAATATAATATATTGAAAAAATAATAGTTGTACCTATTTACTTAAGTACTTTGATTTTTTTTCTTATAGGTACTGTGTAATCGTTAAAAAATACTTGGGTATTTAATTAGAACCGAAGTCATTTTTTTAAATGTTTTTATCGAGGTAAACAGTGGTTTTATGATTACGCGTGAACTATAAAAGCACACTAAGCTAATTATAGATGTCATGTTATATGAGTTAGCGACTATGTAAATGAGAAATCCAGAGTGAGTCCAGGAGCAGAAAAAAAATTAAAAGTGTTCCAACATCATTATATAATATTTTTTCGGAATGAATAGAAGCCTCAAATATGGGCCAACATTATTCTTGACATTTATGCAACCATGTGCTTGTTTTCTTTTTTTATTATACGTAATGGATGGGATTATTATGAACATATGAACACACTTCGTCCGCGTGGAAGTAGTTAGATATCGTAACTCCATACAAACTTTCGTCATCATTAACCCATTAGGGGATGATTTCCGGGATAAAAACTCTATATACCTAATGTCCTTTTTCGGAATACAAATTATCTTTTTGCAAAACTTTTTTTAAATTAAAAATGGGGTTTCTCTCGGCCAGCATCTAGCCAGGGGGCAAAGATAAGGCCAAGAGTGAAGCGAGCACACCCAGAAGATGCCTATTCACTCCTGCCTTCAAAAGGCACCTCAGGTTACAGACAGTAAGTTATTTTAGCATTTATAAAATACTAGTATGGATTTAATTCCTTTGGACTGTTATACTGAGGTGCTATTTAAGGTCCTAGCAGCCTAATCACATAACGTTATGTACCTACTAACGGTGAGTGTATATATTTAATTTATTTTTTATGAAGTACACATAAGCTATGAGCTAGGGTCGAAATCAGGGTGCTTTCACTCCGTCATTTCGCCGCGCCGCTGCAAGTACATCCCCAGGCCAGGTGGTACTCATTCAGCGGCGGCCGCGAATTGCTACCGGACGGTCGCGTCGTCTCGTCATTCGCTTGGTGTGGTCAACATTTGTTATTTACCTATTATAATTTGGGGTTGTAAGTTCACGTTGTAAGGTCACATACTAACCTGGATTTTTTTTAGTGCAATTCTAAATACTGTACTGTTTTTAAGTAATTTTACTTTCTACCTTTAACTACTTTTTTAAGTAACATAATGTACTGTTTTCTCTGTATAATTACCATAGAACTACTAAAGAATTTAATGTAATTACCGTGACGTCTATGTAAGCTCACATTTTGGTATTTATCTCTAATCTGTGATTTATTTCACATCTGTTTCGGCACTGTTTGTTTTATTAAGTAATACAATGTAAGATTTATTGTACCAGTTATGTAATGAATGTTTCTTGCCAAAATAAAATAAAATAAGTTGGCGATTTGTTAACAGTGCAACTTTTGTACGTAGTACTATAACTTATTCTGTGTCGAAATATAACAGATGTTAGTACCGACATAAATTTACATGGCGACATTGACTTTGTTATCACAAAGTTTATCATTCTATGATTCAAATTTTAAAATTGGACGATTATTGCTTTGCAGCTTTGTTGATGCGTCACGATGATGGTGGGTGCTTACGCTTTTGGTCTAAAGGTATGTATGTATATAGCACACATATGTAAAAAGAATATATTTCATGTAATTTTGAATTTAATTCTAATTATATGGCTTATATTTGTAGACATCCCTTTATGTCTCTGTTGACTAATTTCCATTTTAATATTTACCTACGAAATGAAGTTGTCTACAGTAGGTACCTACAAACAAACTCACAAGTTAATTCAAAACCACATAATCCATTATTGTGATCACGATCTCTTTAAAATCACTCGACGGCAATACACTTGTCATCTTCGCCATTGTGACATTCAGCGCGGGAGGGCTCAGCACAGCACCGACTTACCTTTCAATCGATATCGACAGTCGATTATCGATATTTGTGCTCGATTCACAATAGAGCGACTCTTATTGTCCGATATTTAAAAAACAGGTGTCTAAACTAACCGCGGAAAAAACTCCTTTGATATGTTTATCAACCCTTTAAAGATCGGGGGCGGTTTTGGTCGAACAATCGGTGGTTTGTGAATGGGTTTTCGATTATTATCGTTGAAAAGCCAGAGGTTAGTGACAGGTGAGACGTCAAGCTTGTGAATGGAGTGACGCGATGGTTCAATGCTTGTAAATTGAGTTGATAAGGAACTAGTAAACTTTTTGTGAAAACGTTGATACAGGTTTGGGTACACATACTTACCTACATAATATGTGTATAAGAAAACATTATTCATTGTAGGAAGAATATTAAAGTAATAAATAAACAAATAAATAAACATTTGTGAACGACCGAATTTACACGAATCAACCTAGTCCCAAACTAAGCAAAGCTTGTACTATGGGTACTAAGCGACGATATACATATATGGATAAATAAATACTTAAATAAAAACGCATTTGTATTTGTAAATACATAGAAAACATCCAAGACCCAAGAACAAATATTCGTGCTCGTCACACAAATAAATGCCCGGCCGGGATTCGAACCCGGGACCTCCAGCTTCGTAGGCAGGGTCACTACCAACTTAACTTAGTTAAGCTAAAGCGGTGGCGGCGGGGCGGTAAATGGTAATAAACTGCAGTTTTTTTTTAATTTAAGACAAACAAATATCATGTATGCTTTCCTTCTGACTCATCTTCATCATATTTATCATGAAATAAATAATCTAATCTAATCATCATACTTATACTTGGTTAATTGGCACAGGTAGTGAACAGCAACAGAGCTAAAGTATAATTGCTTACTTGAAATTTAAAAAATATAAATTCAAAGCGGCAACATTTATTGCGAAATACAAAAACATACATATATCCAGGCTACGCTACTATGTTTTATGAAATAGGTAACAAATGACGTCAAGAGTTTGCCATGTGTCGAAGAGTCGAGACGTCACATTTTGGATTCATGCAGAAAAAACTTTCATCATCACGCGACAAAAACGAGTCACATTTTCCGCGTGACGAAAACAAACAAGGAAAAACGGCCGCCATCTTGTGGACGCGTGATCGTGCTCGTGAGGCTCGAGCGTTCTTCAGCTAAGGCTGATGGGTTGCACCAAACCGTCTGTAATCGTAAGCTTTGTTCGTCAAAATCTGATTGTATATGGAAAGTTTGACAAATTTCTATGGGATGACAGCTGCCGGCGCTATATTTAACGATGATCGGTCAGTGTTCGTACGTTGGTGCAACTGGCACTTAGTGCGATTTTGACGAACACCGCTTACGATTACAGACGGTTTGGTGCAACCCAGCCTAAATCTCCATTCGTAAAAGTTTATTAAAGCTGAAGCTATTTCTGGCTATTGACGCTTGAGAATCTTGATATTACTAAATGCTTTTACACTTGCAATTTTGGGCTTTGCAAGTACCTGGTCTAAGTGTATCTGGCATAGTTTCTAAACATTTTATTTAAAAATCGTAGGTATAAATCGCACATATCACAAAAATATTATTAAAACAATACAAGTTATTATAAAATTAAATTAAATCTAGAAACAATCAATGAATTAGGCGGGAATTAAAAAGTCGGTTTAACTTTTAATTGATATACTTTTTTCAACATACCATGGTTGTCAGCATTCAGCCAAATCAAAACTATTTTGGAAGATGTTTTATGTCACATATGTCACATGGTAGTTTCGCCATCTCGTAAATCACCATTTCGTAAAGTTTATTAAAGCAGAAGCTATTTCTGGCTATTACATAATAGGTCACGTAAGACACTAAATTATTATGGACGCTTGAGATCTTGATATTCCGTAACTTACGAGTATTTAAATTCCTCTGAATTATGGAATATTATTTTATTTATAATAAAACTATTTTGGAATGAGGTTTTAAACTCATACATAATCTTTAAGTAAGTAACCGTTCGCTGTCAATAACTCTACAGAAAAATATTTAGAACATGTTTATCTTGGAATTTTGATTTTATCTTTGAAAATGTGTTGAAAAGTGTAATCATGAATGAAGGTATTATGTAGTTAGTGACCAGTAAGACGTCAGGCTTGTGAAATTAGTGACGCGATGGTTCAGTTCTTGTAAGTTAAGTCGATAAGAAACTAATAAACTTCTTTATTAAAAGGTTGACACAGGTGTGGGTACTTACTTACGTACATGTACAGAATATAAAGATAAATTATTCATTTAAAGATAAAATATTGCCTTTGGGGAAGGAAATGGAGAATGTCAGCTGCGCAGCCCAAGTCCGGTCTGGAAATTGTTGGGCTGCACTGAATCGGGTGACTTATTCTGGAGGCTAGCGGGATCCTAAGCACGGTCTCTAGCCGTAGGCCGACCGCCGGTAGTAGGGGGCCCAATTAGCACGTTAGCCGCGTGTGAAAGGCTGCCCCACACAACGTGCGAAAAATCCCGAAATGCTCCACCGTGCCAGTTGGCAACTGGAGGGGAGGACCCGGTGGCCATTTCGGGGGGGTTAGGGCGTCCCCGCAGGCTCCAAATGAGTTCCCCAAAGTTCCGTGTAGCTCCACAGTTCCTGTTGGACAACTGGGCAGCGCCTCGATTTTTTCCTTTACTTCCCCACAAAACACTCAACAACACCTATGCAGAAGAAAAGAAAGAATTTTGGTAAAAAACGGCTGCACTTCCTCCCTCTCAAAGTGCACCTCTCTAACATCAGAGGGTTGCACTCAAACATCCATCCGGTCCATCACCACCTCGAGACCGAGAAGCCGCACCTATTCTTTCTCACGGAGACGCAGATAGCGACACCGTCTGACGTGTCGTACCTCAACTACCCGGGGTACTCACTTGAACACAGATTCAGGAAACACGCTGGGGTCTGTGTGTACGTGCGTGATGACATTTGCTGTCTGCGTCTCCGTTGCTTTGAAGGTACTGGGTTTTCGACCATTTGGGTTTTGGTGGATACAGGAGTAGACAAAACTGTCTACGCATGTATCTACCGTTCGCACAATGGTAACCAAGAGACAACCAAACTCTTTGACCATCTTATTGAGACGGCAGATCTTGCCCAACAGCGGTATCCCACGGTGGAACTAGTCTTCCTGGGGGACTTTAACGCACACCATAGTGAGTGGCTGTTCCCATACCAGGAAACCGACCACGCTGGGAGAGAGGCGCGTAAACTCGCATTGACGCTAGATCTCACCCAGCTGGTGAACGTTGCGACGCGGGTGCCTGATGTTGACGGACATACACCCAATTGCCTTGACCTTCTGCTGACAACGAATCCAGACCAGTACTCCGTGTCGGTTTCCGCCCCCCTAGGGTCATCCGACCATTGTCTGGTGAAGGCCGTATCAATCCGCTCTCCTCCTGATGACAGCCCCAGAGGCACGAGGAGAGTTTGGCGATACGCTGCTATATTGCTGACGTGATACGGCAGGGGATGGAATTCTATATTCCGTTCTCAGACATCCCGCTCGGTCACAAAGCCCGGCCTTGGTACAATGCGGACTGCGCGCGTGCTGAAGCCAGAAAAGAGTCTGCCTACCAGGCCTGGGTTCAAGCTCGTGACCGCAAACTTCGAGCTCGAAGGGTTCGTTCTAAGAAGAGGGCATTCAACTTAGCCGCCAAGTCTTGCAAAAGGGTGATCCGTAAGGCTCGTTTCGATCACATCCGTAGAATAGGGGCCAGACTAGCAGCCTACCCCCCTGGTAGTAAGCAATTCTGGTCCTTATCTAAATCGATCGAAACTAATTTCTGTCGTCCGATGCTTCCTCCCATGCAGAAGTCTGATGGCTCGCTAGCTTTCACGGCATTAGAGAAGGCCAATCTCTTTGCCTCTCTGTTTGCTAGTAATTCGCGTCTGGACACTGGCTCTCATCTGCCACCATCAATACCTCAATGTGGCTCTTCAATGTCGGAGGTCACGATTCATAACAAAGAGGTCCGTAGAGCACTGCAGAGTCTAGACGTGAACAAAGCTAGTGGGCCTGATGGTATACCTGCAAGGGTTCTGAAGCACTGTGGTCCCGAGTTGTCTCCTGTTCTTACACGCTTGTATCGTCTCTCTCTCAAGATGAATACCGTACCGGCATCCTGGAAGCTTGCCAATGTGCAACCTGTGCCCAAAAAAGTCGTGTCGTGTCGTAGTCGTGCCGATCCCTGCAATTATCGACCCATCGCCATCACCTCCATACTCTGTAAGGTTATGGAGAGAGTTCTGAATAGTAAGCTGCTGACATACCTTGAAGCTAACGACCTTCTCAGTGATCGGCAATATGGGTTTCGCCGGGGCCGTTCCACTGGGGATCTTCTTGTGTATGTCACGCACTAATGGGGCGAGGCCATCGAGAAACACGGTGAGGCTCTTGCCGTGTCTCTTGACATCTCGAAGGCCTTTGACAGGGTTTGGCATGCTAGTCTGCTTCGCAAGCTTCCTGCATACGGTATCCCTTCTGGCCTCTGTAGCTGGATATCTGATTTCCTGAGTGCGCGGTCGATCCGAGTAGTCATCGATGGCTGCTCGTCGGACCTCATGGCTATTGATGCCGGTGTTCCTCAGGGATCTGTTCTCTCCGCGACCCTTTTCCTGCTTCATATTAACGACCTTCTTCTACCAGGAGTGGTCGCATACGCAGATGACAGTACGGTCATGGAGAGATATTTGTCTAGCGCAGGGGCTGGTCGTGACGAAATTCGATCTGAGAGAGAGACAATGGTAGAGCGAATGAACTCAACCTTAAGTCTTGTCTCCCAATGGGGTGACAACAATCTGGTTAGTTTCAACGCCACCAAAACGCAAGCGTGTCTGTTTACCGCAAAAAGGAGCTCATTCAATCTGGCTCCTACTTTCCGAGGTACAACCGTACCTGTAGCCAACGATCTCGAGCTGCTTGGCATGAGGTTAAGCTCAAACCTTAACTTCGGCACTGCCATCGAGTCCAAAGCCGGAACAGCGGCCAAAAAGTTGAGCATCCTAAATAAGGTCAAACGATACTTCACGCCTGGGCAGCTTCTTTCTTTATACAAAGCCCAAGTCCGATCTTGCATGGAGTATTGTAGTCACCTTTGGGATGGCTCGGCTAAGTACCAACTTGCCGCACTCGACTCGGTGGACCGCAGAGCCAGGAGGCTCATTGGCGACGGTCAGGTAGTAGGAAACAAGCTACAGAGCCTAGCACATAGACGCAAAGTAGCATGTCTGTGCGTCTTCTACAAATTGTACTTCGGAGAGTGTGCTCAGGAGCTCCATGAGCTCATACCGCCTTCCCCCTTCTTCCATCGGACATCCAGACGTACGGCTGGATACCATCCTTACTTGGTCGAAATTCCTCTTATTCGAACCAAGCGCTTTGCATCATCTTTTATAATGCGCACTTCTAAGGTTTGGAATTCTCTGCCGGCGTTTGTGTTTCCGAGCTCATATAACCTAGACCTTTTTAAGGCACGAGTGAATAGGCATCTTCTGGGTGAGCTCGCTTCATCGTCGGCCTCATCTTTGCCCCCTGGCTAGATGCTGGCCAAGAGCGATCCCATTTTTAATAAAATAAAAAAATCATTATAGGATGAATATTAAAGCAATGGTAATAAACTAGAAGAATACCAAAAAAATTTAAAATTTAACACCTACATTCATTCCTTATGACTCATCATACTAATACTTGGCCACATTTATTTATTTTTGAAGTCAAAACTTCTTTAGCGGCGCTGTGCACTTTTTGTGATGGGGAAAAAATGTTAAACTCGCGACAGGTCACGTGACCGTCAGATTGAAAATTCGTAAGACGGACACGTGACCTGATCGTAAAATGTCATTGAAGCCAGTTGAAATGATGGATGGAAGTTGATTTTTCTGAGAGATAAACTTTTAATGTTAAATAATTGTAATATGTAGTTCTGAAGTGTTAAATTTTTAATATAATATAAATTATCATGTTTGTGTACGATAGCGCAATAAATGAATATTGTATTTTTCCACATAAATGATAGTACTTTTATACTGATAATTAAAGCAATTCGTGCAAAATTATTCCCTAACCATTCCAAAATATCCAAAATGCACATCGTTAATATTCAAGTTTTCACTTCTGCCAGCACTCCCGGAGTGCAACCCGTTGTTTTTTTTATTTACAAATATAATTTAACAACATAACAGCTTACTCCATGGCGTTGGACGTGCACATGACACGGACAAAGCTATTTATATAGGTAGGTACATATGAGAATGAACAACATACTGGCATAATATATTTTTTTCTACGACAAACCGGCAAAATTTCCAACGAAAAGAAAAAAAAATACAAAAACATAGATCAGAGCTATTTCACAGTGTCTTAAGAAAAATAACAAATGACGACAAGAGTTTCCTGATGTGTCGGAAAGTCGTGACGTCACGTGCTGGATTCATGCATAAGAAAACTTTCATCGCGCGACAAAAACGAGTCACATTATTCGCATGACGAAAACAAACAAGGAAAAACGGCCACCATCTGGTGAACGCGTGATCCTGCTCGTGAGGCTGGAGCGTGGAGCCTCACGAGATTATAATATACGTCATCGGTCGAACGTAAGAACGTATAACCTCAGGGTTTGCAAAAAAAATTGTATGGTTTTGTAAAATATATTTTATTTTAGTTCAAGCCTTACTCTTACGAATTGAAGATTTCCTCAAGTACATACGAAAGCATTTTTGTCGAACCTGAAGCAGACCTTCGTTTCACTCGGCCAATTATCGAAAACGGATAACATAGTGAAGTATTATCGTGAAACATTCAAACAAATAAACGAAACATGAATACGAACTAAGAACCTCCTCCTTCCTTCCTTTCCTTTTTTCCTTCTACTGAAGTCGTTTAAAAATACGTAGGTAATTAGATTTATGGAAAAGTTAAAAATAAAATGTGTGGCAATAGCATGTACAATAGGTTGGCTCACCTTTTATTGTGCATTGGAAAGGCCTCAAATCCAAAACCTGCAATAAAAAGTCTCGAATTAGACACGTAATCAACATTCGTATACAATTCAGAAAACAAAAGCGGGTTGAAAAACAATAACAGGGTTGTGTCATTCAGGTTTAAAAAAAGATTCTTGACCTTTCTAGGTAGGTACAGTCAAGGGCACCAATATGTATACACTTTTTCACCTTATTCCATTAAAATAAGCGCCAAAAGTGTATACATATTTATGCCCATGACTGTACGTATAAATATGTTTTCCTTGTTCAGTGCGTATTGTTGTATTTTTATGCACCAGTCAAGGAAATTGTAAGACTAGCCTTTTTCGCTCTTGTCTAATAAGTACGTAATAACTACAAAAGATATAAAAGTAGTACGTGTTTCAGTTTCCTTAGGTTACAGCCATACTTAACATTATAAATGCGAAAGTGTGTCTGTCTGCGTATTACCTCTTCACGCTTAAACCGCTGAACCGATTTAGATGAAATTTGGTATAAAGATAGTTTGAGCCCCGCGGAAGGACATAGGATACTTTTTACCCCGGGAACCATCCCTTAAGGGGGTGGAAGTTTGTGTGCTATGTATGTATAAAGCTCGTGACTGTATATACATACAATAACTCTTTTCTTCTATGTCGAAATATTTCTGTGTAATATATTTTTTAGACAAAATATGAAACACGAAAAAACATACCGCGACAATATTAAATAATAATAACAGAGGTGAACAATTGGTGTCAATTATTGGGTATTGGGTAGTTTTCAGTACGCCTGAGTACAGTTATCAAAATTTTACAAATAATTATTAATATTTTTTTTTACATGGAATATATTGTACTTAAATTAATAAATATTGTAGTTACCATCTTAGAAGTATAGTATATAGTAAATGAAACTGACATTGTAATGATATCAAAACTGACATATTAATTAAATGAAACCGACATGTAATATTCCAATAATATTATGAATAAATGAGTATGAGTATGAGTAAAGATTGGGACGTTGGGACGTTGACCTTAGTAGCAGAATACTTTCAATAACGTTATTTATAAATGCGTGAAAATAAAACCTCTCATAGTCAGAAAATTACTCATCATGAGTAACTGGCAATTCAAAAAGACAGGTCACCTGTGTTGCCTGAAAATTCAATCCTAATATTGTTTAAATTGCATAGTTAGATAAAATTAGTGATTATTTAAGTAAGCAAGCAACGAGAAAAATCTACCTACCTAAATCTTCCATGCGGAAGTGAAGCAAAAGGAACTAAGAAACATTGGATTTGCCACACAATAAACAAAATAGTCTACAAAATGTTTATTTAGCTCATTCAGCATTATCATAATTCTGCGGTCGTTCTAAAAACTCTTTCATTAGGCTTAAGTAATCCCGCATTTAGGTAAAGCATAATGAAAATGCAGCTCCAACTATATCTAGTACGGTTTGAAAAACAACGAGGCCTACAAAAGGGATACACTAAAAAATGCACCGGAAAGTACATCGCGAAGTTTCTGTTCAAAGTGAGGTAACGCACGGCGGCGCGTTGCACCTAACCAACCGTGGAGCCAAGGAGCGCAGGCCACGCCATGAGCGATGACCGGGCCTGAAATCTTGTATTTTTACGTATTGCCGCGCAGTCTGATGGCCTACTACAAACTGCAAAAGGAAATATCTGCCTCTCTGTCGCACTTGTATATTCGGTGATTTTTGAAGGCGTAGGTACGGCTTTGATACTAAGCGATCATAAACTGTGAATATAATATATATGTGAAACTTTGTTTTCTCTTTATTATAAAAAAATATATCATTTGAAACTAAATTGTTTTAGAACAAATACTATAGGTACCAAAAGTCAATCTTCTACTTGAAATTTGCTACAGCTTCTAAAATAAAAGTGAAATGGTCGAGAAAACAAATAATACTATTAATTAAATATTCTTAGGCTAGCATTTACGAGCGAAGCAAAATTTCTCTTCTCTTCAACCTCGAGCTATCCAATGCTGAGTAAAGATCCTATCCTGTGCTTTCAGCGTCAAATTCCTACCAACCACTCTACCAAGTCTTTCCACATTACTTCGCCTCGTTCGCGGTCACATTCGCCTTAACGTAAATGATTTTTTTTGATACGTCGGAGGCAAACAATCATATGACCGTCCAGAAGATCGGGGTAAGCGCATCTATCATAAAATTCATAAATAATACCGAAATCTCAAAATATTATACACACGACTACGTCTGTCTTTAAGTATTAAGAAAAGCAGTCGTGTAAAAAAACAACGTGAATCGGCTAAACAGTCAATCACTGTTTGTATGTGTTTCGTTTATGTACTTTAAAGGAGTAAGTACGTAATAAAATAAATAGTAGTTATAATAATGAAATCGCTTCACCGCTTCCGCTTGTCCCGCGCGCTAACCTTTCAGCCGCTTTGAATAGCTGGTGTCGGCAAGGCGAGTGCCTACCGTTGCATATTTATGAAGCGCCTCAAACACTATAAATAGTTGATACGGGCGGCCTCGCCGGGTAATGGAGTAAATACAACCGACGGTCGCTGTAATTTATACTGAATGAGAATACCTAAACTAGAGGACCGCGAGAGACTTTAGGTCAAAAATATCAGGCAGCACACTTTCTAGGCCAAACTTTTATTGACAAACTATACTTTAGTTATTGAGTAGATTAGTGAGTTGTCTTCTTACATTATTATACAAAGCCCAAGTCCGATCCTGCATGGAATATTGTAGTCACCTTTGGGATGGCTCGGCTAAGGCTGGTTTTCCACTAGAGCTATGCTACGCAGCTATGCTGCGTGGATGCGCTATGAGCTATGCGACCTTTTCCACTAGAGCTACGCTATGTAGCTGTGCGAGGAAGATGCGCTATGAAGATGTGCTATGCTACGTAGCTGTGCGAGGTAGATGCGCTATGAAGATGTGCTATGCTACGTAGCTGTGCGAGGATGCGCTATGAATCCTCTTCCTCCATGTGTTCTTTTTCGCACATTGCGATATATATAATAACTTTTTGCTTCCACGATGGCATGTCTACTTTCGTTGACAAACATGCGTCTACTGAACACACTCGCGACCATTCATAGCACGCAAACATAGCACGCATCCACAGCACGCATCCGCATCACGCATCCACAGCTCACATCCGTAGCGCGCATCCGTAGCGCGCATCCGTAGCGCGCATCCGTAGCACGCATCCATAGCACGCATCCGCAGCTCGCATCTTTCCATATAAAAAACATAGCATAGCTGAACCCTTTTCCACTTGAGCTATGCTATGTGAATCAAGGCATGTGATTGGTGGATTTCAAACGCATCCATAGCAACGTAGCGTAGCATAGCTCTAGTGGAAAACCAGCCTAAGTACCAACTTGCCGCACTCGACTTGGTGGATCGCAGAGCCAGGAGGCTTATTGGCGCGACAGTACGGAACTAGGATGTAAGTTGCAGAGCCTAGCACATAGACGCAAAGTAGCGTGTCTGTGCGTCTTCTACAAATTGTACTTCGGCGAGTGTGCTCAGGAGCTCCATGAGCTCATACCGCCTCCCCCTTCTTCCATCGGACATCCAGACGTACGGCTGGTTACCATCATACCTGGTTGAAATTCCTCCTAGAAAATGACAAATTAATAAAAAAACAAACTAAATACTGAAATCATTGACTTTATATTAAACTCAAGAGTTAGAAGTCAATTAATCTGATACATTGCGTAACGCAAAATTCTTTAGGTCGCATTTACGAAAATTATAAAAAAAATATATCTGTTTAATAAATCTAAATCGTCAGTATGATAAAACTATTTGAATAAGTCAAGCATGCTGGCCTATATCAATACGTTTCTTGGTCATAACTAACACTTACAAATTATGTACCTACCTCTATACGTCCTGCTGTAAAAATCTAAGCGAACGCATTTAAGTCTCACGCTGGACCCTATTTTATCGATAATATTCGACATGTTGCAACACAAGAGACAGGATTAACTTCTTATTTTGAGTTTAGAAATAAATAGAAACAATCTAGTGTATTCACTCGTATTAACAAATCTCTGCGCATCGCTATCGCTATTCAATGGTATTTGCCAATAAATTACTTTATAGAGATGTTGCGTACAGAACTCCTGTCAAATGTTAAATCTGACGTGTACTGCATCTACTGATATGCCGTCGGAATCTTTCCAAAATTGCGAATTTTTCCACATGGGTATTCTGAAATTTCTCACATTTTTGTATGGGGTTTGAAACTTTCCGAAATGTAAAATGGAAATTTCTTATATTTCTATGAAATTCTCAAGCCGAGAACTTTTCCAACTTTTTGGAAACTTTCCGCAACTTTTACATCTGTAATTGCTGCATCACACTATCGAAGTTTCTTAAATCAGTTGCATAAATACTTACAACTTCCAAACAACTTATTAGACTTTAGTCCCAGAAAGATCTCAATATTGTCGTTTCTTACTGGGTCTCCTTGTATTATTTGTACATTTGCACGAATAATCCGCCTGCATTATTTGAACGAATTACTTTATTTACAGAGTTGTTACTGCTTAAAACGTTGTCAAATTAAATTTACTGACTCGTAGGTATAGGCTTTGCATGTAACGGGACTGGGACTCGCAAAGCCTGTAGGCAAGTGGCATTATGCACGGATTTTCACAAATATTGGTATGTAAATTTGCATAGCAGTAACAATCAAACGTCGTTAAATAATATAGTATTTTAAGGACAAGTTATTAACTGCATAAAACTTGTAACTGAAACTCCTTTCGTGTGTCCCGTCGCAAGCAAAGCCTACAAGTGGCGGTGTATGGCGCTGATTTTCGCAAACATTATCTCTTCGAGTCAACGGCCGCTCATATTAGAATGCAGAGCGACAATTTGTGAACGTGAGACCGATTGCCATGTCACGTTTGCTTAATATTTTCGTCGAAAGTCGGCCGGCGAGTTCCTTTCAGTTGGAGAAATCGATTAATGAGCCCCGGTTTGGTATGGAGAGTATGAAACAACCAAATGTGGGAAAGCGACTGTATAGACAGAAAAAAGTGTTTTTGCTGGCGATGGCGGTCTCGAGTTCAAATGTCGCTAAAGACATTTTATCGTGTAATAATAGAGAGTATTTTGTTATGTTATTATTAGATTTCCTCGCATTGTAGTTTTTATGTATCCATATAAGTACGTAGGTACTAGGTACCAATATGTATATTCGTCTTACCGTGGAAGTGTTGGTTAGGATTAGCCCAGGACTGGAGATGGAGGACGCTTATCATACCTGAACGTAAAAACTAAACACATACACGTATCAAACAAATCAGTTGAAATTAATCGCATAGCCATATAGCATTTGCTTTCATCTACTGATTGAAAGACAGAATACGTCGATGCTCACTAATATCATTTCAGAGCAGACGGGGACGGAAAGGCGTGTATAGTTTCAATACCAGATCGCGTTAAACGGCTACATTCCTCATACAATGTCGCTTTTGTGAAGGCCGGGAGGTGTGTGTTCGTTTTCAGGGTTCAATGGAGTTTGTGCAAGTGTGAATTTTCGTTGTCGGGCGATTTTGTAGTGCAGGTCGACTGGGCAGTGGTCGAACGTGCTAATCTGCGTGGAGTGTCGCGTGTGATTGGGTAGACGGCGATGTCCAATTTTCCGGTGGCGACGGGTATTAGTTCGACGGAAAACTATTCGCGTTGTGGACGTATTTGCTCTTTCATTTGTTTATAAATTGGAATTTGAAAACACGAAGGAATTTGAGGATAAGAATAAACATGTGCAAACAAATCGCACATAAACGAGGTTCAATGTTTTGTACCTTTGAACCGAGAAAAACATACTAAAACCAATTTGTTGAGCTGCAACCAATCACTGAGTTCTGAACAAGTTTCTATTGCGCAACAATACAGAATCGCATGCACTCCTTCTGAAAAGGTCAAACTTAATGACAATTTATATTCGCAAACAAATCTGAGCTGGCAAACAACTTGTTCCGATTCGTTCCCTAATGATTGTTTACCGGGGGCTAGTTGGGTTAATGCAATATTAATGCAATTCATTAACCGTGCGATTCAAGTGTGCTAGCCCCTTGTGTGCTAGCATCGGTGCACTTTCGTGGGACAATTTTGTGAGGAGTTAGTTGGGGTCGTGTTGTGGGATCATTTTACAACGTTCTGTACACATTTTTTTTAAAGTGGAAGGTTTGTTACAATAATATTTGATTATTCAATATAATATGTAGGTATGTTATATTTAATGTTATAGAACTTATAGTAGAATAATATAGTAAAGATACATAGGTACGCGAAAATGTCTGAAACATTGGAAATCGATGTCATAAATTTAAATGGCTCAATCGACAAAAACCAAATAACAGTGTTATATTAATATGATGTTTGGATTGATGTATTAATTAGGTAATAAGATTACCACAGAGTTTTTTTGAATGAGATAAACGGTATTTATGGCGGCTACTGACTGTCATTGACTGTTAAGGAACTACGCATGTGCCAAGCACTAAACTTAAATGTGTTGGAATGATATTCCAAATTGAAGTCACATAGGACATATGGTGGGTCTGTCAGATCAGAACCGTCGTATCAATAATCAGTCCTACTCGGCAGGACCATAATAACGCATTAAAAATAATGAACTCATTATTTATTGAGTCGGGTCTCGTTCTGTAAACAATTTATTTTATTCCAGCGATTGTTGCAGTATCCGGGTGGACGAAATTAATCTCGGGCAAATCCGGCCCGCCTTCGGCCCTATTACGCGATCAAAGTAAAAATATATGAGGCGAAGGAAAAGAAACCAAACATATGCCGGAGTAAATATTTGGACTCCGAGTCCCCCTCTCCCTTGGGCCTCCCGCTCTCTATTACGTGGCATTGTTCTGTCGATCGATTAGCCGGCCGTGACGCCGGCTTTCGTAACGTTTGCTTTTTATACCGTAACTTTCAGGAGTTATTTTAATCACGTCTTTTAAGGCTTTTTCAGATGTTTCAAGAATGTGGGGTGGGCATTCAATTGAAGGTTAGTATTACGTAGGGATTTAGACACAAAAAATCGGTGTTTCTGGAGAATATAAATAACTGTTGGTAGGTAGTAAACAAGCCTGCAACAAGTCCCGCCAACAATTAAGAAACAAGTCTACCGTGCCTAATTCATTAGTCAGTTTCAACTTTCATGTAGGGAATATAATAATGTTTATTTCCTGGGTTCATATATTCTTTCTTACGTGCAACTTAGGTTTCATGGGATTTGATAACAAAGAAACTTACATATTGTCATCTCGTACACCGTATAGGCATGCCCGAATTTCACCACGGCAGCGTGAGAAATTCTCATAGAAATTGCTCTCCGAATTTACGGTCCAAGTCAACAAGAAAAAAAAATATTATTGAGAAAAAATAAGCTCCAATTGCTGGCCTCCGGGTGTATAATAGTGATTGAACTAACCTGTCAGCCCCATGTTAAGTGGTTTTGAGGGAAGCGCGCCTTTGTTCGGACAACCAGTAGCGTGTCTCGCCAAATGTTGACTTGAACCGAGAATATTTACTGAAATATGCCACAGATATTAATCTCGTGTGTGTTTTGGTTAGGCTTGTTGTTGTTGGATTAATATACGTCTTTTAGAAAGGAACGGATTTTACGCCTGTGCTTTGCTAACAGTGATGTTGACACAGTTGGGCTAGGCTGGGGAGATACCTACCTGATAACTCATCATTAGTGATTTTATTTTTATGTTATATGATAGACATGCAGGATTAAAAACCTTATTTTTATTGATCGAATCGTATTTTAAAAAAGCGTCCCGACCCACAAGTCGCCGTGAACAATTCACTCATGGTCCGTACCGGTTTTATCCATTTCACCGCGATGACTACTTTAGGATGTTTGTTATTTTGAGAATAAGTAACATTCTATCAATTAAATGAGAACGATTCTTTTATTACGGGACTATAATAAAACTCACTTTCAGAGTAAAACGATGTATCAACGCGACACTCTCAATTTCGACCCGGAGCATCCAACGACTCAATCGCGCATAAGTTCCTTTGTCCGGGCCACAATGGCTGCGTGCTATTCAGACACAAAAGTGTGTTTCTCTAAACTCCGTGTGCTGTAACATTGACCTATTGAGCCAACAGGTGATCTGCAAATGTGCAAAGTGGTTGTTTGGGTGTCAGCGACAATGTTAAAAGTGATCGGCTTAATCGTGTCTTGAATAGGGCGGTTGGAATAGTTGTGTATGGCCTTAAGTATAAGGTAGTTTAGAGGGTAAAGATTTTTTTTATTAGCCTGTTTGGGTGTCCCACTGCTGGGCAAAGGCCAATATAATAAAGTATAAAAATAAAATAAAAGAAACTATACTTAATATAAATTATGAGAATAGCCAGGTAGAAATAGATACTCGTACGTCTTACATTGCGTCAAGATCTGGTTCCATACATTTGACACCTTTTTCTGAAGCGAGGTATCGAATATACGAAAACAAAGCTACGTACAGTCAAGTGCAAAAATATGTATCGAATGAATCCTCTCATAATTATGTACTAAAACCTTAATTCATCGACATAAGAGCTATGGGACATCTTTTTGAGCAAGTTGTATGCACCCATATTTTTGCACTTGGCTGTACATTTCTCAGAAATGTTGCTAACTATCCACCAGAAATGATTTCTGGTAGATAGTTGTATTTCAAACGTGATAATGTCATGGATTATGTTAACGAAAAATTGGTTTCTAACCGCACTAAAAATATTTATTTTTTCTGCCATCGCCCTTTGTTCTGAGACATCAGCTCAGTTCAGATGAAACACATTGAAAGGAATCATTTTTTTTAAAATTGGATTTTATGTATAAATTATTCTATCGTAGGTACAATACCTCTTGCTTGTCAATATTTAGCATACCCCCAAAATGTTCCCGTTACAGAACTTTGCTATGAATTAACTGGTCAAGTTAACAAAGCGGCCATAACTCGGATATTGGCGCCGTAACAATAGTTAAGATGGCTATAACCAGAGACTGCCATAAATTCACACACGCCTACATTACCTATTAATTAATCGCTCTACGCTAATTATACAACACAAGTGCCTACAGCGGTCAATAACACAAAGGGACCATGTACTCCAGCCCATACGTATAGGTAATACTGGGCTCGTTACATTGATGATTATGATTGAACGTTTGCAAGCACATGCGTGGTGTTGAGCACGGACTCAGTACAAGGAGACGTTGGAACAATGCTTTGTCCGCCCCGAAGCAGCTCAATGCTGCTCAAAGGATCTGTGTACTGCAAACAGTTTCTGCGACAAAATCACGATCTGTGCGCCTGGGATAATTGGGCCTAGGAAATGTAAGCCGTTGGACAGATGTAAGACGTAATATACCTACATATACATAAGCATCGAGAGATAGATTAGGATGGTCAACATGGGGATTTACAAAACTGTTCGAAAAATATATCATACGAAAATTGACGCACTTCTTTTCAGAGACATGATATCTGGAACGCTCGTAATTATTTACTATTAATTAGCAACATTTCACATTTATATACGTATGTATTTGTTTAAAGTGGGTTGGTACTCGAAAACTGGCCTAGGAGTGCCATTTTTATGCGTATACAACACATGAGCTTAAGCGACGAAAACTCATTTCGTTTTGTCTGGAAAAACACGAAAAAACATCAAACGAAACTTAAGCCCTCAGGTATGCATAGTAAGTACCTAGTAAGTATTAAAATTCCAAGAAGCTGCTGTCATAACAGGCTCCATGACCAATATTCTTCATAGGCGTAGCCTAATCACTCTAGATTTCATAAGCATCAAGAAATTTTGATCCCAGTTAGGCTAATTAATCCAACCTAACCAGAATAAACACGAATTAGAATGCGATGACTCCACCTTTTCACAATGACAGTGAACTTGAGACGTAAATTATCGCAAATCACCGTCCCAGCACAATCAGATTAAGCGACAACGTGTCAGCTTGATGGCACATCACTCCATAAAATACTCACAATCAAAGCATTCAGCCGGATTAAGAATAATTAGCTAATTTGTCATTTTAATGTCACATGCCGTCACGTACCAAAGCGAGGAAAAGAAATAAAATATATAATTTTTAATCCAAGTTGTATATTAAAAACTACAAGTCGGCATAACTCATGCGTCTTAGGCTTTTGTGAGGTTTAAAAAATAAAAAAAGGTTTAAAAAAGAACATTAGTTTGCGCGACGGATCAGTCATCCGCGTGTCGTGGCCGCCATCACGTCGCCTGTCATTGAAAGCGTACTTTACTGAAGTTATTTATTATCGTCCCCAGACGTGAACTAATGACGATTTGATTCTGATCCTTGTGATCGAGGTGAGCGTCCGCGCCGACAATTTGCATACTTTCATGGAATTTTAGTTTAAAGTGTAGGTACCTATAGTATTACATAGTTGCGCTATTGTATTGAAAGTTGAATGTCACGTAACTTTGGCGTTTGATAGAATATCATTGTCTTACATGCGTTGTGTAATTGGCGGTACTTTTGCGGTATTCATTAACCAACCGTTATACTTACTTCTCCACTATTTATAACAAGATGCTTGGGAAAACAAACTTAAACGAACTAATAATATAAATCCTATTTGTAAATATTACATAACCGAAGCCTATTTCAAGCATTATGTATATAATGTAGTCAAACCAAAGAGAAACCATTTAGGTACCGTTTCGTAAAGTATTCTGAAACCAAGAGTGTTCTGGCTTTCATATTATTATGTCACCTGCAGGTTTTGAATTCTTGCAAAGTTTAGTTACTTAATATTTAACCAAAGAGTTGCAAATTTAATAATGTTTCCATTTTCCTGGAAAGATTACTAATGACAAATTGTCACTTAGGGTTGCATCAAACCGTCTGTACCTATTCTTTACAATGTGAGTGTATGGAAAGTTTAACAACTTCCCATGTAATGACAGCGGCCGCCGCCATATATAACGTTGATAAGCCAGCAGGTAAGCGTAAGTTGGTGCAACTCGCCTTACAAACAAAACTGGCTTTTTGCGTTAAAAACGAAAAGATTACGATCATTACTGTTCCCAAACTTGTAACTTAGTCTCGAATTTAAAACTACAATGACACCACCCACGAGAGTCCGTCAGCCGGTCGGTTCGTCATCCAGTGATTAATACTGACTCTCGACTCATTAGCTGAAGGGTTTAGGAACGCCGTTCCGAGGCACTTAATCACTCGAACAAAGCACTACCTACTCGCGCGAGCCGCCGAAAGCATCATTCTTCGTCAAGAATGTGTCCAGGCGCAAGTTTTTAGAGGTGGCGAGTATTGACCGTCAGTGACGCTCGGCCGGATCCATAATTATCTGACGTGGTGCTCTGACGACTGACACTGTAGGTATGACCCGTCACCCGGCATCATTTGTTAATCTAACTATACTAAGTGTATGATACCGATATCCATCAGTTGCGTCACGACACGACACGTCAGAATAATTTAATAAATTTAATCGATATTCACAGATTCCTCGTGAAACCTTACAATTTTAGCACAAATCTTCAGTTCTGGTACGTGGTCAACTGGTCATATTCGACACACCCTTTCAAACCATGGCGTTACTTGCCTACGTACATCCACAGTTTCCTTCTTCTAGATAAAGGGTTTATTCAAGAATAAATAAGCAGATTTGTAGAACCGAAGGAGGAACCACGGACCGAAGATCGCACGACTGAACGGGACCAAGTTCAAAGACCAGGAAGAAAAATAAAAGAAGAGAAATCATTTATTAAGGGGAGGTATCCCCAACGCAACTGTCCCGCTCTAACATGCGTGAGTTTACAATTAACCATCCCGCTCTCTACGCAAGCTCTGCGCGCAGTTTTGTAAATATTTAGCTATAGTCATCAAGCCAGTCATTTTATCAAAGCAAACCCTGCGAAAATGTCTATAACTATTTACGATCTTTAATTGAGTATAAAAATTAAATGTTATATATCAGTAATATAGCCGTAGTATTGAAAAAACATTCCAAAAAGGGGTAACTTCGCGATTTTTATCTATCGAGTGAAATTCATCAGGTCATGTAACTGACTGCGATTTTGACTAGACAATATCCTTATGTAACACATATATTTTTTTTAGATTTTAAGACACTATATTCTATGTTTCAGATGGTTTTTAAAAACTCAAAAGTGGTAATACACGGCCTTAAGTAAAGCACACACAACACAATCACAATACAATACAAATACTCTTTTATAGGTAAATAAATGATATATACTAAAATTAATACATTTAATTACATCAGAAGAGTAAAGAATAAATAAAAGAGGTCCAAGAATTGAGCCTTGAGGCACCACTCTACATAAGGGTTGAGGTTGAGACAATTGCGATAATCCACCGGATAATATTTAGTGTCGAGACCTCTATATTCTTCTTCATATAGATATTTATTAAAGTTCGCCAATAGGTACAATATTATAACTACTATTTTGCAGACATGAAGGACTGTATGTAATCGATAACAACTTTATTTACTTTTACTCATGTTTATACAAATAAATTATCTTTGCCTTTAGGTATGTAAAACATATGTTTTGTTACATTTGAATTTAATTAATTAATAACTCCACATTTTAATGCGTAAAAAAGACTAAAGTGTTAAGAATATGCATTCGGTAAATCTCTTGTGATTTAGATCGCAACTCAGCATAGCGAGAAAGCGCGCGGTGTACCTTCCATGTAAGTACCGAGTAAGTACTAGGCACGCCACGTTTTCGTTAGGTCTTTACTTTTAACTCGCCGCTTTTAAAATAATAATTGTGAGCACTGTGCTGTCTTTTGCCCTGGCAATTAAAAATAAAATCGGCAAAGTGCGAGTCGGACTCGCGCACGAAGGGTTCCGTACCATTATCTATAAAAACGGCAAAAAAATCATGTCTGTGGTATGGGAGCCCCCTTAAATATTTATTTTTTAGTATTTTTATATTCTGTTTTTTAGTATTTGTTGTATATCACGGTTCATGAGATACCGCCTGGTGACAGACGGACGGATGGACGGACGGACAGCGGAGTCTTAGTAATAGGGTCCCGTTTTAATATCGAACCAACTGAATCGTGACCCACCGTGGAACCTTGTCACAGAAAATGTCATAGTGACATACTGCCTGACAAGGAAAATCATTGTGACACTTTCTGTGACAAGGTTCCACAGTGGGTCATGATTCAGTTACTTCGATAGTACATAAAACATTTAATATACCGCCGGCTTCTCATCAGGCAGTAACCTTGTATATCACCTCCTCCACCTTGTTTATATCACACAATTTTGATACGTAACAATAAAAAAAAAGCCATCGTGTATTACTCATATTTTTCTGTAGATTCCGTCGATTTATCGTATGGAAATGGAATCCATATGGGCGAAACCTGTCAACTATCTATAATTGGTCACATCTGATAGCCGGCTCAGTAAACAGAATAAAACCGTGTGTGGGATGACGTCTCTAGCCATTGCGATCACAAAGCGGTGACGTACTATAAAGTCGACATAAAGCCCGCATATTATAGTTACTATTTTGGTCCGAATGTAAGTCGAATAGGTATTGTCTCGTATTCGGCGTAGACTTTAAAAGTTAAATGCAGTGCTGTAAATCGGATCGTTTGGTTATGGCGACCAATACTTATGAATTTAATACATTGCAGTACAAAGTAAATAATCTATATATATAAAAAAATTATAAGGTGACTGACTCATCACCGCCCAGCCGTAACTGCCGGTCCTAGAAATTTGAAATTTACGCTGTAACTTGGGTATATATAACGTAAGCAGGGGATAGATGGGATTTTTGGAAATTCCACCCCTAAAGGACCAATTTACATTTATATGAAATGTGGTATGGATTTAAATAGTTTGAGTCCCAGGAAAGGACATGGGATAGTTTTTATCCCAGAAATTATCACTTAAGGAAGTGGAAGTTTGTATGGAACAGAGATAACCAGGTAAGCGCCTGAAATAAAAGAATCGCAACAACATTCTAACGCGATGACCTAGGTCTACGCGGACGAAGTTGCGGGCAAAAGAAGCTAGTAGACATATAAAATGTCACTGACAGATAGGTTTTGTGTTGAGTTTCATCAAAATTATCAAATCGCGAATCACTTAATATCGATTATTACTTAAGCTCAAAAGATTCTCAATTTGAATTAAATTGCGTATTGGAATGGTAGCCAAAGCTAGTGATTTGCTGAAGTCTGACATATATTTTTTTATATGTGCTGACGTAAATACATTTTGCATGAAAATCCTATGTAAACATACCCGTTTTCATCGCTCTTGAATATAAAGAATAATATTTTAAGGTAAACGAACAGTACCTATTTGTTTACTATTACCAATTATACAACAGATCTACAGGCATTTCTGGTGGTGAATGAGATCGCCAGAGCTCCCGAGAAAAACGCACTTAAGGGGAGGTATCCCCAACGCAAATGTCCCGCTCTAACACGCGTGAGTTTATAATTAACCATCCCGCTCTCTACGCAAGCTCTGCGCGCAGTTTTGTAACTATTTACCTATAGCTATAGTCATTAAGCCAATCATTCTATCAAAGCAAACCCTGCGAATTTGTCTATAACTATTTACGATCTTTAATTGAGTACAAAAATAAAACGTTAAATATCAGTAATATAGCCGTAGTATTGAAAAAACATTCCAAAAAGGGGTAACTTCGCGATTTTTTTCTATCGAGTGAAATTCATCAGTGCGATTTTGACTAGACAAGATCCTTATGTAACACATATATTTTTTTTAGATTTTAAGACACTATATTCTATGTCTCAGATGGTTTTTAAAAACTCAAAAGTGGTTTAAAAAAACACGGCCTTAAGATTATTTAGTTGCACGCGTGCATACTTAGCTTACGGTGTCTGCTTGGATACCACCAGACAGGCCCTATGTTTGTTTGCAACCATCACGCTATCATGCCATACTTTAGGTTCATCCACTGTGTGCGCAGCTTTACCAGTTCAGGCACTGTTTAATTACCATAATTAATTAGATACCGCGGCCCAGACGTGAGTAGAATAGAGTAACATATCGACGCCATTAGCCCGAGGTGACGAGTATCGTATTCTAAAATTAAAAGCCTATCATTAGGAAGCGGGTTTTTTGTGGATCACTTCGTTCGCTATCCTGTTATCAATCATAGGGTAAGCCACGCCGCGGTATTTTTTTGTTGCATCGTTACGAATTGTTACGTGATGCGTTATACATACCTCCTAATTCAATTTATAAGGATACAGCCTTGGTCAGATGTATGGAGCACCCCTTATTTGCCTAAATATCTTATATATAAACTACTATTCATTTATCAATTAAATACAAAAATACACAATGATGTAAGAGGTATAGGTATAAACAACTAAACATCTTGAAAACTTTAGTATAAGTATATATTAAATTAAAAAAAGGTAGCCTATGTATACAGGGTGGCCCAAACCACGACGTCAAAAAATTTAAAAATTCATAACTCGAAAACGACGAAAAGTCGGCCAACATACATGGGGTATATTCTGATAACCCACGACGTGAGGAATCTAAAAAAAAAATTTTTGACGTCAAGGTTTGGGCCACCCTGTATATATATTGATAAAAGGCAAAAATCTACCCTAATCTTTCTAATTCATATATTAGCAAACTGAAGGCTGAAAAAGACGGGTTGCTATAGCATTACATGACCAGAAATAAACAAAAACTTGTTTCCTACGTCGGGTCAACCTAATAACCACTATTTGCCAAACTAAGGCAATAAGTAGCTACCGAGTGTCCTCAAAGGCACGTGCCCCGTACTGCCTAAAATAGATTAAAAATTAAAATTGCTTAGTAAAGCATTATGTGGCAAAATATTATTATTTTTCTTATAGGTATAAGTTGGAAAGGATAGGTATGAAATGAGGTTGGCTATAGGTATGAAATGTGTTTTTTTTTTGATTAAAGATACCAGAGTTCAAGTATTTGTTTTTCAGTTTATCTAGAAATATAATATCAATGAAATGAAAATTATTAGACTGTAAAACCAGCATGGAAGAAATTGGATACTGAAGAATGCGGGTCATTTTTGTGTTTTTTATGGTTATAGGAGGCAATCGAGCAGGCGGTTGTCGTGATGATAGGCGATCACCGTCGCCTGCACAACATCAGTGAAGTCGCAAGTGCGTTGCCGGCCTTTCAGAAAGGAGTACCCTCTTTTCTTGACTTCATTAATTAGCCACTTATCAGGGTCATTAACACTTGCAAAAACAAAAGTCGTCTCTCCTGTGGTCAATAGTTAACGGCTTATGAGCATGTGAGTTATGATTTTATTACATGGATTTATGCGGGTTACTAGACCAATACAAAATTAAGCTTTGTAGCCCTTAACTTTTGATATGTCCACAGGAAAGACGCGAACCTAAATCTGTTTATGACCCATCAATTAGTTTATGCCCAATTTAGTTTTGATGATTAGACATATTTGCAAATGACAATTACAAAAGTTAAAACATTAAAGTTTTGCGTGTCTTAGTACTTTTATCTCACGAGCGCGGGTTGGCCATTGCTGTGACTTGTGACACATACGATGACATAGACAACGTGAACTCAGCTCCTACGCCGACGCACACCTAGACAATGTGCATGTATAGCTTAATACACAACCATGGCTTACCCGCGCTCGTGAAAAGTACTAAACAAGATTTAAAAATGAAAAATGTCACGTGTGAAAATTCAATTTAGTACAGTATTTTCTAAATTCGGGATAGCAGATCCAGTGTTTCCACGGCGGGCGTGCCCGCGAAGCGTGACCGCGTCACCTGACAGCAATTTCCGCCTTGCGATTAATCATTTCTTGCCCGACGGTTTCTTTTGTTTGTTGCCTATCTGTTGTCGGTGAAAGATTTAAAAACGCCTTACCTAATGAATGCCTGAAATAATGATGTTTTGACGAAGTAGTGTGTTGATGCTTGATTTAATTCGTTATCGGAAGAGATACGTGCTATGTAAAACCTAACATCTGTGTGTACAGTCGATTACAAAGAGAATAATAAACTTTTTCACCTTATTGCAATGAGGTTCCGAAATGTGTACATCTCTTTGTTATCGCCTGTATTTACATATGTATATATTTTTTGATACTTCAGGAACATACCTCTACTCATAACACAAACCTACAAATAAACTAGGTACGACAAAACGAATCAAGTACATATATCAAAATATGATTACTTTATTTCAGGGCAGCCACAATCACATTAGAATCCAGCTCATCTGTCGACGATGGACCACTATATTTAATTCAGGTCTTTGTCGACTTCCGGACCCAAAAATTGTGTCAAAACTATTTCAGTTTCATAACATAACATCCCTGAATTATGATTATTTAAAAGCAAAAAAGACGTACGCAGTTTAATGGGAACTATACCTGTGCAATATTCCGAATTGACTACTGTAATAACTCAATGGAACACTGATGATCATATATGAATTCTTGCAAAGCTACGGGCAGCTAAGGGCAGCGTTAAGCTAATTTCAAGCCCCGGGATCACAGACACGCGTAATTTTTCTTCCACGTCCATGGTCCGAATGGCGCGTACGGGGCGTTCCGGATGCGTATTACTCGCTGTGGTGGCCGGAAATCGGCAATATATTGCGATCGCCGCCGGTCCGCGTAAATAACCCTCGATAAGGCTCCGTATGCTTGTGATTTGTGTATTCAAAACATACGCATAGGCTTGTGTTTTAAATGAAGTAGAAGCAGCCTGATGGTTGGCGTGTTCCTTGCATAGCTTCTTGAAGTTTGAATTGTATGAAAAGCCGTAAATAAAAATGAAATTTCAATACCTAATCGATCAGGTAAGAATAGCTTGATTGAAAATTATTCTCGATGACTCGATGTACAATTTTGATGTTGAGTTTTGGCAAAATAATTTAGTTTGGTCAAACGGGCTAACTGCATAGCTGTCTTAGCTAATACTTCTCCCCTCACGAAGCCAGATGAATATACCTACCCGTGGGAAACTGTACGTTAGACATTCTATGTGTGTCGAAACCGAAACTTGAAAGCGTTTTAGTTGGTAGTGACACGTATCACAAACATACAACGTGCATGTACCTTAGTGCTGATATATTCTACCTCTACTTACCTACATATTGTTGGCTATGACGAACCGGCAATATTATTAAAAAATATATATATTAGATTTTAACTTTACTAATGAATCTCAAAAGCGCACAATGATTGCCATCTTCAATTTTCGCGTAAACAAATAGACGAACTGATGGAATCCAAGACGGTAAACAAACAGGACAAGCCACATGTTTTACTACCCCTGATCTCAACTATGTTTACAGTCGGTAGGATATCATTAGCCGGGGCCAGCGATGGACCACGACATTTATTTTACGGCGTCCGGCCATAAAAGTGATCCACTGCCTGCATTCTGCACCGTTGCTCGGTGGCCAGTGACAAAGAGGTAGAACGTAGTAGTACTGGATGAAGTATGCATGAAGTGTTATAAAAGTACTCAGGGATGTTGATGAGTGGCCTATAATGCAACATATTCCATTCACAATGCCATAAACAAGTAAAAATGTACATACAGGTAACTCTAATAATAATCTCTAATTGATTACACGATGTATCAAATCGTTGACCTCTAGATTATTATGTAAAATGATTGTAACAAATCTTTCGTTGTTGTAATTTCATGGTAAGAGCCTATTTAATGAACGTACTGTATTGAAATCGATATTGTCTTCCGTGCTCTTCAAGTGTAACGACTCAAAAGAAGTGGGAAAAATTAAATTGAATCTAATCGTTTTATGAATAAACCCTCTGATAAGTTCTGAATTACAAAGCCCTTTCTAGCAAACACAACTTTAACTCATAAGCTCCGTAGCCCATGTCCCCACGGAAGTGATAAAGCTTTTTGGCTAAAAAAGCATTCGGACGGCGATGGCGCGGAAGCGAGGAGGGAATCCACACATGAGATTATCGTACGCTTAGTCGCTTAGTGCCCTATCGCGTGGAACGATGAGATTTATCTCGTGCCTGAAATTCACCTATAAGTAAGGCCACGTACTTAAAATTACATTCATGGTTCGGAAATGAACTTATAAGACTGACTAGTATCGGGAACAGGTTATGACAGTGTATTATCGCACACAAAACCTGGTAGATACGCAGCGAGATAAATCTGGGTTTTGAGGGATTTACATCCATACAGCTCCAAAGTGGCCATCTTTGGAGGCTGTATAGTGTATACACCAGAGTATTCTAGTGTAAATTGAAGATTGCTTCTGAAGTGTTATCATCATCTGGAGTACCTAGTGAAGCAAGTGTTGTGGATTAAAAATCGGTGCATTGTAGGTACATTAAGGCATCGCCCCTGTTTCACGACAAACACGATTTAAGTATCAGATTACCAATTTATTACCTATGCATAAAGTTACTTCAATGCAGTTTAGGTAGGTACTAGATCCTACAGATCAGTGATTAATTTCGACAACATTTTCTTTAATAGAAAATGGTTATCGGAAGAACAAATTCCTAGAAATTAATTTTATTAGCAATGGTGTTCCTAATGTTCACAATGCGTCTAGCTAAATCACCCTACCTATAGGTACTTATGTCGTTACCAGCAGCGTTATTACCTATACGTAACGTTTTCAAATGTACCTAAATCTCTTAATGTCATTCTCAACCTTATTACGTAAGTTTTTTTTTCGGCAAGCAACTACGAGTAAGCAGACACCGTAGCCTATGGACATTTTTGTGGTTCCTGTATGGCTAGCACATAATGGCATAATGGCTTTTCTCGAGCCACTTTTTTGATAGGTGCTGTTAGAAAGTGATGGATAGCTCGAGATAAGCCGACAAACTGACACTGCCATCATGTGCTAGGCCTACTGAAGCGTTGCTCTTGGTGACCCTTCACCGACTTGAAGATTCGCTGATACGTTGCTGCAGGGTATCATGATCCACGTTAAACAGAAAAAAAATCATTGGAAACACTTCAATTAAGCACAACGGGATCGATTTCAAGTGTAATCATCGATTAATCCTCATATGCAAGTACTAGTTAAAACTGGCGGTGGCTGAATGCCGACAATGGCCGCCAATTGAATCAATGTCCTACTTCCTGCATCAGATTCATTTCCTTTTTACCAGTCGATGCTCATTTGTCATTGTACTTCGACCCGCTATCGAGCCGTTTAATTTGTTGATTGGTTTTCATATATTTTGAACGTGGTGCAGCCATCTCGACAATTGTTACAGTACGATGTTTTCTGCACTAGTGCATAGTTTAATTTTGATAGTAGATATCGATAATACTCGTATTTTTTATTGCCATACAAACATTGACATAACTACGAGTATAGTAAAACCATTTTTGAGATGAAATTGTGTCCCCTCCACGCAAGCGTGCGTTTTCTGCTCACATCGCCTATACTATACCTATATGTGTAAAACCAACGTCTGCTAGAAGAGGGGTTAGAGGGGCGTTAATTTTAAAATAGTATTACTCTACGCAAGCAATCAAATCACATCAACAGCAGGTACCCTCGCGTTTTGGCCAAAATAAAAATTAATCAGACTCCCCTATTAGAAAATGATTTAGTCCACCCCTGCCTGCAATTAGTTGCACTGAACAATGTGCAGTGATTTTTAAACGATCACCCTAGCGCCATCTGGCGTGCGACAACTGACTAATATCAGTAATTGGTATGCAATCATGGTGAATTTTATTAGTGTGGTAGTAATTTTGGATCAACATAAAAAATCTCATAATAATCTACGCGAATTATTATCCCCCTGTAGCACAGAAAAAGTAATATTCCTAAAGTCGTGTATAGACCATTTTGACTTCGTCAAACGCGTAGCATATTCTGCTGCTGAGTGTAATAGTTAACTAATTAAGAACATAAATGAGTCTTTCACCTAATCAGAATGGACTGAGGTACGGGAATATTTTAAATAAAGTGCTTTGTAATAAATACTTAAAAATATTGCTGTTTTTCCGCTAATAAATATTAGTATATTATGATACAAGTGATCTACGTTTATCTCACGAGTTTCATACAACCTTTTCGATACATTTGCGAGGAAAAAAATAAAATCATGATCTTCCTGAACATCCAGTTGCCATCAACTACTACAGATAATTATTATTATAATATTCTTATGTTCTAAAATTCATTTTTGTGCCGAAGTAGTAAGGACTTGCAGATTATATACCTAACTATTACATTAGAAGATAATTGTGAAGAAATACTATGGGTTTAACATTTTTGATGATAATATAATAAAGCTCTCATCGACAGGCACCATATACTTTATGTGTCGCAATAAAATATACCCGCGCGTGTCATTCCTAATTATGAGCCTAAAAGCGAAGTAATAAGAGCCACGATGCGAGCAAATGTGTTATAAAATTCATAATAACAAGCACTCGAATTAATTTGCCAACATTACGCTCGCCCCGTCGATTATTGGCGCCGAGAATTAATAATTCGCACCAATATCAAAAGTTCACGCTCCGCTCGGCCGACACTACACCTAGGTCGGATTGTCGCAGGTCGAAATGCGCTTATATTATTTTTTACCTTCTATTAGAGAGATCAAACGTCGTCGTGGCGACGTTCCCACCTACCGGGGGATTATTTGGAATTATTCACGTGCCATAAAGCGCGAATTATATAGGCAGCACGTGCCTCATGCCGCGTGTCCCGTGACGTCGGCAATATTGTGCTCCTCTCGTTCTAAAAACAATGCCCACTGGCCCGCTCGATGAATTTAAAATATTGGAATTTTACAATACAGCTCACTCTACTCTACGATATTAAAAAACGTTTGCATTGTCGCCAGGTTTGCGACAAATTCTTTGCCAGCTTCCTATGTCCAACGAGATGTAGGTACTTACCTAGCCTACCTATAAGTTATACCTATAGTTTAGGTACCTACGAACTGAAACAAAGTCTTGTATATTTATAAACGGTGCACGCTTCCATATTGCAACCGTTAATTAAATTACCTAGTTATAAATAAACGTAAACATTTACTATCGCAGATAGATGCTGATTAACGCACGTAATTGAAATCAGTGTTTTGGTACTAGCGCTAGTGTATCGGGTTTCGCAATAACAGCGGCGCAGACAGGCGCTCATGCCGTATGGAATGTTGAATTAATAAGCAAATAATCCCGTCACACATTATCGCGAGCGCGGAATGTTTTCCGGTAAACAATTACTTCGGCGTCACTAAACAAATAGCGTCATTGGGGTTCGACTCGTTCGAGCACCTATTAAATTCTGAATGCGAGGTTAACCCGCAATTACCGCCTAGTTATCGCCGGAAGACGGCGGAGATAGTTAGGGCCCGGAAAATATTCCGTTCACTAATTATTCCGCGTAATTAAACGCGAGCATTATCGCGCGACGCCGACGCCACCTGCCGGCATTGTGCGCCGTGATTTACTGCGATCCCGCCGCGATTCCGCCACGATTCCGCACCGGAGCCCTCTTTTTGCACCAATTAATTGTCGAAATGCTCGTATTTAATAATTGCTCGGAAATTAATGTGACCGATGAGCTACGGTCTCTCGATATAACTAATTATATCGACGGCTTTTGTTCCCGAGTTTCATTCATTTCGCAACTAACATTGGTTTTGTGTGAATACGAGACCCGCGTAAGGAGATCGTTGAACTTTGTGGAGTACTTAGGCTACATAACTCTGTTGAACGTTGATAGGCTTAGGCTACATAACTTTTGTTCTAATAGGTAATAATTTTGTTGAACTTCGAAAGACAAATACTTATCTATCCTAGGTTTTTGAACCCTACCTAGGGTACCTAATAATATACAGGCTGTTAAACATTTTAGCGGGTTAGTTTCCGGATTCAATCACTTAATTTCTCTAAATCTGAGAAAACAGCTGTAATCTTTATAAAAAATTAAATGAGATTTTTTGTTTTGTCTTCGATTTTTATTTTACTTCCCCCACTCACCCACTCTATATAACTGAAATGCAGTCCATTCCATGATAGCTTATAGTAAATCTCCTGCGAGATCACATTTGCTCGCGTCAAGCGGCGCTTTTGTTTTAGCGATGCGGTATGCGCTGCGAGGTGACTATGATACGTTTTTTTTTTATTGCGAGATGTATGTATGTCATTCCTGATGAAATGACGTTAAATGATTAATTTACAACATATTTCATCAGTACCGAATAAGTTCGAATAGATACTAAAACGGAAATGTAATAAAGCCTGCCAAAGCTCAAAAGCAGAAACGAATGACCATCTAATTTCGCTAAGCACAATATCGCGGGATATTTCGCAGAGTTCGGGCGGGAAGGAACGCAAAATACCAAGCATTCGGCCTCGGAGAGATGAAAAAATAATACAACAATGTGGGCCCCTGTTATCAGGGCGCAGGCCTGGTCCACTCTTATTACGACGCTCCGGTCTCTAATTTGCTCTTGGAGAATTTCCTCTTATTTTTCCGTCGACTCCCCGGCGGTGACGGCAGCCTACTTCTTGAAATGAAACGCTATACTCGTACTTGCGTAAAATGTTAGGTATAGATGGGACAATTCGACTTATTTTATACGATAAATGTTAAATAAATATGACATAATGAAGGTATGTAGATAAGGTTCTACGTAGAGATTCTTTAATTGCTGAATAAGTAATGTACCTCTACGTACTTGTATCGGTAGCGCTTTGCCGAGGGTGACCTGTATTAAGGTAGCTACATTTTATTGTGATACCATTGATTTTGGGGGATCAACGGCAATATATAATACAACGATATACAATGACAGATGTTCACAAAATACTACCACCATTGTTTTCATTATTACATTATTATTACTAAGTACTATTATTTCCATGCACTGCTAAACTTAGCAATTCTTGATATTAACACTAAACATTTTTTTAAACCCTAACCCAAATTAAATTAGCGCGTGCAGATTTTGAAAATACGTCGACTGTATTCACTTATGCATCACCCTATACCTATACTCGATATACCCATATTACAAAAGTAGATAGGTAAGGTATCTAGACGCCACATTACCACCTAATGTATAGTTAATAATAGGTACAGCTAAGCTCATTAGTAATTACGGGCTGGCGCCGACGTGGCTAAATATTTTCCCGAGGCGCCGCCTACCAGTAATTAAAGAGAGGTCGACGGGGTTGCCCTAAAGAAAATCCAAATTTGTGCACGCAATTTCTTTTTTCCCGGCGAGGGAGTCTGGTGGTTCCTTAATAAATAACTACATTACTTTTCTGGTATTAGTTTATGTACTGTAGTACTGTACTCCAATAACTAACACCCATTTAAATATCCTGTTATGCTTCACGTGGTATACCTACCTATATTTATTTATCTTTAGGTATATTAGATTAACATATTCATGCATTAATTTTTATTACTTTATTACAAAACTGAGTAGGTACATAGATATATAAATTCGGATTGACACAGTTTAATAGGAGTAAGTAAACCAATCGGTCAGTCTAAGGGTGTCTTATCATAAACATTAGCTATA
Organism: Cenopis cana; assembly: GCA_951800055.1. NCBI lineage: Eukaryota > Metazoa > Arthropoda > Insecta > Lepidoptera > Tortricidae > Cenopis > Cenopis cana. Next base: position 6,447,013 of record OX637477.1, on the reverse strand, counting down.
TTATATTGCTCGTAGGTATTGTGCAATTTCACAATAACCTCTTCAACTCATAATCAGAAGGCAGCCATTAACTCAACCATTTGTTAATGAGGTAGAAAAAACAACTCGGCTCGTCATTACGGCACAAGCGGAGCAGCCGCGGTAGCGTGCGCGGGCGCGGTACAAAGCTCCTGAATTAATGACACCTCGTGAAAAGCCGAGATGAGTTATTTTTGAGAGGAAAAGGCAAGCGTCAAGTGCCGCGGTTGTTTTACACGCGGCGGTGACGTTATTACTGTACCTAACTAAAAAGCCCTACGTGGTTGCGATGCTGATGTTGTTATGTCGTTTTATGGTGGGGTTTTTGTTTTGTTCGAACTAACGAGGTCAATGGTTGAGCGGCGTTCACGGGTGGCGGCGCGCCGGTAACAAGTTGTGCGTTTGTGTTCTTAGCGATCCTTTTTTGTTTTTATTGAGATCTCACTAATAATTGGAGAGTCGGAAAATTCTTTCACATACCTACCTGTAACCAAATCCAAGGCTAATCAGGCCCTTGAAACCTTTGTCCAATAAAGCAATGCAGGGGAAGTAGAAAATGTACTGTGCATTAGGTATACTGGTTCTCTAAGCCTTTTAATTGGGAGGTAATAAGTGCATAACCAAAGATTGAACTAAGTTTCTGTCATGTACACACACAAGAATAAAATGAATAAAATGAACTTTATTCTCTAAGTAGGCCGCAATGGCACTTTTACAAGTCAAACTCTACTAGCGTACACTCTACTACGTACTAACACACACAACATACACATGTACATGTCAGAATATACACTACACATGTAGGTACCTGCAATGGTATTGGCCTTTTAGCTGGTCATTTAGCTAATCTGGTGCATCTGATCTAGACCGCTCTAGTCATTTGAAAATTAAAATAAAATAAAATTATTCGTATCTTCAATCTAGATTCAGTTCTCACGGCAAGCAGGAACTCGTCACTCGATAGCGCGAAGATCCAAACCGCGTATCGTATCGCACAATACGTCTCAGTTTTCCTTTTTAAATTATTAAAAAAACTATAAGGTTGATCTTCGATAACGCGCTACCGTTTACGCGCTTTGTTCGGGGTTATTATAAAAACACAGACAATGGAACTACAAGCGCGCCTCACTTGAAAGTGGACGTGTTTATCTTATTATATTCCCATGCGTGGTTACGTAACTTGGGATTTTTTTGGGAAAAAACTCGGTTTGGTAGGGTACTTTGCGGGCCTTTCGGCTTTGCTTTTCGGTCGGCAAGTCGATTTTAGTAGTAGTTTCTAATTAATCAGTTCTATTCAATAGTTACAATTTCATATCCATGTAGGTATATACACTCATTTCGGGGTAGAGCTAGTGGCGGGCTATTCTTGCGCTTGCGGAGGCTATGGGGAAGGCCTGGAGCGAACAATAGTACATTGTTGTAGATGCTAGAAAGTAAGCAATAGGTGGGCGAGTTAGTTCGAGTCGAGAGTCGAGACTCGAAAGTACGAGTCCATCTATTGCACTTTCGGCCAAGGCTTAACATGGTGCTTTTCACGTCTACTGCGAGGAAATCCATTTTTTGTAGTTAGTTTATTTAGAAACTGCAGCAACACACTAACTTTTTTCACAATCTGCCGCCTACATTTTTTTTTTCGAGTTCTTAATTGCCAGTGTGTTATTAAATAATTCAAAGGCGTTTTTATGTAATGAATGTTTAATGCAAACCTTTTAAAGCACATAAAAGTCTTAAAAATGCCTATTAATAACCTTCATTTTCGTAACATAGTCGGCGACACTAAAGAATACCTAATTTTTACGAGTTGTCGTTGGTAGATTTTGTCATATGAAGTACGGGCGTGATTGGACGATAGCACTACAACTATAACATTGTTGTAGCGGTTTAGATGTGGTTTAGGTTCATAGTTGTCCTGTACATGAGTTTAGCTACTATTGACAATTTTGACGCACCAACCCGCCATCTATAGCCATATTTCGAGCAGTGACGTGAAAAAGCATACCTCTATTGCCGAAGACCGAGCGGGACACAGAACATTAAGTTATTCATGCTCATTTAGCTCCAATCGCACGAAAAAACAATATTAGGTATATTCTAAATTAAATTTTTTATGGTTCTAAAATACATTTTAGGGTTCCGTATCTGAAATAAAAAGACATGTATACCAAACCGACGGCTGCAAAATTTTCCATTTTAAGTAGTAAGGAAGACTTCGCGTCCTAAATTAGTTAAACTACCTTCCCAAACGCGGTAATGCGCAATTGCAGGTCCGACCTACAGTGGTCCGTCTAATATGAATTCACGATACCTTCAGCGTTGTAAATGACAATCACATTACCCGTATTGCTACTGTATGGACCTAATGACGAACTTCATGTTTTAAGATTTTCTATCAATATCCCAGCACCACCACCATTTCACCATACTCCTCACTAGATGATATATATGTAATTGAAATGCGAACGTAAATTATTAAACCTTAAGGGGAGGTATCCCCATTGCAAATGTCCCGCTCTAACACGGGTGAGTTTGCAATTAACCATCCTGCTCTTTACGGAACGCGTAGTTTTCGTAAACATTTAAACATAGTCATTAAACCAATCATTTTATCAAAGCAATTTACCCTACAAATTTGTCTATAACTATTTAGGGTCTTGGTTTTTAATAAAGTAAAAAGAATATATATAAAATATCAGTCATATAGCAGTAATATTGAAAAAAACATTCCAAAAAGGGGTAACATTGCGATTTTTTCTATCGAGTGAAATTCATGAGGTCTTGTAACTGACTACGATTTTAACTAGACAAGATCCTTATGTGACACATATATTTTTTTTAGAAATTAAGACACTATATTCTATGTCTCAGATGGTTTTAAAAAACTGAAAAGTGGTAAAATCCAGTCTTATGAAAGCCCATCATATAGCAATAACAGAACTTATTATACCTAATTTTATTTACCAACATGAAAGAAAATTACAGCAAATCAATAAGCTTTCCTATAATAATAATATTATAATAATGTATGTATTCACACGGCTGTTAGAAGTCTACCTGTTACAACATCCTTTTCCACAAATAAGTGTTTACTGATATAAATATAAATAAAAAAGCCATTCGATGCTCAATAAGAAACGCTAAATAGGTTAAAATTAAACACAAATTGGTCGCCCCACTAGTAACGCTACTTCCAAAACTAAAATTAGGACGTACATACACGTGCTATCTGTGTAGTCTTGTAAGTGTATGTACTAGACATATGTAAGTGCGTAAAAAATCACATTGCTGGCTGCCGACTTACCCGTAGGTACTAGTACATTCGCAATCAAAACTGTTTGCTGGTTATATTTAACAGAATAAAATAAAGTAAAAAAGTATAATTTTTATAACATAAATAATGTCTGTTAGTGTTGCAAGTTTGTACCTATACCTATATTTTTTTATATAGATATATTTCAACATTTCTCTATGACCTATTAATATGGAGTGTAGAGTGCTTGAAATAAAATACTCTTTTAAACTTTCTGAAAAAGCTAAATTTCATTAGATAAAAAAACTTTAGCTCGAAATTGATGTACTTACAACTAAACTTTAAACTAGATTGTCTGCTAACTTCAATTCGTATGCTAATCGCTAACAAACACCGTCAATTACAACTGCCCATCCATACTAAGCGAGCCAACTCGAAAAACATTCAAAAAACATGGAAAAGTTTGGCGGGCGACTGTACTGGCGCACCTGGGCCGCCGGGGGCTCTTATTCAAATGCAAATCAAACGTTCCATTTTTAAAATCTACCATCTCGACACTCCTTGCTTCCGGAATGACTTATATCCAATAGCTACCGACATGATCACCACACGACTAACCAATTTCAATCGTAATAACAGCGGATAAAGTTCAAGATTGAACGGGAGATTTAGTGTAGTTGTTACTTTTAGAGATTGATTAGGCCTGTCGTTTGGGACCTTTTAGGGCAAATTTCGAGTACCCAGGTGTGCTCCCGATCCGGTTAAGGGAAGCGTCCTTGTTAGGGATTCTCGTATAAAATCGTTTAATGGTTTGTTTTTAATTTCGTTTCAACATGCTGCGCGGTACACTGGGTTTTAATAATAATGGGAGATTTTATTGGACTGCTTGTAATACGATCAGTTTGAAATACAATGGTATTTATAATAATACGTTCTAATGTTGTTAAGTTCGTGGGTGGGTCATTTTATAACATTAAAGGTCGGGTTCATTGATTGATTCTTCGCATGTTAACTAGGTTAGATTAATAAAATACTTGAAGGGATTATCACTTCAGCACGCATCTATATAAAGGTACTAGGTAGATCTAATGTGTGTATTATGAATCATGATATAACATTTTGTCGTTGCTAAAATTATGAAAGTTAATCGTAAAAAAACATCAATCCGGTTTATGGGTGTCCTCTTTCCCAGGGACACACTATATTTATAACTTCGTTTTCAATGATTATTATCAGTTCCAACAAGATATTCACCACATTCCAACACCTATATAATAAAGATTTCAAAACTCAGCAAATTAATCACTAAAGATTCCATAATAAGCTTAACGAAATTCCCTCAACGCCATTTTATGGGGCATATAAATTTAAAAAGAATGCAATAAAAAGTATATGATCGATCACGTCGGACCTCACGCGGCAGACGGCGTGGCACCTTCTAAGCCATTGTGCGATCATTTAAAAAAAAGAAAAACAAAATGGCCATTCATGTTCGAAACAATACGGAGTAACACAGGTTCGGAATGTAAAAGTGAAAACGATATTTTATGGTGTAGCAAAAACTAAAGTAGTAAGTAAGTGATTAAGTTGTGTGACAAAAGCACTTTTAATTTATATCTATCGGGTTTATATAAACTAATTACAATAAAACTACATCAAATAAAAACTCTTTTAACTTATTCAACTAATTATATTTAATTAATTCGATTAATACCATCTTGTGCCCTGAAGCTTGGTTCGGTTTATACAAATTGTCGTGCACTATTAAATACCTACTAATTGCGATTTTAGCTCCTTATTATATGTAGGTATAATTTTATCAATAGATACGAAAAAACCCTATAAAAATATTTCCATAAATATTTTCAACGAAAAAGACATCAAACATTCGCATGTCCATATATTACAAGACGAAAACAAGTTTAAAAGTTAAGCTTTAGCCACGCAAATCATAAAAATCAGAGTCCCAATAAAAAAGTATCGTCTATCCATCGCGAGCGGCCGGGCCACACAAAGCGCTCTCGTAGTTCGCCAATAATAGCTAATAGTTTTCTCAACTTCTATACAAAAATGATTTAAGACGCTCAAAAGTCTGGCAGTAAATCAAACAGCTATCCCGGACCAAATCGACCAGCAATAATGACCGGGAGACACGTGCTTTCTCATTATTCGAGTTATTCCAGGGTTTGTGATTTAAATAAATACATTTTATTGCGCCATCTGTCATACGGAAGATAAAACGTAATGGTGATGCGGGAGTAGTGCGCTCGCGAGTCGTCCTGTCTTGACGTTTAGTGTCGATGAGGAGTGTTAGTGTTATTAAGGCACCGTCTCGCTGCAAGCTGACCAGCGGCCAATCAAACTACATCTTTAAATAATAGCCTTTCTATTATTGAATGGTACTTTAAGGCGGTCCAGCGAGCGGTTTGATGATAGCACGTAAAGGGACTAAAGTGACAATTCCACAAACCACCGGGTAAACAGAGGATATATCTGACTAAAGGTGTTAGATTGAAATTAAATTTATATTTTGTCGCACGCATTTGATGTATACGCATGCATGCCATTAACAGTGGTCATTGTAAACATGACTCCAATCCAATACGTTTAGTGATACTCTCTGCGCGGAAAAATTGCTGGACAAAACAGAAAGATATTTTTCGTACATTTAAAAAAGTCTTTAAATCTTGGTAAATCTTTAGACATTGCAATGCGATAGGTATTTTACCTTTAACCGATTATATAGTATAGTACATATATATTCAATTTCTTTCATTGATACCGATTTCATTTCTATTTTCAAAGTTGGTTGGAGCATAAAAAAGCCTTAAGTCCGTGAGCGATAGTAATTCCTCATTACCGCCCGAGTGCGATTTATAACTCGTCATCGTATTTTATTGCGGTCATAATTTGGAGACCTCAATAATGACCTCATAAAGGAGAAAATTGGATTGTAGTGTGTTTAGTGTTTCGACCTCACCATGTACATTCGCATTTTGCATAAATTATAAGTGAAACCTAGTCTAACCTTTTGCAGTGTACTTGTCAGCCCAATTACATACAGTTAACCGATATAAGAAACAATATTACAACCAATGACCTTAAATCTGCATATAACGTATCTATGGTCCCAACAAGGTTTAGATTTCCCTCTGGTTTGGAAGGACATAATATATGTCAACTTTTTTCTAAAAACTAGTGCTTAGACAGACGCCAAATATTACGATTAGATGCAAAGGAAAACCCCGGATAGGACACAAATGGGAAAACGCTAGATGATCGCAATGTATGTCAAGAAGTCACGATCTAATTAAAAAAAAAACAAAATGAAAACCCAGACAAGCATCATGAAGATTGAATAGCGTAAACAAATTCTCAATAGTACCTGAAATAAATCCCACGCAAAAAGGTTCAATAACAATTTTCAAAACTAAACAAAGCAAAGTGGGATACCACTCGAATCCCCGTCGAGGCGAATTAAATTCATACATGAAAAGTAATAACTGTGGACTTCAAAAGACCTCCACTGTCCGTGAGGAGATTTCCTTTTAATTAGACCCTAAGTACTCGTTAAAAAACAGATCTTCCCGAGCAGACAAAGCGCGCAGATCTAACAAACAGTGCGAATGTAAAAAACGTTGGATAAATAAGTGGAAAAATACAGGTAAGTCCAAGAGGGTTTTTTGTACGGTCCGGCCGGCCACTTAGGTCATCCTGCAAAATAAAAGCCCAAGTTTTTTATATCGCTTTTAAATGCGAGGCCCGTACAAGCCGGCCCGCCTCATCCCCTTCACGATAATGTGAAAGGAAACAAACGAAAGAAAATGTTTCCGAGCGCCCGTTCACTTTTATTGGAGTCCTGTCCGTAGTTTCGATTGCAAATAGTTCGTATAATTTAGTTAGCTCTCGTCGGGATAAAACGGTGCCATTATATTTGTAGTTTACCTGATAAAAGCAGTGTTTGCGAAATCAGGGAGCGCATAATGCCGCTGCAGCCAGTGTTTGGCGCAACTTCTTTGCACCGTCGCGCCGGCTTTGTTAGCATATAATGTTATAATGTTGCGTGAAATTCTTCCACCATGCATCCTTTTCGTGGCATACTTTTAAATAATTTACACCTGAATTTCGTGGAGCGCTCTTTTGTGTTTTAATTCAGCGAGTTGTTTTAATGAGAGGTTGTTCACAGCGTCTGTCAAAACATGGTAAACAAGCTATGTGCTAGTAAAAGCAACAGAAGCGTAGCATACGGAATAGAACATACTACATTTTACTATCTACGGACAGATACACGATTGTAATAAAGCGCAAAAGTATTGAAATTTACCTCGATGTAGGAAGTAATCAACGAACCTAAACAACCCAGATTTCCGTGTTAGTCAATTGGGCATATAGTCAACCTTTTTATATGAGGCTTTCCGGGGATAGCATGAAACATCGAAGTCATAGTCATGGTTCAGTTTTAACTCGATAATTTATGAATGCCGCGTTGGTACATTTGAGCGCATAAATATATGGAAGCCCCTAAATTTGAAAAATATGTCAGCTGCCGTATGCCCTTAACAATAAAGTGAATGATCTTTTTGGACAGGTAAAACGTATACCGCTGCTAAGGACAAGCATTGAAAATGTTTCAGCCCTATAAAGAGATTATTATAGTCCTAATTTAAATAAGTTTGCATTGGTAGCGACAGGCTTTGATCGAAGTCGTGGTCGGTTTCGAATCGGCCAGGGGCGTCAGTGCTCTCGACCGCAAGAGGGGTGCCTACTTAGTCCGTTGCGGGCGGAACATGAATAGAAATGAATATTTTAAATGAGCACAAGTTATTACCACTGTTTTCAAATCAAATTCGATATTTTAATTATGACTTGTAATTATTTACTTGATTGGTCTATTTAATGGGACCGTTTACACGGGGTTTATTATCACAATACTGGAATCTCAGCCTACACCTACTCAGCTTAGACTCCAAAATCTATGATGTGATATGAGTGTATGGCGTGATAATAATCACCGTGTAAATAACCTCAATGTTTTCTTTGAGAAGAAATCAAACCAATCAATTCAATTGCAAACGGGAAATCTGCTCTGCATTATAACTTCTTATGAAGTTCCTTTGAAGTTATAATGCAGAGCAGATTTCCCGTTTGCCAGTTTTAGCAAGAGCCCAGCGATCCTATAATGGTTGTCATTTTATCATTGAAAGCTCTAGATAAGACATAAGTTACTCTCGCATACTTGCTAAAAAGAGACGAATAGTCGAATATGGGTCAGGGTTCATTAGGTTACTGGTTTTACTACCATAACTACGTAATTTGTGAAGTAGTTAGGTTATTTAACACAAAAATAAATGCCATGTAATTACATAAATTGTAACAGGGCAAAACCTTCGCAGTGCAAACGCTGACGTACTGGCCAACTGGCCAGTGATAAAAACAAGTTACATTATACAACCGTGTTTTGTCTTTTCTCATGGAAAATTTATTTATCGTGTTGCTGTAAGTGACTTATGTATATTAGATCCTTCTACTGAGTTAGTTTTATTGCTTGATAAGTAATATGATGTATCAATCTCAACAACAAAGTTTATAGTTTTAAACGAGGGCTGCCACAATACGTATTGGTAATTTCATAGTATTTGTAAATGAGCTTATGATTTTGTATCTGTAGGTAATATAATATATCTTGTTTTTTCAACCCAATCCAAGCTTCGTTAATTGTCACTGACTTAAACATAATGGGGCTCGGATGCATAGCGAGACATATCTAATCTAAGCAAACGGCCCGGGTTTGCTTACATCCCTTATTCACCGCCCTACATATCTCCTGAGGCTACGACTTACCACCTCCGCCCTATATAATATTTTGTTTTGCCTGCGCTACTTGCTGAAGGCTTGGAAGGATTCTGCAACAGAGATATTCAGCGGCTACCTTCCTCTACTAGCCTAAACGATCGATGGTAGATCTTGTCAGCCAGAGACTTTTATTTTTCACACACCGTACCTACTGATTGAATACCTTTTTATCTAATTTTATTTCTATAAATCTAATCTAATTAGTTTGTTTTATTCCTAAGCCGCCGGCTAGCCGGGCTACAAAATTATGCACAAATAAAAAATAATGATTCGCAGCGGCACAAAGAAAACAAAACCTCTTATCGTTATTGATGGTTTATAAATCGATTTCGTTTTACCCGAGTGAGCACAGAAGGGTTGTGTCCCTGAGACACCCACCCCGTGTGCTAGGGATCTCAACATAATACCATACGAATACAAAGCCTACCTGTTTCACGCGGATTCATTCGTATCAAAAATTTAATTTAATTGGACCTTTTTACCCTACTACGACGAAAGCCAAAAGAAAAGTTATTGTTTAACCATGTATAGTCAGGTTTACTAATATACACACAATTTTAGACCTTGTTGCAAAATGTTAGACTGTGTTGAGCGCAAAAGTGTACTTAATATTAATGAGCTCGACTGCATGTCCGTTCCTACGTCCGCTCAGAACTAATCAACGGTACAATCGATTTTCAGTAAATTTGTTTTAGTGCAGCCAGTTTCAGCGGAAAATTCAACATATTTATTCAAATTAAACTCTACATGCAGAATGTATCCAAAACGCAGATCGCAGAGATTTAAAATTCAAAATGTCAAATATTTTTACAAATACAAATACAAATACAATATTTGTATTTGTATATTTATCAAATATTTTTAAATGCCCTCTAAATGGAGTATCACAATAAAGGTCTTGAAAAAGAAAATTTATAGAGAAATACTTATCCTGAGTAAATGGTATGGAAAACTAAAAAGCAGTCGGAGCTTTTCTTTAAGTAGGTCAGTACAGGATGTATACAGGTTGTGCAATTAATACCCTGCTGAAAATTTTCCGAGAGGCTACAGTATGGGGCTCTTCAAATAATAAGTGTATCAAACGAAATCCTTTTTAAATTGATTATTTCGCCTGTTTATTTGTAAATTATCCCCGAGTTAAATGGAATGATACAATTCTTGCCAACGTATTTTAAGACAATGCTTACAAGCAGTTAAAGTTTGAGTTCATATTTCAGAAGCCGAATTAGCCGAAACTCGGGAACAATGTCGAAACCAACAAAATGGGCGAGTTAAAGGTACAACAAAGGTCAACAATATTTCAATAAAGGCTCAGGGCATGGAACCCTACAGCCATTCTCCGCTATAGCCTCGAGTTCTATTACAAAGTTAAGTAAATACCTGCTTAGTTCTTTAACCAGTTCGTAAAAGTTAACAAACTTTAGATTAAAATGTTCTCATTGTCATTGGTACCGGGCGAGGGATCAGTTTTCGTACATCTTTGAAACGCCGTTTCTGAGCAGATTTAAGAAACATTAAGGACTGATTTTCAGATTCTTGACTTTTATAACAGTTTCTCCTATTAGAGCTAAAACATGGTTGCCTACAATTTTCACGAAAGAAAAAAATCCAATAAGAATTTATATTTCATTTATTTCTAGGCGTCTACTCAATACGTTACGACACAAGCAAATTGATATTATGTGATGGTACTTTACCTTATCTACATCACAAGAGGAAATATGAATAAAACGTCACTATCAGATATTTATCGCAAATCCCCAAAAAAGCCAGTCCCGAAGAGAGTTGCATCTCAGTTTCTCGAGTCTGGAAGACATAAGTGAAGTGTGTCTCTAATATAATACTAAGCTGGCGAGGTGTAAAATGTATGGAAACACACCCTCCCATATATCTCGGGTGGAGTACAATAACCCTAATAAGTAGACTAGGAATAGAAGTTAATGTAGGTTCATTAGGTGAAAGGCGATACGTCTTTGTTGTGTGACAGTAGGTACATTATGCATTGACACTATTGTAAGATACCGTCGCGTGACATACTTGTACAAAGTTTAAATATATGTATCAATTTAATCCTCTGATAAATGTATGCACCCATTACCAAATAGGTATATAATTTATAAGTACTAATTTTATTTCATAATATTCAACGTTTCAACTTTTATGAAAAAAAAAAAATTATGAATAAACTATTTATATTCATGATTTTAAAAAAGTAGTCGGTAGGTTGTAGATTCTCACGTAACCTATTTTGTAATTTTGTAATAACTCCAAATTTATTATGAGAGGTGATTTTCACAAACAAATACTTCTATGTTCATAACAAACGTTTGTCCATAGTACAATCAGTGTAAACTCTAAAAGACAAGAAATGCCATTTTCAAAATCACCTTCAACACCTATTACTACAATTACTCTATCCACAGTATACTTAGCACTTGTTTTTGATTATGAACTCTATTCCCTACACCATTTGGTGGTAGTTGCCCTGGCAGCACTGCAGGCAGTGGACGGCATTGTCACGTTATCGCCAAGCACCACTCGGCATTAAACGGGACGGCAGACAACTTTAATTCCCTTTACTTGGCCAATTTTTAAATTGCTCTAGATTTTTCTATTAGGCGTTTGAACCTAATTAGATTCAGGAGAAGGTGAGTGTGATCTGGTGGAGCAGTATGATGCGATGAAATGAAAGTGAAAATAGTCATACAGTCAGCTTAATATAGACAGTATAACCCGAGCCAATATAAAGAAGAATAGATTTTAAAATGGCGGGTTTGTACCTAATATAGATAAGGCTCTAAACAATAATAAAAGTATATAAAATGAATATAGGTAACAAATACATATAAGGTATGTGGTAACCAACCAGTACTCATAAGAAATAAATAATGCAACACTATCACCGGGGACAGAAATAAAGATACGTTAGGATATATTTGACTACTTTTGATGCAACTTTTATATTACGATGACTATTTTTTGGACCACAATATTTGAAGCTAGCATGTTCATGAGAACCCTCTCGTCCACGAGCCTTTGACGTCTCCTCTCTTACGCCGTATGTACTTGCAGTACATGATTCTGTAATGCTTATTATACGTAAGTACGTAATATCATTAAACGCTTTAACACCATTATCTAAATTAAATTACATCAAAGCTCCGATAACAAAAATCGACTTTCAATTTCTGGTAGTGCGTCGATCTTGGTGGCCGGCGATAATGCTATGTCGCCACGTGCGCGGCCACACTCCATCGAGTCGGAATACGCTCCCAATCAGGATTATGCTCCCCTGTGTAAGAAACAATTATGCTCACGATTTAATCAAGTCGATAGGTTGGAGAAAACTTTGTGGAAATAGGAGCGGAGATTGATATTATTTGCGATTGCAATATTATAAAAAAAATCTATGAGATATCTTATTGAACATTTTAAACAGTCTCTTCTTAAATATTTCTTTATTTTTAACACGCTTTTATTAGGTCGACCTGTATATAACTATGTAATGGAATCTAAGGTAACTAAATTAACCATCTTCCAAGCATCGTAGCGTCATGAAAATTGGCAGCTGTATGTGGTTCTGATGACAATACAATAATATGGTACTGTCGAACTGATCTGATAATGGAGCCGGAAGATATGAACTGGAACTTCATGATGGAACATCGTATCATAGCTGTGTTTGGATTTATTAGAAAAGTCTTGTAATGAACTTTGACCACGATTAGGTTTCAAGGTCTGATAGGTCGACCTGTATGTAACTAACTATGTAATGGAATCTAAGGTAACTAATTTAACCATCTTCCAAGAATCGTAGCGTCATGAAAATTGGCAGCTGTATGTAGTTCTGATGACAATACAATAATATGGTACTGTCGAACTGAACTGATGATTGAGCCGGAAGATATGAACTGGAACTTCATGATGGAACATCGTATCATAGCTGTGTTTGGATTTGTTAGAAAAGTCTTGTAATGAACTTTGACTACGATTAGGTTTCAAGGTCTGATGATGAAGCCGGAAGATAGGCACTGGCATTCCATGATGGAATATCGTATCATAGTCGTGTTTGCACTTGTGAGAAAGGTCACGTAATGGACTTTGAACACGATCATGTTTTTCTAGTGCTTAGAAACTATTAATTATTTGTTATTAATATATAGCCAACTGGTTCACGTGTAGTTGTGTTTCATTTTTAGAGTAGGTAAACTGCTTAGAAAAGTAACCTGGACAGAAAATAACAATAAGAGGTGTTTCTCTGTACTCGACTGTAAGTATACAGGTACAATAAAGCTAGAATAGAGTCTAAGTATTTTCTTGACTTAGATTCTGTTTTTATTAAGCCTCTGGAGTTTGCATAAGTATCTAAAAAAGTCCTGAAAGCTACAGAAACTAATGTTATTCCCTAGCCTCTCTCAACTCTGATGAAATAATCGTATACATGAGCCCTCTAGTGGTAAGTAGTTTAGGTACACTAACACAAAGTACGCCGAAATAAACGAATAGACATATAATTGCAGCCCAAAGGCTAATGTTCACCGAAACGTGATGGAGCGTCACTCAACACATCAGTGGGCCCGATGACCGAGCCAATGCACCATTGCACACCCTCGCTACGTGTCCTATTGAAAAAATATATCATATTGATAATGCTAATGCGGTTTCATATTGATTACAAGGAAGGTTGGAGTTGAGGAAAATGTGCCTAACCGTCAAGGTAAGTTTGAACTGGGCAACGAAGTCTGTCAATGGCATTATGTGGCATGCGATACGATATCTGCAAAAACGGATTGCCAAAATCATCGACAGGCATTTCCCATCGCATTTTCGTGTGAATTTGGTATTAAGTTTGTAACTTAACATTACGTATATTATGTTCACTTCAACTTTCAGTCACTCATTACTTCATCGATCACCGTTTACATCACCTTCCTCGATTTATTATATTCACTATGTCTCCGGCTGCCATTAAAGCAAGTAGAATTAGCCCGTTGACAATCCGAGTACAGACCGATGCCACCCCATTGTTTCTTTACACTCAAAAAACCACCTCTTCAACTCTCAATTTGGGCCCTAAGTCCCTGACTATTTTAAATTCCCCTGTCGGAACTAATTCGCAGCGTTAAGCCGCGCGCACACGGGTCACGCTATCGCCTTCTGCTTCATTAGGCCGCGCGCGCACGGCGCTATCACCACGGCCGGCTCATTTTTCATACTGTATTTCTATACCTAAAATGTGAATCGTTTTGGATCACAGTATGGCACGGTGAATTTATGTACACAGTTTGAATAACAATAGAGAACAAACTTCGTATAAAATCGGGAAAACTTGTTCGAGTGGAAAATTTTGTACACATTATTGAGTAGGCACATATATTAAAGAAGTGCCAGTCAAGTTTCTTGCGTTAGATATGAGCCGAAAGTGCTAAAGGGACGTTAAATTTAATATTGGTTTCACTCTATTAGGATTTATATAGTAAAAATTACTGTTCCTAATTTATTTTCACAGCCATTAATTAAATCACCAGCATCACATTCCCTCCGCTAATTCACCTATACCTGCACAGTAGGCCGCGATTTAATTTGGAATGCCCCCCGCCAATCGGGGACAATATTCAAATAAGGCTTCGTTCAGACCCCACGACATGTTCCATTATCTTTCACTTCCATCTGCAGACCCTCCCGATCGCTACCCGAACTTGTAGCTCTTTATAACTGGCGACAGATCGTGTCGTGGTCGTGGCTCGTCGTCAGTGTCGTCAGTGAAAGTCGTCTGAATACTCTGAATTGAGTTTATGTATTTAGTAATCTAAAAATAGGTCCCTTCGAAGATAAAGGCATTTTTTGCTACTAAAGTAAGCAAATAGGTACATCATTTGAGATAGAAATTCTGGTACCTACAATCAATAGAAATAATAACTTTAAATAGAAAACTCCTGTGAGTCTCAAACATATCAAAATATAATCAACGGGTCACTGACCAAACAGTGACCGGTATTATATTTCCATAGACAAAATATCATCAGCAATGCAACATACTCACTTTAATAATTAGTATCTAGGAACTAAAACGGTAAGACATATAGAAATTACATAAAATGTAATGTCTCTTTGTACCCTGTACATTACTGCAGGCACCACGTGACTGCTACGGCTCATAACTACATGCACCAGGAATCCCTGCTCCTCTCCTCTCGTCCTCGCTACCTCGGATCCGAGAGCAACAAGGGCTGGAGTGTTCTCGGATGCATGTAATCGGAACCTACAAACTCAATTTCAGCCCGAACTAAGCCCAAGTCGTCACATATAAAAGTTCCTAGTGAAACAAGTCGGGTTGGTGGCGGTAGTTTTTCTGTATTCAACCCCTTGGCGCCCCGCTGGCAACACGCCGTGTCAATCACGCCGTAAATATATTCATTCGTCTTGTTTATGACAGCCTGGTGATATTAAAAGCAAATCTGCTAATGAGTTTAGGGGCATTTAAACAAATACGTTTACCTAGGGAAAACACTGTTCGTTTTTGGACGCGTTATTCTTTTAGGTATATTCAATAGAAGCATTCATGTACACTCAAGTGCAAAAGTATCTATATACTTTACTCGAAAATATGCCCCCATGGCTCCTATCTCCGTGGCTTAAGGTGCATATTTCCGTATAATATTAATGATACATATTTTGGCACTTGACTGCATACATGTGCATTTTCATGGTGCTCGCACCGCCCGATACTATGCGTGTTCGTAAGAAAGGTCAAATACCTAACCTTTTCCTCACAATGTTATCCCGGTAGGAAACTAAATTAACCGATGATCAACTTGAGATTTAATAATATATTGCTAAATCTTTATTTAATTTTTGTCGCTATTGAATACTGTACGTTACTATGAAAAGCGTTATTTCATCTTAAGACTTTTCTAACATTTAGATTATATAAACGCCGTTTTCATTGTGCAAAGCGTCCCTATCAGGTACGTCACTCATTTCTATGATTTAATAAACCCTGCACGGAACCGGGGGAGAAACAATGGCGCATCAAGCACCCCAAACCACGACCTTCAGCTTAAACACTCCGATATTTACTAAATAAAAACATAATAAAATAATAAATCCGCGCAACATATGGCTGGAGACAGAAATCAAATCTACTACCCTTGGGACCAGCAGGGATGATAGGATTCTTTGAGTTGGAATTCTTATTGTTTGCACAAATACAGAGTTGCAGTTTTACGATGGTACACTGTAGTTACATTTAACTGTTGCAGTCAGTATCAACTCAACAAGACAGGCGTAGGGTTTCTTCCGAGATTAGTTGGATTTTGATGCTTAGTCTCAAATTAAGTTCATGTTCAAATCTGGGAAAATAAGGCCTTAGAGTAACAAGAATATAATATTGACGACCGCTTTAGCTTAGTTGGTAGTGACCCTGCCTACGAAGCTGGAGGTCCCGGGTTCGAATCCCGGCCAGGGCATTTATTTGTGTGATGAGCACGAATATTTGTTCTAGGGTCTTGGATGTTTTATATGTATGTATCTATTTTTCTATATAAGTATGTATTTTGGGACTAAGGTTGATTTGTGTAAGATACAAAATATTTATTTATTTAATAATCTTCATCCTCAATAATGTACGAGTACAGCATGTGAGTAACCTAGTGTATATTTGCTCTTAGTAAAGTCTACCCGAATTAATTAATTTACATATAGGTACGTCATTTTAATAAATAACCCTAATTAGTTGATTTCGTCTACACATAAAATGCTTTTCTCATGTAAATGTTCTAAAATAGCAAATAATCCCGACCGAAAATGCGGTATCGGCCTACAAAATAACAATCCTCCAAAATTAAATCAAAACCTAGTCCTTAAGTGCACTCGATCAACATCGAATCGAATAGCAGCGAGCGCTAGTTCTTGGTGTAATACAGGCGCCCCGCGACGCATCGAGTGGAGTACCGACTGATATCGGCTCGGAGACGAGTAATAATCGAGAACCCGCGGTGCCCCGGTGTCCCGCACTCAATCTCGCTCGCATTTGTTGACAAAAGAATTTACCGGCGCTAAAATAATACCTATTCGAAATTAAACCTTGTTCAATCGCAATAAGGATTATGGATCTAAGAGAAGATTGAAACGAGAAGTGTTCGATGGATTCTCAATATTGGGGTGACAATCCATAGAAATGGACGGTTATTGAATTTCTTTGCATTTTTGATTTGTCTTTCTTTAGTTTATTGTGCTTTTGCCAAATTATATTTCATCATGACGTGTTGTTTTGTCCTGATGATTTGCAAATATTACGGTTTCGTTGATATTGAATTACCGTGACATAATATCTATAAAATATGTACCTATTCAACTTGATGACCGCCTTAGGTTAAGGTGCTATAACTGCCCAAACGAGGAAATGATAGAGATTGATTTTCAGATACCTATATGATTCTTGACTATATGATTGTGTTTTTGACAATAGCTGAAACATGATTGGTTAAAATTTTCTCGATAGAAAAATAATCCAAAGTCGAGTCTTTATTTTCGTTTTTTTACTCAGCCTACTAAACCAACGCATTATTAAACGACACAAATAAGTTAATATGATGGCATTTAACCACATCTAAACTTTGTCAAGAGGAAATTTCATAAAACTGCTCACATTTAGATATGTATCGAGATTTGTCTAAAAAATTAATTCCCTAAGAGTGTTGTATCCCATTTTGCCGTGCGCAAAAGACATAAGCGTGTCTCTTTCACAGGGGGCGTGGTTTGCCGAATCAAGATATTCCCTTAACTGGTAGTGACCCTGTGCCTACGAATCTGGAGGTCCCGGTCAGGGCATTTATTTGTGTGATGAACACGAAAGTTCCTGAGTCTTGGGTATTTTCTATGTATTTATTTAAGTATCTATTTATCTATGTATGTATGTATATCGTCGCTTGGTACCCATAGTACAAGCTTTGCTTGGTTTGGCACTAGGGCGATTTGTGTGAGGTTGTCCACAAATAAATGTTTTGCGCTGTCACGTGGTGGAATGAGGTACACTTGCCTGTCAATAAGACAGTCCTAGCACAAAGTAAATAGCGGCGGCGCGCGCCGGAGCAGAGAGTCCGCTCAGTACAAAGTGCCATTTTCGCCGCACGCACACAGACGTAACATTTACAGGCATTCTCGGTGAGTTTCGGTCGAGCTTAGTCGCAACTCGCAACTGTCACTGTCGCGTCGCGAGTGCTAGTTGTGCGCGCGTTGATCACTTGACGTCCCCGCCGCTACGTAGGTACTTTGTGTCACGTACTTACGTCAAAATGAATAACCGATATTATTACAGTTGGAATGTATTTAATCGTTTAAATACACTTAAATACAACAAAAAACTGTGTCATTTTCTTCAAATTTTTAAACGATATTGAAAGGTAAATAAAACGGTTTTCTCATTTATTTTGGTAGTTACAATACCTAGGTAGGTAGGTAATTTTTTGAAACTAGCCGCTTTGATAACGACGATCAACCATTACACATTCATCTTAACGTTCGCTGGTAAAACGCCAGTATTTAAGTACTATGGTTTAGTTAAGTAGGTACCTACCTAATTAATTAGGTATATTCTTTGTTGGCGCTCTCGACCGCCGCCGGTCACAAGTCACAACTCGCAGCGGGTCACGCATCAATTTATTAGGGTCCCGTACCCGAAGGGTCAAAACGGAACCCTATTGGTGTCGCCCAGACGTCCGTCCGTCCGTCGTCTGTCACAAAATTTGTTCCGAAGAATTTTTAGACTTCTCATTGACCTATGAACTTGAAATTTGGTGACAATGTTCAACATTACGTATATTTTATTATGTAATTTAGTTTTATAATTAGATTTTAGTTTCTAGGTTACCTTTAATTTTAATTAGACATATTTTTTAAGTTTATTTCTATTTCATTTAGGTTTATTTTCAGTTACTTGTTTTGTAATGTACATTATTTGGTGAACAATATTTTAACAACAAATACTAATATATTGATAAATCATATTTTTGAGGTTGATTCGGAACCTTAAATGTGCGAAGTCCGACTCGCACTTGGCCGGTTTTTTACCAAGATACGCTGGTTCATATTTAAAAGTCATGTTGAAGAATTTTTAATATACCAGCTCCTTTTTAAAATTCAGAATCAATACAGAAGCAACCCTGTGAGTCGGGCAAGTTTAGGTATGTATTTTCAAGAACGGCGGGAACGGACCATCTGTATATTTTTTATTTTGTGGTCCTAGTCTGTCGCGTCAATACAGAGTAATTTGAAGAAAATGTGAGTTTCCAAAATACTGGCGATTTGGTTGAGTTATTGTTTTTTTATAATTTTTATTTATTATTATGTATACGTATTTAATTTTACGATTTACGCGTATTTATGGTTTCAGTTACAAACTTACAAATTACCTTCTCTTATTGAAACATTGTTCTCGGTAGGTACAATACAATACGATACAAATACTCTTTATTGCACACCTCAATTAAAGGACGCAGTACAATACAAAAAAAACACAACACACATGTAGGTTTATCTTGCTCATTCTCCCACTTTCCACGCAATCCCTCCAAAGGTTAGCTGGGAGAGATCCTTCATAAGGATAAGTTCACCGTTGTACTTTAATCTTATGAGTAGGTATCTCTATTGTTTTAACCTGTTATTGTGCAGTACTTTTATCTCACGAGCGCGGGTGAGGCATAGTTGTGTATTGAGCTATATGTACATTGTCTATGTGTGCGTCAGCGTAAGAGCTATTCACGCACACGAGTTCACGTTGTCTACATAATCGTAATGTGTAACAACTACAACAATGGCCAGCCCGCGCTCGTGAGATAAAATTACTATACAATGAAGTCAAAAAAACTTACATACATCATTCCTATCCGCTCCGTTTGGAATTGAAACTGATCTACCTCGCATAGTCAGATTTGATTACATAGTTGAACACCAGAGATTGCAAGCTAACACAATGCGTTAACAAGGCAAAATACGTAAATCTCAACTTACACCATAATGCATAATGTGCGCTCGCTCGCACATCCGCAGGGGACGCATGCGCTCACAATCGGAACCTTGTTTCAACTTGCACAATCATTTTACATTTATTTCTGTTTTATATAGATTACTGGTACAAATTTGCCCGCATGTTGCATAGGTTGGTCACACACAAATAGTACAAAGTTTTATTCTTTACGAATGGATATCTCCTAACATGCAAAGTAGAAAGAATAGGTGTTTTACACGAAGAAGCGCTTGACAACGTAGTTAACTGAGATTTCAGGTTATTAATCTAGATCGCGTGTGCTATCTGTATCTGTGCTATTGACTTTGATAACACGCACCCAATTTAATAAATAACCGCGTTAACAGTTAATGAATTGAATAATCACTGTCTCATTCCAACTTAGAGCTGGGGTTATTTAGTCAAATTGATACGTGTGTATTAAGTCCAAAATTGGTCCCTAAAAGGAAAGGAGCACTTCATAGTAAAATTACTCAAAAAAAATTGGTACCGACATTACATCATCCAATATATTTATAAGAACAGATAGTCGATAAACACCGACCTATAATTTATTGAGCACAAAAAACAATTTACTTTTTTAGCAAGCTAAGTCTCAAAAGCAATCATTGGTAACCCTGACATCTGTCACACAAGTCTTCGTTTTCAATTACGCCGGCATGCGACCAAAATTAATTCCGTCGTCTTGATTGGGCGATAAGAGTTGGATTACGCGCCGATTTGCTACTGCAATCGCGTCAAAGCTGCATGCGACAAAGAACAATGGACGCAGATAGGTCACTGGCCAAAAGCGACTAATTTAAAAACTGGTGTATGCTTATACTTTTTTTTTGCTATCTGAAATGATTCGTTTATATGCAAGAACCTCAAGAATTTTTATGAAGACTTTTAATGGATCAGTGACGAGGCACTGGTAGGGTACGTATGGGTTCGAATGGATTCTGATGAAACGCGCTTTTGACGTACGGATAATACCTAAATGTGAATCGTCTAGGTTATGCGATATGTGTTGTGCTAGCATTTCGGAAAGTGTATAAAAGGCGCATCAGATCAAAATGGCATTGGACTTTTTTTAGTATTCAATATATTTAGTATTCAATGTATTGAATTGGAGCTTTACATCTAACTTGACGACTTTTCTATATCAGAAAATCAAGAACTGATATGGGGTTTATGACGGTCGCGCGATAGCGTGATAAACGACTAAGATAAAGCAAATGTCACTTTCTGATACCACTCGATAGAAAGTGACAGTGCTTTAATCCTGTCGTCCATCACGCTATGTGCGACCATAATACGGGGCCTGAACAGAAACTCTAATTCAATGTCCCCAATATTCTTTGCGAATGTTGTGTCACATGGGGCGAGGGAGGCGGCGTGGCGGTCGGCAGTAATGGAGTGCCGGTGGCGCGCGCGGCGCACGAGGCGGCGCGTGGCGCGCGGCCGCGCGCGCAGCCGCGCACTCCCACCGATTATAGACAACAGCACGTGAGAACCGATCGCGGCCCTAACACTCTGTTGCCTAGAATAAATTGGCTAAAACGCTAACAACCAATTCGCTATAGTGGTAGCCGTACGATTAAAAAAACCGCAAATCGATGTACAGTTTAGCCGTTTGGCACACGCATACTAGAGGTGAAAACAAAATTTTTGACCCGCAGTTCCTAAAAAAAATTCCCTTAGGGGGGGAGTGCCGAGACATTCTTTTTTTTGTATGGAAAAAAAAAATTTTTTTTAGTAACCTATCGTGTGTGGTATCATATGAAAGGGCTTTTTGAGGCGAAAAATATAACACATCATTACATTTAAGCCATTTTTTTTTAATTAAATCAAAAATAATTTTCGAAACATACCAAGTTTGAAGTCCTCCAGACACGATATGGCTGATTTTTATTTTGTTCAATATACCAAAAATGATACGTTATATCCTCATATCTAACCTCAAAAAAGCAATTTTGAAATGATTTTCATTAAGTATTTCTTTTTAATTTTTCAATATTACTAAGTGACACGGTTCTACTTCAATACCTATTTTACGTGAGTTATGGAACTTTAGTGCAGATACGGTACATATTTATCATAAAATGCCAAACCAAAAATTTTGAACCGCAGTTCCTAAAAAAATTCCCTTGGGGGGGAAGTGCCGAGACATTCTTTATATTTTTGTATGGATTTTTTTTTTTTGCGGAAACCTATCGTGTGTAGTATCATATGAAAGGGCTCTTTGAGGCGATTCTAAAAATATACCACATCTGTACCGTATCTGCACTAAAGTTCCATAAATCACGTAAAATAGGTATTGCAGTAGAACCGTGTCACTTAGTAATATTGAAAAATTAAAAAAAAAACTTAATGAAAATCATTTCAAAATTGCTTTTTTGAGGTTAGATATGAGGATATAACGTATCATTTCTGGTATATTGAACAAAATAAAAATCAGCCATATCGTGTCTGGAGGACCTCAAACTTGGTATGTTTCGAAAATTATTTTTGATTTTATTAAAAAAAGATAGCTGAAATGTAATGATGTGGTATATTTTTAGAATCGTCTCATAAAGCCCTTTCATATGATACCACACACGATAGGTTTCTAAAAAAAAAATATTTTTTTTGCATACAAAAAAAAGAATGTCTCAGCACTCCCCCCCCTAAGGGAATTTTTTTTAGGAACTGCGGGGCAAAAATTTTGTTTTGACCTCTAGTATGCGTGTGCCAAACGGCTAAACTGTACATCGATTTGCGGTTTTTCATTGAAATTGGGCCTGTACCGCTACCACTACTAGTAAATATGAGGGGTTTTATTATTAAAAATGGGATTGCTCCTGGCCAGCATCTAGCCCGGAGACAAAGATGAGGCCGACGGCGAAGCGAGGTCACCCAGAAGATGCCTATTCACTCGTGCCTTAAGAGGAGGGGTAGGGCAAGCTCTCTCCATACAAACTTTGTGCAGGATTTACTTCGTTTGTGTTTGCATTAAAGTTATGATTTTTGGTCAGAATGCTTAATTTTCTGATAGCTATTTCGAGATATATATATATATATATTTTTTTTTTAATTTTGATTTTTTTTGAAATATTTGAAAATTTTCACATCACGATCCTCGCATATCTAATATTTACAACCAAAAAAATATTATATTTGTTAGTGCCAAAACCGACGAATAAAACGTGCACAAAGTTTGTATGGGGAAGGCCTTGCCCTACCCTGTGCCTTAAGAAGATCCAGGTTATATGAACTCGGAAACATAAAAATGAATAAAAAATGAATAAAATGAACTTTATTCTGTAAGTAGGCCGCAATGGCACTTTTACAAGTCAAACCCTACTAGCGTTTCACAGAGGCCACTGCCGAGAAGAAACGCCGAAAGAAACTCGACAGTCAGCCATTTTCTCACAAAAATATGCTTATTACAATGATAAATGATAATACTTAACCTACTTAAGATCAAGAAATCTAAGTATCTATATAAAGCAACACAAAAACAAAGAATAAAATGAGGAAAAAAACCAGTTATGTACAGTGTGTAATTCTGCAAGAAAACATTTGGAAACTGTATACCTTAGCATTATCAAATTCTATTTAGGAAAAAAAAAATTGAATCCTTTAGACTATAAATTTAGTTATAAATCTTTTGATATGTTTTCTTGCAAGAACTGCGTCAACTAGATAAAATTAAAAAATACACAATATATGAATCTTTACTCTATTTAAGTATCTGGTTTGGGCCATGCTTTTCTGTCTGTTAGATAGTCCTCAACCTTGTAATAAGCCTTCGACATCAATGATTTTTTCAAGTACTTTTTAAGAGCTGGAAAAGGTAAATTCAAAACTTCATCAGGTAACTTATTATAAAAACGGACACATTGACCTACAAAACATTTGTATACTTTACGGACACGAAATTTTTTAGTGGCAATTTTATTTTTATTTCTAGTATTAAAATTATGTATATCAGAATTTTTACAGAAGGAGTCTATGTTCTTAAGGACATAAACAATATTCTCATAGATGTACTGGGACGCTACAGTTAAAATGTTGATTTCTTTAAAGAGTTCTCTTAAAGATTCACGTGAGCCTAGGTTATATATGGAGCGAATGGCTCTTTTTTGTAACACAAAAATTGTCTGTATGTCAGCTGCTTTACCCCAAACCAGGATACCATACGACATAACACTATGAAAATAGCTATGATAAACTAGGTGAGCTGTTTCTACATTGGTAAGTTGCCTGATTTTTCTGATAATGAACTTAATTTACGCGCCATAACGGCTATGTGGGGACTCCATTGTAGATTTTTGTCTAATGCTATACCTAAGAATATTGCTTTATCTACTATTTCTAAGCACTCGTTATTTAAGAGTATACTAGTTTCCACCGGTCTAACATTAGGCAAAGAAAATCTGACACATTTAGTTTTCTTAGCATTAAGTAACAGATTGTTAACGGTAAACCAGTCAAGTACTTTGTCCAGTGTGCCATTAACTCTACTATAGTCAACTGATTTTCGGTCAACCTTAAAGATTAAAGATGTATCATCCGCGAATAAAACTATATCACAAAGATTACTTACTATAGACGGCAAGTCATTTATATAAACCAAAAATAAAAATGGACCTAAGATAGAGCCCTGAGGCACTCCTAACGTTACTATTGCCCCACTAGACTGGGTTCCATTTACAACAACTGCTTGAGTTCTATTGCTGAGATATGAAGACATAAGACTTAACGCATTAGCAGACAAACCATAATGTTTAAGTTTCAAAACGAGCGTCCCATGATCCACGCAATCGAAAGCTTTAGAAAGGTCACAAAAAATACCTATCGCATCACAGGAATTCTCCCAAATATCGTAAATATGTTTAATAAGCACAGATGCAGCGTCAGTCGTGGAGCGCCCTCTTGTGAAACCGAACTGTTTACTTGTAAGCAGTTTATTTCTATTAAAGTGCATTAGCATATCGTTTAACATTAATTTTTCAAAAACCTTACTTAATACAGGTAGTATCGATATGGGACGGAAGTTGGTTAGGTCGTTTAAGTAGAAGGCGGCAGGTAATTCCAAACCTTAGGAGTGCGCATTATAAAAGATGATGAGCCGTACGTCTCGTTGTCCGATGGAAGAAGAGGGCAAGGCGGTCTGAGCACACTCACCGTAATATGAAGAGTCCACGCAAAGAACTCGTGAGAGTATTTAATCCCAATAGATTTAAAACCCCTAATGAACTAACGTGACATTACAGTAGAATAATTCTGGTCGAGGCCTATATCCAGCAGTAAACGTCTTTCGGCGGATGATGACGACGAAAGTTTACAATAAAAAAATATGACTGGACATTGTTTGATGTTCCCAGGTCTGTTTCAGATCTTTTTATTAATATCATTGTAATTTTATTATAAATTATGACATTTAGATAAAAGAGTAAGTAACACACAAGTAAGTAGTTTTTAACATGATAACATGATGATAACATTGTAGTGCGTTACGAACAATTCAAGTTCCTTGCCATAGTGGACGTAATTTGAATTTCTATCGTAATTTGAATATAATATCAAAGCGCTACGTTACACATACGAGAATGTATGAGCAAACAAGCCCCTCATAACATAATTCTCTACATGACTCTTTGTTATGGTATTATACCATGTTCAGATTTATCTTTAACAACCCTATCCAGTTAATTACTAGTTAATATACTTTATCACAATTACGTATTAATTTCATACTTTGATTTGTTTATTAACAACATAAATTTTAAATAGATGGGTGATATGCATATGCAACTACGTACCTACTATACGTACACAGCTATCCAAGTTTACACCACAACTTAAAATAATGGGAGGTAAGGAGAAATAGGAGAATACGAGTAAATATACTAGTGTCGTAAAGTAAGAAATAAGAATGTGTTCAAGGGTAGTCAGTTCAGTAAATTGAAAATGCGACCATACAAAATTGCGCCTTTAATAGAATCCAGCAAAATTTCTAAGCCATACCAATAAAGTTGAAGCACTCTCACCGCAAAATGCCTCTATAGGTACCGATAGCAGCGCAAGAGTGCTGCAAAAGTAATATTTAGGTGTCAACTGCAGGCGATAATAGCGGGGTAAAAAATAGCTCCCTGAGCGAACTATTCCACCCTTGCCGGTGGTATCTGGTTTATCGGCCGATAGTATCTGAGTGAGACATCGCCGGTGACGTTTGAAATATGATCGCCGCGTCCCGGGGCGCGTGCGGCGCATATTCAAATCAGAATCGCACGAGACCCCCGTGTTGGCTAAATACACCCCGCCCGGCCCACCCACTTACCGAGGGTCGGCCCTATGTAATCGAATTTGAAAATTATTCTAAAACACTGAATAATGTATACTCCGACCCTACGCCGGCGGCGCTGATTTTTAAAATAAATTAAACTTAATCAAGTGGGTTCGCGCACATAAACGGATTAACTTGGCGCTGATTTGACTTCACTGTTTGCTCGGTACATGAGGGGGCTTAAGGTCATTTGATACTGTATCGAGTTGACTGACATCGTTTACTTTAGGCAGTCTGTAAGCCGAGATATCGCGTAAACGAAATTTTACAAATGCGACAGTGATTATTCAATATTTCTTCGTACTCCTCGACTTCCCTCAACTATTACTTACTACAATAGTTTACGTTAGTCTCTATAACTAAGTTTAGGACTCAACATACAATTTTACCTCCAGAGATACATTAAAATGGAATATGTTAGACTCAACTAGGTAAGTCAGAAATAAAATCCTATTTGAAAATTAATGAAACATTAAACAGGTCACAAATCTATGAAAAATTAGGTTAGGTTATGTTATATTAGGCTCATTTTACATAATGTTATAAAAGAACAAAGGCATTGCATAGAGTAGGTCAATTTTGTCAGTAAACATAGTCATGGAAGCCACTGAACAAATAAACGTACTCGATGCGTACCGACAGTGTAGCTCGAACAAAAACGCCATCATCACATTTTATCGTCAGCTAATAATTCAATAAAAATTTATGAAACGAAAAAATCGTTTCAAAATATTTGACAGTTAAATATTGAATAAAACAATATTAGTTCACTCGGTACATTGAACTTTATTGCGCTGTGCATACATTTGCCGATTCGGCACGCAGGGCTGGGGCCATTAGCGCCGATATGAAATTAAAATTAAAATATATAAAAAAACTGCGAGTGCTCTCCACAGACCGCTAAGGGGCAGCCCTAAAGATTTAACAGGCACAATGGTTTCCATGGAGAAGTTTTTGTAGTTTTTATTTATTTTAAGTAGGTACGCGGTTTAGGAATTATTTGTAAGTATTGAAGTGTAGGCAGTAGACACACCACACGCAAAATATGTAGGTTGGATGTTGACTTGCGGAAACTGCCCAGTAAAACTAACTGTATAGTGTAGTGCAGACAGTGCAATTTGGTGCACCGAAGGTAAAAGTTCGCTTGGTCGTTCACATTACTTACTGATTTATTTACTCGTATGTGGAATGTATGAAAATATGTATGGAAAAGTATGAGACACTACGACACTACTTAATGAGAGTGAAACTAATGTTAAACTGAATGCCTTCCTGGACTCAATGCACTGAATCTCACACCGACAATGTCTACTAGGCGTGAGGCGACCATTTAGAATTGGTTTAATCCATGAGTTTATCTTCAGCCTGTTCTAGTTGCATGAGCATGATGTTTGAATCACTAAAACCGCGCCCTAAGAATACATCTCTATAACCACAATGCACTGTTTGAAATTAATGGCTAAGGTTTCATAATTTCGCATTAATTTATTTAAAAACGCTCATCACAACTCCATGGATTCAGCCACGAACTATCATGTAGCGGTACAGCAGGGGTGCCACTCGATGATTTGGTTTTTCGATTCGTTACGCCGTCAAACTACCCTCTACCCTCGAATATGTTCCCTCGCCTTGATATTATTTATACGTCTGTTAAGTGGAGTTGTAGAGGATTATGGCCGGGAGCTCAGCACTTCAACAAACATCGGTTATGATTTCAAATATCGATCGAATTTTAACGACTTGAGACTTAGCGAATAGACAGACAATTCTTGTCAATTCTAGAGTGAATTATTTATACATACTGACTAAATAATAGGACGTTTGTCATGCTCCTACAGCATTTTTCTCCTATCGATATAGAATGTAACATGGTAGCCTAATACAAGCCTATGCGAAGATATTTGTCGAACTTCTAAGAAAACATGTCAAGAAAACAGGAGCACTCCGGCTCACAGCGCGCTGCGGTTACGTATGCAAAGCAAACATATTTTCGCTTGAGACTAGAACGGGTGGGCAAACACTGGGCAACATGGCGAAGGTTGGGCCGTGTTTACCCTCGCTGCGTCGCTGCCCTCATATATTAAACATAGCAGTCTACCTTCGCTGCCCTGCCTTACGTCCCCGTCTTATGTACTTACAATCTTACACCTGGTGCCTAGATCAACCAACCGTAGCTAAGATTGTAGAATTCAGTCCATAATGATATCTAGCGGTACTCGTCGAGTTTTAATGCGGTGTCAAAGCGCTACAATCAGAGTAATGAATCCGTTTTTCAGCAATATTACATTGGCGTAAAAATAAGGTCGAGGCAGTTACCACGTTTATCGGGCGCTCATTAAAGCGGAGGGCGATCTCGCTTCGGAGTCGTTAAGCGCGCAATAGTTCGCGAGATCCTCGTAAAAAATATCTCGCAACCGACTTTACGAGCGCCCTTTGTAAACGCATCATTAAATTTCCATCTAAATTTAAATTACTAACGCTACGATTCGACGCGCTCTCACGTGTTTCTGTTTCCCTGGTCGGTGGAAATGTTATAATTGCTGCACAGAGAACGCTGCCTCGTGAATTTGAAAAAAGATGACGTCAGTTGGAATTATCTTCAGCGCAGCGCAATTGAAACGGCTTTGCCAGGCTTAGTGAAAAAGTTGGCGTTCGTTTTAATAATTCCCGACTCCGGCGCCTCGTCAGAATGCCGTTGTCACTTCCCGGATTAAGCTCCGACACGGCACGCCTGGGATTCGAGAGTTATTTTAATTTGCATTTTTCGCATAATTTCGGGGAAAAGTGCAACCAATACTCCTCCACTCTCCTTTCCTTTACTCGTTTATAAGCATGTCTAACTGAAAATGACTCAGACTATGTCTAAAATTGAACGTCGTAGTTTAATTGCATTTACTTGGTAAATTTCTACCACCACCAATTTCAATAGGCTAGTTTTGAAAGACATCTAAACGCGTGATCAAAATTAACAACCTTAAATACAGTAAACATTGAAATTTTTTATAGTGGATTTAGTGACATACAATCATAATTTTCCTAAAGGTGATGTAAAACCATACAAATACGTTTAACACTTTGTTAACATAATTTTATTATATTTTTGACTATGATTGAAAGGTTATCTTGCACTGTTGCCGTCGGTTGAACGGTCTATCCGTCTGATTAGCGACTACCTCCAAATTCATTGTCTACATCCTGAAGCATCCACTGCAGTATATCCATATACTTAAAGCTATTGTTGTAACGCTATGCACCAAATAGCTTTCGCGAAGTTTACGATGTTTGCTGGCGGTGGCCGCGGTCGTTTGTATGCGGCGCCAGACTTCCCGGGGAAGGGCATAAAGTCAGCAGGTGAGCGGGTATCGCCGGTCACGCCATTTAGATAAGGGTGTTTCGACCCCTGCCTCCTCCGCGATAAGGCCACTTCAGCAACTGTGCAAAAATACTTGACACCCGCTACGGAGAAATCATTATCACCCTCGTAACTAAAACTGCGCGAACGACTGTAATGAGGGTGATATTTAATAAGCAGCAGAATACATAGGTCTAGATTCGACCAAGCGAGGATAAAGTTTATTCCAAAATTAGTCCACACTTTTGCAATGTGTAATCTCAGATTAAGTCGTTTGGTGGTTTCTTCAATTCCGGCCTAACTCTTAAGACGGCTGACGAATACAATATCTGACTGAAACTTAACTCGTTACATACCTACTGAAAACGTAATAAATGTAGAAATAAACAAAGGCTTAAAGCGGAAAGTTCAGTTTAGATTCAGAATTAATCATTTGTTTTCCTGCCCCAATTAGTGTTACCTAGAAAAACAAACAAGAAAAATAAGGAAAAACCTCAAACAAATAAGGCCATCCGATTAAGCAGAATGATTTGCGAATCACTTAAGGTCCAAATGCCACCGTTTTGACTTCCCCGCTCCGGCGAATAAAACCGAGTAGGAATAAATTGCGGGACTGGATAAAGCAATATTTGTTCACCTACCCCCGCATTACGGGCCCATTAGCGGGATGCAAATAACGTCTTGTCATTTTTACTTCTTTATTTTCCCCGCCAACCGGTATGGTAATAAGATTCACTTAGCTCTTTGCGTAGCGTTTGTTGGAAACGAGTAGTGACTAGCCTTTTTGTAGATAAATGGGGCTGATTTGTTTAAGGTATATTGGTAAGTAGATGGTTCCCCAAATATAACCAAAAATATTCGGATACGAGACTTATCTTATCTTATCTTATCTAGATGAGGGCCCTTGCGGATGCACTTCGACCCAATGGGATCTTTTGTGCAATTGCCCCCTCCTTTAGTTTTCCAATCTCTCCACGAACCGGATGATGGAGTTCAGCGGGAGTACTCTGAATTCCTTTGGTTCTGGGTAGCCATTGCCAAAGTCGTTCATTCTTTGTCTGGCGAGGGCGTGACATTCACACAGCAAGTGTTCCATTGTCTCGTCATCCTCGCCACACATCCTACAATCCATGTTGTCACATAGTCCCATCTTGGCCAATAGTCCTTTTACCCCGAAGTGACCTGTAAACACCCCAGATGTGATTCTGAGTTGCTTTCTGCTGCATTTCCCAAGTTTCTTGGTCCAGGTCACTCATTCAATGAAGAGGATACGAGACTTAAAAAATCATAAATATAGGATAATGTAGGATCCTCATCTTCGCCCCCTGGATAGATGCTAGACAAGAGCCATTCCATCCGTCCATCCATTTTTAATAATACGTAGTTACTAGTTACCCACCAGTGGCCAGTGACTATCAATTATAGTCAAATAATTCATCCAAAACTGCCGAGTAGAAGGAATGATGACAATTTTGCTATAGAAAATGATAAAAC
The DNA here is from genome assembly GCA_951800055.1 of Cenopis cana. Lineage (NCBI taxonomy): Eukaryota > Metazoa > Arthropoda > Insecta > Lepidoptera > Tortricidae > Cenopis > Cenopis cana. The sequence continues at coordinate 6,415,710 of OX637477.1, read as the reverse complement.
TTACCAACAGAAAAGAACTAACTTTTTTTTGATTTCTTAGCCTTATTCATTTTAAACAAAGACGATCATCTTCCACCTACACCTCTGAATCTGGCAAAATCTTGGTTAATTTCGCATCGCAACTATATCATCACAAAAATTCAGCCCCCTCAACTAACGGCTCGGTGAGCCATACGTACCCATACTATATCTACTCATTTTCCTTGTTCTTCATGCAAAATCAAAATGGCGCGTACTCGCATCCGGGCTCTAGCCCCACTTAGAGTGTGGTTTATTTGCGAAACAGATTGCCTGTTATTTATAGTTGGGGGACCGTTATTAAATCGCGATTTAAGACTTTAACTGTGCGAGTAAGCAATGATCTAGAACCACAAATCATATTTGAAAATGCTTGCCTAAAATATACACTGTGTTAGAGGTATGCCTAGCTTGCATGCCATTTGAAATTTCAAAGGAAAATAAGAAAAGTATACTAATGTAATAATTTCCCATATTTTTTTATCTGCTGTTCTTTATTTACTTTTTATCCTTCATTCCAAATTAAATTCCGTCTTTACTAAGTATGTCTTGGTCTAGAGCAAATGGATGCTCATTCCAGATTTCACTAGGTTATTTGAATAAATGGCCTTAATTAAATAGACAGGTTAGTAACACCTAGTCTAATTAGGTAAATATACATCCTGCCCACTTAAATTCTTCTACGTCACGACATGCCGGGCCCGCACTCAGAGCATTTTATTTTTCAATTACAATTGTTAACGGCATAATCATGTACAATCGCACGGGCCCGGCTAATCCAGATTTATTCCAACAGGCCGGATTAAAGTGGCGTGAATTACACATTTATAGGCCATAAAGACTGATCCGGTGGCGTGCGGTACCTGTCGTGGACAGATATAGTTATGACATGGATTTGCACTGCCCTGCCTTATACAGGCTGATATGGAAGATTGTGATACGATTCATTTAGTCAACTGATATTAAATCTGTAATATGGACAGTGGACACAAAACTGCTTAAATGACTACAAAGAAATGCTGCAGCAAAATATGGTGTTAACTGATAACTGTTATTAGAAGTAAAAAAAACAACAGAAATATATTCATTTATTTTGTATTGTTGTATTGTATTGAAATACAACATGTAGATGACCAACAATTCACGAAGAGTCAGTGACCGAGTACCGAAAAGGACCGCATAACTATAACTAACCTAACCTTAAATACTTCGGTCACTAACTCTTACCGAGATAGGTACTACCTTTGCCATAGACTAAACGAAATCACGTACATGATCGTACTAAAAAGTTAATAAAACCGATGTATTTTAATGGTAAAGTGTAGGTGGAAACCAAAAATGCTCTAAAAAGCATCCTGTATACCACGGCGACGGTAGTTAGGCCGGCGTGCGCGCGTCTTGTTACGCACAAGTTATGGCCGCCCACGCCCGAGTCCGCGTCTGGGCGCCTCGCGTGCGTATCAATGGACCATTCAACACAACCTTACACCCTTTACAGTAAGGTTCTAAATTCAATGCTCAAGTTTTAACGTTCCACCTATAACACTGGACATCCCTATGATTCGCAAATAGTTCTTAAGTTTGGGTAATAAAGACTATAGTCGAATGATAACGAGTTGTTGTTTAAGCATATGCCAATTGCGTGTTTAGTTTAGGTTACGAGATTATAATCCGCAAACTTGGTTTAAAAGTTTCTTAGACTACGTAAATAAACGGCGACACACTCGACTGCCCACACTAGGATTCCTTATGCATTGCAAGCTCCATATCTTAGTGTCTGTGAACATCAGCGAACTCAAAAAGCCATAAAATAAAATAATTAGATGTAGGCACATATAATTATGATTTAGATTTGAAAAACAAATTAGGTGAACGTCCCAATGCTTTACTCTCTCTCAACATTGCGCGACGCGATGTTTGTACAGATTTTTACGGTACATACCATTTCCACCCCGCATAAATTATATTTTTGTAAATTTGTGGGTAGTATAGCAAAAAAGTAGCATGCGCATAATTTGGGAGCGTATTAAAGTATAAATATAATATTTTAACTACACCCATATTATAGTAAATTCTCTTTTATGTGTTCAAAAATCGTAGGGCCAGCTTTTTAATATGCCGTGCCCGCTGCTAGGTAGGTATACCACTAGTCAATACATTCGAAAAGGCTAGTTAATGACACCCATTTTTTTCTCATTCCATTTCACTTTTTTTTTATATATAGGTTGTCACTAAATTAGAATGCAGTACTTCCACAAAAAGTGTACAAAATCTCGTCTCCTTACAGTTCCGGTTAAAGGAATAACCTAAATACAAGTTAAACTTCTGTTTACATATCTTTCTTAACTAGCATTCTTTCCAAACACGTTATTTCAGTAGGTATAATTAATGCTCTGAGTAATGCTATAGACAACCCACCGTTGCTTGACAATGGATAGCAAATGGCTTCCTAATTTAATTTCACGTAAACACGCAACCTACGGAAGTGTCAACAAAATACACATACGTATAAGTAAGTACAACTAAAGTAGTAAGAGAATATTTGAATGGCTGATGTTAAATTAGTATTTATGAAGTTATAATATGTTATGTATATTTAGATCGTTTAACTCATGGAGAAGCGCCCCACTGCTGCCTCCTCTGGACTGGCTGAACGCTAATATGGTCATATAAGCGCTTGGTACTGTCAATTTATGTAGAACAAATTTGCCGATAGATAGCGCTGTATCGTCCGCGTTGATTCCTGAATCCCGCTTTAAGATTTTTCCTGTGATAATGACTTCTGGCCAGTCATTATTGAATTTGTGTAAGTTTTATGTAGAAGAATAGATCCTGGGGCCTATTGTTGTATAATAAATTACAACTAATATTACAAGCGGAAGTCTCTTTCGAATGAAAGGGATTGAAAGGAGACTACCGCTTGTAATATTAGTTGTAATTTATTATGCAATAGGCGCCTGGTCTTCAAAAAAGTAATGAGAAAACGTTATGGGCGAACTATACTTATATTTGTAGATTGGATATGAATGCCTTTACTTTACTATACTTTCTGACATCTCCAAACATTCCGTACAGATTGCTCAAAATCTATGTCCCGTTTCGTAAATCAAACCTAAAGTTCCCATATTCCATTAGTTCCGGAACGCTTCCAGGCAACTTATCCTCCCACCTTGCCCGGGCGCTGTTGACGTCATAAATTACCTAAAACAAGCGACAGATGCTGCCCCCCCGTAATGGGGGCATTAGCAGCACTAATGGTCCTGGACGGTGACGTTTACACATAAATTCGCGTCAAATTTGGGTGCGGTAGTGACGCGGTCTGACTTAGGTAGCGTTAAGACTGGCTGGATTTTGAATAGGCACACGTTTGGCGATGTAAAAGGGGGTAATCATTAATGTTGAGTGAAACTAAACTTTGTTAAGAATTGATCATTCTTTTAGAAAGTCTCTTTAATTGCGTTACTGAAAAATGGTTTAGGAAAAACTATCTAATGGTGGTGAAGCAAGTTTCCATAACAAAACATTAACCAGAAATGCAAAAACGTTCGTTCATTATTTTATTCCGAATCCTCCATAAGGATTTCGTTTTAACGAATGTACCTAAGTATCATAAATATCATCGAGAGTCATTTACGGAGAAAATACACAACTAGATTTTACAAAGTCGTTGTGTTAATAAATTACTTAATTTTAGTCATTAATACTAAAGTTTAGCTGGTATAAAGACCAAAAGCTATGTTTTTTTCTCAGTGTTCATGACATGACTAACCAAAATAAAATAAAAACAAAGTAACTATGGGCCTATTTAAGTTTAATACGGAAAAATATTATTACTTAAGTAAATTTATTCATAAAATATCAGACCTAATTCATAACACTTGGTGCTAGGTAGTTAGGTAAGTACCTATATTATAATAATTAAGAATCAAATAGGTGCAAACTGTTTTCCGTTTCAGATAAGTACAACTACTTTTTATTTCAAATATAACAATACCAGACCAAAAAAAACTTAATATATTTTGCGTGAGAACTGTCCCCCGCCTTGTTCCCCCAGAACAAAGTTGCCCCTGCTCGGTGGGGCACTAAAAATTCCTCATAATTGAATGAATCAATTCTATCGCCATTAAATCGAGTTACCCAGCATATTGGGAGAGCAAATTTATTTAGCTAATAACCCCTGAGGGTTATCCCTTGCTACGTGAGGCGACCTGGAGATTAGGCAATTTCTTTCGACACATTTCTTTTTACGCCTTTCACTATCCTAAATCGGAGTAGCTAGTACGAGGACCCAAAGAAATCCATATTATAATACGATTCGTATTATGCAGTTATTTACCAATCGCCAACATTTTACAGTAGAAAATTATGGACGTGGAATTAATTTAATAAATCTATTTTTTTTATTTCAATTTTAAATTTCGAGATGAAGTCTATCACTGAAAAGTATATGTTTATGTTGGGGATGTAAGCAGAGACCACGTATTGCGATATAATTTATTGAAAGTTATCATTGTTACCGAAGTAAGATCACCAACTTATTTATTAAGCAATAAAGATCTGACCCATTAGTAAACTGTTGAAAGTCTATACAACGTCAAACCGTTTCTGTAGTTATACACGAATTAGGAATTTCAAGCTACAGCGCAATTTCAATATACAAAAACCCAACCCCTTACATTATTAAAGCGAAGTTAAAGTGACATCGCAACTCCAGCCACTGTTGAAACTCGAATAAATATTTAATCCCAGCAAAGGAACTTTCCACGTCTCCAAACTTACCTACATCCATCGGGAAACTCGGAACAAACTTGGAAAGCGACAACTAACATAAATTAATACCTGACATAAATTTGCCATAACGCGGAGTTTCCCGTGGGTAAGACAGTGCAAATGCGTACAAATCTCGAAGCCGGATGCTGTTGGTCTAATGGCGGCATAAAGCAGCGGGGGGTCTGCCCCGTCTTGATCTTATCAATTTGCAGGACACGGTGCTTGAGATAGCGAACAATTGGTATAGGGGACGTGTAGTACAGCGTGTGTAGGCCGTAAATGGGTCAGTGAGCTGGTGCATATACCTGGCTAGTAATACTAGTGATAGTCGTCGTAAGTAAGTATGTAGATATAATCCTACTGTTAGGTATTTAATAAAAAGCCACTGGTACTCTCAGTAACAAAAGATATAATGAGTCTAGTCTATCAAAAACATGACATAAGAAAAATCGAAAATAATAGACAATAAAATCGTATAAAAAGTAAAAGTCTATAAAAAGTTGTGCAATCTTGCACACCTACTTAAACTCACTCATAAATCTTGATTTTCTTTTTAAGCATATTAAAATTTAATGACAGGTCCGTCTCTAGTCGTACCTATGTAGGCAGTTAATTTTAGTACTAAGTATGAGAATCAATACAATATCTTTATTTTATTTCAACAACAACAAAAGTCACTTAGTAGGTAGGTTATCTACTAAGTGACTTATGTTGTTGTTGAAATGAAATAAATTTATTGTTAGGTTAGAAAAAGGTTAGGTTAGGTAGGTAGGAATCGCATGAAGTTTAACTAGGTACAAGGAATTGGATAGGTCGATTGTACCTGAGTAACCCGCAATGTAATGAAACTTGCTGCAGTGCGCAGTGACATGAATATGTAGTGCTTTCATTTTCAGAAAAGAGAAACTATGATATATACGATTAAGTACAATACGATTTTTCGAATGTATGTAAAGTAGCCTAGGATTTACTCGTACTACGTATAGTAGCAGGTATTTGACAATTTAAGATTCCTGAGAGGATTACCCTCTTATTTGCTCACGCAATCTAAAACACACCTTTCTTAAATGAATCCCAAAGCCCTTCAGTATAAGTAACACCATATTTCACAGTAGCCATTATACTAGTATTTTCCGCAATGGTAATAAGGGCCACATTAGATTGACGCAGGCATGTGTTCACTACACGTTGTTTCAGTTGCTAGTTCGGTCACGTCGCCGGGCGAGTGGTTCGAACGTCCAATCACTTCGCTCTAAACTAATAAAGCGGAAGGAAGCGCCGGCGCACGCGGATTGCAGCTGAGCTGCATGCCAATTGGCGAAAAATTGGATATGTGCTGCATGTCTAAGACTATTTGATTAGCTCCAGGTATGACGAAAAAAGGTTATCTTTTTAAAAGTTTTCCGAACGTATTTTATCTGATACGTTTGTATTTATTAACTATTATTGATTATTATTTTCCAGACAATACCTTAACAATAGACAAGGTAAAATATTAGTCAGCACTTCGTTTGCTTGGATTTATATTGTACCTATATAATATATCATGTACATAGAGAGATTATTAAATAAAATAAAAATTTCCTTAACTAATTCAATATTATTTATTCAACGTTTTTATTTGAAAGATCTACCTGATAGATATATCGGATACTTAGTTAAAAATCTAAAAAATATGAAAAAGAGAAGAAGTAAATACGATAAATCTAATTAGGAGGCTTGAAGCGTTAAAACAGAAATTAAATGAACACTCACAAAATAACCATACCAACAATAAAAAGACGATCATCCATCGCGTTCGTGGAGTCAATTTATCACTGGGGAAAAATGAAAAATCCTCTCCGGTCCATTAAAAATAGTCTCACATAGTATGACCCATAAAACGAGAGAGCTATGTGAAAAGGAAACACGGTCGGGAAAAAATAGTCGCCACCTCGTCAGGCCAGCCAGCTCGCCAAAAAAGAAAAGCAATTTACCCGCATGAAAAGGTTCGATCCAATATCGCCGCCGTATCCACTCATTTGATTTGATATTTTCACTCGACGCGAACAAATTACAAATTGTAGGTTTATTCGGATTATGATTATTTTTCTGTCAGCCGTCTATCGCTGAGTGGGCTTATGGAAATGCTTTCACATCCAAGTTTTCCTATTAGCGCTCGTCGCTGCGTTTGTCGTGGGCTTTGTGTTAAAATTCAAGATTTCCAATAAGCTTGTTACATTTCCTTCATTTTTTGTGCGCGGTTTGACCTTATTAATATTAATGTTTAGGATTGAGACGAAATGTTTACGAGTAAATACTCAGCTACTCTGATTCATTCACGATACCTTGTATTGTATTATTATTAGCTAACTTTTCGCCCGCGACTTCGTCCGCGTTATATTCGAGTATATAAAAAAAACCTTGAAAAATTAAACCAACTTAAATAAAAACATCGAACATGGTGGCGGTGGCAAACAAGCGTACGGTCCACCTGATGGTAAGCATACACCGCAGCCTATAGACGCTCGCAACTCCAAAAGTCCAAAAAAAGTTGAGAGTTACCTTGATGGTGGTATTTTCCCTGGGATCCCATTCTGACTTGGTGGCTATGGGTTCACCTCAATAGTGTACTCTTTTGAATAAAAAAGAATTTTGAAAATCAGCCCACAATTGAAAAAGATTTCTGTGAACATAGATAAAAAAAATACATACTACAGTGGACCATAGAACCTCCTCCTGTTTTGAAGTCTAGAAGATTTAACTAACGCATTTATTGCTTTAAAAATAATTACTCCTTGACAAATTTTCAACCCTCTTTTACCCCCTTTAGAGGGCGAATATTCATAAAAACTGAAAACACTTTTCTTATATAAGAACTGAGAGTTTCCACACCAAACATAAAGACAATCAATTTTTTTTTTTAAATCAGGTTTTCTATACAAACTTTGATCCTCTTTTTCATCCCTTCGGAGAGTGAATTGTCAATAACGCTGAAATAAGTTACGTATCTTATCCTTACTTTAAAAACGAAATGTTTCCTGTATACATTTTAAACCCTTTTTTTACTGCAGCTGAATTTTTATAACAACCTACATCATTTATTTTGTTTTTACTAAGAAACCTTTAAATATATAAATATTCAAATCTGTAACTTTCCAAATCAAAGATTTCCATACAACGGTTCAACCACTATTTCCTCGACCCCCTTAAGGGTGGAATTTCGATCAATCCTTTCTTATTACACGTATGCGTACTTTAAAGAATAATATATGTTCCAATTTGCCAGCTTATATCTTACGAGGCTTAGGCTGTTCGCTGTCTGTCAATGGTGCTGTCAGTAACGCAAGAGTTTTATAATATTTATAGATTAATATTAAAGTCTACAAGAGGTTTCTTCTGGTTCCTTTAAGGCAAACATTACGAAGGTATAAAGTATAGGTTGGGAAAATCTTCTATCGCATCAAGCCTGCAAGTAATATTTTGATGAACTAACTAAATTTAAATAGTTAAACTACCAAAATAGTTACGTTTAAGCAAAGGTTACTATTATTACATATCTGTCACTTCAACTTTTCTCCGCCCGACGCTTCAAATCTGTTATCCATTTTAGAACAAGCAAATATGTTTAAAACTACCTACGAAAACATCGTAACGCCACCCTCGGTAGGTATGACAGCCCGCTATCCCTCCCGTCGCCACGGTAACCGCGTCATCTCCGATATGCCGAAACATTTGAAGGTATTTAGGCAATTTTGTTTTCAGGATTTATACCCTCCCTTGGAATATGTACACTCACCGGCAGAAAATTTGGCCCAAAAACTTTTCTTGATTTCAAACTATGATTGAATAAATTAAATAATGTTTAATATATTAAAAAAAAATTCTAATTTGGGCCAAATTTTCTGCCGGTGAGTATATCCCATTTCTTTGACTCGTGTACCACTTTTAAATTATTTATATAATAATAATAACATCAATAATATTTAAGACAGTAAAAACTATGTTGGCATATGTTCTATGGTGCATAAACGCACTGTTTAGCGTGTTTAATAGTTCTAATTTTTTTATAAAAGCACTGTTTACCACGACAAAATCATCTAACTTTTGGTACAATCAACGCAATGGACACATTTACAGTTTTGTACCTAATTCCATTGTAATAAAAAAATTGTAATAGTTGTTCCAATAGTGTAAATGTATCTATAGCGTCGACTGTACCTACCTAACCTACCTTATTATATTGATGCTAAGACAGAACATCAAATGCATTAACATCACACGAGGGTATCAAAGTTTTATAAATCGTACTGTGCGCTCATGTACCTATGTAAGATTGTCCACAAATATTTATTTTATATTAGAAATAAACTTTATTCAATATGTACAACGTCTTATAAATAGATAAACAAACAATCAAATAAAAACTTAAACTAGGGGTATATAATAAAAATTAAAGATAAAAAATTTGACCCAAGTCGCCGTCAGCGGGTAGGGTGCCCAGAAGGCTGGCCGCATTACCACGCTGAATGGTAATACTTATTCTTTGCGCGAAATATTGGCCAGCCTTCTGGTCACCAGTGGTTTCTATATTTATATACATACATCATACATGCTCATTGCGGACTTCTTCAAATATAACCACTACCACTACAATACAATACAAATATTCTTTATCGTTCACCAAAAATTACATAGAAATTCAGCTTAAAACTAAACATATTGATGGTAGACAACAGGCGGTCTTATCGCTAAAAAGCGATCTCTTCCGGACAACCTTTGGGTGGTGGAGACACGACAGAAATTTGACATGAGTAGGTGACACAAAGATATTAAGCAGTATAAACAACTAAATCATAAGAAAGATACACTTGCATAGATACATAGATATATAAACCTACATAAACATACAAATACAAACGAGATAACGATGTAACACGTCGTAACAGACATACGGACGACTAAAGATACATCAGCGAACATTTACGGAAGAGATAAATAGTGATCCTTTAATATACTTTTAAACATGGGAAGAGTTTTAGCGCGTCTAATTTCAACAGGTAGTGAATTGCACAATCGGACAGCTCGGAAAGTAAATGAGTTATAGAATTTAGAGTTTTGAGGTAGGGACCACTACCTAACTCAACACCTGCAATAATTCCAGTAACAGTACTCAGTTCAGTTTTATGAATACCAGTTATTTCTACCTTTTGACTGCGTCCCTCTTATGCTTACCGTCATTTAATTGTATTACTTATCGCCATACAGAAGCCATATTTAATTTTACACTCGCATGACCGTCAACTGTTTTACTCACGGTAATAAAAACCATACTCATGCTGTTGTTTCCGCCGTAGGTATGACCGCAGCCCTCTTTGTCACCTCCGCTAAAAGTAAACTCAATAAACACCCGATAAATCGCACCTCCGGCAAGTTAATGAGCGGCGTCCATATTTCACCGGCAGCGCTATACATCATGCGACAAGATTGATGCTGCGAAAGGGAAACGGCTTTGATTTGTGGCCCGACAATGGATGACATCACGAGGCTGCGACGCTGGAATTAAACAGTCTACATTTTTTGATTTTCACTTTTTTTATATCATACCTTTATAGGGTACCCATTTTCCGTGCGTAAAATATTTCAGTTATCATAAACAAGTATTAATCCAAATATTTTCACGTGACAAAAATTATCGATTTTAATATTTGTTGCTATGTACTTTGCGATTACAAGATGAACGGTGGAAAAGAGGCAAAAGCTTTTTCTTTTTTAGTTTTTGTAGAATTGTGATACTGTAATTTTTATATTTGTTCGCGTAAAGAACAAACCTGCGATAGCTGGTCCTGGTAATCTAGAAGCTACGTTTAACAGGCCTTTCATTCCAACAATATGGGGCAGACCACTAACCTGGGTGTCCCTGCTGAGCTGTTCCTGCGGGCTGGCCAGCACCGTCTCCACTTTCTCCGTACTGAGTCTATATTATATAATTGTAAGTTGTAAGAGGATATTCATCCAGAGCACCGACCGCTGCGACCGAACGTGGCGTACCGAGCTTAAGAGTCAAGAAGTGATTTTTCCGCGGCTACCTGAAAGTTCGCCGATAACCGAGGCTTTGCAATCTACCTTCATATTGAAAGATTACAATGCCTGAACAATATTTATTTATTTTAAAAAGTTATATTTACGCGGCATTACAGTTAAACCAACACGCCGAGACACAAAATTTATACGATACGATAATTGTAACAATAAAACATTTGACGGTCGTATTTAGGTACTAAATGCACCTAAATTGATACCTTATATACGTATATTGATTTGAAAAAATGACACCTCGCCGAGTTTCTTACGAGGGTTCTTCTCGAGGCAGAGAATTATGGTAGTTTTTTGACATTCATAGGTGCATGTAATATGCCTTAATTGAAGAATAAATTAGTTTTGATTTTTTTTTATAAGACCTATTTCAAAACGTCAGGTAAATACCTAAATTAAAACTCTTATCTCTGCTGGTAAATATAGAGATATCCTGACCGTATAATTAAAGTACCCATGGGATTGTGCATGTAACTTAATTATAAATTATATTAAATGTGCATCCAAATATGAGCTCTCACATTATATTGTTTATCCAGCTACGTATGGTTTTTGATACATAGAAAAGGCAACATCTGTTTTAAAAAAAAGGAATAATAATTGTTTTATCTCTTTTTCCTGTGTCTTATTTTCTGTTGAACTAGTTCTTTAAAATTTGTCAACGTCCGAATGTTCAACTACACAATCACCTATTTACTAATATGAAAAACACAAATCTAATAATGAGGAAATTTCCTGTAAGTTTTGTACAATTGTACATACTTATGGTGAGGTAAATGTGGTATTTACTTAGCTCTAGATATCACCCTATACCTACTAAGGACCTAATAACGGAATTGTATGGCCAGCAGCAAAAACAATATAATTTTATTTATTTATCGTATGGCATTTATTTCGAACCGTGAGATCATCGAGAAGACAGTACGGTTGCCAGTTTTTGTAATATAATTCCAATTATTTATTACATTGCAAGCTAAGCATTATGTAATATATAATACCTACATATCAAAGTACAAAAAATATACAATATAACTTTGCAGCGCCACTAGCTACGTGTGAATGACAAAAGATGGTAAAATGATTTCAAGAAATTTCATTAAAATTCCGCTTCGTCAAGTCCGAGGGTGTTCTTGTTAGGGTTGCCAATGTTTACTTTTAGTTATAAAACCAAAAAATGCAATTTGAAAGCCTTAATACTATGTAGATACATACAATTTTTGGGATAATTCTCGTAAAATCATATTTTAGGTACGGCAAATTGAATGTGAAAAGTTATAACGAATTGGTCCTTTTCTAGTTCTTAGAGATAGACAGAATTAACATAAACGTACTTTACTAATGTCAGATTTTGAGCGGTTTTAATATACTATAATTGAGTATTTATGGGTCATTTTCTGAACTCGATTTTTTTTGTGTCCGAGCTGAAAATCGTAGTGTAGCATGAGATAATACGTACCATTTATTTTTTTTCATAAAGAATACATGTTTCCACGTTGAGGTTCACTCAAATTCACTGACATATTTGTTTTTAAAATACATTAAAAAATACCTAAACGCTCAAATTAAGACTCCGTGCCCTGTCCGGCATCGAGTTTTGAATCAATCAAAAATTCCTATCAAAAACTGTACATTAGAATCACTGATTTCGTGTCAAAAACTTTAACTCGATTATATTTACTATCACTGAGCACAGACACTATTCACTTCACTGTGGTGAATAACTTGTAATTGATGTTTAAAAATCGTCCGAGCGCGAGAGTTCAATTTTGTCGGCAAAATTCAAAGGTCCCTGGCAGCCATCGTTTACATTTGATCAGCTTCGCATCCTGCTTCACATGTGCTCTCAAATGTCAGCTATTATATATAAAAAAATTATATATAGCAAACCGCATTAAGTTCGAGTAAACCACCTAAGTACTTCGGTTTCTGGGTGGGCGACAATTTTTTTGCTTTTGCTTGCAATTTCGGTGGCCCTTAGAAATTCAAATTCTTACATAAGTAATCATTAACATATGTATGCATTATAAAGCACTTTGGTGTCTCTATATAAACGATAACTTAAAATATTATTAACATGCGATTTGAATTTTTTATGATTTTTTTATATCGATTTCCAATTCCCGTGTCCTAATTCCCATAGCTTGTTTACCTAAAACAGCTGATTTTGGGGCACGGGAATTGGGAAGGGTCACTTATTTTGTTAATAAACCGCATTTAATAACAATAATTATCGATGAAATGCATAAATAAATATAATTTGTACTAAGTATATCGATTAGATGAGGCCATCCGTAGCAGAACCAAAGTAACCGATATAGCCTCTCGAATCGCTAAACTTAAGTGGCAGTGGGCGGGGCACATTGCACGTAGAACCGATGGCCGTTGGGGCCGAAAGGTTCTCGAGTGGCGACCACGGACCGGAAGGCGCAGCGTGGGTAGACCCCCCACAAGGTGGACTGATGACCTGGTAAAGGTCGCGGGAGTCCGCTGGATGCGGGTGGCGCAAGACCGGTCATTGTGGCACTCTTTGGGGGAGGCCTATGTCCAGCAGTGGACGTCTTTCGGCTGATATGATGATGATGATGATGATATCGATTAGAGTTGTAGTTTATGCGTTTATTTAAAAAAAAAAAACAGGCCAACTGCTACAATTACACTTAGCTTCTTAAATATTTGAAAAGAATCAATGAACAAAGTCAATGAACATTATGTACATGAAATCATGTAGGTATATATCGATACATACGCATTTTATATACAACGACGGTGGCAAACAAGTAAAAGCGGACATCTCAAATTTTATAAAAGGTCAGCAACGCACCCGTGACGCTTTTGGAGTTGCGAGCGTCTATATGTGCATCTGCATTTAGTGATAGTTTTAAATATTAATACGTGTATGATTTTCTGCAAAGAAGTTGCTATGTGATTGTATAAAGAGAAATTGAACTTAAAATAAAGATTTTTGGTTTATATAAATTTCCTCGGTTGAAACTTGAACCCATGATTGGTAAAATTAGGCTAAATAACTTCGATACAATTGAACTTTATAATTCTTGATAAATTAGATGGTAAATAATAATTTTAATACAATTTTTTCTAAGAAAAGGCAATTCCCATGGACAGATAAATTCCCGTGCCCAGGTCAAATTTTCAAATTGCAATAACTTCCGTAATTTTATATGTATAAGTACGACGTAAGAAAATTTGTGTTTATTATTTTTTTTATCAAATTATCAGCATAAAATTTTCTATATATTATTGGTATTTCAAAATTCCATGGGAATTTGACAAAAATGCCCGTTTGGTGAAATTCACTCTTATAATTATTACTTTTTAGTTTAATAGGATGCTATTTTAATAATTAAGTAAGATAATACAAATTTATTAGTGTCAGAAAACAATGAATAGTTGACTTACTGACTTATTGAACGTTATTTACCTATAATTAGTCCTTCAGTTTTGTTTATGTACTGTATTAGTTGTTATTTTTGCACCACCCTTTGGTCCGTTTAGCACTCTCCGCTACCCAAAGGTTGTCTGTAAGAGATCGCTCTTTAACGATAGGACCGCCTGTTGTTTACCTCTGCTTATATCTCGCTACTTTATGTTTCTGAACTGTTTTGTATTTTTATTGAGGTGTGCAATATTAGTATTTGTATTGTTGTAATATAATCTTTCATTTAATAGAATTGAAACGTCGATTATTAATTCAAGTATAACTAAGATAATCTCATAGGCAACCCTGAAAACTCGACAGGGCCTGAGGTGTGGGCGAGCGGGCGCGGCGGATTTGTCGTGGTCCGGAAACGACGGAGAATTCATTTGGGCGTAATAGGTTTCCTGCGGCCGCGTCCGGTCCCCGTCCGGCTCCCGTCCGGACGCGTCCGGGCGTCCGGCCCCGCACGCAACGGAAGACACGCGTGCGATACCGCCGTCTTACGAGATTCGGATTCGATATTTTTGGAGTACGCCGAGTACGTGATGGTTGATGGGGTCAGATTCGTGAACACTTCTGAAAGTTATTATATGTCTGATATAACACGCAAAAGTGATGATTTAGCTCCGGAATTCTTGCCTACTTACTCCTGATATTTAAATACTTACTCCTGGTATTGAACTATGGTAAATTATAGTAATAATTTATATGTCACGCCTGACCATAAAGTGGCAATTATCACATCCTCAGCGCGCGGAAAATCCCACTTCCTGCTCAGGGGGTGACATAAAATTTTGTTTTTACCACGGGCGGTAATAAAGAAAGCCCCAGATCGGATATTTATCGCCCTTGCCTTCGACTCGGGTGTCAAATACCTGCTATCTGAGACATTCTTTGTTTTACCGCCCTTGGTAAGTAATCTACTATTACAATCCTTGTGCTTTTATGAACGAGGATATCTAATCTCATAAACGTTATAGTACATTACTTCACAAGGGCGGTAAAACAAAGAATGTCTCAGATCGCAGGTATTTGACGCCCGAGCCGAAGGCAAGGGCGATAAATATGCGATCTGAGACTTTCTTTATTACCGCCCGTGTTAAGTACAACATTTTATGTCACCCCTAGCCAGGAAGTGGGATTTCCCGCGCGCGGAGCGTGCGATAATTGCCGCTTTATGGCCAGTTATGACGTATCTTATTATTGCACATTTCTTTACACGTGAGTTGGAACGAGAACATCGGTTCCATTCTATTTTAATTCAATCATATCGTTTCCACGGCAAGTTGGATTTTGGAACGTGGAAACAAATAACTTTGCAGCTTCACTCCTCCTCTACACATTACGATTCAAAAACAATGCAACATCATTCGACTTAAGAACCAGAACTATAACCATGAAAAACATTCGAATAATTCCATTTTTATCGCATTTACCGTGCTCGAGTAATAGAGGTAGAGATTACTCGAGCAAGGCAAGTGAGGTGAGGTAGAGACTAATTGTAATTTACGAATGTTCGCGCGAAGCAGTATCTCAAATGCAATATTTGATAATCAGCGTGTGTGTCAAGTTGTCAATTTTCAAATAATATTAGAAAATGAATGAATTTTACTATATGATAAATTTTAATTACGCTCATAGTAGTAAAGGAACAACCCTACTTAAATAAAACCCGTATGCTGGAAACACACTGTATATCGACTGTGGTTTGTGGTAACCGAGAGGACATGCGTGGTCGGTATCTTGAGGGGTAATTACGTAACTTATCAAACTTACGCTTTGAATATCTTTCACTATTATGAAATTAAAAAAAAAAAACAAATTTAACGTTAATTCGTGACATAACGACCGTGTCAGGAAAAGTGTAAATGACGTTTAGTCGTAGCCGCAAGACACGGACTACACACGTCCCCCCGGCTCGGCTGATTCGGAACCCCGAAAGCCTTAATTCCCAACTTTGCAGACTTTCATTAAAAGTTGTGTGACGTGTCATTAAGGCAGGCTTAATTATTAATATTCAAATCGTAATTCAGACGAAAAAGCAAAGACGTGTTAACTTATGAATAAATTGCGCTAAACGTTCGTATTAAGGAATGCAATCCGTGCACGACAATTTCAATTCTGCTATTTACGGGATTAAAGATTCTCATTCCCGCGGAATCCCGGTATTTGCGAGATTCCGCAGTGTTCAGAAATAAAATAACAAATACATAGTTTTAAATCCGCTTATTTTATTCACTTAAACCCCACTCCCTTGCAATAAGAGACACTTTTATGTCACTCTCACGAGACACTTAGATAAGGGTAAGGCCGTAAAATTAGGCTTATGTTATGTAACATAATAGATTTTTCTGTTAGGTACTCTAACTTAAAATCTCAATCTAATGCGTATTAAATAGCGAAATTAGATAATTTGTAATTTAAAGTAAGATTCATCGAACTTCCAAATATTATATTTTTAAGAACACAGTCAGTTCAGAACTTGATTTAACAATTTAAAATGTTAACATAATGTTACGAGCGTGGGGTACGGGAGAGAGTTAAACACCTATTAGGGGCAACTATGGTTTTATTTAGCGACTTAGAAACGCCGGATTATCTCACTGAGTCCACACGTAATAATAATAATAAGACAAACTTTTGATAAAATTAACACATCGTTATTTGATAAAATAAACATAAAGTTGTCCCGAGATATCTCGTGCTTTTTTGATATACATAGTCAGCAGCATCCCTGTGATCAATTTAAAAAAGAAAATCTTCTACACCACCTTTTACAGGAGCAAACACTAAACTGACTGGCGTATTACAATACAGACGGTTTGAAGCAACCCAACCTAAACATTTTATCGCGAGATTCCGCTCTTCCCGCGCCAATCGGAATTTAAAGCACTTATTTTAAAGTAGGCGCGCAGTAAAGAGTCTGTACCGACACTGACAGCTTACTGATGCCGCACCGAGCACGCACAGACATATGCGACGCAGCCTAAGGTGACTTACTGACTTGGCGGGGCGGGATCGATATGTGTCATTTTTTTCTCTGACGTAAAGTTACTGACGTCGCAAAGATTCCCACTTGAAAGAATACTGTCAGTATTACATTTGCGCCGTAGTAATATTATGCGCAGAAGCGGACCAGTACTGCCTTCGCATCATCCCGCTTCCGCGCATCCCGCGCCAGTCAGGAAGCACTCATTTAAATGTAGGGGCGCCCCTGTAAAAAGTAGTACTGAGTTGACTGACAGTTGACACTGACATTTGACAGTTTTCTCATATCGTACCGCCTCCGCACCGACAAGTCAGGAAGTCGCCTAAGTGTACATATTTCGGCGTAATGTGAATACGGCTTACGTAAGCTAATAATAGACATAATAACGTATTGGAAGCCTTACGGGTTATTATGGTCGCACAATCGTTTCAATAACTTCGATCGGTATTATGGCTATAACTATATATAAGTAAATAGTATAAACTGACACCAATATAGGTATGTATGTATAGTCGCTATCAAATGCGACCTACGCGACGTCATTAGTGTAATAACAGGATCACGAAAAACAGATGAACGGAACTGGAGCAAGCGTAAATGTTAGGTACAAAATGGGTTTAAGAGGACAATCAGGTTTTTAATCGGTGCAAGTCCGACATAACCTCCGCACTGCCCCCACCTTACAGTAAAGTATGTTAGTCTTTCCCCACCTTACCTCATATATGGCACGATGGGTGCAAAACTATGGCTATTTTTGTAAAACATAAGTATAACAATTTGTCTTTGTTTTAATTTGAATAACACACAGTCGTCAAGCTTGCAAGTCGACGTCGACCCCATTAGTTATCGTAACCTTAATTTATGTCATTTAAACCAAACAAAACCTAACAACTCGTGAACCAGTGAAAAAAGTAAAGCACTAACGCCGTTTGCGTTCAAGAGAGCGCAAAATAAAATAATAAAACGTAGGCGCGTGCCCGAAGGCAGGGCTGTAATTTCCCTAGATTTCATATTTTAAGCGTAGACGCCCGCTGGCGGTGCTACGACGCTCGTAGCTCCGTAGCACAGCTACGGCGTAGACTTGCCATTATTCTAGTCGAATGCGGGAATGAAAACAAGTGTTTATGTTATTTATGCTTTGCTAGCTTGTTTTTTATGCATCAGTTTTAATAATGTGGTATATTAATGCAATTCTTGTATGTTCAACTGAAGTAGAGTCAGCATCATATAGTAACAGACAAAGTATTTAAACATATTTATCGTAACACATCCTTACTCCTATAGTAATAAAGACATGTTGTGATAAAAGTATTTGGCTGCTTTTGGGTGTTACTTTCCATACGATGCTGACTATACGACATTTTATAGCGTAATTTTTCAAATTGAATAGTATTTACACCTTACTTGCCATGAACTCGCCAAGCAGACGCTCTACTCGTAACTCATAGCAGATACCATGCGTTTCCCCGTATGTAAAGAAAATTTCGTAGTGCTACGGAAATCATGGCAGCGAAAAATTTTTTATTTCTTTAAGCAATTTAATTATCTCTCTTAATCTGGATAAACATGATTGCTTATTTGAAAAATCGTATTTTAATCAGGCACCCATTTAATAGCACAGCAAAAATATTAGTTCCACATCATAAGAGGAGGAGTTATTGACTGTGGTAAAATGACCATAACTGTGTTTTTAATATATTTACCTACCTACCTAGTTTATAAATTAACAATTAATTGTACTTATATGGTTCTATCCTGTTAGTGTTTACATCTGTTAGATTAATATATATGTTGTATATGTGTGCTCACGCACACCACCAGCCATGTTGACCTATGATTACACGTCAGTACGCTAACAGCAAGCAGTGGTTTCACTTGTCCCACCTTACGTATCTATCAGTGGCGACGAGGATGGGATGAGTGAAACCACTGCTTGCTGTTAGCGTACTGACGTGTAATCATAGGTCAACATGGCTGGTGGTGTGCGTGAGCACACATATACAACATATATATTAATCTAACAGATGTAAACACTAACAGGATAGAACCATATAAGTAAAGTATCTAAGTATTTAATGCCTCATTTTTTCGGAATCAGAATTTTGCTTTTATCATTAGTTGTACTAGATAATAAGAATTAAAATGTTTTATATTTTGTAGATAAATAGTAATTAATTTAGTGCCCATTTGCCTGAAACACAGGAAACATCCTAGTTCAGGCATGTGATATATGTTCTCTATCGATAAGTTGTAGACTATAAGTAATTAATTGTGAAATGTATATTTAATAAATTATTCTTATTCTTATAGATGATGTGCAGTTAAATTACATCCCTTTTAATTATACATTTCATGCTTGCAGACTGCGCTCAACTTTTGCAACAGAGAAGCACCCGGCTACTTTGTCAAAGAACTAGTAACAGCTGAAGTTCATCAAAACGACAATAAAACTGCACACTGTGACCCACATCGCCTTAACTGTAAGTTACGTCAGCTTAGCGAGTCATCGCAGCGAGTTAAATCCAGATATTAATCTCCGGTAGCTGAGCGCTGGATTCGCCATTTTGCGCCTAAATATGATAAACTTTCCCGTGAATTTCTTCCCCCCATTTCTTGGCGCCCCCGGGGGTGGGGCGGGGGCAAGTCTTACGGCCCTGCTTTTAAACTAAGCTCGTTAATTAATTACAGCCAAGTCGACTGGGGGTACGTTATATAGAGCTATGTGCCGATCGCAGTTGAGCTGGTACGCTGGTATATGGCGGGTGAAAAATTTGCTAAGTCGGAAATAATTGCCTGGAGCCATTTTCGTAAATTATGTTTTAATTTTCAATAATGTCACTTGATATTATTGTGTCTTCAGATGTAGGTAGGTAAATATTTGGCAATTCTATTCACTAGTAGCCAAAAATTAAATAAATGAATTTATTTCGCGAGGCCACAATATGACACTTTTAGTCATACCTATAACACATTTGCACGTGCAAGCGTTATTGACAAGGACGACCATTATCACAAAGAAACAAACTCAGGAGTCAGTAATATTTATCCAAAATATGTTTGTCTTTCATTTTTATTTCATACCTACTTAACCTACTTTACATATTTTGGTGACGCAAAAATTGAGCGCTGATTTTACGCTTAGCTATTATAGTCACATCACAACACTATCAGTATAGCAACGCTCTCCTTTACACAACTGGTCATATAATATTGTTTTTTTGATGGTATTTTTAATTTTTTTAACTATCTCGTGTTTATACTCCTTAGACCTTGTATTTTTGGATGATATTCATAACCTAGCACACCGACTTCACTAGATAGTTTTTTTCTTCCGCAGGGTGTTTACGTAACGTATCTAATGTACGTAAGGTCGATGAACCTTACGCTGCTTCTATAGATGAGTTCAGTCAGCACGTTGATGCTGATTTCATTTTACATTTTCCATATTACGATGAATACAAGGAATGACCAGTTAAAACTAAATCGTTTATATAACCCTAGTCCTAGTACGTAAATTCCACATTCGACACATTAATTACAGAATCATGGTTAATTCTGGCAACACTTCCTCGACTTATAATTAATTGCTACTAAATTCGCCCCGATTTGAATCCGGTTACGAAGTCCGCGAAGAAACTTACAAGGTACATAAGACTTAAGGGCAGAGAAGGCCGGAAGGAGGGGAGACCGGCTGAGGGCGCGACCCTCCCAGGGGGAAGGGGGGGAGGAAGGACGTGAGATTTACTCTAAGTAATTGCAGTAATAAACACGCAAATATATCACACCGGGGTAATGACAGGAAGTGATGAAAATTGCCAACGCAAATTGCGTGTGTGAGATAAGATTATTTTTCTAACGAAACAAGAGGAGGAAAATTCGCGTTCTCTTGTTTTCCCAAGTCCCGCTCGGCTTTGGGGTGATAATTGCGAGATAACTCGCGAAAATGCCGTCTAAATCAGAAAATGAAAAATATGCGAAAGGGAAATGCACGTGCGAAGGGAAATCCAGAGATTTTTTTCGTTGCTTCAATCCCTATGGTACTCTATGTGCGTTTCTAGACCGATAAGAATGCGAAAGAGCTCATATTAGGATCAGCCCAACTATTTATTATACTTACTATTACTATTTATTATACTTACCACCTTACAGAAAACTGCAGCCATGCTCTTTAGGAATGTGGTGTTGAGTCAGGTTGCCAGAGCTCCCGTGGGTGTGCTGTGTTGGGATTGTTGGGAATGGAATGATGAACATGCATATGTCTCTAACTAGGTAGCTAATCATAACGAAACCTCAAACCAAAAAGGAGAATGTACCGCGCGCAATGTAGTGGCCCGTTACGAACTTATATTTACGTGTTTGACACAACTACACATAGGTAATGACATCTAAGTAATCAACGCTGCCAGCGTCTTTGGTATCATGCCACGGGGGCCCTTTTTAGATATAATTTAATTAAATTAGTTTTAATTTTAGTTTAGTTTTTGATACCTAACTTATATTTGCCATAACTCATATTTGCCTTATGTGACCTGTATATGTTTTTACCTTAAATATACAATAAACTTTCATTTTAGTAATCAATGGAAAGTTTACTTTTCCAAATACATTACATAAGTTGGGATGTTACGAGTACTCGTGAACTAAAAATATCTACTTAGCTATGGTAATCTTCCTTTTATGTTTTTATACAACGACGGTGATAAACAAGCTTATGGCAGGTGATATACAGACACCGTAGAATATGGACGCATGCGACTCCAGGATAATCACTAGTGCTTTGCGGATATCAATGATTGAGGACAAGGACATTGCATGGAGAAAAATGCTACACTCGCGAGCAAAAATAACGGGTACACTTTTTATGGAAGTTCAATACAAAGTGTATGCATTATTTTTGCTCGTGAGTGTATTTTGAAATGATAGCTGCAATCTCTGTAAGGTGGTGGTAGTTCCCCTATTAGGACGCTTCTAATCTCAATGAGATGATATTCCACTGTATCCGTACCGCTGTCAAAAGAAAGGTCATACAGATACGAGAAACAAGATTTTTTATAATTCTGAACCGCATTTTCTCACATATTAATATTTGATAGAGCCCTATTTCTAAGGACTCATCAACATTCACACGCGTATCAAAGACAATACAACTTTAGATCAACGACGCTTTGCGAGTACTATTTGACAAATACAAGCTTCGGCTGTTTACCGAGTTCTATAAGCCTTGCTTTCAGCGCACGGCAGCCAATTTTAGTGCACCTTTGCACCGATAATTCTACGGGCCGTAATTATTCCGTAGACAAGAAAGGGGCCGCCCCACTTCCAATATTTATGTGTTGCCAATGACTTGGCGAAAATATCGGGCGTCGACCGACTCCTTTTTAGCGAAGAATAGCCGGAGAAAGGCCGCGAGGAAGGCTTTCTTAATGCACAAACAGCACGGCTCGCTCACCTGCCTTGATTTATTGGGCACCATTGTTCGGCCGTTACAAGCTTGTTGTTGCGTTTTTAATTTATTTCCTTCGTGAAATTTTGCGCGTTAATATTTAGTTAGATAATAGGGGCGGTAATGGGGAATCGCGGGAAATTTGTTTTGCGAGGTTTTCCTTCGAAGTTTGAGCAATTTTTCTTTAAATTTATCGCGTAGGTATATACCCGCAAATTGCCCTTTAGAGCCCGCTGTAAATAAATTATTTGTTAGCACATGGATAAGTTCAAATTATAGTTGAGTCAAGCTTAGCGAGGAAGGATATTTTAAAACCCTGTCGTGGTTAGTTTTTAAACCCTGCCATGTAGGTCATTTTCTGTACCCAATAGCATCACGCATTTCATAATTAAAACACGTCAGAGACTTTAATTATACGCATTGGCGATATCACCACTAGGTATATCACAAATCTGAGGATCAATCTAAGATAAATATCAGACATTTTGCATTTAAACTTGATTCCAAAATGCTTCACGCATTCATATGCATAACGCAGATATTAATACAACTAGCTGTTGCCCGCAACTTCGTCTGCGTAGAGCTCGGTCATCGCGTTAGAATTTTATCGTCTTTTATTTCAGGCGGTTACCTAGTTATCTTTGTTCTATACAAACTTCCACTTCCTTAAGAGGGATGGGACTATCTATCTATCTAACTATTAGTGGCGGAGCCACAGGTTTGCCTAATTTTCAACCAGTCCAGTTCGTTTACTACGGCTCATGAAGAATAAGAAAAGCAAATTATTTTCGGCTTCCCTAACAATATTTTTGACGCGCCGCCACTGCTAACTATCCTATGTCCTTTCCTCGGACTCGAACTGTATTCACACCAAATTTCATCTAAATCGGTTCAGCAGTTTAAGCGTGAAGGGGTTACAGACAGACAGCCATACTATAGCATTTCTAACAACAATCCACAAATCCTGAAATCAGTTTAGTTGTATTTAAACATCATCTCGCAAAGAGACTGTCTTTGCGAAATGAAAGTCTCACAATTTAAAAGAAATTGCTGCCCATACAAACTTTGAACCCTTTTTTAAGACATTTAGGGATGAATTACGAAAAACGCTGAAATTTCTTTGTTGTATTTAAACAGACTGTAAAAAATTTAAAGTCTCTCACTTAAAAAGATGTTGCTCCCCATACAAACTTTGAACCCCTTTTTAACCCCTTGAGGGGATGAATTTGAAAAAAGCTGAAATTAGTTTCGTTATACCTATTTAATTTAAAAAGAGTTTCTGTAAGAAATTTTAAGTCTCTCACTAAAAAAAATTTAGCTTCCAATACAAATTTTGAACCCCTTTTTAACCCCTTGAGGGGATGAATTTAAAAAAACGCTGAATTTAGTTTTGTTTTATTTAAACAGTCTCTGTAAGAAATTTGAAGTACCTCACTTAAAAAAAAAATTGCTCCCCATACAAACTTTGAACCCCTTTTTAACCCCTTTCGGGGATGAATTTCGAAAGACGCTAAAATTACTTTTTTTGTATTATTATAAGAAACTTTCATACAAAGTATGAAGATTCTCATTTAAAAAAAAAATTGCTCCCCATACAATATTTCACCCCCATTTTCAACCCTTTAGGAGACGAAAATTTTGAAAACGCAGATATAACTTTCATTGTTTTATTTTAAGGAGTCTTTGTGCAAAGTTTCAAGTCTGGACCGTAAAAAAATTATTGCCCCCCCATACAAACTTTGCACCCCTGTTTTACCCCCTTAGGGGTGGAATTTCCAAAAATCCCGTCTTATCCCTTGCCTCCGTTATATAACCGAACTATAGTGTAAATTTCAAATTTCTAGGACCGGCAGTTTCGGCGGGGCGGTGATTAATCAGTCACCCATCAACTTTATATATATAGATAATGCAATATTTCAAGTTAGATTAGCCTCCATTTTTAAACTAAAAGTTTACTAACAACTGAACCCTTTTGTAAAAACGTAGCAAATTTTAACTCTTAGAAACGAGTCCTGTAAAAATTCATCAGACGTCCTAAACAAACCAAAACCAATTCAACTACGAAACCACTCATCGAAAGTTACGACGCGACCGTGCACTATCAAAGGCTGAATTGTGGAGTAGGTACTATTTACCTTCTATTACAAAGGTCACAATCACGGGCGCGCATAAGACAAATGTGCCGCATATGTCTCTAAAGGCCGAAGCCGAAGTTTGCTGTCATTTGTCCCCGCCAAGGTGCAAGATTGGCCACAAATATATACGGACCGACTGAATTTGCGGGTCGACGTTGAATCGCCAATGAGCTGTGACGACACAGCACACAGAAGGCGCGGGTACTAATAGATTGCACTCGTGTGAGATACCGCTCTAAAGGTAGCTTTAACACTGAAGTACCATTTTAAGGATAGTACACCACAAGGAGATGATATAAATATTTCTTCGAAACTGTCCAGAGCTTTCTGTATACCAAATTGAGCTCGTCAACCATAAACGTAAAGTCATAAGGCCTACTGTAATAAAAGGTAAATTTCTAAAATAATATACGTTTCATATCGTAAGAAATGTTCGTCCAAAATGTTCGGACAGGTCTTTCATTACTTTTGAAGCATTGTGCATTTTTTAACGTGAGACTTCAGATATTTTAACATACTCACTTATATTTACTGTTTCAGTTCGTCTGTCGACTGTTGCGACGACAATTGGGCGTCGGCCGTTTGTGGCGACGGCAATTCGCATTCATTCGGCAACAGTCGTGTCGCTAAATGCCTGTCGCCTCGTCAGAGTTACGTACTCGACCACTTTCTGAACAGAACGTCTATAGTCGAATATGCAGATTAACAGCTCTAAATTGAGCTACAGTTTGTTAACCTACATTCTAGTTAGAACGGTTAGTAAGAAGAAATCTGATTCGAGTTAAGGTTCAAAAATCACTTTGCTCTCCGAGCCTAAAACTCGATAATTTTGAATTTCAAACAAATTTCGGCAATACACAACGCTTATTGACCGAATGAAATGAATATCTCCGTTTCTAGTTAAAATGCTTTCGTATGTCCGACAGGTAAATTTCCAGATGTTCTCTTCTACAGGTACTGATGTCTCGTGAAATTTTTGGAGCACTTTCGATAATTATATGGAACTTTTTTTGTGTAAACATTTCTTGGAAATCTTTGAAAATGGCGCTGCCAAATGCATTGAAAACGTAAAAAATGCTCGCGAACAGAGCCACCAGTTTTAACGAATTATCACGATCATAAAAATATAGAGTCATTGGTCGTGAAGTCCTAATTTCGATAGATTTAATCTGCAATATGGGACTCTCTGCGAACCCCATATTGCATCACAACAACTGTACGTCTACTCTACCTATCTGATTAGATTTCCGAAAGTGAAGCATTTGTTCGACGGAAACCCGTAACAACACGCACTAACGTGCGTGGAAACAAGCGCGAGCGGCAAATGTAAATTTCATTTCAATCCAATACTTTCACTCAGATTTACCCTCAGCAAGACGCCAGGGGTGTATTAGTCCGGCGCGCGCTTTGCATCACAAAGCAGACCGCACTCGCAGTCGATATTTACCGCCACTGATTGGCCGCGATTTGTAGCGGCCGATTTGAGTTCGCCGCACGAATAGACAATACGCTGTTGATGGAAAGTGTCCATCAGAAATGGGCATAAGTAAACGAAAATAGACAGGAGCTCGTAAAGATAAATATGCAACTCTATCTTATAACATGAAAATGTTCTTGATTTTTCAATTACACTGTCTGTTGAATGAATCTAATCATTGTTTTTCTTTTTAGTCATGACCTCATGGGCACATAGAGTGTGGTTTAGGAATTGGTGTTTGGTACAGTCGAGGGCATAAATATGTATACATTTTTGGACCTTATTGCAATGGAATAAAGTAAAAAATGTATACATATTGGTGCCCTTGACTGTATGTATTGAAACTAGAGCTTTCGAGGACGCACTGTGTTGAGAGTGAGAGACCTATATTTATCTCTAGTTGTCAACAGAACGAATCCTCAAATCTATAATGAGCTGGCAACCTGCTTGTGACTGCTTGCCAACAGGCAGCCCGTAGGTATACTTGTTTACTATTAATCGTATTTAATTTATCCTTACTTTGTAAAAAAATAGCATATTATAATAGATTCATTATAGGCTTAAAATTTATAACATAACACCTGCGTATCATAGGCATGCAAAGCGACAGGGGTGGTGACAGGCCGTAATCAAGCGATCTTACCCTTCCCAGTCATCAGTCATCAGCCGTCAGCTAAGCGACCGCATTCAAATTGCCGGGCCGTGACGAAGCTTTCATGCCCCAGGATACTGGCCGGGGGCAAAGAGTAGGAAGGGACGGCCTTTAGTAGATAGGCCACAGAATAAGTAATGGTACTGTTAACAAATCCCCAATTTACAACCCCAAATTATAATAGGTAAGTAACAAACTTTGACCACACCTAGCGAATGACGCTACCACGCGACCATCCAGTAGCAATGCGCGGCAGCCACTGAATGGTACCACCTACGGATGTGCACTTGCAGCGGCACGGCGACCTGACGGAGTGAGACCCCCTGGATAGGCGAATATTCAGACATTTTTATGGTCACTTACGTCTCTGAGTCTTAGGCGACTTCCTGATTTCTCGGTGCGGAGGCAGTACGATATGAGAAAAGTGTCAAATGTCAGTGTCAGCTGTCAGTCGACTCGGTACCATTTTTTACTGCGCCCCTATATTTAAATGAGTGCTTCCTGACTGGCGCGGGATTCGCGGTAGCGGGACGATGTGAAGGCGCATGATATTACTGCTGCGCAAAAGTAATACTGACAGTGTTCCGTCAAGTGAGAATCTTCGCGCCGTCAGTAAATTTACGTCAAAGAAGAAAATGTCACATATCGATCCCGCCCCGCCAAGTGAGGAAGTCGCCTTAGTTGATCAGTTATCGCGGTTTATCCTACCCTTTATGTAGATAATCGCGTACCCGATAATATTAACATCAAAAATGAGCGATTCAAAATGAGATTCCCGCGAATACTATAAAGCGTTTGTTTACAGAATTTGACGTATTTCGCAAAACATGTAGTACCGATACCTACTAACAAGATTTCGCCTACATACGAAAATAAGACTTTGCCTATCGCCCGAAGATACAAGACTTCGAATATTATGATTTCTGTTATGTTAAAAAGCTAAAATAAATTTAATCTAAGAGCTTACATTAAATATTGACTATGTTTTGACCAAGTCCTTGGTTTACGAAAGTTTCATTTTTTCACCTAAGAAATACCAAATTAAATAAATGAAATAAAAACAAAATGTGTCATCATAAAAATTCGAACACTCACATTTTAATTTCAGTAATCAGAACTTCTTTCAAATTTACCTGCAACAAAAAAAAATTATTAGTTACTATATTAACATGTCATATAAATAGAATACTCAACAACTTAGAAATTGGAAGTAATTCTACTTTGCGTGGAATTCACAGAAACAGCTAGTAGCCGTCGACAGCAATCTGACGCATATTGGATTATTAAATCTTTAAAACACTATAAACATTAATTCATTACATTCAGCACCGAGGATACGATATCGTGTTCTCCATTCGTAGACAGTTTTCGCTACAAATGAGAAAAACCATGTTATTGGCTACGAGCGTAGCGCGTAACACTCGTCGGCAATAGGTGTATTTTTCTTGTAAGTATTGGTTGTCAAAGCCATGCCCCGTCTATTCACCCTCTGCTCTCGCGGCCAGCCTCGTCCAGCATTACATCGGGGACATACTTTTTATGTCATTAGACATCGGGATCGCCATGGAGTTATGGCGGGATCGATTATCGCCCGCTCATCGTTGGGGACGGTACACCTCACCATCACAACGACATTACTTTACTCAACATTATTCCTAACTTACGATCTTTTGCTATTAAACTTGGGAGCAGTAAGCCATATCAATGCGAATGTAAATGACCTACATGTAGTTAGGGTTCTTTTGTATATAAGACGTTTTAGTTTTGCGTGAGTGAGTAGACTAGGGTAGGGACTTAGGACTTCTTATGAAGTTTGTGGTGATATTGGGGTGTGGGTTATTATATTGAAATAATATGAGTAGTTGGTTGTCTTGCAAGATTATTGGAACATTCCGTTGACTTTAACTTTTTAGAACTTTTACAACGACAAAATATTAACCAACTATATTGTACAACGTGTGATCTGTAGCTCTCTTCCTCTAGGAAATGGGAAAATAAATAGAATTTTCACCAATAAGGTTTCAGAAACCGTTAGAAACAGTAGGTAACCCAAAGATACTTATTTTCTTTATTTAGAAACAAACAGTCTTAAAAACCATATACACCATAGCCTATGCTCTGCCAGCATAACGCTGAGTTGTGACCATTTCGTGGCAATATTCTGTTTTGTAATGTCCTATTTGTAAGTGTTTTGATTGTCACGAATAAATGTTTCTTTTCTTTCTTTTCTTTTTCTTTTCCTATAGGAGCCTGCAGACTCGCATATGGTTGCCGACCCTCTTAGGTTACTTATTCTTAAAAGGTTTCGGTTTGGTCTATACCGTGCACTTTCTTATTACCATTTATATGAGTATGATGTGAAGAAAACATTCACCAATTATGCGCCATAAAGTGTCGAGACGATAAAGTGCAAATTAAATAACGAATTTAAAACTGCAATAAAAAGGAGTGAGTTTAATCCGATGTAAAGTGCATAGCACAAACAGCGCTGGCAGACAACCGAATACATCATCGAAAACGAAACGGAAATGCAATAAACATTCATTGCGAAATTAAACACATCTACCTGCGTGTTTGCCATCACGAAATCACTAAATGAATAAACCAGAGGAACTGGACGCCGTAAATTCGCATTCGAATATCAATTTGGCAGAGGGAGGGTCGATAAATAAAAAATATATAAAATACACAGTACGCAACATGAAAGCCGTGAATGGCACTCGTGAAAAATGGACCCGCCGCTCTTCCAGGGAAGCAATCATTCAAACTGGCTGTTGTCTGTTTGCGCCTGCTCTTTTTCGCGTGGCGTTGGATATTTTTTGCAATTTTTTTCGGCAATGTCATTCGCAGAGCTCAGGTGTGGGGACACGTGGTGCGGACAAAGAAAACAAATATTAATAACCAGCATTTTTTAAAGTCTTGGTAGGGCAATCGTTTATTGTTGTCAATATTTCGTAAATGATTTGCCTATGATGCGGCGTTTTTTCGACGCGCCGCGCTGAAAAGGTGGGCGGGGTGGGTGAGTTTTAGTACTTTGTTACTTATCTGTTGCCTAACGGACAGGTTAATGATTTCCCCAGCTACTTTATAAAAGGGAGATATTTAAGATATTCAACGTCCTACCTACAACTAACTACATCTTGAGTAGGTTTTAGGCATACTTTTGTAGGTACATTCAACAGAATCATCATCAATCATCATCCAAGCGTTACGCCAGTACAGTTGCATCCTGAAGGATGCCCGGGGTCTATAAGATTTTGCATAGGCCGTCATCGGTCCTTCCAACCCAGAGGGGTAACTAGGTACAGTCAGCATCAAAAGTAGCGACACATATGAAGGCGTCAAAAGTCTTTATTACAAAGGAATAAGAACTTTTGACCTCTTCATATGTCAAGCTACTTTTGATGCTGACTGTACCAGTGGCGGTGCGTCAAAAATATTCTTAGGGAAGCCGGAAATAATTTGTCTTTCTTATTCTCCATGAGCCGTAGTAAAAGAACTGGACTGGTTGAAAATTAGGCAAGCAGGTGGGAATCGAGTTGTATGGGCGCTCCGCCACTGGACTGTACTAAAGTAGGTAAAACAGGATATACCTGTATTAAATTAAATTATGGTGATTGGTGAAGCAATTTCAAACGGACATCGTAACACTTAAAACACAAGTACCTATCTACATGCATACCAATTTTTTTATTGCTGGCTTACGCAATACACTCG
Source organism: Cenopis cana (assembly GCA_951800055.1). Taxonomy (NCBI): domain Eukaryota; kingdom Metazoa; phylum Arthropoda; class Insecta; order Lepidoptera; family Tortricidae; genus Cenopis; species Cenopis cana. Next base: position 6,384,998 of record OX637477.1, on the reverse strand, counting down.
CCTTTCAACATTACAACAAACACCACCTCTTTGAAATAAAATCATTTGAATTCAGAACGAGATATTCAGTAACAAAGTGGAGCACACTTTCGAACTTCAAATGCCTAGTGGAGCATAAAATTACCCGCCGAGTTCCGCTCGGCCATACCTGAGTGTGCATCCAGCCCCCAGGTGAGAGCCAGCATTTTTCCTAATTAAAATAATGCCTGCCTACATCTCATTCTTCCTCCCCCTATTCATTAACCCAATGTGCTGTGGATAAACGTTGTTTGCCCGAGAGAGCGCTTCCCTACTTACAAATATGCCGGTTTTCACCCGCTTACCTTAATGGGAACGGAATTTTATCGTCCGCTTTTTCAGACACATTTTTTCGGGCTTCTAATTAGCAATATTATATGCTTTGTGTGTTTTAATTAATTACTTTTTAAATAAGGTACAATGTTATCGCATAAAATAAAGCTACAAATTTCTCATTGCACATTCATATATTTTTCAGAGTACTCGACTTTTTCTTGGCCTCACAGTTAACCCGAATTCCAGCAAACTGCATAATTTCGCCACTAATGAGAAGAGAGTCGGCGTCGTCTAATTAGCGGCTCCGAGTCGGTAAGACGCCCACTAAATAGAGGAGGGAAGGCGCGTGCACAAGCAGCATAAATCAGTAGTTTGACTAGGTGTTACAAGCACCCAAATTGGTTTTCAGACACGAAAACGTCTTAGTTTTTTAAATACTACTAGCATTCTAATAATATTTTAGTCAATATCTTGTGCTGATGCGTGCAAGAGCGTTGGTTCTTGAGACACGAACGCACTAGTCCCTACATTACAAATTCGACAATTGGCACCTATAATGACAGTTCAACGTATTGCTTGGTCAATTACTAAAGATGTTCCAGCAACCAGCTTCTCAGCAGCCACTTTTACTTGCCACCAACCAACAACGTAGTTGCAATAGTGGGGCGATCTCAGCACATCAACTAAGCCAATATGTACTGAAACCGCCGTCGCGACGTCGCCAAATGCCCCTTTATTGTGGCCTCGGCCTAAAGCCTGCAAAGTGCAAGTTATATGGAAGTTTAACCATTGTGGGTTATCCACTTGGACTATCATAACTTGCTGCCAAGTCGGATCTTGTGCGACTCAGCGCTTCCCGTCTCGCTCGATCTGTGCGAATTAGGAAGAGGAGGGTAGATATTCCTCTACTCGTGTGGTGTCGCAGTGGCAGTTGTGCTAGCCCCGCATCTACAAGAGTTCAGATGTATTGAATCCCGCAATCTATTAATTAAAACTAAAGACTTGCACGCGATTCTTGCACGTATATAAAAGGGGCTTTATGCTTGTCAGTGTACTGATCACGTAAGTGTACTGTGGCATGAACTTGCGGTAGGTAGAGAGTGCGCTCGCGGCGGCGCCTGAGCGAGCGCCACGGGCGCGGTTCGCAGGCGCTTCGCTCACCTAATGAAGTGGTTCGCTTTGACACGTGTTCGTTAGCAGACCACTCCAGCGATTGCAACGAGTTGCGTTCAGATGACAGCTTCCTCGAATTTACCACTTAAGTGGCGTGCAATGGCGTCGCAGTTGTTAACTAGTTCGCAGTCACTTAACTGTGTCTACAGTCTGTCCTGGACTTATATAGAAAGCACGAATCAAGGACACTCACATCAAGTTTCTTTCGTTGTCTGCGTAAGCTAGTTGTTTCTTTCCTATCTACTTCGAAAACATATTGACGTAGAAAGAATGTGGCAAGTGACATGCCATGTCTCTGGATATGATTTGGATGAAGTTTGATAGGTACCTCTATGTAATATTAATGTTCATACCAATCCGTTTTAATTGAAGGACTGAGTTACAGCCAGACTAGATTGGCCTTCTAAAATATTGTTATGGGGCGAAATTCACCATAACTATTATATGGCTGATATAAGAATATTTACTAAATTTGGTGCATACACTTTAGCAAGTTGAAGCACGGTATAGCGAAGCGAATATGCTGCACATATTTTATGATATTATCATCCCATCACCATGACACAAGATAGGCGAAGTCACGAACTCTCTTTGAAACAAATTGCGTTCTTGAAATGTTGCGCTTACTTGACTTGCCAATCGGTATTCATCATTTTAACTTCAACATTTTTTGAATTAGGTCCTACCTAATTACGTCCTTATTCGGGGCGTCCATTCGACTTAGCCTATTGAATTAAAAACGAATTGATATTCCGGGCCAAGACTTCGCCGCGCCGCAACTTTTCAGATTCAGAACGAGTGTCAATAATTACCAACCTAACTCCAATCCGATACAATTCTAACCGAACCATAAAGCTCTTACATAGCTTTCTCTGTCCCAAGTCCAACAAACATAGAGAATCTGCAATAATCTCCTCTAATACTTAATTGCGTCCAGTGCGCGACACAATGTCGCACGTAATCAGTCCGCGACTCGACAATACAGAGAAGTTACATCTCTCAGGGTTGTCGCTTACCCGAATATTATACCATTTTGATGGAGCTAAGAGGCCTCTATTTACTTATAATTTAGTTAGCCTTTGTACAAATATCTACAATTAATTTTAATTTATAACTAGGTACTAATTTGTGTGTATGTTTACTATAACTACTACTAATGTTCGATTAAAGTGAAATCAGGGTTCAGGTGTCAAGTCAAAACAACAATTTTGAGTAAAAAAGCATCAATTATCCATTCCAACCAGCTTGTTTTATACGCTTTAAAACAGCTCTTAGGTTTACCTAGAAAATAGTTTGATTAGTTTCATTAGCACTTAACCTTCATACCTACTTGCTAAATAGCTTCTAGAATAACTTGGCGGCATTCCGTGGAGCTGGATTTGGGCCCTTTGAGGATGAAATCGAAAGAAGTATCCCACACTGCCCAAGACCGAAGCAAATGGACGAAATATGATACCTAATACCATAAAGAATAAGAAGAAAACATGCCTACTTGCATAAAAAAACTCCTATACGGGTACTGATGTTTTATATTTTTTATGACAACCCTGCCAACGGCCCCCCCTAGGTCGCGTAATCCAACTATTCAATTTTCAGCCAAAAGGATTGTCCGCGTCTTAGGTTTTTTTATCTCTTCCTGCTGATCCGCTACAAGCGGTTATTGCTGCCGCTTTCCGTCCAAATTGAACCTTATTGAGTTAATTAGATTCGTTGTTTTTGTATAACAAAGAAAACTAAACTTAAGGTTGGTTTCAGATGAATTTCGACTACTTCAGTTGACTTATTCTCACCACGTGGAAATTCCACTTATAGATATTTTTTCGATGCGGTATTATTAAATTTGATTTGACTGTAGTGACCTGCAGAATGTACACAAAACGATTTAAAAAAATGAGTAACAGTTTTTTTATTGGGATCTTTAAAAAGAACAAAATTTTTGAATTCGGATGGTGTCAATCTGTACTAAGTATGTGATCAGGCTATGATATGTCGACCATAAGACAGATATGAGTAAATATTTATTTATTTATTTTTTTATTATTAAAAACATAAGAAATTATACAAAACATGACTAAACGACACCATTAAACCACAGCTTGGTTTGTCTCGGTGCAGCATTCCACGACAGCTATAAAAACGACTAAGTAGTACATACAAGTTATCATATGACTTAAATAAACTAAACATTATAAATAGAATAACAAACAAACACTATAAATATTATATCTAATAAAATTACAAGTAATAAGTACTTAATAGCACATTGCACATGCACAGTGTCTTATCGTTATCTTTCGCAGGCGATATCGATGTTATCAAAGGAGATCAACATAAATTCCTATTTGACGTCAAATGTAAATGACGTGACAAAGTCTCTGTACCTACAGTCAACACCGTATAAAAAGTAACAGCCAAAGTAGGTAGTGAGAAATATCGTCACACATACTTACTCCTACGGTAATAATTAAAGATGTGTAACACATCATGTGTTACCTGTGCGATATAATTTTGCTACTTTGGTTGCTATTGTGTGGTTCTGATTGTATAAATATACAAGCACAATTATGCAACAACACACATTTTAATTTATATTATTTTACTTATCAAATTACGTTTAAGAGCCCGCTGAAAACCCCCCTAAGTACGCGTTTTAATTAGAGAAAAGTTAAAATTATTCCATCATTTAAAACACGAACTTTCCTAATTGTAGGTAGCGAGATTTACAGTCAAACTTGGCGGGAAAAAAGTAATTATCCCTTCTGTTCTGCGGAGGTGAGGAAGCATATTAAAAAAAAACTTGAAAGTGTTGCCAGCGCGGAGTGGCGCAGACAGTGATGGCTATTAATTAGAAGGGTTGGCTCAAGATTCCGTTATTGCTACTCGTCAGGTTTCCGTTAGCTTTAACCATGGTTAAAAATTTATGGTTTAAAAAATACCTCATTACTCGATGCACAAAAACTGATTTTTTAAATTCAAAACGGGTATTTTTTTTCTTTGTTGTGTGTAACATCAGTGGGTCATTTCAGTTTCTAAACATTAAGAAAATATAAATGTTTTGGTGATTTTTAAGTCAGTCAGGTCATTGAAATAGGTACTGTTGCAATTTTGCAACGAACGCTTGAATAGGTAATAATCGCACAGTTTAGCTTTTGATTTGGGTAATGAAGCACGAACTGAAATTATTATTCATATTCGTATTGACATCATGAGCAATGCAAAAACGATCCTATGTCTACCAATCTATAAAACTAACTTATCAAACGATCTAATCATAATCAAATACTGCAGTTTGTTAACAAGGTGCTAACGCGAGAATTTATGTAAACTGTTCTCCGCTCCACTTATCTGAGATTAAAATCTGCCTCGAGCATGGCAGTAGGCTCGCAATCACTCCTCGGGGTGCCTTTATTTGCGGGACTTATACCCACTTAACATATCTGCATATTCATTATGAGATCAATCAAATTATTGTCTTTCGTGCAGGGATTCTTGCAGCATTCATCTAGACGTGAGCTAGCCCGGATTATACGCGACGGGTTCTAAATGAATGTGTGATCCTTGTTTAACGGGAGGTTTTGTTGACTTGATTTGCATAAAGATTATGGTAACCCGACAGTCATTTATTACGTATGTTTCATGTTACACATCAATATATTATTCATGCAAGTAATACGTAGGTGTTTTGAACAGCGAGAACTACCTACAGTAATTATTTGTGAGATAAGATAATCAATAGGTAAGAGTGTCATGTCAATGCGAAATGGTGCGCTTGTTCTTGTTATGGTAAAGGTGAATTTGTAACTCATATACTCTCTCGTAATATTTAAAAACTAGATATAAAAAATATATAAATATTTAAAACGATGCTACTTTCTACGAATAAGAAAGCCATGAAACAATTTCATTTGTTTCGTATCTACGGGTACGTTCATAGGCAAATTGGTATTGGAACACCCACAAGCCCCGCTCATTGTCAAAGGCTAGTCTATGGTGCTCTCAATAATTCACCTGACTTCCTGCACCTTTTCAGTTTTTGTTTCACGGCCCATTCACAAAGTCCGATCATTGATTGTTTTAACAGACGCCGCGTCGCCGACTTCGGCCGTTTCAAATGAAGCGCGATAGATTTTTACTGGTATTGTGTTACTGCATTCGTGACGGGACCTCTATCAATCAGTGCGGACCCCCGGGGCCGGTTCCGACCAGGTGTCCTTATGGAATTCGCGCTCTAAGCTGGATCGGGGAAAAAAATGACATCCATTGTGCAGTTCTGCGTAGTGAACGTTTGCAAGTATCCGCCAGGTACTTACGTCCATGGGAGCTCGAGCTTCGTTTTGTGCACGAGTGCTTATTTTAAGTAGTAAGAAAAATAAATAGAGGCTCAACGACGGGTTAATATAGTATTATAATTATGTGTTCAGTAGTGTAAAGCCACGTAACTGACTTTTCAATTGTAGTAGTAACTACGGAGGGAACATAAAGCAGTATGCAATATCGATTCGGGATACATATCACAATGTCTAATCTACATACAAAACTAGCAACCATAATGCAAATATATAAGTCGATACATGATAAGTCAATAATATGACATTCCAAAACTGCTAACGACAATTCCGGACCTAGATTATTGTGTTTTTTTTTCAGGGCTCGTGAAAATATCAATGGTAGTAGTAGGTATAAACATAATTATTTTAAAAGAAAACTAATCACATCTAAGTCGATATTCCTGGATAATTAATAGCACAACTTATGAAATGTACAAGCAAATTTAAATTTATTACATTGACAATGTTATTAGTTGTGGCAATCAGAAGTAAATATAAGTTTGTAAACTTTGAAGTCCGCATAACAGGTGAGCAACTAGGAAACACTGCATTACGCTTGGCCCGACACGCACTTGGTCGCTTTTTTTATTCCAGGGACCGCATGAAGATTTTTTTGTTAATTTGTCATTTAATCTCAGGCCACACTATCGTAACGCCACGGCAGTCGTAAAATACGGCTTGTCGTAAAAATCTATAAAATACGATGCCCATCTTAACTGGCAATTGTCGGCCAATTGTCCACAGTACTGGACTCTCGAACCGACAAACATAGGAAAATAAAATAAGCCAAGTCATTTTCACCCTTATTTTCTGGTAATAAAAGCTATTTTGCTGTAGTGTGGTAGAAGTATAAATCATTAAAGACATTACTAAAGGTGCAGGTAAGCGTTTGGTCCGTGATCTATGAATGAGTTTCGGGAATTATGGGGACATTTGGGCAATACAGTGTTTTTGTAGATTGCGGGGAACATGTATAAAACACAAATACGAAATAATCATACACAATCAAAGTCAATGCTGCTAGAACTATTTGCTTAATGTAAAACATAACCTGAAACAAAGTGAACCTTCTTTACTAAGTCGGTAATAACAATGATGACATATCGAATTTCACCACAAACGGTCATATATACTATAACAACCAAAGCATTGATCGCCCGTGTAGTTTCAGATAATTCAAAACTCAATAAAACGTTTTTACAGTAAAAAGTTAATTCTAGTTTAATTTTTATAACGTTTATTGTCATTGCGAGTATAGACCAAGAAGGATTTCGCCAAATAGTTTGGTATACATAATATCAATTCCGAATTAAACGTAGTGATTGATATTCTCTTTGTTGCGAATATTCAGTCCTCAAGATTTAATCCATGAAAACTGTCATTTTCCACAATGTCACATTGAACCATACCTAAATCAAATCATTTGGGTTCACGCTAACCTGAATCACATACGTAGTGAATTCTGGTAATAATTGTTAACAAAACTCGGATTTATTTTGTCACCTATGGAGAATGTCAAACATTTACCTACTTACGGGAAAAACGTACATCTTGAACATGGTTCAGCCACATAAAATGACGGAACTGTGACACAGCCAATTTACAACGCCGTTTTAAGATAACGTCCAAATTACCTTTAAAAAAACCGCCCAGCTGCCGTAACCACGGGAGGTTGTAGATTGGCGCGAAATACCTAGAGAACTGTCATCATTTGACGAAAAAAAAACGATTAAAATCTTGCGCAAGCGGCGTTTTTACGCGCGCAGATGTGCGCGTGCCCCACCTGTCCCACGTGGCCAAAGATAATGGAGACTACAAAGGAGTCCGAGGATGCCATTGTTGGAAACTAACACGTATTGATTTAATGCCAAGACGATGAGCCAGTGGCCTAAACGCGCCGCACTAATGTCACGTTATATGATAAATTATTTTTTTGTGCCATTCTCTTATTAATAATAAACATCTAAAATAGGTATGTATTTAAACGGAAGTTTCTTATGGGTGATACGGGACGAAGAATTCACTATTGATTTGTTTAAAGTAGTTCTGCACCATTATTCAAGGATTCCATTTAATCAACTTCCAGCATATAAAACGGCATCATTAAGTTAAGTTAAAAGTTAAGCGTAAAATAGAGAGCGTATATATAAGCGTAAACTAAGACGATTACACTACATGACAAAATGCGCGTTCAAGAATCGGGTCCCTGGAAATACATTTATAAGGTCAATGCGATGACGCAACACATCTTAAACTAAGTGTTCATATTCCGAAGAGCCCACGTGTCAACCCGCCGCATTTTGTAACCTCTCACTCACAATTCCTAAGCCGCTCAAATCACGACACCAAAAAACCTTTAGCGGAATTATAATAAACGTACTCGAGTTGTGAGCCCATTAGAATAGGCACGCGGCTCGAATACGATTGCCTGCAACAATGCCGTACAAAACGCAGCAGCGATTACCCTCTAGCCGTACCGTGGTGTGGCACTAGTGAGACTCGCATGCGAGGAATCCGTGGCTGCGTGCCCGGGACAAATGCTCTTGATACTTGGAATTAATAGTGACGTTTATTTTGGGGTGGGACGGAGCTGTACAGATTTTCAGACTGAAATTTTGTGATAAGTTTTGATGAATTTAGGTAATAAGGTTATTTAGAACAGACACGCGACTCAATACGGCGGCAAAAATATCTGACAAGTCTTAACTCATGTGAAATCTATATTTATGCGTGCTTTGTTCTGTAATTTAACTCAAGAATCTATCAATCAGGATCAGGACACTACATATAGTCTTCATTGTCTATCATACTAGCAGTGTCTTGCTTAATACTGTATGTATTCCGAGTGGTGGAGCTTCCTGCCGTCATACAGTTTTAACTAGTACGGAGGAATCCTTGCCTACTTGTGCTTTTCATGCCGTAAATTCAACATCTGTTTTGTTAATTACCCTAGCAACTAAGCAACCTAAATGTAACTATATTCAAGGCTAAATAAATTAAAATTGAAATTGTTCTGGCAGACTTTGGTGCTTGCGACTGTACCATTGGACTAACACATTCGTCGTTACACTGGCACAGCAATTGGTAGGTATACCAATTATCACACCAAATCTTGCCATCTCTTGGTGCTTTATGCGAAGGAAATATTTCGAACAGGAGAGTTTTCCAAATATTTCCTTAGCGGAAAGCACCAAGACCGTTCAGGCCGCAGTAACCGCGAGGTGCGAATAAGTGGTTCCGTGGAAATATTTCAAATCAGACGCAATACAGGCAATAACGCACGCGAGCAGACTCCCTAATGCCGAGGACAATCGCAGGATGTGTGGGATATGAGAGCCCGTGACGTAAATAACGTCTTAAAATAGGCGAGTAATGTCTTATAAATTATAATAGATAATAGAACAAAAAAAAGAAGAAAAACCATTTATTCAGTAAAGCACACACAACCGGACTATTAAACAGATTCTTGAAAATGAATTGAAACAGAAATAATACCAGCTGTAAGGTATTCTATGATCCTCAAGAAATGTCAACATGTATATATGGGTCACAAATTAAGTATAAATAAATGTTGCTGAAACTATCCTTATAATTAAATTTCATTTGGTGTTAGCAAACAACTCTTGCTTGACCAAACACGCTCTTGATTGATTATAAGGATTAGGCGTGAAAAATGTGCGAGTAGGTACATACATTTTGACTCTCTCTTATTCAGCCCTTGTTCTAATAGTTACATTTAGGTTTCCGCTTTAACATGGCCTTTTTTTGAAGCTGAGTTATTTGCACTCAGTTCTTGACCACCAGCTTGGCGATATCATAGCTCGTCTTGTAGCTTACTCGGCCCACATTTCCTCCTGTCCAGCAGTCCAACTCAGATATTTTACAACTACCATCAGTTGTACAGCCCATGTGCCACAAGACACACTTATATAGTTTTTTAGTAGACTACTTTAGTCATATTTAGGTAGGTATTCCAAAATTGTCCAAAACTACTTTGTATTCATTAAGACAGTATTGAGCGTTCACCATTCAGGGCAGACGCTAACCATCGCTCCCTGTATCATGGTGTAATGCTACATACATCAGACATTAATCCGACGTTATGATGGATGGCCCAACCTAATGCCGCGGCCGATTTTTTTGTTTTTTACTCCCCCACAGACAAGTGCGATTTCTCACGTTCATCCTAAAACAGCTCGCGCGGCAATAATTGCATTATGCCGTGCTAGATGCCAGAATCTACTGTCTATGCCTATAAGGGTGATAATTTAGGGTTACCACCCTTCTCTTTAATTATGGATATCTCGTTTATCATAACGTTTAATAGCTATGTGAATTATTACACTAATTATTGTTATCGTTATGGGGAATAAGTTTCTCTTGTTTACAGGAATTGCGGGTTATTGGTGTTTTATTAATTGGGTTTTCATGAGTAGGTACTGCTGTTTTTACATACCTATCTTCAGTGGGAATTTTACTATCAATACCAGTTTCATAAGCCGACCTTTTAAAATCAAATTAAAAAATCTGCTATATGCATGGATTACGTCGCCTGGAAACGATCATCATCGTGCGTATATAGTGCGCGCCATCCACGAAGGCGCGCCCTTATTTGTTTTATGTTTCACATAGATTAGCAAAGGTATGCATTTCAAATCAAAAGGTGTTTTGTCTATTTAGCAAATCACTAAAGGGAAAACACAGCATATTTTTTGTATTTTTAAACAGCATAACTTTACCTCTATCTACTAGCCTCCCATCCTCCTAGCGTTATCCCAGTACAGTTGCATCCTGAAGGATGCCTGGGGTCCGCTACCTAATCCCAAGATTTGGCGTAGGCACTAGTTTTTACGAAAGCGACTGCCATCTGACCTTCCAACCCCGAGGGGAAACTAGACCTTATTGGGATTAGGCTTTGTCAAGTGAGTGGGCAACTTGACTGTTAGAAGTTCTCAAGCCGCCCGAAGGACTCCAACTTGGCTTAACGTGCCTTCCAAAGCACGGGAGCGCTCAGTTAGTAACCACTCAAAGCGGTCACCCATCCAAGTCCTGACCGCTGCCCACGTTGCTTAACTTTGAATAACGCTTGCGGCACGCAGGCGCCGCTGGGCCACGAGCGCTCCTCTATCTACTAGCCTAACCCTATCAAAAAAGTGATATGAAATCATTCTTGAAATAAACGGAATGAATAAAAAAATCATGATCTTTTCAAAATGATAAATACTGACACGAAAGAACATTTAATAAAATATGAAGGAAATTCGAATTTAGAACGATTCGAAAATAGTTGTCGACTGCCAGTATTCCCTCTAGATTAGCCGGGACATTTCACGAGCGGCTGCCCGCTGACCTTTCCGCGCGGGCTAAGGGGCCAAGCAAAATGCCATCATGTTTTCATTTTTTCTGCAGTCCGCACTCGACGACACTCGATTAATTCTTCACGGTACGCTTGTCAAAATGTGATTTAATATGTAGGGACTGCGCTTTGCCTCAGTGTGCAACTGACCGCGCCGTCAAAGGGTTGCGGAATGACATTCTGATATATGTTCAAAGGTTTTAATAGCTCATGTCGTTTCAATTATATAAAATTGGTTTGTTTTCTGGTTTTTCAATCCCCAGATCAAATTATCCGTCTGTTAATATTATGACTATCCTCTTTTGAAATCAAATGAAAGAAAAAGATACACCTTAGCTAACATATTTTTTTAGTTAACTAGAACCTCAAGAACAAATTTTTATTTTTATTTTTTAAATTTTTTGAATTTTTATTTTTTTGCTTTACATTCTTCGTATATCTAATGTTAACAAGCAAAAAAAAGTTATATGCGGGAGTGCCAATAGACATTGGTACGTTTATTTGAGACTATACGTTATAAAACAAGGTCCTAAGCACCTTACCCGCATTTCCATTCGCACGTGAACGTTACAAGTGGCATTATCTATCAATAACCTCGAAAATAGGCACCGCAATTCCAATTTGCCGCGTCACTCCGGATTCCAATAGGAAACGCGGATAAATGGAGTCACATTCCAATATGTCACCGAGCCCCCGACCATTCGGCTTTTCGGCATTCGAGATTCGCGTTTTCGGATATTCGGGCCGCATTCGCAGAATAGTGCCGGCGTGCATGCCACACATCCTCGCACTTCTAATTCTATTCGATTATTTAGATTTCGGACGGTGATTGAAGATTCGTGATTCTTGAAATGCAGTGCCAAATAGAATCTAACTAGGGCAGAAAATATTTATACCTAGAGATGTAATAGATGTACGTTGAGAATTACTCAAGTTGACGTAGAAATCCGAAACACTAATCTTACCTTGTACCTTTTCTAGTATGATATTATTTGCAAAATCAGATCATATTATAACCTACTTCAGTCATTACAAATACTTTATTCACAGCTAAAAAGAACATACAATTTTGAATTCTTGAATCCAGCCAAGTAAATGACCCTACTACATTTGAATCTTAACTGACTCTACCCACTGCTTCCGCTATTACTTATGTACTCTATGCCAAATGTTTTAATGTTACTTACATATTTTCAATTACATATTAAAAGTCGATTAATATATCACGCTCTCAACTCTGATTTCTCAATATTTTTACCCAGATACATGATCAAACAACGTAATCAAAATAGTAAATTGATATCATCTAATTGGCGTACCTCGTCTCGCATATCGAACCCCGGGCGCCCCACCATTCCGCGAGAACGACCACATAACAATATCCGACACTAATAAACCCAATCCTTTGAGCTGCGCAATATTGTCTACTCTAATTGGTATTTAGACCCACGGAAAGAATTGAGGTAGCCCCCAAACAACCGCTTATCGACACATCACTGCACTAAACCGGGGGAGGGCTAATGAACGCACCTCTGCCCCAGGTATTATCTGCGCTGAATGCGGATTTCATGTCGGGCAGCACTCGTTATTCCAAATTTAAAAGGTTTGTTTGCGAATTCGAAATTCAAATCTAAGTTACTTGACCTCGTCCTGCTTGGGCAGGCATTTTTAAAGAAACACCCGGATTTGTTTATTTTTTAGTGGTTCCTGCCCAAAACAATTTTTGTCAAAATAAACATGTTAAAGACAAGTAGGATTTTTAGGGTATACGGTCTGTTCTCAATAGGATGAGCTAGTTCATCAGATCAATGATTTATAAATGATAATCATGAAGATTCTGCCCAATGTGCTCAAAAAAGAACACTTTTCAATGAACGGCCTTGAAAAATCACAATTTACCATTTTTTTTTAAATAAAGTAACGGTTAGAAATAAGAACAAAGTGCGAGACGTTCGAGCACTAGGCGGCAATTTCGAATATGTGGTTAATTGAGCACATTGGGCAGAATCTGGAAGTTTATTTAAAAACTGTCGGGCAGGAACCACTAAATCAAAAGTGTTCTGTTCTTAATTGAGAAAATTGGGCAGGACGAGGTATATATATATAGGTACCATTGTACACTTGAAACAGTTGAAGACCTTAAATGATATTTCTCGATTTTTTGTGGATTACAATTTAGTAATACAACTCACTGTTTTTTAACCTCTGTAGAAATTGTGATACATATTTCTTCGTCAGGTGGATACAACTATCTAGGTATGAAATTCATACTATGAATCGGCAACAGGCGTCGTCACAAAGACACAGTGATTAATTAATTAGGTAGGTAGGTACATGATTAGGTACCTAGTTGATTAGACATACCTATATTGGATTGGAGCATGCAAACTGTCAAGTAGAGTCCCAAATCTTAAATAACATATAAACTTGGACTTGGCTACGGCTATTAGAGCAACGTAAGGGAATTTCTACATTCTAATCAATCTTCTTCTACCTACGATGTATACAAATGAAAATAAACCCAATTTCGCTTATTTAAACCTTACGCTCCGTATACTTTCCCTATTCTTCTGTCTTAAGCGCATAAAAATAAAGGTATTAAGCACCTTTCAAAATTAAAATAATTCATCTGAAAACCCTACCAAATCAATGTCCGCTACACGAAGGGTTCCCCTCAAGGGACAGCCCATAATATCTGCCGCGTCACCCGAGCGCAATAAATACCCAAATAAAGCGCAAATAATACCCAAATCGCTCATCACCCCACCCTTACTATAATTATCTATAATCAGAATAGAGAATAGTCTATAATCAGTGAGCGTTATTGATTATGATTTGCATAGCGAGTGCTTGCCAATTAGGTTTTCAAAATCGAAATCAACTGTCGATTGTTTTGATTTTTTACGGTTCTAATCACTGGTGATGGTGGTGTTTGCAAATTATGTGGAATCACATATAACGGTAGGTAACTACTTACATTTGATTCTGTTGGTGGATTTCATATAAATTGAATCATATGCTTACGCAAACGAAATTCAATAATAAATACCGAAACGAATTATTAATACCTTATAAAATTGGAAATAGTTTATGACTATCACCTTCTCATATAATCTGTAGTTAGATGTTTATTGGGAGTTACTGGACATGATTTTGAGATAGACCAAGGCCTTTCGGCCACATTGGAAACCAAAAATTCGAAACCAGTGTCGAAGACAGAATTATTTTTCTTTTTAGGAAACCGGGTTTCCTAAAAATAAATCAATGTCTGTTTTAGAAACTCCTTACGAATACGGAATTTTAAATCTTTATCGAAACCTCAATAATACCAACATGGTTTATATACATATACAAAGTATAAATAGCAAATGAGTCGGTGTCCTGTCAATATATTATACCTAGAAATACAAACTCCTTGGAAACAATTTCTTGGCCACTTACAACTTACAAGTATTTTATTTACTATGATGTTAAGGTCAGGTAGGTTGTTAGGTATTTTTTTTTATGCGCCTTAAAAAGACACGCACCTAAAGGTACAAATTCTTTTTGATAAACGTACTTTGTATTAAAATGTTAGTTAGTTAGGCTTTTGAACCTTAAAATTCCGTATTCGTAAGGAGTTTCTAAAACAGACATTGATTTATTTTTAGGAAACCCGGTTTCCTAAAAAGAAAAATAATTCTGTTTTCGACACTGGTTTCGAATTTTTGGTTTCCAATGTGGCCGAAGGCGACCAAGGGCCTATAGTACAACATTTTACAAGCGTACGACTTGACAAATTTATCAACTTTTGCTTTTTGTTGAATTGAAGACTTGTTAAGTTTTGTGGCAAAAGGGCCAGATATTAACAATAAAATGAGATATTAGGATCTTATTTTTGAGATTAGCAGAGATGCGACTTATTTGAAATACTTGTATTTCAAATACAAATACAAAATGCAAAATAGGTATTTTACATTTTGTATTTAAATACCTTTTTACGAAAACCATTTTGTATTTTATTTGAAATACTTTTCGAGGTGTATTTTGTATTTGCAAAATGCAAAATACTTTACTGCTAAGTTTCGCCAACATTACCACTCAACTTTTCATGTAAATGGATCATCGAGGATTCGACACATAGCCACTAGAGGCGCTGCAAGTGCTGCAATGCAACCTTGCGAGTGACAAAACAATATGGACGTTATCTGTGGAACGAGACGAGATTGATTTTACTTGAATAACCGGTCTTTCTTTTTCGACATCATTAAAATTATTTATTATCAAAAAGAAAGTGTTGGATTTAGTGTTCTACTGTTGAAATATAATAAGAATTAGCAATTCCTTGATAATAAAAGGGTATTCCTAAAGTACAACACTTGTCTACCCAGTTCCGCACATATGGATAGAGTATTTCCATAGGGTGATCATGCGTCCACACAATAGTTGGATGCTCTTTTTGAGCAATTAGTAATGTTAAAATCATAAATAAATAAAAAATAAAGAACACAAATTTCATCTAAACTAAAGGTATTTTATTTGAATAAGGTATTTTGAAAATACGTATTTTGTATTTGGTATTTAAAATACAAAAACCAAACGTATTTTGTATTTTGCATTTGAAATAGTAAATTTGAAAACTATTTGCATTTTGTATTTAAATACTTTTTTTAAAGTATTTTGCACATCTCTGGAGATTAGGTATGTTAATCGTATCTGTACTGAAGTAAAACGCCATAACCAATTGAACTCGATTGTGTATACATCATACGTGCAGAAAAGCTATCAAATACCTACTTTATTCTCATGACAATAACTATTCAGTTCAATTAAAACATGTTCATATTTTATGTCTTAATAATCTCAAAGAATACCTATAAGTGCTCATATATGTAAGACGTGTACCTAACGTATCTTTTCATATTTTGGGCAGCGACATTACGTCCGGAATATTCTGGAAGGGTGACCCCGACCTCCAGTCGATTAAGCATCACTAGGTCTTCCTTCAATTTCATATTTATACACGAGGATTACGCAAAAATGCCAGTGTAATGGATCACCTACAGGAGGCGGCGGCGGCGCGACTGAGAGCGGATGCGCTTGAACTTGAAACCGTCATCCACGCTGCTGACTACTTAGTAAAAAAGTCTAAAAGTAAGTAAGAAAATGATAATAAGTTAGTCTACTATTACTCTCTTATATCCTTATTCATAAAACTGAAATGTAAAAGTGACAGATATGAGGTAAGGACTAATTTTAGCGGCACATAACTAAAAATAGATTTGATGAATTATGCATTAAAATTCATATTGCAGTGCTTTCCTTATACAAAAACTAGAGGGACATAATTGTAAAATAAAAATACGGCAAATGAATCGCCGCCGTATGGGTAAAAAAAATTAACACCTAACCTAGCATATAATTTAACACCTAATTTAGTAAATTTATGACACATTATTAAAAAATCCCTGTGAAACCAACAACCACTTTATTAGACTAGTTTTATCTCACGAGCGCGGGTTGGCCATTGTTGTATAGTTGTGACACACACATAGACAATGTGCATGTATAGCTCAACACACAAACATAGCTCACCCGCGCTCTTGAGATAAAAGTAGGTACTCTAACACTCGTAAGTCCGCCCGCTAACACTTCGCCGGACGTCCTAGGCCGAGCGTCCGCCGGGGAGGCAAATTTGAGAGGGGGGGGGGGGGGGACAAGGGTCTGATCGCCGGCCTCATCCATCACGGCTCACGCATGTGAATTGGGCCGTTTTATCTGAAGATAGCCGCGGATCGCCATTTAAATATTTCGTCGTTTAGAGGTACGAGGCTAATGGCGGTGGTAGTATTTGGGGGCTTGGGAAATGTTTATGATAAGCGGTTAATTCTGGGAGGTACAGACCGAATATCAAAAGCTTCTGTATTTTAAGGAGCTCTCCCAACCTACCTGCCTAAGGTATATGAACCTACTTCCAAATTTTCGAAGAAAATGTAAACAGGTACCTATAATGTAAGTACCTTACTGTATTTAAAATAAAACTTGGCCTTACTCGTATAATATAAGATTCGTATTAGCCAAGTACAGTCAAAATCAAATATACATATTTGTATTCTTTAGAACGCTAAGAAATATCGGAAAATGCACTCTAAGGTACCTAATGAATTTTTTGAAATCGAATTTGAAAATACAAACAAATAATTTTAATTGGAATTGGAAATAAAGTCGTAACAAATATTTCTGAACGCCTTGTTCACTCTGATAAATTTGATGGCAACTGTGCCTAGGCGAACCAATCAGTCCATCCAACACGAACTGAAAATCTACGCCTCTTCACAATACGGGAACGTGCGCTCACCTTTTTTGGGCACATCATGCTGTCTATCATAGAGAAGCAAATGAACTTGAGTCAAATGACCAGACGTGCTGAAGGTAGGAAGTGGTTGGCGACAGTATGAAGAAGTTGAAGAAGAAAACCTTTATTCATGACGAAACAAATAAACATAAAATAAGATAAATAAAAATAACGTTAAATAACACGGAATCGTCTCGAAAAGGTCTCGGCCTTAACATAATACCAAGTATACCGACTCAGGGAGCCGGCGCTGATCTTCCGTATGCAGCGTGGTGCAGGTCGCGATCATCACTAGGAGGGACCGAGGAAGAAGAGCTAAGTAAGTATGTAGGGAGTTTTAAGTGTTTTTGGAAAATTAGGTATAAGCATTTGTTTTGTTTAGGGTTACGGGTGAAGACCTCAACGGCGATGTCAGGGTAGGCTCCGGTACTGTGTACATTGGCGCACTGAGCAATAAATCCGGAGTACCGTAGACGACAGTAGGGTCCAACCTGAACATCATTGCGTCCAAACTTCACCTGCGCCTTAACAAGGTGCGGAAATCAACACGGGAAGTTCCCCGCTACACCTCACATTGATATACTTTTTGACGCTGCAAAAATAATCTGCAAATGCTGCGGCCAATGATGATTGTTTATACTAGGTACACAATTTTGAAACACAATTCTCTAGGCACACATTATGTCTTTTTGGAAACAAATAGGACGATATGACATCATAAATAGGTTTGGAAAAATAAGATCAATTTAAAACAACATCGTAAAACCAAATGAAACCCTAAATAGGTACTTAGATTACACCTAAGTACCTACGTGAGTATGCATATGAAACTCAAAAAACACAGCGTTCTCCACAAACGCACATTCAACCAAAACCAAACCGGCAACGGCTTTAGAAGCCGTGTTCCAAATTCAAACGTTCGATCACGGTGACGAGCGCAAAATGGCGCCGTCACGATGTCGTGACAGGTAAATGAGTGTCGTTCTCCACTCGCACAATGCTCGGCGGTCGACTGTCGGGATTTTATGAGTCAGACTTTACTGTAAAATTTTCATAAGGCTTGAGACGATGTGAATTTAAGGAAGTCTATTTTCAGTTGGAGTGAAGTTTCTGGGCGATTACGTACTTCTTACAGTGAACCACTTATTTCTAAATAGTTATATCGACGTATAGAGTGTAGGTAACTATCATTAATTTTTATATCAGAATTCCACAACATGAGTCACTTTCCTCCTCTTTTTTAGGGTTCCGTAGTAAACAAGGAACCCTTATAGTTTCGCCATGTCCGTCCGTCCGTCCGTCCGTCCGTCCGTCCGTCCGACCCCCGTTTTTCTCAGTAACCGTTAGTACTAGAAAGCTGTAATTTGGCATGAGTATAGATATTGATGACGCCGACAAAACGGTAGAATAAAATCTTGAAAAATATTTTTTTTTAGGGTACCTCCCCTACATGTAAAGTGGTGGTGCAATTTTTTTTTCTTCCAAACCCTATCGTGTGGGGTATTGTTGGATAGCTCTTTTAAAAATATTATAAGGTTTCTAAGAGTATTTTTTGATTCAACAATCGGTTGGCGTGATATTAAGCTATGACGTGATCATTTTCGTTATGGTCAAGTGTCCCCCCCCCCTGCCAGCTAAACGGTGGCTGCTAGGCATGTGAAAAAAATCATGGTAGTAGTATATACGATGAATTTAAAAGGAAATCTATCACAGCTAAGTAGATATTACTAGTTAACGAGTAATAGTCAAACTTCAGAAATGTACTTTGCAAAAGCAAACTTTCGAACAATTTCCATTGATACCTTAGATAATGTTGTTAATTCTGTCAAAAACATAGTAAATATAAGTTTGCGAACTGTTTAGTCCACATAATGTAACGGGTGGACGACTACGGAACCCTACCTTGCGCGTGGCCCGACACGCACTTGGCCGGTTTTTTTCCATGGTGTGGCGTCATTTTGGTGACCCGTCACAAAGAGTAATCCTAAGAAATGAATAAGGAAATTTGTTTTACTGAAATTTCTAATTCCGTGAGAATTTTATTTCAACAACATCTAGCGCGCACAGGGCAAATAGGAACCAGGTTTGCTCCCAATTTTCCCTTATCTGCTTTGTTCTCCGCCTTCCATATTATTTTTTTAATTTCATTTATTATAAAACTTGGTAGTGTAGAGGTTGTTACGGTAATGTTACGGTATGAGGCTGGCCATGCTTGGTCTAGAATCATAACATATCTACCTACAGCAATGTGATGTGACTAATTTATGTATAACAACAATTTATTATTACTTAAGAATTAAAATGATTATATTATTATTATGAACCTAATTACTTGTAATTAGAGCATACTGATATTATATACGACTTTTATGACAAATGTTATTAATAAATTTTTCATTTTCATTTCGTATACAAAACATATTTTTAAATATATTCCAGAATGCCTGTCAAAGCATTTTTCTTAAAACAAGTGGTTTTCCAGTGACTCTACTTCACGACTCACTCGGAGTCACATCTGCTGTCAATTATTTAAGATATAGTTAATTGTGATTTTATTTCAGTCTTTGTGTGAAAATATAATAGATTTTTGTGTGCTTACAGTATTTCCTTACAGATAAGACCTCCTCCTAGATCCCTCAACCGTACCTACCTCTACGCTAACCCTTCTATAGTAGCTTAAAGTTTTAGGTAAATTTCGAAAATCACCTCTTGAAAGAATGAAATAGGGAAGGTGAGTTTTAGCGAGCGAAATCGCGAGCAGAAGCTAGTAAGTTAATAAATAGGGATGTTGACACCAAATAAGAAAATCAATGAATCCGAATTTTCTCGAAAAAGGATCAAATTCTCAATGAAATAGCGAAAAAAGTAATTCAAAAGAATAAATAATTACATAATTATAAGTCTTCAAAGTTTTAGGAGGGGGCATTTTCTGTCCCTTTTCCGCAAAACACACCTGTGTATTGAAAGATCGTCATTTACTATGGCGCTCCAGGTCAGTGACGTCACTGATCTGTAGCGCTTTCTCTCTCAAACTGAAAACATTGTAACTGTTGTAGTTTCGTTATTTTTTGAGATATTTGAATAGGATTTTCAATACTTGGCATAATTTTATGTATTCTTTCGTATGGAGTAATAAAAAAAATTGAGTCAACATCCCTATTATAGTACCTACATATATACGACGTATTTACATTTAATCATCAGACCCATAGGCCATTAGGTAGAAGTTACGACTGGTCCGTACCTGATATTGAATTGTGTACATTTTAAATGATCAAAATGTCCTTCGCATTCGCACTGCCATGATATTGAATAAGATAAGTTCCGAAGAAGTTGTGGATACCTCCGTACCACAAACCTAGTCTTTAACAAAAGGCGCGCGGCTGCGAGCACACGAGCGTAGCGGAGCGGGCAGCGGATATGATAAGCCCAATAACTGAACTCGCTTGACGCTGTACAAATCGCTTGTTACACATTATAAAAAGCATCCAGGACCACCAAGTTGAATTCCTAAAATGTTGGGTTTGCAACAAGTTGAATTTGCAGCAAGTTGAGTATTTAAATTTTGAGTTTGCATGAAGTTGAATTCCCTTAAAGTCGAATTTGCAATAAGTTGAATTTGCATCTTGTTGAATCCAAAAATGTTAAATTTACATAAAGTTGAATTTGCAGCTTGTTGAACCTGCTTGTGCACATCGCCGCCCGAAGGCTTATCCCACATATACCAATTTTGGAATGCAAGCCTAGCCTCCGTCTCCGTGTGAGCCCGTCGAACATGTTTATTCCACCCTACAACAGGTGTCTTCCGACTACCTATAGGTTATTTGTTGACAACTTAGCAAGGCAGCCTCACTAAGAATCTTAATAATGTTTGCATACAAGTTGTCAATAATTAACCTATGATTTGTATTTTTACATAATGTGCTACAACAATTTCTGAGCTCATCTGGAAAGTCAATCAGCCCAAGTTTTTCATTACAATACTGACTAAATAATGTTAATTACTTGGGTGTTCTATCGACCACGTTCTTTACTTTACTCCATTTCCGCGGTATCCCGCTCCGCTTATGAACTTACCCGCGGCCTAACCCTGAACCAATGACCCCAAGGTTAGACTAACTGTACTCACAAAGCGATCGTGATGTACCTAACTAATAGGTAGTGTAAGTGTAAAGTTTTTGTGGCCGTAACGGATAGCTCGCGGGTTCAATGTATCGGAGCTCTCTCGAGACGCGTTCGTCATTTGTTTTGAGGTTAGGATACAATTTTGAATCGATTGCGGTCGATTAGAATAGATTTCTTATTATATTATGTTTATCAATGAACATAGTAGGTTATTATAAGCTATTGTGGCTAAGCTTTGGGAAGTAAACAAATAATAGTCTTCAGAATATAAATATAAATGATTTGAAATATACGTATAAGGAACCTACTTACCTTTTGTATATTTATTTATTTAAACTGTATTGCACAATAACACAGAATTGTACAAATGGCGGGCTTAATGCCAAATGGCCTGCTCTACCAGCCAACCATTAATATATTCAATGTTGATTTAGTTAGGTGTCAGTCACTTCCTTTTAAAACACTACCTTTTAAGCACTTACTTTTTTTTCCTTTTTTTATGTGATGTACATCACATGTTACTGTACCTATGTTACATGGTGAATAAAAATACTTTACTTTAGGTACTTTAAAAAATCTTTCGTGGTTCGATATCTCAGTAGGTATTTCAAAACAGTATATTATAGTAACCGGGGTAATATTTAGTACCTACCTATTCATTCGCCGTTGTTGCAAGTGTTGTTGCCATAGATTTAAAATCGATGGCAGCTGCTGAGATTATTTATCTACCTTCAGATTGTTTAGGTATCTAAATACTTACTTGACTATACCTTTTTATTGAGTAGAATTCATATCTAGGTTGAAAAACAATATAAGTACATCGAAAAATACGGGATTAAATTCCGTTTACTAATAGGTAGGTACTACTGCGACAAACTTTTTTCGATCGCGTGTCTCCAAAGCTCTACAATTATTATAGTGAAGTACCTATACTTATATAAGTAAATGTACAATTCAGTACAACTATTTTTTCTGAAATAGGTACCTACGTAAGGTTTCATTGTGTTACACGTAAACTTTTAAATCCTCAAAGTTCACATTGCATCCTGAAATACAAGAAAACATCATGTCCTTACAGATAAGGGCCCCACAGCCTTAAGTTTATAAATAGACAACCCAAACAAATCAGTGTACGTCTCGGCAACCGCCCTTGAACTGAGCCGAGGAGCCTCCAGGCTGCGCGGGGGGCGGGGCCCTCGCGGCCAATCAGCGCCCCTTCACATTTTTCAGCCCCCGCCCCCCTCGCCGGACGCTGCCCAAAAACAAAAGGATCACAGTCGGCGAAACCTATCTCTTTCTTTGTGAGGCTAGCGAGCGGGCATCGATGAGAGGATAGATACAGTGTCGCGCGGGCGCGAATCGATAAGCGCGCCCCGGCCCCCGCGCGGCCGCCCCTCCCCGCGCCCGCGGCCATTTGCACGGATGTTTACTATTATTATTTTATTGAACGGACCATCTTAAGTGGAGGAGTAAGGGCATTATTTGCAAATGATACCTAAGTCCCCGGCGGAAGGTAGGTATTGTACGCGCGGAAGCCTGCGCGCCACAGGCAAGTTGCATTCAAAATAAACAACTTTTTTAACAAACAGATTGGAATTACTTACATACTACAAATAAAAAATATTCATAAACAATTTTTTTAATATATCAGGCTTATAACAAATTACCTTATACCTTTTAGTGAAAACTTTTACTAAATGACAAGTTAGGTAATTTATTTCAAAACTTACTTTAAAATTCCACGCTTTTATTCAAGTAATAGGTGTAGTAGTAATTAGTGTTTTTTTTTATTATTGCCTTATTAATTATTATGTTAGTCTTTTTATTTTTTTATGTTTTGAATAACTTTATCATGCTACTGATTTTGTACGCCTACAGGCAAAACATAGTGTTTAGTGTTACGTAAACCATTTTTTTATCCACCAATGTATACCACCTATGTTTACAAATAAATCACTATGACTAGGTACATAACTAAGTAAAAATATATTTTTATATATCTACCTAATTAATAGTACATTACTTACCAAGGGCGATAAAACAAAGAATGTCTCAGATCGCAGGTATTTTACGCCCGAGCCGAAGGCAAGGGCGATAAATATGCGATCTGAGGCTTTCTTTATTATCGCCCGTGGTAAGTACAAAATTTTATGTCACCCCCTGGCCAGGAAGTGGGTTTTTTCGCGCGCGGAGCGTGCGATAATGGCCACTTTATGGCTAGGTGTGACATAAAATAATTTAATCATTATATACTTAATTTTATTGTGAGTATACATTACATAATATGTAAATTAACTTTAATGACAGTATAATTTATAGTATAGTTAGGTATCTTTCATTTAGGTAAATACCCTAAATCAATAGTTACCTACTTTGTTAGATGAAGCTTCTCAATGATAAGATTGATAAGCACTTGTCAAAGTTTTAAGATCTTCATGATCATTATATACCACTATACTTTCTACTAAAGGCAGTAAACTTAGATCACTAGGTATCTACTAATTAAATACTTAAGAATACTTAAGTATAGAATGGGTAAGTATCTACGTCTAATTAGGTAAGACAATGCCAAACCGCCTCTGTACAAATGTCTACTACTTATTAAGTTTGTTTTTCTTGTACACTGAGCGAAAAAAAATACTAATTATTAGTAAGTTTTAGTGAATCCCAGGACAAGGAGATTATATACTGACAGTTACAAACCAGTTTTTAATAATAGTAGTTATTTGCTAATACCAAAAAATTTGTCCTTGTAACTACTAAACTGTTTTGTAACCGTTAGTATATAATCTTCTTTTCTTGGGATTCACTAAAACTTACTAATAATTAGTATTTTTTTCCTCAGTGTATTGTACTTGCTTTGTGCGATAAATTGTTTACTACTACTACTAAGTACTTACTACTACAATGTTCAGCTATTTTATCGTATAAGTAGACTTCAATGCATTCAGGTAGGTAGGTAGAGTCAAATCATTTTTATAATAAAGCCACTTTCCTCTCCTATAGTACCTCTACCTATCTAAACATTGTTTAGTGTGATAATTTAGAGTGGAAAGACAATAGAGGGAAGCTCAGTTATAATTTGGTTTTTCTCTACCACTTTACAGGCGAAATGAATTGTTTTTCCATATTCCGGGCGAAATTCGCGATTATGAGTACCTACCTAAGCCAAGAATTGCTATAGGTTTGTAGTTATAATACTTTTATGTTTATTTATTTACCTAATCTTTACTGCACAAAATGAAATTTTTACATACAAAAAGCGGATTTAAGGCTATGAGGCATTCTCTACCAGTCAACATTTAGGCTAAGTTGAAATATTGTTAGGTAGGTATATAGGTGGTTCAACTAATAATTAGATAGAGAGAGAAAGTGAGAGAGAGAGAGAGTTCAAAAGAAAGCGAAAAGTGGTAAACTATGTAATTTCTCAGCTGACTTTAGGTACGTGAGTCGTTTTCAAAAAAATTGTACATAGTTAATAAGGGCTTTAATTAAAACAAAACTTAAGTATTGATTCCTTTGTGTAACGATGACTGATATATTTTGTATGGCTAACTTTCGTTACACAAAGGACGAGATCGTAATTTTGTTTTCATTAAGCCCTTAACTATGTACAATTTTTTTTTCATTTCTCATACTCTGAAAGTGGGTCATTGTTCATCTAAGTAGCGTGCTGAATAAGTGGTCCATTTCTGTTCTAGAGCAGAAAAGTATTAAAAAAAATTGTATGGTGAATCGGAGTTAGTAAATTGGGCAACGGCACTAACCTATACAGCCACATAGTACAGATTCTACAGAGATCTTATGTTACCTACTTGTTGAAATGCCTGATTGCTAACCATAAACAACCTCCTTAATTTGTTTGTTAGTTTTTTTTTGCCACAGTCCAAAGTAATATCAATAGTTTGTGGCAGATAAAAAAGGGAAACTATGACAAGGACAACAAAACATATGTCTATGTCTCTCTCTGTCGCTCATAAAGTTGTATACGACCATCTCGTTCAGTAGGTATTATTATTTGATGTCGAGTCTAATTAGTCTGAGCGTTTAAGCCGACTATTTTTTTTTTAATTAAAAATAAATGAAATAAAATGGTCCATGACACAAACACCATTAACGTCAGTCAACAGTTCCCGCCAAAATGTTTTTTTTCACTGATTCAGAAAATGTTTGTGAATGATAACTAACAATAGTTATTGAATTTAACAATAACAAGTAGGTATTTCGCTTTGTAAATAACACAGGTCCTAATTTTTAGATCATGTCAATATTGTTTTACATCTTGTCTTTTGTGAAAAATGAAACGAAAATGTGCATATATGTTTTTTTTTGTCTACGAACCTGGAGGTCCCGGTTTCGATTCCCGGTTAGGGCATTTATTTATGTGATGAACACGTATGTGGGTGTTTTCTATGTATTCAAGTATGCATTTATCCATGTATGTATATCGTCGCGTTAGTACAAGCTTTGCTTTGTTTGGGACTAGGTCGTTTGGGTAAGTTTGTCCACAAATATTTATTTATTTTTAAATATTTTACTTTCCTCGTATTCGAAATGAAAAGCAGAGTGTTTAACTCGGGCGAAACCACCCATTTCAGCCTCGAACTATTGGCGCTCTCACTTCGTTCGAGCGCCAAAATATCTCGGCAGGAATGGGTGGCTTTCAGCCCTTGGTTAACAATCTACTATTTATAACGTACTCAGGTACCTATAACTACCTATATCATAGTTCAGTGTCATAATCATAAATACATTGTCTAGGAATAAAACTTTTCACTCTACAATACAACTTTACCTACTTACGCTTTACTGCACTGCCTCAACAAAATAACAAAGTACAGTAGGTACGTAGTCACTATGAGTACTGGCAATCAACAGGCGGCCTTAGCGCTAAAGAGCGACCTCTTAAATCCCCTTAATCGATATAATGCGTGTTATCCACGACGACCACATCACAACGAATCTCGTACTACATAATCTAAGGTACCTACTTGCGCCAAAGATGGCCCTGATCCTAACATGGCCCAAAATAAAATGTCATTCTTCAAATGAATTTAAACTTCGCGCCCATGTTCGGCTAGGACCATAAGTTCAAGACAAAACCGCAAGTTCACACCAAACCGTTGCAGCCACCATCTTTGAAAACGTTGACAGTTTGTCCAGTCAAGTCGCCAACGTAGAAATATCTACATGACTCTGGTCTAGACATGGGTAGTTTACGAATGAATGATTCAAATGAAGTACTTCACCTCGTGTAACTCTTTCATTCACTAGTTCAGTTCGGATTAATATACCTATATACCTACTTCAATACTTCGGTCCGTTCAGTTCATGATTCATACCTATTGTTTACCTTCTCATTTGCTCCGAGAGTGACATAGACGCCATGATTGAATGAATGACAGATATTTTTACCCAATCTATATCGTACGAGTAGATGGATATGTTGAGCTATCTACTGAACCAAACTGAACTAGTGAACTAAATGAGTGATACACCTACTTCACAGTGAAGGAATGAAGTATATCACTCTTTTCTTTTTAGTGACACATTTTGCGCATGTCTACTCTGTAGCTCTAGTATAAGTTTTTTCGAAACATTAACTAATTCGAACGCGTTTGCGTTTTGTCCGAGTTTGAAATACGCGCGTTTATCGGTTAGCAACAAATGTTATACTCGCTGTTTTAGTTTCCACTAGTGGCCACCAGAGGCGCTGTTCACGTTTTCATACCACTTTCATACATTTTGAGACAAAACGCAAACGCGTTCGAATTAGTTAATGTTTCGAAAAAACTTATACTAGAGCTACTGGTCTAGTGCATATTCAACTGCCTCCCACCCCCGAATTCATCGATTTGAGGGATGATTTAAGGGATAAAAAGTACCTATCCTATATGATAATCCAAGTATTACTTACTATCGTGAATAGATAAATTCGTCTGCCGGTTGTATCGAGGTGGAAAACCCGTCTGCCGATGCCCTAAAAATTGTAAGTACCTATGGGATGAAAAAAGAAATTCAATGCACATCGGCGAGTGGGGTATCCATGGATAGGCCTTTAAAAATGATAATATAGGAGTTTCTATAATACTTTTCCTTTTCGTCAACCGTTGGTGAGATATTTGCTGTCAAACTCTTGAAAAGTGCGTTCCCCTCTCTAATTTCCTCCTCTAAAATTGAGGATAAAAATTCTGAAAAAATGAAAGGGTGTAAATAAATAAATACCTACCTACTTTCAATTATTTTTGGTTTGAATAAAATACGTCAAACGGTTTTTGAGTATAATCGCTGAAACACTGTCTTGCCCAAACAAAAGAACGTACAGAGTGCCGTGAGTTTCCTTTCCTATAATGAAGGTACGGTACGGTACCGGTATGAGGTGGTACCGAGACGAATAGTTAGTTAATTATTAATTATACCTAGTCTGTATAATTAATAATTAACAATAAATAGGTTAATTTTTTATTCTAAGTTATTTTATAATTTGATTATGTTCTTGACAATGTATGATCAATACAATAAATGGTATTCTATTCTATTCTATGTATATGTGCTGTCGCGATCGCGCGGTGGACGTCCCCGTGCATGAATGGCATGATACCTTTTCTCACAACTTTGCCTGATAAATTATTCTGAACAAAATCCTGAACCCGCACCTGGACGAAATTGCGGATAAAATATAATACGGCTTAATTTGATGCAAATTTAATTGATTTCAGAAACGTAGTAGGTACACGTTGTCGTTGGAAAATGCACAATTTATGAGTTTTAGAACATTAGGATAAGTGAAAAAAGTGCCGCGTGTTGCTCAGCAAGCTCCAGTTTTTCGAAGGTGCAAATTTGGATAGGTACCCATACAATATATTTTAAATGCAGAACTACATCATGCTTTTCAATTTTAGCCTTTTTAGTGTCGAATTATACTGCGTTACATATTTATAGTTAGGACACTCGAGGAGTTGTATCGCAAAGTAGCTACCTACTGAACGTTAGTATATCTTCTTTGGTACTGATTATCAAAGCTGATTATTTGATTAAATCTGATATTTGAGTACAGCGCCATCTGTAGCCAGAGAATGAACTAACAAGGAACCTTACCATGTTTGCAGAGCCATCTATCGCATTTTCCATGTACCACCAAAGCAAAAGGGCGTAGAGAAGTCAACTCACCGAAGTAGCTCCACAAAACGTGCATAGGTGGCGCTATAAAACCAAAGATAAATTGCAGCACATACTCCTCGATTGGAAAATGTTAAAAAAAAGGGAATATTGCACAGTCAACGTGTTAAATATTTTAATTCATCCTGTAATAAATACTTAGCTCTTAGAATGTGGAACTTATATATTATTTTATTTATTTTCTCTTCTATGTTTACTGCGTAGTAGCCTACTTTACCGACAGAGCAACTTCCGGTTGGCGCTCGGCGGAGCACGCAACGCAAACTCAGGTATACAGCTAACTTCACTTCATACATGTTCGATTTCTTTCAACTACGTCGAGGCTTTGTGCATATTTGGGATTTTGCTATTCGGTAATGACTGTTTTATTCGTTATATTTTGCGTAGTATTGAAAATAATCAGTCCCTACATTTGTGTAAGGAGAGTGATGTGTTTAAACAAGTGCTGTGATACGTAGAATCAGTTTGGCGCGTTGTATTCTGTCAACATAGCTACTAAGTGTTCGCACGCAGTGGTATTCTATGCACGTGTAATTACAATACTGTCGTGATTTTCAGATACAGACATGGCTTTGAGCGTGGCACTACCTTTAGCTGGATTGGAGACGGACAATTTCTATTCATTCAGCTCGTTCGGGCATATAATCGACATAGCGGGTTTGTCCCAATCGCAGACGAGCCCGAGTCCATCCGTCTCCAGCGAATCCAGTGGTATCGGTTCGCTGGGCTCTCTCAAGTCTGAGTCGGTGAACAGTGACTCCCTACCCTCGAGCCCTCAGACTACTGAAAAGGTGAGCGAATCGGAAAATTTGCACTATTTGTTTGCGTTCGTCCTGGCCTTGACCTCTCTATTTTCATAATATTCCGTAATGGCGAATGTCCACATTACGCTATCAATGTGGTCAACATTATTGACGCGTGATAATGGGTATGTATCTCGCATGTTGACACTGGTGATTGAACAAATTCTTATTGGAGTTGTTTGAGATGTACATTATAACGGGTTTCTATGCTATTATAGCACTATATAATGTCGACGTCTTTGTCGAAGCGGAACGCCGAGTACGGCGCGGCGGCCCGTAATTTGCGCTAAACAAACAAGGTTCATATCTGTTTAAGTAATCGTTTCTGATTGCCGTGCCTGTCATATCTTGGCGTGAAGGCTATAAATAATTAGACACAAAAATAAATTTCAGAATATTTTCGAGCCCGTCGCGCAGCCTCAGCCTCGACCGAAAGAGACAGAAATTAAGGAGGTCAAAATCACTTATGGAGGCCGTGACATCCTCAACTTGATGCCTAACCTGACGGACCCCCGGTGGAACTACCGCGCCACCGTGCTGCCGCCAAACAACCCAGCACTGTTCTTCGCTAACCGGTCGCAGTATCACCGCCTGGGCCCGTATGGAACTCGCACACAGTATGTAAACGAATCTTGCCGTCACTGTGGCTTCTCTTGGGTGGTCGCTGCCACAGATTGACGTGTCAGCGGGGCATAAATCGAACAAACGAGGAGTGAGTATGACTGGGACACATCAGGGTGCATATCAACTTGTATTTCAATGTCACTCGGTGGTGCTTATCATAACTATCTGTAAGCCTGTGACTTCAGTTTTGGAAATGCTTTATTTTATCTAGTGACAATATCCATTTTTTATAAAAATGGCAAGGATGAATTGGGTACCTTATGATTTTTTGATGTTGGTACTAAAATACTTAAATCAATTTGTTTATGAAAACTGAAGTCAAGGCTTGGTGACATATTCCTATTTAGTGTGTGAAGGGCCCTGATGTGGCCCTGTCCTACCGACGGATGACTGTGGAATATGTATGTAGCTATCGTCCCGCGCATTCCTAGAGTTACATTATAATCGTGACTTAATACTGTGATCTTAATTTAAACAAAGACAATTTTTGACAATTCTCTGAATGTTTTGCGTGACGATGCTCAACTTTTTTGTTTTTGTTTTAACTTATTTGTGTGATAAATTTAAAGATAGGGTAAATTAATACTATGAAATGAAATTGCAATGCCATAAGATTTTGCACATTTGTTCCAATTTAGCATTTCTAGATCCCAATAATTATAAAAAAAAGGATGAAAGTATTGAAAAAGTAACAATTGCATCAACTTAACAATAATTTTAAAGACTGTTAAAGATTCAAAATAGTATATTATGCTACACTTAGTTCCTCTTAGAAATGTTAATAATATGTTATCCAAAGAATCTATTTGTTTAATGAGCATATAATATTAACTATAAATTGTTGGTTATGCATCTTACTTTGATAAGTATGAAGCCCTACACTACAGGGCTGGACATAGCTAGCCTTGGGGTTTTTGACTAATTACTCTTAAAGCAATATTTAAATTATGGAAATATACTTATATTATTATGAGTTACTACTTCCCACCATTACACGTAATAGTTATTATTTAAATATTGTTTTATAATAATGTTTAGTCTAGAAGTAATTTAGATATATTCCACAGTCATTTATTTATAGGGTCGTCATCGTTTCTAAACAAAAGGCTGCTTCTCGGATGTTATTTAAAGTAACGATTTTGACAAGATAGGCACGAATTTAAAAGCCAAGCTGTAGGTTAACTTAAGGTTTAATGACGATTGTTGGATTACCGTCCGAGCATAACATAATAATAGTGATGACATATAATATAGATAGAAGATACGATCTTGACACATGCCCTAATATATTCCTATCTACTGAAGGAGAAACGAAAGCTCGAACAACTCATATTCATGTAACTAATCACCCATATGGATCACAGTCAAAGTGGGTTTATCAGTGCATATCATCACAAATTAATGCAGTGATTAGATATTTTAAGGTATTAGTAGTTGTTACTAACCGTTTTAAAACGTTTGAGTCATTCATACACCCAGATGCTGGGTGCCTAGTGAAATTATAGTAAGTGTCGTTAACAGACTGGCAATATCTCTATGTATGTGCATATATAAATGTAATATTCGTGGTCTCTTAATTTAGTCAAGATATTTAATAGTGTGAGTCTCTTCAATTACATGTAAGTAAAACATACTAAGTATAATGGATAATGATTGATACTGTCCTTTTGTGCAACTTTAGTTCTGCTATGTTGTGATCAGCTTTAAATTGGAACTGGAGTATTTGTACACAATAATGTTGACATATTTCCCACAAAGTTATTTTTATAAAAAAAAATGTTGATATGAGACAATACAGTATGTAGTATTCAAAATTTAATTTATATGACTATCGCTTAATGGGTTTGGCAAATATTTTGGAAGGGACCAACATCCATATATTTATTTCATTGTTATTTTATTACTTTACAGTAGCCAAATATATTCCCAAATCGGAGCCCTTGCCTTCAAAGATACCATTCATTGCATTTTATTTAGTTCACATCATCGCAAAATAGTCTGTGTCTGTAGAATAATTTTCTGGGCTATGAACACATTAACGTAAAAGAGTAGGAAAAAGTTGTACAAAATTTGTATTTATGTATTATGATTCAGTGAGTCATGACTGAACATATAGCATGGATCTCAGAATGCAGCTAACAGTGATATATTCTTATGCCTCTGTTGGGGCTTCGCCGGCGACTCGGCCGCGGGGCTCGGCGCCTAGTGTGCTATATACAGTCACACATACTCACAAAATGGTTGTTATCAAATTATTATTTAAATCAAATGTTGCATTCATATTATTTTTAGTTTTTAAAGTAATGACAAATCTGTAATCGAACGTAGTTCAAAAGAAAGTATTGGAGCGATACGCACAGTTGTAGACTACTCTTGTCTTGTTGTGAATACCTCCGTACGTTAAGTTAGTCGCGCGTCCGCGGGCCGCGGGCCGCGCGCCCTACCGACACCCAGCGAGGCCGAGGTGCGATGCAATAATTGCATTCCAGTTTTGTTTTAAGTTGTCAGTCGAGGGTGGTAGTTGTTAATGTTTGTTTATCCACATTGCCAAAATGATTTGGTTGTTGTGCTATTTATTGATCATTCTAAAATATCAATTGAACCTTCCATTACTGTGTCTTCGAAGTGATTTTACAACCTTTTAATCATTTCAATTATATGCATTTTATTTTGTTTAGTCAAATCATATACATGATATTATACCATAATATTATTGAGTTGTATTATATCTATTGTTCATTAATATTATGACGAATATTTTTTTCTCATTGAACTGTAGTCAAATGGCAGTATTTTTGTATTGAAAATTGTATAAGGATGAAAGGGTTTTTTGCCTAGGCCCCGACCGCCGCCCGCGCAGGCGGTCACCGGCCCAGTGTGTATTACGTATATCTGATAAGCATTATGTAGGTTTAGCGAAATAGATTAAAACGGAGGCAAACTCCCAAGTACCAAATCTTATTGGTTCAAGTTGTTCTCGATTGTGGTGATATCGTGCGCCGCGCGCGGCGCAGAGCTCAATATTTTTAGTGACCCTAAAGGAAATTACCTCTTTTGAAAAGAATATAATATATATTATATAGTATATCCAATCTATAATCACATATGTATTTCCCTGTTTATTTTGATGTGATATCATAAATGACTGATCTGAATTTAGTTTTTAAGTTGGTTATTGAATTATTAATATGCAGTGCTATTTCGAGAGTGTAAGTAAGATGTAATATTGAAAAGTGCCAATGCTCGTAATTTAATCTTTGTGACTGTCTGTTTATGTAGCTGTTGGTATGGTAGCGCGAGAGGCCTCCACGGGCGGGGCCCTCTCCACTTCAGTATGTAAGCGATCTTCCTCCGTATCACATAAGTCAACGATTTGTTACTGTTAATCAAATCACGTAACGTGCACAATCTCAGTAATGCTTGCAATATTATATATAACATATTTAATTCCTCACTTATAATTTAATCCAGCGTAATGTTAAGAGTACAATATGAGATGATGTTATATCATTCTACCTAGTATCAAAATTAGCCGAAGATGTTAATATTATTAGTTAGGTAAAATTTTAACATAGCTTCTTATAATTGGGATGTTTTAGTATTTAGTGATGTATAATTACAGCGTAGTGGCAAGCAAGTTGTCTCGTGCGTGAAGTGAAATAATGTTAGTGGCAATAATACTCTATGTAAGTTCCCTGCCAAGACACCGTCTGCGTTTGCTGGCTGCGGCCGGGGGGTGACGGCGGAGGCATGCCCGCGCCCGTCCGCGGGCAAAGGCCATGATACAATTATATAATATATACTGCGCCAGGTATGGCAATACGGTCGTGTACTGTGTGTCGTCGACAGTGACGTCACTTGTGTCACAATCCGGATTGTCAGACCTTGTATAGCGAACCCCTTGCCCGTTGCCCACCCCCACCAGAGGGCAAGCGTGGCCGCAGCTCATTCGCAGCTGAACGATAGACACTAGGCGTTTATTTGTTGTAATTATAATAATAGCCGTAGGTATTTTATCGTACTTAATAATTATTCTTGCGATGCCTTAATTCTGGTTGTCAATTAGACATGTCTCTGCCTAGAGTGTTATCATTGTGTTTATTTATTTTAGTGTTTTGCTGTTCCGGCTTCCTCCGTGAACTTCCAGTCCAGGCTGTTCTTTTTAAATGATTTTGAAGTCGATTTATTTTTACCTAAGTGTTCTTATTAAATGTTACCAAAATGTTTTTAATAAAATATTTTTATATGTACATCGTTGTTTGTTGTCACTTCCACAGCCACAAATTTTCACTAGGTACGAGTACAAGCACTAAAACACATGGTTGACGAAATATAAGCTGCACCGATTCGCCATACAAGTTGTTCGAGGAATCGGTGCAGCTTATATGTATTTCGTCAACTATAGGTACCTAACACCTCAAGAGGGCTGTAATTTTCTGGAGTTTTCATAAGCTACCTATTCTTATGTAGGGTACCTACCTATATAGTAAAGTAGGCGTTACTATATTAGAAGAAGAAATACATTTATTTAACGTTTGTTAACACAAAATGAAAAGACATGATATAAAAAACAACGCTAAATGGAATCCCCACTCAGCATGGTAAAATCTCGTAATACAGGCTTGACATAATGAATATCAATGAATCGATCCATTTACTAGTCTACGTACTCACTAAGTAGGTATAATAAAATAATGGCATAGGTACTAGGCACTATTTTTTTTGCGAAATGTAGGTATTTGTTTTTGATAGCAGAGTACCTATAATACGTTTTAATAGCATACAATCCAAAGAATTCGTCTACGACATCATTACAGCACAATAACAGAATGATCACGTTTTCATGGCGTAAACATTTATTTTTGGCTCGTCGTCAAACGGCCACAAATGATGACGCTACTGTTTACACTTATACAGTAGGTACTTAAGTGGCGAGCGAATTGTTTTAGTACAGTCGAGGGCATAAATATGTATACATTTTTGGACCTTATTTCAATGGAAGAAGTGTATACATATTGGTGCCCTTGACTGTACCTATTTTTTGGTACCTACATTTGAACGTCTCATCATCATCATCATATCAGCCGAAAGACGTCCACTGCTGGACTTAGGCCTCCCCCAAAGAGTGCCACAATGACCGGTCTTGCGCCACCCGCATCCAGCGGACTCCCGCGACCTTTACCAGGTCATCAGTCCACCTTGTTGGGGGTCTACCCATCTTGAACGTCTATGACGTCTAAAAACTTGAGAAATCGATGTTCCATGACCAATCAAGTACCATCCCCAATTATTGGCGA
Source organism: Cenopis cana (assembly GCA_951800055.1). NCBI lineage: Eukaryota > Metazoa > Arthropoda > Insecta > Lepidoptera > Tortricidae > Cenopis > Cenopis cana. Next base: position 6,349,485 of record OX637477.1, on the reverse strand, counting down.
CTTAAGGTATTATTCCGTCTTCAGCGGAAGTCTATATTAGTGGTATACAAAAAACCGGCAAAATGCGTGTCGGGCCACGCACAATGTAGGGTTCCGTAGTTGTCCACCCGTTACATTATGTGGACTAAAAAGTTTGCAAACGTAGGTATATTTAGGTAATAATATGTTTTTCACAGAATTAACAACATTATCTTAGGTATCAATGGAAATTGCACGTAAGTTTGTTTTTGCAAAGTACATTTCTTAAGTTCTTTGGTATACGAGAGTTTTTTTATGATTAAAAAACCGGTCAAGTGCGAGTCCGACTCGCGCACCGAGGGTTCCGTACACAGTTCTTGTATATGTAGTTGTGTACCCGTCCCGACCCCATTAATTCAGGAACAATCTTAAAAAAACATGACAGCACCATCTATCGGCGCATTGTGTTACTAATTTGCGCGACTGAATAACTTAGTACGTATGTTGGTTTTTCAAGGATAATTCTTTATCACATCAACCGATTTCAATAATTGTTTTTTTATTTGAAAGAAAGTATTTTCAACGTAATTTTGTAAATTTCAATATAATACAAAAATATATACAAAGGTGATTAAATTACAAACTTAGTATAGAAGAGTTTTTTGATGATTAAAAAAAAGAAAAACTAGATAGGGCTATGGCTATATTTTTCCTGTAAAATATACATGTATATTAAATGTTGTGTAATAATTTCAAATTTTTTTCTTCGTAAACTTCGGAGATAAGGGGGGGGGAATGGTATCTTTTTTTACATTTTCCCTCGTAAATCGAAATTTCCTCAACGAAAAAAAAAAACTAAAAATTGTTTCAGAATGTACAAGTCAAGCCCTTTCATATGATACCCCACTTGACATAGTTGCCAGACTTTAAAATTTTGAACCCCCTTTTATCTGTCATTATTCACAGAAAATAAAATAAAATAATTTAAAAAACCATCTTCTATGTATCTGGGTTACCCTTGTTTATAACTATTCCAAATTTCAAATCGATAGGATAAGTAGTTCCTGAGATATTTAGCGATGTGACAGACAGACAGACAGACAGACAGACAGACAGACAGACAAAGTGAAACCAATAGGGTTCCTTTTTTACCTTTTTGGTACGGAACCCTAAAAAGAAAAACTAGATAGAGCTATGGCTATATTTTTCCTGTAAAATTAATATTATTAATAATTCCATTTTTTTTTTCTCGGTAAACTTCGGAGATAAGGGGGGAATGGTTTTTTTTTCATTTTCCCTCGTAAATCGAAATATACCCAACTAAAAAAAAATTGTTTCAGAATGTACAAGTCAAGCCCTTTCATATGACACCCCACTTGACATAGTTGCCTTTAAAATTTTGAACCCCCTTTTATCTGTTATTATTCAAAGAAAATAAAATATTTAAAAAATCCAACTTCCATGTATCTGGGTTACCCTTATTTATAACTATTCCAAATTTCAAATCGATAACATAAGTAGTTCTTGAGATATTTAGCAATGTGACAGACAGACAAAGTGAAACCATAAGGGTTCCTTTTTTATTACCTTTTTGGTACGGAACCCTAAAAAGGTGTGCACGGGGTTGACTAAGCATTTTTTGTATAAAATGTTTATCCTTCTTATGAAGTCAGAATGCGATACCAATTAACGCCTTAAATGGGTCGACACCATTTTTACACCCTGTAGATAATATAGGTATGCATGTAGCTATAGGTAGGTATTGTTTTTTAGTTCGAGGTGGTTTGGGACTAGTTAATTACTTATATTGTTTCTCGGGGATATATTTAATGTTTGTATAAAGGTATTATTGTTCTAAGTATAAACATATATTTTTAATAATTGGCTACTTGACAGTTTTCGGAAATGTATTTTAAATTATACGCAGGTTTATTTTATACCTGTAACAATTATCTTTTTCCCCCAAAGAGCTTAATTTCTTTAAAAAAAATATTTTTTCTTTAAGTAATTTGAATTTCGCGCGAAAACAGCCGATCACGTGACTGTGAGTACTGTGACGTCGCACTTGATAAACAACTAAAGGTTTACTTCCGCAGCCAACAGCAGACGGCAACTGCATGTTACACCGCACTCCAAATAGTACAGTAACTTGTGCTGTGGCGACACTTCCGCGCTCATTTTAAGTAGAGCTTTTTATGAACACCGTTACGGTTCAATTTGGAGTGCGGAGAAACATAACGTGCAGTAAGTGCAGTTGCGGTCTGTTGCGGAATTAAACCTTAACTTTGAAATGTGACGTCACGTCACACGCGTTTCGGTTTTTGTAATCCACAGATAAAAAAAACTCTTAAGGCGATATATCGATTGAAAGAGACACCCTTTGTTTTTCGCTCACGACAAAACGGGACGGAACCCTCTCCGAGAATGACTTTTTAGACAAATCTCGTTAAATATCTGACTGTTTGCAGGTTTATTAAATTTCCTCTTGTCAGTCCCTAGATGAGGTAAAATACCATCATATTAACTTTTCGTGTCTTTTAATAATGCGTTGTTTTAGTAGGCTGAGGAAAAAAAGGAAAATATAGACTCGACTTTGGATTTATTTTCTATCGAGAAAATTTTAAGCAATCATGTTTCGCTATTGTCAGTACCACAATCATATAGTCAAGAATCATATATCTGAGAATCAGCCCCTACTGTTTGCTAGTCTGGTCAGGACAGCGTTTCAAAGTCTCCAAATTTCTCAGTGTAGCGCCTTAATTTATTTTTCAAAAATAAAATGGTTTTAATTAATTTTAAAGCACAAAACCTATTGTATGAGTATTGTTAACCTATAAGCTACTGTAATCCATTAATTATTTTATCTTTACAACTGTCAAATAGCGAATTGATGAAAGTACACGACAATATAAATTGTTATCGTATGGCGTTAAATCATTCAACGCCGAGGACCCGAGAGTCGGGACCCCCGTTCGTAGACAGTTTTCGCTACGATGCGGAAAAAACATATCGGCTACGAACGTAGCTCGTAGCACTCGGCAAATGAATGCGTTAACCCATTCGCGGCCATCGAACGCTACGTGTGCTACGCCGGAGCGCGTAGCAACGTTTTCCCGCCTTGTAGCGGAAATCCCATGTAGAGGCATGACGCATGTGGTGTGATTGGCAGTGAATGGGTTAAGTGGGTGGGCAGCTTCAAAGATATTTTTCGGTGTGACAGACGGAGACTGTTTTTTGAAGTGAAAACTTCTTTAGCGGCGCTGAGCACTTTTTGTGATGGGGGAAAATTGTTAAACTCGCGACGATTCGTAAGACCAGCTGAGTTGACCCCTCCTAGTATCGTGGTTACGATGTTGAGAGGGGTCTCTTGGCTGGTCATTGTAAAGTATTTTGGAGTGGACACCATTCGAATAATATTAATGTTCTTAATATCAGATAATTCATTCAATGTATATATGAAGATGGATTATTCGAATATGAATATGAATATCTTTGTTATTTACTTTCTTTATCATGCCATTGAGTTTTCACTTCTGGCGGCACTCCCGGAGTGCAACCCGTTGTTTTTTTTTCTAATGATGGGATTGCTCTTTGCCAGCATCTAGCCAAGGGGAAAAGATGAGGCCAACGGTGAAGCTTAACTCACCCAGAAAATGCCTATTCACTCTTGCTTTAAATAGGTCCAGGTTATATAAACTCGGAAATACAGATCGCAACAGGGAATTCCAAACCTTAGCAGTGCGCATTATAAAAGATGAGGAAAAGCGACTTACAGAGTTACGAGTTAAAAGTGAGAGATGACTTACAGAGTTGGACCATTAGTTAAGGTTTTTATGTGACTTCAAAAAAGGAGGAGGTTCTCAATTCGGTTGTATGTTTTTTTTTATGTGCGTTCCCTCAGAACTTCGTCATTTATGAGCTAATTTGGAATAGTAGATTGTGTCACAAGGGAGCAAAATGACATATTTACGGCGTGGGCGTAAATTGAATCCTGAACGAAGCGAAGGATTATATAATAGAATTCTAAAATAGAATCCTGAGCATAGTGAGGGATTCAAGATTTAACGCCCAAGGTGGAAATAATTTTGCTTCCATGTGACACATACTGCTTTTCACATCAGGTTTGAGATTGAGATCATTGAGAATAATAAAAGATCTGAAATAACAATGGTTGTGCATATATTTATATATATATCATATATATATTTTATCAAAATCGATACAATACTTAACTATCAAAATCGATACAATACAAATACTCGTTACAGAAAAGTGCCACTTTGATCCCTCGTAGCAGGGAAGAAAAGTGCCATTTTGATGCGAAAAGGTGATGTGAAAAAATATTTTTTTGTGTGTAAGTGTAAGCATATACTTCAAAGGTTGGTCCCGTTGTTACCAGGACCCGGTTCTGATGATGGAACTCCTCAATTGAGGGAACTCCTCAAAAATTCGAGCGATTTTAGTATCTTCATTAAGAAATCAAGCATTTACATTCAGAAAACAGCATTTGTTTAACATGAATGTATCAGAAAAGCGTGATTGTACAAAACCCAAAATAAAAGCCACGGAAATATCATGCTGATTTATATCAGCGCCCTCTGTGGTAAAAGTTACACACTACGAGGTAGAGTAAGGCTCTCTCAATTCAATGTTTGCGAGCTCCGTGCTCCCTTAGTCCTCTTAAACAAGAGTTGTACGATTTTGGAGAGATGGCGCTAGTAGTAAAACTTGATCATGGCTTCACATTGAGTTGAGGCTTTCCAAACTTTTCACGTATACGTATATATTTTACACTAATTGATTACGTCATTTAAAAAAAATCACTGAGCATACAAAATTATAATAAAGATTGAAAATAGGTAGCATGTAGCACCATAAAAAGTACTCGATATTTCTATAGAATAATCACATAATAAAAACGATAATCTGAAAATATTATAAGATTTATATTGTGTGTACTTAGGTAAATAAAACGTGTCGCAATCATTTCGGCGCCTCGTATGGCCGACTCTTCTCAACTATTAATAACAACAAAGGACATTCGATTCACCACAATTTTCGTTAGACAAAGTATTCCGCTACATTGTTCGAAATCATAATAGAATACAGTCTGAATCTGAATTGTTTTTTGCTCGCAATAATGGCGGCAATGATGTTTTTGTTTGGAATATCCACTTTTGTACTGGTATAATGGGTGTATTTATTCAGACGAGCTGAAAGTGTCGCTTTTATCAGTCGCACAATGGCGGGGAATCAAAGAAATTACTAATTCCGACGACCACTGTTTCTACAATGTAAAATAAAGACGACTCTTTTGTTTGATATTTTTGTTGGATTGAATTGAGAGCTCTTTGAACTAGACTTGTACTTGTAGACTTCATATTTGAAATTATATTTCTTAGAATCCCATAAGCATGTCTATGTTGATTGCTTTTATCATTTAGGCTGGGTTGCACCAAACCGTCTGTAATCGTAAGCGGTGTTCGTCAAATCTGATTGTATGGAAAGTTTGACAAGTTTCTATGGGATGACAGCTGCCGGCGCCATATTTGACGATGACCGGTCTGTGTTCGTATGTTGGTGCAACTGACCCTAACCCATTGAACGGCTCATGTACACTTTTGCGTCATGCCTGTACGTGCGATTTCCGCTACGAAGCGGAAATATGCTGCTACACGGTGCGGCGTAGGCTACAACCTGCTACGCCGCGTAGCACACGTAGCATTGCTGCCCGAATGGGTAGATATTTGAGTCTGTTTGATCCGTGTTCCATTACCCCATTCAATGCCAATCACGACACATATGCGTCATGCCTCTACGTGCGATTTCTGCTACAAGGCGGGAAAACGCTGCTACACGCTACGGCGTAGCACACGTAGCGGTCGTTGGCCGCGAATGGGTTACTCTAGCGCAGGGGTCGATAAACTTGCTAGGTAACACATTTATTGCTGACGGCCTGACGAATGCTACGTGCTACGCTCGTAGCCTATGACATGTTTTTTTTTTGCTTTATAGCGAAAACTGTCATCGAACAGAGATTACGATATCCCTATATCGTGTCCTCAGCGCTGAATGTGTTTAACCATTAAACCAAATCTAGTAAAAACAACAATTTTTGGAATCTTAAATAGAGATCAGATATATGTTTCAGGTTTTTCATAATCTTGTTGAGGTGGCCTCGAAGAGTCACAGCTGGCCCTTCAAAGAGCCGTATTCTGGCTCGTGAGCCGCATTCAGATTCAGATTGAATTGTGTCAATTTACAAGAATCTCTTTTGCCGACCCCTGCTCTAGCGGTTGACAACACTAGAAAATATCTCTAAGTAGATTACTGTGTAGATATTATTGGCGTGATCGTACCCGTTATCGTGCTACGCCGTAGCGTGCGCTACGCGGTAAATAGATGACTCAGCACGGACTTTCAGTGACAACGAGTTCTTAGCGCTACGCGTGTTGTCGGAAAACAGGGAGTGTATACCGGTATTCTTTTAATACAAATTAACCGGTATTGGATTTCGGTATCTCGATTATATTGTGTTTTTTTTAGTTCTAATATATATTGCGCAGCTAGTAGCACTCGTCGACAATGAATGTGTTAGAACGAACGCCTCTCTATTAGTAGATTTTGTTTGAATACCTATGGAAGTTTCTGTGTACAGTTATAATATAGCATCAAAAGTAACTACGCATTCGAAGGCGTCAAAAGTTTTTATTGTAAAGGAATAAGCGCTTTTGATCGCTTCTTATGCGTAGTTACTTTTTGATAGTTGAAGCTTACGTCAGATATGAGAGCTGGAGTGGCGTTCAGTTTAATATTGTTTTTTCGGCAAAATACATTGAAAATTTTAATATAGAAACTACTACTGACCGTACTGACGCATTGATATACTGTACGTTTGGCCTTGTGCTGGTTCGTACAGTCGAGATCATATTGTACTTACGTTCTCAAAGATTCAAAAATATCTCAGAAACCTTAATGCGCTTAACAATAAGGTCTAATTTACATATTATCAACTCGACATAACTCGACTAAATTTCGAGCGATTCGTTGTTCAGAATTACTATATGATTCTCTTAAGCGCCAATTACGCAAAGAAAGACCTAAGCCCTCATATACATACGCGTACAACTCAGCAGGGCAACTCTACTGCCAAGAATGTCATAGTCTTTAAGACCAAGTTTGGTCTTGCAAGCCATATTAGAGCTAACAGAAGGAGAATGCAGTAATGGCTAGAGTCGCCGTCATCGAAACTGATGTGGAGGACTATATATATATATATATATATATATATACATATATATATATATATATATATTATATATATATATATATATATATTTATTATGATTCTCTTGTATTTTTACGACATACGTTGAATAGGAAGAAATTGGAAGCAGCGGGGATGCTAAAACCTCTCTGATTCGACGTCACTTCAATACCAGATTCGATAATGCTATCCTGTTTTCACAAGGCTCTTGATGGCTTAGAGAGACAGAGACAGGGTTATTCTGTCGAATGTCATGTTCTCTGCGAATCGGCAGGAACCATTTACATTCAAGGAAGCGACTTTGGTGGCTTATTTTAACAGGGGCTCAAACGAATCGCATTCAAGTTTATTTCGCAAAAAATTCTATACATGTAATGAGCACAATCAAACAGTATTGGCGCTGAATTTCAATGCTTAAGGGGAGGTATCCCCAACGCAAATGTCCCGCTCAAACACGCGTGAGTTTATAATTAACCATCCCACTCTCTACGCAAGCTCTGCGCGCAGTTTTGTAAATATTTAGCTATAGTCATTAAGCCAATCATTCTATCAAAGCAAACCCTGCGAATTTGTCTATAACTATTTACGATCTTTAATTGAGTACAAAAATAAAACGTTAAATATCAGTAATATAGCCGTAGTATAGAAAATACATTCCAAAAAGGGGTAACTTCGTGATTTTTTACGAAAAAAACACGACGACATTATTAAGTACAGTCGAGGTCATTAATATGTATACATTTTTTTACCTAATCGAATGCATTTGCTTATAAATTGTAGGTAACCGCATTCGATTAGGTAAAAAAGTGTGTGCATATTAATGACCTCGACTGTACCTAGTAGATATACCTCTACAGGGTAGGTATAACAAAAGGTGGCAATTCGTTTAAGGCGTTAATTGGTATCGTATTGTGACTAAAAACACAGGCAGGTATTCTTTTAACGCCCTAATAAAATTAGTTTTGTGTGGGTCTAACCCCATTCAAAACAAAACCAGCCTGTGCTTTGGGCCACGCGCAGTGTGCACGGAGAGAAAAATTTTGTAGAAAAGATTATAAAATAATAATCATTAGTAAAACTTTAGTGCATCCCAGAACAAGATGATTATACTAACGGTTACAAACCTGTTTTATTTATAGTATTTATTTACTACTAACACCAAAAAAATAATTTTCCCTTAGTAAAAATTATAAACTCAAAGAAAGTCTTAATAGAATTTGTGCAACTCTCTGTTATTCGGAATAAAGAATATTAATTTCACGATTAAATAAAACCGTTTTGCATTTTCCTATACTATGAAATTAATAAAATTTCCTTAAAATTATATTATTTACTACCGCCTAGAAAAAAATATTAAAAAATAATAGAATGTGGTATTCCCTTCTTTTAGATATCAAGTTTTTTATTCGAACAATATTTTTTCTCTCAGTGCGGGGTTCCGTAGTTGTCCACCCGTGACGAAGACTTTTAAAAGTTCGAAAACTTATATTTACTGTATTTGACAAAAATAACAACATAATCTAAGTAATCAATGGGAGTTAGAGAACGAAAGTTTGCTGTTCAAAGTACATTTCTTAAGTTCGGCTACTACTCATTAACTAGTAATGTCTATACTTAACTTTGAAACTTTTCCCTTCAAATTCATTACATATGATAAGTATCATAAATTTTTTCACATGCCCAGTAGCCACCGTAGCTAGCTGGACTTCACAATAAAAAAATTATCAGCTGCAAGCAGATTCCTGAATCACAAAATAGTTTTAGAAACCCCACACTATATTTGGAACGAGCTATCCAACCACTCTCCAACGATACTACGCCATACAATATTTTTGGAAGAAAAAAATGTGTAGGTACCCCCACTGTAGGGGTAGGGGATATACCCTAAAAACATTTTTTTAAAGATCCGTTCTACCGTTTTGTTGGCGTAATTGATTATGTATACTCATACTAAATTACAGTTTTCTTTTTAGTAGTGGACGGACGGACAAACTATAAGGGTTCCTTGTACGGAACCCTAAAAATGGATGCCAGAACATATGCGTTACCTGGTGGAAGAGTCCGGGTATGGATCCGGAACCTCTGGTCTCAACCACTCGACAATCCCGAAATGTGTTGTGTCGACATTTGCACCTGTACAATAATATCGTACTTCTTAAAGCATAGTGTGTAGGCACTGGTCCCACCAAGGGCGAGGCAGCGATTATCTATCGGCGATTTTCTCGCTCAAGAAACGAACAGAAGATGTACATCCCGTGGCAGTAAAAATTACAAATAACTATATTTATAGTTGATCGCTAGCTGTTGCCGGCGAGGGCCGAGGACTCTCTTCACTAGTTGATCGCAGCGATAAAAGCGAGCATCGCTCAGCGGTACTCGTTCAGCGATGCTCGCTCGGCGATCAGAGACAACAGCGGTAAACAGCGGTCATTTTCCGAGTAATCGCCCGTCGCATTCGAACACTCGCTTATAACCGAGCGACAAAACTATCGGAACTACCACTCGCTTCTCGCTGCTCGCCAACTCGTTTCTAGTTTGTAGCTCTAGTCGCTTCTCGCCGCCGGTGGGACCAGTAGCCACGCGGTAAGATACGCAAGTTTCAATCAAACAGGTCGTCCAAGGTTTAACCCCCGGCTCGTATTGGGTTTAAAAACAAACTAGGTATATATATCCATACTTTTTATTATAAATGAGAAAGTGTACGTGTTTGTCTGTCTGTTACCTCTTCACGCTGAAACCGCTAATCAGATGCCAAAACGAACACAAAAAGCTAGGAGGATGACGATGACAATAATTTCGTACTACAATGCAATTGTTACTGAATATTAATTCAATTGGTAGAGAAGCTTTCGCTCTTCACACGTAACCCAACCAACCCGTCGCAAAAAAGAGAACCAGGTCTCATAGTAAAGTAACATTTTAAGGTTCCTTTTCAGTTACCTACTTAAAATCGTTAATATATATGAAGGCTATGATTTCTGTGTGAATTAAAATGTAAGTATGTAGTCATTTTTTCTTAGTTACTACCTTACCTATACAGATAATTATATTGTTTCAAACATAACTCCAAAACTCCAAATGAACAAGTTTTAAGCTAAAACTGTTTTTTTTCTCTGTTGAATTCTAATAAACAGCAGTTTATAGGAATTATCAATACTTTTCCCATAATTGCCCAACTTTCGGTCTAGAAATAAAGACTCATTATCATTAAATTATCGATTTTATTTACTCACAGATATATGTACGAGCTATAATTTTCTAGTTTTCTTCAGATGTAGTTGTAGTAGTGGTTAAGACAAGTTTCTGATCCTCAATCTTATAGAATTTGTAGGCCACGATAAATGAAATTTGAATGATAAGAAGTCCTAAGAATATGCCGATTATCAGTAGACATTTGATTCCCCATAGCTTCTCTCCTGGTCGAACGATGGACACCTTTGGTCTGTTCGCGCTCTCAAAAAAAGTCCCGCGCGGTTTGAAAGTACTTTTATAGATCATAATGTATTTTTAGATCTTTGCAGGCTTAGTGTCATTTCAATATTTTTTTACACACATAACGTAACTTCTACAAACGAAAAAAATAAAGAGACTAAATAAAATAAGTAAATAAACAAATGTGTAAACAATTTTTAATTAGATGACGTTTGGCTTATAAATAAAGTCATCAGTCAGTTAATAACTTCGTCTATGATCATAGATTGACAGAATATTATAATAATGACGTCTTTCACAAACGAGTTTCTTTTTAAAAATATGCTTACTTTTTACTTTATTGTAAGACAAGTACGACAACATCAAATGAAGTCATTGAAGTACATAGATCACACATCATAGATATAATATATACTCTGTAGTCACACACAGATGTACTATGACGTCTATGACATGACAACTGTAACGAGCAGTGTGTCAAAGAGTTGGTCAAAGAGTAGAACAATTGATGAAGTGTGTTTTACTAGTGAATTACTTAGTATTATATTCTTTACTAGTGAATGTCTACATGTCTACTACTACCGGTTCGAATATATATTGCAAAATGCAAGTCTACGATAACTCATATATACCTTAGTTTCTACAAAGAGAGAAGAGAATATCTATATAGGAGAGAAGCTGTCGCTACTTCAGGTATTCTTCATATTCTATATTTTGTTTAAAATTTAAAAACAATAATATATATATATGTACCTCGGTATACTCGTATTTACTACTTATGACAGTTATGACTAGTTTTCAGTCCTGATGGTTTCTGAATGACTTTATTTTTGACTCAGAATAATATATACCTACAATCTTAATTCAGGGCTGCTTTTCATTTCTTTTGAAGAATCCACTTCCATTGGCACTAAGGAGACTCGTATTTTCTAAAGGGAAAGATCGTTCAATGAACATTTGAGTTTGAGCAATGTTAAACAGTGGCCTATTGAAACGGCTGAAGCCTTTAGAAAATCACCCTCCTTTCGAGTCGCTTTTCGCTGCCTCTATTTATGTTTCCACATTTTCCATACATATACAATCGTGGTGTTTGCGACGCCTATTGAGGCTCAGAGTGGGTGCTCTGATTCACCAGTGAATTAACACTATAAAAAGCGTGAAGGAAGCTTGAGAAGTCATTTCAACACCGCTTTGTTGAACACACTAAAGCTAACAGTTGTCTTGGTGAAAAACATTTTCCTGGAAATAGACCCAGTAAAATATCTACTAGGTAATGAAAAAACACTATAATAATGAAGGAAACTTGATTTCAATTTAAGAGGTCATTTCAACATTCGGCTATGAGAAAATCATATTCCTGGAACAAAATTTACTGATGAAATGGGTACTCTGATCTACCAATGAATCAAAAAGTGCTAGAAAAGCCTGAAGAAGGCTTACGACCTCAACCTCACGCAAGGTTATTGCAACACCGCTTTTTTCACAAAGTTCACGCCGTTATAGAAAATTTCTATTGGCCTCAGAGGCCAATAGAAATTTTCTATAATTCAATCCATTTAAAATTAAAAATCTCCAGAAAACTTCTTGAAAGCTACTGAAAAGGCTGAAAAGACAATACACACGATAGAAGATAAACAGCGCCTTTGAAGCACGAATATATCGCTCTAATACAGCGGGTTATTCATAAACCTATTCATCGAGCTAGCTAAGGAGCAAATTTTTGTGAATACGACCAAATTGTATGAGAGTAGTCCTCTTTCAAAACTCGGCTGAATAGTGTTAATTTGCTATAGCGAGTTCGCTCTTGCTCGTCAATGGACTATTTGGAGACTTGAGAACCCAGCATAAAGTCGCAATATTGTGTATGGAAAGTGTAGAAAATATGAATGGAGTTTCGGGGAAAGGGACCGTGGGGAGCATTTTATAAAGCTGGAATCCGGGACGGTTGATTCTGGATGCGTGGAAGTTTGTGGAACCTAAACATATACCTTCTAGGATAAACACGTACCTATTAGTCATAGTGTTCAAATGTTAATATGGTTCGGTATCGATTAATTTATAGGACCAATATTTAACGTTTAACGGCGTTTTTTTTAGTCTTTTTTGTATAATTAAATATTTTTGAAAGAAAGTTTTGAACACTGTTGACTTAGCTAAAAACATAAACCTTTGCATTCACGCGGTTTTTCCTACGTTTGTTGAGTGTTCGATAATAACAGTGATTCGCTCTACTTCCTATATTTGCAGGGATTATGTATAGTTCATAGATATAGAGAGTAAAATATAACCAATATATCGACTAGTGAGTTCGATAGCCGAGCCATAGGTGAGGCCCTCTAAGATACGAATCCATCTATTGCAATTTCGATCGAGACATATCAGACGACTATTGCGAAATGAAAATAATTATAAGAGGAAACTACGTGAATTCGTATAAACTAAATTAACGAGTGAAACTCATTATGTAAACACAAAATTACACGGCAACCCTTGTCCTTAGTTTTTCAGCAACATCGCTTGAGAGAAAAAACGGGGCGTGTCGGAACAAAGCCGGCCGTACAATGGGCGCGCGAACAATGCTAACTAGAGGAGCTGTATCATTCGCGGTATCGACACACCCCGCGTCGGGGGAAATTGGCGCTTTTACTTGTGTCTTAGAGGTCAGTCAGCAATCAGCATTGATTATTCGGATCAGATCATGTTTATATCTACTGATAAAAGTCGCTGTTGGCGCTGCATAAACGTGAACGATATCGGATTGGGCAATGTGAATAGTTAGTGAGCATAATTTCCATTCATGTATTTTGCTTGATCTGATGTTATCGTATTCTGCCGCTAACTCTCGCTGAACTCTCGTGTTTTAATCAACCTCATTAGTTAAGTATCAAGTATTTAAGTACTTACCGAACGTGTAACGTAAATAACTATTATATTGTATTATAAGTATTTTATGTACATACACATACCTACCTATTTGTATCTACGTATTTGACACCATATATTCTATAGCAATTAATTAGCAATATAGGAATTATGAAAGAACTATCAAATTAGCTCATTACGTTACATAACTACAATACATCCATTATACCTATATATCTAACATCCGTCAATCACAATTACGGACAAATTCCGGCAGGCGCCTTCGTAAACAGTAGGTATTAAAGTTTCTAGAGTATAGGAAAATTAGTTTGCTATAATTCAGAGCCATATTACGGAAGAACAGCGTTTCATTGTACAGCTGAGTAACTTTACTCGACAACTAAAACAGCTTAACAATTTTATCCGGCGACCGGCACTCAGAGCACTTTCTAAAGCTGTATTAAAATTCAAAGGACACTTAGAACATTGCACATACGCAAGCTCAGCACTAACGACGGAGTCCACAACAATGTGCCCTGTGAAGAGCTCCGAACAATCGAATGAAGACAATAAGCAGCGATACTCCGAGACAAAAAGAGGCGAAATAAAGGCTCACTTGTTTCCTAGCCGCATTGTGAGGAACGGGAGAGGGCAGAGACAAAAGCGTAATGTGCCACGGGGCCCAAACAATGGAGACTGCGCCATTATTGTTACTGTAGCGGCGACGCTTTAGCGAAATATGTGGGTGGCTACGAACTTGACATGGCCTTGCGGGATGCGTGTCAGCGCTGCACTGCCCTGTGCGGCGGCTGAGGCGCGGACATTGCGAACGGTCACAAAGAACCAATGAATGGAGGCTCAGTGAATGGGAAAATTCTTCAAAGCATCTGGATGCTGCTACGGGTGTATACGGGTTTACAAACGAATAGTTTTTTTTTACAATGACGGTGGCAAACAAGCCTGCCTCTCGGCCTACCTGATGACAAGCAGAAACCGTAGCCTATGAACATTAGCGAATCAACAAGTATCAAAAATCAGCGCATCTTCGGGAGCTCTGACAACCTTACTCACCCATAAGAATCCCAACACCACATACCTAAAGAGGCCTTATGGCCTAAGTTATAACACTATCAACAGTATTAACTTTTGGACAGGCCTCGAGGAGTATTAACTGTGTCATTTCACATTCATTGGTTGAATTTTTGGCATCAAAATTAAATTCCTGTATTGCTATCAAGGCGCAATGTGTCTGAATTGCTTATTGCAATTTTCATTCCCAACCATGTGATGTTACAGTATTGCGTGCAGGTATCTTATAATATGATAAGTTTTTTTATATATACATTCCACCTACCTTGCTTTGACGTACACCAGGCAATCCCAGTAGTAAGTACCCATAACACCGTCACGTTGTCAATTTCCTTAATCCTTACTTAGTACGGCTTCGGTCAATAGATGATTGATTCGACAGAGAGTATTTTGATCAACTTATATATATTATTATTCAATTACAAGTCATGTAACTAGTACTTAGATATGGGAATATTCCAAAAAAAATACTTTTAAGGTCCTTTTTAACCGAAATAATCTATACCACTAATGAGGGTCAACCCTGAAAATGAAAGACCTTTCTCATAAAAATATTTATTCGTCTGATGACGTCCTCACATATCCAGTGACCGTATGCAAGCCAAATGATACCATTTGATTGGAGCTAACTCAACTGTGCAATAGCCAAGCGAATTGGAACATTAAACATACACGTATAAGGTATTACAATGGTGGAAAGGAATTATTTGATCTTACGCGTTGGTGGATACGGGGCAGTGAATGGGGTGTTGGTATTGAAAAGAATAAGACAGTACCTCATATTAATGTATTAACATTTCGGTAGTTTTTATAACAGGGGTTGTTTTTTGTGTATGTAGTACCGTGTTCTCCCAGGGAACAGTCCATATTAAGATCCACTTTAATATAAATAATTAGATGTTAAGGTGGGACGATAATTTGGAAAAATTGATGTCACGTGAGAATCACGTGAAAAACTAATTTCTCAAATTATTCTAGTTTATACAAGTTTATTCTAGGAAAGGGGGAATTTCGCGTAAATGGAAAGCCAATTTATGAAAGTTTGTTAGGTTAGGTTAGGTTTACATAAGTTGAGAGATACAGGCAGCGGCTGGAGACCAGGGCAATTGAGGAGCGCCTGGCCCCATAAGAGGCGGAAACAAGGCGGCGGATGGCGGCGAGGAGAGAGAGGGATAGGTGGAAAAGCCAGCTGGAGGACTCTCCCTATGGAACTTACACCATAGGAGCGCTCCTCCCGTCCTTAGACAGCTGGCTTTATCGAAAGCGAGGAAGCCTCACATATAGGCTTGTGCAGGTAATGACCGGACATGGTTGCTTCGGTCATTACCTGCACAGAATAGGAAGGGAGCCGACCTCGGCTTGCCATCACTGCGGGAACGATGACGATACGGCCCTGCATACTCTAAAAGAGTGCCCTTGCTGGGCCGTGGAGCGTCGCGAACTGATCGGGTACCTAGGGACGGGAGATCTCTCGCTGCGCAACGTAGTGGCTGGCATGCTGCGCAGCGAGAGATCCTGGAATGCAGTCAGTAACTTCTGCGAAAAGGTTATGACACAAAAGGAAGAAGCGGAGAGGGAGCGCGAACAAAGAGCCGATGCTCATCCGCTCCGGCGCAGACGGAGGGGAAGAAGGCGTCTGCAGTACATAAATCGCCTGATTCCGCAGTAGGGTCGTGGGCTGGGGACCCACATAATTAGGCCCTACACGTCTGGGGGAGAGGTTGGAGCGTTACCAACCCTTCCCTCCACTGGCGCGAGGGTGCCCCCGGCGCTTAGTCGGGGCGGCCGGGGGGGCATCATGATAGAATGCTAGCGACCTCATGGTGCCCCCCTACACGGCAAAGAGGATTAACGCCGCAGAGGTTTTGGTGGGTATTCTCTTCCTCTGTGGAAGGGCGAGTCCCACATACCCCCCACTACGGGTCTCCCGGCCCGGGGGGATACGTAAACGTATTTCCTCTGCGACAAAAAAAAAATGTTTACATAAATTTCTTAAAATATCACGCCGCTAGCCTGCGAATGTCAAAATACGTTTTGTATGTAAATCTAACCACTTACTTGTACTATTACTTATTCTGTGACAATGGTCCTACGCATCGCGCCGAAGGCCATCCGTGATAGATGATGATTATAATATAATGAGATTATATAAAAAAATATTTTTGGGATGGACTATATAAGATTATAAATAATGAGACATTTTTGGGCATTTGTCTATTAAGATGTCGACCATCGGGATGTTTACCTTACTTTGTTATATTACATTTGTCACTTTTAAAGCCCAGGAGTGACAAACATTCGGCTTTATCGTCTATACAACCTTAATGATCCTAAGGCCACGTACCTACCGTACCCATGGGGTCAGGAGAATTACTTTCTTTGGCTATCCGTTTCCGACATTAGAAAGAGGAGATAATTGTTGAGTTAAAAAAAAGCATTTTCTAGGGTCGGTCACGAGCACGTGGCACCTTTTGAGTTGCGAGCGTCCCTAGCATATCGTCAGACGCACCATATGCTTATTTGCCACCGTAAAAAAAGACACGATTACTGCTGCTGCACCGTATTTTCGTTTTTTACATTCATTCACGCAAACAATAACACTTTTTATCTAACAGTGACTGAAAAAATATAGGTATTATATATTTGTATGTCATTAATATAATTGTTATAAAATTTTATATTTGACCACACATACTTCCACTGTCTAAAAGCCATGCGGCCAAACATTTCATTTCGCATATGCATACAACCGCATCCTAGCATCAAAGGAGCAAGTAATATCATAACCAGCGGAATTCAATTTTAATATTGTGATTGTAGCAGTAAAAGATTGAATTTTGATACGTCCCGTTAGTCTGTATTTGGAGGCATTCGGTTTTATTCGGGTCCATTCGGAGTATATTCGGAGCCATTCGAATTCCTTCAAGCGTATTGTGCAGCGAGCACGGCTAGGGTATGATTTAATTCAGTTCTTGTATGAGTGTTTTGATTATGGTTCTGCGGATTACACGGTGTTATCCTGAATGAAAGGCGAAGTTTGGGGTGTTTTAATGTATTAATGGTTAATTTATATGTCGAACCACTGTTGGGCTTAGAAATTAAGAAATTTATAGAATACTTACTATAGTAGAAGAGCCGGTGACACTGAACCTAGTATGATAAGATTCCCAGATGGCATATATATAATTAGGTGCGTCATTAGTCGGGGAACACGAAACGGCGATGCTGCAATGCGAAAAACCTGGCGAAGCCATTGAAAATTAAAATTGAAAAATGATGAAAAATCCGGTTTCTAGTATGATAAGATTCCCAAGTTTCGTTTGTTCCTCGAAACAGGGGAGGGCTAGGACTATACGATAGTGCAGTGCTGCAAGCCCTCCTGGCTGGCCTTGTCAGTGGCAGCAGTATGATAAGCGACCACTTTTCTGAGGTATCTAGTATGATCGGATTCCTGAAAAAAACAGGGCTCATCTGAAAGATCAGCACTTTCTGTGTAAGAAAAACCACTGCTGCATTTTCCAAACAGTGGAGAAGGTGGTTGCTGCAGCGATTAAAGGAGCCGACAACACTGAACCTATTTCGATAGATTCCCAGATGATATATATATAATTAGTCGGGGCATTAATGGGGGTACACGAAATGGCGATGCTGCAAAGCAAATGAGCAGGCAAACATATAAAAATCAAATTTAAAAAAATAAAAAATAAACGGTTTCTAGTATGATAAGATTCCCAAGTTTCGTTTGTTCCTCGAAATAGGGGAGGGGTAGGACTATACGATAGTGCAGTGCTGCAAGCCCTCCTGACTGGCCTTGTCAGTGGCAGCAGTATGATAAGCGACCACTTTTCTGAGGTATCTAGTATGATCGGATTCCTGAAAAAAACAGGGCTCATCTGAAAGATCAGCACTTTCTGTGTAAGAAAAACCACTGCTGCATTTTCCAAACAGTGGAGAAGGTGGTTGCTGCAAACGAAACTTGATCGAACCATGTAATGTTGGGATCTAGACTTGGGCGTGCAGGCAGGCTAATTATATTTTATATTAAATTAAGAATGGGAGCGTGCAATGAAAGACAGCCATGATGGGATCAAAGAGAATATTTATTTTTCTATTTCACCTTATATAGATAATGACCATAGACTATACAACATGCCCCTTTTTAATTAAAATAAATTTGACACAATATCCTCTTGTCCACCCCACGACGATGTTCGATTACAAAATTATATGGAGACAAACGGCAGCCCCACCGTTCAAGTCGTCCGCTAGGATTTTTTAAGTTCAAGAACCATTTCAAGCTGGCGTGATCTGTATAAATTTTGAAAGGCTTGCTTCCTTCTAGATATGGACGAAAGTGCTCCACGACAAAGACAACGCTCAATGCTTCACGCTCCGTCGCTGAGTAGTTACGTTCGCAGGGTGTTAGTGAGCGACTGCAAAAGGCTATTGGATGTTCCTCGCCCTGGAACACTTGAGTGAGGGTTCCCCCAATCCCGTAGTCGGAGGCATCTGTGTGTATAGCAAAAGGCTGTTCGAAATCAGGGCAAGCCAAAACTGGAGCAGTAGTCAAGGAGCGCTTTAAGTCCTCAAAAGCCTTATTGGCCTCTGCTGACCACTCGAACGGCGGTGCATTTTTCCGCGTCGACGTGAGTGAATTTAAAGGGCCCGCGATGGAGCTAAAATTTTTAATAAATCTCCTATAATATGATGCGGTACCCAGGAAACGTTTTACGTCCTTCCTACAGGTAGGGACAGGGAAGTTATTAATTGCACTAACTTTATCGGGGTCAGTTCTTAACCCGTGTTTATCTACGATATATCCCAAGTACTTCAGTTGACTGCGGAAAAATTTAGACTTTGACAGATTGATAGTCAAATTCGCGTTGCGAAACCGTTCGACAACAGTACGCAACAAAGCCAAATGGTCTTCAAATGTGGACGAGACGCAAATCAAATCGTCTAAGTAGCACCACACTTTCCCTTCAAATTCAGGGCCAAACAACCTATCCATCAAGCGTTGCTGCGTAGCCGGCGCAGAAGTCAAACCGAAGCTCATAACCTTATATTGAAACAGGCCCCGCCCCTGAACTTGAAAGGCGGTCTTCTCCTTTGAGGAAGGATGCAAAGGTATTTGATGAAAGGCTGACTTCAAGTCTATCGAAGTCAAGTACCTAGCCTCCCTTAAACTATCCAGTATGTGAGCTATGTAAGGCAAGGGGTAGGAGTCGTGTTTAGAAACCTCATTAAGCTTCCGGCTATCCAAACAAAAACGAAGTGAACCATCAGCCTTAGGGGCCAAAGTAACAGGGCTACACCATGGACTCGTGCTAGGTTCTACTACGTCATCACGTAACATTTCATCTAATTGGCGGTTGAGTTCCTTCAATCGCTCAGGCGACATCCTATATTGTCGTTGTTTGATGGGAATGGCATCACCGGTATCTATTTTATGAGTAATAAGATTAGTGCGGCCTAATCCCACGTTTTCCGCAGCAATATTCTCAAACTGTTTAATTACTACTTGAGCTTCACCTTTCTGAGTCTCCGTCAGAGTATCAAAGTCGCTTAAGTGAATTTCAGAAACATCACTTACAGTATCCTGGTTACCATCTGGAACCTTACACAAGGTTAAAACTTCAGGTGCAATACCAAACGCTTGCCAAAAATTTATACCCAACAGTAGCGACGTTGTCACCCCTGGGATTATATAAAATTGTACACTAAATGTTCTGTCACCAACCGTAACCGGGAGAAGAACGTACCCAGTGACGGGAGATGCCGAACCGTTAGCAGTTCTAATCTCGTCCAAGTCAAGTGACCTGTGCACCTCGACGGTGGCAGGTAAAACGTTTAAAATTGTGCTGTTAATAATTGAAATTTCCGAACCAGAATCTAAGAGGCCATCATGCATACGGTCAAATATCTTAACTGGCATAAACGGCCTGCAATCCTTACCACCGATCACATGAACCAAGGGCTTGTCCCTTCTAACCCCGTGTCTTAACGAAGAGTTGGTAAACACACGGCTGTGAGTAGGTATATGACTACGCGTGTTTTGTTTAGAAGGAACAAACTCCGGGTTCGAAGCTACTCGTTTTTTGACGCTCCAGAATGATTCGGCACACATCGGGGGCAGCTTCGCATGGTGACCCCTTGGTGACCACAGCGGTAACAGATAATCATTTTTGGAGCTTTACAATCTCTTAGTAAGTGGCCTACAGTTCGGCACTGAACACAAAACAAATCATTGGGGCTTGAGATTGCATCCACCCTCCTATCCGCTGAGGCACTGCACTGTGATGTAGAAGCCTTGACAGCTAAGTCGGGGCAGAGCATATTATTGGAGAATGATGGTGGTTCTTTAAACGACAAGGCGCGATAGTTTGCATGTTCCAATAATCTGCACTTGTTCTTCAGTTCCGCCCATGATGATACATTCACCAAAGCTAACTGGGCCGAATAAAAAGGCCTAATACCATACTTTACAATATTAAGTTGATCTTCCTCGGCAATAGGTTTCCTAAGTCTGTTAAAATAATTTTTCATAATACTGAGATATGTAATAATACCCTCTTCGGGACCCTGGGTCCGAGAGCGGATCTCTTGCATTAGCCTAAAATCAAAATCAAAAGGCAAATATTCATCTAGTAATAGTTGTTTCAATTCGTTCCAACTATCCACCTCCGCACACACACTACGGTACCAGAACGAGGCATCATCCACAAAGAGCTCGACTGCTGAAGCAAATAACTCATCGTCCGAAATTTGTCTGCTTTGGCATAACTCCTCCAACCGCTGTATAAAGGCTACCACACACGATCTACCATTATACTTAAGATTAAGTGTGTGGACACCCTTATTTTTTGAGCACGACACCATAATCTCCTGTTTTTGCAGCACCGCCGGAGCAGAAGACTGAGCAGGTTCCGCGGTACCAGATTCCTGACTACTTTTAAATGTTTTTAATAATCCGTCCACTTTCGCTTTAATACCCTGAAAGGTAGCGGAAAGTTTTTCATGTAATTCGAGATCCTCCTTTTGAAGAGGGCTAACCCGACCAATCCGGTGGTACAAGTGATGAGTCAAAGCCTGGATCCTATTCAAGTTTGTTAGAGCGAGACGTGGAGCTGTAACTAAAGTGACCAACTCATCAACCTTACCCTGTATGAGCAGTAATTCACATGATATGTCTCCCTCAAATGTGTCAATCTCGTCACTAGGATAGCGCTTAGCTAATACGCGTATTTGTGTTTTAAGTTCCGAATAGGTATCTGAAGGCTTCTCCCCCCTAATCGTAACCTCGTACACAAGCTCGTCCTTGCGGAGCAAATGAAATGTTATTGGACACTCTTCCATTTTGACCAAGTGCACAAACTCACAACAATGTACTAAGTAGGTATTAATATTCTATTTTAAAACTAAATTCGCAAATGCGTTCGAAAATGGCACTAATTATCTTAAACACACTGTGCAACTGTCGCTTTTGATAGATGTTGAACAGAAAGAACCAACAGTACAATCAGAAGGGCTAATACATACACATGTTCAACCTAACCTCACTTACAGCAGTGCAATTTAAATCACTATACCTACCAAAAGTATAAAAATACACATCAACACAGAATAGATTTATCATTCGCCCATAATATTCTGTTCAACAGTGCACACAAAATATATTACAGTATATACTTGCATATAAGAAAAGTTCATAAGTACCTATAAGTTTTCATTACTCCCACTAAAATATTGTTCATCAAATTGTAGTGATTATAATTGTCCACGCACGAAATATTGTCTTTAAACACACTGCACTTCAGTACTACACTTGGTTGCAAGTTCAGTATAACCAGGAACCAATTTGAAAATTAGCCGCAGACAATTTTCAAAGAAACCACCTTGCACACACCATGCCAAACTATCCGGGCGCCATGTAATAAGGTTTGTTTTTGCAATTAAATAAAAGGCCAGGATGCTAGGACACACGTTTACTCTATTCCCAGTTTAGGTCCACACCTTATCTCATAGATATCCTCCGGCCTCTCTCCTTACATTAATTACACTATTTACTTAACTTATTGGGTTTGGTATGTGCAATTGGTCCTAGTTATACTAAAGTACGCAGCCTGAGACGTGGGCCTGTCTCCCCGACTAGCTCAGTTTCGCGCCTAAGCCAGCCCGGGCCACAAGCTTCCGCACAAGCATGCTCGCGACACCCCTCATAAAGAAAATGCAATTTGTACCTTCAGCACAGCAAACCTGTGCCCAATCCTAACAGCCGGCCTGCGTAGCCGGAGAACACTGTTTCGCGTCACTGTCCACCGACGCCGCAGGAACCGTCCGCTAACACCGGAACACTGTCACCGACATTTCCCATCTGCAGCAGCCGGACATGACACCCAACGATGGCCCCGGGTAAGACGCCTCCTACAAACACAATGTCTACAATTAACCGAGTTACCGGGACACATGCCACATGGCATGCGCATACCTACGTGCCAGCAGGTACTACATCCAAGTTTGCCTACCCGGAGAGAATGCAGGGCACACTAAATGGCCGCTTCGTTGCCAAGCTGACAATCCCCGGAGAGGCGTCAAGAGGCTATCATTGGAGCCTCAGCACTGCATGCAGCGCACCCTCGAGCCGGGGTCGTCCACCGCGCCGCCACAACCAACAACTGAAATAGATCAAAACCTCGATATAAAACGATGCCTCAAACGCAAAGCTAATCGCTCCAGACCATTTCGTTAACATTAAGCGGGTTTACTTACCCAAAATTTCAGGAGAAAACCACGCCCGCTTGCGATGTCGACAGTTCTATATGTGAAATGGCGTGGATGAGCCAGAGAGTCACTTCCCTCTCTTTGTTTTTTTAAATGTCCCGAGCACACTCGAAATACGACCATAGACAACATTTTCGGCACGGATCTTTCCAAATGCAATAAAATTGTTTCTTATTTAAGAAACACGAAGAAGTTTATTTTAATCAATAACATTAAATGATAATGTATATATGTAAAATTACAACCATTATAAAGACATCACACGGTTGCGTTAAAATATCTGGCTCAAAC
This sequence comes from Cenopis cana, assembly GCA_951800055.1. NCBI lineage: Eukaryota > Metazoa > Arthropoda > Insecta > Lepidoptera > Tortricidae > Cenopis > Cenopis cana. Next base: position 6,325,805 of record OX637477.1, on the reverse strand, counting down.
AGTTTGACAGCTTGACAAGAATGACAGCTGTCCGCAGCTGAGCGACCACAACATTACAGAATCTTATCATACTAGAAACCGGTTTTTTTATGTTTTCAAAATTTCTTTTTAATAGCTTTGCCTGCTCATTTGCTTTGCAGCATCGCCATTTCGTGTACCCCCATTAATGCCACGACTAATTATATATATATCATCTGAGAATCTATCGAAATAGGTTCACTGGTTCAGTGTTGTCGGCTCCTTTAATCGCTGCAGCAACCACCTTCTCCACTGTTTGGAAAATGCAGCAGTGGTTTTTCTTACACAGAAAGTGCTGATCTTTCAGATGAGCCCTGTTTTTTTCAGGAATCCGATCATACTAGATACCTCAGAAAAGTGGTCGCTTATCATACTGCTGCCACTGACAAGGCCAGTCAGGAGGGCTTGCAGCACTGCACTATCGTATAGTCCTACCCCTCCCCTATTTCGAGGAACAAACGAAACTTGGGAATCTTATCATACTAGAAACCGTTTATTTTTTATTTTTTTAAATTTGATTTTTAATAGGTTTGCCTGCTCATTTGCTTTGCAGCATCGCCATTTCGTGTACCCCCATTAATGCCCCGACTAATTATATATATATCATCTGGGAATCTATCGAAATAGGTTCAGTGTTGTCGGCTCCTTTAATCGCTGCAGCAACCACCTTCTCCACTGTTTGGAAAATGCAGCAGTGGTTTTTCTTACACAGAAAGTGCTGATCTTTCAGATGAGCCCTGTTTTTTTCAGGAATCCGATCATACTAGATACCTCAGAAAAGTGGTCGCTTATCATACTGCTGCCACTGACAAGGCCAGCCAGGAGGGCTTGCAGCACTGCACTGTCGTATAGTCCTACCCCTCCCCTGTTTCGAGGAACAAACGAAACTTGGGAATCTTATCATACTAGAAACCGGATTTTTCATCATTTTTCAATTTTAATTTTCAATGGCTTCGCCAGGTTTTTCGCATTGCAGCATCGCCGTTTCGTGTTCCCCGACTAATGACGCACCTAATTATATATATGCCATCTGGGAATCTTATCATACTAGGTTTAGTGTCACCGGCTCTTAAACTACTAGCGGACCTGGCAGACTTCTTCATACATTTTGATTACCTAGTCGACTGAAGACCCTTTGCTACGAAACTGTAGTTTTTTTTTGCATGTACAAGGTAGATTGCAAAGTAAAAGTGGTTAAGAATCATGGATATAATCATATTTTTCTATTTTGTATCACGACATAAGTCACCCGTAGTCACAGGTTTTGTGTGTCATCCTGTATCCATACAAAATTTCATCCCAATTGGTCCAGACGTTTAGGATTAGAAGTTAGGTGACAAACACACGCACTTACATAATAAAATAATTAATAAGAAGCTTTCTGACTGAATATACTGAATAGTTGAATAATACATATATAAACAAGATGAATTGATTAGATTGCTTTTCGCTAGAGATGATAACGTCTTAGTTATTCGGGTTATTCTAGTAATTTTAAAGCCCTTGATCCGGTCGACCGGCTAATCCCAAGAATTTATAAATATAAGCACTAAGTAATTTATGAGGAAGTGACTGCCACAACAAAGATGAACATATACGCCTAGACGCCATTTCATTAATTTAATACATGCCAATGTTTTAGGTAAAAACTCGTTTACACAGCCGCAATGGCAGTCATGTCGTGCAATTTCTCTATTGTTTTTCGAGCACAATGAAGTGCTCTCTGCTAAAATAGGAGTTGGTCGGAGTTAGCATATGAATAAAGTGGACAAAGGACCCTTCTGTCCACCGCGGGCTTTCATTAATTGTGTTAGCGCGATAGGGTTCAGGCTTATCCAATGTCCATATCACTATAATTAAAAAAAATTGCACAATGGTGGTCAATATTCTAATACACTGTGCATAAACAATATTAAACATCAGGACGCGTTATTTGCCTCCTTAAATCACAAATCATCGAACACACATGACTGTGGCAAACTGAGTAGGTACTGAGGCAAGAACAGAGCTCTTGTTCTGCTTCGACGTAACCTATGTGACATGCGTTTGCTAAGACATTTGTACCGTCCCTGCCACTATTTCACTAGCTTAGGTAAGTACTTGAAAATGACAATGCGATGTGCATTGCTGCGTCGGTCGACAAGTAAATGTTGTTACGTATACTTCGTTCCAGATTAGATGACGAAAAGTCCTCATACTATTCTATAAGATATTTTCGTCATTTAATCTGGAACGAAGTATACATTACACATCGAGCCAACATTTATGTCGAATTGTCAATGTCAATGCCGAAATGTTACGTGGAGACAAATAGACCCACTGCATTTTTTAAATTTGCTATTAGCCAATTATGATAAAGTATATCGCGTACGATTTCTCATGTAAATTGACTTTTGATGACAATTTCATAGAACGGACTTAGTACTCAAAATGATCTACACGCGGACTATAATGTCAAGAGAAGAAAGCTCTGTTTAGGTCTTTCTGAGTGTGTTATTTTGCTTAACTACTTCTGCTGCGGACTGTATACAATGTACAGTTTATGACCGGTCAGCTATTTTACCTATTGTAGCTATTCTTAACTTTTGAAGTGCTTCGAACATATTTTCCTTCCAGGGTTTAATCCCTCAAAAAGAAATAACTATATTAGTGAATAACATATCAGTGTTGTTTTCCTGTCTACCTGTCTTCCAAGAAACGTAACGTGTAAGTGCACATCTTAAAACCACCAGCTTAACAATTGTCACCTGACAATAACAAGCTGTGCACTAGAAGTTGACAAGTAACGATAATATCCAGCGACGATTCTTACGTATAGAACCATGAATATAAGTAGTACGAAGTACAATAGTGGATTTTCATTGGATAACACATAACTAATAGTTTCTGTTTGGAAACCGAACAAAGACTTGATGTGTATTAGGTAAACCGCGACCTTCGTTTCTTGTATAACTAGTACAGTACTGTAACTAGACGCTTACAATGAACGCCTTTCCTTTACCGAATGCTAAACAAAGATCGGTAATTTTACCTTAAGTATTTCATTAAAAACTAATCAAAGTAATATACACAATTAAATAAACGCTTTACAAATTACGACGCAAAATCTATTAATAATCACAAAAATGGCCGGCGCCGGCGCGGCTACAACATATTTCAATAAGAGCCTATGTCGTGAGAGCATAATAAATTGCGACCGTAAACGTAAGCGCGCGCGGAGTAGTTTCGTTTGGAGTGATGCATGCGATATAGGCAATGGTTGCGATGCGGAGGATTTTTGCGATATAGGTGATGCAGGCGATGTTATTTTTAGTTATAAATAGCCGGGCACGCAGAGCGGACGGATGATTATTGTTCGACTGTTTGTGACACTGGTTCTATAGATTATTTTTGGTGGGTTTCTCGTCATTTTTGTTTGAGATTCCGTTGTTATGTGGAAATGTTCCGCATAGTGAGGGAATCTTCTTTACTTTCAATTTCATTATTATTTTACGGGGTTAAAATTTATTGCTATTTATTTTAAGAGGGCCAGATCACATTCCAGGCATACAGTTAGCTTGACGGAATACGTTTAACCTAACGGTTTGTCAAACAAGCTTATTCCGGAGTCATTTAGATTACCAGACTGTTTAGGGGGTCTGGGCGTTCCTATTTATCAACATGGGACGTATTTTACCCTAAGCGAGTTCCATTGTCCAACTGGTGTAGTCTGATCATGACCTCCGCGATTGAAGGAGGTATAGAAGGGTTCTTCGCTTGAGAGGGCTCACTAGTATATGGAATTCGGTCTTTATTATGTATATTTATATAATCTATTATATGCTAGGGCGTTTCATTTCACAGATCCCTTTAGACTTCGGTCAGTTGTGATATGACACAATACACAGGCTTTAGGTTGATTTTCTCAAGCTAGCCACTTGAACGTTCTAGTAGGGAACTGTTTAGGTATATAGGTAAAAGTAGGGCCTCACTACATAACACTATGGTAAATACCTCACGGTTGAGGTTTGCATACACTAGAGTAGGAATTAGAGCTATTTGGGGATGTAAGTAGATTAGGATTAAAGTCATGTGTAGGATTAGGACGTTAGGAAAGAGGGTTTAGGGATCTAGGTTTAGGTATTCACGCGATTATTGGTGTATTGTGTAATAAATAAGAGGTATCTAATAATTTCTTTAAATAGGTACTAAAAATACTGGGTTTCATAGATTTTTATAGGTATTATGTGTTGTAAAGGTCCAATTCTTCCAATCATGATTAGGATAGCAGGGCTGGTTCAGAAAGATGGAACCAACTCTGAAAGTAGCAGGCGGAGCAGTCTACTAGTATTATTTTCCAATATCATGAGTGAAAGAATACTCATTGCTGGAAAAGAGTAGAGATATACTTTTGTAAATGGTTAGGAAACATTGGGAAGTGTTTAGGGTAGAGGGAACTGGTAGTTAAAGATGCTTCTCATCTAAAGATTTATTAATGAATTTATTTTCATTAGTATGGATTTATATTCATTAATATGTCTAGTTCTGGTATAGAATAGGTTCAATCTCCATCTTGGCGTGTTAACAGCATTGTATGAGATATGAAAGACATACCATACAACAGTCAAAATTATCCTTTTTAGCTGTAGCTTAAATTTGGGTATCAACGATTCTATTTTCTACTGCATATTTATGGTAGCAGGATGATTTTGACTTAGGGGAAAAAAGTAAGGCTTTCAAGGGTATTTGCCGCCCATTGGAAACCTCCAGCTGTTAATAACGTAACCTGAACACGTAGACCTTGTTGGAGATAAATTACCAATAATAATATTATTATTATGTATTTAAAATCTAAATTTTGAGTAGGTAAAATATGTTAAGAAAGCTATTGTAAATGTATGAAAATTTGGTAGAAATAATTCTACTTAGTAGAAAAATACGTGGTAGATTTGGTAGGAAAAATTAGTAGGTATTTTAGGGTCTTAGGTCAAATAGTGAAGAGTTCAAGTCTGATTCGTTTCGCATAAAAGAGTCGGGGTTATTCGGTACACAACGTAGGTTATCACTAGACGATCACATGGCCAAATCAAATCAAATTAAGTTATTTTACGGGTTTTATTTAAACTATGGGGAATATATAATGTTTAGACGGGATAGAGAGGGGGGGAGCTACATTTTGGTGCCGTGACCAGGATGGGAGCCCTAGGGCTCTGTATGTTTTAGAATAGGTTATGGTTGCCTTTTGGCAACATTTTGTTGTCGTGAAACGGTGTGTGATCGAATCTGGACTTGGACCCTTCGCTTATAAAATTGTACACGAAAAATATTATAGTTTATTATTACAAGCAAGTCAAATAACAAGTATGTCGTTAAAGTAAGTAAAGTAAGTAGTAGTGGACGTCCGTAGGCGGCGGTAATCATTTATCGTTGGCTGGTTTATAAAATAACAAGTATTGTAAGTATGTGGAAGTTCGTAGTATCTTGCGTCTGTAGGCTGCGGAGGTCGCTGTCGGGCGGGCCGTGTGTTCTTTGCTGCTGACGCAGTGTAGGATCGATTTGAAGACTGTTGTATGTTATGAACAGCATCTGGAACAGATAAGTAAATGCGTTAACGTTAGTGACAGGTTTACATACTGCTAGATTACATTTTCATGGGTAAAAGACTGGTTAAAGCTATCACAGTTTACTGCATTAGGGGGCGATCATTCGATCGATTGTGTATCATAGTCTATAGATACAGGGGGCGTTTCGTTATAATATGATCATCATCATTTGTGGTTTGTATCATGAGAGTTTAGTGATACAGGGGGCGTAGTTGTTATAGCATGATCAGCGTCATCATCATTATCATAATAGAAGATCTGTAAGCTTATGAGTTATGTAATGGTGCAAGTCATTTGCATATAGTAACTAATGGTAGAAAGTCATCATTGTAAATAAAAAAATAAACATCATATCATACTTCAGTCATAAAGTAAAGACCACTATTGAAAGCATTAAAGAGATATTCATGTATGGGCATTATCAGCTAGGTTGGCTGTGCGTTTGATTGCCACTGACGTAATATAAAAGAAATCATCATCATAATAATCATAGCGTAGTACTAATGCGGTTGCATACTTAGGAAGGCCGGGGCTTACTATTTGATCCCATGACTTGGCGTAGGCACTAGTTTTATGTTATTCAGACATCATCATTATAATCTTAGTATAGTTTCAGTATTTATAGTTGCATACTGAGGGATGCCCTGAGTCCATTGTCTGGTTCCGAGGTTTGGCGTAGGCACTAGTTTTTAAGTAATATGGGCATCTCTATTATAAAAATATTAGTGCTACATACAGTATAGATATAAATGATTTAATTACCATAGGAAGTACTGCAGTAGATTGCCGCTCATCATCCGGCAGTTATTGACCCGAGTGGTTCACCACTGTCTTCTGAAAATTGAAAAGTAGAGAAATTAACATCAAATAAGAATAACATTTATTGTTTGCATTTTAAGGAATTAATACAAGCATTCTAGATAGGAAATAAATTAATAAAATGCCATAGTTTTTGAAATTTCAAACTGCCGAGGGAATGCTTACATTGAAATTTGTTTTCATCAAAAATATACTACTATACACCTGTATATTATAAAATTTAGTCAGCATATAGGTTAATTTTATGTACTTACATTAGGAGTCACCCATGGTGATTGAAGGTAGGAAATGAGAAGTTTTGCTACTCTTCCGGCAGTCAACGACTTTTGTTCATTGTTCTCTACTGAAAATTGAAAAGTTTAAATATTAGCATTATAAGAGGATAACATTATTATCTGTATTTGTTAGAACTAATAGAAACATTCTAGACTATAAAAATTAAGAAAATAGCATAAATAGGTATATTTCGGAATTTCATCGAAGGGACCCGACGGAGAGTGATCAAACTAAAATTGAAATTTCACTAAAATCGGAATTGGGTATAGTTGTTTGATCTAAAAATTATTATGAGGACATCTGATTGATTAGTTTAAGTACTTACATATTGGGTCACTCGTATTTTGTGATCAAACAGGTAGCTGTTATATTTTGGTATTCGAGTCAGCGGACCAAGTCAGGTTTTTCTCAGCATGTTGTTAGCAGATTATCATGTTATCGGTTTAATGAGTAGATCATTACTATATGCAGATTTTATCACCATGGTCCTGAAATAAAAACAATAGAAGAACAGAGGTATAAAGAATAACAGTAAATTTTTAAGTACTGAACTACTGACTTTTTGCAATGATATCAATAACTAGTCATAATCTAGAAATAAAATAGGACATGGTTAGGGAAAAATTTCATCATCTTGTGGTTTCATACAGTTTGACAGATGAAGGAAAGCATATATTCATTTATAGATTTTACTCGAATTTAGTATACACGTCATTAAGACTGAAATTGGTCAGGGCCTCACCATCATGTGGTAATTTGTACATATAAACTTTTGAAACAAAGAGAAAGAGTTCGGCTTTTTCCACATACAAGAAAGCTTTCTCATGACATTATCAGTATAACTACGTAGTATTATTAACATTTAATTGTATTTTGTAGCGATGAGTTATTCATATCAAATGGTATTTTTCATTGTACATAGGTACACCAATTTTTTGTTAACATAAAAGTTTCGACTTTTCAAGTAGGCTCGTATAGATTAAGTATAGAAATTGTTCATCAAAGTATGAATGTGTGATGGTTTTTATCAATAGAAGAGACAGAAAATATAAAAATAACTTACCAGTTATAAATCGGGTTCAAATTTCATCAAAATCACATAAACACGAAACCGTGTTCTTTGTTCAAAACACTGCGTAGCTTTCTTTTCTTCCAGTACAATTTCACGTATCACAGTAAAGTAGGAAATATTTCCGTGAGCACTTTATTTTCATAGCTAAAACTTTCATTAGGACGAAGAACTTAGGACTTTTATTAGGATTTTTGGTTTTATGTTTATTATCAGACAAATAAAACACGAAACATCCATCTTTGGATTCATTTAAGGATAGAGTTTCGGTTGGTGGGTTCGTGGTTAGGATCAGTGTTGCCAGTAAAGAGAGACAGGAGGCAGTGTCCACATTATCGGATATCATAGCAAGTTCCAATGAGTCAATTGCTAGACGGAAACCACTTATGCTTGTCAGTGTCATTTAATATTTGACAATTTGTTTATTTTCATCTGCTAAAATGTAATGCAATTCATATTGCTATATTGAATAATATATTTCTCACACGAGAAAAAAAAAGTAATGTGACCGTACAATATCAAGGATGCTAAAAACAATTATAATACAGTTCATCCAATATTTTTTTCGAATGATTAGGTTTACCCTTAGATATAATAAATATATTCGGTTGTAGTTATTGCTATTATGTGTCAGCATTAAGACTGAAATTATAGTAGTAGACAGCGACGTCGCGATATCGGGTCAATGACGTGTCGGATAGTGTGGATACGAACTAAAATATTTGCAGTTGATAACAAAATATACGTATACTGGTTTCTTTAATGATTCTAAATAAATTATTTTGTGTAGATGATGTTAATAATTATGATATATTTCTTCAAGGTTCTCGAGTGGCGACCACGGACCGGAAGGCGCAGCGTGGGTAGACCCCCCACAAGGTGGACTGATGACCTGGTAAAGGTCGCGGGAGTCCGCTGGATGCGGGTGGCGCAAGACCGGTCATTGTGGCACTCTTTGGGGGAGGCCTATGTCCAGCAGTGGACGTCTTTCGGCTGATATGATGATGAAGATGATGATTTCTTTAAAAATATGATTTTCTGTCACAATTATTTAAAACGACGTGTGGAAACGTTTAAGTGAAATAGTAGATGACGTTTGTAAGAGGCTTAATAAATTCGTAATATAGACAATAGAAGAAAATTCTGAACGCAGTATGCGAACAGTCGTTAGATTTTGACATTTGTTTTTGATTTAGTTTGTGTGGCAAATAATCTTTTTACATTCATGGCTTTAAAAATAATTAAATATGATACGTTTTCCGAGTGGATTAATAATCGAACATTATAATTTAGTTAAAGTGTGCGTTGACGCCAAAGATAGTGCAATTATTAGTAAAAGCCTGAAGCTAGATAAATACCATGTCTGAACTGAAAGTTAAAGTGTTGTTTGTTATAATTAATCAGGAAGTCTAGGTAATGAGTGATTTGAGATTAAGTGCAGTGTAAATGGAATGTGAGTGGTATTTTATTTTGGAGTCAACATTAGGATTAGGATTAAAACAAGTAAGTGGGTTTGAACATAACTATAGTATACTGAACAGTGAGTATCTTGGGAAGAAAATAGTATTTATTTTCTCAGTTCTCTTGTAAGTGATATTTTGGTAATTTTCGGGGTAAGAGCACGGAGCCCTTATAAGGTCAAATTGTCTGACTGCATGTTGGAATCATTTGTAGAGTTGTTATTTGTAGAATATTTTCCGTTGAACGGCGACTGTAAGACTGACATGTAAAGTTGTTATATACTACAAGTACATAGAGGGCTATCGATGCTTTACATTAGAAATAAAGTCGTAGAAAGAATGTTATTTTTATTTAGATTCATGTTTTGAAGTTAGTTAACCGAGTTGTGTATCAAGTCTTTGTTGGCACAGGTTAGTTATTTATTTATTTTAAGCTTTATTGCATGAAATGCGCAGGATATACATGATTTTAAATTGATTTTATGCTTTATAGTATTCAATTTATTTTGGGGTACAATCAATAGTAACTAAAATTTTGGAAAAGTTGTCGGGTTAATTGTCGGGCAAGGTCCCGGACTCATTTGTAGAATTTGCTTGTAAAGTTGTGTGGAGCATTCAGGAGGTGGATCTGGCTTGCAATTGCCTGGGTTTAACAAAATATAGTGGTAGAAGCTTTTAGAAGTGGTTGGGATTAGAAATTTAGAATTTGGTTTAGCGGTGAAAATTTAGCGGTGAAGAAATTTTTAAGGCAGTATATATATTCAAAGGGTTATGTATTTTGCTAGTATAATTTATACTAAAGCTTCTATCAAATCAAATTATAATAGTAGAACGATTTTCAGTTTTCAATATAGAAAAGAAAAATTTAGTAATGCATGATTATCCATCACTCTACCCGGAAAAAAAAAAAGTTTAAAATTTGGTTCTTTTATTGAAATAGGCCATGTATTTTTATATTTACATTATATTTTAATTACAAACAGTAGACTTCAACTTAGATATTCTTTTTGGTATTATAGTGCATGCAATGTGAAGGGTTTTAATATAAGCGATGTTCGGTTCTTTAAATGGTTTTTCTTCAAAAAGAAAAGAAATTTTGTTAAAGATAGTTAGATTCAGAATTATGATTTTAATAATATTATCAACATTTTCAATAAATTTCATAGAATAAAAATAAAATATATTTATATTACAAATAAATAAGGACTGATTGCTTATAGTAAATTTGTTTGCTGAAACTTTATAGCACATAGAGACGGGGTACAAATGGCGTACTTGAAGTTTTTAAGACTCTCTATCTGTCGGCCACTGGGCTAAAAAGAAATATTTAAAATAAATGATGTATAAATATGTGTATATAATTATGGAATTCTAATTTCAATTGTATTGTTTGGCATTCATTTTTACAGAAAAAGGTAAAATTTATTAATACATAGATAATAGTTTTATTAATATTTCAGCAATTAGATGAATATTCAAATGATTACATATCAAAGACTTTGGCCACTTGTAATGATCGTTTGAATGCGTGATTGTGGAGTGATGCAAGTAGTTGGGTGACAAAGTATTGAGATTTGGTTAGAGTTTTGGTCTAATGGCGATTGAATTTCTTAGTACTTACATAGAGGGTCTTTCTTTTTGCGTGGGGAGCTTTTGGGATATCAGATCGGATCCGGGCAATGTGGATTTTGAATGGATGAGTGCCTGGACAGACTCTGAAATTCAGTTTGATATTGCAAATGCGGACTATTCGGGTCTTCTAGCCTCACAAACTAGAACCTTGGGCAAATGGGAAGATTTCGAGGAAAGGATAGTCATGGTTCATTATCAAAATTCATAAGACTAAGTTTTATGCCGAGTCACTAACAATCAATGAGTACTGGTTTAAATACTCATACACGTTTAAAAATATAGGGGTGGGGGGGAAGGGGATGGGAGAATAGGTTCACTAACAAATCTATGGTATGTTATTTAACATTATAATAGTTCAAGGATCCGTCATGAATCGCTCATTACATTAGCAATTACATGGCACATCCTTGAGGGGGCGAATATGTAACTAGACGCTTACAATGAACGCCTTTCCTTTACCGAATGCTAAACAAAGATCGGTAATTTTACCTTAAGTATTTCATTAAAAACTAATCAAAGTAATATACACAATTAAATAAACGCTTTACAAATTACGACGCAAAATCTATTAATAATCACAAAAATGGCCGGCGCCGGCGCGGCTACAACATATTTCAATAAGAGCCTATGTCGTGAGAGCATAATAAATTGCGACCGTAAACGTAAGCGCGCGCGGAGTAGTTTCGTTTGGAGTGATGCATGCGATATAGGCAATGGTTGCGATGCGGAGGATTTTTGCGATATAGGTGATGCAGGCGATGTTATTTTTAGTTATAAATAGCCGGGCACGCAGAGCGGACGGATGATTATTGTTCGACTGTTTGTGACACTGGTTCTATAGATTATTTTTGGTGGGTTTCTCGTCATTTTTGTTTGAGATTCCGTTGTTATGTGGAAATGTTCCGCATAGTGAGGGAATCTTCTTTACTTTCAATTTCATTATTATTTTACGGGGTTAAAATTTATTGCTATTTATTTTAAGAGGGCCAGATCACATTCCAGGCATACAGTTAGCTTGACGGAATACGTTTAACCTAACGGTTTGTCAAACAAGCTTATTCCGGAGTCATTTAGATTACCAGACTGTTTAGGGGGTCTGGGCGTTCCTATTTATCAACATGGGACGTATTTTACCCTAAGCGAGTTCCATTGTCCAACTGGTGTAGTCTGATCATGACCTCCGCGATTGAAGGAGGTATAGAAGGGTTCTTCGCTTGAGAGGGCTCACTAGTATATGGAATTCGGTCTTTATTATGTATATTTATATAATCTATTATATGCTAGGGCGTTTCATATCACAGATCCCTTTAGACTTCGGTCAGTTGTGATATGACACAATACACAGGCTTTAGGTTGATTTTCTCAAGCTAGCCACTTGAACGTTCTAGTAGGGAACTGTTTAGGTATATAGGTAAAAGTAGGGCCTCACTACATAACACTATGGTAAATACCTCACGGTTGAGGTTTGCATACACTAGAGTAGGAATTAGAGCTATTTGGGGATGTAAGTAGATTAGGATTAAAGTCATGTGTAGGATTAGGACGTTAGGAAAGAGGGTTTAGGGATCTAGGTTTAGGTATTCACGCGATTATTGGTGTATTGTGTAATAAATAAGAGGTATCTAATAATTTCTTTAAATAGGTACTAAAAATACTGGGTTTCATAGATTTTTATAGGTATTATGTGTTGTAAAGGTCCAATTCTTCCAATCATGATTAGGATAGCAGGGCTGGTTCAGAAAGATGGAACCAACTCTGAAAGTAGCAGGCGGAGCAGTCTACTAGTATTATTTTCCAATATCATGAGTGAAAGAATACTCATTGCTGGAAAAGAGTAGAGATATACTTTTGTAAATGGTTAGGAAACATTGGGAAGTGTTTAGGGTAGAGGGAACTGGTAGTTAAAGATGCTTCTCATCTAAAGATTTATTAATGAATTTATTTTCATTAGTATGGATTTATATTCATTAATATGTCTAGTTCTGGTATAGAATAGGTTCAATCTCCATCTTGGCGTGTTAACAGCATTGTATGAGATATGAAAGACATACCATACAACAGTCAAAATTATCCTTTTTAGCTGTAGCTTAAATTTGGGTATCAACGATTCTATTTTCTACTGCATATTTATGGTAGCAGGATGATTTTGACTTAGGGGAAAAAAGTAAGGCTTTCAAGGGTATTTGCCGCCCATTGGAAACCTCCAGCTGTTAATAACGTAACCTGAACACGTAGACCTTGTTGGAGATAAATTACCAATAATAATATTATTATTATGTATTTAAAATCTAAATTTTGAGTAGGTAAAATATGTTAAGAAAGCTATTGTAAATGTATGAAAATTTGGTAGAAATAATTCTACTTAGTAGAAAAATACGTGGTAGATTTGGTAGGAAAAATTAGTAGGTATTTTAGGGTCTTAGGTCAAATAGTGAAGAGTTCAAGTCTGATTCGTTTCGCATAAAAGAGTCGGGGTTATTCGGTACACAACGTAGGTTATCACTAGACGATCACATGGCCAAATCAAATCAAATTAAGTTATTTTACGGGTTTTATTTAAACTATGGGGAATATATAATGTTTAGACGGGATAGAGAGGGGGGGAGCTACAGTACATAACATAATAATGGTACTTATTTACGTCTTGTAGCGGTTCATAAAATACATCTTGCTACCAAGTAAAACTTCTCTAAGTAAATATGCTGTGACATACGGACAGACGGACAGACATGACGAAAGTATAAGGGGTTCCGTTTTCACCATTTTGGCTACGGAACCCTTAAAATATACTGAGTTACCAATATTTGATGTGACATTCGGTCTAATAGATATTTTGAACACTGCCTTAAAGTACGTCAGTCAAGACATGTCGCGCCACATGGTACATACCAAATCGGACCCCTAGTTCCCCATTGGGATAAAACCGGCGAAACTTTAGGAGGAAGAAGATACAGTTTAAATAAAATAATAACTAGTTAAATAATATAATTAAACACAATTCCATAAAATCTCACTTGAGATTAAATGGCGAGGGAAGCCAATCCTCTTGATATCTCACCAAAGGTCGAGAAGGGTCAAAAATTCAACAACGAATATCACCTCAAGTTAATAATGGACGCTCATAATTGTTACAACGCACTACGTGCCGTTACCCCGTTTTTCACAAGCGCTGCGTATCGCGAAGTTGGTGCCATTTGGACGCGTTTATGTTGCGAAAGGACACTATTCATGTTTTACACCCAATATAATTGAAAATATATTCAATGTTCATTTTTCCCAACTCCTGTTAGCAACAGCAGTACGGTCCATTGTCTTCCATTTTGCATAACGGGCTAGTGACGATAGATAGATGCAAACAATGGGCTAGTTGCACAAAGCTCAGGTTCGGTTCTATTGTAACGAATTAATTAATAAAATAAGGGTGGGCTGGACCTTTTGTCCAATCTATGGATGGATCAGATCTCATTAACCAGTCATTGTGATGGTGAAACAAAGGCTGGACCCAGGCTGGCAAATGTCGCGAAGTCATCTTTGCCCGTACCTACGGGGCAAACGGTCAACTTTAAAGTGATCCTGTCCATATATCATTTTATTATCATGTCAGTACCACCGTACATTGCTGCTGCTACATATTGGAATGCGATTATATTTATTTTCCTGTTTTTTCGTTACGCGACTCTGTTCGTAGCAGGTTTTTTCCGCTCTGTAGCAGACACTCGACGTAACTGTGGTGAAATCGCGTCATTAGTAAATGATTAAAAAATTGAGATTTTCGCTAGCGGACGCATCCGCTTAGCAAACATTTATAAGTAAAAGAGATAGGTAACTTCTGCAATAGAGTTAAAGAGAGGTGAATACGTAATTAACATTTTATTACATTTCCATCTGATTGTTCGGAACTGGTAACAATGTTGGGGGGCAATTTCTACTGATTTCATACAAATTAATCAGAATTAAAAATAATATTTGGAATCATAGTGATTTATATATTATCTTTGTTTGGTACTAGATAGGTTTTATTCTATCTAGTAATTTTAATACGCACACCTCTTTCCTAGTAGAAATTGTTTCAATGTGTGACTTTCTGTGTATTGCGCATACTCTTAAGTCAGAAGTGTGGGAACACACTATATAGGGATCTTCAGTTTAAGATCGGATCTTATTATTGAAATGATTATAATTAAGTTCTACCTTTGTTTATCTTTAGAGCAGGCGCACACAGAGAGCGTTCCGCGTTCTGCGTTCAGAGTTGTATGTATTCAAGGAGCGTTCTGACTACCTGCTGTGTGCATTATAATAAGGGACTCGATACAACAGAGAACGCAGAACGCCGTACGCAGAACGCTCTCTGTGTGCGCCTACTCTTAAATTTGGATAACTAAGCCTTTCTCGCTAAATGGCCGGAAGAAGCACAGACACGGGAGTGATGGCATTCATAGGGAGAGGTCTTTTTGCCCAGCAGTGTGACGACACCCATATAGGATAGACTAGCTAAAGCACTATTAAGTGACGATTTACCTACACTTTGGACATTTTTGACATGCAATAAGGTTTAAAAGTGTAATATATTTGTAGTCGACTGTACACTAAGGGCGAGGTTTGTTTACGTATAGATTGTATATTAGTATTTTGATGCTACACAATACACATTAAGCTTATTATAAAGAGGTCATTGACTTTGAAGCGTTTCGTAGACCATGCTACGACATGCTACGCGTTAGCGATAATTTAACACATTCATTGCCGACAAGTGCTACTTACTGTGCTGCGCTCGTAGCCGATAACATGGGCTTTTCTCATTTGTAGTGAAACTGTCTACGAAAGGAGAACACGGCATTGTATTCCCGGCGCTGAATGTGTTAACACATTCATTGCCAGCGAAGACTTATCTTATCTTATCTTATCTAGATGAGGGCCCTTGCGGATGCACTTCGACCCAATGGGATCTTTTGTGCCCCCTCCTTTATACCTACTCCAAGCTGTTCTCCAATCTCTCCACAAACCGGATGATGGAGTTCAACGGGAGTACTCTGAATTCCTCTGGTTCTGGGTTATTGCCAAAGTCATTCATTCTTTGTCTGGCGAGGGCGTGACATTCACACAGCAAGTGTTCCATTGTCTCGTCATCCTCGCCACACATCCTACAATCCATGTTGTCGCATAGTCCCATCTTGGCCAATAGTCCTTTGACCGCGAAGTGACCTGTAAACACCCCAGATATGATCCTGAGATGCTTCCTGCTGTGTTTCCAAAGTTTTTTTGGTCCAGCTAGAGTTCACTCCTTCAATGAAGAGCTTTGAGTGCCTTAGGCCTGCCTCCTTCCTCCACTCGGCCAGCGAAGACTTACAGAATAAAGGTTTGATTTTGATTTTAAGTTTAACACTTTCGCTACCAAGCTTTTCGTGGCGCTACGCAATTTCCTCTACATACCGGGAAACGCATGGTAATTAAGCAAAGTTTGTACTATATGTACTAGGCGACGATATCCAAGAAAACATCAGGTACAAGGTATTGTGTCGAATTTTTATGCAAAATATACCTTTATCTACACCCATACAGTAAATCCTCTTTTATAAGTTCAAATGCCGTAGATAAGACCCCGCTTTATGATATACTGTGCGGCTGTTGCGTGCGTCCCCTATTAGATCACGAAATATAACACTTTAACGAGATCACGTACAAAATTAAGACACAGCTGCGGGCTGGCGGCGGAGGCGCGGGCCGGCCTGTCGACGCAAACATGGCGCACGCCGGCGAGAAGTGCCCACACGAAACACATGAAAGAGGATTTAATATATGGATGTAGATAAAGTAGTGTATGCAACTGTACATAATTAGGCATTAAAACACTCGTGTGACCTTATTATGAAACTCGCCTTCGGCTCGTTTCATAAAACACACTCGTGTTTTAATGCCCCTCATTATGTACCAGTTGCATAAACTACTATTTTTTCATGAATGTAGAATAAACTTAAACGTCACTTTTCTAAGATACCATAATTATAAATTTTCATATTTTAATATGCTTCTGACATGCCTCCCATTTTTTTAAAGGTTTTCTTAATTATGGGAAATTACTCCATAACAAATAGTTATTAGGTACGTATGGCGGTTGATTTCAAATAATCTGTTTTCTTCCAAATAAAAAATAATTCATTATACAAATTTCCCCTAACTCCTTTTTCTACACCTTACAAAACAAGGTATCTAACCCGCGCCGAAATGAAAAAGATTTTTTCACAATAGTCTCCCGCGGCGGACAATAGGTGGCGCTTGATCTTGATAGCGATATGGCAACACTGTCACAATGGCGGGGCGGTAATAGCGCGATTGTACTGCTGGTACAATGCTTTCAGATGTCACTTCGACAATGCGAATTCGATATCAGTGCTAGCTGTGTTCAGCCAAACTGCCGAATGAAATGAAAAAAATCGGTATCATCAGATAAGGGAATTTTCGGAATGCCGTGTAAGACTTTAACACGTTCACTGTCATTAACCCATCTAGCGGGCGCTCTGCTCGTAGACGCGTAGCCGATACCATGCGTTTCCTCGTATGTAGAGAAAATTGCGTAGCGCTACGAAAAGCAGTGAAAGTGTTAATTCTACAGATATGCGCTACACACACTGACCGAAAAAAATACTAATTATTAGTAAGTTTTAGTGAATCCCAGGACAAGGAGTTTATATACTAACGGTTACAAAACAGTTTTTGATAATAACTAGTAGTTATTTACTAATACCAAAATAATTGTCCTTGTAACAACTAATTACTACTAAACTGTTTTGTAACCGTTAGTATATAATTTCCTTGTCTTGGGATTCACTAAAACTTACTAATAATTAATATTTTTTTCGCTCAGTGCATCTGCGACGCTATTAATTTTATTGCATGCCTATTTTAGTTATCTGCCTGTTGTAATTAACACATGCTGTTCTTGCAACAATTAAGCGGATGCGTACGCTAACGAAATTACAATTTCCAGTTAAAGTGAAAAATTCAACGCCACAGGTAGGATTTGAACCTACGACCTACTACCAGCGATGCCTACTACGACCATATATACCAGCAACTTAAAAATAAGGACAGATAGGCATTAACGAAAATCTCTCGCGTGTTTTTGTTGGTATCGTATGGACCAAAAATTCGAAGGTTACAAGGAAACGTATTGATATTTTTAATCGAATGTTATTTTAATCTGATTACTGATCAGTATTAAACAAGCTTTCAAACCATGTATAACAGTAGGAACAAAAAACTATTACTCTTTTATAGACGGTAAACACTTGGACAGAACTTATGGCTAGGCTAAGTATTGTAGTAAGTCATTGTACTTTTTACCCACTCATTATCGAATATTCCCAAGTATAACAATGCTGCTCATTATTGATTTATTCATGACAATAGTTCCTAATTAGAGCCTTACAGATAATATAAACCAACGCAAACACGCCGTTTATTTTCCAGTTCTATAGAAAACTATAAATGCAAATGAGTCATCATTCATTTGTTAGGAGTCGAATAATAAGCGATTGATGAAATCGCCCGACGCTGCCTGTGACAATTCGCACTCAAATACGACGCAACAACAATAGTCCCACACCACCACTATACATTGCCCCCATCCCCCCCTCCCGTTTACAAAGAGCGCTGGTGTTAAAGGAGTTTTCAGCGGAGTTCCTAAAGCTCTTTCAAGACTGGTCTTGAATCCACCCACCAACTATTCAGTGCTATGCTATTCATCTCTTGATGGATCACAATTTCAGTCAACGTTGTATGAAAACAAATGATGTAGTCATATAATGGGAAGCTGATGGTTCAAGAGAGGACACAGTTGCTATATTATTTATTTGTCTTTGACACAATAGATTTTGTCTGTATCGAGTTGCTCAATCAATTTTGTCTGTTCAATTTTGTAAGTATGTTGTCAAGAGCACGTACTCTTTCGTAAAGGATCCAGCTTATCAGTCATTTAATTCTTAAATTCATTTTGTGACTCATTAATAAAATTGAATATTTCAGCAGGTAATGTCATGATCTGCCAGTCCAACGTTATAAACTCACATAATAGGTACTAGCTAGTGGCACAGAAGAAGTAATAAGTATTATTGGTTAGTATATACGAGTACAGTCAGTTACCAGCAGAAAACAGGAGCTAAGCCGGCGAAAAGCTCAAAATCAGAAGCTATATTACCTTATAATAAAGGCGTTTTTTTAATCTCTATACTTACTTACGCGTACGTGTAGCTACTTCAAATGCTAACTTTAATCAGTGAAAAGACGCTTGTAAATTAATCAATCTCATCTAGGTAAATATTCCGTACTAACAATAATCTCAGATCTATCCAAATATAATGTCAAATTCAATATACATAAGTATGCATTGTTCGGTAGAGAATAGGAAAATCTGTCAACACGGGAACAATGCGCGAACATGGATCGGGAATTAGCAGTCATTGTGCTCGGGCGCCTCATTAGACAACATTACTGTTGCATGAACTTGGCCGTAACTTGAACAATTGACTTTTGGAAGATGGTAAATAGAGTGAAATTTTATTAAGGCGAGGTTCTTCCATTGCAAATGTCCCGCTCTAACACGCGTGAGTTTGCAATTGACCATCCCACTCTCTACGGAACTGTGCGCGTAATTTTCGTAAATTTTTAGTACATTTTTGGGTGAGAAAAATACATGGCTTACTATATTAACAATATTAATCCCGACATCCCTCATACCATCAAATACGTTTATTTTAGTATTATTTTCTACTCATCATGTTACCTAAGATTAAAATAAAAAGAGTTTTAAGATATAAAATAGAGGTATGTTTGGAATTTTTTTCTATCGAACAAAGTTTTGAAAATTGTGTAACGGACATCCGACGGCACTAGATAAAGGTCTCAAATATAACATCGTATTTTTTTTACATTTTTAATATGTAGTATTTCGAAATAAAACCGTTTACCAAATCAGATTTTTACTATAACCCGGCCTGGTAGGTAATGACAATGTAAGTGCAGTAATGTTAATGTAAGTTAATAACAACAAAATATAAAATTAACGACTTAGCTTAGAAAAAGGTAATAAAACTTTCAATAAGAGCCCCAAATACCTGTCAACGGGTGGTGGGGCCATGCATATTCTTTGAGCAAAATATTGGTCAGTCCTTTGGTCACCAGAGGTGTCTATTAGCTGCGCCGCTTGGGTCGGACCCTCGGACCACTCACACCACACGGAATAAAATATCAGTCAAATATAATAAAATAAATATGTGTGGACACAAATCGACCAAGTTCCAAACTAAGCAAAGCTTGTACTATGGGTACAAGGCGACAATATACATATACTTTTATAGAAAAAATAGATACTTAAACACATACAAATTATTGACTTATTACAACTCCTTAATCTTAAATTGGAAAATTTTTATAGTCTTAAGAATTAAATCTTGCACTAAATAACCACTAATTTAAATTTATCACTCGGGTATTAATTAACTATGGGTGTGGTGTGGGTGTTTGAGTTTATCAACATTCTTTTATGCAGCTTAACTATTTGCTTAGTATTTTTGTTGTATGTAACATCATATGGGAGTCTATTCAATGCTCGTGGCAGTGCGTTAGTCTACACCCTTCTGCCATATATTGGTAAGTGGTACTGGGTGACACTACATATACTGGAAGATAACTAAGATTACGTAACCTGGCAGGTCTGTGCCCTGCAATATTTGAATAGACTTTCAAAGTTGTTTTTATATTGGAATTTTATTTTTAATGGTACATCGGGACACTTCCTTGCGCGCTGGTCCTGCTGTGATCCCGGCAAGATAGGTTTCCTCTTTCTATACGCTCGAATGACATTTTCCTGTTGTTAATCCTGCTCGTCAACAGATTTAGCCATCTGCAGCACGTCCTCGATCTCCTGCTCGGCGACTCCACATTATTATTTTATTATTTTTATTATTTTTATTATTTATTATTATTTATTAATTAAAAACAATTGACAAAAACTTATGTCTAAGTACATCGTCCCGCAAAACTGTTTGCACAGTTTGACTGTGGGATCCATGGGTCTATTCAATTACAATATAACTTAATGTTAGGAACTATGCGGAGGTAGGTACTTAAAGTGCTAAAAAATATAAAAAAACAGTACTTAAAGTGCTAAAAATGTAGGCGTAAATGTTGTGGCAAAGAAGTAGACAGATAGCTAAATATAAGAAATTTAAATACTGTTGAGGTAATGTCGTAACAAAGCTCTTTTAAATTTATTTTTGTTAGTCTCATTTCTAATAGCCGCAGGTAATGCGTTAAGTAAATATGGTAAGCGCTTTTTGATGAGTCTGTCCCCATAGTAATTGCTTACTCGGAGTACAGCATACTTACCTGCAGCTACAGACCTGGTGCCATATTTTTGGCTCATTTGAGATAAGTTGCTCTCTTGATTGCCGTGTTGATTTACTAATAATAAATATTTGTGTCTTAGGGTTGCCGGAAGAATTTTACATATTTTAAATAACTTATAATAATCATTTTTATATTTATTTTTGGTTTTATTGCTCACTAAGATTTTGAGGAATCTAATTTGCAGTTTTACAACTTTTTCCAAATTCGTTTTAAAAGTGAGGCCATAGCAATCTAGAGAGTAACTTATAATCGATTCGACTAGTGATAAATAAATACATTTTAGGGTGCGTAATGGGACTCTATATTTTAGGTGATAAAATCTACCAAGTAGGACTCTTAATTTACTACATATATACTCTACGTGAGATGTCCATGAAAAGTTTTCATCTATTTTCATGCCAAGGTAAGTCATGCATTTAACACGCTCAATTGGCTTACATTGGCATGGAACTAGGTTATTATGGAAACAGGAGAAATCATGCGTAACTATTGTAGGCTCTGGCGAATATGAAGGGATTAAATAAGGTGAGTGTAGAATTAGTAATTTGGTTTTATCAGCGTTTAAAACTATGCCATTGTCGTGCGACCACTTGACTACGGCGTCAACGTCCTGCTGCACCGAGCGGCAGGTGGCGGGCAGGTCGGCGGCAGCGCCGGCGCGCAGCACGCACAGGTCGTCGGCGAACATGTGCGGGGAGCAGTGCCGCAGCACGCCGCACAGGCTGTTCACGTGCATCAGGTAGCACACCGGGCCGCATCCCGAGCCCTGCGGCACCCCGCACCGCACCCGCCGCTCGTCGCTCAGCGTCGACCCCACCTTCACGCGGTAGGAGCGCTCGGTGAGGTAGTCACTGAACCACTGGCTCAGCGGCTCACCCACCCCGCACTCCCTCATGGCATCGATAAGTGTATTAGTCTCCAGGGTGTCAAATGCTTTCCGAAAATCGAAAAATACAGCTACAACAACTTGTTTGTTTGCTAAATAACCATTAATCTCATCAGTAAAATTTGATAGTAACGTGCTTGTACTTTTGCCCTTTTGGAAACCATGTTGACATTTGTTTAATATATTATTCTTCTGTAAGTAGGAACTTAAT
Organism: Cenopis cana; assembly: GCA_951800055.1. Classification (NCBI taxonomy): domain Eukaryota; kingdom Metazoa; phylum Arthropoda; class Insecta; order Lepidoptera; family Tortricidae; genus Cenopis; species Cenopis cana. The sequence continues at coordinate 6,303,448 of OX637477.1, read as the reverse complement.
TGGTTAACAATACACTTCTCAATAACTTTGTCTACGCTAGAAAGTATCGCAATAGGCCTATAGTTGGAATATGATTTACAGACACCTTTTTTATGTATTGGTCGGATTATTGCTTGTTTAAGACCTTCTGGGAAACAAAATCTGCTTACTGACATATTAACTAACTTAGCTAAGATAGGACTTACTCTATCAGATATCGTTTTCAAATCGCGCATGCGTATGCCATCACAACCGGGAGACTTGTTAGAGCTCATACTATTAATGACTCGCATCATTGTTTTGCTACTCACCGGCTGCCACCGCATACACACGTCCGATTCTTTTGCGTACTCTTTCCTCTCCAACCATTTTTCATTGCAACTATGTTTAATGAGATCTATTTCATTAGAAAATGTTTCCGCAAACCCATTGCAGATATTCTTAATACTACTTTGTGTTTTCATATTATTAAGTATTATGGAATCTAACGACTTTTTGTCGTTTCCTAACATAGTATTGACTTTATCCCATATTTTCTTAATATTATTATTGCAGTCTAATATACACTTCTTATCATAATCACTTTTTGCCTTAGATATTATTTTAAAACATTTATTTCTATATTTTGTATATGTAATACGCTTTAACATATTATTTGGTTCGTAGCTCCATGTATCGAATAGTCTATCTCTCTCTTTAATCATAAATTTTAGCTTAGAATTAATCCACCCTTTATTATCTCTTTTTGTACCCACAATAACAATCTTATAACAATCATTATATATATTAATAAAAAGATTACAGAAAGCTTTATATAACTCTTTGGGACATTCAATGGATAATAGTTCCTCAAAGTTAGTAGCAAGTAACTTTTCTCTCACTAATCGGTTGTCAAGGACGCGGCGCGTCACATATTTCAACGTCATTCGTTATCTGCGCCTGCTCCATCTAAACATCCAAGACCCATCAGCAAATATTCGTGCTCATCATACAAATAAATGCCCTGACCGATATTCGAACCCGGGACCTCCAGCTTCGTAGCCAGGGTCACTACCAACCAGTGGCGGCGCGTCAAAAATATTCTTAGGGAAGCCGGAAATAATTTGCCTTTCTTATTCTTCATGAGTCGTAGGAAAAGAACTGGACTGGCTGAAAATTAGGCAAGCCGGTGGGAATCGAGTTGTATAGACGCTCCGCCACTGCTACCAACTAAGCTAAAGCGATCGTAAACATACTTGTTTTGTTTTCCTATTATATAGGTAGCAGGAACTATTCAAAGTATCATATCTACATACACATATATTAGCTGCGCCAGTGTCGAAGTGTACTATATAGGTAAACTTAGATTAAAACATCGACACATCGACACAAAACAGGAGGTCAATCCAAGGTACGTTTTGCATTTCAACATGATTTCAATGTGTTTCAAAGTAGGAACATCAATCGGGAATTGTGCGCAGCTCATCTTAACATTACTGTTATGGCATAAACTTGAACGAGCAACTGTTGGCCTAGGTAGAAGCATGCGGCTGTGAAAGCGGTGGTCGTGGGTTTAAATCTCGACTCGTAACAATCTGAATTTCGTAATTATGTACGAAATATCATAGTGAGCATACTCTGGAAGAAATTAAAGGTGTGTGTGAAGTCCCCAACGCACATTGTGCCGGCGTGAGAACTACTGCCAATTCCCTCCCATCCAGCTCAAGTCTTTATTACAAGGAATAAGAACTTTTGACCTCTTCATACTCGTATGTGTCGCTACTTTTGATGCTGACTGTACCCGCATCGGTAACCAGTAACATAATAACGTACGAACTGTCTAACCCTTATCGGGTCATCGAATCGTCCGTACACGGCCATAATTGTTTCCCCAACACATTAATCTTCTACGCTGTGTAGCTTGTTGATCTATTACCTGGGTTGAATCCGGATTTATTGATGCCTATCAAGCTAATTGGTTATTTTTATATGGATGTTAAAATTTGAATCTGATGATATGAAATACATTTTAGAGGAGCGCATTTACTTTAGTTTATTTATGGTTTATTGTTAGTCTTATACACTGGCTTAGGGGCCACCGTTGAGGACATAGCATCGATGGTGCCGGGAGTCCTTTGCGAAAACTCCCAGAAGGATGTCACCTGGGGTGGTAGAGCCCCAGGAATTGTCACTTTAAACTGCAAGCATTGTAAAGAGAACAGTGGAATCAGGGCTCTTAGAGAAGAAACAGAAGCTGAGACATTACCTATATTAAGAGTTAGGTTATCTTTACAAATTAGGTATTTGAAATTAATCTCTGAACCAAACGACTTATTGTTTTACATTCTACATTAAACTATTCACATTTAAATTGTATAATGCATACTTAACCAATTATTATATGTACATAATTATGAACACTTCAATAGGATATGTTCCTTAAAACATGTGCAGGTAAACAACTAAATATTATGAATGCATACCTATGGGAAACGTTACTCAATAAATTTACCATTAAATCAAAAACTAGAATATAAACAGTAAAGACACCCAAATATGGAAACACTTATTTACAGAAAGATATATTATGCATTAAGCTCAAGTAACCAGAAACACAATACCAGCCTTAACAGAGTTATGATTTCATCCCCGCATTTAGAAACTACCTATTCTATTGTCAAGGAAAATGTTACAAAAATGCGGAACCGGATACGTCCCTTGTTTGTCCCCTAAAAATGTGTCCAACGCAAATTGAGTGTTTGCTCTGCACTTCATTTCGAAAGCTTCCGACCCTTGGTAGTGCAGTGGCTCTTACATGGTTACAGTGATATACAATACATGACCGGTATTGTCTTGCAATAAAAGACGAGTGTGACAATAGGCCCTGTGTATAGTATAGACTTTAGTGCCTTACTTATTGGTGTTTAATGCTATGCTATTTGAACCAATTAATATGATTGGTGGATATCAACGCATTCATAATAGCGACGTAGCATAGCACAGTTCTGATGAAAGACACCCTAGTGGTTCTCGGTTCAAAGTTAAAGTTTTTTTACTCGCGTCAGTCACACTTTTGCTAATCTTCTATATAAGAAAATTTCCCAGAATCAATTATACGAGCATCATGTTTACAGCCATGTGCTGCTGGCAACTACGGTTATCTCGCTACCTACGTCTCGCCCTTACTTCCAAAACAGGACGCTCATAGATACATGTCAGTCAGCCACATACAACCAGAAAACGTTGATCTTTGAACAATCTTATCCTTGAAAGAAAAAGATAACTGTATATTTTCGTAGAACACCTTTTAAACCCGAAAGATCTTTTCAGCAAAAAAAAATGGTTTTCACATCACCTATTCGGATAAGGGCTTTTTCTTCCCTGCTAGGAGGGATCAAAATGGCACTTTTCTTCCCTGCTACGAGGGATCAAAGTGGCACTTTTCTGTAACGAGTAATTGTATTGTATCGATTTTGATAGTTAAGTATTGTATCGATTTTGATAAAATAAATGCACAACCATTGTTATTTCAGATCTTTTATTATTCTCAATAGGTGATGTGAAAAGCAGTATGTGTCACATGGAAGCAAAATTATTTCCACCTTGGGCGTTAATTCTTGAATCCCTCACTACGCTCAGGATTCTATTTTAGAATCCCTCGCTACGCTCGGGATTCTATTATATAATCCTTCGCTTCGTTCAGGATTCAATTTACGCCCACGCCGTAAATATGTCATTTTGCTCCCTTGTGACACAATCTACTATAATCTTTAACCTCTCCCAATTTACTTCCGCGACAAAGACATCAAATTTCCACACATGCTATTTTTAACTCCTCTGTATCAGCGGAGTACAAAGAGGGCCGGTACAAAGTTGCCCTGACATAAAGGGCCCGCACGAGGTGACCAGTGAATGCGCCCGCTCGAGCGGCAGGATTGCAGCCATCCAATTTACAGCATGTTTCCACCCACCCCGTCACTTATCCCCAGTATATTCTGACCTCGAGATCCGTAACAACTACGTGTAATCGAAAACCAAGCTTATACTGGCTACCCGTGGTAGACCTGTCGGTAAGCATTGTGAATACCAGCCGAGTCCCTCCATTGTCATGCCGAAACCATTACACATTAGGAAACTACGGCTAGACCGCCTTTGAATAAGAATAAAGTTCTGCTACGTAACGTATTATTAAGCGCGGATTATTTTGAATGCTGGTTAAAATGAATTGCGCTCGATGGAAATACTTCGAATTTATACAGATTCTAGTCGGAAAATCTGTGAAGTTATGAGTGCAACATTAGATCAAAGGGTCTATCAGAGAATATGTCCCGCATTCCTATTTGACATAACTTGGTTTCGCCTCGTTATTGATGTTATGACAAGTTAGCTTGGCACGTGTGGACGGTTACATTATTGAAATCTTAGTTTGATACTGCCTCCACACCTTTTTTAGCGTGTTTATTTATTTAAATAATGATTTTGAAATATGATTTTTATCTGTACTCATTTTTAAATATTTTTTTATTTTTTATTTTATTTTTGCAACATTTTGGAATTGTTGAGAATAATTTGCATTATGCATTGACCTATAGATTATGTGAATTATTGTGGAAAACTGATTACCTACTGAACCTACAAACAACAATTACAAGAATGGGTGACATAATGTATATTTTTACGATTCCATTTTATATGCTGTTCAATTCATTCGTGAGAACTTGCATTTCCTCTCATTATAATTATTACCTACACGATGATATTCATTTTCACCATATATTTTTAAATTCAATAAATATTAATTACTTAAATTGTAACAATATTGGTATTAATAATTACTTAACAACTTAGGTATTGTAGGCACATAAGTACGCTCCACCTCCGTCATTAAGTAAGCACAGGGTTACTGTGTAGATGAACTACAGAGTTTGCCTAATTGACATACATATATGAAACATCACAATTTTCTGTAAGACCAGCAGCAGTTTTCTGCAGTATTCGCAGTAGCTTTATTCTTTATTCCTTTGTGATCGAATAAACAGCGTCAAGCGATAACTTTGTAGCGATATGAATAGACTCCACCGCATGCGTCGCGTCGCATCGCGACTCGATAGAATACCGCACGCGAGTCCGCGGCAAAGTTCTTTTGTCACGATTATCGGGGAAAATCCGATCAAGGGAAGTGTGGCGGGCTTTCAACAGAGGCAAACTGCATTATAAGGTATCTGTACTATTCACTATTGTAGCAGTCCGCCATAATCTAGCCTGCGTGGAGCGGAACGACCAACTTCAATGCGCGTGTTTTGTTCGCTACGACGCGCCGGTCGTTATGAATTGATTAAATCTCAGTTTGTAGCATATCGAAAACAAAAGGGCTTTAACAATATTCAGCATCAAAGAACGTCTATGTAATGAAGGAACGATATAAATAGTCACGCGAAATGAACAATGGAAAACATATTCGCGGCAGTTCGTTAAGCGCTTTCAATACGCGATAATAGACAAGTTCGCAACTTCACTCTCCAGATTATAGCGATCCATTGAAAATATCCATAAAAGTCGAACATTACCCGAAACAATGGAGGGAGGGCTAGGGTATTAGGTGCTTGCGCCGCTATTGAGCAACTTTTGTTCCATTGTATTGTCCACTGAGGCCTCCCTCCCAGCCCTCCCAGGGCTAGCACAAAGACCTACCCAGACATAGACCGAAATTCATCAGCAACGCGATTGTTTGCTACATAAAGGATGGCATTGTCGACAAATAAGACATCGCAACACAATGTAGATGTCATTATTAACAGTAACGCTATCGTGCCGGCCATCGCGCATGATAATGGAGGAACACGATAATGGTGCGGATTAATTACATTATATTGATGTTTGCCGGTAATTAGATGGATGATATTGTGGGTTGTCGCGATAATTTGGTACTGTAGGTATGTTATTAATGTCTATATATGACTGCTTTGTTCACTTTGCTTCGACTATATTTGTTACTGCTTAGTGCTCAGATACATGACGATATCTCACGTATTGATTGATTACACCTAGGTACGTAGGTACATAGCCAATTAGCCATACTATTCATTTAGGTACAGGTGTAGTTTTTGGATGTGAGGCATAAACAAAATGTATTACTTATTGTCTTACTGTAAATACATACCTAATCTTAAAAAGTTACCATTGGCATTTATAAGAGTGTAAAGGTTACTTAGTACTTTTGGATGATTTTTCCCATTTATGCGGATTTAGGATAATAGAAGTGAATAAACAAGCAGATTGTAACGTACAGTAAGCCAGGAAATTGGTCTCCACTTTTCGGCTCTATTATTACTTTATTAAGGTTCAGGAGTGTTCGACCAATTTTTTGGCTGACTATACACCACCACACACACACCACACAGCACACACCACACACACACACCCACACACACCACACACACACACACACACCGCCGCACAGGTATAGGTAGGTATACTGGAATTTGAAAAAAAACGTAGGTATATATTAGGATAGGGTTCACTTCCAGAGATAAATACACAGTGATACAATGTTCAATGAACGAACAAAAGATGTAGATACTTTACATTCAAAAATGCCAATGCACGCGCGCGACCCATTGACAAAGACTTAAAAAGTAATTCCCTCTTACAATGAGGCGTTTTTTTCTTTTTGAACTACCGGCCTGTGGTTGCCGCGGTCAGTCACTTGACTCGCTTGCGGCGTAGTGATCGAAGTAAACAATGCACTTGTTTGTAAACATGTTTTGTTATGGTGTTGAAAAAACGCCTAGGTAGTGTTTTATGGCGACGAAACGTTGTTGTGGTGAAACCTATAAGTCTGCTGTTTTTTTTTTTCAACTGTTTAGCTGTCATGGCTTTTGAGAGGTTAAGTTTCTGAAACTGTTCGAAGGAATCGAAGGAGATACGATGGATATACGTATTACGTAGGTAACTTTGATTCATTAGCCTGAAAATCGAATAGTTGCCGACAATTTTCTAAATTGTTTTTTTCTATTCGAATCTCATAATGGGATCCTAGGGAAATCGAGGGCAAACCTCTAAATTTATAGGCACTTATTTCGTCTTTCATGTATATTTGCTAAAGCTATTTAAGTATTTTAGTCTGGTAGTCATCATCTCATATGTTTACGAGCTGGTGATGGAAGTTAAGTATGTACCTACAACTCCCGGTTAGGAGTTGAAGGTTAAATGTCTAAGTATTAGCTAGATAGATAGATTCCTTTATTTCCTTTAGAAAATAACATTATTATTTTACTTAAAAATAAAATAAAATGGATGGAATGAATAGATTATAAGCATGCATAGATATATAATCGTATTCTTTCAAGTTATTCAGGAGCTGATGATCAAAGGTAAAAACTCCTTATAACAATTAGGAGTTGGAGGTGATTCTTTAAATACCATATCCACGCAGATACCTTTAGTTCTATTCTTTCAAGTTAATCCAAATGAAAAAGGAAAGAAAAGACATGCAAACCTGATGGTTTCTTTCTCTCTTTATTCCTTTCCTTCTTTCTGTATTTTCCCAAAGTTGGAGTAAGCGGTTCAACTTGCACCTCTCAACAAGGATGCTAAACTTACGATTCTATTTACATCAAAAATGGAAAAATAGACTACAAAAAAATTAGCAATTTAAAAAAAAACATCAAACAAAAACTCTCTACCCAAAAACACTACAGAGCATAAAATAAACTGAATTATATATTCAATCCAAAAGACAAAAATACGCGACTTTTCCTAACTAATTAAATCGAAAAGCTTACTTAGTAAACACCTAGGTACCTCATTTTGATGTTGGCTGGTCATATAGGTGGAGGAGAGGGGATGTACGTAACCTATATTTTGAATAAATACAACAATTAAGTTTATTTTACGCTTTTTATAGTTGGTTTAATTTTTTAATCATTATTATTATTCCATGGTATTTCTCATACTTACTCTGAATCGCCGTACATACACGAGTTCTACGCGGACGAAGTCACTGGCAAGTGGCAATAGCTGCTTAGTAGACATTTACATACAAACAGTGCAACCACACAGCCACAGCCACAGCAAGACAGCAAGCTGAGGGGCTGATTTTCGGTGGGGACCTAACTAAAGGGACTAAACCAAAAACTAAGATAAATTGCGTTGCGTTTCGATTCAGACGCCAACGACAAAATGAACACTTAAAAGAAAATTTCGTCATTTAACACTTACTTACCATTGGCCAAAGATCAAAAAGCAAATGTAAGTTGATGTTAATCTAGTGAGTCGATAACAGCGACTCCCTGCGCCTGCCTAATCTACATCGCGTGCCATTCAGAACTATTGTGTCCGGGCTATTGTCTAACCCGATCGATGGAAAAGACACTGGCCCATTTCCAAAACGAAACACTGTGTTAAGAGGGTACGAACATTTCGCTCCAACTCATCCTAGCCGCGATCTCCCTGCGAGCGGCCATGTTTAGCTACACACTAAAACGATTACTGTGTGCGTGCGGTTCGATTGCTGCCGGTTGAACTGACAAGTCTTGATCATTGTTATAGAGTTAGAGTGAGGTAGGAAAAAATGTGGTGAGTTTTAAATGTTTTTATTTTATTAACATTACGTACCTACGCACTTATTAAGGTGGTTCGATTTTCATACAAAAAACGATCGACATTTATTATCTCATTACACATTATTAATACTTAAATACGTGTTAATCTATTTACTTCTGACTATTCATTTTCACGAAATTAATAAAAAACCTGTGTTTCATACAGAAATTACGCAAAAACAACGTTAATTTTTTATAAATTTTACGTTTGGGAGCGTGATAACTGTCATATGTACATTGTGACGTTCGGCCTGGTACTTAAAATTACTTTCCACAGAAACTACTTGGCCTAAAAATCTGAAATTGCACATACATATAATTCGGTAACTAGTCCAAACAACGCAGTCATAAATTATCGGGCGCTCGTTAAGAATAAAAAAATATAAATGAATATGAATATGAGAGTAAATTTACATAAAAGATAACAACCAGTAAACATATGTTGGGAGACTATACAAACGATTTTTAGAGGTGCATGAACACGAATTAATCAACAAAATTGGAATAAGTTTGTCAGGAAAAAAGTCAAATTTATATGGTTCAATTTGGAGTGCGGCGGAACGTGCAGTTGCTGTATGCAGTCGGCAGCGGAATCATACCTTTACCTTTTAACTTGTGTGGCCGTAGTACTGTTGGATTTTTTCGTCCCAAACAATTTACGTTTATTGCCCATTTCTGTAAAAAATCATATCACTTTAGTGCTTTGAGAAGAAATAAATTAAATAAATTTAGCATGTTAACTTACTTACCAAGTATCAAATTATTAATCTGTAGCGGACGCGCTACATCTACAGAACAGCAGTGTCGGTGTGAGCTTGGTCACCGACCTTAACGCACCGAGGAGAGCGACACGTGCGTTCCTTGGGAAGGCCCGGCGCGTAATGAATCGAACAACGTTGTCGCGCGCTGTTATATTGTGAATTATAGTGGTTTTTAAAAATTCGTCTAAATTAAGTGGGTTATCCATAAGCGTTAAAAAAAAATAAGAAATATCAAGCAAAACCTGTAGTTTTATAATAATAAGTTTTTTTCCAAAATATTATAAAACATGTGAGGAAAAAAATGTTTAAACAAACCGATTTAGACATTTTATAGTATTTTTTTTAGATAGTAAAAACCAATATTTCAGAACTAGTGCGATCGCTATGTACTAAAAGACTATACATCCTATTGTAAAAGATAAACATCCAATCGTTTTTGACAATTTAAAATGGAAATATTGTACCTGAAAGATAGCTCTGACGCGTATTTTTGCAAAACACTCCGACGAAAACCTGACTGTTTTAAATAATCGTACATAGAAATAAAAGTTTAGCAACGCTATGGTCTAGAATAAGAGTTTATCTATACAAAACAGAAGTTTACTTTAACAATGTAGTCACTTGAACAAAGATATGACGTTAGAAAAAACCGTATATTTTCTAAAATACCAACTTTTTGTTCGTACAGTCTTAATCTTGGACGTAAAAAAGTTTTATGTTAGAATTCCTTTCTTATGGTTTCATAATCATAAAATTATGCGAGTCAATTGAAACAAACTTTTACAATTTCTAAGGAATCGCAAAGTTGGTGGTCTTAACTTACCTAATTTTAGTTATTGATAAATTTCATCGTCATCATCAGGGCAGTGCAGTCCACTGCTGAACATAGGCAGTGTACCTATTGAACAATTGATGTCGTGAAAAAATACAAACGACGATGTATAAGTAATTATACATAAACGATAGATTATATATCGTCGCTGATGGTTATTGAGCTGACGATCCCGCAAAATCGTCTTTCGGGTGCCAATAAATGATGTTTTACCCTACAAGTAGTGTAGGTGTGGCGTGACTGGCATGTCATAATATTGCGAGTAGACCTACCTATAGAAATGACCCAATTAAATTGAAATAATAACATATCCAATCATTTTATTAATTTTAAAGATCATCTCATAGTTTATACGAGTACGTATGTAGGTATACACTTACAAAACTTAATAAAAACCGGTACACAAAGCCACAACACAGTGTCAATACAACCCTTAACAGTCCCCCCTGTATGAGGATTGAATCACATTAACTTAATCACACTTAATATGACTACGAATAATAGCCCCTTTTAATGCCGAGTAGTGATGTGCCGTTGTCAATATTCCCATCCTCAATAATACTGCAACCGCAACTTTGCCAAGAATTTGCTTCTTTAGCCGACAAAGATGTAGGTGCTGGCAGTGTTGGACAATGTATTTTTTGACAATATTGTAGAGAAACGTGCGGGCATTCGCGTTCAAGTCTGTTGAGGATTTGTGTTCAAACTCTTATGTTAACGGTTTTAAATTGCCAATGCAATTTACAAGAGACTGCCCACCCAAAAAACCGTCTACACATTACAGACTAAATATTTTCCCCTGCACATCACTAGCCGAACTAGCGGGATCCCACTACCGATTTCATTTTTTTAATCAAACGCTTTTGAAATTTATTAATTACCTAATCGACCGAAATAATAAACTCAAACGCAATTCTAATTAGTAAACTCAATTTGGGGCACTCAAGTCCAGGATACCTCATACTTACCTCTGTCTAGCAAAATAAGACCTATGTTGGGATTCGACCGGTTTCTTATATCGTCATAGTATCTTATAATAATTTCAGTACTGAGATACGAGGTTTCTAAGAGTAATGACTGATTTTCTGGTGTATTTTGGTTGTCAACCGAAAATTTCAATTGATAGTAGATATTTTTGGTGGCTTTCATATTGACATGTAATGACCGTGCTTACACCCGCCCGCTCTGGGCCAGCGTGGGGACTACTGCCCAATCCCTCTCATCTATGAGAGGAGGCCTGTGCCCAGCAGTGGGACGTATATAGGCTGATGATGATGATGATGATGACCGTGCTTATTACCTGAAGACATGTCCAACCAGGCAGTCTTATTTACGTTGACCTATTTGAAGCTATCAATGGGCATGTTTCGCTGTAACAATTTGACCTTTGGCGATCGACGGCGTAGGTGTATCCGTTGATCAGAAAATAACTTTAAAGAAACCAGTGCGTCGTCTATCTATAGCGTACCGATCTTGGAAAAATCTTCAATTACACATTACGCCCAATAGCGTTGAATGAGGAGTAATTTTGTTTCTATCGGCAAAATGTGGCGGTTGTCGCCACGGGCGTTAAGCGATATAATATGTATAGTTGTATAATATACCTAGGTACTGTCTTTATCCGTCATACTAATACTTGGGTTTGTAAGAAAGAAACAAAACATCCTATTATTCGTACTCAACTCAGGCTTGGTAAGTTTGGGATAGGTCGTCACCATAAATACGTATAAAGTACTAGAATATATACATATTTATGATGCTGACTGTACAATATAACTTTGGCCCAAGCGTCAGTATGCTGGCCCTTAATTGACAACACTTCAATATTCAATACCTATACAAAAAATATAAAAAACACGCTACCACTCTAGATTACACAATGAAATAGCAGATTGTATACCAAAGGAATATAGCACTGTTTTATCTCACGGGCGTGATATTGGATCCTGAGCCTAACGAAGGAATCCAGATTTTACTCCCGAGCGGAGTGAGGGTGTTATGAGTTAAATACCGCGAGCGAAGCGAGCAGCAGCTTTATCCCCGAACAAACAATAAAAAACCAAGGCTATTAGAGACAGAATCAAAGCAAGCCAGGCAAAAGCCTAATCACTTTCGTCACTCGACATTTTATAGAATCTGCAGTTTAACTCCGTACACTGCATGTGTTTTATTCAGCTTGAGCTGGCTAGCACGAATAACTTCGATTTTCAAATCAGTTCGTCACGGGGGTCCCGGCCCAGCCCCGAGAGCCTTCACGAAATTAGACTTTAAGAACATAACAGTAACAACTGTAAGAAGTGCAATCACATTATTATCAGCGGGTTATAATGAAATTCAGTACAACATTACGTTACGACCCGGCAAAAGTCAAGGGCTATATAATGATTTGCTTTCGGTAAGGTTTGCATGATACATAATTTGGCATTGACGAGCAGGTGGTCTGAAAACTTCATGCCTAATACCGGAAAGCACCATGACGCTTTCCGCTATTTATTTAAACCGTACCGTAACGTTGTGGTCCTATTGTAGCACTGTTGGCACGTGGGCGGTCAGTCGCTTCAGTAAGTTAAGAAGCATAAGTATTACAGAACAAACGAGGCTGATTTACTTCAGAATACTTTGTTATGGCCTTTGGCGAGAGTTGATAAGTGGAGAGTAAGGAAGCAGCTGGTAGAACGGGGTAAATAAAAATAATTTTACGATTCTCAACGCTAACTTGATGGTCGGCCGCAGAATGTTCAAAAATTTCGAAGAAAAATTTAAATGCGAAAATTTAGATATTGTTACTTAATCACGCAAAAACGGCTGAACAGGTTATTATGAAACTTGGTATACAATTCGAGTTTATAACCTGGATTAACATACTCGTATGTATAGGATACAGGATAGGGTATGGGCAGGAGTAATTATAAATTAACACATAATAATTTATAATTAAATACCTAACAAATAATTGTATAATTTAATTGACGCAGAGGGCTCCGCCCTCCGCACTCCTTAGTTAAGGTAAAATCTTAAAAATTAAAGATTATATTAACTATCTTATCTTATCTTGTCTAGATGAGGGCCCTTGCGGATGCACTTCGACCCAATGGGATCTTTTGTGCAATTGCCCCCTCTTTTATACCTACTCCAAGCTGTTCTCCAATATATTAACTAAGTAATTATTGTAATAAAATTCATTTTTTTATTGAATCTTTTTTTTACTATTTATTCCGAAAATCATTCCTCTAAGGGATGAAATAGGAAATGGAGGTTTAAATAAAAAAAAAATAACCTAAAGAACCTACATAGGTACCGAAGTCAAACTTGTAAAGTCTTTAAGGAAACTTTTCATTTATTAGTATTTAGAGCAGCCGCAAAGTGAAAATGTATGGGTGAGGACCAAATTTTTAGAACATAGTTAAGGCACTTAATTCGAATTCAATTTAATTAATTCGGACTCGATTACATTGTAGTCAAATTAAAACCTTTCAATTTGGTCCAAAAATTTGTTCCTCATCCGTATGCTATTTTGTTTTTACTTTTTACTTTCTTTTTATAATGAAAAACATTTCTTTTCAATTTAATAAAAAAAAACAAATACTTAGGTTGTTTTTATTCGTCCGACCAGTAAAATCATTACATTAAGGTCAGGGAGGCCAAACCCGTCAGCGGGGCATTTCCGTCAATCGGCGTTTACGGCTATTCAAACAACAGTACACGCTTACTGACTCGATCGGTAAAGCAGAGATATTTTTTTATACCCGCGGTCAAAAACAGATGGCGCTGTCTAGCCAGTGAACGGAAAAAACCCGCCATCAAAATTTAGTTGCGGTCCGAACTCGAACGCGAGTGTAGTATGCTGCTGTGTTTCGTGGCGGTGCGATGAAAAAATTAAGTTTACGGCTTAGTAAGTATGTTTATTATATAGCTCGATATGCATGTTTGATGCTAGTTTTATTGATTTTCAATTATAATCTGTTGGTGAGAAACTATGGGTGGTTAAATATTGGTATTAACGAAATGATCGAGCAGACAAATCCGTCAATTGTGAAACGGGCAAAACCGTCATGTGCCGGAATTTCCCTATTTCATATATTGCCAACCTTTTTGATTTGACTTACCTCAATAATAACTATGAAAATTAATACCGAGTTTAAGTCTTAATTTAATATGTACTTACATATTTATAATATGTTTGTGGATATTTTTGACAACTAAGCCAATAACTGGTTAACTAAATTTATCAAGATATAATCATACTAATATTACAAATGCGAAAGTTTGGATGTTTGGGTATTTGGATGATTCGATGTTTGTTACTCAATCACGCTTAAGCGGCTCAACCGATTTGGATAAAATTTTGCACGAAGATAGTTTATAGCCTGGATTAAAATATAAGATAGTTTTTATCCCGTCCGTTTTCTGTTGGATAATAATATGACATTTTGGGGTACAGCAATGCCATTTGGTACGCAACAGTGGCGCCAACTGGTGAGCACAAAAACAGTAGCCCATTATTTTAAAACCATGTTGTCAGTTGACGGATTTTCCCTAGGGTTTGGGAATTTGTTTCAAAAGGTTTACTACTCCTGATTGTAAAAATAGGCCGGAAATGCCCCAAAAAAATATATTTGGCAATACAATCTAAAATAAACCTTAAATTGAGTTCGCTAGAGTTTAGTATCGATTAAGAGTTCAGCGGTATTTGTTCACTTGACGTATATGATTGTAATGCGTCACGATACAAGAAAAATCGTTGGTTGACGGAATAGCCCCAAACCGTCGGGAAAATCCGTCAACTGACATGTTTTAAAAAAACAAACATATTTAAATAACCGGCAGTACTAGCATATTAATATGAGTACATTTATATAGTTAAATTAATGCCCAATCTATTACAGTGATCAGGTTTATTAAAAAGTAAATATCCTCTTAGTTATGACCAGCCAAAGTGAACTTATCAAAAAGTATGACGGAAATGCCCTCATTGACCTTACCTATTACAAGCTGGGTAAACAAGTATTTTTCAACCTATTGAAGAGAATCCCGAAAAGTTCCCCTTGTTACTATAAAGTAAAAACAATGTGTATTAATTCATCGCTCGTTGCAACTAGGTAGGCTGCTTCGCTGAAGTCCGATAAACTCATTCTTTGGAAAACTCAATGTTTTATTGTAATTTTGAGAAACTTGAAGCAATTGTCTGAAATCTCTTTGATAAAATGGCCTTGAAAAAAGACTGTTTATAATCCAATGCCACATATTTTACAAAATGCTTAGTGCACCGCTTGTTAAAGTTTAGTTTAATAATAATAAAGTAGACTAAAATTAAACTTTCATCCAATTTTATGTTAAGACATATTGGAGATCATTATATATATATATATATATATATATATATATATATATATATATATATATATATATATATATATATATATATCTTATCCATACTCCTCCAGCGTTATCAACAAGACACGAGTGAATAGGCATTTTTTTGGTGAGCTCGCATCACCGTCGTTCATCTTTGGCAAGATGCTGGTCAAGAGCGATCCCATTTATATTTAAAAAAACGATATATTTAAAAAAGGGAAATCCGCGTATGGAGTTTTTTTTTGCAATCTCCACACGCGGACTGCCTTACAAGACCTAAGACAAGGGACTGGATCAAAAGTAAAATTGCCTAACTAGGTTTTTTTTCGTATTTCTGGCATGCACAAAAGTATTGTCAGTCTAATTGCTTTTTTAGAAGTTATCTAATGAGTATAATGACATTGCTAAATTATGGCTTATTATTTTAATTTGGGTCAGAAGGTCAATAAATTAAAAGGTCAAAAAATAATCATAAAATTTAGAGTTTGTGCTAAGTTTCCCTAAATGTTTTTTGAGCATGTTGTTTTGGAAATAAACAGTTTAAATTTTAACATTTTTTATTTATTTATGTTTATATGGGTTTGAAGATTACTTACACCGAAATTCAACGCATTCCGTGCCCAGGTTTTCCTAGCGGTACGCACCTAGCCGATACTGAGGTTTTTCCACCTTTGCTCTGAAGCGAAAGTGATGAAAATATTGTAACGCATCATTTACGCAACAAAAAGCCTAAGGCGAATTGGGATGTTGGCTCAAATTTTTTTATTACCTTAATAGAAAGAAGACAAATCCTATGCAAATATCTCAAAAAATAACGAGGCTACAACGGTTAGAATGTTCGTAGTTAGAGAGAGAAAGTGCTACTCAACAGTGACGTCACTGTTGAGTAGCGCCATGTGACGATCGTTTAATACAAAGGTGCGTTTTGCGGAAAAGCGACAGGAAAATACCCACTCTTAAAACTTTGAAGACTTATAATTACGTTTTTTTTTTTAATTACTTTTTTCGCCATTTGATTGAGAATTTGAGCCTTTATGTAGAAAATTAAAAGCCTTTATGGATTTATTAATTTTCTTTTATAGTGTCATCATCCTTATTGACACATAAGTCGCGTCACCGCGAAAATGCGGCATGCTCCGATTTAAAGCTTCTTTAAACTTTAGTGAAACCAACGGAGCCACGTATATCATACCTAAAAAATATTTCGTAGAGCTGCGCAATTTCCTCTAGATACATACGGGGAAACGCATGGTTTCGGCTACGTGTCTGCGAGCAGAGCGTCCGCTAGGCGGGTTCCCGGCGGTAAATGTGTTAAAACTAGGAATACACTAAAACACCCGTTTAAATAAATAAGTCTGAAAATGTAGGTAAAGCCCATGAATCTCTCAAATATTTCTCAACTTGCAACGCAACAATACAAACTTTAACTATGTTTTATACGTCCCATTTCCCCACTGCTGAAAATGCACCTCAAATCCCAGTTCGCCAGACACTTACAAAGGCGTACAGAATCAAAAACGAACAATCGGGGCCCTGATGAATTTCGGTTTATGTTCCTCGAGTCTTTGTGGCCGTACTTTCAGCAACACAATAGGGACAAAAGTTATTCAACGACAATGCGAACACCAAATACCGATCGGCCCTCGCCGCCATTGTTTACTTTAATACAGTACTTTTATATTATCGATGGCACATTATCACGGAATTGAGTCACTGGGCTGAAAATGTTCGTTCGTTATTCAGTTTTTAATAAATTCGCTATTTAAAGGGATCTCACTACTCCAATCTAAGTAACACGCTATATAGCTTATAGATAACGTCACGCACGATAGGTTATGTGACGACAACTTTCAAAAACGTTACATAAAAGCTAAACTGATCGCGATTTCATCTTAACCAAACATAATAATTAGCAATGTTCTAAATAAATATAGCATTTTATCTGACGTAATTAAGGTATAACAACCTATTTTTAACAAGATAGGTATATCGAAACGAATTTGATAAATAAAGCAATTGAGGCGAAATCCGCGTAAGTAATAGTAAATATTACGCACTTGTGACTGGTGTTGTTGCAGTACCCTTACCATGAGTTTGCAATGTTTGGATTATCGTACTCGCTAGCGACTGTGTAAACGATTTAGTATGGACAAAAGTACAGCGCCTCTGGCGGTTACGCAATAGAATTAAGAATCGCCATACTACCTAAGGCTGGGTTGCACCAAACCGTCTGTAATCGTAACCGGTGTTCGTCAAATCTGATTGTATGGAAACTGTGACAAGTTTCTATGGGATGACAGCTGCCGGCGCTATAATTGACGATGACCGGTCTGTGTTCGTACGTTGGTGCAACTGGCACTAAATCGTTTACGTAGTCGCTAGCGAGTACGGTCATGCAAACATTGCAAACTCATGGTAAGGGTACAGGTGTCTTGGGCGACAGTAATCGCTTACCATCAGGCGAGCCGTCTCGTCTGCTCGTTTGCCCCCTATACCTAACAAAAAAATATCAGTATTATGAAATTATGTTGATAAATGATAATCATTATGTAAAAGGAGCCAATAGCCAGAATGGTGTAACTAACTATTTAAGGTTGCCAACATTCGGCTATAGAACCCTAAATAAAAACTGGTATTATCAGCGTAGCATCAAAAATAAACTACATACTGTGTCCGACCGAAGTTTCGGTTTCGGCAGGTTTCGGCATAAAAATCATGTTTCAGCCGAAGGTTCGGTACCGAAACCGAAAAAAACTGTCAACCCTTTCAGCAATGCCGAAACTGATATTATTATTGTATACATAGCCATATTTTCTTTTTTTAATCACCAATACAGTTTTTTTTTAAATTAAGTTTGTAATTTAATCACCTTCGCGTGCATTAATTAGTGTTTTGCAAATTTCTATCAAATTACGCTGGAAGTACCTTCTATCAAATAAAAAAGAAATTATTCAAATCGGGTTACATAATAAAGAATTATCTTTGAAAAACCAACATACGTACAAAGTTATTCAGTCGCGCAAATTAGTATCTAACAAAATGCGCCAATAGATGACGCTGTCATGTCATTTTAAGATTTTTCCTGTATTAATGGAGTCGGCACGGGTACATGTACATGAACTGTGTACGGAACCCTCGGTGCGCGAGTCGGACTCACGCTTGACCATTGCTTAATATGTCTAGAAAAAACGAACAGCTGACGTTTCAATGATTTTAACACGTCTGTAAAAGTTTCGGTTTCGGCCGAAACTAGAGCCAAAACCGAACCTTCGGTTTCAGTACGGCAAAAAAACATGTTTCGGTCGGACACTGCTACATACCCATTGTGATAGAAAATGTACCGTATCATGACCTGAAACAGAATGTATCAAAAGGCAGGAGACAAACGATTAAATAGAATTTTCAACGTTACTTCTCGCTGGGAAGCATCGGATACAAAAAGAATATCCTTTCAGAAAAGCAAGAATGAATGGGAATGGAGGCGAGATTCAATGCCGATCGCAGGACGCCGTGTTTCGAATGCTTTTTCTGTTTTGATTGTTGATACATGGTACCCATAGCGTTAAGAATAAATAATATGAAGCTTTCTATTGCGAATTTGACATGTGATGCCAATGCCAATCGCCTTATCTAGACCGTAACTATTTTATCGATGTATATTTTATAGAAAAATTCTAAGCACTCCCAAACCAGATGCGTTATCTTTAGGTCCTCAAAAACAAAACGAAAGCCAATTTCAAGTTTAAGAAATCAATACGTGAACGTTATCTACCTCATAGCAAGTAGGTACAGTCAAAGGCACCAATATGTAGACACTTTTTCACCTTATTCCATTAAAATAAGGTCCTAAAATGTATACATATTTATGCCCTTGACTGTACACCAACGCAGCACTACTGTCAACTAAGCATCACTATGTGTCCTAACGAGAAGAGGTTCATTTTAGTGCTGACTCGAAGCAAAACAAAGTGTTTCAAACACTGTCGGTTTCATGAACAGCTCTACTGTGCCCCCACAAAGCGCGGAACGTCATTTAAATGCACACGTTTCATTGGTTCTGAATGCTTCTTAGCGGGGGAGTAGAAAAGAACGGGCCAATTACGTCGCTTTTGTGACGACGCGACCTCTTTAGGTCTCGAGTGTAACTTTATGCATGGATCATGATTTCATTTGGTTTCCGATGGTGGAAAGAAAAAGCTTTCAATAGAAAAGATATTAATTAGTTTACTCCCAAAAATGTCGACATTGGTGCAACATATTTTTTTGTGTGTATGCTTGATATTTGGGCGGAAGTAGCACGAATTGATATTGCTGTTATATTTCCCAGCTAGCATGATAGCTAGCATGGACCGTTTTCGCGTAGCAGCACGGAATCTGTGGTATAGCTGCCCTCACGGACCCAAAAAGAAAATCCACCTGTATATCTGTATATGTCCGATCTGACATTAAACGAGATCATACGCTCAGACGTTTTTTTAGCAAATTGTTAACTCCCCACCGAGGGTTGCCAGGTACTAAATTCAAAAGCCGGACATTAGCGGTAAAAAAAAGCACATTTTGACCAAAAAGCTCGAGATACCATTTACCACGTTTGTCTCATTATCTACGCTGCGCTCTTACGCGGGGCAGTCTGCATTGTTATCATGAAAAAGCCTGACAGGACAGGCCGGACACGTAATAATTTGGTCAGGCCGTAAAAAACCGGACAATTGGCAACCCTACCAGCAGCCTATTGATGATACGTGGTGAAGTTTTAGACTACGCCCTAAATTTTATATGATACAGGGAAACAGAGCTAGAAAAGAAAGGCTAATATTTTCATCTACACCTCAAAAATGTATAGGTATAACGTGGATGCATATAAATACTTCTCAATAGACTCCTTATCCACAGCCACAGTACTGACTACTCGCCTAAAATGTATAAGATATTTGAAATCTTAAGAAACGCCTGCTCGAGACGGCCGGCCGCAAAGCCTTTGCAGCTACCGTTCCACTTTTCCGCCTTTTCGCTTCCTTCTTTTATATTGAAATAACTGGACTGAAAGCAACTCCGATGCCTTCGGTCTATACTGCTCCTTAAAAAACGTAAATATTACAGAAAAGGTAACATCTTACTATAGCCACCTTTATTAAGAGCGGTAGATGCAGAAAACTTGTGAAAGTCGATTAGTTCAATGTTATAAAACGTACTTACAGTTGCCTGCAGATAATAAATCAATCCTGACACCCGTAATTTCCCTACGTTTTTACCCTAATAGTGACTTTTAGGGTATAAAATGGATTGAGAGTTTTTAGGAGTTATTAACGGAATTGGGTTCAAATTTATCCACAGTTGTTGTTCAATTACACAATTGTTACACAGGTTGCACTTGGTAAACAACCAGTTTTTATTATAGGTACCGAATTGACAACATTTCATATTTTTAACTACTTTATTTTATGAACTAGTTAGAAAATAAGTAAAAATTTAAGCCACCCGTATTTTTAGGGTTCCGTAGTAAACAAGGAACCCTTATAGTTTCGCCATGTCCGTCCGTCCGTCCGTCCGTCCGTCCGACCCCCGTTTTTCTCAGTAACCGTTAGTGCTAGAAAGCTGTAATTTGGCATGAGTATACATATCAATGACGCCGACAAAACGGTAGAATAAAATCTTTAAAAAAAATTTTTTTTAGGGTACCTCCCCTACATGTAAAGTGGTGCTGCAATTTTTTTTTCTGCCAAACCCCATCGTGTGGGGTATCGTTGGATAGCTCTTTTAAAAATATTATAAGGTTTCTAGAAGCATTTTTTGATTAAAGAATTGGTTAGCGTGATATTAAGCTTTGAAGTGATAATTTTTGCTATGGTCAAGTGTCCCCCCCCCCTGCCAGCTAAACGGTGGCTACTAGGCATGTGAAAAAAATCATGGTAGTAGTATATACGATGAATTTAAAAGGAAAACTATCACAGCTAAGTAGACATTACTAGTTAACGAGTAATAGTCGAACTTCAGAAATGTACTTTGCAAAAGCAAACGTTCGTACAATTTCCATTGATACCTTAGATAATGTTGTTAATTCTTTCAAAAACATAGTAAATATAAGTTTTCGAACTTTTTAGTCCACATAATGTAAAGGGTAGACGACTACGGAACCCTACCTTGCGCGTGGCCCGACACGCACTTGTTTCTTTTTCAATTTAACTCATTATTTCATACAAAAAAAACACGTTGAAAAGTAGGTCATTCCAAGAGAGCGTAAGTAAAATATGATGTCATCTTCCCAACAAGAATCCAGAGCCACTCCAGAGCAGCGATTGTCTGTACTCTGTACTAAGGTCTCCCTGAATACAGCGAGGAAGATGACGTCAACTTTCGATTTACAGTAATTTACGATTTTTTCCAAAATTTACGGAGAAAAAAATCTAAAAAAATGTTTTTTGTGTACTTCACACGTTTTTACCGAAATGGTTTTCGAATTAAGACTTTTGGAAATTATGAAATATTGTCAATTACCGATGGTAAATAAATAAATAAATATTTGTGGACAATCTTACACAAATCAACCTAGTCCCAAACTAAGCAAAGTACAAACTGGGTACTAAGCGACGATATACATACTTATACATATAGATAAATAGATACTTAAATAAATACATAGAAAACATCCAAGACCCAAGAACAAATATCCGAGCTCATCACACAAATAAATGCCCCGGCCGGGATTCGAAACTAAGCTAAAGCGGTCGTCAAAATAAGTTAACGTTCCGCCCGGTGTGACCAGCCGTTAGAGACCCTTTACTTGAGGGTCCTGTAATCATCATCATCATCATCATCATATCAGCCGAAAGACGTCCACTGCTGGACATAAGCCTCCCCCAAAGAGTGCCACATTGACCGGTCTTGCGCCACCCGCATCCAGCGGACTCCCGCGACCTTTACCAGGTCATCAGTCCACCTTGGGTCCTGTAATACGAGACATATAATGTAGGACTTTAACACTAACCTAACCTAGGTATCCTAAGAAACTGGTGAAGTTACTCGCCACCAGGAACACAACAACACATACCTGAAGAATAATTAGTGGAGTTATTACAGCTGCCGTCTTCTGTAAGTTGGGCTGCTCCAAATATGAGGGAGATGACAGACGACGATCCGCTGTGCCAAACCTCTCTTAACCTATTCACCGACCGCCACAGTAGATTGTAAGTTGTGCCTCACACGCCAAAGTCTTCGTAGCAAAAGACTGCAAATGAACCTTACTTGACACCACGTAGGTATAGCTTGCCTTTACATCGAATTGATCGAATCGCTATGAAGTCATTGGTGTGTGTGGCACCGAATGTTCTGATGACTTTATATCAAGTCAATGGCAGTGAAAAGGTTAAAAAACCTAAAAATCCTGTAAGGGGTAAGAAATCGATGGCAGACACATTTTCCAATTTGGTGATGGCACATTATCACGGAATTGAGTCACTGGGCTGAAAATGTTCGTTCGTTATTCAGTTTTTAATAAATTCGCTATTTAAAGGGATCTCACTACTCCAATCTAAGTAACACGCTATATAGCTTATAGATAACGTCACGCACGATAGGTTATGTGACGACAACTTTCAAAAACGTTACATAAAAGCTAAACTGATCGCGATTTCATCTTAACCAAACATAATAATTAGCAATGTTCTAAATAAATATAGCATTTTATCTGACGTAATTAAGGTATAACAACCTATTTTTAACAAGATAGGTATATCGAAACGAATTTGATAAATAAAGCAATTGAGGCGAAATCCGCGTAAGTAATAGTAAATATTACGCACTTGTGACTGGTGTTGTTGCAGTACCCTTACCATGAGTTTGCAATGTTTGGATTACCGTACTCGCTAGCGACTGTGTAAACGATTTAGTATGGACAAAAGTACAGCGCCTCTGGCGGTTACGCAATAGAATTAAGAATCGCCATACTACCTAAGGCTGGGTTGCACCAAACCGTCTGTAATCGTAACCGGTGTTCGTCAAATCTGATTGTATGGAAACTGTGACAAGTTTCTATGGGATGACAGCTGCCGGCGCTATAATTGACGATGACCGGTCTGTGTTCGTACGTTGGTGCAACTGGCACTAAATCGTTTACGTAGTCGCTAGCGAGTACGGTCATGCAAACATTGCAAACTCATGGTAAGGGTACAGGTGTCTTGGGCGACAGTAATCGCTTACCATCAGGCGAGCCGTCTCGTCTGCTCGTTTGCCCCCTATACCTAACAAAAAAATATCAGTATTATGAAATTATGTTGATAAATGATAATCATTATGTAAAAGGAGCCAATAGCCAGAATGGTGTAACTAACTATTTAAGGTTGCCAACATTCGGCTATAGAACCCTAAATAAAAACTGGTATTATCAGCGTAGCATCAAAAATAAACTACATACTGTGTCCGACCGAAGTTTCGGTTTCGGCAGGTTTCGGCATAAAAATCATGTTTCAGCCGAAGGTTCGGTACCGAAACCGAAAAAAACTGTCAACCCTTTCAGCAATGCCGAAACTGATATTATTATTGTATACATAGCCATATTTTCTTTTTTTAATCACCAATACAGTTTTTTTTTAAATTAAGTTTGTAATTTAATCACCTTCGCGTGCATTAATTAGTGTTTTGCAAATTTCTATCAAATTACGCTGGAAGTACCTTCTATCAAATAAAAAAGAAATTATTCAAATCGGGTTACATAATAAAGAATTATCTTTGAAAAACCAACATACGTACAAAGTTATTCAGTCGCGCAAATTAGTATCTAACAAAATGCGCCAATAGATGACGCTGTCATGTCATTTTAAGATTTTTCCTGTATTAATGGAGTCGGCACGGGTACATGTACATGAACTGTGTACGGAACCCTCGGTGCGCGAGTCGGACTCACGCTTGACCATTGCTTAATATGTCTAGAAAAAACGAACAGCTGACGTTTCAATGATTTTAACACGTCTGTAAAAGTTTCGGTTTCGGCCGAAACTAGAGCCAAAACCGAACCTTCGGTTTCAGTACGGCAAAAAAACATGTTTCGGTCGGACACTGCTACATACCCATTGTGATAGAAAATGTACCGTATCATGACCTGAAACAGAATGTATCAAAAGGCAGGAGACAAACGATTAAATAGAATTTTCAACGTTACTTCTCGCTGGGAAGCATCGGATACAAAAAGAATATCCTTTCAGAAAAGCAAGAATGAATGGGAATGGAGGCGAGATTCAATGCCGATCGCAGGACGCCGTGTTTCGAATGCTTTTTCTGTTTTGATTGTTGATACATGGTACCCATAGCGTTAAGAATAAATAATATGAAGCTTTCTATTGCGAATTTGACATGTGATGCCAATGCCAATCGCCTTATCTAGACCGTAACTATTTTATCGATGTATATTTTATAGAAAAATTCTAAGCACTCCCAAACCAGATGCGTTATCTTTAGGTCCTCAAAAACAAAACGAAAGCCAATTTCAAGTTTAAGAAATCAATACGTGAACGTTATCTACCTCATAGCAAGTAGGTACAGTCAAAGGCACCAATATGTAGACACTTTTTCACCTTATTCCATTAAAATAAGGTCCTAAAATGTATACATATTTATGCCCTTGACTGTACACCAACGCAGCACTACTGTCAACTAAGCATCACTATGTGTCCTAACGAGAAGAGGTTCATTTTAGTGCTGACTCGAAGCAAAACAAAGTGTTTCAAACACTGTCGGTTTCATGAACAGCTCTACTGTGCCCCCACAAAGCGCGGAACGTCATTTAAATGCACACGTTTCATTGGTTCTGAATGCTTCTTAGCGGGGGAGTAGAAAAGAACGGGCCAATTACGTCGCTTTTGTGACGACGCGACCTCTTTAGGTCTCGAGTGTAACTTTATGCATGGATCATGATTTCATTTGGTTTCCGATGGTGGAAAGAAAAAGCTTTCAATAGAAAAGATATTAATTAGTTTACTCCCAAAAATGTCGACATTGGTGCAACATATTTTTTTGTGTGTATGCTTGATATTTGGGCGGAAGTAGCACGAATTGATATTGCTGTTATATTTCCCAGCTAGCATGATAGCTAGCATGGACCGTTTTCGCGTAGCAGCACGGAATCTGTGGTATAGCTGCCCTCACGGACCCAAAAAGAAAATCCACCTGTATATCTGTATATGTCCGATCTGACATTAAACGAGATCATACGCTCAGACGTTTTTTTAGCAAATTGTTAACTCCCCACCGAGGGTTGCCAGGTACTAAATTCAAAAGCCGGACATTAGCGGTAAAAAAAAGCACATTTTGACCAAAAAGCTCGAGATACCATTTACCACGTTTGTCTCATTATCTACGCTGCGCTCTTACGCGGGGCAGTCTGCATTGTTATCATGAAAAAGCCTGACAGGACAGGCCGGACACGTAATAATTTGGTCAGGCCGTAAAAAACCGGACAATTGGCAACCCTACCAGCAGCCTATTGATGATACGTGGTGAAGTTTTAGACTACGCCCTAAATTTTATATGATACAGGGAAACAGAGCTAGAAAAGAAAGGCTAATATTTTCATCTACACCTCAAAAATGTATAGGTATAACGTGGATGCATATAAATACTTCTCAATAGACTCCTTATCCACAGCCACAGTACTGACTACTCGCCTAAAATGTATAAGATATTTGAAATCTTAAGAAACGCCTGCTCGAGACGGCCGGCCGCAAAGCCTTTGCAGCTACCGTTCCACTTTTCCGCCTTTTCGCTTCCTTCTTTTATATTGAAATAACTGGACTGAAAGCAACTCCGATGCCTTCGGTCTATACTGCTCCTTAAAAAACGTAAATATTACAGAAAAGGTAACATCTTACTATAGCCACCTTTATTAAGAGCGGTAGATGCAGAAAACTTGTGAAAGTCGATTAGTTCAATGTTATAAAACGTACTTACAGTTGCCTGCAGATAATAAATCAATCCTGACACCCGTAATTTCCCTACGTTTTTACCCTAATAGTGACTTTTAGGGTATAAAATGGATTGAGAGTTTTTAGGAGTTATTAACGGAATTGGGTTCAAATTTATCCACAGTTGTTGTTCAATTACACAATTGTTACACAGGTTGCACTTGGTAAACAACCAGTTTTTATTATAGGTACCGAATTGACAACATTTCATATTTTTAACTACTTTATTTTATGAACTAGTTAGAAAATAAGTAAAAATTTAAGCCACCCGTATTTTTAGGGTTCCGTAGTAAACAAGGAACCCTTATAGTTTCGCCATGTCCGTCCGTCCGTCCGTCCGTCCGTCCGACCCCCGTTTTTCTCAGTAACCGTTAGTGCTAGAAAGCTGTAATTTGGCATGAGTATACATATCAATGACGCCGACAAAACGGTAGAATAAAATCTTTAAAAAAAATTTTTTTTAGGGTACCTCCCCTACATGTAAAGTGGTGCTGCAATTTTTTTTTCTGCCAAACCCCATCGTGTGGGGTATCGTTGGATAGCTCTTTTAAAAATATTATAAGGTTTCTAGAAGCATTTTTTGATTAAAGAATTGGTTAGCGTGATATTAAGCTTTGAAGTGATAATTTTTGCTATGGTCAAGTGTCCCCCCCCCCTGCCAGCTAAACGGTGGCTACTAGGCATGTGAAAAAAATCATGGTAGTAGTATATACGATGAATTTAAAAGGAAAACTATCACAGCTAAGTAGACATTACTAGTTAACGAGTAATAGTCGAACTTCAGAAATGTACTTTGCAAAAGCAAACGTTCGTACAATTTCCATTGATACCTTAGATAATGTTGTTAATTCTTTCAAAAACATAGTAAATATAAGTTTTCGAACTTTTTAGTCCACATAATGTAAAGGGTAGACGACTACGGAACCCTACCTTGCGCGTGGCCCGACACGCACTTGTTTCTTTTTCAATTTAACTCATTATTTCATACAAAAAAAACACGTTGAAAAGTAGGTCATTCCAAGAGAGCGTAAGTAAAATATGATGTCATCTTCCCAACAAGAATCCAGAGCCACTCCAGAGCAGCGATTGTCTGTACTCTGTACTAAGGTCTCCCTGAATACAGCGAGGAAGATGACGTCAACTTTCGATTTACAGTAATTTACGATTTTTTCCAAAATTTACGGAGAAAAAAATCTAAAAAAATGTTTTTTGTGTACTTCACACGTTTTTACCGAAATGGTTTTCGAATTAAGACTTTTGGAAATTATGAAATATTGTCAATTACCGATGGTAAATAAATAAATAAATATTTGTGGACAATCTTACACAAATCAACCTAGTCCCAAACTAAGCAAAGTACAAACTGGGTACTAAGCGACGATATACATACTTATACATATAGATAAATAGATACTTAAATAAATACATAGAAAACATCCAAGACCCAAGAACAAATATCCGAGCTCATCACACAAATAAATGCCCCGGCCGGGATTCGAAACTAAGCTAAAGCGGTCGTCAAAATAAGTTAACGTTCCGCCCGGTGTGACCAGCCGTTAGAGACCCTTTACTTGAGGGTCCTGTAATCATCATCATCATCATCATCATATCAGCCGAAAGACGTCCACTGCTGGACATAAGCCTCCCCCAAAGAGTGCCACATTGACCGGTCTTGCGCCACCCGCATCCAGCGGACTCCCGCGACCTTTACCAGGTCATCAGTCCACCTTGGGTCCTGTAATACGAGACATATAATGTAGGACTTTAACACTAACCTAACCTAGGTATCCTAAGAAACTGGTGAAGTTACTCGCCACCAGGAACACAACAACACATACCTGAAGAATAATTAGTGGAGTTATTACAGCTGCCGTCTTCTGTAAGTTGGGCTGCTCCAAATATGAGGGAGATGACAGACGACGATCCGCTGTGCCAAACCTCTCTTAACCTATTCACCGACCGCCACAGTAGATTGTAAGTTGTGCCTCACACGCCAAAGTCTTCGTAGCAAAAGACTGCAAATGAACCTTACTTGACACCACGTAGGTATAGCTTGCCTTTACATCGAATTGATCGAATCGCTATGAAGTCATTGGTGTGTGTGGCACCGAATGTTCTGATGACTTTATATCAAGTCAATGGCAGTGAAAAGGTTAAAAAACCTAAAAATCCTGTAAGGGGTAAGAAATCGATGGCAGACACATTTTCCAATTTGATTTTGTCATCTCGACGCGCTCACTTGCAAGCACAAGCATTTCCGCGCGCGACGCCGCACCGCACGCAATGTAGCGCGCGTCTCTCAGAATGAATGGAAATCCAATGCAAGCCGTCCGCTAACGGTGACTGGGAAATAATGTTTTGTTTTGTTTTTTTTTCGCTGGGAGAGGACGGGTTAATATGTAGGTAATCCTGTGCGTACATACGCGGCCTTAATGTAAACAAGCGTGCGCAACATATGCATAACTTATGTATCAAATCGATCCTCAGTTCTGCTAAGCTTATACCTATTCCTTTCTCATGCGCAAGAGTTAAGTACTTAACCTAAACTCCAAAACCTACTCCAAGAACGTATTTATGAATTGAGTCCCGCTTCTTATTAGCAAAATTAAATATATTTTCAGAATATCTAACTAAGTATGTACCTACATAACTTTTCTTATATCCCCGCGACTTTTTTATTGTAGACTTTTGGTCCACCACAAACTAAGTAATTAGTTATATGTTCGCTCCTACACGGTGTCTTAACTCTTAACTGAAGCTTTATGAGGAATTAACAGTGCTCCCAATGTGGCTAACGAGCAGCATTGACGGTCGATCAAAATGCATTTGCGTTCGTTAGCTCGCCATCAATGGCCGCGGTCCATGCCGCTATAAATTCCGTATTGAGCGGACACACAACAAAGCGCGTTTTGTCTTGCAAATGAAAACGCGCACATTTCGCGGTATTGTGCGCGGCTGTTTCGGCGTCCGCCATTATTAACGGGGAACATGAAAGACAAAAGGTTCGTCTGCAGCACTGAGCCTGGCCTAGATAGCGGATTATTGTGCTAACACAATGGGAGCGTTAATTTTGCGACTACATAATTTTGTTGTTTGCAACTTTATCACGTGTCTATCGATGCGATCGGCTTTTGTTTTCCGTTTTATTGCTAACCGCGCCCGGTGTGCTTTCTGTTGCGCGCTTTTGTTTCACGACTGTAGCTCTAGTATAAGTTTTTTCGAAACATTAACTAATTCGAACGCGTTTGCGTTTTGTCTCAAAATGTATGAAAACGCTCTCACCGAGTTTAAAAATACGCGCGTTCATCGGTTAGCAACAAATGTTATACTCTCTGTTTTATTTTCCACTAGTGACCACCAGAGGCGCTGTTCACGTTTTCATACCACTTTCATAAATTTTGTGACAAAACGCAAACGCGTTCGAATTAGTTAATGTTTCGAAAAAACTTATACTAGAGCTACTTATCTACCTACTAGTGTTTGTGAACTTTTCATCACAACCGTGCCTATAGGTAAGTATTTTAATTTTTCCCACCGGTACAATCGATATCGATAATAAATTCATATAATTAATTCTACCAATTCTAACCCGTTTAGTTACATCCTAGGTGTAGACGTTGTAATCACTCGAGTCACCCAACGAGTCGATAAACACTCCAATAATAGCGCACTTTTATAAAACTTTTTCCAGTCTAATAGGACAAAGTCACTTATATGCCAACTTAGTAATGAATCATTAGACCTTTTCAGAAGTCTGGTTGTGTGAAAAGAATAGAAATAAGTATCTAAGAAGGTAAACATTCCTACAGAAAAAAATACACTGATAAACTGTCATGGTAAGAATCTTTCATACTACAATATTGTCAAATTAGAATGTGGTGACAAAATTTTCCATAGTAAAAAAGTGAAGTTTTTTTTAAGTATGAAATCAAAGGAAACTTAGTTACTTACCAACGGCGTGCCATAAACAAATCAGTTCGTGCATTCCAAAATTTCCAATAGGGCACATCACAACACCAAAATCCACACACAGGCACACGTAAAATACTGGCACACAATAACCACTGAATCCGGAAAAATAAAACTTGGCGGGAAAACGGCGCGACGAAAAAGTTCAGTTGGACTCAGGCCGCCGGCAAACAGCCGGGTTGCTAGAGATGTGAACACCGACTGTGACCGGCCGGCTAGTGTTGTCATTGTCGCTCGCGCATCGCCCTCGCGCACCACACACTTGTCACCCTTTCTACCCTCGCTGCACTTCCCTTTTGAACGTTGCAGGATGCCTGTTAGTCTATTGACATGGTAATTACCGCTTTATGATTTTGATTATGATATTCGGAACGGAATGAAAATGGCCTTTACAGTTTATTAGATAGAAATACCTACCTACCGAATTGAAATGTAATGGATTTAGAGCAGATTTAGAGGGATGTTTTATTTGCTTAATACCTTTGTAAGCCTCCGTTTGACATGGAGAGTGTACTTTAGTCTGATTTCTTTTCAAAACATCTTGCCTCTTAGAAACATTCTTCTAAGAATAACAAAGACCTTACCTTTTAACATGAATCATAACAGAAGCGAATAAGAACGCTACAAATAAGATAGGCGTCTCATCAAAGAAAGAAGCCAGAGACAGCAGAAGTATACAATGTGGAAACGTTGGGTAATATGTCCGATGACAATGGTGCGAACGAGGCACAAAGCCGCGGGGCGTATTGTGTGAACCCACACAATACACCTCGCATATGCAACCGACAAAGTTACTGTTCCACCCACGACAATAACAGCCAAACGACTCTCATCTTTACCACTGCGACATTAAGAGCAGCAACTTAAACATAAAATGCAAACTTAACGCAGTTGACAAACACCCTGTGTATTGTGTGTCAAAATAACTGATACGTGCTTAAGTATAAACGAAAATTGTAGTTTTCTGTATGAATCGACCTTTTATTATTTTGCCGTGCCCTCGATGAAAATTTTATGTTTTCCGTATATAGAAAAGGACAAATCTTATTTTTGTCCTTTTGCGTTGTTTACAAACAACGAACGTAAAATCAACGCAAATACCAATATATTTGAATTAAAAATGAACTCAATAAATTAGTTAAGTACTTACTTATTTAAACGCAAACAGTGGCACGCTTTAGCGTGTAATGTTAATTCCATAAGTATAATAGCAGAAAATCTCTCATAGCAGCTTGACATGCATGCAAATGCAAACAACCCATGCGCGATCTGAGTTACTTATATGAATAAATATATGACAAGACAATCATATTAATACTTAAATGATTAGCAATATGTAATTACAGAAAAAAAAATAATCTAATTGGATTCGTAGCGCAGCGTTGCCGTAGCACTCGCGTAGCATTTTTCGTAGACGCGCTATAATATATTTATTTGCATTTTGCACCTCTGACGGAACGGTTCGCAGACGACAACTAAGTTAATTGAGAGATTTTCTCCCTCTGGGTCTGTCTGAGGATCGTGGTCAAGAATCAGGGTCGCATTCATCATCTTCTTCATTCGCACCGATTTTATGTCCAGCGCGTCTCTTACAATCCTGTAGAATCGCCCTCCATAGGTCTATCAATGCACCAAGGATGAGTTGCATCATTTTTAGGGTTCCGTAGTAAACAAGGAACCCTTACAGTTTCGCCATGTCCGTCCGTCTGTCCCCCGTTTTTCTCAGTAACCGTTAGTACTAGAGAGCTGTAATTTGTTCATGTATACAGATCGATAATCTTATATATCTTTAAACGAGCAATTCTTGTATATTTATTTATTTATATATTTATTTATTTCGAGGATCTCGGAAACGGCTCTAACGATTTTGATGAAATTTGGAAGGTGGGGTTTCGATCTAGCTAGGTCACATGCCCGGGAAAACGCCGAGCAAAGCTCGGCCGCCCAGATATTAATACATTAATAGTGATGGCGCATACGTTATCAATAGAAACATGCTACTATTTTTTACGTTTCTGATCCCCATGGTTATCACACACTGTGTGGCAAGCGATAGCGGCTGACCGCAAATCCGGAATAAATAGCAACACACTGACGAGGCATAAGTATACAAGAAAACCATTTTTGATTACGTTTTCACGTTCAAAAGTTAATTTCGGCCTGCGTTTTGGTTCTGTCTAGGAAATATATTTAAGGCGATATATCGATTGAAAGAGACGCCCTTACGTTTTTCGCTCACGACAAAATGGGATGCAACACTGTTCGAGAATGGCTTTTTTTTTAAACAAATCTCGTTAAATATCTGACTGTGTGCAGGTTTATTAAATTTCCCCTTGACAGTTTATTTAGATGAGGTAAAATACCATCATATCAACTTAATCGTGTCTTTTAGTAATGCGTTGTTTTAGTAGGCTGAGTAAAAATAAAACCGGTCAAGTGCGAGTCCGACTCGCGCACCGAGGGTTCCGTACACAGTTCTTGTATATGTAGTTGTGTACCCGTTCCGACCCCATTAATTCAGGAACAATCTTAAAAAAACATGACAGCACCATCTATCGGCGCATTGTGTTACTAATTTGCGCGACTGAATAACTTAGTACGTATGTTGGGTTTTCAAGGATAATTCTTTATCACATCAACCGATTTCAATAATTGTTTTTTTATTTGAAAGAAGGTATTTTCAACGTAATTTTGTAAATTTAAATATAAAACAAAAATATATACAAAGGTGCTTAAATTACAAACTTCGTATAGAAGAGTTTTTTGATGATTAAAAAAAAGAAAAACTAGATAGGGCTATGGCTATATTTTTCCTGTAAAATATACATGCATATTAATGTTGTGTAATAATTTCAAACTTTTTTCTTCGTAAACTTCGGAGATAAGGGGGGGGAATGGTATTTTTTTTTACATTTTCCCTCGTAAATAGAAATTTCCCCAACGAAAAAAAAAACTAAAAATTGTTTCAGAATGTACAAGTCAAGCCTTTTCATATGATACCCCACTTGACATAGTTGCCAGACTTTGAAATTTTGAACCCCCTTTTATCTGTCATTATTCACAGAAAATAAAATAAAATAATTAAAAAACCCGTCTTCTATGTATCTGGGTTACCCTTGTTTATAACTATTCCAAATTTCAAATCGATAGGATAAGTAGTTCCTGAGATATTTAGCGATGTGACAGACAGACAGACAGACAGACAGACAAAGTGAAACCAATAGGGTTCCTTTTTTACCTTTTTGGTACGGAACCCTAAAAAGGAAAATATAGACTCGACTTCGGATTTTTTTTTTCTATCGAGAAAATTTTAAGCAATCATGTTTCGGCTATTATCTGAAACACAATCATATTAGTCAAGAATCATATATATATCTAAATAAAAATCAGGCCTTAATGTTTACTCGTCTGGGCAGAACAGCATTTCAAAGTTGTAGCGCCTTAAAACTAAAATGCGACTTTTTCTTGCCGTAACGCCGGAAAATCCGTGGATAGCCGCGCTTCCACCGAGTCAAGGTCGCGTGTGTCTGAATAACTGAACTGAAGGTTTATCGTAGTACTTACTCAAAATAGTTTCAATATACGAATACTAATATAGTGATGTAATAGGTGGGACGCTTTCCATAAAAAACGTATTTTGACATTCGCAGGCTAACGCCGTGATATTTTAAGAAACTTATGTAACAAACATTCATAAATTGGCTTTCCATTTGCGCGAAATGCCCCCTTTTCTAGAATAAACGTTTGTCATTGTCACGTGAGTAGATATCACGTGATACCTACTCACGTGACAATGACAAACTAATTTCTGAAATTATTCTAGTTTATACAAGTTTATTCTAGGAAAGGGGGCATTTCGCGCAAATGGAAAGCCAATTTATGAATGTTTGTTACATAAGTTTCTTAAAATATCACGCCATTAGCCTTCGAATGTCAAAATACGTTACGTTTTGTATGGAAAGCGTCCCACCTTAAATTTAATAAAAGGACTCACTTGGAAAAGTCACAATTTGCGACATGTTAAGAGGCTGACAAGACTTAAAAAAAAGTCCTGCTCTAACACACGTGAGTTTCCAATTAACCATCCCGCTCTTAACGGAAGCTCTGCGCGTAGAATAGCAAATAAATACTATAAAAATATTGAAATAAAAAAAAGTGTGGATTATTTGTGAAATATGACTCGTTGGCGGTTTAGGTATGAATATGTTGACTTCATGTTATTAATTGCAGACCCATACGTAATAAAAATAAAGACATAAAACCGTTTAATGATGATTTTAAGACCAATCTTTGCAATAGGGATGTTGACACCAAGTAAGAAAATCAATAAGTTGGAATTTTCTCGAAAAAGTCTAAAATTTTCAATCAAAAGCCGAAAAAAGTTACTCAAAAGAATATATAATTACATAGTTACAAGGCTTCAAAGTTTTAGGAGGGGGCATTTTCTGTCCCTTTTTCGCAACACGCACCTTTGTATTGGAACGATCGTCATTTACTATGGCGCTCGAGGTCAGTGACGTCACTGATCTGTAGCACTTTCTCTCTCTAACTAGAAACATTCGAACGGTTGTAGCTTCGTTATTATTTGAGATATTTGAATAGGATTTTCACTATTTGCTATAGTTTTATATCTTCTTTCTTTTCGAGTAATAATAAATTTTAAGTCAACATCCCTATTATTATCTATCGAGCCGATTTCGTCCAATTATGTATCGAGTCACGGTCTTTGGAATATGATGAATATTAACATTTTTTTTTTGAAATGCTAGAACACATAGTTTTTCTTAAAAAACTGCTTAAATAACATCAATTTCAACAAAATTAGGTCTTGACAGCCTCTTAAGGGGAGATATCCCCAACGCAAATGTCCCGCTCTAACACGCCTGAGTTTACAATTAACCATCCCGCTCTCAACGCATGCTCTGCGCGCAGTTTCGTAAATATTTAGCTAAAGTCATTAAGCCAATCATTTTATCAAAGCAAACCCTGTGAATTTGTCTATAACTATTTAGGATCTTTAATTGAGTACAAAAATTAAATGTTAAATATCAGTAATATAGCCGTAGTATTGAAAATACATTCCAAAAAGGGGTAACTTCGCGATTATTTTCTATCAAGTGAAATTCATCAGGTCATGTATATAGCTGACTGCGATTTTGACTAGACAAGATCCTATATTAACACATTTTTTTTTTTCGATTTTAAGACACTATATTCTATGTCTCAGATGGTTTTTAGACACTCAAAAGTGGTAATACCCGGCCTTAAGTGTAACTATGTCTCACGTTAGTTTAAATTTAGATATTAAATTCGAAAAGTTAAAGTACTAAAATTAACTCATTTCCTGTTTCCGGGGAAGTTTCTTGTTCTGTTCCATCCTGTTTACTAATTACATTATGTTAGGTTCTTATATTTTTTTTTACTTCGTGC
This sequence comes from Cenopis cana, assembly GCA_951800055.1. NCBI lineage: Eukaryota > Metazoa > Arthropoda > Insecta > Lepidoptera > Tortricidae > Cenopis > Cenopis cana. The sequence continues at coordinate 6,267,588 of OX637477.1, read as the reverse complement.
ATATTTTCGTTATAAGTGCTGATGTTATTGGTGAAAACTTTGCTGGCTTATGATCTACCTAACTGTAATAGCTTTATGTATAATTGTTGCTGTTTGTTTTTATTAATAAAGCAAAAATAAAATAAAAATTTAAAATACACAACGGCCCACCACCGCAGGCCGCCCCAGTGTAACACAGGCTTTTCCATTATTAGTATTAGTGCCAATCAGTACGTTTTTAGGGTTCCGTAGTAAACAAGGAACGGAAATAAGGAAAGGAAAGGACGGACGACCCCCGTTTTTCTCAGTAACCGTTAGTACTAGAAATCTCTAATTTGGCATGAGTATACATATGAATGACGCCGACAAAACGGCAGAATAAAATATTAAAAAAAAAAAATTCAGGGTACCTCCCCTACATGTAAAGTGGTGGTGCAATTTTTTTTCTTCCAAACCCCATCGTGTGGGGTATCGTTGGATAGCTCTTTCAAGCATTTTTTGATTAAAGAATAGGTTGGCGTGATATTAAGACTGTACGAACAAAAAGTTGGTATTTTAGAAAATATACGGTTTTTTCTAACGTCATATCTTTGTTCAAGTGACTACATTGTTAAAGTAAACTTCTGTTTTGTATAGATAAACTCTTATTCTAGACCATAGCGTTGCTAAACTTTTATTTCTATGTACGATTATTTAAAACAGTCAGGTTTTCGTCGGAGTGTTTTGCAAAAATACGCGTCAGAGCTATCTTTCAGGTACAATATTTCCATTTTAAATTGTCAAAAACGATTGGATGTTTATCTTTTACAATAGGATGTATAGTCTTTTAGTACATAGCGATCGCACTAGTTCTGAAATATTGGTTTTTACTATCTAAAAAAAATACTATAAAATGTCTAAATCGGTTTGTTTAAACATTTTTTTCCTCACATGTTTTATAATATTTTGGAAAAAAACTTATTATTATAAAACTACAGGTTTTGCTTGATATTTCTTATTTTTTTTTAACGCTTATGGATAACCCACTTAATTTAGACGAATTTTTAAAAACCACTATAATTCACAATATAACAGCGCGCGACAACGTTGTTCGATTCATTACGCGCCGGGCCTTCCCAAGGAACGCACGTGTCGCTCTCCTCGGTGCGTTAAGGTCGGTGACCAAGCTCACACCGACACTGCTGTTCTGTAGATGTAGCGCGTCCGCTACAGATTAATAATTTGATACTTGGTAAGTAAGTTAACATGCTAAATTTATTTAATTTATTTCTTCTCAAAGCACTAAAGTGATATGATTTTTTACAGAAATGGGCAATAAACGTAAATTGTTTGGGACGAAAAAATCCAACAGTACTACGGCCACACAAGTTAAAAGGTAAAGGTATGATTCCGCTGCCGACTGCATACAGCAACTGCACGTTCCGCCGCACTCCAAATTGAACCATATAAATTTGACTTTTTTCCTGACAAACTTATTCCAATTTTGTTGATTAATTCGTGTTCATGCACCTCTAAAAATCGTTTGTATAGTCTCCCAACATATGTTTACTGGTTGTTATCTTTTATGTAAATTTACTCTCATATTCATATTCATTTATATTTTTTTATTCTTAACGAGCGCCCGATAATTTATGACTGCGTTGTTTGGACTAGTTACCGAATTATATGTATGTGCAATTTCAGATTTTTAGGCCAAGTAGTTTCTGTGGAAAGTAATTTTAAGTACCAGGCCGAACGTCACAATGTACATATGACAGTTATCACGCTCCCAAACGTAAAATTTATAAAAAATTAACGTTGTTTTTGCGTAATTTCTGTATGAAACACAGGTTTTTTATTAATTTCGTGAAAATGAATAGTCAGAAGTAAATAGATTAACACGTATTTAAGTATTAATAATGTGTAATGAGATAATAAATGTCGATCGTTTTTTGTATGAAAATCGAACCACCTTAATAAGTGCGTAGGTACGTAATGTTAATAAAATAAAAACATTTAAAACTCACCACATTTTTTTCCTACCTCACTCTAACTCTATAACAATGATCAAGACTTGTCAGTTCAACCGGCAGCAATCGAACCGCACGCACACAGTAATCGTTTTAGTGTGTAGCTAAACATGGCCGCTCGCAGGGAGATCGCGGCTAGGATGAGTTGGAGCGAAATGTTCGTACCCTCTTAAGCTTTGAAGTGATAATAGGGATGTTGACACCAAATAAGAAAATCAATGAATCCGAATTTTCTCGAAAAAGGATCAATTTCTCTATCAAATAGTGAAAAAAGTAATCCAAAAGAATAAATAATTACATAGATAATTATAAGTCTTCAAAGTTTTAGGAGGGGGCATTTTCTGTCCCTTTTCCGCAAAACGCCCCGTTGTATTGAACGATCGTCATTTACTATGGCGCTCGAGGTCAGTGACGTCACTGACCTGTAGCGTTTTCTCTCTCTAACTAAAAACATTCTAACGGTTGTAGTTTTGTTATTATTTGAGATATTTGAATAGGATTTTCACTTTTTGGCATAGTTATATGTATTCTTTCGTATGGAGTATTAATAAATTTTGAGTCAACATCCTTATTTTTGTTATGGTCAAGTGTCCCCCCCCCCCCCCATGCCAGCTAAACGGTGGCTACTAGGCATGTGAAAAAAATCATGGTAGTAGTATATACGATGAATTTAAAAGGAAAACTATCACAGCTAAGTAGACATTACTAGTTAACGAGTAATAGTCGAACTTCAGAAATGTACCTACTTTGCAAAAGCAAACTTTCGTACAATTTCCATTAATACCTTTAGATAATGTTGTTAATTCTGTCAAAAACATAGTAAATATAAGTTTGCGAACTTTTTAGTCCACAAAATGTAACGGGTGGACGACTACGGAACCCTACCTTGCGCGTGGCCCGACACGCACTTGGCCGGTTTTTATTATGTTATTAATGAATGACGTATAACCGTACCTATTAAAAGGTCATAGCTTGGCTGGATTCGTCTCCGCTGCTGAAATATGACTAAAAATACGACTTGATTGTGTAATGAAGATTGTGTAAAATCTTATTAGGGCACGCCACGAGTTACTTGTCAAAGGGAACAAATAAAATGATCACCTAAATAACTTTTGATGTCACCAAATTTTCGAACCCTAAAATAAGGCTGAACACTCAAAAAAATGTATCGACCATCAATTTCAGATCACCTAACCACTCATACCTATTATTCCAGCAGTAGCAGCTATTTTACTTATTGCGTTCCCTGAAATTTTATAATCGCATCAAAAAATTCTCAAGTACCACCAAAAATACTAAACTACCACCAAATCTCGTGCATCATTTGTTATTAGAATTACGTCCAAATATTATACACATTACAAGCTATATTGTAGTTAATACATTCAAATTAATTATTGAGCGACATGTTTCGGACTCACACGCGACGTTGTGGTTACCGAGTGACATGTTTTGGACTAACACGCGACATGTTCGGGCTCATCAAGCGACATGTTTCGGATCCAGCGACATGTCTCGGACCCATCGAGCGACATGTTGGGGTCATCGAGCGACATGTTTCGGACTCACACGCGACATGTTTCGGATCCAGCGACATGTCTCGGACCCATCGAGCGACATGTTGGGGTAATCGAGCGACATGTGTCGGACCGACACGCGACATGTTCGGGCTCATCGAGCGACATGTTTCGGACTCACACGCGACATGTTTCGGATCCAGCGACATGTCTCGGACCCATCGAGCGACATGTTGGAATCATCGAGCGACATGTTTCGGACTCACACGCGACATGTTTCGGATCCAGCGACATGTCTCGGACCCATCGAGCGACATGTTGAGGTCATCGAGCGACATGTTTCGGACTCAAACGCGACATGTTTCGGATCCAGCGACATGTCTCGGACCCATCGAGTGACATGTTGGGGTCATCGAGCGACATGTTTCGGACTCACACGCGACATGTTTCGGATCCAGCGACATGTCTCGGACCCATCGAGCGACATGTTGGGGTCATCGAGCGACATGTTTCGGACTCACACGCGACATGTTTCGGATCCAGCGACATGTCTCGGACCCATCGAGCGACATGTTGGGGTCATCGAGCGACATGTGTCGGACCGACACGCGACATGTTCGGGCTCATCGAGCGACATGTTTCGGACTCACACGCGACATGTTTCGGATCCAGCGACATGTCTCGGACCCATCGAGCGACATGTTGGGATCATCGAGCGACATGTTTCGGACTCACACGCGACATGTTTCGGATCCAGCGACATGTCTCGGACCCATCGAGCGACATGTTGGGGTCATCGAGCGACATGTTTCGGACTCAAACGCGACATGTTTCGGATCCAGCGACATGTCTCGGACCCATCGAGTGACATGTTGGGGTCATCGAGCGACATGTTTCGGACTCACACGCGACATGTTTCGGATCCAGCGACATGTCTCGGACCCATCGAGCGACATGTTGGGGTCATCGAGCGACATGTTTCGGACTCACACGCGACATGTTTCGGATCCAGCGACATGTCTCGGACCCATCGAGCGACATGTTGGGGTCATCGAGCGACATGTGTCGGACCGACACGCGACATGTTCGGGCTCATCGAGCGACATGTTTCGGACTCACACGCGACATGTTTCGGATCCAGCGACATGTCTCGGACCCATCGAGCGACATGTTGGGATCATCGAGCGACATGTTTCGGACTCACACGCGACATGTTTCGGATCCAGCGACATGTCTCGGACCCATCGAGCGACATGTTGGGGTCATCGAGCGACATGTTTCGGACTCAAACGCGACATGTTTCGGATCCAGCGACATGTCTCGGACCCATCGAGCGACATGTTGGGGTCATCGAGCGACATGTTTCGGACTCACACAACGACATGTTTCGGATCCAGCGACATGTCTCGGACCCATCGAGCGACATGTTGGAGTCATCGAGCGACATGTTTCGGACTAACACGCGACATGTTTCGGATCCAGCGACATGTCTCGGACCCATCGAGCGACATGTTGGGGTCATCGAGCGACATGTTTCGGACTCACACAACGACATGTTTCGGAGCCAGCGACATGTCTCGGACCCATCGAGCGACATGTTGGGGTCATCGAGCGACATGTTTCGGACTCACGCGCGACATGTTTCGGATCCAGCGACATGTCTCGGACCCATCGAGCGACATGTTGGAGTCATCGAGCGACATGTGTCGGACCGACACGCGACATGTTCGGGCTCATCGAGCGACATGTTTCGGACTCACACGCGACATGTTTCGGATCCAGCGACATGTCTCGGACCCATCGAGCGACATGTTGGGGTCATCGAGCGACATGTTTCGGACACACACGCGACATGTTTCGGATCCAGCGACATGTCTCGGACCCATCGAGCGACATGTTGGGGTCATCGAGCGACATGTTTCGGACTCACACAACGACATGTTTCAGATCCAGCGACATGTCTCGGACCCATCGAGCGACATGTTGGGGTCATCGAGCGACATGTTTTGGACTCACGCGCGACATGTTTCGGATCCAGCGACATGTCTCGGACCCATCGAGCGACATGTTGGGGTCATCGAGCGACATGTTTCGGACTAACACGCGACATGTTCGGGCTCGTCAAGCGACATGTTTCGGACGCATCCAGCGACATGTTTCGGATCCAACGACATGTCTCGGACCCATCGAGCGACATGTTGGGGTCATCGAGCGACATGTTTCGGACTCACACGCGACATGTTTCGGATCCAGCGACATGTCTCGGACCCATCGAGCGACATGTTGGGGTCATCGAGCGACATGTTTCGGACTCACACGCGACATGTTTCGGATCCAGCGACATGTCTCGGACCCATCGAGCGACATGTTGGGGTCATCGAGCGACATGTTTCGGACTCACACAACGACATGTTTCGGAGCCAGCGACATGTCTCGGACCCATCGAGCGACATGTTGGGGTCATCGAGCGACATGTTTCGGACTCACACGCGACATGTTCGGGCTCGTCAAGCGACATGTTTCGGACGCATCCAGCGACATGTTTCGGATCCAACGACATGTCTCGGACCCATCGAGCGACATGTTGGGGTCATCGAGCGACATGTTTCGGACTCACACGCGACATGTTTCGGATCCAGCGACATGTCTCGGACCCATCGAGCGACATGTTGGGGTCATCGAGCGACATGTTTCGGACTCACACGCGACATGTTTCGGATCCAGCGACATGTCTCGGACCCATCGAGCGACATGTTGGGGTCATCGAGCGACATGTTTCGGACACACACGCGACATGTTTCGGATCCAGCGACATGTCTCGGACCCATCGAGCGACATGTTGGGGTCATCGAGCGACATGTTTCGGACTCACACAACGACATGTTTCAGATCCAGCGACATGTCTCGGACCCATCGAGCGACATGCTGGAGTCATCGAGCGACATGTTTCGGACTAACACGCGACATGTTCGGGCTCATCAAGCGACATGTTTCGGACGCATCCAGCGACATGTTTCGGATCCAGCGACATGTCTCGGACCCATCGAGCGACATGTTGGGGTCATCGAGCGACATGTTTCGGACTCACACGCGACATGTTTCGGATCCAGCGACATGTCTCGGACCCATCGAGCGACATGTTGGGGTCATCGAGCGACATGTTTCGGACTCACACAACGACATGTTTCGGAGCCAGCGACATGTCTCGGACCCATCGAGCGACATGTTGGGGTCATCGAGCGACATGTTTCGGACTAACACGCGACATGTTCGGGCTCGTCAAGCGACATGTTTCGGACGCATCCAGCGACATGTTTCGGATCCAACGACATGTCTCGGACCCATCGAGCGACATGTTGGGGTCATCGAGCGACATGTTTCGGACTCACACGCGACATGTTTCGGATCAGGCGACATGTCTCGGACCCATCGAGCGACATGTTGGGGTCATCGAGCGACATGTTTCGGACTCACACGCGACATGTTTCGGATCCAGCGACATGTCTCGGACCCATCGAGCGACATGTTGGGGTCATCGAGCGACATGTTTCGGACACACACGCGACATGTTTCGGATCCAGCGACATGTCTCGGACCCATCGAGCGACATGTTGGGGTCATCGAGCGACATGTTTCGGACTCACACAACGACATGTTTCAGATCCAGCGACATGTCTCGGACCCATCGAGCGACATGCTGGAGTCATCGAGCGACATGTTTCGGACTAACACGCGACATGTTCGGGCTCATCAAGCGACATGTTTCGGACGCATCCAGCGACATGTTTCGGATCCAGCGACATGTCTCGGACCCATCGAGCGACATGTTGGGGTCATCGAGCGACATGTTTCGGACTCACACGCGACATGTTTCGGATCCAGCGACATGTCTCGGACCCATCGAGCGACATGTTGGGGTCATCGAGCGACATGTTTCGGACTCACACAACGACATGTTTCGGAGCCAGCGACATGTCTCGGACCCATCGAGCGACATGTTGGGGTCATCGAGCGACATGTTTCGGACTCACGCGCGACATGTTTCGGATCCAGCGACATGTCTCGGACCCATCGAGCGACATGTTGGAGTCATCGAGCGACATGTGTCGGACCGACACGCGACATGTTCGGGCTCATCGAGCGACATGTTTCGGACTCACACGCGACATGTTTCGGATCCAGCGACATGTCTCGGACCCATCGAGCGACATGTTGGGGTCATCGAGCGACATGTTTCGGACACACACGCGACATGTTTCGGATCCAGCGACATGTCTCGGACCCATCGAGCGACATGTTGGGGTCATCGAGCGACATGTTTCGGACTCACACAACGACATGTTTCAGATCCAGCGACATGTCTCGGACCCATCGAGCGACATGCTGGAGTCATCGAGCGACATGTTTCGGACTAACACGCGACATGTTCGGGCTCATCAAGCGACATGTTTCGGACGCATCCAGCGACATGTTTCGGATCCAGCGACATGTCTCGGACCCATCGAGCGACATGTTGGGGTCATCGAGCGACATGTTGGGGTCATCGAGCGACATGTTGGGGTCATCGAGCGACATGTTTCGGACTCACACGCGACATGTTCGGGCTCATCAAGCGACATGTTTCGGACGCATCCAGCGACATGTTTCGGATCCAGCGACATGTGTCGGACCCATCGAGCGACATGTTGGGGTCATCGAGCGTCATGTTTCGGACTCACACGCGACATGTTCGGGCTCATCAAGCGACATATTTCGGACTCAAAATGTGTTATATATATATATATATATATATACAACGCGCGAGCCGAGCGAGCGAAGCGAGCGTGCCGCGGTAGCGGCCGGCGAAGCGCCAGAACCACCACCTGTCCGAAACATGTCGTTGGATGAGCCAGAACATGTCGCGTGTGAGTCCGAAACATGTCGCTCGATGACTCCAACATGTCGCTCGATGGGTCCGAGACATGTCGCTGGATCCGAAACATGTCGCTGGATGCGTCCGAAACATGTCGCTTGATGAGCCCGAACATGTCGCGTGTGAGTCCGAAACATGTCGCTCGATGACCCCAAAATGTCGCTCGATGACCCCAACATGTCGCTCGATGACCCCAACATGTCGCTCGATGGGTCCGAGATATGTCGCTGGATCCGAAACATGTCGCTTGATGAGCCCGAACATGTCGCGTGTTAGTCCAAAACATGTCACTCGGTAACCACAACGTCGCGTGTGAGTCCGAAACATGTCGCTCGATGACCCCAACATGTCGCTCGATGGGTCAGAGACATGTCGCTGGATCCAAAACATGTCGCGTGTGAGTCCGAAACATGTCGCTCGATGACCCCAACATGTCGCTCGATGGGTCCGAGACATGTCGCTGGATCCGAAACATGTCGCGTGTGAGTCCGAAACATGTCGCTCGATGACCCCAACATGTCGCTCGATGGGTCCGAGACATGTCGCTGGATCCGAAACATGTCGCGTGTGAGTCCGAAACATGTCGCTCGATGACCCCAACATGTCGCTCGATGGGTCCGAGACATGTCGCTGGATCCGAAACATGTCGCGTGTGAGTCCGAAACATGTTGCTCGATGACCCCAACATGTCGCTCGATGGGTCCGAGACATGTCGCTGGATCCGAAACGTGTCGCGTGTGAGTCCGAAACATGTCGCTCGATGACCCCAACATATCGCTCGATGGGTCCGAGACATGTCGCTGGATCCGAAACATGTCGCGTGTGAGTCTGAAACATGTCGCTCGATGACCCCAACATATCGCTCGATGGGTCCGAGACATGTCGCTGGATCCGAAACATGTCGCGTGTGAGTCTGAAACATGTCGCTCGATGACCCCAACATGTCGCTCGATGGGTCCGAGACATGTCGCTGGATCCGAAACGTGTCGCGTGTGAGTCCGAAACATGTCGCTCGATGACCCCAACATGTCGCTCGATGGGTCCGAGACATGTCGCTGGATCCGAAACATGTCGCGTGTGAGTCTGAAACATGTCGCTCGATGACCCCAACATGTCGCTCGATGGGTCCGAGACATGTCGCTGGATCCGAAACATGTCGCGTGTGAGTCCGAAACATGTCGCTCGATGACCCCAACATGTCGCTCGATGGGTCCGAGACATGTCGCTGGATCCGAAACATGTCGCGTGTGAGTCCGAAACATGTTGCTCGATGACCCCAACATGTCGCTCGATGGGTCCGAGACATGTCGCTGGATCTGAAACATGTCGCGTGTGAGTCCGAAACATGTCGCTCGATGACACCAACATATCGCTCGATGGGTCCGAGACATGTCGCTGGATCCGAAACGTGTCGCGTGTGAGTCCGAAACATGTCGCTCGATGACCCCAACATATCGCTCGATGGGTCCGAGACATGTCGCTGGATCCGAAACATGTCGCGTGTGAGTCTGAAACATGTCGCTCGATGACCCCAACATGTCGCTCGATGGGTCCGAGACATGTCGCTGGATCCGAAACATGTCGCGTGTGAGTCCGAAACATGTCGCTCGATGACCCCAACATGTCGCTCGATGGGTCCGAGACATGTCGCTGGATCCGAAACATGTCGCGTGTGAGTCCGAAACATGTCGCTCGATGACCCCAACATGTCGCTCGATGGGTCCGAGACATGTCGCTGGATCCGAAACATGTCGCGTGTGAGTCCGAAACATGTCGCTCGATGACACCAACATGTCGCTCGATGGGTCCGAGACATGTCGCTGGATCTGAAACATGTCGCGTGTGAGTCCGAAACATGTCGCTCGATGACCCCAACATATCGCTCGATGGGTCCGAGACATGTCGCTGGATCCGAAACATGTCGCTGGATGCGTCCGAAACATGTCGCTTGATGAGCCCGAACATGTCGCGTTTGAGTCCGAAACATGTCGCTCGATGACCCCAAAATGTCGCTCGATGACCCCAACATGTCGCTCGATGACCCCAACATGTCGCTCGATGGGTCAGAGACATGTCGTTGGATCCGAAACATGTCGCGTGTGAGTCCGAAACATGTCGCTCGATGACCCCAACATGTCGCTCGATGGGTCCGAGACATGTCGCTGGATCCGAAACATGTCGCGTGTGAGTCCGAAACATGTCGCTCGATGACCCCAACATGTCGCTCGATGGGTCCGAGACATGTCGCTGGATCCGAAACATGTCGCGTGTGAGTCCGAAACATGTCGCTCGATGACCCCAACATGTCGCTCGATGGGTCCGAGACATGTCGCTGGATCCGAAACTTGTCGCTTGATGAGCCCGAACATGTCACGTGTTAGTTCAAAACATGTCACTCGGTAACCACAACGTCGCGTGTGAGTCCGAAACATGTCGCTCGATGACCCCAACATGTCGCTCGATGGGTCCGAGACATGTCGCTGGATCCGAAACATGTCGCGTGTGAGTCCGAAACATGTCGCTCGATGACCCCAACATGTCGCTCGATGGGTCCGAGACATGTCGCTGGATCCGAAACATGTCGCGTGTGAGTCCGAAACATGTCGCTCGATGAGCCCGAACATGTCGCGTGTCGGTCCGACACATGTCGCTCGATGACTCCAACATGTCGCTCGATGGGTCCGAGACATGTCGCTGGATCCGAAACATGTCGCGTGTGAGTCCGAAACATGTCGCTCGATGACCCCAACATGTCGCTCGATGGGTCCGAGACATGTCGCTGGATCCGAAACATGTCGCGTGTGAGTCCGAAACATGTCGCTCGATGACCCCAACATGTCGCTCGATGGGTCCGAGACATGTCGCTGGATCCGAAACTTGTCGCTTGATGAGCCCGAACATGTCACGTGTTAGTTCAAAACATGTCACTCGGTAACCACAACGTCGCGTGTGAGTCCGAAACATGTCGCTCGATGACCCCAACATGTCGCTCGATGGGTCCGAGACATGTCGCTGGATCCGAAACATGTCGCGTGTGAGTCCGAAACATGTCGCTCGATGACCCCAACATGTCGCTCGATGGGTCCGAGACATGTCGCTGGATCCGAAACATGTCGCGTGTGAGTCCGAAACATGTCGCTCGATGAGCCCGAACATGTCGCGTGTCGGTCCGACACATGTCGCTCGATGACTCCAACATGTCGCTCGATGGGTCCGAGACATGTCGCTGGATCCGAAACATGTCGCGTGTGAGTCCGAACATGTCGCGTGTGAGTCCGAAACATGTCGCTCGATGACACCCACATGTCGCTCGATGGGTCCGAGACATGTCGCTGGATCCGAAACATGTCGCGTGTGAGTCCGAAACATGTCGCTCGATGAGCCCGAACATGTCGCGTGTCGGTCCGACACATGTCGCTCGATGACTCCAACATGTCGCTCGATGGGTCCGAGACATGTCGCTGGATCCGAAACGTGTCGCGTGTGAGTCCGAAACATGTCGCTCGATGACCCCAACATGTCGCTCGATGGGTCCGAGACATGTCCCTGGATCCGAAACATGTCGCGTGTGAGTCCGAAACATGTCGCTCGATGACCCCAACATGTCGCTCGATGGGTCCGAGACATGTCGCTGGATCCGAAACATGTCGCTCCATGAGCCCGAACATGTCGCGTGTGAGTCCGAAACATGTCGCTCGATGACACCCACATGTCGCTCGATGGGTCCGAGACATGTCGCTGGATCCGAAACATGTCGCGTGTGAGTCCGAAACATGTCGCTCGATGAGCCCGAACATGTCGCGTGTCGGTCCGACACATGTCGCTCGATGAATCCGAAACATGACGCTTGCGTTTCTTACATTGCGTAGATCCGGTATTATAGACTAGATATTAATTTGATGAAACAAATGACGCTTGAAATTAGGTGATCATGTAGTATTTCTGGGTATCGAAAGAATTATTTGGGTGTAATTAATTTTAATAGGATTACGATCCCAGTTAAATTTGGATGCGAATTATATGAAATTTGGTGTTTGAAATTAGGTGATCATTAAGTATTTTTGGGTAGAGACTAATTTATTTGGTAACAATTTAATTTAATAGGTTATCGACATGTTACTTCTTCGAGTTGCACTTTATATTTAAATGGAGTTGAAAATTTGGTGCGAATCTAGTATTTTTGGTAATCAAATGTAATTTTTTAGGGCATCATTCGGCAATTAATTTGGTGGTTCGTTAAATGCTACCCCTTGTCAAATAATCAACTAGGTGCCGCGTGACTTGTGTTTCAGAATGACGAAATGGCGTAAGCATTTCTACGTAATACAGGGATATGTACTATTAGGCAAGCCAATATTTTGTCTTGGATGCTTGTGGGTAGATAGTGTTAGCTTGATAGTCATATTCTTCGAATAATAAAAAAACAGAAGTAAAAATGGTTACAAGTTGAAAAATAAGGGTGACCTAGTGAATTAATTTCTCCAATTTATTTTTATTATGTATATAGTTAGACGTATTTAATTTGAACCACATTTATGTTCTGCAGATATAATATGTTGTTTTCTGGTAGGTATGAATTATTTTATTTTATTTAATCATTTTATTTAATCACTTGCAAATAATTGCAACTTATAAATATTTACAGCTTTAAAAACACAAGTAAGGTACCTAAGTAACAGAGTATAGAATATTCGCTTTAAGTACGAGTATACTAAAAGCTATTTTTTGATAAATAAACCTATTTTCCTACACTTTTCGTACTTGGTATATGGTACGGTCACAGAATAAGTAATAGTACAAGTATACAAGTACAAGTATACAATAGGTACACAAAATTGGAGGCAAGAAGGAACGTTAGAGACTTCCTCTTATGAATTGTAAGTACACTGCCAGGGACTCGTAGGCGTTACGATGTTTTCTCTGTGTGTAGAGGAAATTGTGTAGCGCTGCGAAAACCTCGGCAACGAAAGTGTTACGAGGGTAAGTGTAAGGCCTGAGTGGACGCTCGAGTCGGGCGTGCGGCGGGGCGTGCATGTTAAACAATTGAAACTCATACTGGTGTTCTGAGTCGCCGCTGCACAAACAGTATGCACGCTCGCCCGCCCCGCTGCACGCTTCGCCGAACGCTCCGCTCCGAGCGTCCACTCAGGCCTTACACTCTTACACCCTAGCGTGGTCGAGTCGCAGTTTTTGTCTATGTTTTTTTTGTATGTGTGTCGTTTGTGACATCTTATGTGACATATACTGTTTTAACCTGTTTTGTGTACAATAAAGTGCTTACATACATACAAACATTTTGTATCTGTGAATATATGTTTCTTCCTTTCTTTCTTTCAGTCCATAAATAAGAGTGTAATGGTTTCAGTCGCAAGGGCTGGTGGTGCCGCGCGGGTCGCTCTCTATTCAATGAGGTCTACTTACTTACCGCGTAGGAGCGTACCTCTCGCCACTAGAGCCGCTATTGTGATGCGTATTATAGTCCTCGATATGTCATATCATATCTAGTGAGATATGATATGACATATCGAGGACTATAATACGCATGGATGCGCTACGCGGGTTAAGTAATATAATATATCGGAGATTGATTATGGCAACCTTGAGTAATACCGATAAAGATATCCTACTTTATTTCCGAACAACACGAGACTGCGGTGCAATACGGAATATTCTAATTTTTTACAGTTTGGTTTTAATTTATCATATATACGATAGCAAGTTAGCAACGTAAACTTTGTTTTCACGCCGTTTGTTTTGGCGCCAACTAGTGAGTTTTAGTTGAGAGGTTGGTTACTCTAAGCAGATAATAACGCTTTTACTTAAGTACATACCTATTTACTTACGTCGTAGTTCTCAAGCTCGCTAATATGAAAATAAATAAGTGTCAAAGGAATAAAATAAGGTTGGCGAACCGCATTGTAAAGGAACGACCGACCGCTCTAGTCCAAACAGTATTCCCATTGTGTCTACCATTACCTAGCCCTCTTTTCTTTTGTATTCGACTCTTTTATTGAAGTGAGACCTTCCCAATGACGCTTTATGGAAGCTTTGAAGTATGCAAGATAAATGTGTAGGTATGATATGTGCGTACTTAGGACTTAGAAATCTTATGTGGGGTTTAGTTTGATTTTAGTAGGGCAGTGGTGTACTAAAACAGCGGCCAATCCAATCAGGCGAACACATATTTAATATATTTTTCTCAAAAATGGCCCGCAAACTGGACTTTAGTCGCTACATATTGGAAGGTAAAGTGTACAGTTTAAGGTCAGATCCAAATTAAAAAGTAAAAAACATTGCAGGCCACATATATGGCCTGCAATGTCACATATAAATTCCTTTATTTGTCGAGTTATAAACTTTTTAAAATGTAGAAACTGTCATATAAAGCTGCCTACACAAAGCCCTGCCTGCAGGGCCCTGCTTGCAGTGCCACTGCCAAATCGTATTGTGTGTAGGCATGCATGGCCGATTTTTTTATCTGTTAAATCGGCCCTGCATGCCTACACACAATACGATTTGGCAGTGGCACTGCAAGCAGGGCCCTGCAGGCAGGGCTTTGTGTAGGCAGCTTAAAAGGAGGCACAGGTCGTATTCAGCCAATTCAGCTCGTATTTTTCTGTTGAAAACGCGACGTTTTTTTATGTGTCTCGAATAATTTGCGTTTTTCGGTGGAAAAATGAGTCAATCCATAACAAAAGGGCCCTTATGGCACTTTCTAGTTTCGTAGATATCAGCGTTTTAGTAAAATACGGTAAAATCACATATTTTTTGTTTTTTGCATATTGATAAAGTATAAGACTAGATGTGTATTTCTAGCTTGGTTTCACACGTATAAGTTAAGTATTTCTACCTTTAAATTAGTTGTAAAGTTTAGTAAAAAAGGGCCCTTATGGCAGAGGTCAGATAATAATGATATAAAATAGGTTAATAACTTATTCTAATTACTTCTAACCATTTTCTGTATTATTTATTTGCCTTTTCTGTTTACTGGATTCTAGTGGTACACGTTACAAATACCTATTTCTAGTCTCAAGTCAAGTAAGTTCTAGTCGTGCATGACCGTTGCAATTTTTTTTGTTCCTTATTACATTTCCTATTAATTGTATTTTTAGAGTTCCGTAGCCAAAATGGTGAAAACGGAACCCTTATAGTTTCATCATGTCTGCCCGTCCGTCCGTCCGTACGTGCGTCCGTCCGTCCTTCCGTCCGTCCGTATGTCACAGCAGACTATAAGCTCTCTAATTATGAAAATATATGGTAGGAAAGTATTATTCTATGAATTGCTACATAATAGTAACGTGAAATTAAAAAAAAGGTAGGGCCGCTCCCCCCCCCCCCCCCCCCCCCCACCCACCCTCTAATTTCCAAATGTATGAAAATTCTGAACAAATGAGGTGGTGTACAGTCACCAGCATTAATATCTGCCAAAACAATGGTGGCATAAATATCCGACACAGCTCCATTTGTAGGGCCGTAAAGACGGGTCAAATATTTATGGCGCCTTTATTATAGCAGATATTGATGCTGGTGACTGTACATTAATAAATACTTAAGACGATTTTTGGTTTGATAAAAATACGGCTACTGGTTTTTGAGTAATTGCTGAAAAACTGTTTTGCCCAAACAAAAGGGCGTAAGTGCCGTGAGTTTACTATGAAGATACGACCTTTTTCGATTCGACGTATCGGATAGTGGGTTTAAATATGGACTAGTAGGTGTCGGTACGGAACCCTTTATTGTGCATGGTCCGACACGTACTTGGTCGGTTTTTTTTAAATAGAGTTAAAAAATAATTTTTACTATGCGAAATTGCTTTTTCGTATAATTTAAAAATTACGCATAACTCAAAAAACTTGTAATGAAAAGATTTATTCAGAATTACGTTCTAATACAAGATTGCTACTTAGACTATGTAAATATTATTATTTACTTACATTTTTGGTTACATTCGTCCATAAGGGCCCTTTTCTCAATTGTATGGAAGTAAACCTTGATTTTCATGTAACTTTAATCGGTCATAAAATTGAAACTAATTGACATAGAAAAAAAATAAAACCTGTGTAATGCTTGTCTAGACTTATTACAGGTAAGTATGGTATACTACACGGAAATTGTTAAATTTATTCGTGACGAGATAGAAAAAATATCGTTTTCTATATTTATAAAAAAATATATATCACGTTAGGATTTTGTTTTTATTTTCCATTCGATGTGTTAAGTAAACTATTTTCTAGCATACACTATGACAAAGATCACAAAATACGAAATAATAATTCACCTATTACAAATTTCCTTACTTTTTTATGATCGGCGCCTTGCACTGATCAAAGGCCATTTTTTCTCAACGGGGTAGTGGAATTGAAAAATCTTTGATTGTTTCCTATAGAAGAGAACCTCAAGATTCAGGACCATCATCTATGTAACTTCCCACGGGAACATACTTTAAATGAGTTTTAAACTTCTCTTAGTTATTTCTCAAAAGTGCATTTTTGGGTTGAGTAACTTTGACGATTTATTAAAAAAAAAGTATGGCACTTAGGGACATGGTGATCATTGTTTTTGGTAGCCTATGTATTGTAGATTATAGATCCGTGCGTAACTCAATACCGACCATAAAGGCCCCAGTGAGCTGGACGGTCACAAATACACTTGCGATTCTGTTAAATAAAATAAACGGCGGGAAAACACGATGTTTTTAACGTTTTAAGGTTATGTTTATCAAATCTTAATTAAATTTTTGTCGTATTTTCCCCATTTTTGAGAAAAGCACTATATTAGCCTCGGCCGGAATGGCAATTGCAGGCTTCGTATTATAATTAAACGGACTCGCAAGCTCGTCCGTTTAAACAAATACTCAGCCTGCAATTGCTCCCTTCCCGGCCACGGCAATAATGTACTATTTCACCTCACTAGCTCGGAAAGCCCTTTTTTAGGGTTCCGTACCAAAAAGGTAAAAAAGGAACCCTATTGGTTTCACTTTGTCTGTCTGTCTGTCTGTCTGTCACATCGCTAAATATCTCAGGAACTACTTATCCTATCGATTTGAAATTTGGAATAGTTATAAACAAGGGTAACCCAGATACATAGAAGATGGTTTTTTAAATTATTTTATTTTATTTTCTGTGAATAATGACAGATAAAAGGGGGTTCAAAATTTTAAAGTCTGGCAACTATGTCAAGTGGGGTGTCATATGAAAGGGCTTGACTTGTACATTCCAAAACAATTTTTAGTTTTTTTTTTTCGTTGGGGAAATTTCGATTTACGAGGGAAAATGTAAAAAAAAATACCATTCCCCCCCTTATCTCCGAAGTTTACGAAGAAAAAAATTTGAAATTATTACACAACATTAATATGCATGTATTTTTTACAGGAAAAATATAGCCATAGCTCTATCTAGTTTTTCTTTTTTTTAATCATCAAAAAACTCTTCTATACTAAGTTTGTAATTTAATCACCTTTGTATATATTTTTGTTTTATATTTAAATTTACAAAATTACGTTGAAAATACCTTCTTTCAAATAAAAAACAATTATTGAAATCGGTTGATGTGATAAAGAATTATCCTTGAAAAACCAACATACGTACTAAGTTATTCAGTCGCGCAAATTAGTAACACAATGCGCCGATAGATGGTGCTGTCATGTTTTTTTAAGATTGTTCCTGAATGAATGGGGTCGGGACGGGTACACAACTACATACACAAGAACTGTGTACGGAACCCTCGGTGCGCGAGTCGGACTCGCACTTGACCGGTTTTATTATTCTTTAAAAAAAGATAGCAAAACTGCATTTTATCCACATGTGTGCAAAGTAATTTTGAAATCCGAACGTGTTCCTAGTTACTTTTTTAACAGAATAACATGTATGGCGGTGTTTCCACTATCCGATACAATATCGGTGTAGGATTCGTTACCGATAAAAATGTATGGAAAACTGCTAAGTGCTCACACTATCCGATCCGATATCGGTCAAATTCGTATCGGATCCGATATCGGTTAGTGTGGACACAAAACAGCCAGGACAATTTTCGCCATCTGTTTTTTTTTTAGGTGGTGTGAAAAAAATTAGTCCTTGTTTTATATTTATTTTTAATTAAAAAAATATATAATTATTTTGAATTTTAAGCAAAAAAAATTTTTTTTGCAAAAATTCGTTATTATACTCCATTTCGACTAATTTAGGGGTAGGGATTTCAAATTTTACATTTATTTAGAATTTAAAGTCCTAAAAAATATTTTTTTTGCAAAAAATCGTCATTATACTCGATTTCGACTAATTCAAGGACAAGGATTTAAAATTTGATAACTATTTTGAATTTTAAGAAAAAAAATATTTTTTTTGCAAAAAAACATCATTATACTCGATTTCGACTAATTCAAGGACAAGGATTTCAAATTTAATAACTATTTTGAATTTTAAGCAAAAAAATTTTTTTTTGCAAAAAGTCGTCATTCTACTCGATTTCGACTAATTCAAGGATAAGGATTTCAAATTTTATATTTATTTTGAATTTTAAGCAAAAAAAAATTTTTTTTTTTTTCAAAATATCGTCATTATACTCGATTTCGACTAATTTAGGGATTGGGATTTCAAATTTAACATTTATTTTGAATTTTAAGTTGGAAAAAACATTTTTTGCAATAAATCGTGATTATACTCGATTTCGACTAATAGAGATTTCAAATTATGTATATTTTTATTTGAATTTAAAGTAATACATTTTTCACGCAATTTTGCTTTATTTATATACTTTAGTATTTGTTTTTGAATTTTGCTTAAATTTTTTTTTGCGTTTTTTTTGTTCTAATTATGTTATTATTTTCTATTTTAATGAAATGAAAAATTAGAAGAAACCCTTTTTTTTTTTTTTTAATCTTTATTTAACAAAAAAAAAGGGGTTTTGTCACACAGTGACTATGCCACCCCCATTGAGATCTTTATACATAGTACAAACTAATAGTTAAGTATAATATAATATATTTTATGGCAGTACTTTCAAGTACATTTTGCACAACATCCTGGCCTCGTCAGATAACGGCGAAGCCAGGATGCCGTATTTTTTATTGTTTTACTTTTGTTTTTTCCTTTTTCTATTTCCTCGCTTTAGTGAGGTGAAAAGATTTGTGTTACACACGGCTGCAAAGTTATTTTACGTCTCGTGTGTTGCAACACTCGCTATGCTCAGGATTCTAATTTTGAACCACTCGCTTCGCTCAGGATTCTTTTTTCGAACCACTCGCTTCGCTCGTGGTTCAACCATAGAATCCATTCGCTAGCTCGTGGTTCAACCCTAGAATCCATTCGCTAGCTCGTGTTCCAATTCCACACTCGCGGTTAAAATACAACTTTGCACCCTTGTATAACAAATAACTATTGTGCGCTTTTTAGGGTTCCGTATCAAAAAGGTACGCCGGTTTTGGTCATTGGACGATTTTTGCACGGATCTATATTAACTATATATACTATAATATATAATATACCTAGACTTATTGCGCTCCTACTTATATCAGCCAATAAAAATTAATCTTACTCAATTCATTTGCAAAACCTTTCAGCATTCAAAACATTTATTGATGGTGGCTTATACAATTTCCTTTTCTAGTTGGTTCTTACACTTACATGAAAGTGAGAGAGAGACCAATACTGTATCGCGTGATAATATTGACCGTGTAACTGACGCCTATATGTTTACGAAAATATAACTTACCCGCTCCTGTCTAAATAAACATTTTTGTATTTAAATGGCTTTGAAACGTTATCATACAAAGTTTAATACTTATTACAAAGAATTAATCGTTAAGTTTTATTTTATAACGGTATTTTAAACGTACATATTTTTTTTAAGTTACGCCTCTCTTTCTAAGAACGAGAGGCTTCAACTCCCCTCTCCTCCGTTTCCGTTCTGAATTCCGTGCGTCTGCGGCCGGCCTTAAACGTGGAGATGGCTCAAACTCTAGTGGCGCCATCTATCTAGAGCTTTGCACCGCCAACCCCACGGTACGCATTGATCTTGATGATAGTTGATACGCGAACGATACGCGAAGACGATACAAGTCGTGGGGTGCTACCGCGAGCCACAAACGAAATTTTCTCTCTCTGTCGCACTTGCAAGTCTGTACGTAAGTGCGACAGAGACGGAAAACTTCGTTTGTGGTTCGCGGTAGCAGCCCTGGGCCGGAACCATTCAACCCTATACCATCTATCCCATCTTTGGCCAAAAGCACCGAGAGGCACATTATAATTTCTTTAAAAATAATTCCGCGCATATAATCTTGCATATTAAATTCTACCTCTTTCAGGACTACCAACATTAAATTTCTTTATGTTACTTGTACGTTGTCTTGCTCGTCATCTTGACTGTACTGTACTGAGTTGAGTAGTCTGTGGTAGCTATTCCAAAAAAAATGTTAGTGCGGTGTGCTAGTGTTCGCATTTTTTTGTGGAATTATTAATTCATTTGACAACATTTTATGTTCGTTTATGTAACACACATCGAAGGTAATATTGCCTAATTGTCTTCCAACAACTTTTTGTCATCTAATAACCTGCAGGATAAGCGTTATTGCATGCCTTTGCATCAAAATCAACATGGCGGCGGCCTACTCTCACTTTTCAATTGTGTGAATTTGGCTTCCAGATAAAATGTTTATTTTTTATAATTTCAGACTTGTATAATGGACGGAAAATTGGATGCGTCCCTCGTGGCGCAATCCATAAATTACCATGGACAGCAACTGCAAAAAACGTGGGAAGCAGAACGGGGGGAAGACGATTTGTCAAAAATTGGCGTAGGCGCCCTGGACTTCGCGGTGTACCAGTCTAGACACAAACACCTAACCTTCCAAGATCGTGGGAAACGATTGAAACTTCATCAGTTTATTGCGAAAGAAGCGAATGCATTGTTTGATACGTCAGTTCAGGAGGAAACACCTTCTTCGTCCAGCTTGGGAGCGGATGCTACTGCACCCGAAGACAGTAAGTTTTTTCTTCTAGTTATAACTTAGTATAACAAGCTTAAAAATCAATATTAGTTTCTTAGCAACAGACCAATTTATTCTGTATAAAATTGGTAGTCAAGGTTGTTTAAAAGTGTTGTTAAATATTCATTTCCGGAGTTGATTTGGTACTAACAGTTTTTTTTGTGTGATGTTCTTTTCCGGTAAATTGTATTATCTATGTATGGTTGACAAAATATAAGCTGCACTGATTCGCCATACAAGTTGTTTGAGGAATCGGTGCAGCTTATATTTCGTCAACTATAACAACAAAATCTTTGTTTCAGATTTGTATGCTTTGATGCCACCATTTGAAACATTTTTAAATGTAGACAAATCTGCGAGATTGAGGCATTTCTTTGAGGTGAGTTGTTCTTACCTTTGAGAATAGACATTTTTCTTTTGAATGAGCAGGTGCCAGAATCATTTTTATGAGTGATGTCTCGTGTGATGGGAATTGTGACATCTTTGGTTTGTGTCCATGTAGTTACAATATCATATTGGATGTGGTTATCTTTAAAAAAAAGACTACTGTATGAAATACCTTATTCACCTTATGCAAATTCTTCTATTGATAATATGGGTATAAGTATAAATACCTCTCCAACCATGGCCATTTGTTGTGAATTCTGCATTACAACAGCCAAATTTCTTTGGGTTCGGAGTCATCATAATATGAGTGAAATTAGATCAATGCTCAGAAATTTATCATTATTATTAAATAAAATTCATATGAGCCCACACACTATGCTCTGTCCTACTTCCACAGATGGTCAGATGATGCCTTAATACTTTCACTGCCAATAATCTTCTAAAATGAGAGAAAGTTGCCAGTGATGTGTCAATATTAAACCTATGCCTCCCAGTAGCATAAGATTGACAGCCCGCCTGTTTCCACCCAGGCGTCCCTGCACTATATCTACATGCCTCCCAGCAAAAAAAAACTAACAATAACATTCTTTTGTCATGTGTCTGGACTGGAGATGTCTGGGATCGGGAGGTGATGGATTAATGTATGTTGTGTAAATACTTTTTATTACAGAATGTGAAGACAGGGGAATTGGTGATAGGAGCTGTGATCAACAGGACAGCATCCGGGATGATGCTGAAGGTGCTCTGTACTGCTGGACCTACATCCCGATATGTTGCTGATATCAATGTGAAGGTATTGCGCAATATTATGCAATATGACAGCTAAAAACAAGTACAGTGAAATCCCTCAATATTAATAATAAATTGGACCAATAAGTTGTATTGAAACGGATGGTAAATTTACCTAGCAATCATAAGCCTCCATGGCGTATTTACCAACAGATTGGTACAGATGTTGTCCGACTGTCAAGAGCCTGTCTCAGGAATGCATGAACATATTGAGTTGATATTAAAACCATGTACTCATGCCTGCTTAAAGCTGTAAAAAAAACAAACTTCTAAGTTTACGTAAAAAATTATACTTACTTACGGTACTTTCCGTAAACTTAGACTAGTGGCTAATTGGTAATTATTGTTATCATGTTGGCCTTGATATTAATAGTCTGAAGTAATTACTTTGCTAATGTTACGATAAATGGCATCATGAAAATGAAGTTGTAAAATGGTATAAAATGTGTAGCGGGCCATTTTGTATTCTGTAAGACAATGTTTTCTTGGAAAACATTTTGTGCCATAGGTGCTTAATTGCATTGCAAACACGCATTGTACAATGCCCTGGTATTGACCTGTATGCGATTTGTTATTCAAAGGGAATCATTTATATTTCCAGGCATTTTTACCTGTGGGCAATATCATACCAGCCGTGGACAAGAAAAATGTATCAAGAAACTACCTGATGAATGACACTGTGTGCTGCGAAGTCATTGAAGTGATCCCAGACACGGACAAAATGGTCTGCGGGATGAAGGGAGTCACCCGGGGCCCGGACGACCCTCCGCCTAAGCCCCCTCTGGGACTCCTCAGCACAGACGACTTCCCATTGGTCTACAAGTATGTACCGCACACCACTAGAGAACTATGATTAAATCACTGTGTGCCTACACCTATTTTACAGGTCTGAATTTGTCAACACTTTTGTATTGTATTTGTGTATTTTTATTTTGTGAAGATGTTGAAATCAGTGGTATTTATTTTGTCAGTAATGTTTGTACCTGCTTTGGATGTAAGAAGATTTGAGAAATAATTGATGAGGATTTGACATGACAATGGAATATTACTGGAAGAATGACATGGAACACATCTGGTGACAGGCCACTCGATTTGCCTTGATGGGAACTTCCACCCTCGTAGATGCTTCTGAGACCTGTGGTTTTCAGCTTAATACACATTCACACTGCATGTAGGTATTTTTATATGTGCATATCTTCGGAGGAGAAAATTCGTTGGGTAAATGTAAATGTGTTCACTGGATTCTGATCACTTACAGAATGATTGATTACACAGTTCACCAAACTTGTGAAAATGATTTCATGATATTTTTTACTGTTGCTGAAATAAAATCTAAAGCATTGGACGATTGAAGATTATAATAACAAGAAACACTGATGTGTACTGAAGAAAAGAAAACATTAGTGTTGAAATCATTTACACATTATTTAAATATATGGAAAAGGTCAGTACATTGCTTCAGGGTCACTTCATTCTGATGTCTCTAAAGGGAAATTGTGATTTCTGTATTAAAGCTAATATTTAATATTCCAGCAATATTGAAACCATAATGATTGGACTTTTAATATCAGCATTTATCGGATGTTGGCGTTATTTATTTGTAATACTGGACTAGCTACCGACATTTGTCAATTTTGCTGATGAGGCTCCCCACAAGGATATAGTTTGACAAGCCAGCACCAGGCCACATGAGCTCCGAGGAGCCAGACGTTTTCCAGGCTGTGTATAGTATACCAGCACCCTCCACTATTTTAGGGTGTTCTTTTCTAGGTGTAGCAACGATCCCCAAGACGCGCTTGTCTCACATACCCGCATAAGTTGTGACTGTAGCTGAGACGTATCGGTAATATTAATGTCATATTGTGAGGCTGCATCACCTAACCTATGGTATTATTTGTGTGAACGAAATAAAAGCAAATACCAGTAAAATATCAATTTTTTGAACAGCTCCATTGGAACAGGTGAGGATAACGTACGTGTGACATTAAAGCAGACATTTCAAATAAGCAATTAGGATTTCATTGCTTGAAAATCTTTTTTTACCAATATGTACAGTCAAATTGAATAACTTCTTCTAAAAAACGGACATTAAATGCTGTTTATAGGAAAACTTTTATCACTAATTAATTTTTTTTCTGTTAGGAAAACTGTGGATATGAAGGGAGAATGTTACGAAGCGATTTTGGAGAAGAGCCCAGGGTTCAATAACCCCAACTGCATCCAATATCTGTCTGAACTTCTTGGAATCTCAAACATGCACTGCACAAACTTCTCAGTGTTAAGGTAAATATAATTTAAACTGTTTAAAATACTTTAAGGATCATATTCATGTATTCATATAAATAAAATGCTTAATATCATCTATTCTTTCCCTAGGGGAGGATTTTCGCCACAAGACTATGCAGATGAACTTCGTCAAGCTCAAGCCAGCAAGTGGGCATTCCGTTCAGTAGCTGAAGGCATAGAACATTTTAAGGCAGGACGCCATTCGGAAGCTTTCCAGTGTCTCAACAAGGCTCTTAGTATTGACCCAAGAAACGTTGAAGGATTAGTAGCGAGAGGCGCTCTATACGCCAACAGTGGAACTTTTAAGAAGGCCATAGAAGATTTTGAAACATCACTAAAGTTAAATCCAAATCATGCAAATGCTAGAAAGTATTTGGGTGAGACTTTAGTAGCTCTCGGACGCAGCTATGAGGATGAGAATAAGATCACAGAGGCCCAGAAGGCATACGAAGATTGCTTAGCCATCATACCATTTCATGAGGAAGCTCAGAATTCATTGGATTTCTTAAAGAGCAAAACTTCCACAACGAAGCCATTGATTGAACCTGCAGAGTTGTTGTTGCCTGGTTTGACTGGAGCTAAGTCGTTTGAGATGAAGGAAACTATTAAACAGCTCTTGAATCTGACTGAGAAGAAAGAGAAAAAGAAGAAGAAGAAGCGCGGCAAGGGTAAGAAGAAGAGGTCGAGCAGTTCGTCGTCCTCGTCTAGTGACTCCTCCAGCTCCAGCTCCTCCTCGGAATCATCGTCCTCATCGTCGGACACTAGTGGTGAGATAGTTAATATTGTTTTTACTTCCTTGTCATCAAGTCAGCGTCGCTGTACGGTGTCCCATGCAATAAATGGTTCGTCGCATCGCGGTATCCATTCAGTTTTGAGGTGCTTTATTACTGAAAAAAATAATACAGTCCACTCAAATGAGCTTACATAATAAATTAATTAAAGTAAAATAGATTGAGCATGATTGTTACAGATTCACAATACAGTGTCATGTGTTTTTTCCGGTTAGTTTTAAATAAACTCAAATAGTCTCAATCTTTTACATTATTTGCTAGTTTATTGTACATCCGAGCGGCTGCCGTTCGATAGTATGTCATCGTAGAAGGAAATCAACCCTTAGCAGTTTCATCCGAAAAGTGTACAGGTCATCTCGTCATTTCCCTTATGTCGATCGAACTACTTGGTGGGATCCTTTAAGCTGAAACATATTGCTTCGATACAGAATAACACTGCACAAGTAACTCTCTAAACCTGATGCTGCTGCCAAATTCCTGCCCAAAAAGCAGTCCAATTTCATCAGACTCCGGTTTTCTTCATAGGATAAATAGGTAAATTAGTGTTGATAAGCTTGCTAACATCTACAATTTCCGTAATCTAGATTCCGAAGGACCAAAAAGCAAGAAGAAGCGTCGTTCTCAATCCAACAACAAGCGACAGCGCTCGCTGTCTCCCCTAAGCAAGCGCATGGCTATGCTCGGCGAGACAGACGCGACTCGCACACACAACTCTCAGTTCAACCACCCGTATGGGTACCAGCCGCCGCCGCCCGTGGAAGACGCGCCCGCCAGGTCACAGGCCGACATAGACTACGAGCTGAAGGTTGGTCATGAGATTAAGCAGTTCTACTATGTTACTTTAGCAGTCGCTGCAGTTGGTGGAGTAGATAACGCGCCGCGTAAGACAGGCTGACAAACGACTCGATAACCTGGAATTTCGTGATGAATAAAAGTATCGTTAGACAAGCCTTGCTGGCCTTAACACAAAGCTAAATATTGTATTATGTTCCCTAATATTTGTTAAGCTGGAAGTGATTTTACCGATAATGTAATAAAATGCTTACTACTAATCAGTCCATTATTAATAGGCTAAAGTTTATATGGTAGCGGTTATCCCCAAAATTATCGTATCCAATTTCAAACTTCTCTTTCTCAAAGGAAGTTGGCAGTTCTAGCACACGGCACCGCCTGCGTTGTTTGAAAATCGCTGAATCGGCCACGGGGACTTTTATTTGTAGATAAATTGTAATAACTACCCGACCGAAGACGTGTAGTTATAAGGGCTATGGTTTAATAGTGTATACTTAAATAATTTGAACAGCACCCTTACCATGAGTTAGCAATGTTTGCATTACCGTACTCGCTAGCGACTGCGTAAACGATTTAGTATGGACAATATTACAGCGCCTCTGGCGGTTACGCAATAGAACTAAGAATCGCTATTCTAAATCGTTTACGCAGTCGCTAGCGGGTACGGTAATGAAACATTGCAAACTCATGGTAAGGGTGGCCGAGAAGTATCAAAATAGTCCATTCACTAAGAAAACTTCTTGTTCAGAACTGTTTTTATGATCTTAAGGAATATTTTAATTTTCATGACATTAATAATACTTCATAATTTATCTCTAAAAATGTATAAAGTAGACTTGACATGACCGAAATAACTCACGACATATTGTTTTTAATTTACTTGACAACATTGACAACAATAATTACCTAATTTATTTTATACTTTCTGACATAGATTAATTTAAATTGACTGTATGTATTGTATGTAAACTATTGCATGCTCCTATGAGTAGATTATGCGTGTAACATAAAACTACCTACCATCTTCACCATTGTGAATGTACCATAATCAGGCAATAAAGATAATTTTGAATTTTTTGAATTTCAAAGGGGTTTAGTATCCACGCATGAAAATTCAAAATCTAATGACAATTTAATAAATATCGGACATTTTAAATAATTTCATCCATACTGTGACAGGTCCGCAAATTCCTCGAGATGACGAAAGAGGACTCTGACTACGAGGAGAAAGTGCGCAGCTTCCTGGAGGAGACGGCGCAGTACAAGCGCAACCGCAAGATGCAGGAGCTGGGGCAGCAGCCGCAGCCCGGCCCCGAACACGATAAGAAGAAGAAAAAGAAGAAAGACAAGTCAGTTGTTTTTATCAATTCTGTCGGAAACTTGCTCTGAAAGCATAGTAAATTACTACGGAACCCTAAAAATGCATATTATGGAACAATCTATCCATTACTTACCTATATGGAGTGATTTATTGTAGTCGTTTTTAGTAACTTCTCCTACGTTAAGTTTTTCAAATTGTATGCCCGAAAGGGTAAAAGTTGTTGTGACCATTTTAAATTTTGTCCACCATTGTATCTACACAGTTTTATGCAATAAGTATTTTCTATTTATTTATTGGTTTTGATGCAAAGGCTGTCCATGGCTATTCAGCGAGGAAACATCGCCAGTGTCACCTTTGCACCGGAAACGGAGAGGGGTGGTTTATTCTACTAGTATAGTTTTTTTTTTGTAGTTTTGTACTTTTTACAATTTTAATCCAATTTTGTTTCATGTAAGTCTTAGTTTACTGTTTTTCCGAAAACCAATAGCGACGAGTATACTTGCCTTGATTACCTGTAAAATACAATCGAATGGACTACGATATTGAGTAATTACTTAATTAGACATAAAAAATTGACGATGATAGTTTTTGCACTTTTTATGGTGGCCACGACCAAGTGCATTGCTTTGAACATCTTTTTGTGCGACGGTGGTAAACAAGCATACGGACTGCCTGATAATATGCAGAATATTGTAGCCTATGGACGCTTACGACTCCAGAAAAATCGCAAGCGCGTTGCCGTCCCTTAACTTGCGGGTTAATTGTGCTGACAACTAGAGAAATATTCAACTATTTATTTGCTTTATTATGGATAGGTATAGAACATTCGGCTTTTTATTGACTTTTAGGAAGAAGAAGAAAGAATCTAAACGTAAACGTAAGGAGCAGGAGCGAGAGGAGAAGAGGAAATCGAAGCTGGCTCGTTCTGCCGCCAACAACTCTGAATACAACTTGCGCGATTTGGACAACATCGGGGACAAGAAACTTCGAGATGCCATTAGGTAAAAAACAAGTATTAATTTTTTTATGCTTTTGAAAATATAAACGACATTGTTCAAATGTGTTGCTATGCGAAGCAGTGATAAAAATTGCCATTATGCATGTTACAGAAAAGAATTGAAAGGAAAATCCAAGAGGGACCTCAGTTCAGATGGCGAATATGATAGAAAACACAGTGATAAAAGGTATACATCGCCATCATACAATTTTTCCTTCAATGCAATCACACCACTGGTCTGGTATTGGTACAAATATTTGGAGGATGGATGGCTTGGGAAAGGAATACATTAGAAATGATCTACCAGATAGCTACACGCTGTTAATGAATTCATCAGTCATCACAATCTGCCAGATAATATACATTTATATTTGATTCAACTTCAATCGCTTTGTTATTAATCTTGCTTATTCTCGTTACAAATCTGTATTATTAAGGTATAAAAAAATACATTAGATGGCACTTGATACTTTAACAAATTTAGCTGATTACAAACAGCTTTTTGAAGAGTGCGCGAAGTTTTAGCCCAACTTCATGATGTTATATAAAAACCCGGTTGTCTAAAAGCCTCGCCTCATTGAGCGCTCAATGTGGCAAGAATTTAAATGTTTATTCACAACTGTGTGAGATGTAAATTATTGTTGTTTTGTTCAAGTACATTTGAAAGTCGTTCTAGTTTATACCATATTTTTAACATAACAATACGGGGATATATTCATTAATATTTAATGAAATATGCATCATCATACAGTATATTAAAGTTCATATTATGTAGCAACACAATTCAGTAAAAATAATCACAACCTCAGTTATTAAAAAGATGTATATTTCGACAGCACGCGGGAAATTCCAAAATCTTATAATAGCGTTTCGCGTAAGCGGTATTTTCTTAGTGTAAGGGCTGAGTGGACGCTCGGAGCGGAGTGTTCGGCAGGGCGTTCAGCGGGGCGGGCGAGCGTGCATACTATTTGTGCGGAGTATGAGTTTCAATTGTTTGACATGCACGCCCCGCTGGACGCCCGACTAGACCGTCCACTCAGGTTTTACACTTGAGTTTATCTCACGCTATTGACCCTATAATATGTCGTATAGGATATTGGACGAGATGCACGGCCTAGAGGAGCTGGAGTCGAAGCTGAGCGCCTACCACGTGATGGTGGAGAACGCGGGCAAGCGCGAGCGCGGCTCGGTGAGCCCGCTCGACCAGGCGCCGCCGCCGCCGCTCGAGAAGCCCAAGTGGAAGATGTCCATGAGCGCCGTCAAAGACCCGTTAGTACAATTTAGCTCATGCGCGCGGGTTGGCCGTTGTTGTTGTTTATTATTTTTATTATTAATAATAGGTTTGCTCGTGGACGGCATCTAACCAGGAGGCAAAGATGAGGCCGACGGTGACGGCGACGATGTAGTTGTGACACATACGAACACATAGACAACGTGAACTTATAGCTCCTACAATGTGCATGTACAGCTCAACACACGAACATGGCTCACCCGCGTTCGTGACATGAAAGTACTATACCGCGCTGTTGACTGTGACTGGGTCATACACATACACAGGTTTAGGTTCGCGTCTTCCCATGGACATATCAAACGTTAAGGGCTACATAGCAAGATTTTTATTGCAATGGTAACCCGCAATAACAGTGTCTCGGTTTGTATAAATGTAATAAAACATAACTTACATACACGCCGTTAACTATGGACAACGGGAGGGCCTACTTTTTTTCAAGTGTATGACCCAACTAAATGATTTTGCTTTTTCTAGTCTAACATGTTAGGGATCTAGATGCATCCTCAGTCACTACAGCTTCTGAACCCGGGTGCTCTCGTCATTTTAAACATTTGATGGTAAAAAATGCGAGTAAGCTCCGGTTTGGTCAGCTCGGGAAACCAGCCAAAGTGGAAAACGTCAATGAGCATTGTCAATTTCAAATAACGTACTGCGCTGTTGACTGTGAAAACTTTGTCATGTCTTTTTTACTAATGTGGTAATCTACAACTTTCATAACTTATGATGGTCACGGGATTCAAACACTAGGAGATTTTACAGTGATAGGTACAATCTCGTCAATCTGTCTAATAATATCGAAAGTATATAATAGTAAATTGTGCATTTAGGGAGGTAAGCAGGTTATTACTAACGAAAGTTACACACAATGTTTTTCATCACTTTTGCGAGGAAATAAATAACTACAAAAGGCAGAAAAATCTATGTTTCATACTTCACCTCCAGTATCACTGCGAGAAGAGCGCGCAACTTCAATATTTCAACCAATCACAGAGCATTATACTTGCGGCGCGCGGCCAACTAGATTTTTTTCAACCAATCACAGAGCAATATTCCTGTGGCACGCGGCCAACTAGATTTTTTAAACCAATCTGATCACATACAAACTCATATCTCCCGCGGGAGGTAAATCGGCCATAACTGCTCTATACGCCTGCGTGCAATAAGACCCTTTACGAGCAAGTGTGATGAAAATATTATTTCATTGAATCTTTTTTTACAGTAGAGTTAAGAAGAATGAGAAATCATCGAGCAAGGGATACAAAGAACACTACGCGTTCGAGGACAGTTCCGATGATTCGCAAGACGCACCTAAGGTAATAAAAACTTTTCCTTTACACATCAAATACTTTCTCTAATTGACTGGCTGGTTCGATCGTTAGCTGTGATAAAATAACGCCAGTGGAGCAACATGCCAATGATGAAGATATTCACTACTACATACTTGCAAAACTTGATAATAGGTCAATCCTTGTATTATTCTGTCCTAAGAAACTTGGTTACTGTAGTCTCAGTAACCAAGTTTCTTAGAAAAAAATGTTATGACTTCTAGCAAGAGTTGGCCCAAGATAGAATGGGTTTATAATAAATGCTCTAAAAATCATGAGTCTGTAAAATCACAGTTTTAAAGAATGACCCAGGAGACGAAAACATGGTAACGAGCCAAAAGTAATAGTTGATTGACCCTTAATTATAACCCAAAGAGTATCTTGTCACCACCTAATTGTAATCCAAAGAGCATCTTGTAGCGCGGTGCCATAGAAAAAAGCATCTTGGCCCCCCAAAGCAGAGCACGCCACTTTCGAAATATACAAGTGTTAAAATTTTGTAGCCACCTTCGAGCGGCGATAAGAACGTGTCGGTGCGCCGCGCCATGGCTATGAAAGAACCGCCCCCGTTGCCCTCCTCCAAGGGCCGCGAGCCTGAACCTCCGGGCACTGAACAGCATCCGCCGGTAACTACCATTTATTTATTATTAGCTTTTGCGCGTTACTTTCCGTAGAACTCGGTCATCGCGCAAAGAATTTTATTGTTAGCCTTTTATTTCAGGCGCTTACCTAGGTAAACACTATATATCACTCTTCCATACGAACTTCCACCCCCTTAAGGGATGATTTCCGTGATAAAAATATCCTGACCTTACCCGGGACTATTTCTTTACCAAATTTCATCCAAATCGGTTTAGCGGTTTAAGCGTGAAAGGCTAATAGACACTTTCGCATTTATAATATTAGTATGGATACGGATTCCATAACGAAAAGATTCCTGCCTATGGATCTAAGGACAAAACTAGATTTTTGTTGTACGAGTGAAATGATTTTAACTTTATTGCCCTGTATAGAATTGATTCTCGTATTTATCCAATAATTATGAATGGGATGTATGTTTACCCCTCTAGATTACCCATTGTTATTAACTTATCCTCATTGTCACAGGTCCGCAAAGGCAACATAGTCCTAGACAAGTTCGGCTCGTTCCGCCTCGCGCAAGAAGGCGAGACGCCGGTGTCGGTGGGCGGGACCCGGCCCGAGCAGTTCGTGACTCGGATCAAGCCCCCCACGCCGGGCGCGCGCCGGCCGCGCTCGCCGCCCTCGCCGCGGCGGCGCTCCTCCACCTCGGACGACGACCGACGCTCGCAGAAAAGGTCTCGCAGCAGGTGTGCTTGCCGGCCGCCATCCCTCGCCCCCTATCCTTGAAGGGCCGATTTACATTGGCAAGAATTTGTATGCAAGTTTGTTTACATTGCGAGGCCGCGGGCTACCGAGGCAAGATGAATACGATCAAACCCTGCAATGTAATTAAAATTAACTGAAAATTGCACGCAAATTCTCGCTAGTGTAAACCGCGCTTAAGTTTTATTCTCAGATACTGAAATGGCGTATGTTGTAGGAAATGAAATCATCCCATGACTTCCTTAGGCGTATTTGGAATTTAAGGAGTTAGCCTTTGCTTACGTTCATCTTATCAGATTTAGCAGGTTGTTCTGTTTCAACATTAGTATGAAATTGTAAGGAGTAACATGAATCGCAACAAATGACTGAATTTGATTGCATATATAGCCATAAAGTACACTGAGCAATAATCAAATTGTCACATTTTCTCATCATGTGACAACACTGATTCTCAAAGTTATCTTAATTTTAGTATCTGGGATTAAAAATAATAGTGTCAAAGCTGCCCGGCTAATTACTGTATTAGGGGTGGGCGCGCTGTTGGATGCGGCTAAAACTTTCTACCTATTGATCTTTATGGTAGCCTAGTGTGGTTTGTAGTTTTAGAGTATGTGGGGTACTTTACCGCTTTACACCATGCACACCATTGATTACAGTAGATTTTTTAAACATATTTTGTGGTTTTAGGTATGACATAGCAATTTGTAATATAATAGAGTGGTGTTCACAAATCCATTGATTGTTGCACTTTACGCTTGTACATATTTGAGTAGATAATAGATTCTCAAAGGAGGTGACACCACACAACACGGCAATAAATATTACTTGAAGATCACGGTGTAACAATTATTCCACATTTTTAGCACAATCACTTTTTAGTCATCTCAGTTCGAGCCAGTAATACGATTATTTTTGCTTGATGAAGATCTCATCATACTACCTCTACAATAAACTTTGTTGCTTAAATGAAGTACTGGTAATTCTATAAGTAAAAATTAGTGGCTCGAATTTAATACTATTGGGAGCATTGCTTTTTATCAAAGTTCAGTGCTAATGTATTGTTAATGTTGTGTGTGCAGGTCTCGGCCGCGCAAGTACCGGTCTCGGTCGGGCTCGCGCTCTCGCTCGGGCTCGTCCGGCAGCGGGTCGGGCGCGTCCCGCCGCCGCCGCTCCGCGTCGCCGCGCTCTCGCTCCCGCTCCGACGCCTCGCGCTCCTACTACTCGCGCTCGAGGTCTCGCAGCCGCTCCGGCTCCAGGGACAGGTATGTAATGTTGTGTGTGCAGGTATCGGTAACAACCTCCAGAATGTAGCAAATACTTTTCTGAAAATCGAGCCAAACATCTCGCGTTGGTTTGGCGGGCAAACGTACGAGTCAAACTGAGATTCTTTTTTTTTTTGAAGTCTGTTAACATCAACACATTTTCCTCGCAGATTCCGGCGTTTCAACCGCCGCGGCAACTGGCGCGGGCGCGGCGGGTTCGAGCGCGGCACGTACTACCGGCCGCGCTTCCACACGTTCAACGGGCAGGGGCGCGGGCGCGGCCGCGGCGGCGGGCAGGACTTCCGCCGCGACGACCAGCGCCGCTTCCAGCCCGACTGGCGCGACAACCGCTCGCGCGGCGGCAGGCCCTTCCGGCCCCGGCGCGGGCAGGGCGGCCGCGGCAGGCCCTTCAGGTAACTACGACGACCAGCGCCGCTTCCAGCCCGACTGGCGCGACAACCGCTCGCGCGGCGGCAGGCCCTTCCGGCCCCGGCGCGGGCAGGGCGGCCGCGGCAGGCCCTTCAGGTAACTACGACGACCAGCGCCGCTTCCAGCCCGACTGGCGCGACAACCGCTCGCGCGGCGGCAGGCCCTTCCGGCCCCGGCGCGGGCAGGGCGGCCGCGGCAGGCCCTTCAGGTAACTACGACGACCAGCGCCGCTTCCAGCCCGACTGGCGCGACAACCGCTCGCGCGGCGGCAGGCCCTTCCGGCCCCGGCGCGGGCAGGGCGGCCGCGGCAGGCCCTTCAGGTAACTACGACGACCAGCGCCGCTTCCAGCCCGACTGGCGCGACAACCGCTCGCGCGGCGGCAGGCCCTTCCGGCCCCGGCGCGGGCAGGGCGGCCGCGGCAGGCCCTTCAGGTAACTACGACGACCAGCGCCGCTTCCAGCCCGACTGGCGCGACAACCGCTCGCGCGGCGGCAGGCCCTTCCGGCCCCGGCGCGGGCAGGGCGGCCGCGGCAGGCCCTTCAGGTAACTACGACGACCAGCGCCGCTTCCAGCCCGACTGGCGCGACAACCGCTCGCGCGGCGGCAGGCCCTTCCGGCCCCGGCGCGGGCAGGGCGGCCGCGGCAGGCCCTTCAGGTAACTACGACGACCAGCGCCGCTTCCAGCCCGACTGGCGCGACAACCGCTCGCGCGGTGGCAGGCCCTTCCGGCCCCGGCGCGGGCAGGGCGGCCGCGGCAGGCCCTTCAGGTAACTACGACGACCAGCGCCGCTTCCAGCCCGACTGGCGCGACAACCGCTCGCGCGGCGGCAGGCCCTTCCGGCCCCGGCGCGGGCAGGGCGGCCGCAGCAGGCCCTTCAGGTAACTACGAACTGAGATGCTCACCCTAAGCACAGAATAGTATAATATTATTACATACAGAATGGCCACGAACCCCCCGCACCCTGAGAGACCCGCCGGGTGCCGTCGCGGCTCGCGATTCGTCCGCGCCACGCGCTAAGCACCCGCGCAAACAATTGACGCGTGTACCGACAGCGCACGCACACATACTTACACACAGCGCTTACGTTCCTTCGCGTGTAACAGATGTGCCCTAAGTCAGGAGCACCTTTATTAATTTTAATGATGCACCTCTCCAAAGACGCAGTTCTAGTGCAAGTAGAACCAAAATACTGATGCTTAAGCTGAATGTCCCGGTGCTCGACACCTTGTAGTTGTAGTGCCCAATAGATAACACCCTACACACCTCTGTCGTCATGATGACGTAAGATTTTAACTTGCAAATGGCGTGTTAGTGTCACAGCACAGCACACGCACAGGGACGTTTACCTTATTGTGAGACCAATTTAAAAGCGTAATTATTTCGTATAATAACAAAATTCGCAGCCCGAACAGCCAAATATCAACTCTCAAACACTTCTGTTAGTAAATATGACAACACCAATAATGGAGAAGGCCCAATGATGTACATTAACTCTTATGTAAAAGAAAATATCATAGACATTAAGTAACTAAATTATGTTTGATATAATGTAAGTGAATTTGTATTCTTTTTAGATTTGTATTTGTAAGAGTCATTAATTTTTTATAGAATTATGATCTCTGAATAAGGATTGAAGTGTCCATTATTGGTCCTTGTTCTTAAAGTGTCCATAATTGGTGGTGTCACCCTATTTGGAACTGGACTTCAACTGTCTGCTTATTGCAGAGGTGGATTCCGCGACTTCCGCGATCGACGCGGCGGACGCTACTCTCGCTCGCGCAGCCCCGACCGGACGCGCCGCTCGCGCTCCTACAGTCCCGAGAGGCGAGACAAGGATAGAGACAGGTCAGTTACCGAAACTTACCCTTTATAATACAGGAAGGAATATATATACCTATACCTACCACCCATCATTGAACTTTGTCTCAATGAGATATGGTTGTCAACGAAAATTGTTAGCCCCTTTATGCTAGTTGAATTTAGACTGATTTCGGTTATATAGCATGTTGTTACAGTGCACATCCACGACGACGCGCCCCTCCACAGCGAATCTCATACTAATCTGTGCGCAGTTGTGGCTTGGGTTGTGGAGGGTTTACCAGTCGTACTTGCTATTTTTGCGCGCCTAGTCACGACAACTATTTCTTGTATAATTTATGATGGTTCGTGAGTTTAGAACTCTGAGAAATTTAACAGTGATTTTACCTTGTCAATGACGCTGTTACATCGACTCGTTAATTAATTCAAAGGAAACAAACATTATATACCCTGTAAGGTGTTGTGCCTAAGAATGATGTCTTCGAAATTTGCAGCTACTCTCGTTATTCTGAACGCGACAGCCATCGCAGCGAGGGCGAGTACGAGGAAGAGAGATACGTGGACAGAAAGGAATATGACGGAAAATGGGCCGACGGGAACGAACCGGAAAGGAACCACACCGAAGAAAAGCCTGCCGAACCAGAGCCCAAAGAGTAACCACTATTGCAAGGAGTGCAACGTTTTACTATGCCTAGATATTACTGTATTGGATAGGGTGCTGACTTGTTATTCACACGAACTACCCGTTTTATCACTTAAATCTTTGAGGTCTAGTTGTAAATATAGTTTTATGAATACTGTAGGTATTTTCATTAGTCAGATAATGAGTCAAAATTAACTGCATTCAATCCTAATTCTAGCATGCCTTATAATGATGGCCATTCCATAAGTGTGTTATGCCACGTGTGTTAGTTTAAGATGGCATTTAAAATATTAATAAATAATGAACAATAGATGGTTTATTTTTATTTTAGACATATAAAATGGCATTAAATAAATATTAATAAATATTTGTGGACAATCTTACACAAATCAACCTAGTCCCAAAATAAGCAAAGCTTGTAAAGCCTGACCAGGAATATATGATCATTGTCAAGAGGGCGCTTTTATTCTGATTTATATGGCAACAGACTATTATGACATTTTGTCTTGTTTACCTGTCAGCTCCGACATAAATTATGAATTGTTTTGCAGCTGAATTATTTCATTTCATCACATTGATAATATTCCGCTCTTGGCTATGACTTGTTTTGGTCATTTTTTTCGCATTTATTATTAAATGTTTAACACATAACTAATATTCAAATAAACCGCAACAGTGACACTGACGTGCTGACAATGTCATTAAAACTATTGAACTATTGCCAGTGTAAGAAATTAGTTCCAATGAAATTCCGTAACATGGCGCATGATCAATATATTCCTGGTCAGGCTTTACTATGGGTACCTACTGAGCGACGATATACATACTTATATAGATATAAATAACATACTTAAATACATAGAAAACATCGAAGACCCAAGAACAAATATTCGTGTTCGTGCTCATCAGGGCTGCTACCGCGAACCACAAACGAACTTTTCCGTCTCTGTCGCACTTACGTACAGACTTGCAAGTGCGACAGAGAGCGAAAATTTCGTTTGTGGCTCGCGGTAGCACCCCAGGGCCTACCGCGAACCGAAAACGAATTCGTCGCACTTGCATATTGGATTGGAGCAACAGAAAGGGAGCTACTTCGTTTTCGGTTCCTTGCTTGCTTACGATTACAGACGATTAGGTGCAATGCAACCTATGGTAGGTAACTGTAGCCCTAGCACATGATGGCCGTGAGAGTATGTCGGCTTATCTCGAGCTATCCGTCACTTTCTAACAGCATCAATCGCACTTTGATTCCTGCCAAAATGCAGTGGGTGTATGGGTAAAAAGGAATTCCCCGTGGGTGCATGGGTCGCGAGCTAATAAAACAACAATCACCTATATAAATATATTATTCCATGAACTTGTTCGTGAAAATGTCACAGGACGACTTATGTACATGATTATAATTATTAATTGGTCTTCCGCTTCGTCTTTCCCTTACTCTTGACAGTTTTATCGGCATTCCAGTACCACAGCATTTGCAACACAATGGCTGCATTCGCTGCAGTGGACACGCAATATGTTATTATGACTATGGTGTCTCCAGTCTCTTGTATGGAAGTGAATATCCTAGCTACTGAACCACCAAACAGAAGTAGAACAGTTACTGCTGAGAGCTGTCCTGTACTGCCGTTTTTGTAGTTCGTGATTACTTGTATTGACTGAAAAGAAACAGTAAACAGCTCAGTAAAGTAAATTATCTATAATCACATGTCTAATTATCCACTATCAAACTAAACCGTAAGTAAACTAGATAACTATCAGTAGGTATAATTATTACATTTTGGAACTTATTTTTTGATGATTGCACTGGATTTTAAGATTGTAATAATGCAAAATTTAATATGAATTGGTCTTAAGGCACTGGTCCCATCGCCGGCGATGAGCGAAAAGCGACAGCTAGAAGCGAGTGGTAGTTCCGATAGTTTTGTCGCTCGGCTATAATATAAGCGAGTGTTCGAATGCGTCGGGCGATTACTCGAAAAATGACCTCTGTTTAGTCTCTGATCGCCAAGCGAGTTCCGCTGAGGAATGCTCGCTTTTATCGCTGAAATCAAGTAGTGAAGAGAGTCCTCGCCGGCAGTGTGAACAGTTAGCGATCAAGTATAAATATATCAATCACTTTTATTGCCTCGGGATCTACATCTTTTGTTCGTTTCTTGAGCGAGAAAATCTCCGATAGCTAATCGCTTCCTCGCCCTTGGCGGGACCAGTGCCTAAAGTAGGTAAGTATGGCAACTTACCTAATACAGCTAGTGTTTAAAACTAATGAAGAAAAAAGCTAAATTTACCTTAGCAATAAGAATAATAGGAACATTAACAGCTTGCATATTCCACAGGATAGGTGTTGGAGTGAAGCCGCTGACTAGAACTGATACAAGTCCCACATATGTGGCGAGGAACAATGTAGCCCCTCCAGTTGAACCTCCATAGTGCAATACTAGAGCAGCTATGATTGCTGTCTGAATTGCTAAGAATGTACCCTCACCCCAAGCACTGGAAATAAGAGAATATATTCAGACCAGGTTAACATTTTAAGCGTTGCATGGTCAAACCCGATAAGTCGCATAAGTTTTTTTGAAAATAGAACTATGCGTAACAGGTGTTGAGTTTATCTTTCAAAAAGCAATTATCTCGATTTATTAGGTTTCACCATGCAACCCTTGATATTGGAAGACACTTCTTAGTAGAGGTAATAGTTAATGTGTTTACGATGCTAACTACATTGAATAAGTTGATAAACTATATTCTAACAAGACATTCAGTATCTACTTTTGCTCTGATATAATTTTGAGGAAATACAGGAGTTGTAGTAGTTATTTGAAATATTGTCTAAATACATATTTTTAAATATATTGACTTACCTAAATGGAAAGTTCATAACATAACTGTAAGCAAAGTTAGAAGTTATAGCAAAGAGCTCCAGGTACACAGCATAGACATTGATGCCCTTTCCACTTTTGCTGCCAAGAATCTTCAGGATCTGTGGTACCTTCACCAAGATGGAACCAGCTATAATTCCGATTCCCAGTCCTTTACTCAATG
Source organism: Cenopis cana (assembly GCA_951800055.1). NCBI lineage: Eukaryota > Metazoa > Arthropoda > Insecta > Lepidoptera > Tortricidae > Cenopis > Cenopis cana. The sequence goes on along the minus strand of OX637477.1, from coordinate 6,227,670 downwards.
TGCTTTTGAAACAAGGCACTGGAAAATAAATGATGTTAAAATCACATCTACTATGAAAAAAGAACATTGAAGGGTTTTTCTGAACATTTTATTATTGATTTGTGATCTAAAATAATAATAACTTCAAGTAGCATTGGAAATAGTTAAAAATGATATTGCAGGATTTCATTACCTACTCTGTTAACCCTTCGTAAAAAATATCGCAATAGACGACAGCATAACTAAATATGATGATGATAATGATGAGTTCCTGTCTTCCTGTTATCCCTCATTAGGAACATAGGGCTCGAGTATTCTTATATTTAGAATAGTAAAAATACATTTATCTGAAAAACGTGAGTTTCGTAATATTTTCATCTGAGCAACTTGAGAAGTTATTGATTATTTATCGTTAACACTATTTGTGATCGGTACAAGTGGAATCTGAATAATAGAAAGTGCAACAAAAGTAATTAGCATAATACTTACCATCGAGAAAGTTGTAATTATTGAAATATTCATTATAACAGTTTTCCGACAAAACGGAAAGCAGCAGTCCTTTCAAAAACTCCGCCATTTCACCAACATATAAGAGAAACTGTATACAAATTCTCAATCCCGGTAATCTTTGGGATCTGTCTTATTTATTGATTACATAAAAAGACGAAATCGAAAATTATTGATTCGTTTACGGTATTATTTATTGCATTACGTACTACCACCGTACTACGGCTTCAAGTGTCATTACAAACGTCAATCCATCCACGTCAATCAGACAGAAGACGTGGAGCGAAGCGTTTAGCTTTGATTATTCAAGACACTTTAAAAACTGCTGGCACGAAATGAAAAATCTCCCTCTGTCGCTCGAATTTGCAAGTGCGAGAGGGAGGGAGATGTGTCGAGTTACTTTACCTACGTAAATATCATTATCAATTCGCTCAACGCATTGCGATACAGCGAGGAAATACCCCCAGCATTCTTCTCGGTATAATACCTCAAGGGCCTATTTTAGATTTAACCCAGTTTTAATATTATTTGAGTTATTGTTGTATTCTTTTATATATTTTCTTTTCAATAAATGATCTTCAAAATCGTTGATGAACATAATAGTACATTACTTAACAAGGGCGGTAAAACAAAGAATGTCTCAGACCGCAGGTATTTGACGCCCGAGCCGAAGGCAAGGGCGATAAATATGCGATCTGAGGCTTTCTTTTTTACCGCCCGTGTTAAGTACAAAATTTTATGTCACCCCCTGGCCAGGAAGTGGGATTTCCCGCGCGCGGAGCGTGCGTTAATTGCCACTTTATGGCCAGGTGTGGCATAAAGTACATTAAAACCTTCCTCCTTCTGAACCAATCAAGTTATGTATAACGCCATTCACTAAAATGACTGTAAACAATAATGCGGCATTTACAGGAGGCCAATTGGCGAGCCATTCCTATATTGGCACCGTGTAAAACAGGCCAATTGATTGGATTGAAAATCCATATTCGATTGGATTGGCACAATGTCTTGGCTTGGTGGAATGGATCGCCAATTGGCCTCGTGTAAATGCCGCATAATCATTGTAAGATGCCTATCTACTCGTGTGCATTTTTTTATGGAACTTACCATATCTTTATACTGATCATTTGTATAGCAACTGCGTGTGCCACTCACATCAGCCTCTTGACCGCCACTGTCACGTATAGATGAAAACACGTACAATGTAAAGTAAAGGCACCCTAAGTGCTACCAAGTAAGGCTTATTTTCCGTCTTTTGCTACAAAGACTGGCGTGACAGACACGACATACGTAATACTGTGGCGGTCAAGAGGTAATTTTTACCGCATGACGGAACGTGGATCCACGACACAAGCAACTATTCAGTTTAGAAGGTGACATGTCCACAGAATAAGCCACAATCTATTCGTTGAAAAATACTAAATCGATTACATTATATTTAAAATGTAAAATAAATAAATAAAACAATTGTATCAGTCTATATTTTTATGTTATGAAACAATAAGATAACAATACAGTCGAAGAAGAAGAAAATCTAACTAGACAATTCGTGTTAATATATGTTTGATGGTCCGAAATGAATTTGCTCATAAAATGGAAGATGACACCACAGCACACCAAATCAACATGTGGCTGTAAAATGATATAGTCCCTAGCCGCCCAAAGGCTTGGCACGGAACAGAATTGCATTTGCTTTGTTTCGTTTAATTTCAAAACAAGACACTATAAGTAGGTACTTTTTTTCTATTAGGTACAGTACATTAAAATTTCCTTGCCAACTATTCTCTCATGCAAGGCGGCTAGAGGATAGCGCGTAGTTTTTTCTCTGGTGAAGTATACTTTGTTCCAGAATAGATGACGAAAAGTTCTCATAATATTCTATAAGACATTTTTGTCATCTAATCTGAAACGAAGAATACTACTCAAGGGATAAGAAACTAACGTGAAAAGTAAACTACAATTAAACCTTAAATAATTATGTATTCTGCTGTAGAAATGCTAGTATGTTATTTACAAAACCGTGTAATGAATTGCAAACCATATCCTTATCAACTATACATCAAATCAGGTTTACAAGAATAGTTAATGAATTATAAATGATGACAACTAAAGAACTAAACCAATATCAACCGAAAATGTACACAGTCCTTAGAAGTACCTAACCTAAATATTTATTTGCAAATAAAAGTGGCGTATTATAAGAGCAATCAGCAAGTTTCGAGTTTTTGTATCTACAATCTACATCTATAAAGTATAGTAGTGTATTTTACAGTGAATTGCAATAATATGGATTCATTCATCCTTATCAGAATATTTAACCACAACTGAAATTAGCTAAACCAAAATCCACAATTCGGCGAAGTAAACTGACATATAAGATGTTGCCAGGAAAGATCGGCGGGTCTAGTAAAGGGCTTAAATAATACTTTAAGTATAATACCGATGTGAACAGCACTGGCCATAGGACGCTTTTATGCTTAATCGTCCACGGCCATGGCACGGCACGGTAAAACTCTATGGTCTCATTCATAAATAGACTATACTTATTATAATTATGAATGAAAACATAGCTTTACCGTGCCGTAGACGTGCACGGTAAAGTATAAAAGCGCCCATACTGTGGCAACATTTGTGCATTTAAACTTGTCAAACAACTTCGCCTAATGGTGTACATCACTTTTAGTAGGAGAGTGTAGGTACTCAAACTTTTGACCGCCACAATCGGCTTTACACATCGGAAAATCGTGCCATGGACGCCAACGAAAGCTACAGCCGACAGCCTGGCCAAGAGTATCTGTGCGCGATTGCGTAAGGTTTAATTTTGTGTTGAACAATACGATGCTGTGGCGTCAGCGATGCGTCGTTTGTGCCCGATGCTTCGCGTTCAAAAGGTTAACATATTTGTGACTTTTTGAGTGATCGATGTATGTATTTTTACACTCGACTGTAAATAATACACACCAAACTACTCGTAATGTTAAAGGCGTATAATTTGCAAGAAAATAGACGTCGAAATAGTGCAGACAATTATGATATACAAAATACCATAACATTTGAATTTATGAATGGAGTTTTTACATCAGATAAGGTTAACTATTTTAACACATTCGTTCTTTCGTGTCAAGTTATTAGTTGTGACAAACCTGGATGAATAGCCAACTAATGGACCCTTTAAAGTAGCCCCTTTATTTTTAAGTAATCACAGTAGGTGATGGCAATGTCTAAGAACAGCATACCAAAATGTAATTGAATTTTCGGACATGATACAAAATATAACATACAGTGTTGTGACAGTCTTTAGCTATTGCATCAAGCATAATTAATATATGACTGTGACTAGTCACAGAAGGCAACTTTTTGAAGGATTGTATTTGCTTAATAATTAAGAGCTATGGAATACAAATCATAACATTCGTCTTCTAGAGATAAAATGTGAAAAATAAATCGAATCAACAAGTAATATTTTAACCAAGCCGTCCTCTCCCGGCGAAAAAAATATACAATGCCATTCTTTTGTTATCTGCCCTGGGACCCCAGGGACGGGTAGACGACGGGTTAAAATGAGACATGAATTATCCTGACTCATTTGTATGATTCAGAAAGAATTCCTTGATTGATTATTTTACTGTATTCTATAGGCTACTATTGCATCTATTACTTCTATTGAGCAGTTCTTACAAATAGAAGGCATTCCACGGACAGTGACAATGGCAGGTATTTTAAATGAGTTTTAGTCGTCGTAGTAATAAAAATTACACTTCAAGTAACTTATTTAGAATCCATACTAATATTATAAATGCGAAACTTTGTCTGTCTGTCTGTCTGTTACCTCTTCACGCTTAAACCGCTGAACCGATTTAGGTGAAATTTGGCATGGAGATAGTCTGAGTTCCCAGGAAGGACATAGGATACTTTTTATCCCGGAAGTCATTCCTTAGGGAGTGAAAGTTTGTATGGAAGAGCGATAACTAGGTAAGCGCCTCATAGAATAGTAATTAATTCTAGATCGCGTTCGAGTTCCACGCGGACGAAGTCGCGGGAAAAAACTAGTTTGTCATAATTATGAAGAACTGAATCATTTTCTAATTGCACACAATCCGATGTAACAATAATACATGTATGGTTGACGAAATGTAATTTGCATCATACAACTTGTTGAGAAATTACACAGTAATACGACAATTACAGATATTTCGAAAATGGCCTAATTGTAACACTATACATTTTTGTCATATTACCTAATCAAAATTTAAGTCTTGAAAAAACGATTGTAAAACGAATGTTAAAATTATATATGCTAGCTCCTTCTACATATAAGATGTCTTATAATTAGAGGCTGTTTGTGGTTAATGGCAGCATTGCACAGACACCAATGTATGATTTAAAAAATGGTATTAGGGTCAATACATTTTTCATCTCTGGTCACTCCTAACCTTTTCACCGCCATAGACTTGGTATAATGTCAGGATTATGTGCCCCACGCGCCAGGTTCATTTTCAGTCTTTTGTTACGAAGACTGGCTTGTGAGGCACAAGTTACAGAATCTACTTTGGCGGTGAATAGGTTAATAACGATGTTTAATAAGAATAGAACCGTCGAAACACAAGTATTTTGTTATACAAGAACATTTTTATGACTTGGCTTTTAACCTCTGTTAGACCATTACAACCTCTTTACAAGACAAGAACTGATTGTCGTCTCCTTGCTTGTTAATTTGACAGATTTACAACAACCAAACATTAATTGACCCTTTAACTTAAAAAAAAACCTGTTGAAGTGAAATTTGGCCACCAATAGGCATGTTCCGAATCACGCTTACAGCGCTCAAAGCACGCTTACGATCGGACCGATTCACGCTCATAGCGCTTACATGAGATGTCGTGACGTCACTGATGATGTCATGAACGGCGCTCACGGTGCTCACACTTCCAGGCGTAAGCACCTTGAGCCAAACGTCAAGTTGACACTTGATAAATTAAAATGACAGTAAACACGGGCTATGAGCGTGAATCGGTCCGATAGTAAGCGCGCTCAAACAAATACCGGTCTGAAACAAAACACTACTCACGCGGCCTTGAGTGCGCTATTTGATTTGGACCGGCCGTCAGCACTGTAAACGCTGCGAGCATTTTTAGCGTGATTCGGAACACGGCTAATGTTGTTCTAGCTAGACAATTTGCTATACACCATAGGTATTATAAGAATGTTTTGAATGCATGGTTGACAAAGTTCAAATCATACACATAATGACAAGCACTCATGAGAGTGGTTTCAAAGAGAACGATAATTTAGGTCTGGAGTTGTTTTTACCTAAGATTTTCTTTTGTTCCTCTTTTATTCTCTTTTCTTGTTCTTTTTTCAGCTTTTGTTTCTCTTCATCCATTTTCCTCTGTTCTTCAATCATCGCTAACCGTTCCTCCGCCTGAAATTGGTATAAGTAGGTTGGTTATTCATTGATCAACTTAATGTGTGTCTCCCCCAATCTTTAAAACTATTTTTTTGTAGGGTTTAGTTCTACTAAACAAACCTCTATTCTATTCTATTGCAAACCTATCGGGATTGGCTTTCTTCAGCATGTTGAAAGTCCATATTATAATCAATTTTCTATTAAACTGTCAATACTTTCACCTCGCTTTCCGCATATAACAAGCATAATGACTTAATGACCAAATTCTTTTTTTCTTATCACTTGCCATCCTCGTACATTACAGTTGCTACAAATAAATAGGTTTTAACCTTTGTGCGTGGTATCTTTATGTATAAGAAAAAAAAAAGAATCGTCTCATGAAACATGACGGTATAATCTATCATGCTAGGCTGGTGGTGAGTAAGTATGCCACAGCTCCCGACAATGTGCTGTGTTGAAAGTGCATTTTAATCCACTATATGGAATATAATAATGCTACCTGAACTAATAGTTGCTAACAACCACTTTAGCTTAGTTGGTAGTGACTCTGCCTACGAAACTGGAGGTCTCGGGTTGGAATCCCGGCCAGGGCATTTATTTATTTAAACTTTATTGCACAAAAGACACAGAATTGTACAAATGGCGGGCTTAATGCCAAATGGCATTCTCTACCAGCCAACCATTGGGCATTTATTTGTGATGAGCACAAATATTTGTTCCTGGGTCTTGGATGTTTTCTATGTATTTAAGTATCTATTTATAAATAAGTTTGTTTGTTTGTTGTATGTGTTTGTGTTGTTTGGTTGTTTGTTGTGTGGTTGCCTAATGTTTCTGTACTGTGATATTTTTGAGGTGTGCAATAAAGAGTATTTGAATTGTATTGTATATCGTCGCTTAGTACCCATAGTACAAGTTTTGTTTAGTTTGGGACTAGGTTGATTTGTGTGAGGTCATCCACAAATATTTTATTTATTTAAACGTAAAGTAATAGTTGGTAATTGTACTCACCAACTTGCGTTGGGCCTCCTCTATCCTTCTATTATTTTCAGCCATGATATCCTCCAGCTCTTTCCTTTTACGAGCTTCTTCCTCCTGAATGACAGAAAGTAAATATTAGCATGCTTTCAAAACCCATGTGGCTCAAACATTGATAAACCAAAGACAGTTTGTATTAACAATTAAAAGTTGCCCACATTCTACAAATAATTTGATAATTCAACAAAACCATAAGTTTTCTTACTGTATCCCTGTAATGAGTACAGAGTAAAATAAAATGATTAAGATCATAACATAATAGTCGCCTTAGTCCATCAATCCCCTTGGTCAAGGATAAAAGTTGTACAAAATGCTACAAGCATTTTACATGAACTTCTGTGACCATGAAAATGGTTAAATTAACCTAGTATGTAACATAAAAGTTGTTATACAAAAAATTAATTCAAGAAATACCTTCAGTATTCACGACTGGCTCCTCAAGCTGCGTCTCCAATAAATTCTTACTGCTTCTGGCTCTTGATCAGTCTTCCGACCTGACTTATAGACTACGTGACTGCCAGGGACAGTCAAGTGAACAGTTTTAAAAAACTAGCGATCGGCCTCGACGGCACTTACATAAGGGCTGGACGGGACAATCCCGCAGGTATGTGCATGTAGGTACGGAATGTCCAGTTACCATTCGAGCTTGTGCCGCTAGGGCAGTTACAACAGTAAATAATTTAAGAAACATTATTCTTGTAAGCACTCGAACTACACCTGACTGGACCTTTAACAGATATGATCGAAATAATACTTTTATTAGTTTCTTTTACATTTTCAAAGTTGTCATTAAGTATTGCATTGTACTCAAGTGTTAATTAGTTGCGAGAACAGGATCTGTAGTCGCAGGTGGGTTTTGTCATGTGGAAAAGCAACGTGGGAAGCATTGCGTTAGCACATGACTGTGAGGGTACAGTGGCAGCTACCTGTCGAGCGAGCTCCTCCCGGCGCTGCTGCTCCCTCTGCCTCTCCAACTCCTCCATCATTTCTTTTTCCATTTTGCGCTTTGCCTCCTCCACCCTCTTGGCAACTTCTTGTTCAATTTCATCTTTTCTTTTTTCTAATTCTTCTTCTACTCTTTTCTTCACCAGGAGCTCTATTCTTTTTGCAGCTTCTTCTTCTACCACCTGAAAATAAATAATGCATTAGGCATAGATACTTACACACAGAAGATTCTTTGTCAAACAAAATTTGTGTACAATCCAAATATTTGCACCTCCGAGGTGTGCAAGGGCTGAATTTAGCTAGAGGGAAGAGGGATAGGCCTGTGTAGATCTTATGTATTCCTTAGGCATCACTTAAAACTCCTAGAATTTAAGGACTTTTTTATTAACATGATTTTAATTCAATAATACTAAAGAAAATATTGACATATCATATAAATACTCTGCGAATATGCCAAGCGATGTTAAGAATTTCCCGACCTTTAACAATAAGTCCAAATAATATCAACCATTCCACAAACCCTGTGTAAAAAAAATTGATATCATAAAGTTTGATACACTTTTACAGAGTTGGTACCCAAAATTGGTCAAGGAAACTCAAATACCAATATCATGTTGTTGTAGTAGTTGCAGAAAATACTTTACCTTTTGTTCAGCTTCTCTGACACGTCTCTGCCTCTCCATTTCAGCCAGACGGTCCACTTCATCCATTTTACTGCGTCCTTTAGACTTTTTCCTATTTCTGCCTCCATCATAGGATGCTTCACTGCTTGTAGAAGATGTGACGGAATGTGACCTTTTTCTACAAAATTACATTAAAACATTAGCAGGTGTTTTTTACTTGCTGTTGATCAGTATATCACACTAATAAACAGTGTATTTACCTAGATTTGGAGCTTCGTTCCCTCGGCTTATCGCTATGTTTAGAGCTTCTGCTACGGGATGCAGATCGATCTTTAGAACGGCTCTTCTTTCTTGAATGCTTACTGCTCTTGTGATGGCGTCTCGGTGATTTACTCCGTGACCTCGAACGACCCATTATTAGCTAAATGCGTGGAAATGTAGAAAAAATCTTGATTCAATATTAAAATTTCAACATGCCTCACATAACACAGACTAATATACCACCATCCATTTTATTTGCAGGTTGCATTTGCAATGAAGGACATATGATACAGATAAAGCAAAGCACACAAATTTGACAAAATGCTTACGATGTTATGTTGGCTAACCTTAATTTTATTCTAAACTAAATCTTTTTTTTATTAAAATCTTCATCATCACTGGCCTTGCGTCTTTATCAGACGATTTATGCCGGCCGCACACGCACGGAATTCACGGAATCGGAGGGGAGGGGAGTTGACGCCTCTCGCTCTAAGAGGGAGAGACTTCAACTCCCCCACAAAGTAAATAGCGGCGGCGCGCAATATTTTTTATTTTGTGACTCCCCTGCGACCTGCGAACACTTTTTGGTATGGCCGGTATGGCCGTAGATTCCGTAGAAAGGGGATCCTATAGAAGGGGGGTTAAGCATCAATTACACCGAACTACATCTAGTGCACTAACTGGTGGAGGGGAGTTAAAGCATTTCGCTCATTAGAGTGAGATAGTTTAACTCCCCTCCACCAGTTCGGTAGTTCGGTGTAAATATATTATTATACTCTTTGGGTGTAATCGATGCTTTAGCCTTAAAGGCTTATCACACTACCCTATCGGTAGGGCCCTAACTAGGGGAGGGTAGTTAAAGCATCTCACTCATTAGAGCGAGATAGTTTAATTCCCCTCCCCGAGTTAGGGCCCTACCGATAGGGTAGTGTGATAAGCCTTTTATCCTCTAAGCGAATGTCCAACAGGGACGGAGATAATTTGACAGTTGTTTCTTTCTGGGGATACCACAAAAAGAATAACCTCCCCATTTTTACTGACATAAGTAGGTATTTATTGGCTAGTCAGTGCAAGCAATAAAAAAAAAAGAAAAAAAGTAGATATTTAATTTATTGAGAATCTTCGAAATAAACTCGTAATAAATGTTAGCGGGCAACAAACTGATTTTGTGGTATATTAAGTTACACATATTTATTTATTTATTTATTACAATTTACACCTTAACAGCTAAGGCCAGAGCGGCAGAAATAACAACAGTATAAGAATTACACCCACAAGTATAACAAACATTTGCGTGAAAACTACACACAAGAAATAGTACTTTCAGGCATCTCTCGCTCAATCACTCTCTTACATTCAATCCTCAGTCGTCCAATCGTACTCGCAAACAGGTCGCACGTAGGCGTTGCTTCGAGCACGGAGTTGAGCAGCGCGAGCGCGCGCGCGACCGACGCCTGCGCGTCTTAGTTATTCAGTAATTGTAATAATGATATTTACTCACATTAGTGCAAAATCTCATTAAAAACCTTAATGACACCAATCATTATTCAGTCTTCTAATCATGACAAAAATTTTAACCTACTATTTGTAACATTCGTGCCGGTCTGATTTACCCAACCTTATGGGTAACATATTTTTTTATCCGCTGGCAACTTGTTAATCGATGACATTTCGGTGACAACGGCCGGTGACAAACAATCGGTGCTTTGTACGCGATGAGGGACAGGAGATATGTCATTTTTTCTCGCTCCCACGTGTGTTATTGTCTATGCTTACATCTCCTTCACACACCTTTGTGTGTATTACCAGCTCTATCTTATACTTGCTTCATGGGTATGTAAGCCTATACGGGAACGGCACTGTCTCCCGCAGAGGTAGCAGCCGAACTGGGGACCAGTGACCAGCGAAGTACTTATATGTCTCCTCCTTCTTCGGTCTTCAAGAAGGTCGAACCAGGCCCTGTCGTGGTTGTCGGGCCCAGTCGGGCCCCTCTAGGATAGTTGGTTCTAAATAAAAGCCTTATCACACTACCCTATCGGTAGGGCCCTAATTCAGGGAAGTGAGTTAAACTATCTCGCTCTAATGAGTAAGAGCTTTAACTCCCCTCCCCGAGTTAGGGTCCTACCGATAGGTTAGTGTGATAAGCCTTTTAAGCACTGTCTGGCACGGTCAAGAGCACTCTGGATCCCCCCTCGTCTCGGGGCTGGGGGAAGTCACTTAAAGCTGCCTAGACAAAGCCCTGCCTGCAGGGCCCTGCAGGCAGGGCTTTGAGTAGACAGCTTTACATGAAAGTGAGAGAGAGGCCAATACTGTATCGCGTGATAAAGCTGTCTACACAAAGCCCTGCCCGCAGGTCCCTGCTTGCAGTGCCACTGCCAAATCGTATTGTGTGTAGGCATGCAGGGCCGATTTAACAGATAAAAAAATCTGCATGCCTACACACAATACGATTTGGCAGTGGCACTGCAAGCAGGGCCCCGCAGGCAGGGCTTTGTGTAGGCAGCTTAAAAAATTCACAGATTTCGCAGTCTCGCAAGAATCGGAGCATTGAAAAATACAAAAATTTACGAAAATATTTCTTTTTATCTTGAATAACACTTTACAAGCTGAATAATAAGGAATTATATAAACAGTACGCCTATCGACGAAACCGCTCGTGCGTCTCTGTTATTCGAGAAACGGTTCATAACGTAATGCAGGCTAAAGAAATCTCGTCTCACGTTGGCATTCTCATGTGCGATATGACACGCGCTTTGGACCACTGCGATCACCGCGTTCTAGCAAAAAAGTTTGAGCACCTCGGACTACGCAGCCCCACCAGCCCCACGTTACGCGCACACGGCTCACACGGCTGTCAATTTGTCAATAGGTATGCCTTTACACGCGATCGCTGGGATGGGCTAAAATGATCACATATCATTATCATGTCATTCGTCTCTCTTGCGAGTTGCGACTCTTGCACTTACACACTTGACAGTAAGGGACGAATGCTATATGTTCGACATATATACGCGGTTAACTTAGCCCCTGTGAATGAAACAGGACGCGCTGGACAGGAACCGGTGGCGTAATATCATCCGTTCCAGATGCAACCCTGATGCTGACCACGATCCTCAGATATGAGGGACCGACCAGAGAGAGATACCTACCTACATTCAGGGAAATCAACTCGTCCAGTGGTCGCAAACCGACACAAAGTAGTTGGTCGCTAACCGACCTATGGACCCTACCATAACTTAGAATCCTGTTAGAACCGACGAAAAATAACGAAGACCTTATACCTAAATAGGCATCTGTTACTTTGCACGTACTTTATTCTTTTTTATTGAAAATCACAATTCACAATGTAGGTAATATTAAACGTCATTATTGAGGGCATATTGAGTGTAAAGTCTACACTCATTATGCCCTATTCATCATTATTATCTCCCTTTGAATTTGCCTAGATTCATGTTGCGTTCTTTTTCCTCTCTTTCCTTTCTCTGTAAGAAAGCGAGTAATTTAAAAATTGCTTTTGTAGCGTTCTGATATTCTGAATTGCTCTCACTGAAAGTGCTTAGGTTTTTGTCGTCATAAGGAACTAGTGGAATACTTTCATTAGGTGGTGATAGATCGAGTAACGTATCTTCACGAGGAGTTAAATCTACCCCACGTTCCTTACTGAGACCGCCGTCAACTGTAATTATTTTTAGACGATTCACATTTGAGCATTCTGACGAATTCTTTGAATTATCAGTGTGATCGGATTCGACTGTGACAATGTTCGGGTCTGCATTTGTGCATTCTGACGAATTCTTTGAATTATCAGTGCGATCGGATTCAACTGAGTCAATATTCGGGTTCACATTTGTGAATTCGAACAAATTATTTGAATTATCAGTGTGATCAGATTCGACTGTGCCAATGTTCGGGTCCGAGATAACTTGAATGAAATCGCTCGATCGGTCTTCGATACGCGTTGGTGACAGACGTAAGGACAAACAACATTGACTATACGATTCCGGTATGACAGGGAATTCGGAGCTATCTGCACGTTTGGCTTTTTTGTCGTACATAGTTTTCATCACTTTCATAGCAGCCGTGATGTCCAGTTGGTTATCAATATTAACGAGAGGATCCTTTAATTCTTGTTTTCCCTTATAAAAGTACGAAGGTGGGAGGCTATACCCGTAAACAGTCAGGTCCGAACTTGTAGTGATGAATCGCGGTATGGTAAACGGTTGTCGATAAATACATTCGAATTTACCTGTGGAAGAACTTGGATTTTGGGCGTAATCGATGACCACTGAAAGCAACAACATAGGTAAATAATTAAAATGATAACAACATAGGTAAATAATTAATGTTCGTTTACCTGTGCACCTTAGCCGTAAACTGAATATAATTTTACTTTAGTTACCTACCTACTTAAATCTTTTAATGCCGAAGACATCTAAAATGTCCCCATATCGAACTTAGGTAGGTTGTTATGAATATATTTGGTATTTAGAAGAATTACCTGTATGACTAAGATCTGCACCAAATGATTGCTAGGCTCCACTAGCTAAGAATGCTAGAGGAGCTGGCACCTCGCAAAAAAGAGAGGCGAGGCGATGGTTAATACCTAACTAAAGCTTAGGTTAGAATCTATCCTATAATAAATACTTAACTTACCTTTTATAATATCCTTAACAACAGCTGGACATATCTTTGCAGTGACCGAAGTAGTATGATTCAGGTCAGGACAGGAGTTAATTTCAATCAACCACGGCTTATAATCCTTATCCAGAAGAAAATCGCAACCATATAATTCGAAGCGGTTTTTACACGGGACCATCGAATCCTGACAACCCAACACTATGCTTGTGATGGCTTTTCTCATTCCTGGGTAGATTATACTGTCCCACACATCCTCGTTTCCAGTTTTCTTTAAATAGGTCAAGTATTTGTCCAACTCCCACATATTATTTAGCGGGAGTTCCTCATGACGGTTTTCACAGTTCGTGTATCTCTTTTGCACTGCGTTGTTGGTGAGATGGATGGACTCATGGTAGTTCTTTAGGTTATACTTTTGGGAACTGAACTTCAAATAGCAGTCTTTATACATCCATATCACTAAAGGACAGGTGCTTGTAATTAGATAGTATTGTCTTATATCGAATTTAGTGTCGTAAATAAGCAGCGGTTCCTCTGAAAATAAATGTAAGTATATACCTATGTAGTTTAACGTTAATTGATACTTGATGTAATTTAAAATAAATAACACTTACCAATGTATTTTTGTACGACATATTTCGCTTTAGCTTTGGCCAATACTTCATTGACATCGTCTAATTTAGAAGCAAGTTTTATACCTTTGCCTCTACAACAATGTGCCGGTTTTATTATCCACATACTGTGGCAACCTTCGCAGCTTAATTGAGGCCGGTACTTGTGGATTTCTTTCAATAATAATTTTGCGTAACTTAAATATAAAGGCAACTGTTTATCTTTATCCAATTTGAAATTTTCTGCCTTTGAAATTATACGGTAGTAATTTTTTATAAACGTGTTCCATTGGCCGGGACTTACGTTGCTCAATGTTTTATCGATGTCTTTGTTCTGTTTTCTATAGATATATTCTTTACACCTATTAACGGCAAATAGGATTACTTTTATAGAGACCGTTCCGTTTGATACGAACACTGGTCGGTGGTTAGCTACCATTGAAAGTACCCACTTCAGTAAGCTGGTACAGGCTGTTATTTTAAAGTCATTCTTAAAGCTATCAACTTCACTAGGGTCGCAGCTACTGTACGTTCGTGGACAAAAAACTTCTGCCACATCTTGTATGTAGAACCAGTAGTTTCTTTTCATCGTGGCGCAAAGTCCTTGCTTAGTGGTCCACGCCGCGTCTATCTGAAGTTTGTTTACTATGGGTACGTAATCAGCAGTCGTCATATCAATGACGTCATCTGCCTGGTGTTCTTTGGTGCGCCATATAAAGCTGGATGTGTGTTTTTCTACAAGGTGAGAAAGGAGTAGCGTTTCGAGTTCGTTGCGGATCTCGCGATTGTTCATGCGTCCGTTGTGAATATTGTTCATATTCATGCGATGTGCGGGAAGTTTTTCAACCCATCCGCGTTCGATCAAAGCGTTCCGTACAGTTTTGCAGGAGCCATACACGGTAAATATCTTATTACTTTTTGTAGCGTCGGCAGCTCTCTTTTTTAGTTGCAAATATCGAGCTAATCTTGATTGGCAGTCACCGATAATTTGCATTTTCTCTTTAGGTGACAAGCCACAACATTTGTATAGTCCTTCATAAGGTCCCAGTTTATTATTTTTTGGTTTAGTAATAGGTCTCAATGGTGATACGGTTGTGTGGTTTTGTTTCTTTAACGTCATCGGGCTCTGGAATATAGGTAAAGCTTTCAATATCACATAGCATACTCGTAATACATTGTTTTCCTAACTAAGACTTTAGTTTAAAATACTATTTCTGTTTTATGACAAAGATACTAAAACATTCAGCACCTCTAGCGGTAACCCCTTATCAAGGTACTCAGGGTAGAACACAGCTAAATAACTAGGTGTCTCCAAAATTTTATCTTTCCCTTGTTTTTCTCATTCAACATTTGGCCGCTCTATCAGCTCTACGGCCTAAGGGCCATTGACGGATGCGTACCGAGGCAATAAGGGTTCAGCGATTGAAGCGTTGATCCCAATGCTACGCTTTTCCATAAACGAGTTCCATGTTTATAAAATGAGGATAGGTACATAATAATGGATAGGAAAAGAAAGCAATCTCCAAATATATTCGAGGAATTACTTAAAGGGTTCGCCCCTTATCAGCTTATTTTTTAACTAATCAATGCTGTGAACCAAAGAAAGAAAGCCATGAGACTTTAATTATTCTCGACTGTACACTACCTACTGTCGCCAGTCACAAAAATATCTGGCTTGTCCTAATAGCTCTGCAAATAGTCGTACTGCACTCCCGGATTTCGCTCGTCGTCGCGTTGGTGAACATACGTGCTCTCGGCGCGACGACTAGCAGAATCCATTACCGAACAAAACCAGTTGCCTACTGTCAGGGCGTCGTTACCGAACAACGTCTTTGTACACGTGGTTAGCAAAATCATTATGATGGAAAGCCATTTTTAAACAAAAAAAAATACTGCACCTCTTGTTGTGGCTGTACTGTACACTGTACAGAACACTTATTTCGGACCTTCTTTCTCGTATTAGGCATATTCGAATATAACATGTTCGATGGTGGGCTGAGTTGTTCTGCCGGTGTCTTGGTTTTCCTAATCGTGTTTCCTACTGTCAACCTGCGTAGCGTGTCGCTGACCTGTTGTTAAAAATACTAGAATAAATCCTTAGGATTCATAAACATTAGCAAGTAGGTCCTAATCAACAAACAAAACAGCATCAACTCTCTATCTTATCAAAGAAGTGGGTGCTAATTAGAATAGTTCCACAAATATATAAACAGAGATATTAAGGGCTGAATTAGATAATTTTTATTGACTATTTCTACTTTTTTTCTTTGCTCAATCGACGGATAGTTACGACATTGCAAAATCAGAACGTAAATAAATAAATATTTCTGGACAATCTTACACAAATCAACCTAGTCCCAAACTAAGCAAAGCTTGTATGTACTATGGGTACTAAGATACACACAGCGATATAAATACTTATATAGATAAATAGATACTTAAATACATAGAAAACATCCAAGACCCAAGAACAAATATTCGTGCTCATCACACAAATAAATGCCCTGGCCGGAATTCGAACCCGGGACCTCCAGTTTCATAGGCAGGCACTACCAACTAAACTAAAGCGGTCGTCGTATTCGGATATATAGTTAGAATGAGATAGCAGTATACATAATTACATACTTTTCATTCTGACTAGTACTACATACAGTAAGTAGTTGTAACAGAGCGGAATGCCCCTTACCTACTACGCTTTTGTAAAATAGTTACTATACTCTGCTTTTGTAGAACCTAATACCTACCTGGTACTTTCAAACGTCGAGGCTGTGTAGGATAGGCCAGCCTGATGGAGAACAATTCAGCCTATGGTAACTGGTAACTTACGGTGGCCCCCAATCTCACTACGAGTATTAGACCTCAATGACCTCATACCTATCTCGATGAGGAGAAGAATACCTAGCTAGAGAGACCTAATATTAGGACCTAATACAATAAAATTTTAACGCAAAGATAGATCTGTCGAATCGACATACTCCTTAATTTATTGCTAATGCTACATTGATTGAATATGCTAATATGCTCACCTTGTGTCGAAATGACTTTTTACGCAATGGAGTAGTGTTGGTTGGGATGGGGCCATGTTTTATTTTAGTTTTCTGTTTACAATGACGCCGCCTATAAAAATAAACAAGAAAAAGAATTTTCATCACACTTGCTCGTAAAGTGTGTTATTGCACGCGTGCGTATAAAGCAGTTATAGCCGATTTATTACCTTAATTTATAACTATTACCCTAATTTTATAACTCCCGTGGGAGTTATGAGTTTGTGTGTGATCTGATTGGTTTAAAAAAATCTAGTTGGCCGTGCGCCGCAAGAATACTGCTCTGTGATTGGTTGAAAAAAATCTAGGTGGCCGTGCGCCGCAAGAATATTGCTCTGTGATTGATTGCGCGTTGTGCGCTCCTCTCGCAGTGATACTGGAGGTGAAGTTGTCAAGATCGTCAATTTTTGATTGGTGTGGTTGTATGAAACATGGATTTTTCTGCCTTTTGTAGTTATTTATTTCCTCGCAAATGTGATGAAAAACATTGTCTCAAGTCAATAAAATTCTATCTATGACCTTCTATGACTTTCGTTAGTAATAACCTGCTTACCTCCCTAAATGCACAATGTAAGTACTATACCTAAGCCGTAGCCTAACTTATTTAGCTTTATATACGAGTAGTATCCTGATAGTTATCGATGAAATTATAGTATACGCTCTTTAGCGATATAAGTTCGCCTGGTGTTAAAGGCCGGGTATTACCACTTTGGAGTTTTTAAAAACCATCTGAGACATAGAATATACCTAGTGTCTTAAAATCTAAAAAAATTATATGTGTTACATAAGGATCTTGTCTAGTCAAAATCGCAGTCAGACATGACCCGATGAATTTCACTCGATAGAAAAAAATCGCGAAGTGACCCCTTTTCTTTTCGGAATGTATTTTCAATACTACGGCTATATTACTGATATTTAACATTTAATTTTTGTACCTACTCAATTAAAGATCCTAACTTATAGACAAATTCGCTGGATTTGTTTTGATAAAATGGTTGGCGACTATAGCTAAATATTTACGAAACTACGCGCAGAGCTTGCGTAGAGAGCGGGATGGTTAATTGTAAACTCACGCGTGTTAGAGCGGGACATTTGCGTTGGGGATAGGTACCTCCCATATATAATGTTCAGTGTGCTGTGTTCTTTTTGAGGTGTACAATAAAGAGTATTTGTATTGTTTTGTATTGTATTTTATGAGAAGTACCTATGTAGGCTCAATCGAACCTAAAGGAACCGACCTGCAGTCCTACTTCATGGAGGAAAATATTTTCTTATTCAAGAGACTGTAGGTGTAGATTACGTGGAGCCACAGTATATACTACCTACCTACTAGGTACATATAAAGAGGTAAACGGTGGGGTTTAAATTATTTAAAAGTAAAACTAGACGGCTATGGATTCTTTATGACGCCATGCTAATAAAATAATACTTACTGGACTATTCTCTCTATTTTCTTTTGCATTCTGCCTTCCTATAGCTGTAGAGTATGAGTGTAGTGTACAGAGCATAAATCTTACCTTAGTTAAATGGGTAACTATCTAACTATACCTGCCTAACTTACGTAGGTAACATTACAATCATAGGAACAAACTTACCTCATTGTACCAGAGATGTTGGAGCTTTACTTATTGATTCATGCATTTTAATAAAGTGCGGTTTAGATTTTTTTTGTGTAGATTACATGGTGATATTTATTATTGATATTTAAAATACTGGAAATTTGTCAATAAGACAAGTATCACAGTGGTTTGACACTCGTGACATTAGACATTTCCTTTCTTCTATTTATTACAAAGGTTTAAAAAAAATAGTACGCAAGTGTCCAAGTTTCACCATAAAGGGGCTAGCAAGGAGAAGGATCCGGGATTCAGGCGGATGATCTGAAAAAACCAGTTTAACATAAAATTTTAATTACACATTTGAATTATCTAATTACAATAAAATTTGGAGTTGCCAACAATTTCTAAAAATAAATAAATTTATCAATTGTTTACTTCGTATAACACTCGGAAGATTGTCGAACAACAAGTTTTTTGTTATTATATACAGATGAGAAAAGCACAAATAGTGTAGTTTTATGACATTAGATACATTTTGAAAATAGTTTGAATTTATTAAGCGATGTGATATTCGGCTTTCTTATACTCTTACTCTCCGCCCGAGACGCCTCAAAAACGATAACGATAAGCCTTTCTGACAATAACTTCATGCCTTCTATGCTTATTAGAAATTGGGTCACTTGCAGCAAAGATTTTGATGTGCAAGTAACTTTTTTTAATGAGAAGAAATACCGTCAAAATAGTGTTTTAAATGTGGATAGTTAGTGTTAATCTTTCTTCTTTTTATTGTTTTGTGCCTCATCGTTAAGAGGCGTTACAACGACGCGGTACGGGGCGTAAATGGAGGTGCAACTCTCCGAAAATTTTATAGCTTTTTGCTTATTTCTATTTTCATCACGGATCTTACAAATACTTTTACCGATCGCACTAAGTTTTTTTATCGGATCTGCGTCATCTCCGCAAGCTCGCGAACTCAGGGGCTCCAAAAGCGACCTGCTATTCGAGTTAACTACCCCAGACTTAGTTTGTCGCAATGGCACAAGGCCGTCGGATCTGTTCGCAATTTTGTTCTGAACGGAAATCGTTGAACGGAGAATACTGGCTGTTTCTCGTTCCCATTCGATAGGATCTATGTAGCAACGTTTATTACCGACCGACCTGTCGACCTTGGGCTTCTCTGCTTTGCTGGCCGATTCGGTCCGGTATTTACCGGCGTGCTTGGCGGATTGAGTGTCTTCTGGCCGGCAGCATGAATGGGGCACGATGCGTCGTTTACACTCTGTATTTTTTTCTCGTCTTCCCCGATGCATCCTAGAAGAAATCGCCGAGGAATTACGTTTTTTCCCGCCGTTTTTCATAGCGAGCCCTGATTTTACGACAGTGATGGCTTGGCGTACCGTGAACGAATCCTTGGCTGCTAGAACGAGACCATCCTTGTTGGTAGGCAAGGCGTCGTATGGATTTAACCACGAGAGGAAATCTGTGATGATAGGTCCGCTGTACTCTGGAGGAATTGGTTTGTCAGTGTTTACTAATGTATCACCAGCTGGCTCCCGTTGCGCGATTGCCATGGTGCTTCTCTGTTCGTACTTATGCTGTCTTAATTTACTCTTTAATAGTTTTTTCCCATTAATACATAAAGACAGGCCAAGGTACGCTGGTGCTTTAGGAATTGTCTGCTTGTATGCAAGCTCGAATGTTCCCGTATCAGCTTCGGGGTTGTTCCGTCGATCTAGAACGACTGGAAAAAATTTAACGATAAATATGTAAGTTAAGATACTTATGATTCAAATATTTTAAAATATTTCAACCACCTTTTATAACATCCTCCAAACATTGAGGACACAGTCGCGCCGTAACTGAGGTGGTCGGCGCGAGGTCAGGACTCGAGTTGATCTCTATGAGCCATGGCGTAAAGTCATCAGTCAGCATAAAATCGGCACCATACAGTTCGAAGCTGTTCTGCCTCTTGTCCATCGAGTCTTGGCAAGCCAGCATCGCCCCGATAAGACACTGTTTGATGCCCGGGTATATTTTTGAGTCCCACAACTCATGTTTCCCAATCTGCCTTCAGAAGGAAACCATTATGAACACAAAGTTAGGTACTTCACATTTACTTATAAGCCACACTCCATACTAATATTATAAATCCGAAAGTGTGTCTGTCTGTCTCCTCTTCACGCTTAAACCACTGAACCGATTTGGGTGAAATTTGGTAAGGAGATAGTTTGAGTGCCGGGGAAGGACATAGAATATTTTTATCCCGGAAATCATCCCTTAAGGGGGTGGAAGATTGTACGGGAAAGCGATAACTAGGTAAGCGTCTGAAATAAAAGAATAGCAATTAAATTGTAACGCGATGAACAAGTTCTATGCGGAAAAAGTCGCGGGCAAAAGCTAGTGGTGTAAAATGTTCAGAACACATATTTACCTCAAGTAAGCTTTGAAAGTATGGCAGTCCCACATGTTTTCGTCTGGCAAAGCCTTGTCTCTTTCGCCGTTGTTTTTGTATTTAGATTGAACAGCATTATTCGTGAGATGCACAGACTCGTGGTAGTTTGATAAACTGAATATTTGTGAACTAAACCGTAAATAACTGTCTCTGCAATATAAAAATTACTTGAATTGTGACCTTGATTGATGTTTGCTTGCGAATCCAATGGAGTTGCAATCGGCCATAGGCAACATACAGTCACACACCACAAATCATTCGGTCTACAGCTGGATTGGAAATAGTTAATGTATCAAATCAGGTAGGTACTTACTTGTAGACCCAAATCGTTAACGGTTGACAGCAGGTGATGAGAAACCATTGTCGTATATCGAATTTCGTGTTATAAATTACTAGAGGATTTTCTGCAAAACCACATTGGAAATTAAGTTAGCTCTTCGTACTTAGGTTTTTAAATCTACGACAATATCATTCCCAGCTTCCCGTAAGTAGCGATGCTCTATGACCCTAAACATTTTACGTTCCTGAGGAAAATACCTATTAATTTTACCTATTACCTATATATTTCTGTACAACATATCTACTCTTCATTGCAGTTGGGATATTGATAAGGCCTATGATGTCCTTAATGTTGTTCATGAGCTGTATGCCTCGGCCGCGGCACTTTGCTCCTGGCTTTACAATCCATATGTTCAGTACGCCATCGATGTCTATTTGTGGCCAGTACTTGGTCATTGTAGCCAAGAGTTTGACAGCTTTTCTCTCTAGTTGCCTGCAAAAAAAATGTTGTTCCTTCAAATGAAATAGGCGGCAATAACTTCTGAACTCTATTTCATTAAGTATATCAGATAATCTAAATCTAATTTAATAATGTGCTTTCCTACGTTGCTAGTGAGTGCTTTCCTCCATAGAGCGGGAAACCTACGACCGGCAAACGTTTCCTCAGTGTAGTACGCTAACTAAGTAACGTAAACGCTTACTAAGGTAGCGAGGCTGATTTTATAGGTTTTGCGCGCCAGCATTCGTCAATCGATCTATTATTGTCTGCCTGTCTGTGGTAGTGCCATGAATTCTGTAGCGTACAAAATAGTAGCTAGATGCGAGCGGAAGCATGCGGCTTAATTTTGATTCAGCCTGTAGGTAAGTGGCGGGCCTAAGTAATTGTTTCGGTGCTTTGCTTACAATCTTACATAATAAATATGTTGCGCAACTTGTCTATCAGCCAATTTATCCATTAGAATGACCTAGAGCTATGCCTACAGTCAGCGTCATATAGTATGTAGCAGCCACAGTGGGCAAATAGTTCGGTACACCATATATTTTGTATGGTGTACCGAACTATTTGGCCACTTTGACTGCTATGTAGGTACTAGGTACTATATGACGCTGACTGTACCTACACACATGCGTGTTTGTTCATGATCATAAGGTTACGTCATGATGCGTTGCGTATAAGCAAGCAGTCGTTTTCCATAATTTGACTATTTGACACATCTTAAAATTTGTAACATAGCCAGCAAAATACTTATTTTCCCATACAACAGGTTGGTTCGATACCAGGCCCGTGCCAATTTGTAGGAGCCGTTTGGGCGGCCGCTAGCGGCGAGTTAGGTTCATCTCTATTTTTTGCCCTTTATTGTGGTCTAATTGTAACTAGTCGGTCCCATATAGAAATTTGATCGTCTATGAAAACTGGTTCGAATGGCACCATACATTTTTTTAGTCAAATAGTGTATTACTGCATATTTTATTTCGGTAAGTACCTACTCACATTGTTCGTGTTAATGTTTTCACGAGATATTGTATACTTAGTAATAATATATTAGGTACACATTTCTATTTTCACCGTTCATTTCGCGTGTGTTCTGAACGCGTTTTAGACGTAAATATATTAAATTCATAGATGCAAATCACCTTATCTCGTGTTCTCCTTCAAGCATGCCAGTCGTTTCTGTTAGATAAGATAATCGCTAATATTGAGATGGGATTGGTATCAAATTTAAATGTATGCGGTTAGTTATTAGTTGCCAAATTAACATCCCGTCTCATAACATAGCGTCATTAAGATACCCAGTATATTCAACACAACCCAGCACGGCTAGTACAAGATGGCGCGCGAGATATCTCGTCGCTAGACTCGCTAGATAGACTACCTATCCGTCTATTTTCCTAGCCGTGCAGGCTTTACATTTTACTAAAGACGCGGGCTTACTATTAATACAAACAAAAACAAACCATAGCATTGTTCATTTAATAACGTTTACCTTTGTGATCTTTATTGATAAATTCTCACTAAATACCTATTCGATATGAATGAACGAATCATTTATGCATGCATGCACAATGAAGGTGATGAATAAACGCGTCATGTTAAATGTTTAAATTAGTGACACGACATACATACTAGCACTAGCCAAAAACAAACAATGATTCACTGTTATTTAAATCTCTTTTTAAATTACGTAACGTCTTATTATAATTTGCGGAAATATGCGATATTTCTGATTTATACCTCCAAACAGGGTGGTGATCTCAGCGACCATATTACGTAAACAACATACCTTATGCTGGCATTTTTGTCTTCGGCAAACTTTGCTTTTTCGTGGACGAGTAAATAATGATGCGTAAGGAACTGATCCCATTCATGCTCCCAAACATGCTGAACATCATCCTCCATCTCATCAATGTCTTTATGAGTGAAGAAAGCAATATATTCGTTCAGTCGATTTAGGGCGAATTCTATTGCTGAGAAAGGAACCTTTCCATGGTTCGTCACTAGATTCTGCTCACCACTTTTATGTAAAGCATTCGATAGCCATTTAAGAATGCTAATGCAAGCGGTTATCCTAAAGTCGTCGATAAATTCTTCGAGGCTGTCTGGGTTATGAATGTTGTAGCAGCGGGGAAATTTGGTCAATGCTACTCCTGGTTCCGTGTACCAGTGCATCTGGGTGAGGGACGCCGTCAAACCTTCCTTGGTGGTGAAGAACGATCTACAAAACCTACGCGAAACTTTAAAAATTGGAATTTGGAGTAGAAAAAAAAATTAAGTGTGTGGATGCTACTGAGTAAATATCATAATATCAAAAATACGAGAGAGAGAGAGAGAGAGATTATACATCGCGAGATATCTCGTGACAACTTTTTGCAGCTGCGAAAGCTTGAGGCTCGAAGGCTAAATTAGCATAAGTTCTGAATTCAAACGCAAATTGCATTAATTGTAGTTTATATCGCTTGACTGAATTATTAAGTGCTTTTATTTATTAGATTTAGAATTTCGTGTTATGTAACTTTACGCTAAGATGCATCGTAGGCAAAGAATACATATTAGCGAGAAACCAAAAAAGTCCGAAATTTTCGAGGTTTCGTGGCTGCCATAAGTTGTCCCGAGATATCTCGTAATTTGATATTTACTCAGTAGCACAGATAGATAGATAGATATAAACTTTATTCATTTCCACAACATACATGGTCCAAACATTGATATAAAAATGACAAAAAGTTGAAGAATGATAAATAAGCTGAATTAAATTTTACACAACTTTACTACAATGAAGAATGCAACTTTACCCTAACGTAAATAGACCGTGTGGGCCCCGAACAGGTGTCGGTGACCAAGTTCCTCTCGCACGAAAACTTGTACAGTGGTTAAGAAAGATGTATAAAAAAAAAAATACTGTAGACGTCAGCCACGATTCCGTTGGTGGATTCAGGAGCAGCAGCCTCCCAAAGACGTAAAAAATAAATTAAAATTCAGTAATTTCCTCTCAAGGCAGGCAACAAGTTCAAGCTGTGTGTAAACAGTTGACCGTGTGTATGTTAGAGAGTGCGGTGTGTGTGTAGGCATACATCTATATATATAAAGTTGATAGGGTGACTGATTAATCACCGCCCCGCCGAAACTGCCGGTCCTAGAAATTTGAAATTTACACTATAGTTAGGTTATATAACGGAGGCACGGGATAAGATGGGATTTTTGGAAATTCCACCCCCAAGGGGGTAAAACGGGGGTGCAAAGTTTGTATGGGGCGCAATAATTTTTTTAAGGTACAGACTTGAAACTTTGTACAAAGACTCCTTAAAATAAGACAATGAAAGTTGTATTTGCGTTTTCAAAATTTTCTTCTTCCAAAGGGTTGAAAATGATGGTGAAATATTGTATGGGGAGCAATTTTTTTTTAAGTTAGTCTTCAAACTTTGTATAAAAGTTCCTTATAATAATGGAAAAAAGTGATTTCAGCGTTTTTATTAAAATTCATCCTCGAAAGGGGTTAAAAAGGGGTTCAAAGTTTGTATCGGAAGCAATTTTTTTTAAGTGAGAGACTTCAAATTTCTTACAGAGACTTTCTGTGTAAATACAACAAAACTAATTTCAGCGTTTTTTGAAATTCATCCCCAAAAGGGGTTAAAAAGGGGATCAAAGTTTGTATTGGAAGCAAAATTTTTTGAGTGTAGGACTTAAAATTTCTTACAGAAACTGTTTAAATAAAATAATACTAAACTAATTTCAGCGTTTTTTTTTAATTCGTCCCCTCAAGGGGTTAAAAAGGGGTTCAAAGTTTGTATTGGGGAACAACATTTTTTTAATTGAGAGAGTTCAAATTTTTTACGGAGTCTCTTTTTAAATACAACAAAACAATTTTCAGCGTTTTTTTTAATTCATCCCCTCAAGGGGTTAAAAAGGGGTTCAAAGTTTGTATGGGGAGCAATATTATTTTAATTTAGAGACTTCAAATTTTTTACAGAGTCTCTGTTTAAATGCAACAAAACAAATTTCAGAGTTTTTCGAAATTCATCCCCAAATGTCTTAAAAAAGGGTTCAAAGTTTGTATGGGGAGCAATTTCTTTTAAATTGAGAGACTTTAACTTTATTAAAAACTGTCCTACCCGTACTAAGTCGTGGCGGGTTAGAAATGCTAAAGTATATGTCTGTCTGTCTGTCTGTAACCCCTTTACGCTTAAACTGCTGAACCGATTTAGATGAAATTTGATGTGAATATACTCGTAGTTCGAGTCCGAGGAAAGGACATAGAATAGTTTTCAAGTTTGTATGGAACAGAGATAATTAAGTAGGTAACCGCCTGAAATAAAAGAATAGCCATAAAATTCTTACGCGATGACCGAGCTCTACGCAGACGAAGTTGCGGGCAACAGCTAGTATTACATATACCCAACCCGCTCTGGGCAAGCGTGGGGACTATTGCCCAATCCCCCTCATCTATGAGAGGAGGCCTGTGCCCAACAGTGGGACGTATATAGGCTGATGATTATACAATAGGTAGGTACATTACATATCCACAATTTAAAAAAAATGTCGTCTAAACCACCTTTTGTAAGAGCACCACCTTTTTGGCGTATTAAACATGTGATGATTTCAGATCGTAACTTAAGTCGACTCTATATCGAACTACTATAGATACAGTAAGCAAAGGTGTACTTAAATACCTGCTAATAATGACCTCTTTGTTGCTAAGTAACCAATCGTATTTGTCCCTTTTCGTCGTCCACAGGAAGTCAACTGAATGGTGTTCCATGAATTTGTAGAGAATGAGTCGTTCAATTTTAGAGAGCTCTTTTCCTGAAGCCCTTTTTGGATCTATAGTAGTAGGCGGATGGCGGACCTTAAAATATCAAACTTCTTGGTAAATAAGTAGGTATTTGATTGAATTTCAATTAAATGTTGTTATGCTACAGTTTATTTTTAAACTACGCTTTTATTAAAGTTTTCAAAAATAGACATTGACTCTATTGCAATAATATCAAGATGAGGTCAAGAATTTGAATGTGTGACCATCAAGTGCATTGCTGAGACGACAGTCACATATATGTTATGCGATATGTACTCGTATGACTGTTGTATTCTGACTCATATCTTAACTACGTTCTTACTGTTCTTAGTTTCATCTTAACAATATCCATTCACTTATCGTAAATACCTACATGCTTTATAATATGTATAAGAATGTGTTAATAGTACATTACTTACCAAGAGCGGTAAAACAAAGAATGTCTCAGATCGCAGGTATTTTACGCCCGAGCCGAAGGCAAGGGCGATAAATATGCGATCTAAGGCTTTCTTTGCTAATGCCCGTGGTAAGTACAAAATTTGATGTCACGCATTGGCCAGGAAGTGGGTTTTTCCGCGCGCGGAGCGTGTGGTAATTGCCACTTTAAGGCCAGGTGTGACATAAAGAGTATATTACGTACTCTCCTAATTAAATAGACGAATGAGATTGAGTGTGTGTTTGTTTAAAACTTACGTACAGGTAATTAAATTACTTTCGAGGCGTTTTTGCATTTGTACCTAGTTGGGTACGGACAAAATTTAAATGTGTGTAATTTATTTTTTAAGTGTGTGTAAATTTAAATGTAGAATCTCTGTAAATATACAAATACTACTACAAATGCAAAAACGTCTCGAAAGTAATTTACCTGTACAGCTATTAAGTTCTGGAGCCTATTGCTTACTGACTTTTTAATTTTTGTTTTATGTGCGGAAATCGAAATCCGGTATCGAAAGTCTGCCCTCATCTGTTATTTGAAAATGACAAATGTATACTTCATCCTAGATAATAATAATAATAGGTAGATTGACAATTGAGGACAGGGGTTGCCTTGCCTAGCAAAAACCTGGACTGAACCAGTTAAAACTAGGATAAAAAACCGGCCAAGTGCGTGTCGGGCCACGCGCAAGGTAGGGTTCCGTAGTCGTCTACCCTTTACATTATGTGAACTAAAAAGTTCGAAAACTTATATTTACTATGTTTTTGAAAGAATTAACAACATTATCTAAGGTATCAATGGAAATTGTACGAACGTTTGCTTTTGCAAAGTACATTTCTGAAGTTCGACTATTACTCGTTAACTAGTAATGTCTACTTAGCTGTGATAGTTTTCCTTTTAAATTCATCGTATATACTACTACCATGATTTTTTTCACATGCCTAGTAGCCACCGTTTAGCTGGCAGGGGGGGGGACACTTGACCATAGCAAAAATTATCACTTCAAAGCTTAATATCACGCTAACCAATTCTTTAATCAAAAAATGCTTTTAGAAACCTTATAATATTTTTAAAAGAGCTATCCAACGATACCCCACACGATGGGGTTTGGCAGAAAAAAAATTTGCAGCACCACTTTACATGTAGGGGAGGTACCCTAAAAAAAATTTTTTTTTAAGATTTTATTCTACCGTTTTGTCGGCGTCATTGATATGTATACTCATGCCAAATTACAGCTTTCTAGCACTAACGGTTACTGAGAAAAACGAGGGTCGGACGGACGGACGGACGGACGGACGGACGGACGGACGGACGGACGGACGGACATGGCGAAACTATAAGGGTTCCTTGTTTACTACGGAACCCTAAAAATTGATACTAGCTTTTTTGGGGTCAAGTGTTATTTGAAAAATCAAGTAGTAGATGAATGAATATGACAATAAGAATTATAAAATAGGGGTTTCCCACTGTTTATCAAATAACAGATGAGGGTATATAGTATACTAGTTATTGCCCGAGACTTCGTCCGCGTGGCACTCGTTCATCGCGATAGAATTTAAGTAATTGCTATTTACTTATATCAGGCGCTTACGTAGTCATCGCTCTTTCATACAAACTTCCGCCCCCTTAAGGGATGTTTTCCGGGATAAAAAGTATCATATGTCCTTCCCCGGGACTCAATCTATCTCCATGCCAAATTTCATGTAAATCTGTTCAGCGGTTTAAGCGTGAAGAGGTAACAGACAGACAGACACAATTTCGCATTTATAATATTTAGACCAAAACGGGTCGTAGAGTCTTCCGTTCATCATGAAACTTACAAGTCATTATGCAATAGGCCCCAGATGGTAAAGTTGGTTCGATACTACTGTGCCTGCTATGTCACGCATGCAAGAGATAGTTCTCGTATGTTAGCAAAAGAAAAATACACAAGGACTGTTGCTTATGCCGAAAAAAAATACAGTTTTCTTAAAACTTTCATGAGAATATCAAGTTGCCTTGCCATACAACTGTGTTGCTCACTGGTAAAAATTACCAAGTTATTATTGGTCGTCAAATAAGACGGCTATGGGCCGATTTCAGGCCGATTTACATGGTGCAAGAACTTATTGTGGGTTGATCGTGGATTATGACGACTATGGGTCAAAAAAAATCATCTGAGGGTCTACTCCGAAATCCGAACTTCGTAATCGTGCTGTCACTTTCACTCTCGTGGTAATACACTATATGAGAGAAAGAGACTATACGAAGTTCTGATTTAGAATTTCGGAGTATAGGCCAAACGAATCTTTCGTCTTCTTCTTTGGTCAAACGAATCTTTACGGCCTAAGGCTGCGTTTCCACCAGAGATGTGCGAGGATGTGTTTTCATATATTTGACACCTCGCTCGGCGCGTTGCGAGGTGTCAAATGTATGAAAATGCATCCTCGCACATCTCTGGTGGAAACGCAGCCTAAAGGGTACATTTTGCATGGGATCAGATCAAATAATTTATACCTTATGCGCCTCATATTTCTCTAGCCACCCTCGGTCTAGTAACGCCCTCCGAACGGCCGGGAACCCTCCGCCCTTGATCATAAAAACCTTCCGGTCTCTCATAGCGTTGTCAGCTTGCTTCTTCAACTCGTGCCATCTCTCGTTTGATACCCAGCTTCGGTACTGTTTTAGCTGTTCAGCTGATGTCGTCGTTTCTGACAGATGATTTTATTTATAAAATAGGAAACAATTGAGAAGCCACACCACACCGAGAAACTCAATCATAGTAAGTATATCATAGATATATGGGGAAGATTTAGGGGAAAAAAAATTGTTTTGATAATAAAACTGTATCAATCTGTACCAATTCGTATCGAAATCGTTAGATGAATCTACTCATAAAATAGAAAACTTCCGTGAGTCTCAGACATATTGAAATATAATAAACGGGTCACTCACGTCTTTATCGTCGAATATCGCGCGACATGTTTCGAGCCAATACGTGGTCCTTAAGCATGTGTGGTCGCTATATTTCAATAACTCATAAAATATCCAAAATGAAACTATTTTTATTAAATAATGAAGTAAGACGGTCGGCCTAAACGGAGATGGCGGGACGACTTGGACGGCTTCCTCATCAACTGGCAGGAGGAGGCACTGACGCGGGAGTCGTGGCATGCATGGGGAGAGGCCTTTGCCCAGCAGTGGGACACCCAAATAGGCTAAGAAAAAAAATGAAGTAAGACCAACCTGGACCATTTTCGGACTTGCACAGAGAAACGGCACTAGTCGGTCGCAGGTCCTTCTTAGCTGTGCTGTCCTTATGCAGCTTAGAGTCCGACACGCTCTCTTCCAAATCCATTGTTATAGCCATGAGCGTGGGCAGTCTAGAGACCTGCAACAAGTAGCAGACATTTTTGTTGATGTGTTCTCTCTCCTGTGGCTCACACTCTACTACCTTCCTCGGCTAACTTTAACCCTGTAGTGCAATAACCTACTTTGTATTTAACCTACATCGGGGATCCTATCATTGAGGCGGAGCGCATCCCTGCCTGGCACAGTGACGTCAGTCGAGTACATTGCAAATCGTGCGGAATGTAGTTACGCGAACGCGGGAATTAATAAACCGAAATTACATTAGCTTCCTGTAACCAGGTCGCAGATTATAAAAATAGGTTACAATAACGCAATAGCGTTGTTAAAATTAATAAAAAGCCTAAAATGACTGGGTACTGTAATTTACGATGACATTTTCGATTTAGACTGCGTCGTTTTGATTGACGTACGTCGGATCTTTATTTTTAAAGTACAATGTTGGATTGGACCTACGGTTTTCTAATCTGCTAAAATAAATGTCAACATCATCATCATCAAAATGTAAGGGCTTGGCTTTGTCGGTGGCGTTTCTTTCTAGGTCCCGCCCGGTAAGATTCTTAAACTCTGCCAAATGTATGATTGTACGAAAATACTCGTATTAATAGCGCAGATAGTGGTATACCTAAAATTTTGAGATTCTGGTTTGACTCTGACTTAAGAATTTAGAGACGAGAGAGACTTCTTTCAGTTTGTAAGTTAAGCAGTGATTAATTACCTACCTGGGCTATCGATCCGTTTTCTGTTTCGTGAAAGGCTGAAAGGAAAATTAATACCGGCAATGGGTTATTTCCAGAGTTCTACTGCTATTTCGACGGAACTAGAAGCGTGTTTTAAGTCAATTAATGGTATGCTAATTTTAACTTGATTAATTTCCTTACTGATTTAATTTTGGAAGGCCCTGTTTAACGAAGATTTAATTTTTTTATTGTTTGTCAGTTGACTTTATGTTATTCCCACCGACTTCTTTTAGAAGCCCTAAGATGGAATCCTATTATTTCCCTGAATTACGACGGGCCGAGTGGTGCATTATGGTCGTATTCGGGCACTTTAAACCGTTTTAAAAATATTTTAGCGTTAGTTTTGCATAGGCGTATCCACTGAGCAATCTGGTAAAAAGTTGATTTTTCAGGGCAAAACTCTGAAATCAACGAACCAAAAATTTTTAAATCCATAGGTATAGGGTTTAAAAATTATGACCGAAAACCGCCGAAGGGTAAGACCGCCTTTTGTTCTACCTCTGTATCCCTGTTTCTTTGTTTTTCTTTTGTATGTGTGTTTATGTGAGGTGTGCAATAAAGAGTATTTGTTGTTGTTGTTGTTTGTTGTTTCTATCGAGACCCAATTAACCCAACCTACCTTTAGTCGTTTACAAATATACCTACCTACATTAATATCTTCAATCATATACTATCTACTTATAAACTTGCGCCAATGTATTATTGTTAGACACAGTTTGACCTTAAAGTACCTATACCTACTCGTACCTAACACCTAACCTATGTTATGCTTATAATATTAAATTAATGACACTTTTTAAATACATTTCTGAAAGTGCATATCATATAAGTATACATATAGTTATATTAAACATCAAACTTGTTTAGAAATCCATCCAATTCGATGTGTAGGATGCGGTTCGTTCCACTTTCTTCTGCTTGCACAATGCATCACTGTAGCATCAAAATAATGAATCGGCGCTGTACTGTTGTAAGTTGTAACATTGTTAATAATTGTTCATAGGTTAAACCTTAAAACAGGTCGTTGCACGAGACTTGAACACTTCAAACCATAGATACTCCTGTAATATAACCACCCACCCTCCGAATTACCGTTTAGTGATGATTTCGGATATAATTTTTACATTGATTATTTTTATCCCTGAACAGTTCTTCAGAAGGATCTTCAATTCGATTTTATATTGGCTTCCCATCGTTTTATATGTACCACTTGTGCACAACTACAACATTAGGTACCCTACGAAATCATCCACGACTGCACTTTGGGTAGGTACCTACAGTTTCCAGTTTATATATGAGCCCTTAGGCCTTATTTACACATATACGAGACTCGTATGCGATTTTAATTACATTGCGGGTTACCGAGGTATAAATAATTCAAACGAGCTATCAAACCGCGCAATGTAGTGAAAATCGCATGCGAGTCTCGTACGTGTGTAATTAAGGCCTAAATTTACGTATAGTTACTAGCACTCTAACAAGGGTCACATTAGTCACATAACAATGGTCTGGAGCGCGACAGGGTCATGTTCATATATAAATTATGTAGATATTATAACGGCCTAGTTACCATTTAAAAATGTGTCCCAGTCCCAAAGTCCCAACACATAACGACCTTCTCAAAACTTTAGTCGAAATAATCTCAGTGAACATTGCAGTGAACCTGATCGTTTTAATCATACCTTTTTAACCTTGACAAAATCATCGAGAAAGTTGATAGAGCTACCGCATTTAAGTGCCGCATAAACGATAGGTAACGATACAAATATTGATTGACTGGAAGACTGGAGGTCAAAATATCTTGGTACGCTCATGTTGTTACACATTGTGGCACAACGCGTCTTCGACTATTAATTAGGGCAAACAATGTGACGATATTCTCCTTGCTTTTGGCAAATTGTGGTACCTATACCTAATTTTGGTTCGCGCCACGAACTTCGCGATAGCCGGTGAACACCCGCCCCCGCCACTCGCAGGCCTACCGCGAACGGTAAACGAAGTTTTCCCTCTCTATCGCACTTACAAGTCTGTACGTAAGTGCGACAGAGATGGAAAACTTCGTTTGTGGTTCGCGGTTGCTCCTCCGGTGGCGCCTCCATAATATCGCATTCATAATTAAATGTTATAACAATACAAATTCAGTGAGGTTTCATGTTAGCCAACATAAACTATCAGATCTCCATGACGTGCAAGATTTAAAGAACAAAACCCAATTTGATGAAAAAACAAATAGGTAAATGCTTAAAAATAATATTCACATTCATACGGTATTCTAATGAAATGAAATCACAATGAAATATCATCAAACATGGACGCGTGATGACTTTATAATCTGTTAAATGTGAAGTGAACGCAGCTACAATAACAGTGTTGCCAGTACTATTATCAAAGAAATGACAACAGTAAATGTTTTTTTTTTCTCTGGCAATATTTGTTATGACATGAAAGCAAGATGGCGAGTTCATCTCCGGTTGGATAGTTCTTTCTATGTTATTTAACGTATTCGGTGTCATTTTCGAACTTCTCTATAGTAATAATTCTTCAAATAAATTATTTATTCAAATCCATGAGTAGTGTAACTGAGTTTTAAGCATTGTAAGTGCATTAAAAAATATCGGTGTGCATCTAACCCACCTGAGGAATGTTGGATCTTTCAGTGATTTGTGATTTGGTCAGGTGTTTTCGTTTTAGTCAAAATTAAAATTTTGTTCTTGCGCAGTGAGTGCAGTTGCCGAGTTCAGATGTATTTCTGTCGTGGGGATGTTAGATGTCGGGACTGTTTCCAATGTTGGGAAACAAAAGCGTGAACTATTTGTTTTGGTAACTGTGATAAAATAAATTAAGAAGGTTGGACCGTGAGAGCCCCCGGCCACAGTGATGGCCTTCAGTGAGGTGAGTGTCTGGTAAAATTATGATAATAA
Source organism: Cenopis cana (assembly GCA_951800055.1). Lineage (NCBI taxonomy): Eukaryota > Metazoa > Arthropoda > Insecta > Lepidoptera > Tortricidae > Cenopis > Cenopis cana. Next base: position 6,193,600 of record OX637477.1, on the reverse strand, counting down.
ATTCAATTCCTGTAAAAGTAAATTACACACTCCAACTTGGAAATCTTTGTTTTCGGAGACTATTTCAAACATACATATTTAGCTATTTTATTGGTTGTCAATATATGTTTCACGTATTGGTGTCAAGAAATGAATACTATTTAAAAAGCAAATTTAATTTCCTTCATGCTTGCCTGCAGTTTAAAATTTGAATACATTTCCATCTGACCCAAATGACTCTTCAGCTTACTTCATTTATTATATTATAGTGCAGTTAATTCTATTATAGTACAGATGTTAATAGCAGCACAGTATTTTTGAAATTGTTACTAATCAAACCAACATCATATTCATGTTTATTAAACAAAGCTTCATCAGAGGATGAGATAATTGAAAATGCGTTGTTTATGGAAGCAATTTGTCATAACATGGACATGATTAAAATTTTAACTCATGAAAATATCACAATCTGAGTCAATCAACAGTGACTTTTAAATTAGAAAGTAGCGGTTCATAAGGTCACCTTGAATATACTCCACTCATGTGTTTACTATTGAAATCATCAAAACATGTGTGAATCAGGTCTGCATGGGGCTGAATTCAATCAAACAGTTTGCGTTTAGTCTCATTAAACATTGAATTTGATTATGTTTTACTAATCTGGATCTTCTTTTATTCATTTTTAAATATATATTTCTTACAATAGTTTATAACAAAATTACTGCAGCATATGCCTCACATTTAAGTAGCTTTATTCATTCTTATCTTTCAAAAAATGTATACCGTAATCTAGCTTTAAATTTATTCACTGATAATTATTATCATCAGCCAGTACCTACTTGGATTGTGTATTTTTTTTATATTGTGTGGCAGCATGATAATCTAAAGCTATTTGCATGCAATATGCATATTGCGATAATATTTATACAATACACATATATTTGGGTGATGTAACATCACTGGTCATTTGTTTTTCAACCGAATGCTGCAGCATTAACTTTTTGCAAACAAAAGTGTCAATGTCCTCATGTTGAAATTTGACTTCTTGATTAACCCACCCTCTCCTAACAAAAAAAAAAACAAAACAATCTTTTGTTATCCAGCCGGGGATCAATCTCACAAGTATCTGCATTAAGTAAAAGGAGCCAATGCTGATGGCTCCTAGGTACCTGCTTTGCCTTATACCACCTCTGATATGGAACCCTTGTGAAGACAACTACCCCATTTCGTTTGCCCGCAAATGGCATATCGGAATCGTTTGTTCATCGTTAGTTCACGTTTGTTCAGTAGGTAAAATCGTTAGGACCCGATTCTAACATCGGTTTTTTTAAAAAACAAAATGGGGTGGTCAACTTCACGCTAACCACCCCAAACCAAAATTGTTGTTTTTTTTTAGTTCCTATAGCAAGATAATCGTTAGTTCACGTTTGTTCAGTAGGTAAAATCGTTAGGACCCAACTCTTTCATACTTTTTTTAAAACTTAAAGTGGGGTGGCTGTCTTCACGCTAACCACCCCACCCCGAAATCACCAAAACCAAATATGTGGAGTCATCGGGCGTCGTTAGTTCACGTTTGTTCAGGCATTAAAATCGTTAGGTTAGGTTAGGTTATTAAAGTTAGGATATGGATGGCCAGCGCTGGTTACCATGCCAGCTACATGCTGAGTTGGGATCTCTCGTGGCATAATTTATTAATGTTTATTTGTTGTGTGTCATGAATAAATGTTTTTCTATTTTTTATATAAGTCTAATGTTGATGTATACTAGAACATCTAAAAGTGTATATGTTATCATAATTTTCTTCAAACATGCTTTAAAAGACAAGATCTGAATAAAGCCCATCACAGATGGAGCCATAATCCCAATAAGTTCTAGTGTCCCCTCGGGGTTGGAAGGTCAGATGGCAGTCGCTTTCGTAAAAACTAGTGCCTACACCAAATCTTGGGATTAGGTAGCGGACCCCAGGCATCCTTCAGGATGCAACTATACTGGGATAACGCTAGGAGGATGATGACAGATGGAGCCATAATATTTAAATTGATATATATTATAGTAACACATCTTATAATATATTTTGATATATTTTGTGTACTACTTGACAGAATCCACATGTGCAGCTATAATATATATTATAGCACTATATTGCTAGCTGATGGGCTTAAATGAGCTAACATTTATTTAAAAGTAAAATAGTAGAGCTAATATTAAAAGTAAAAGCCGAGTGACAAGGAAAAAAACATGTGCCAAGGCTTTTTAAAAATATGATTTACGAAATATAGTTTGATATGTAACAGTGGCTCTTTGATGAAAGATAACATATATTGAGGAATCTAAAAGTATATCTAATCCCGACAAGGGCTAGTTTTCCCTTAGTTCGGATGGCAGGCACTTTCATAAAACTAGTTCCTCTACATGCCCGAATTTGGGATTAGGTGTCGAAGTGGACTCCCTCCTTAGAGCACAGCCGCGAAAAAAGGAGGATGATGATGAAAGTATTTGAAAACCTTAACTCTACTTAAAGTGGGATACAGCTAAGAAAAAGAAGAAGAGTCGACATGCAATTATTTATTGCATGTAAATTTTTTTGAACTGTGAGATATTCAAGAAGACTGTATGGTTGCCAGTTTGTTGCAAGTGAGTGGGCAACTTGACTGTGAGAAGTTCCCAAGCCCCCCCAAAGGCCTCCAACTTGGCTTAACATCTGCTGCCATAGACAGCAGCCGGGATGAATGGCTTAATGCCCATAGCATGGGAGTTTATTTAATGTCTTTATTATTATGGTTGCATGCTTGAATAATTTATGATACATAGTTCAAAAATGTGTTCACAAACTTGTCTTTTATTTATACTCTGAATGTGAATGATTTGCCTAAACCTGGGACTGCAGGCAAATTAGGAATAACTGGAATTTATCTGATGTTATTTTCATATAGCCTCGTAAGTCCCTTTAGTAATGCTTTTTTATAACCTTCCTTAATTTTTTTAGAGTTTGGAACTGGATTATTAACTTGTACATTTTGTGCTTAGTTTAATATTTGCAAAAATGATAAGATTAGATTAGATTAATTTATTTCATGATAAGAATTACATTATAAATTTGTACACATGTCAAAATTACAAGAATTGTTACATAATCGTCATCACAGGGAAAAAACGGGATAATAACATAATGTCCTACTAACCTATGGCAGTCAAACTTGGGCATTAACAAGTAACAACCTGAACAAATTACAAGTATGCCAAAGATCAATGGAAAGAAGTATGATAGGGGTGAAATTGAAGGATAAAATCCGAAACGAAACTATAAGAAGTAAAACGGGGGTGGAAGATGTAGCTGTTAAAGTGAAAACACTCAAATGGAGATGGACAGGGCATGTAGTAAGGAATAAGGAGAAGTGGAGCAAAAGAATAATATGGTGGTATCCTAGAGATAAAACGAGGAAAAGAGGTAGACAAAAGATAAGATGGGAAGACGAAATAATAAAAGTCGCAGGAAGACTATGGACAAGGCTAGCGAGAGACAAGGATAGATGGAAAGGGATGGAGGAGGCCTTTGCCAAACGGCAAACAGACAAAACCGATGCTGTCGAAAGAGTGTAATTGTAATTTTAATGTATTGTATACTTATGTCTGAATAAAAGGCTTATATTATTATTATTATTATAACATAATGTCAACCAAAATTAAACATACATGAGAATGATAAAAATAAAAAAAATGTATCTCCCTTTCGGGATCGTTAAAATCCATTTCAAAATTTCATTTCATTTGTATATTCTTGTACAAGTACCTACAAGACGTACTAGGCTAGACTTTGTGCAATTTTTATAATATCTTAGTACATTTTTTGACATAATAGAATCCTTCATGCAGTGACTGTAGACTTGATAATAATAATATGACTGACAGTGCATCCTCACATAAAAAAAAAACAACATATTCTTTTCCCTATTGATAACAAAATTTTGATTGAAGCTGTATAATTTGGTTTATATAGGAACATACCATTTGTTAGTATATGGTTAGTATAATAGTACTATTGATGAGAACATGTTGTCAATCTACTATTTCTCAAGTTTTCTTTACTGGGTACAAATACAATAAGGTTACCTATTAAATTGTAGACAATGTTGTCTATGTCGTTTGGGGACCGAGCGTGAATGCACTCGTAGCTCAGTGGCTAGAACGATAGAAATAAATGTTGACTTCCTCGGACTATCCAACAAACATGAAGGCTCTGTTTACAAACTGTAATTTAAAGCAGAATTTTCTCTTGACAACTCAGTGCAGTTCGGTTCGTTAAATGTTGGTAGAAGGTACCTACTTCGCACATCCCGTTGTCTTAACTATTTCGATCGTTGCACTGTCATGAGGGTTTACGCTGTCCGCCGCAGCTCCCTGCCGGGTGCCGGGTGGCAGGTTCAATATCCTCCGGGGGTATTGCACGTCTGTGCCTCGACTCTGCACTTCGTATGCAATCTTTATCGTCGATCGCTAATCCGTTACAGCGCTGCTGTGTTCAGACATCCCTCGTCTGTTTTGTCTTGAAACTAACTAAAAGAAAATAAGACACACTAAGAGCTCATTGTCAGAGTCTGTATCCCGCATGCGGGGAAGTCATGTTATCCTTGTTTTTAACAAATGGGAAATTTAGATACCGCAAGCTCGCATGCTATGCGGACACGAGTTTAATTATCTGTCTAAACGGCTAATAATATAAATAAACTATCATCACGGAAACTTCAGATTATTTAATCACCAGCCATTTCAAGAAAACTTCCTCATTGCACAGGTAAACTATTATACAACTGATTCAGTTTGGGACCGCATCACGCAGCAGAATGTCAGCAGTCATCGTCTGACGCAACAACCGTTATCAATTCACACGGTCTGTTTATTATTATGCAGAGTCGACTACTTAGTGAGGTTATTTAGCTTTAGGTGAAACATCCTCGATGGTGGTTTCATAATAAACGTGGCGTTTAACCCAAGTTCCCACGGTGTGATTGTTATTCTGAACGAGTTGGGTCGTGCGTTGAGCACTGGGGTTGCGTGAGTTGTGACGCTGTGACGTTTTCGGAAGTGACATCGTGACGGTAGATGACGATGATAGGTACTATAAGGGAGTTCCTGTGGGAAATCAACGACTGTCCACTTGGTAGAGGAAACGCAGTTAAATAAATAGTTATGTGAGGGATATTGCTTGGGTTTCGCAAAGCGCACAGTACAGTAGGCATTGCTGCGTTCGTTCACTTTTGTCAAGTGTAAGCGAGATTTTAAATAGGACGATTTACATAATCTAGACGTAGGATTCCGTTAGTTAGTGACGTCTATGTATTGTTAAGTATGATTTCAGAGTTCGCATAAGTCACTTAATGAATGATAAATTCATTTCATTTTCATTACCTACTTGGTCTTTATCTGGATAGGTAGCTGTGGTACCTACCTACCGCAATGCAGATCGTCTTTAATAATATATTTACCGAGCGTGCCAATAATAGAGTTTAATAGCGCATCTTGTAGTTATATGTTGTCTGTTATTGATTGTACAATTATAGGGAAGGAGTGGGCAGTTTGCTTTCTGATTTATTTTTATTGCTACATTTTACGAGCACCTGTAGGTAAGCCGAATTATGGACAGTAAACGTTCTTTGGATAATAAAGGGCCTATCCGCGACCGAAACAATAAATACGATCAAAGCAATCGGTAATTGGCAATTAAGAGAAGCGGCGAGTCAGTAAGTAGACGGGCTGATAAAAACGCAATGTGGCTATACAAACATTGACGTTTGAAAAATAACCTAGTAAATTACAAGCAAGCAAGTTGTGAACCGATATTTATGCTAGAGGATACAATAATTAGTAACTTGACTACTGTAGTAGTGTTTACTTGCACTAGTTGCTGTGTTGTTTGCGGTTGTTATCTAAATGGGCCGTGGTTTCCTTGTGGGGCCTCTGTCACATGTACGCCAGTGAGAGTGGTTCCGATATCAGCTAAAGTTAGAGCGTGCAAAGGTGTACAATGGGTTACTCATATAGTAATTTAATAGTTTATTTAGTTATCACGAAATTAAATTGACGGATTTAGCACAATTGGGAACATCCAGGCTTTAATTTGCAACATAAACACGCTAACTGAATGCGGGCCTCGCCCCGAATGTTTGCACTGTGGCGGCACTAAACTTTAATGAAATTCCGAGTATTTAAACTCCGTATTTGAGAATTTGCCAAAAGCATTCCTTGTAAAGTAACTTTTACAACTGGTTCGATGGTTAATCAATATTAAAATACCAAAATGCCTTCGACATTGTTTCATTTGGTATTCAATTTTGTTCACGGTTACAAATAGCCCTTTGTTCATACAAGAGTAAAATGCGTAAAGTGGTCTGTTGAGGCCGCATTAATACCACAAAATTATTGCCAGTAATGGCAGGCAAGTTAACATCGACACAAATCTCTACTTGTTGCACGCTGATTATTATTTAAAAGTAATTTTTAAAATAGGTCTCTGTGGCTTTAAAATAATTTTTCATGCTAGTACTGGGATGTATTTATATATGTAATAACTTTATTGTACACAAAAAAAACACTTAAAAAATACCAACAAATTAGGACTGATGACCTGGTAAAGGTCGCGGGAGTCCGCTGGATGCGGGTGGCGCAAGACCGGTCATTGTGGCACTCTTTGGGGGAGGCCTATGTCCATTGTCCAGCAGTGGACGTCTTTCGGCTGATATGATGATGATGATGATGAAATTAGGACATTTTGGTACAAAGGCGAACTTATCCCTAAAAGGGATCTCTTCCATATCAATCAATTCATATGCAATCATACAATGGCCTAAATGAATCTCGTCGGAGTAATGGCTTGTATAGGTAGGTATTCCCAAAGGAGTGACAAGTTTAGTTTTTTTATACCTATGCCGTTCACTCGTCGTAGGAAAGTTATTCCACACTAAAGGAGGATTTAAATCAAGCATGTCTATTTATAAATATTATCGAAACTTGAAAATCGTCTTGTTGAAAATCGATAAGCGTGAGGGATGGTCGCGTTCGGAAACTTGTTATTTTTAGTTAAGTCTTGTATACACTGTCGTTTTTCTATTTTCTGTTAATCTTTATTTTTACTTTATTTTTTAATGTATTAAGTGTGCGATGCCCGCCGTGTGTCACTGATGGTTCCAACGGAAGACCAGCGCTGGTACTTACGCCAGCTACATGCTGAGTTGGGACCATTTCACGACATATTTTGTACTTACTTGTTATCTCTTATTTCCTATGTACCTTATGTTTTGTGTCGTGAATAAATGTTTTTCTATTTCTATTTCTATTTCTATAAAAACTGGCTGTTTTGTATGGCCTTAAGCTGAGTTTCATTATCCTTATCTGTGAAAGTACTGAGTCTCCATTGAACAGATTTTACAAAAGTCTATGGAATCTTTAATTCCCGTGTTTATAAAACGCGTGTGTCACGGGCAGCTTTTGTCACTAAAAAAACATTTTCAGTAGGTGTTATTCCCGTTTTTGTCGGCTACAAGAAAACCCCAGTTAGTCAGTCGTGCGCGTAAGGTCGTCGACCCGGACTTATCAACATCAAACTTGTAGTTAAGGTTCTCGCCCGTGTACCCTGCGTATTTGCATAGGAGGTGCTCTTAACTTCACAAAAAAACAAACTAGAAAATTCCATTTGGCGTATCATACATTGTTTGTGCCGTTACGTATAAATTCACACGGGACAAGCGATGTAGTAAAGACACTCGTAAGGAGTTGGATAATTTCCAAAGAAACTGTTACACGGGCTTCTTTGTAAGGAACTGTAAACAATACACGCAGAGGTTCAAACTCGAAGTTGACTCTCATGATAAATGTATTTCTTAATACAAAAGACATATTTGTTCAGCTTCAGAAGACATGTGGATATTGTATGGTATGCTTTAAGATCTCACAATTACAGTTGTTAATATAATTCGGAAATGGGCAAATGATCTAGATATTTCATAAACCATTAGTGGTATTGATATACAAATTGCAATTAAGGCGCTACACTGAGAAATTTGGAGACTTTGAAACGCTGTCCTGCCCAGACTAGCAAACAGTAGGAGCTGATTTTCAGATATATGATTCTTGACTATATGATTGTGGTACTGACAATAGCGAAACATGATTGCTTAAAATTTTCTCGATAGAAAATAAATCCAAAGTCGAGTCTATATTTTCCTTTTTTTCCTCAGCCTACTAAAACAACGCATTATTAAAAGACACGATTAAGTTAATATGATGGTATTTTACCTCATCTAGGCACTGACAAGAGGAAATTGAATAAACCTGCACACAGTCAGATATTTAACGAGATTTGTCTAAAAAGCCATTCTCGGAGAGGGTTGCATCCCGTTTTGTCGTGAGCGAAAAACAAAGGGTGTCTCTTTCAATCGATATATCGCCTTAATGTCATTTATCAGGCGGCGGTGTACTCTGAAGTATCAATTAGCTGTTAGTATCGATCAAACTGACAATTTATTACATTATCCTAGTACTAAGTACTAACAAGGAGATTGTTTGTTTCCAATATAGAGATCAATAATCACCTTTGACCTCGCTTCGTGATCCATGGGTCCGAGTGAAAGGAGTGGGCCAGTATTCCTCTGTTTAGCTTGTGGTCATAAGAGCTAATATTGTGCTGACCTACTGCAAAGTAAATGTTCATTGTTCACTAAAGGCATATTACCCGGTTTGTAACAGTTGCTCTATGCTACTATTGCTACTAATGGATTTTATAAACTTTATATGTCATTATATTACAATAGAGTTGATATCAGATATGCTTGAGTACGCAAGAGTCACTTAGCACAGATAATTTAGCAGTACCGTTTTGTGATTTGCTTGTATACAATAAAACTGCTTTATTTACATCACAGGTACAGGCTATTTGTTAAGTCATATATATATGCGAAACAGTCTGAAACAAACGCAAACCCATTACAGGTCAGATAAAGCCTAATAGCATTGCAAATATTAGCCTAATATGTTTTTAAGGGGACCTAGTTACGTCTAATACAGGGCAAAGGGCACCGACAGAGTGATAAATGAAGCCAAATTATGCTTGATATGACTGAGAGTGAAGCAAAGGGGAGGATCAGACCGCTATGGTATTGAATTTGCAGTTAGCACGTAAGGAGGCGAATATCATATCATATCCTGTTGTGACAGGGACATCAATGGGATATTTCAATGAATACACTAAGCGATAAGACCGCCTGTTGTTCACCTCTATTTTAAGCCTAATGTTTCTGTACTATGATCTTTTTGAGGTGTGCAATAAAGAGTATTTGTATTGTATTGTACACTTTGAATACAATATGATTCAAAATTGCTGACACACAGAAGCATGAATGCAATGCGGTAGACCCAAATACCACAGTTTGTTTAGACATCATCAATTTATAAAATAGTAACAATTCTATTGTGACAGGCGTTTAGAAGCCAGAAGATGACTTTATAAATAAACACGCGTCAACAAAACGGGGCCAAATACTCTGTATTGTGTTTGCCCCGAAGTTATTTGTATTTCAAATTCAAACCAAATCATCGCATATTCAACCTTGACATGAAAAGGTCTTAAGTATAATTATGTTCATGGTTTGCGATTTGCTGGAGTGGCGACAATTGCGTTCAGCTGTGAGTGTGTCTAATATTATATTTTGTTTCTCGTGATCAATTTTCCCTGCAATCAAAATAAGTGATACTGCATTATACTTAGCCTGATATATGTCAAAACAATAGAGTTCGTTCACAGATAAAAGCTTGTTTGCATAATAGCAACTTCTCAAGACAATAACTTCACAGGAGGATCATTACGTCAATTACTCAAAATGATAACATATCAAGGGGTCTCAAAAGCCTGTTGCCCAATATTTATCATACAAACCTGTCGCAATATTGCCCTTTCGACTGACCTGAACGGTTTCCATTTTAAGAAGAAGTCATTAAATACTTACAATTATTGTAATTTGCTCACAAATAAAATGATTTCTTGAAAACAGGCACTAAGCTAACTAAAATTCACGTATCATTACTCTGGTCTAAGCAAAAATAATGCTTACACGTTTTCCCTTACAATGCGCAAGTTCCTTACTGGCTAATAAGCATGTGATTTCTCAGCGCTTTGAGGCGGGAGTTAAAGTATTTCGTATACAACGTAACGTAGGTACTAAAGTGAATCTTTTCTAAACGCACGGCATTATACATTTGAGCGGAAGGTGTAATTTCGCCTTGACAAAGTTGAACAAGCGCCCGCCATGACGCGAGATATCCAAGAAATGCCAGCCGAGGCAAGGCACTATCGACGTTGCCCTTAAATATTCATACACGACTGCCGAGGCCGCTCCATCAATATTAATAACCTAACGACGGTGATAGAAATGTGCTTCTCTAATAAATTGTTCGCGTAACGGTTATATAATTTTATTTTGGTCATGATTCCCCTTAACTAATGGACGTGTGAGACATAAAATTATTTTAATAACACGGCGCGCCGTTGATTTTTCAAGTTTACAATATTTTAATAAACTGTAATAATTGATTAATCTCTAAATGAAAGAACACGTGCGGTAAGTTCCAAAAAAGGAATAATGTATGAATGAAATATGGCTTGTATGTTTCTTTGATTACTCACATGGGCGCAATAATATGAAACTGCAAGTTACCGCGTGCATGCCCTTAAGCCACCTTCTACGTGCAAAAGTGTAAATTAGAGCTGGTAGTAGTTTTGAAGTTACAAGTGGCCACCCATGCGATAATGTATCATATCTCGGTAGCAAAAAGATAATTCAAACAAATTAATTTGGATGCTATAGGCAGGTATACTCGTAATTTTACTGTTTCTAATAGGCAGATTTTATAATGATAACTAGATGTTGATGTAACCGCTAACCTTTACTCGTAAGTGTAGGCTGTATTTAAAAGGCTGGAGAGAAGGTCAACGTAAATATTTATATTTTATAACTGATATCTCGTTTTTTTTTCATAGATATTATCGAGCCGATGCATGTGAACAAGATAATGCTATTAAAGACGATTTAATACATCCACATTATACCCATGACGTCGACGGCTTGATAAGAATGTAAGACTCATGCCGTGATATGAATCAACTGTTAAAGTACGAGGATTGGTTTCCTCGTTAATTAAGTACCTACAACCTTACTAAAACAGTAATAAAAACTTTGACCTTTAATTAAACAGCGTGGCGTGATTTATGGTGGTAGGTACTGATATTTATTTATAAGAGTACCTATTTCCATAAATGCTGGTGTTGTTCCGCTAACATGCCTTTGCGTCTTGTTAACCCGGGAACTGCCTTTACCGTAGCCCGTGAGCTATAATGACGTTAGCATCTCGGAACATGATCGATAATGTTCGTCATTATGGATAAACTTGGCACGAGAACTCGTCTTAGCGAGCTGTTGCAAAATAACTATTGCAACTATCTATGACGCTTGCTTAGTATTAAAAAGCCATTTGTGTTTATGGACCATTAAGCAATCAATTAAGACATGTGGTTGTTGGAGAACTCGCTTGCAAACCACAGTGAGCATTTTAAATATGTCCGACATCTTATTCGCGTTTTATATGATATTTACTCTAAATGATAGACTAAGGATTCTGTAATAGTCATGACAAATGCTCGATACAGTGATAATTATCAATAATCATGTAGTGATAATTGGATTTGCGTGTCTTTTCGACCTTGGTCTTGGTACTGGTATTGTTTAGGTGTCTTGCACGCAACTTAGTACTTAGTTAATCCTACGTTGAACGTTTTGCTTGGAATGGGCGTGGAATCGTTTCATTATAGTAAGAGTATTTTCAGATTAGTAGTAGCTACTCGTATGTCGTGGCAGCTAAAATTGGTCGCTTAAATTATAATTGAAATTGATAAACTTTGTAAATGATAATCGAGTTGTAGCTATAAGTTTACCTTTTGAATATTTATTATTTGCAAAACGGTGTTTCATCACAGCGTGGGTTGTTCTGCCGACTGCAGATGTAATGTATTATGCTGATGAGAATATGGGTGTAAATTCACGCTGATTACACTCAATGAGGCGACAGAGTCCTGACCTTGGAGATGCGAAACAATCGTTATTTACGCTTTGAGGATTTCCATGTGACACTTTATGAACGAACGCTCGTGTCAGTGGCAATGTTGACATGCATATAGCATATAGCACTGCTGACACGAGACACGAAGTAAACGCATTAAGAAAAATATTTTAGCGCACCATACGGGGTCGAGGCACCCCGATGCGATTTAAACCCATTACTTTGAGCGATGGTTTTTACATGTCGTATGGAAATGTAGTACGCATTAAATCGAGAGAGCTGTAGCGTTTTATATTAATTGTTATAAATAATTTGTTAGCGTGTAGTTATACTTCTATATAAAAATGTTGGTAGTTTTTAATAGTTACGAAACTTTTACATAATTATAAACTGTCTTCTGGAGCACCGGAATGCACCTATTATATTTGGCAAAATAATGTCTATTATTACTTTATTACCAAACAACACGAAATTTAGCTTATTAAATGACGTACGTAGTTAGTGATTAACTAGATTCACTAATTAGAGTAATTAGTTGCTTGTCATTACATTAAACATGATTGACTCAATCAAGGATTGTGGCGTGACCCGCCCTAAGGGTTTATCCAGAAATCACGCGAGGATTTTTGGGCCACTTTTTGGCCCCCCCTACTCCACGAAATCTCACGTGTATTTTTTTTTCATTATTTAAATTTCAAAGTAAACTAGTATAGTATTAGTTGATCTTGTGTTTATTTTTGTATATGCGTTATGCAAACGTGATTGTGTAATTTCTACTATCTCGGAAAAATAAGAACATGACAAGATACACATACACACACATGAGATCTACATGAGAAGATATTATTTCTAGGTTTTGTAGATAGAGTAAAAAAATACACATGAGGTCACCGTGTACCCCCCCCCTTGTTTGAATAATTTGCTGAATAAATAAATATCGATAGTTTTTTGTTGCTCTGAAAATTTTCCTTTGCGTAATGATTTTAATTCTTAATGTATTCATCATTAAATTTAAGAGTTATCCTCTTGTCAGTGGAGTATTTTCCATTTTTCCCTCTCGCACGCCAGCCCTTTGACTTCTTGATACGACACGACGCCAACTGTTTCTCTTATTTGGTCCATGTAACTGCGCCTTGGTCTTCCCCTGCCTCGCCTTCCTTCTATCTTTCCTTCCAAAATGGTCTCGAAGAAGTTGTCATGTCCAATCATTTTTCCCCTTCTATTGTTAATAGTGTTTAACAAAGTTCTTTTCTCTTTCACTCTACGTAATACCTCCTCATTTGTTACTCTCTCGGTCCAACTCATTCCTTCCATTCGTCTCCAGCACCACATCTCAAATGCTTCCAGTCTCTCTCGATCTCTTTGTGTCATTGTCCATGTTTCACTGCCATAGAGAGCAACAAGAAGAATTGCCAAACTTAAGTGGCAGTGGGCAGGCCACATTGCCCGGAGGACCGATGGCCGGTGGGGCCAGCGAGTTCTCGAGTGGCGACCACGTACCGGACGACGCAGTGTTGGAAGGCCCCCCACGAGGTGGGCTGATGATCTGGTTAAGGTCGCGGGGATCCGCTGGATGCGGGCGGCCCGTGACCGGTCTTTGTGGCGCTCTCTGGGGGAGGCCTATGTCCAGCAGTGGACGTCGTTCGGCTGATTATGATGATGATGATGATGAGAGCAACACTCCAGATTAATGTATTAACGAGTACATATAGAAATAAATGGATTCTGTATTAAATATAAATATCGTCCATTACTTACGCGATATCCGTCTAGACTCTAGAGATTCATTGATTATGAAGATATTTGAGATTCTGATTGCGATTAGTTCGCCTATAAATTGTGTCAATTGTCATTCTTATGTTCTGTTTGAGTTATATGACTAGAAAGTCATTTAAAATCCATTTGTTGTACCAATATTAGTAATTGTCAGTCATATAATACAATGATAGACATTATATCTACTCATTAAATTATATAGAAATGCCGCCATATCACGGACCGCTTTTACAGAGTTTTCCTGAATTGAAAGAGATTTGATAGTTCAAAAGCAGGCTGGTAACCGTCCATTAAACTCTGATTAAGCTTATCTCTAATTGCCGTTGCTACTTGACCAGGCACGTAAATGGGGTCTCTTGCATAATCGCATCACATGATGCATTAGACTTCATTATTCAGTCGCTGTCAAGTGCAAGGTTAGTGTGTCCTGTTACTTGTACATACGTTTACTTTACGTAACATGATCAGTTACAGGCTTTTTTTACAATACTGATCAATCAAAGGTATCGGCACACCGGATGCGTGCACGCATGCAGCAGTGTGCTCCGGCCCGGCGGGAAGTAAATTGTCTCATTGGGGTAATTCCAGTACATATTCGGTAACAGTAATCGTATTATGGAAAAGCTTCATCATCATCATCATATCAGCCGAAAGACGTCCACTGCTGGACATAGGCCTCCCCCAAAGAGTGCCACAATGACCGGTCTTGCGCCACCCGCATCCAGCGGACTCCCGCGACCTTTACCAGGTCATCAGTCCACCTTGTGGGGGGTCTACCCACGCTGCGCCTTCCGGTCCGGCCATCCGTAGCAGAACCAAAGTAACCGATATAGGCTTTCGAATCGCTCAACTTAAGTGGCAGTGGGCGGGGCACATTGCACGTAGAACCGATGGCCGTTGGGGCCGAAAGGTTCTCGAGTGGCGACCATGGAAAAGCTTATTTTGTTTTAAATAATACAATAACGACTCTTTATTCTCCAGTTGGTTGTTCTAGTCAATGCAGTATATAAAAGTCTGCTTGCACTAGGCGTACACGCACAGTGGTCGGGGTGTCAGGTTACATGGCAAACGCAATAATGTTTACTGTGTAAACGTGATGTTTTCGCGTCGCCACCTACATGAGAAGATATCCGCATTATTTTACATGGGTAATAATGTTATTACGTATAAGATATTTTCTTGTTACATATAAAACTAACACTCGTTTATGTATTTTGACTGTTTTTTATCACATTGTATAAAAAAACTGTCAGCTTTCTTTCAAGAAAAGTACCAACAGCGGACGTTTGATGTGAAAAATGTTGGACAGACTGAATGAATCTAATTTTAGAAACTTTTCCGAGATGTTTCACGAATATGTTTTGGTTTCTGCTTGCAGCCGCAGCCACAACAATACTTTACACGTCCAATTTCGTTGTAATATGTTTAAAGAATCCATTTTAAAGGCACCCTGTTGTAGTTGGAGTTGGGATCGTTTCTCACGTACGTTCTTTTAGTTCTCTGGGAAACTTTTCTAACAAATATATCCTTTAGACGGCGCCTGCGAGCACGTCGGTTGTGGCAACCGATTTTCTTTTTCCCTTTGAAATGGCTCTTTTTGGACCTTTGACACTTGCATTCGCTCCATACATGCTTGTTCACACTGAATAATCGAGAGCTCTTTACCTGGAACGTATTGGAAGGAGCAAAATTTTATTGCAATTCCGCTCCGTGATAGGGCTTTTCAGAGGCAATTTACTGAATGAGATTTTCACTTGCACGTAGACGTAATAATAGTTACTATTACCCCCTTACTGAGTACTGACTTATGACACGAAGGATATCAATATTATTCTGGATGAAACAACGCGTGGAAATTGAAATTGGATGGTAATAAATCTAAAGACTGCGACGGTCGTACGGAACGGATGACTCATCCCGTTTTGATACATTACGACTTCACTATACTTTAGTTGTGTGACGGTAAACACAACTACCATTGTCACATGTCGTTTGACTACCTTCGTAAATCTACTCTTGTAATATACCCACGGTCCTTTAATACCCATTTTAATAAATGGACCGGCACTATTCCCGTGTAAATGTGCCAACGGGGAATATAAAGCGCGTAGAGTATTTCAGCGCATTGCCGTTGCTAAAACTTTTCGCAATTTATTTGGCGGCAGCTTAGAAATTATTTTGTTTAGTTTGGAACATGGAGATGTATAAAATTTTGTAACAACTTAAAGTTTGGCTTCAGAAACTTCTCTTTAAGGAGCTGTAAGATTTTACATTCAGCTTTTGTTTGGTAACATCATATAATTGCATATTAAAGTAGTCGAATTTCCTTCAGCGAAAAACGAAGAATCTCAAACCAAAAGATCCCTTGAGGTCCCAATTAAAATTGAAATAAGGAGAGTAATTCACATGAAATTTGTATTCTTATCTGCTTAAGGAACACTTCGCGTTCCATTTTCGTTTACAACCCCCAGGGAAGGTTTCAAGGAAGGTAAAAGGACCATTATTATTCTGTATAATTTACTTAAGATATTTTTGGAAAAAAATCCCTCGAATTACACGGTAACGTTAAGCCAGCCACGTCTCCTACGCTATGTTTGACTACGAGAAACCCTAAATATGTTAAAAAACAGTATGGTTAAACTGTTACTGAATCAGCTGCTACCGTGTTGTTTTATTTATTAAAAAATAGTTTCCGCTGGTTAGTTCCAAATGGCCGCATGGAGTGGTACGTCGGTCGGATATTGCGCTGTTATGGCGTCGTCGGCGCGCTTAATGCGTTTCCGATGTGACGCAAATGGGATGTTTTGCACCTCCCTGTACCATTCAGTTCCGAGCACCTGTGTATTAACGGCAAATCTCTGCGATAGGTGATGAATGATTGGTGCTTACATAATGTGAGTCTGTGTTCTTCTGCCTGAAGGCAAAGCAAGGCTAATTTAATTCCTTACTATAAATCTGCGCCTAATGCGCACTAAAAATGAATTTAAGAAGTAAAAGTAACTGGATGTTGGCAGGTTAAGATGGGTAACGATCAAGTATTGGAGAAAAATCAATGCACGTTCGTTCTTTTTTTATCTTGAATATCTTGATCTAGCTAGACTAGAACCACCTTCATTTAATACGCACTTCTTACTTTATAAATTGGAAAACCGTGTTTCATTGATTTCTGCTTAATTTGGTTCCTACTCTGCAGTGCTTTTATTTGTGAGTCTGAGCCCTATCGCCACATAATGGGATAGTGGGTTTATCTGTGTGAATAGCGAATTTTAAACCGTGGCTATAAATTCTAGACCCAATGCGTTTAGAGGATTTATGCGCCATTGCTAGAACTAGCGTTCGGTAGTCTCTCTCTCTGGCTATGTTTACATAAAGTTGATTGATGAACGTTCGATACGCGGTAGATATATTGCTCTTACACTTTCATATTTTTATCCATCTTAATTTATACCACCTTACTAAACTATAGATAGATAGACAAAGAAAAGTTACCACTATAATGCAATTTATCGTTTCTTCGTTTATTCGTCGTCCTAGCGTTTTCCCGGTTGTGGCCTAAGGAGCTCGAGGTCCGCTTTGACACCTAATCCTATGAAAATGCAATTTATCTTTCTAGTCATAAATTCGTTGTAAGCATTGCCAGAACTAATAATTATGTAGCTGCTCCATTTCGAATATGACTTGTAACGGATAAAGTCACTAATTTGCAACAACTGCTTTTTGTTTTAGTCCAGTTTAAAAGCAATCTTTGTTCTTATAGTGTCTTGTCCCCGTTCTTTACACCTATTGTCGGTATTCGTTCGTCGTCGATTTTAGTCACGCGTAGGCTTCGCCGCCTGTCGGTCGGATGGCTTTGTTTTTAATGCCACTTGGTCCTTGACATGAGAATAAAGTGCGAGAGTTAAAAACCGTGCGAAAGTGCTTTAATTCCGTGCTAATGTCCGAATAAGTACTTAACCGCAAGTGAATCGGGCCAATAGGCGTTTCTCTTACTTATAATCATAATTTTGTCACTAAATTGTATCTGGTACATTTCCACCTTAGCGTTTACCAAATGAGATACTTATCTCTCGATGCGGCGGTGCAGAATGCGGAATAAAAGACACGGGCATACCACGCAGAATTCTTAAGTGAAACCCACGCCGACTTGCACACCTGTTGCGCATATTCGGAAAACTTCTCAATCCTGTGTATTTAACATATGTACTAAATTCCATTGCACAACGCACATCTGCTGATTCACTGGTGAATTTGAAGGCATTGGTGCAGTTATATGTGGCCACCGAGGTGAGCTGTGATCGTAAATTTTTAGTGCTAGAGGCACAATCCATAGAAGGAGCTAACGGTCCATAAACCAAATGTATTTGTATACGTGTTTTGCATCGACAAATGATGCGCGGTTATGGCAGCGCGAGGTGCTGCCATATAGGCAAGGAATGCTAGTGCTCCAGAAGGGACAGTATTCAGCGCACGCGTTGAGGACGGTGACTCCTCGGGACAGTCCACCCCGCTGTCGTCGCCGCCTTGTCCTACCACGAATACTAATACGCCTTCCATTGTGCCTCCAAACCCAGACGTTCGCCTTCGCGGCCCAACGAAAGTTTTGTAACGCCTTTGTCTTGCTGACTTTCGCGGTCGCTAACTGGAACATTCTTTTGACGGATTGCCTGTAGCGCTCCGAATGAGTTTTTTGTGGAGACTTTTGACAGTTATTGATACGAACAGTTTTTTTCGAGCAGAACGTTTCACGTAGCGCATGAGAAAACTTTTATTCATAGGTTAAAATAGGTACAATAAACGCTTAGTTAAATAATTTAGGTCATATGGATTAATTTAAAAAAATCAAGGCCACATACTCTTTGTTTGACTAAAATAGTTTCCGAGATATTAGTTGAGTATATTAAGCCGTTATGCGGAACGATGGCGTTGCCAGGTCCGCCCGTATTTGCATAATTTGTAGATCGCTGTCGGGCTGGCGAGAGATGGCAAGGCAGTAGGAATGCGTCGCCATGAATATGCACTGTTGTTGTCAGCGGCGGCGTGAGTTTCGCTGCGTTGCGCCGCAGCGGCCGGCGGGCGGCGGCTCCTGCACGCTCCGCTGCCGACCACGCCGCCCGCGCACCTCACCTGCCCCCGCGCTCCCTTGCGAAAAAATCATAATGCAATCACCAGGACGGCCGGTGTGGAACGCTCAACAACCACTCGCAACACCCGGCCAGTCTGCAATTCAATGCGTCGAAACTCACACGCCGTCCATCACGATGATGGCTTAGTCGGACTGGGAAACAGTTTTCTCTTCAGGTGGTCGCTGAAGTGGAAATTGTCCGCGTAGTGATCGCCTCTGAAAGTTACCGTCGGATGCACAGATTCAGTGACGTGTACTTTTACTTTTTTATCGTTTTGTGCCGCAGCTTCGAAAACACTGCTTATTGCACTTTCTCACTTTACTGCTAATGTTAACATTTGCGTAATGCGATGTTCCACAATAGTCGTTGCCATCAAGGCCTGCTGTACCGCTGAATATGTAAAACGGACCTTAATAACGACGATTCGTTGACCGAGATTCTCCCAAAAAGTAATTTGTATAGTAGGTGGCTGAATCACCTGGAGTTCATTAGTAGCCTTTTTCGTTGGGACAATTGTCCATCAAAAACAAATTAATTCTTTACGCGTCTCGGCCGTGTCCGGTGGAGGTTGCTTTCGAGTGTTGTTGTTTTCGAAGTGTCTTTCTATCGCGAACAGTGGCCTGATTCACTCGCTGCCCGCTGCCTACCGCCTATTGATGGTAGCCGATTACTGTGCGTTATCGATTAAGTGTTGATTTTATAAATGGAATAGTTTTGTTCAATTATCGTCCATTAGTGATAAGAAGCTTAATGAAATCTGTAGGTTTTTAAAATAGACATAGTGTAAATTTATTGTCAGTGTGATGAGGTGATCTGTGCTTTGTGTTACCGCTGTGCCAGTGAGACCTAAAAGTGTTTCGGAATATGTGGGGGGCGGCGGTATCCAATCCGCCGCATTACCATTATGTCCAGGGACCGGCTGGTCCCATTCCTCAAGGTGGAGCCAACGGGCCCATGCTGCTGGGGCCTAATGGTTCCATGATGGCAGGTCCTAATGGCCCTATGTTAGCTGGTCCTAGGCATCTGAGGCCTCAATCCTCGTATTCTCTACCTCATGGCAGCAATGGGCCTGGTCGATGGGGGTGGTCGGGAAGTCACGCCTCGTCTTTTGACCGGAGGCAACTTAAAGTGCCTCCGCAACCTGCACGGCCAGCGCCTGTGCGCCCTTCTCAGGCTAGCCAAGGAACTGCTAATAATGTAAGTAGCCAATTATAACAATATATTTCTCAATTTTATTCGATCCAAACACACCTGATTATCTCAAGTCCAAGTTTCAGTTTGTCTCTGCCCGTCCCGGTTGCGTTCTCCGTTCTTCTCGCAGTCTTAAGCTCACTATTCCTCCTCATCGCACCGGCTTCTTATCCAATTCTTTCACTCTTCAGGCAATTCGCCTGTGGAATGCTCTTCCACTCACGATCAGGCAAGCACAGAGCAAACTCTCTTTCAAGCGGATGTTGCGCAAGCATTTATTGGGCAATTGATGAGACTTATTCTCTTCATGTTCTCATGATATTTCGCACTATGTAGGCACATATATATATGTATGTAGTTTATTATAAAAAGTATTTGTATATGTTTATATATAACTATATATATTTCTATAATTATATGATATAGATGAGAAATTTAACTTAGTAGTAAATGTGTACTGTATCTATTTGTCATTAAGTTTTTATCCTGCACCCAACAAATGTTCCTTTTTGGCCCAGTGGTTGACTGGTAGAGAATGCCTTAAGGCATTAAGTCCGCCATTTGTACCTTTTTAATGTGCAATAAAGTTTAAATAAATAAATTAATTAATAAAATATAAAACAGATTTCTATTCGTTAACGAGGCTAATTTCTTGTTAACTATGACAATTTCTAAAGTGTTTCACTTGACTGCAGCTATCTATTGCATTAATTTAGCCTGCGTTTTAGAAGTGTCGTGTCCTTGCACAATGTGCGTGCGCTTCGCTGTTTCGTATTGCCATAATTTATTTCCTAGTCTCTTGCAACGCGTGTCGGATGTCTGCGCACGCGTCACCCGACACGAATGCGTTTCTCTAATATCGACAAGTTACTTTCTCAACTACATATCTCGTCTTCTTTGTTTTCCAACTTGGACTTTATTAATTCCGCGTCTAGGTGGTTGTTACTGTATAGCACTGCTGGTATCCGAGCATTCGAAGAGTAGCTCTTGATATTCAATCAAGGCATGCGGCTTCTGTATAAATACTATTATAAATACATCAAATGCGTTGAAGACCGCAACTATTTGCAGTGAAAAACCCAAAGATGTCGCGTGTTTCATCAAGTCATTGTGACTTTCATCATGATCAAATTACACGTCAAGTTTAACTTAACCAATTTTATTTTTTAATGTTTACTATGAACCTTCTCGTTGAAGATTTTCTCACGAATCCCGAGCTTGCTCTCGTCTACTTCAATGTTTACTTATTTACGTAACACTGACGGGGGCTTAACAAAAAAATCACGTATTCGTTGTGCACATTCCAATAGCCCTTTTATAGCGAGCCGGTGTAAGACGCTTTTCTATATAGGGTAGGATCTAATGAATAGCAAATGCAGTCGTAACCGAGGTTGTTGTCTTTACGGAAAACGGACACCGGCGCGAAGGCGATTGAGGTAAATATTGAATACGGATATATTAATTTAAACTTTATTGTTGATAAGCCGACAAGGTTAATCTTAATCTTGTTAATCCTGTCTTGATTGTAGACCTCAAATCCACGTAGTAAAAAAGTATGGAGCCTACTTATTTGTCTGAAATTGTTTATCTATCTAGTCAATGACGCACTGAATATATAGATAAGGTCCTTATGGTTGTTGATATTGTGATTGACGATAAAATGTTACGCGGCAATAAATCGATAAACCTCCTGTTGTGTGATATATTTATTATATGTAGGTGCGATTATGAAGTATGGAATTCTATAAAACTTGAGAATTGACCATTTCTGAACGTCAAGATTTCGCAGCACAGTGACATAGTATTCTTCATACACGAGTATGCATTTTTTAAAGTAATTCCAGTTTCACTATCCTATAGGTATCTATTTAGATCAGTATTGTGGGAAGTGAGATATAACAATTCATAACAAACGTACACACTTTTACCTATAAGCAAGTTAATAGCTTTTTGGCTATGGTAATTTAGTTTACTAGTTTGTAATGTATACACTTTATAGTCAGTCGCGGTTGCGATATTATGAAGAGGGCTTATCGCACAAAAATAGCAACGTTATCGCACGCTGCTTATCTGACAATTAGATGGATACGCGCGGATTAGCAAAATATCGCGCATTCCATTACAATATTTCATTATGACCGTGGAATATTAAAATCGGTAATATATAGGCAACTTTATAAATAAATATTTGTGGACAATCTTACACAAATCATCCTAGTCCCAAACTAAGTAAAGCTTGTACTATGGGTACTAAGCGACGATATAAATACTTATATAGATAAATAGATACTTATATACATAGAAAACATCCAAGACCCAAGAACAAATATTCGTGCCACTAACACAAATATACATAGACATAGTTTATTGGTAATAAAGTAGGTACGAGTATTACAAGTCAGTGTACATTTATTTGTAGGTTAAGTATATTAATAGAATCATTACATTGCCATACATTACATTATATATTATTATTATCATTACATATTTTATATTCTAAAAATTCCTTAATACTATAAAAACATCGATTAAAAAGCCATTTTTTAAATTTAGCTTTAAAAGACGGGAGACTGTTAACTTCCGTGATGCTGTCTGGTAACTTGTTATAAAAGATAGGACCCGCGACATGGATTGACTTTGCTGATTTGGTGAGCTTATATGGAATAGTATTTAATTTATGCGCGTTTTGAGTGACCCAAGCAGATCCGTCACCTCGCCTTCCATATAGTGATATATTTTCCCTTCCATAAATGCTTAAGTTTCTTTGCTCGCATGTATACGTGGCTTACTGGTTTTCTACGCGCCCTACCGTTATTTCGATTGGCTTATCCTCTTATTAAATCATAACTACATTCTACCTACATAAGTGTTGTAATGAATCGGTCTTTAGGCATGAGAAAGTTGAATCGTTAACCCACGCGCAACTTATTTATTAATTAATTTTATCTGTCACCGCAATGCAGTAACTTCACGCACGATTACCTCTCTGCCAAATGTCAAATACTGCGAAATACCAAATTGCATCTAAAACTCAAAAGTCACTAACCCAGTTTAATTTAACAGAACTTTTCACTTTACTTTAATGATTTATTTTCAACCATTTTCTCATTGCAGTTAATATAAAAGTTTTGATGAGCGAGCTCTATTAAATCCAGTCTTGTTAGTCTACAGGTATTTTTTTTTAACTTTTGTTAAGTAAAGTTTCTTTATAGTCAGAAATGTATCGCGCCGCCGTCTTCTAGATCCGTTGATTAATTCCCGTCTGAAAAAGTTCACAATTTTATGGTGTCCGCATTTAAATTTAGCTTTGTGCTAAATTTCGTTATCTAAAGGTTACGCCTGTGGAATTAGCTGCGACTTTTTGTAGCCCTCTCTAAAATTGCTCTTCCAAACTCAATAAGCCTTTTTGTTCGCGCCGCGATGAGCCGTTCACTTTATCATCCCCTTTAGGACCCTTTTTAGCGTGGAATTTTTAAGAGGATGTAATGATGTTACGTCCTTTCTCTTATATTGTGCCCATTTTACGGCCCGTCTACCCTCTGATTAAATTCTATCCCACTTCTATATTTTGCTAAGCTATTCAATTTCCCGCGAAGTCAAGATTTTTATTTATTTTAAACAATATTAAAACAATACATTTCTCATGAAATCATTATATTAGACACGTATTTTTAAATGACCTGTGAATTCCTTGAACGAAAATGGAAAACTGAACATTCATGATAATGAGAATGGTGTTCATGTTTATTAGTTTTTACAGTGGAAGTACAATATATAAATTCGATGACTTTATTGAGATATGAAATTTAAAAATACAATCTGTGGCCTTTCAGTATGATATTACTACCAACTATGTACGTACTTCCTACATAGTTTAGTAGTCGTATGATAAATATAAGGCTCTAACTATAACTTTATCTTTTTCCAGCAATTTTGTTTATGATTGACCCATCGACTGACTACATTGCTTCCGTGATCTGATAAAGAGTTGGTATAAGATCAAGTTTATTTTACCGAGTCGAAATCACGTCGCATATTTAGATCTACCGATATGCTTTTGTCTCGAAATGATCTCCCGACATCTATCTAGTTTATGGTCCTTCCTCTCACCTCTGTAAGTATATATAGTATACAGGATGGGAACAAATTATGGGCGCTGGAGAAAATTACATTTAATTCTTAAGTTAGGTCATTTTACTTTAAGGAAACGTGAAATTTTGAATCTGACTGGTGTTTATTTTTAATTTTTAGCTGGCACGATTCTCGAGTGAGACAAGCGAATTTTACAAATTGTTTTAATGCAGTTTTCATTCTATAAATCAAAGAAGGTTTCCTTGAAGTAAACGGAGCTAACTTAAAGCTTTAAGGGAGTTTCCCTGCAGGGCCCATATATATATATTTTTCCACACTATCTACTTATTTACTACTAAGTTTATTCTTATTTGTCTACCTCGCTATGATTTAAAACGCCAAAGATTTACGCTTCAATATGCACTGCCTGCACTCTCATCGTCAGTTCGGTCACGTTTCTTCAACTGTGTCTCGTGCTTCTATCTCTATCCGCGTGGATCTATCTCGCAGCAATCTCGAAGCTACACGTGCTATCGCCAATGGAAACTTCTCCCGGCATATATTGTACCGGGTTAACCTTTCACAGTACGGAGTCAAACGTTTACTACGGTACCACCTTTTAAGGCGATATATTGATTGAAATAGACGAGCGTATGTTTTTCGTTCACGACAAAACGGGATGCAACACTGTTCGGGAATGGCTTTTTTTAGTCAAATCTCGATAAATATTTGACTGTGTGCAGGTTTATTAAATTTCCTCTTGTCAGAGTATAGATGAGGTAAAATACCATCATATTAACTTAATCGTGTCTTTAAATACTGCGTTGTTTTATTAGGCTGAGTAAAAAAAGTAAAATATAGACTCGACTTTGGATTTCTTTTCTATCGAGAAAATTTTAAGCAATCATGTTTCGGCTATTGTCAGTACCACAATCATATAGTCAAGAATCATATATCTAAAACTCAGTCCCTATTGTTTCCTCGTCTGGGCAGAACAGCGTTTCAAAGTTTCTAAATTTCTCGTTGTCCTGATCTTCGTTTTTTAACTATTTTACCAGACCGTACCACTTTCAGGCTCAGTTTTATAAAATTAGACCTTATGCTGGTTACCAAATTTTGATGTCACATTTGGTTTGATGGGTCTTTAAAAAACGCGATCTCAATATGAACATTTGCATCCATGGTTTATTAGTAAATTGTTTTCTGCAGCGGTCTAACGTTATTTTTCTCAAAATTTCGCGTAATTAATTTACTAGTGCTATGGTAATAAAGATTAATGAATAATATTAAATAAATAATGTAACGAGTAAATAGACTCAATTCAATAAAAATGGATGCGTTATAATATAAATAATCAATCAATTATTTAAAAAAATGGCTTCCATCAAATTTATGATGATTTCGCCAATGTCACGTGTTCAATGACGTTGTTCGGTAACGACGCCATGACAGTAGATGAGGTTTTGTACGGTAAATGGATTCTGCCCGTCGTCGCCCCGGGCACGTGTGCTCACCAGCGCGGCGACGATCAAAATCCAAATATAAATATAAAAATAAGAACACAAGTTCCCTCACGTGACAACTACTCATAGTAGGTATGGTCAGAGACAGTACCTATAGGTAAAAAAGAACGGCTCGCCCAAGTTTCTCGATTATGACGTAAGACGATTGTATTATATGACTATTATAAATGTTCTAGTTATTGCTTTATGAACTCGGTTAAAAGCGTATTGTCTTCGCGCACGTATAGATTTCTACAAATAATGTTTACTGCAACGCTGCGTATATGTGGCTCGCGTGTCCTATTAATTCTCAGGAATGTTCACTTTCTACGCTGTGCATTTAATCAGCTTATCACTAGTACCTACTTTTATATGTATTAGCCTGTCATGCTGGTAGTTCTGGTAACATTTTCATATTTATTCACTTTACTTTGTTCTGGAATACTTAGGTATTGCATTTCTAACCTTCAATTATTCCAATATCCTTGATTTTTGAAAGCTAAAATTAGTCTGCTATTAGTCAAATCACTATGGAATTACTAAAACTATTCATTATATATATAAGATAGTGTATCGGTTTGTTAATTTTCTACATATCTATATATATTTGTATATGCATTCTATTGGCACCAATAGGTCTTTACAATTTCGTTAGTGGGTTGAAATTACTATTCGACACAATGTTGAATAGTCCGTTTTAGACAACCAATCACAGTCAGCAAGTTATCGCACCACGTAACGTATAACCGTTTTTTGTCACTAGTTTTATTTGTAAGTGCAATGCAATATTCCGCTGGCGTTTTTATGATACAGTGAAGTGAAAAAATATGTAATGATTGAATCCTCGCATAAATATGTAGGTATCGAAATCTTAATTCGCTGACGTAAGAACCATAAGACATACCTATGTAACCTACCTATGTTTACCTATGTTTACCTATTACACTTGACTGTACAAATATTAAATTGAGAAGGGTTTTTCGTTATGTTGCCGTATACCGTATCCGAATGCTGTCTCAATATTCCGACATGCTATGAACAATTTACCACAGATTATTATAGAGTTTATGCATTTGCATAGAATGTATGTGGCATGTGCATATATGTGTTTACGTAAACGCGTCACGTAGAAATAACGTTTGGCTGCATCGGCGTGCGGGCGTAAGCGTCGCTGAAGCCTTGACTCACGCGGCAATGTCAGCCAAATGCCAAGAGGTCTCACATTCAGCTTTATGAGAATCGATATGACGCGGTAAAAATATATTGCTAGTACGAGGGCTTTTCAGAAAGATTCCTCGTCCCATCAAATTTGTTAAAAGGCACTTCACTACCGGTAAGGATTCAATTAGAAAATTGACCTTTTTTGCTAAGGTACTTTTTACCTGAATATGTCAAAAATCGTGTTAAAAGGAAACCCAATTTTGTCATTAGTTCCAAAAGAAATATTATAGGCACTTTATTTACCTGTTAATCCAGTAAAAATTACGTGGACTTGAACATATTGAACTTTGAACATGCCTATTCACTTACAGGCACATAAAGGATCTGTTCAATACAAGGATCCTAACCTAATGGATTCTATTTTGTTCGAATAATTTTATTAGAAATGTATATGTTACGTAGTATTAAGTAACGTTTTGTATGTAAAATAGAATTTTGTACCGCGTTTGATGTGAAATGTCAACTTTTCTCGGTTCATAAAATGTATCAAACTCTCAATTATACGGCTCGGTCGTGTGTATGAATATTTTATACCGCGCTATGAATAAATCAATCACCGCTTTGAACATACTATTACGTAGAAAGAAGCACCGTTACTTCAGTACGCTAGTTATTACGTTCAACTGCAAAAGACTCGTATTGATTAATTATGAGCGTGATTTGCGGCGTGGCTTGTCATGGTTGAGAACAAGCGTGAGATTTAATTGAAAATTAATCGCAATTTTCGTAGCTGAGTACTTATGTATAGCTCCGTAGCTGACTGCGATGGAAATACCATTTTCTAGATTTTGAATATGTAATCTAGATCTAGAATCCAATCCGCACTGGGCTAGCGTGGGGACTACCACTCGTTCCCTCTCATTTTATGAAAGGAGCTCTGTGCCCAGCTGTGAGACGTATTCAACCGATGATGATATTGATGATGTGTCTAAAACTCCACAGTATACATGCAACACAAATAAGTACCTCTTCTCTATCTTATCTAGATGAGGGCCCTTGCGGATGCACTTCGACCCAATAGGATCAATATTTCTCTAACACTTATTTCTTTTTTTTGCAGAAGGTCGACCCCGAGCTGATCTTCACGAAACAAGAGAAGATCGGCAAGGGATCATTCGGGGAGGTGTTCAAAGGCGTCGACAATAGGACGCTGCAGGTCGTTGCTATCAAGATAATAGACTTGGAAGAAGCTGAAGATGAAATCGAAGATATACAGCAGGAAATCATGGTGCTGTCGCAGTGCGATAGCCCGTACGTCACTAAATACTATGGATCCTACTTGAAGGTAAGCTAACATGTATTCGGTTTCTTTGATAAGTATAGTAGCCATAAACCTAAACTTAGGTTCCTATGGAATTAGGTTTTCGTGTCTAAAGTCCATCGTATATTCAAAGCCAGTACTCCGCTTCATGGAGTCAGATAACGTGTAAGGTATCGGGCTAGATTGCATCGCGGGACAAACCGCGTGGAATACATCAGGCGTTATCGCAACGGACTTGCTGCGTGCGGGATCAATCATTCTGGGTAACGGGGTTGGTATAATCTGAGACCAAAATAGTTCGTATTCGTCCATTTACGAACCCTTGGGTTTCATTAGCTCTAAAATCATTACGAGCTGTTTCGCCCGTGTGATACGTTTCCGAATTAAGTCAATATATTGCACACTGATGAATAAATATTCATTAAAATAAGATCCTTTAAGTATTACATTTTGGATCCTTTATCTCTATGCAAGTCATGTCAGGTTTTCATTTGGCATAATTCATCTGTAAATCCACGACTATCGTGTACTGCTAACGTGAAACTCTCAAGAAGTAAATAAACCGTATTAAAAATACACCTCATCAAATTTGCATAGTTGTCGTTCATGACATTGTATCGCCTACTTTTGTGTTTGAAAAGCAGCCTTGTTAAGCATTCGTACTTAAGAAACTGAATGGATTTAAAATGCTACTCAATTCGGGGTATTATCGACGTGTTTTGTTTTTTGAAATGGTTCCTTACTCTTTAACTTAAGTACCAAGTAATTCGTACTGTGTCTGTTTTCATCTAATGGGCTATCAGTATCACACGGTTCAATATTGTTTTATTTTCCATACATTACTATATTACTAAAAGTCGATTACATTAAGAATGTGACCTATAAAAAACTAGCAATCTGAACTGAACACAATTCCGTTTACGTGAGCATATTGCTGCCATAACATAAACGTAACGTTTCATTTAATTTCCAGGAAATTTGTAACCAAGTTACCTTTGAGAACGTTCACCCGAACGCGTTTTCGTTTGCGTGCCATAGTGCTGTGTAGCAAAACGGTGTCCGTCACGAAGTCTTCGGGGTCACAACACGACACAAACACGAAACCGGTTGGAAGTTTAGACCCACTGCACACTCCAGCCATGTTACCTTACTATACACATTTATCGCCAAATCTTTATCTAACTATAGTAATAAATCAAGAGGAACAACTGGCCTAGTGCGTGTCGGACAACGCGCAATGTAGGGTTCCGTAGTTATCCACCCGTTATGTTGATTATGTGGAAAAAATAAAGCTTTGCATATCTGCATAATAAACAAAAATGTTATAGGGAAATGTCCGGAATTTCACGTGTATAGTATTGTATGTAGATGTACCTGTGGACTTTATATTTTATACTTGGTATACTATAGGCTGTATTTTATCCCGAACGGGCAGCTAGTGCCTAAAAAATTTGACTATACACATTGTTTTTATATACTACGACGGTGGCAAACAAGCATACGGTCCACCTGATGGTAAGCGGACACCGCAGTCTATAGACGCTCGCAACTCCAAAGGAGTCACGTGCGCGTTGCCGACCCTTTATAAAATTTGAGCATGCACTGTGTTGACAGCAGAAGGGACCAATTTGGCTGCCTCACTCTCAACACAGTGCAACCTCGGGAGCTCTGGCAACCTTGCTCACTTCCAGGAACACAACACTACATACCTTTATTATTATGGCTGTGGTCTTCTGCAAGGCGGAGGTACTTCCCCAGATGGGCTGCTCCAAATTCGAGCAAGATGATATTTTGCTGTGCCCTATACCTCTCCGAAAATATCCATATTTGTTTAAGTGGTACGAAGTAGGTACGGACTACTCGCTGCAGCCAGTAGGAGGAAATACATATTAAATTATAACTCGTTATACTTGATCATTATCGTATTTGAGGTATCTGATTGTATTGTGAAATATGTACATGCACTCATTATCGTTGATATGAAAGTAAATAATTGGATGATTATTGTTGAAATACGAATTGTTCATAATCGATCGAATCTCGTGTAAGGAAATTATACAATGGCGTCAGCATATCCCATGCATGTCTGGATCCCAGGGCGTTTATTGTATGGAACTAGGGTTATTTAAAACATCGTAAGTATAAGATTAAATACATTCATATTTTGGTCGAAAGTTATAAGTCACAGTTGGCCATGTTTATCTACCTCAAATCTATGTACAGTTTAGTCGACAGTAGGACACTGGTAACTCATTAATCACAATCCGTTTCTATTCTTCATACTAACTTGACAAGATGAGAAAAGGTCCGTGGGCGCTAACGTAAACGGATTTACTGACAACATCGTACCAGCCACATACTAGTTCTTCAAAAGTGCTAATTCATGTTTCCTGTAGTAGGTAGTGAGAATTTGGGAACGTTAAATAATCCTAATTTTGGCCGGTGCTATATACACATCGAAACTGGCAACCGTGTCTTCTCGAAGATCTCACGGTTCGAAATAATTGCCATACGATAAATAAATTATATTCACCTTACAACTAAGAAGACGCGCAACAAAGATGCGCTGACTGTACTGATTTCTTTTGTTACCTTCATTTTAAACTGACCATGATTTAGTGTTATTGTATTATAGAGTTTATAAATAAAATCCTCTAGTTATAATGAGGAATAATAAAAACGATTACTAGTCAATTTCGGAAAGTGGTGTGTCATTATTACGTTTGAAATCCGAGGGAAAAATGTATGGCGTTCTGCCAGGGCAGACAATTGTCTGGACATTTATGTTATGATCGATATTTAGTTTTTATTAACACATACTCAGTTCTTATTACAATTGTCTTGGTCCATTGCTGCTTTGCGTGTTACTTATTACGTTCGCAACGAACGTTACTGATGAAACTTAAATCCATTTCTGAGTAGTGAAAAGTGTATTCCATCGTCTTTATCGTTTTGATTGTTGTTTGTATTTTTTTTTGTATTTTTTTTATGGGTGGATAAGAAATAAAAATGACCCCGAGGTCATATCATGGTGATAAAATGCAGTTGAATTTCCTATCGGTACTATTTTTCTTGGTAATATTTCTTCGGATAGAATTTCATTTCATGCACATAAATATTCTTTAGCTTGTTCCGCTGCACTGTTCGCAGTCCTGTTTAACTTTCATAGTTCGGTCTTTTATATTCTGTGATAAATTTACAAATGTAAAACGAAAAGGGTTTAATATCTAGTTTTTTTTTTGTGATTACTTAGTGCGTAAAATATAGTGAAAAATGTATTTTCACCTTGTGACATATGCACAGTAAAGGGCACCAATAGGTATACACTTTTTCACCTTATTCCATTGAAATAAGGTCCAAAAGTGTATACATATTTATGCCCTTGACTGTACATGTCAAGCGTAAGTAATTTATGCAAGATAGAAACTTACGACTATTTGTGACAGTTTCGCTTTGACACGCGGAAGCCAACTACTCAGCTTAATGGTTGATATGTTGCATTTCCTCGCTTTGTGGCAGCGGGCTGCACTGCACATTGCTATTGCAATCTTGACACACTTTCCAATGATGTTGTTATGCGTCGCTTGCAAAATCCGATGTAGCGTTTGTATGTCGTATCTAATTGAATTTGCAACATCTGATACGCATATAACACTAAACTCTTGCGCTTTGTAAACATACTTAAAAGGTTTGTAGGTTAAAAAAAGATAAATACATAAATATCGCGTTAGACCCATTAAAACAAACCTTTCAAGTATCTGATACGCATGTTTAATTTCTCGCTTCTTTAAAGAGTTCAGGCTTTATACTTTCTCGGCTTTGATGATTATTTTTGTATCTTTTTTTACAAAATTAAATCCACTTTCGTGTCATCGTATGATGAATATTTCTCAGCAAACAGTCGGGCGTAGGTATAATGTATGTGCATAATTGTAAAATAAGTATATGAAGCTCAATTTACTTGTGCAAGCATCGAACAAACACGTCGGCGTATCAAAGATATTGATACTTGTATGGGTTAATGAAGAGGAGGTGTGGTGTGGGAGACTTATAGCTCAATTGTTAAATGAACGTGATGTCAGCTCATCGTCACTGCTTCCGGGTTTTCCCTTCTTTGTATAGGACAAACTTGGTACATTTGTCACCAAACATTATAGAGCTTTATTACAAAACATTGTTTACAAACATCAGCGGTTGCAATGTACTCTCAAACTTTGGACATAATGTACTTAATATCCGGTTCGCGTTTCGTAAGTTTCCATTAGTTTGTTATTTTAGTAATAATGTTATAATTCAGGACTGTATAGGTACTGTAATGTGTGTCATATACGAGGATGCTTTCCATATTCTGAATTAAGTGTAATAATATGTAAACGCGCGTCCAAATATTTTTGATCAACATTTCATCAGTATACTGTCACGTACCACCGCCGCCGAGGGACGTTGTTTAGTACTTTAACTACTTTAAAACCAGAATTCTTGCCCCAAAATCGCGCCCGTTGGGCCTGTAGGCGTAGCACAAGTTGGCCGCGAGGGTATGTCGGCTCGAGATAGACTACGCGAGTTTTTTTGATAGGTGCTGTTAGAAAGTGACGGATAGCTCGAGATAAGCCGACATACTCTCGCGGCCAACATGTGCTAGGCCTACTGTCATTAATATGTAAAAGTGAATACGTTAAATGTAACTAATTAATGACAGTAACGAGGTAATATGAATCATGTCTACACGGTGGCGTCGCGTGTCGTTTTGGAGATACATGTATTTACCACGAGGACCTACCACAGGCGGTCGCGAGTTATGTACGAAATAATATAGCTTTATGGCCGTGAATTCTGCGTGACATTGTATTAACTAAACGATGCTCGTAGCGCTGCGCCCTTGGGGTGTATTTATCGCAATATGAAACTGATTATAGGACATTTTCAAACTATTGTTTGGCCAGACAATTCGGCAAATGACATTTTGATGATATTTCATTTGGACGTTCAAATTGACGATTTCGCCGCTATTCCAACATCGTTCGATGTAACTATTGCTGGAATTGTTGCAAATGTCAGCGTGCACATTAGTATAGTGGAGAAAGTATTGTGTAAGTTTGCGACAGTGGCGTAATCTAAATTAGGCCCCGTGTCCCACTTGCGGTTGGCTGCAATTTTGTTTTTGTTCTTATTTTACCACTTGCTACGGTCTGGAATCCATGCTTAGGTATGCCAAATTAGTTTAATTTGAATGACACCAGCAGTGCCAGCACACGCTAATGCTTAGTACCGTCTCTAACTTGCCAGCTTGTTAACATTCAACGAGATTTTAAAGAGTTTATTAATTTTGCGTGTGTATTCTGTGCAGCGGGTCCAAGAAAATCGAATGTTATCTGTAATCGAACAACTTCTACCATTATAGATAAGTGGTTTCTGTCATAACAACTTATCATACTAATCTACGTCTTTGTATCATAGTGGCGGGAAACTTCCGCCCATTGATGGCGCATCTTCATTAGATCATCAATTTTTGACAACATTTCACACCCAGTGTTATCTTGTTTATTGCATTTTTGATCATTTTCAATATTTTAAAAAAGTAATTAACAAACCTCAAAATTGGATACACCATTAGACCTTTGTTTCACAATGTTAACTAATAACAATGAATGTCGTAATATTTCATATACTTTCCTAAATTTCTAAGCAGGCTTATCACTCACTTAAATTAAAACCAACACATTAGCTGAGGGAGATAATTTGCTCAGTTCCACTGATCCAGATCACACAGACCACCCCTGACACCAGATCTGATAACAGAATTTCTAATATCGCCACTGTTTGGGCGCATGTAATAAAAATTAGGTACCTACTATAAACTTTTCCTAGATAAGCCCATAAGCACATGAATGAATAAACCAGTCGTGAATAAAAAGAGCTTAGTAAGTAAAATTCTGAATGCGGATCTTACCGCGCAGAGGTGAAGGACGTTGGTGAGTCACCGCCAGGCCTGGGGTAAAAGCCACTTAACTTTATAAACTCGTATCTTAAGCATTTTGAAAGTTGCATAAGTTACCTTGAGCTGTGCGATATAAAGTTCACATTTGATAATATCATAAACAAGACATGAGACTGGAAAAATCCGCGGTCAAACTGCTGCGAATGCCAAACAGTTCCACGACGCTGCGTGATGCGAATCGAGCGTTCAACTACATTACAATATAGGAGACGGAATTTGCGGAATTTTATTAACCACATGCCACGTTATTGGTCCAGCTAGTTGCCAGTTATTCCTACGAATTTTTCCAGGTCGAGAAACCCACGGGTAAAGCCGGGTATTCTAAATTCAGGTGAAATGTCAATGTGTATTTGATTTTTTTATGATAGGTACTGTAATATACTGAACATGTGTACTTATCAGTAAAAGTTAGGCAATCTATTACTGTACATTAAATCGTATGTTTGCGTGTGGAAACCTGCTTGTTGGTAAATTGTAGATTTACTATTAGCGTTTGTCGAATTAAAAGCTAGGCATTTAATTGAAACGTAACAATCGGTCAATGAACACATAATTAGATCAGCTTTGTGAACCACAATTTGTGCAATTCACGGTCACGTATTTGTACGTTCACTCTACGCTTCGCATAAACTGCAAAACACGGGAACTTTAGCGTAAACAAACTCATTAATTATACGGTCCATTTCCGTTAATTGCTGAGGATTTATTTCCGCCATAAATCTCCTCCCAGTTTTGTAATATTAGCTGTTGACTATAGAGCGTATAATCAATGTGAAGATCGCATCTTCGATATCCTCGTGGTGGCACGAGGTCACTAGTTCACAGTTTATTTTGCATAAGTAGCAGCAGGACGTTTCCTGGATCGGGTTCGTACCTACTCAGGCGGACAACAAAGACAGGTTCAAATAACTTAATTGATATATTTACACGATCACTGACTCTAACTCTAAACTGACTAATTCTAAATTAAACACTAACACAATAGCTCCTGGTCTAGACTTCTAGACTATAGGAGGCTTGGTTCACTGGTTCGGTTCGGGATCACTGGAGTACTGAATGGCGCAAACATTGTTTCCATACTGGCATTGTTCCTATTTTATAGCGGCTAATTGAACCAAGCCACCCATTGTTCTGATTGGTCAATCAAATGATAGCTTTGATTGCTCGGCTTAATGCCACGCCCCCTTATAAATACTGATCTCTTATTGATCGAGCGTTTAATTGATCGCCACGCGTCAACCGGGCATGACCTCGATCTGGTTCTATTGTTATAATGTGCGGTTAGTAGCCGCGGTTATAATAAACTTCGGTTCTGTTGTTAATTCGAGCAGATACGCATCCTATAGCCTCTCGTTTGTTCGGTGCACGCGTACTTGTGCTTACTGATAGGATTAGGCTCTGGATGTGGTCAAGAATATAGGTGCCTGTGTTATAATTTGCTATGGGTTCAGTAGTCTGGGTC
Organism: Cenopis cana; assembly: GCA_951800055.1. Classification (NCBI taxonomy): domain Eukaryota; kingdom Metazoa; phylum Arthropoda; class Insecta; order Lepidoptera; family Tortricidae; genus Cenopis; species Cenopis cana. The sequence goes on along the minus strand of OX637477.1, from coordinate 6,157,914 downwards.
AAGACCTATATTCCAGGCCACTTTCAGGCTTATAGGTTTGCCTATGTGCTCGTTATGAGGACCAAGAACTTGTTACCTTGGTAAAAGTTCCCGTTTCTCTTTTGGCGTCGGTCTTTAGGCCGACCAATAGCGTTCAAGATCATCGAAGATTACCTTATATGGTCATGTGTTCTATCAGACTATGTACTAAGGTAAATACAGGTAAATAAAGCCTACCTAGCTATTTACTTATTTAAATATTACAGGTTCAACTTAAATAACAGGATTTCTCTTACGGCTACCTAGCTAGTTAAAAAATGATCTTTATTTACTCGTTTGACTTATATACTTATGTAACTAGGTATCGCGGGCGTTGTCGTCTACACTCCCCGCCGTCTGCGGATGCAGACTTTGTAGCTTCGGTAGCTCGTCGATCGCTCAGGTCGGTAGCCCGTCGCTCGGGGCTGGCTCGTTGCTCGTGGCTGGCTCGTCGGTCGGAGTGGCCTGCACCAGCACGGCCAAGCGGGACGTAGCTCGGCGCAGCACACCCAACTTGGTGCGGACGTCCGCCGTCCGCGTGTGTCCGTCGGGCCCGGGGTAAGTGGCCACGACTAACCCTCGCGGCCAAACGTTGCGAGGGCTCGCAGGGTCGGCGATCAGTACGCAGTCGCCGACTTGGATTTGCCGGCCCCCACCGCCCGAGGATTGGCGGGGGGCCAACAGAGGGAAGTATTCGCGGACCCACCGCTTCCAAAAGTGGTCCGCGAGCGCCTGCACGTGCCGCCATCTTCGTCGGTCGTTCTCGTCGCACGGCCCCATGACAGGCTGATCGCCCGCCGACCGCAGCAGGAAATTGTTTGGAGTAAGTGCGGCGTCGTCCGCCGGGTTGACGGGAACGTGCGTTAGCGGCCGGGAGTTCACCACGAACTCAACCTCGGCCAGCAGTGTGGTAAGTATCTCTTCTGACGGCGCCCTCTCGTTGAGTGTGTATGCGAGGGCGTTCTTCACCGTTTTCACCATTCGCTCCCATGCGCCGCCTTGTGAGGGCGCGGCTGGAGCGATAAAGCGCCATGTCAAGCGCTCTCGCTGCCCGTATTGTTGCAGCGCCGGCAACCATTCTTTGTAGGCCGCCTGTAGCTCGAGGGCGGCCGCGCGAAACGATGTTTGGTTATCGCTGTACATCGTTTGCGGCCAGCCGCGGCGCGCGGCGAACCGCCGCAGCGCGTTGATCGCGCTGTCCGTAGACAGGCTGTGGACCACCTCCAGGTGGACCGCTCTTGTGGTCAGGCACGTATACAGCGCCACCCAGCGCTTCTCCCGGCGCCGTCCGATGGTGACCCAGAGAGGGCCAAAGTAGTCCTGCGCCGTGTGCGCAAAACAGCGCTGGTAGGCCTCCAGTCGCTCGGCCGGGAGGTCGCCAAGGGGCTGCGTGCGCGGGCTCTCGCGCCGCAGTCTGCATAGCGCGCACGCCTGTGCTACGGCGCGCACGCTCGGTCGTAGGTTCAGGATCCAGTGGTTCTGTCGCATAGAATTTACTACGGCTTCATTATTGACATGCGCACCCTTTGCGTGGGCGCGCTTGATAAACAATCTTATCAGCGGTTCTCGGCCGTCTAATATAATCGGCTTCTCGGCTGTATACCTTACTGGTGCTCGGCTTAAGCGTGTCTTCATTGTTAACAGGCCATTCGTAGAGAGCTCAGGATCTAAGGCGTATAATCTCGAACCTTTTGACAATTTCTTACCCGCGGCGAGACATCGTAGTTCCTCCGGGAAGCTATGTCTTTGGGACCGTTGCATCAATAGGTGTTCGGCCGCGCGTAGATGCCGCGACTCCAGCGTCTGTCCCTTGTCTCGCCGCCTGCACTTTTCTATAAATAACAACATGTATGCCGTCGTCCTCACCAGTTTCTCGTACGAGCTGAATCGTTCCGTAGGCGGTAACGATGACTCCGGTTCGTGTGACGTAGCTAACGCCGTTTTCACCTTACGGCGTTCGGCCGGCTCCATGCCTGCCGTAGAAATAACAGGCGGCCATTCGTCCTCCGTTCGTTGAAGAAATGCCGGCCCTGTATACCATCTATCTTGTATAGTTATTTGCCTGTCCGGCCGTAGACGGGTTGCGTCATCCGCCGGGTTCTGTTTCGTCGGCACCCATCGCCATGCCGACCGATCGCTGTTTTCCGCTATCTCCGCGATGCGGTGCGAGACAAAGGGCGCGTATCGGTGGGCGTCGTCCCTTACCCACGCCAATACCGTCCTGCTGTCCGTCCAATAGGTTATTTTCCTCACCTTGTATCTTTGCTCTTTTATGATCGTCTGGGCTAGCCGCGTGCCGGTCACGGCTGCGGTTAACTCTGCTCGAGGCACGCTGACGGTTCTGATCGGTGTCACTCGTGCCTTTGCTGCCGCTAAACTCACATGTATCCCGGTACTAGTCTCGATGCGCCAGTACGCCGTTGCTGCGTACGCCACTTCCGAGGCATCTGTGAATATGTGAAGGTCTATTGCCTCCGCGCCGCTTGACAGGTGGCAGCGCGGTATGCGCAGCGCTGCTACGCTTTTTAACTCGTTCAGCCACACGGCGAATTGCTCCGCTTCGTCCGCCGGTAGCGCTTCGTCCCACGTAACTTTTCCCCATACCTGTTGCATTATTATTTTTGCCGAGATAACATATTGGGCTATGAGTCCCAGCGGATCATATATACTCATAATGGTGCTTAACATTTCCCTCCGTGTCGGGGCCCTCCGACCCTCTTTCACCTGCTCGGGTACTCGTAGCAACGACGTGTTGTATCCTAGAGTGTCGGAAGTCGGGTCCCATTTCATACCTAATATCTTTAGGTGATTTTCTTTATCTCCCAGTGATGCCGGTTCGCTCGCTCGGTGCTCCTCTGGGATCTGTTTTAAAAAATTACTACTGTTCGTGGACCACCCACGGAGATGGAATCCGCCCTCCGCGTGCGAGTCTCGTACCTGCTTCGCTGTTTCTATTAAGTCCCGTTCGCTCTGGAAGCTGGATACGAAGTCGTCCATGTAGTGGTTCCTAGTGATTTCATACACCGCCTTGGGGTACTCGTCGGCGTTATACAACGCATTGTGGTTGCGTACCATGTGCGCTAGACAAGGACTCGAAATTATTCCGAAGACGATTCTTTTCATCTGGTAGACCTCGGGCCGACAGTCCCGTCGGGGCCCTCGCCACAGGAACATTTGCGAGGGCCGGTCCTCCTCCCGCAGGCCTACCTGTAAGAACATTTCCGCTATGTCGGCGCATACAGCGTACGCGCCTTCTCTGAAGCGCAGCAATATTCCCAGCAACGATTGTAGCAAGTCCGGCCCTTCTAGTATATAATCATTTAGGCTCCGCCCGTCGCATTTCGCCGCTGCATCAAAAACTTGACGCCACTTGCCTTTATTCATATTATAGGTAGCGAAGTGCGCCAAGAAGTTCGCGACCGGTGACTCGGGGATCTCGTTCAGTCGCTCGGCGTATCCTTTATCTACCAAATTCTGTATTTGCTTCTGGTACCCTGCGGCGAACTCCGCGTCCTTATCCATGCGGGCCTCTAAGTTGCGTAGACGGCTATACGCCATCGCATAGCTAGGCGGTAAGAGGGGCTCGTCGTCTCTCCATAGTTGGCCTACCTCCCACCTATCGTTCACTCGCTTTATCGTCTGTTCGAAGATCTGCGCGGCTCGTTCGTCTGCTGGCCGCACATTCTCTTTCAGTCCCACGCCCAGGGAATCTATTGCAAAATATTGTTTTACCTCTTTATGTAGTTCGTCATCACATGTAGTGTGATATATAGCCAGCTCCGTCGTTTTCAGGTGACCTGGCATTCTTCCAAAAATTGCCCATCCTAGGGCGCTTCTCATAGCCACTGGTGCGTTGCGGGGTCCGGTTCTAATTTCTTCCGGTACCAGTAAGTGCCAGTTATCCGCTCCTAGGAGTAACTGTGGTATACCATACTCGTGACAGGCGCCGCTTGCTTCTCGTAAATGTTCATATTTCTCTAATAAAGCGGGGTCTGTCGATTGCCCTCTCAGGCCTAGGTGACTTACTGTTCGTAGCGAGACGGGGTAGGCCACGCCTCCTTCTCTCGACCGCACGTGAATCCCTATGCGTTCGCTGCGGCCGCGGTGGGCGATGCTCCCCACTCCGCGTACCGTTAATTGTTCCGATGGTCCAGTGGCACCTATGCTGTCGGCGATGCTCTGCTCTAGCAGCGAGACAGTGGATCCTTCGTCCAACAGCGCGTAGATCTGTGCTTCTCCTTTAGGCCCGGATACCGTCACGGGCAGGACCTTTAATAAAATTGTACCGTTCGTTTCTCCGATGCTCGATGCGTAGGAGCTCTGGTGCTCCAGGTTCGGTGTCCCGCGGCTCGGTTCATGCGGGGTTCGGGATCGTGTTGGCGCCTCTGTCGGCGCCGGGTCGCGTTCGGGCCGCGGTACCGGCGGCGGCACTGTCGCCGCCGCGGACCGCGGCTGCGGATCGTCTGACGATTGATGTAGCAGCCGATGGTGAGAGTGGGGACAGCCAGGCACGCTGCACCCTCTCGCTCGGCAATGATCGCGTCGATGTTTCGCATCCATACATTTGAAACATATTCTATTTTGCTTCGCCCAGTCCCACCGCGCTGCGAGCTGTAGCGACTGTAACTTACGGCATTCGTTGGTTCTGTGTCCGGCAGCGCAGTAGAGGCATGTCTGGACACGACGTTGCGGCGTTGGTGGCGGCTGCTCATCTGTAGTAGCGTACGTTACTCTGTTCGGCAGAGGCCGCCGCGTCTCCCCGCCGTACCTATTTGTGGGCGGGGCCTGCGGCCGGCCGTACGCACTCGCTCTAGGCTTCCCGTAAGTTGCGGGCGCTCCCCGCGGCTCGGTTCGTGTTACGGGAGCCCGCGCGTGCGTAAATTCTAACTGTAAATCGCTCTCCTCCAGTAGGAAGTCCGCTATTAGCTCAATTTCTGCCTTACTTTCGTTCCGGTGGTTCCTGGCGTAGTCACAATATCGTGACCTCAAGTGTGGGCTCAGTCTGTCGGTCACCTCTCTGACTAACAGCGGGTTGTTGGCGTAATTTCGACCATCTAAGTCTATTAACGTACTTACAATGTTCATTATCGAGATGGCAAATTGGTTCAACTCGTTCGCGCTGGAACCTACGTGCGGCAGTTTCTTCAAATCTTCCAGCGCCTTATCTACTAAAAAGTCCGTTCGCCCGTACTGTTTATTGAGGATCCTGATCACGAGGTCGGGCTTCGTGGCTGCTGACAAGATGTGTTGAACGCATTTCTTCGCCTCTCCTTTCAACGCTGCACGCAGGCGCGCGACGTTCTCGTACGCCGTAAATTTGTACCTTACGTTACTTTCTTGATACGTATTTATGAAGCACCTCCATTCGCTTATATCTCCGTGGAATGCTGGTAGCTCGAAAACCTCTTTCGGTGCCGGTCGCGCCGCTGCCTGCATACGTTCAAACAGGCCAACCATATCTTCTGGAGTTGTAGCGGTTGTAACTCGAGAGTGCGGTGTCTTAGGCTCGTTCATTACTGGATCGGGTTCTGGATCGCTATCATACCTTATTTGCTTGGGTGATATAGGACGTAGATTGTGGATCGGTTTCACGTCCAATGGACGCAGTGGTGTGACGTCCATAGGTACCGGGACCTCCGCGGGCTCGTTGCGTGGTACCGGCTCCTCATCTTTCTTACGCAGCTCTGCAGACTCATCTACCCAGCGGGCGACTCGGCTACTTCTATCTGAACTTTCAGATTCGATTTGCGCCATACGTGCGCGTAATCGAGCTTCTACCAATTCTCGTTCAATTTGTATTTCCTGCTTACGTAATTCCGCCAGCTGCTCTGCCGCCTCTGCTTTTGCCTCGAGCCGCCGCGCCTCGGCACGACTACTGGCTCGGGACACGATCGATTCTGCTCTCGGGGCCGGGTGAGGTGTAGACTGATTTCGATCTAAGAAATTTACATTTTTAGATGCGGTGTTGCGGCTCGCCTCTACTGGACCCTCCTGCCCCGGCGTAGGTGAGAGAACGCGAGTTCGGTTCCATGCGTCCTCCTTCGCCGTCCGCTGTTCCTGGGTATCGAGACGACCACCGTGCTCGCGACGCCACCGCCCTTGTTCGTGCAGGCTCGGAGACCTCGGCGAATCCATGTGCACCATGGCCTCGTGGACGATCTTATGTACCGTCGTTTTAGGGTTACCTGACCTCTTCTTTACCCTTTTGTCCCCCTGCTCCTGGTCCGTGGCTCGGTCCCGGCGCGCGTTCTGCGCCAAGGATGTGGACTCGGGATGCCGGGATGACTCGTACTTGGACCTCCGGTCGCCCTTGGTGGTGCCTGTGGTAGCGCCCACAGCGCCAGAGGTAGCGCCCTTAGCGCCTGGTTCGTAAGCGCCTTCAGCGCTTGGTTCATGAGTGCCCCTGGCACCCGGCTCGTGAGCGCCTTTAGCGCCCGGTTCGTGAGCGCCTGCGGCGCCCAATGTGCTAGCGCCCGCAGCGCCTGATGTGCTAGCGCCCGCGGCGCCTGCGCCGCCGCGAGCGTCGACCAGCCGCTCCGCGGCCTCGGCGCCCTTCCTTAGAAGGGCTAGCTGTCTCTCCTCCTGGTCCCTGTCCGACGTCTGTGATCTGGTGACCGCCATGGTTCGGTTGCTAGGCCTCCACACAGCAGGAGAAGAGCGGGATCGGGTTCTCCTAGTAGCCGGAGTCTTCATTTACACTCGTGTCACGACGTAAGTTCAAGAGTTCACACACGTATAAAAATAATGTTCAAAATAAAATCCTTTAAAAGTTCCGTATCAACGCACTTTATTTATAAAAATAACTGCGCACTACGCGAGGCGAAGTTGTTCGTCCTTTAGCGAAATTAACACTACAATGTTCCGAAATTAGACTAACTGTACGTTGAAAATAATTAAAAGTCACTAAAATCAAATGTTCACTTATAAAATGTCATAAAACTTAGTTCGTAGTTCGTAAAACGTTCACTGTTCATACGCGAAAATTAAATTATTTTTAACACCAAAGTCAAATGAAAACGTTCATTAATGTCTAACACTAAATATCGTTCTAAAGTACTTCACAATTACACAGTTAGAGTCCACGGTCGCGCGCCGTATATACCATGCGCACCCGCACTGAGCTGGTATAACGGTAACGAACACTACTTACTTTGCAAAATCCGGCTCTTCGAAGGACCAAATTGTTGACTATAGAGCGTATAATCAATGTGAAGATCGCATCTTCGATATCCTCGTGGTGGCACGAGGTCACTAGTTCACAGTTTATTTTGCATAAGTAGCAGCAGGACGTTTCCTGGATCGGGTTCGTACCTACTCAGGCGGACAACAAAGACAGGTTCAAATAACTTAATTGATATATTTACACGATCACTGACTCTAACTCTAAACTGACTAATTCTAAATTAAACACTAACACAATAGCTCCTGGTCTAGACTTCTAGACTATAGGAGGCTTGGTTCACTGGTTCGGTTCGGGATCACTGGAGTACTGAATGGCGCAAACATTGTTTCCATACTGGCATTGTTCCTATTTTATAGCGGCTAATTGAACCAAGCCACCCATTGTTCTGATTGGTCAATCAAATGATAGCTTTGATTGCTCGGCTTAATGCCACGCCCCCTTATAAATACTGATCTCTTATTGATCGAGCGTTTAATTGATCGCCACGCGTCAACCGGGCATGACCTCGATCTGGTTCTATTGTTATAATGTGCGGTTAGTAGCCGCGGTTATAATAAACTTCGGTTCTGTTGTTAATTCGAGCAGATACGCATCCTATAGCCTCTCGTTTGTTCGGTGCACGCGTACTTGTGCTTACTGATAGGATTAGGCTCTGGATGTGGTCAAGAATATAGGTGCCTGTGTTATAATTTGCTATGGGTTCAGTAGTCTGGGTCAAGACCTATATTCCAGGCCACTTTCAGGCTTATAGGTTTGCCTATGTGCTCGTTATGAGGACCAAGAACTTGTTACCTTGGTAAAAGTTCCCGTTTCTCTTTTGGCGTCGGTCTTTAGGCCGACCAATAGCGTTCAAGATCATCGAAGATTACCTTATATGGTCATGTGTTCTATCAGACTATGTACTAAGGTAAATACAGGTAAATAAAGCCTACCTAGCTATTTACTTATTTAAATATTACAGGTTCAACTTAAATAACAGGATTTCTCTTACGGCTACCTAGCTAGTTAAAAAATGATCTTTATTTACTCGTTTGACTTATATACTTATGTAACTAGGTATCGCGGGCGTTGTCGTCTACATTAGCGAAACGCATTATTTTGTCTACCTCCTATAGATTGCTTCAAAATTTTCTGTACACACACCCTCCTCTGGTGAAATACATGTCGCCGTCGCTCGAACCGTTGTGACTGTGATAAAACAAATGTAGACATTTGTATCTTCTATAAATGTGATGTGATTTACGGTAAAACGGCCCTTTGGGGTCCTGTGATGACTATAAATTGCGCAAGGCCATAGCAGTAAACGCATTAGGACTACCTTGACCTCTGCCTTTATTAACACCGCCTGCTGTCAAGGTTCTGCGGTATTGATGTTCGCAGCTATCCCATTAAGGCTAGAGCTCCTTAACCCGGTCGTAGCGGCGATTGTCTTCCTCCAATATTAAAGATAAAACAGATTACTTTTCGCCTTGAACAAATAAGAGGTTATTTTTTATTTTCTTTGATCTGATTTAGTTATTCGGACGGAGGTCTGAGTGAATATAAAATCTTTGTATAAGATCAAGGGATTTCTTGAAAGAGTTTGGTTGACAAGGGTTTGGTAATCTGGTGCTTTATTCGGAGCGCTCTTTGGCTTGCCCGCAATGCGGGCTGGGATGCGGCTGGGGTGGGGGCGGTGGGACCGCTTCTGAACTTGGAAGGTCAAGTTCCCAGAGTTCACGTTCCGCTTATTGGGTGTCTGCCTACGACAAACTGCTGAACTGCTTTATTAAGTCAATACCAACATTGCTTATTTGTTATCGTGACCGCTAAACGGGTTGTTTCAAATTATAAGGTTCTTGTTTGTTTTTACATAGAGGTAGTAGAGGTAGTGTTGTCTTCCTGGAGGTGACGAAGGTTGCCAAGAGCTCCCGAGCATGCACTGTGTTGAGAGCGAGGGACCTTTTTCCCTTCTGCTGTCAACACAGTGAATCCTCAAATTTTATAAAGGGTCGGCAACGCGCACGTGAATCTTTTAGAGTTGCGAGCGTCTAAAGGCTGCTGTGTCGGCTTACCATCAGGTGGACCTTACTCTTGTTTGCCACCGTCATAGTATAAAAAAAAGTTTCTCCTTGGTTGCTTTTTATTATTTTCTCGGATCTTGTTCTTCCATTATCTTGGTTTATGAGGCTTGGCAAAACCACATGACAATGTTTTTAAGTTCTGTTATAAAAATATTCGAGATAAGATTGTTTGAACACAAATATCTTGATGTTATCTTGTGAATCTCTTCACCAAATGAGGTCGCCTGACAGTAAACTCTTTGTTTATGTAAAACATCACTGCTTTAAAACGCAGTTGTTCGTTAATGGCAATTGTATTATCCAGTTTGTTCAGTTCAGTATATGCGAACGGAGTCGGACTTTTAATTGGCCCTTATTTCCGCATGCAACGCCTCGCTACACATTCGATTCATAAATGAATCGCGCTTTACCTACATTTAACTGTTTTCCTGCTTCCCTTTTATGATAAGAACAAAAAAAAAATCCTTGATTTTCCACGATTCCATTTTTGACCACGATTTTATAACTTTAATTATTTTGTTCGTTCATGCATGAGCGAGATGATAAAAGAAGGCATTAGATGATTTCGAGAGTGAACTGATGGACGATGAAATATTTCCAATTTAGTTAGAGAGAGAGAGCGCTGAAGATTTTGACCCGCCTACGGGAAAGCCAAAATGAAGAGTTATGATTTTAGCGCTCTACGATTGTATTAATTCTTCCTTAATTTAACGTAGCATGCAAATTAATGGTGAAATCAGTTTCTTATTGCGTTTTAAAATATGAGCTTAAAATTGTTAATTACCTTTTATGCAGATGAGTACCAACAAAGTGGATTGATATTTGAAAGTATGAAGTTTCTAAACAGATGCACCCCTCGATTCACCTGCCTTATCTTTATATTAAATCTATTATCACAATGATCGCTTCAACTCAAGATTTTCCCCAAATTGACGTCGACTCGACTCGCTCACCGCTTTTTATCAAATTACATTTTGATTCAATCTCACCCTCCTCGTGAAAAGTGGTTTTCACTGACTAATTAATTGTCTTTTTTAATTTTTGAGAGAGATATAAATGAGTTTTTGGACCTAATATGCATTAAAATAATAACAAGCGTTACGTGAATTCGTGGAACATGATTTATTGTCCAAAGAGTTGACATCTTTCAGTGTAATGAGTAATGAAATGAGATTATATGTATTACCTACTTAAATATCAAAAGCGTTTAGTTGGTTATTCATGATCAGAATAATCTTTGATCACCAGCATTCCTTTTACAAATTGTCAACTTTCATTTTCATGATGCTATTGACTTTTGCGGTTAATGACCTATAGTCCGATCGGCTCGATGGTAATAATGGTGGGTCAAATTATCCGCATCGTAATCCTTGAGTGCATTTGCTGTGTAATCCTCACATAAGCCCGTCGAACCGGAGCCGACCGATGAATGCTAACGACCCGAAACCCTGGCCTCTATTTCAGTATCGCTAAAATCGAATCACATTTGAATAGGTATGAATTGCTAGCTTACATCCTCCTATTCCTACTCTCCTACACATTCGGTTTTACATCTGAGCGGGAGAGAAGTTGCCAATCCACAAATTCGATTCGATTTATCGATAAGGGCGTAGAGTCCTGTTGCAGCTTGCTTGCTTACCATATAAAGCATGATCACTGTTATAAACATGCATTTACATTGATACCGACATGATGTTCTGAGCCACCATTACTTGGACATACAAGATCTGATGTTATTATACCTGTTCACTTACTACTTATGTGGTTTCTCTTAACCTGGACACTACTTGCTTATTGCTTTGTATTAACTAATATATGATTATTGATTAGATTTCTAAAGCACAACACACGTAACCTAATTAACATGTCCAACGAGTAATTACTCACTGTAGTCGGATGTATCTAAGTGGCAAGTTTAGTGCGCAGTTAACCCGTCGTAAAGCACCCAGTGATGTAGCGGCATGGCGCATGTGACGACGCTGCTGATAAACAAGATTACAGGCCGCGTCACAGATACCGAGGATAATTCAAGACGAGGTACACGGCTTTAACCGTTGCAGCATCGTCGTCTAGAACAAAATCGCGAAGATGCGACACGATGACATGACGATATTGACTATGAATGACACGAAATATATAGTAGATTACTTACCAAGAGCGGTAAAACAAAAATGTCTCAGATCCCAGGTTTTGATGCCAGAGCCGAAGGCAAGGGCGTTAAATATGCGATCTAAGGCTTTCTTTATTACCGCCCGTGGTAAGTACAAAAATTATAGGCATTTAGGCGACGTGATCTAAACCAAAACAAATCACTATACCAAACATCTATACATATAATATTTTTATAGAATAATGGAGTGGTTTCAGTCAAATCAAAGCCTTTATTAGACTTGAATATTTTAGTAATAGGTAACATAATACAATAGAATGACAAGGAGCTTAATTAACACTTCTGCCCCTACTGCCTCTTAGGTATTTCAATTTGGAGAGATTGCTGCCGAGCAGGCCAAGCTATAGGTATCTAATGAAAATTGCCCTCGCCAAGTTCTTTACTCACTCAAATGAATAATCCTGTATAGCTGCAGCGTAACTCATGGCAGAGGTCGTGTGCGAGATCCTGACGTGCCGTTTAATCTCATTACGGGTAGCTTCGAGGCTTCCTTAATAACTTAACCGCAGGGTTCTGGTCACCCGTCCACGCTTAATTGAATATTTTATCATAATTACTTAAAATTTGGCCTATTCTAATTAATACGCTGCATCAGATTGCGTACTTATTCATATTTTGAATCTCGTGGAAATGTACTTTACATAGTTTTCAGCAAACATAACCGAGGTGCCGAAAACTTGTGTATTTTCGGAACTTGTTACCTAGTTGTTGAAACTATAAACTTGAAAGTTATGTCGACCACTTGTCTTTTCTAATTTGAAGTACTTCACAAAATTAATTTTAACAACATTGTTATAGGTTGCCTTGTAGCGGTTTTGTAACAGCATTTTCGAGTGTAATCATTATTTCGGACATGCTGTCATGCCATAATTGGAGTACTCACATTAGCGCTCATTAACTCGATAAATACATTCGACGGGATTCAACCTAGGCCTGGGTAAACGTCATTGGCGTCTAACTTACACCAACTTGATACGAAAGGAAATGTTAATAATATTATCATGAAATTATAAATATCGTTATTTTGGGCGCTATTTTTGAAAGACTTCTTGTTCCCCCATAATGGGAGTTTTTGTGATATGACCAACATTAGAAACCAATTACCCATTTCGAGAAATTTAATTATAGTAATATTTCCTTTTTGAGTATCAAGACCAGAAGATGAAAGAAATAAAGTATAGTTAACAAGTTAACAACACACTAATTTGAATATCCATATTTCTAAATCAAAGTTAGTAAAGTTTAAAATAAGGCGCACAATACAGAAATTGTTTTGCAATCAGCGGCGGGCTCTCGAGATAGCAGAGAGATTAGAAAAGTTAGACAAACACTTGTATAAACGAGTAATGAAAACATTAAGTTATGTTCGATTGTGTTCTCATTTTACAATGAAGACGAGATCAAGCTTGTGTTTAGATTTGAGGATAAGAAAGATGACATTCGTTTTCACATTATACCCTGTTTTTCACACTAAAAGTACGTTCAACCAATTTGAATTCTGGGCCACTTCGTATATCACAATGAAAATCAATATGAAAGCCGCTAGAAATCTCATATTAATTTCACTGTGACAAGGTACGAAGTGGCCCGGAAATGAAATTGGTTGACCGTACATAGTACAGTATGCGTTCACCTCAGACAAAATGATCAAATATATGTGAACACAATTTTATTGTTAACTGCATAAAGTTGCTCAGATGGTTTTGAACCTCTGGGAACGTCCATTATATTTATCGACTCAACTGTAACAATAATTCAAGTTTTTCTCGGCGGACAGAAATATACTTGCCATCTGCCATCTGACCGAATTTCACACCTCTTATGTTCAAGCACTATCGATAAGGTCAGGCCCGTTAGATGACGACGTTAATTCCTTCCTCGTTTTTTGCTCGCCTTCCAATCTGTAGAAATGAACTCGCACTCGCTCCGAGCAATTCAATTAATCCGACATTATATGTATTAAGTACCTATGCCTGTGTGAGCGGAGAAATAGTAGATTGTGCCACAAGGGAGCAAAATGATGGGATTTATAATGTAATTTTTTATCATGAAATAAATAATCTAATCTAATCTAATCTAATGACATATTTACGGCGTGGGCGTAAATTGAATCCTGAACGAAGCGAAGGATTATATAATAGAATTCTAAAATAGAATCCTGAGCGTAGTGTGGGATTCAAGAATTAACGCCCAAGGTGGAAATAATTTTGCTTCCATGTGACACATACTGCTTTTCACATCACCTATTGAGAATAATAAAAGATCTGAAATAACAATGGTTGTGCATTTATTTTATCAAAATCGATACAATACTTAACTATCAAAATCGATACAATACAATTACTCGTTACAGAAAAGTGCCACTTTGATCCCTCGTAGCAGGGAAGAAAAGTGCCATTTTGATCCCTCCTAGCAGGGAAGAAAAAGCCCTTATCCGAATAGGTGATGTGAAAAATCTTTTTTTCAGGTAGAGTACGCTTTTGAATTTAGGTCACCTTTATACTTTCTTTTATATAAAGAATTTAATCAGTATGTAAGATCTAAATGGGAAGCTTACGTTATTGAATAATTTATAAATTATTTTCAGCCCAAGTTCACGTGTGGGAGTGCCAAACGATGTTTTTGTTTGGGTACGTACTCCCTTAAGTGGGTAAGTGAGGTGTATGGAATATGTAAAGCTAACGCTTGTTTCGTAACAGACGCACCGCACGTGTGTTGAGTTCGTTATCCTTTGCCGACCTTGCAGCTGCTATAAATTTAGTAAATTGGCCGTAGAAGGCGCGCATGCGTCACTGACGTTTTGCAGCGAACGTTCTTGTACATTGTATGCGTTCTTATATTTGATCCACGGGACGAAACCGGATCGGCGCGCGCGCGTTGTGGCGCAAGGCGGCAAAGTGATCCCACCTGTTGCCGGTACTAGTTTTTACTGGGACTTATGCTAAATAGCTTCTTATACCGCCTTGCTCAATCGCTATCAACTCTAGTCTCCATTTCATCTAATGGTAAATGAGTCCGAAAGTCGAAGAACGGTTGGCAACAATGTTTTGATATTTATGATGTACAAACGTACCCATTCCACCATTCAAAATATCCTTAATGCCTTGGTCAAAAGTTTCGTTTTGACTCAAAACTTACGTACGTACGTACCGAGCAAAACGGGCGAGACAGTAAAATTAGTATGGATGTTTTACTCGGCTGATGCCACCTGCGTGCGAAACATCATTTACTTAGGTATACTCCTGAAGAAGATATTCAAGTAGTTCTGTATTTGGCACAAGAGTCCTCTTAAAGCACCCTTGTAGCCCGTATTCAATCTGCAGACAGATGTCGCGTAACCGTGTACATTTTCTCGCCAATCCTATTTTCCGCAATTCGTTTTCCTGCGGAAGGCGGAGCACGGGTAGGTGATTGAAAGGCGACGAGTGTCCGTCGTGGCGAGGATGATAAATTCCGTATTACACGGACGCAGCTGACTGTCGGTTAGGAAAATTGGAAACGGGCTTCTATTTCCTTCCGTTTATTGGTCTTAGTTGATTACGTTCACAATGCGCTCACTGCAATGAAACTCACCATCGCTGACCATTGGGGAGGGATTTACCAGAATATGAAAACCTTTTCCAGCAACGCTGACTCACTGAAAGGTCGACTTGAAATATGGTTTCTTATTCATAAGTCGACACGTTCGTTTCTGCCGTTTCTGCATGAATTAACCGCAGAACACCTATTCAGGTCGGTGTGCGGAGTTATTTAACCCGGGGCGGGAGGCAATTAGGCCAAACCAATAAAACAACGCCATTAACGAGCGCAGGTCGTTCCTCCGACGCTGATGCACTGCCGAGCGACGTCCCATATTTTAACCTATTAATACTGTATGGGTTAACCTAATAAAATGCATTCACTTATTAATATCATGTGTCATCGGCGGTTAGCGGATGACGTATTACTAATTCAATTGGCGCCTTCATTGGTCATCAATTATTTCCTCAGTACGAATTGGTTTTTCAGAATAGCATGTATTTAAAAGCCACATTGAGCAATTTTTCCATTAGCACTATTAGCTATATGACTCAGCCGTAGCAGATAAACCCTAATAGGGATTAAGAGCAGCGAGTGTCACGATACGTAAAGGTTTATCAACGTTAATCGGTACGTTATCTCGTGTTTATGACATAACAAAGCCCGCAGTGAGATGTCCAACCGGTGGAAGATTACGCGGTCTCGGAGCGGCTGGCGCCCCAGTGGACAGAGCCGTTGTTACCGTCACCGATGTCAGAGTTAAGTGCCGCCGCTCTCGACGTATCCACACAAAGGCCGCTCTCTCCGCTTTGTTCCGCCTCTTTGTTTGACTTGACGGAGGCACAGTAAAAAACTTCAACTACACCGACGTTGACGGCCTCTCGGATCTTGTGGAGACAACGTATGGCCTTTTTATTCAATATCTGCCGTATCTCACTCCGAATGTTTTACTCGATTTGATTAATGATGCCTTTTGTGTAAGCCTAAGGCGAAGAGGATCAGACCTTCGGGATGAAATGTCGGAGTTTTGGGACGAGCCTAAATATTTACTTAGTTGTTTAGGCCGCAAAAATTGCTTAAATGGTTTAATGGTTATGCGGTTTATATAAAACGGTCGTAGGTGGACAATGGGCTCGCCCACATATTAGCTTACGTTACGCTTATCGAACGAGTATAAAAGCATACTCATAATATTCAAATTATTCAGAAGATGTTATAACTGTCATCATAAATGTTGGTAGTTACTATAATTGTCTTCATTTACGCACTTTGACGTTTGACGTGTCTGTACACTTGCTCTGATGGATCGTTGTGCTAATGTAATGATTATGAGGATGACGCGTCGCTGAGTCGCGGAAACGATCCATTGCCGACGTCCCTCGGTGTCGCATAGGGGTCTCGGTTATTTGCAGTAAGATCCGGTGCTGATGAAGTGTCCGCAGAGGGGATTATATATCCTGTGTGTTCAGGCTCCATTAGCCATCTCCTTTTAGTAGTTAGTGACCCTTATACTGCCTTTCCACCAGAGCTATGCTATGCTGCGAGGATGTGATAGCTTCCCGTCAACGTATTCATAGCGATGAAGCATAGCACAGCTCTGATGGAAAAGCAACCTTAGGCTTACATAGAAATTCATAATCACAACTAAAAATGTTTTAACAAATTAAACATCAAAAGAAAGTGAACACGTTTAATAAAAAACAACAATCAAGCAATGAAATGCAAGAAAATATATAACAAAATATGTTTAATAATAAATCATAGACCCAGTTTAAATTAAAGATTACTAAAGTACCCACCTAAGTAGGTAAAGTAAATTGGCTAAATGGCGTAATTAAATCATCTGCTCTGCTTGCCGACAGTCAAACCTTTCCACTCTACTACTAAAATTCTGAAAATAACTGCTTGTTTTCCAAGCAAAAATAATAATGCAGTTCAAGTATAATTACCGAAACTGTTACATAGGTTTAATGTCGGACAAAAAAATAGAGCAGGTGCGCGACCACCATTGAAGTTAATTATATATTTAAACGACCACGGCAGCTGGTTTCTTTTTATACATATTTATAAATGCATTTCAATCGGTATTGTAAACAAGTGCATCTACGCACTTTGATGTTTTTGTGCCACTCCAGTAATAATTTTATTCTATCATTCAACCTATAAAAAAATCATAATTATCATGTTGTAATTTATTGACGCGTATAGGGATGTTGACACTAAATAAGAAAATCAATGAATCCGTATTATCTCGAAAAAGGATCAAATTCTCAATGAAATAGCGAAAAAAGTAATTCAAAAGAATAAATAATTACATAATTATAAGTCTTCGAAGTTTTAGGAGGGGGCATTTTCTGTCCCTTTTCCGCAAAACGCACATGTGTATTGAACGATCGTCATTTACTATGCGCTCGAGGTCAGTGACGTCACTGACCTGTAGCGCTTTCTCTCTCAAACTAAAAACATTGTAACGATTGTAGTTTCGTTATTTTTTGAGATATTTGAATAGGATTTTCACTATTTGGCATAATTTTATGTATTCTTTCGTATGGAGTAATAATAAATTTTGAGTCAACATGCCTATTCTCATTACGAGTCGCTTAAATAGATGATACCCAAAAGTATTTTGAATTATGGACCCGAGAAACGAGAGCCGCAGAAATTAAACGTTCAACAACGATGTCGACGTTATACGCGGCGAAGATTCCGAGAAGAAAGTTTTATCAGACCTAACTCCATTCATAAATAAACGGTTTAATGAGAAATTTCACTCTTTTGTGCGACGAAAGTGAAAAACTGCTCCGCGACGCAATTTATGTTGAAAACATTCGAGTATCTACACCGAAACTCAGATGAAGAAGTGCCTCGAAAATTTGTAGAAGTTTCCTCACTTTGGTTTACTTGAGTTGTTGGTAAGTGCCTACTTACAGATTCATTGCATTTATTATATGTAGGGAAGGATTACTCAGAATCCTCAGGGTCCTTTAATGAAGTTTTGCCACGATGGTGCTGAAATCTTAATCATATTCCGTAGGAAATAATGCGGGCGGGGTAATGGTGTGGGACTTAGGCGCTCGGTTGTTTCATGCGTCAAACGCATGCGTTCCATATAAATGCGTTGCGTCAAACGCATTGCGTTGAACGGATTTATATGGAAACGCATGCGTTTGACGCATAAAACAACCGAGCGCCTTAGAGACTAGAACTGTTTTATTTGGGGTTGTAGCGTAGCATTATGTTCCCTGATTACCGTATACGGAAGAACTATAATAGGTCGTGCCGTGCGCCAATTCCCTAGTAATAAAGAAATGTACCATTACATAAACGATTTTTGGATTAAGATACAAATTAATTTTAATCTCAGTTATAACAAAAACCATTATAAAATGGTATAGAAATTATAAACAAAGGTTACTCTGTATTATGTACAAGAGCAGTTATAGCGTAAAGCAAGGAATCACTGTCACCAGAGGTCGATGACCGAGCTGTTCGATTGACCGTCCCCGTTGCGATCTGATTGCCGCAACTGGCGATTTGCATGTGTCGGCCCAATACTGTGTGCGCCGGCGCACCCATGCCCTGCCTAATTGCTGCTATCGCCAACCATTGCTGCGCGATACTTTCCTATTGTATGGCTCACGGGGCGTTGATCTATTATAGCTATATAAATTACGCCGTTACATTAATGACATGGCGGTACACAGTTTATTTCTTAGATTTAGTACGTGTATACATATTAATAATTAGGAAATTCACACAACTCTTTGAATGATAAGTTGATAACCAATGAAAATGAGAAAAAAAAACCATTTATAATATTGCAGTGTTAGGTTAGGTGTATGCTCCTTTCCATGTTATGCTGACTTTCAAAACAGAACACCCCTCGCAAACTCTGGTCAGGGTATAGATATCCCACGGTGCACATGGCTATGTGTGCCGTGTCAGTACTTTGCATTTGCGCGTAAAAGGAGGAATATACTGGATAATCAAAAAAACATTATTATCAAAATATACATACTTAGACTGCTATAGTAACCTTTCCTTTTGGCCTGGCCGTCGTCGGGAGAGGCCGATATATAAAATCAAGGATTACATGTAAGTTTGCATGATTGTACTTGTACAATAGCCAAGTTGTAAACATATTTTTTGTCACACCTGGCCATAAAGCGGCAATTACCGCACGCTCCGCGCGCGGGAAATCCCACTTCCTGGTCAGGGGGTGACATAAAATTTTGTACTTAACACGGGCGGTAATAAAGAAAGCCTCAGATCGCATATTTATCGCCCTTGACTTCGGCTCGGGCGTCAAATACCTGCGATCTGAGACATTCTTTGTTTTACCGCCCTTGTCAAGTAATGTACTATTTTACGCAGACGTAAGCGAACAGTGTACCGGTGCGGTGTTTCAATTTAGATAAGGGTTTTGTTGGCACTAAAATATCAAAGCATTTGTATACGGAATCAAAAGCTTTTAGCTTTTTATTTATCAGTGTTTGTTCAGTCATCCATGTAACAGCACTACAATTGTTTTTTTTAGTGAAAATTTGGACATTTCCTGCTTTTGTTTATGCTCACTTGTTATCGCATCACATCATTCACATCTTGATGCATATTTGTTGAAAAAAAAAACATTGATTTGTTCTCAAAAGGCAATCGCTGATACAAAGCGGTACGAGTAATTCAAATAGCATTTGGAATTCAATATCCTACCAACGTTTCTTCCGTCGCTCTGCTTCTACTATACATACGTACATTATGAGGCGGAAGCGATCTATATTGCAAACGTTCATACCTGCCTCGCTACAAATGTATCAGTGTATCTCTTATGCCTGGAGTCACTACAGCTATGATGAAGCACCTTATGTATTATTCCGTTCTTTCACACCATCTGCCGATGTTTTGTACGTTATAGCACTTTTATCTCACGAGCGCGGGTTGACCATTGTTGTAGTTGTGACACATACGAACACATATGTAGACAACGTCAACTCATAGCTCCTACGCTGATGCACGCATAGACAATGTGCATGTACAGCTCAACACACAACCATGGCTCTCCTACGCTCGTCTGATAAAAGTACTCTACAAAATTCTAACTGTTTAAGTTTTATCTAATAAAGCAGCGTTTATATGCACGCGTAATTTCTCGTAAATGTGGGGGTCTATAAGATATTCTATTCATGTATCTATATATTCTGTTTTGTACAGTACTTTATTTGTTCTTTCTTAAAGCTGGGCCTTTTAAAAAGTATTATCGATTAACTGTGACGGTGTGTGAACATAACACTAACATGATCATAATCTGTAGACTCGTAGATATGTTGACTTGGATGCCATACGATTAAATAAACAAACATAACAGATACTTATTTATAAATATATCTAACCCTACGCTACACCACTTACGTATATTCCTCAAATATCCAATCCACGAATGATTCCTAATTTCTATTATCAAATACTGACAAACCGCAACCAACTCAGTTACGTACAATTCATTTATAACCCGCAATCTGAAACTTCGAGCTTTGAAAATGCATTCGAAATATAGAATTGGATTCGAAATAGATGGCGTCGAAACCTCCACTTACCGATCTCCCAGGCAGCGACAACCTCTGTTGATTTATCACGGGCGATTCAATAGTTCCCATCGTCGCCACTGCCAGCTAAAAGCTTTAGTTTGGCATTTCGCTTGTGTACAATGTGTACAGATTGTATACAGTTGGCAAATGCATTTCTAGCAACCCGATATTTTCACTCGGAGGCTTAGAGTTGACAATAATGCCTTTTAAAGAAACCAAGCATAGTGAGCGTGCGTTTTACCTACGTCCTACATCATAGTAAAAATAATAGGAGTTTATGCTATTGCTACATTATGAGAGGCATTTAAACGCGAGTATGGTTTTATGAAGCGAGCCGGAGGCGAGAGAAAGAGGATTTACTATACGGGCGTAGTTTAATTTCCACATCCTATCTGATTCATTAACCCATGTTTCATAAGAACCTTGACCTAACAAAATCACGCCCTTTAACAAACGGCGAAATAAGGATTTTGTTTATAAAACTCATTAGTCTGCGGGCAAAGCGTTTTGCTTTCTCGTTACTTCAGTAAACAGTTTTAATTGAAACCGTGGTCGTGATTGCGACATGCTCCCTACTAGTTTTTGTGAAGGTTTAATTGTGTGAGCTTTTTTGGTTAATTATGGTTTTGCGATTGTGCAAGCCCTCTCGTAACGTAACAGGATGCTGGTGACATAATAATAATTATCGCTTAACGGATGCTTGGCAAATGCTATACCGCCCTACATAGTTGCACCTCATTGCAGACTGGTTGGCGGTATAAGCATGGAATTTCAATTGCAATGTATTACATAAATTCACTAGAACTTCTGAGAAAATTTGGGTGCGACCGACCCGATTAAACGTACAATTTGATTTTCATTGTTCTTTGTTTTGTCTTCCCACTAGTAATGCAAATGTTAACTATCGTTAGACAAATCATTCACCCGTAACCGAAGGCAAAGGTTAGGCTCGTAATCTTATCAAACAGTTCGTTGCATTGTGTTTTGCTGCAGCATGAATCAGAGCATTGTTTACTGGTTACCGCCGCTGTGTCCTTTGACGACATATTTAGAAAGGTGTGTCCCAGTTTGCAATTTAACAATTACAACACAATGGAGACGTGAGCATCTTAAATAACTTCTAATAACAGCATTTAGAGTAAATATTCCCTGAGAGTAATTACATTCCTGGTATGTGGTGAAGAACGAGTTAGCGTACTAACTAATTCCGAATACGCGTGACAAATACCCGCGTACTGTAAGCTTTCCTAACTAATTTACATCCGAACTCATGATGTGTCGGAGAAGTTGCGACATATTACAAGTGAACTTAACATCGAAATGCGGGCGCTCGTGAGTCACGCGACTCGAGCCTTGCTATTGTAACGTAACGTTTTCGCCTCGCCTCGCAATAATTACGAAACGCATTGATCTCACGAATTTTTAACACGTATCTATATCGACCCGATAAAATAAACGATGCGATTCTATCAATACACGATGCCCGTTTTGTAAATTGTATTGCTTATATGCTGAACGTATACTAAACGGCTGTGTCGATTAAACCGGGCTTTGATAACAATTTCTCCGCAGATCGATATCAATGACTCATAGTGTGCTTATGTGCATTATGGAAGGACAATTCTGCAATATAATATAGAATAGCCGACGGTTGTTCCAGTCGCATTTCCGTGCACAGAACATTATTGATTTCTCTAAAAATAAAATGTCCGTCGATTACAACATAGGAACCTTTTAACATCGTGAACTAGAGATCGTGTCTGACTCGACGGAGGCCGGCTGAATTTAGTCTGGCCTGTAATCCTTACCGCAAACTCGTACAGCCTCTATAACTAGCGAGACGTGTATATGAATTTATTTACGTAGGGATGCGATGCTCCGGCGGCCTCGCGACCTAAATCCACAGCCTCTCAAAACGGCTCTTTTTTCACCACAAATATTTTTAATGGTGACTGCGGCCTTCCACTGTAATTAACACAGGACATTTTTTATGAAGGCGTTTTTTGATTTCGAATTCATTTTTATAGACAAAATCCCCTCTTACAAATTAGTCCTGATTCAAACCCAACTATCGATTGGCTGGTTTTTAGAAGGACTTAGTAGTACCTACTTGACTCAAATGCTGGATATATTTGTCCAGGGTACCATAGGATAGCTGTGAGGAAATAGCGCCATTTACTGAAAGTTGTTGTGCGCAGTCTGCCAATAAGGAGCTCGCAAAGTCATAAATCGTTTTCAATTTGTACAGCCGTATCCTATCGATTTATTCTGAACCGAATTGAATAGTGCTCAACTGAAAATAGTTTAGATATTTTCAATTCGATGCTCATGTTGCGTGGATGCATTCAGCGGACCACGGGCAGCGGATCTGCGTCGAGGGGACAATTAATCACTGTGGCATAGATATGCCACTCAACTATCTCGTTGATACTGCTCGATGGAAATAGAAATAGCATACGGAAATAATACTGCTACTGAAAATATATTGTAATCCTGCTGATTCTCCTCCGGCCTCCATGCTTGCCGAGGGAATCTCTTGGGATACCTGTAGACAAGAGACCTAAGGTAGATATATCGTAAAGTTTTGATACTTACCTCGCTGCAATCTCGAGGATTGTCGTGGAGTAAGTTGGGTGGCTTATAGCATTATTTTTGTGAATTTTAATTACCTAACTCGTCAGAGTAATCTTGTTTTGCTTCCGACCAATTTTCCGCTTTAGTTGGCACCGGTTTGATGTACCTAGTTTTTGTAATCAAACGTGCGCGTGCTGTGTATACCGGCGGCAAATCCTATCCATTGTGGCGGTGACAATGGTTGCGGTGCTAATTCAAGGACGGCACACCATTGTCCCGTAGCGCTGCGCCTCGGGCTCCCGTGCGGTTTATATTGCCATTAGCTGTCCACGCTTATAGATTTATTTGTCTGGTTAGTGATTGTTTATTGTTTGCCTTTGTTTGATTCGATCCCTACTGGCGTTTCCAAACTGACCCTCGAGGAATAAGTGACAATGCCCTCCTAAGCTATTCTGAATTCTTCGTGAAGCCTTTATGACTGAATTAATGCCTATAATAAAGTAAACATACATTGGTAATCGTATAAAATCGTGATGGTACACGCACTCACTGCTGATACAATAAAGCAAAACAAGTCTCAAGAATGTGCACTCGCTGTGCTAATAAAACAAACAAACACCATCTAACATGTCGAGTTATATCTGTGATGACATTTGCGGGAATGTCAACTGCAAGTCTAATAACACCTAGCCCTAAGATAGCCAGCGTGATTAATAGCGCCCCAGTTCTTCTCATACCCGCGACGGGCCTTCGCTGATGGCTCGAATATAAACCCAACCCTAGCATGGACGTGACAAATTTCAGCCTGTCTTTTGTAAACCCATCGTCTTGATTTATGGACGTGATAATAATTTCCGTGTTGAGGTAGGGCATCGGCCCAGTGCTGCGAACGGGGTCGGTATTGCTGCGGTGGCATTTGCCGGCTCCAATAGAGACGCTCGGTTCTGATGGATAATGATGGTATTACGTGAATGCTTTATGATGCTATATTATTAATAACATCTAAAACTTAAGTTTTCAACGACCGTTTTGTAATCCAATTTATTTGCCAATATACTTACCTACGTGATTACCTGCTGAATCAGATTTTGTTTCACTGTTGATTTAATTACAGTGAAAGCTCTTATTGATAATGATGGTATTCGATAGTAATAATTGTTTTAAAGTAGGGGTACAATACGCAAGTAATTGATTGATACGTAAATTCCATGTGTATAGTTGACGAAATATAATCTGCACCGATTCCTCGAACAACTTGTATGGCGAATCGGTGCAGCTTATATTTCATCAACCATACGTTGTTGAGCTATGCTATGCGGCTCGCAGGAAATATTTTAAAACATATTTATACAGCATTAAACGGTTCACAGCTGTTTGTTTTTCTTTAATTAGAAGTAAGTACGCAACTATTATGTACTTACTGACTGGGCAGAAAACTCTTCTAGCTTAATAATTTATACAGGTGTCTAAACAATATCCGAATATAGCAGTTTTTGTTGTGTATTAAATGTAAACACACCTTTATGTACGATACGGCTTGCAATAAGTTAGGCCGTAACCGAGACGACTGTTTCAACTAAAGGGTCGTTACTGTTAAGTTTCTCCTCGAATTCGGCAATAATTGCTTGTAGTCGTTACCCACACACTGCCGTGATTGGCTGGATTAGTGTTCCTGGCGTTCGTTGAATCGTTATTTCACTTCGAAAACCGTACTCTCTAACTTTTCTGCAGTGATTCAAGGGGTTTTTGGTGTGAATTTGTGCACATTTTTTAACGTGCTCTACATTTTTTATAGGTTTATGTTCGGATCTATTATCAATATGTTTTCGTGTAGAAATCCTTTCCGCACACTGTTCTACTTTTAGAGACTCGTTTCAAAGTAGCATCTTGTACTTTTCCAATTTAAGTACTTCATTCCCAAAGCCGTAGTATACCCTTCTAATGACAAAAGTTGCCAGACTCGAAAACTCGCTGGCGATGATAGCGCAACTCATTGCCAGGATATCGCTTACCATATTATAATATAGTCGGAGGAACTTACTAAATTAGTTTCGTAATGCACGATGGCTGGAACTGTGTGTTGGTGCACTTGTAATCCTTGCTGTGCTTAACTTTTTAATTAACAGACAGCCCATCTTATTCACTTTATACAGTTAGCTAGGTCTAGTTCATAAAAAGACTTGTATAAACATTACGCTTTCGAAAATAAAACTAAACAGGCTAAACAACTGAGCAAGGCCTTTTTTATAGTACCTAAAATATAACAGAAACAGACAATTTATTGTATAAAACTTTGTATAGCTATAAAGGTCAGGTACAGATTAATATGTTTCAACAGTTTTTATTCTTTTCGGGCATACAATATTTAAATTCTTAGCCTAAAAATAGGAAAGGTATTTTTTAACCATATATTTTTATACAGATTGGCAAAAAATAAATAAAGCAGTAACACACACCAGTACACATAATGTGTAATTATTGTGACACAAAATTTATAATTCATGAAATTAATTGCATATGAATTTATAGTGGCAGAGTTGCATTGTATTAACTTGACATTTTTGTTACAGGTAAACTACATAATTAAAGACGCATCGGTGAATGAATAAGGTTGGTCGTAGCGAGGAATCGAGGAGTGAGGCTCGTAACCACCACTTGAGCAAATTTAACATTATGAACATGTTTGCTTTGTAACGGTAACTTTTTTACCACTTGACGTGATGTAATGTGCCATGTTAAATTTGCGACCATGGCACACAATTATGACTAAATTCAATTGGTCATGGACTCATAGAAACCATCGTTAAACTTAGTAATCATTATCGTGAAATTACAGTAGATTCGTAAAGTTACAAAACTAAGAATCGAATTCCCGTAATAGCTTTAGAATCTGTTGTCTTTAGGAAGACATCGTTAAAAGGGTATTTTAAGAAAAAACATTGGAAGACATTTGCGGAGCGCCCCGTCGAAAAAAGAGTTTTATATATTAGGTAAAACGAGTCTCGGTCCGTCTTGTTTGTTAGTATCCACCGCAGCATTTATTCGGTTCGTTGCCTCAGTTGAGTCAGTTGAAGTGCATCGAGCACACTTAAATTGTTTACGTCTCCCTGCGTCGTTTTCTTCCACGCTCATTTCTTTAAAGAACCTTATTTTACACTCCCTTTTCAACTGCGTAACGTCGAACGCTATTTATATAATGTTCCATATCTTCATGAAATTTTTCTCGCTTCATATTTCTTGGAGCGAGTCTCGGTTTTGTTAGATGTTGATGGTTTGGGAGATTGTTATTGTAACTACGGTCCGATGGGTTGCCGTAAGCGGTTTGTAAAAGTTATGTTATGATTGATATTCGTTTAAACACGGCCCTTGGTCGCCGCGAGCTAGCGGACTCTCGGTTCGCTACGCAGATCGTGACGCGGCAAGCCAGCCTCTATTTATATTCTCTGCTAATATACTGGAACCTACAATATCGGACAAGCCATTATAACAAGAAGTAAATTAATTAAGATTAGCTTGGGCCAGCAAAGGCAAATGCCAACCCAATAATAATTTATACAAGATATTACTCTAATCCTCCTTTTACGACTATGCCTAATTTATGGTATACGAGTAAATCAGCTAAAGAACGTTGCTTCTTAACGTATCTAACTTATCAGAAAATTAAGTAAGTGTTTTTGTTCATATTTAAATTGGGATTCAGACATTGCCAAAGGATTTTCTTACAAGCTTTTGCCGACTAATAAAAATATTACCTATGTTTGTCTATATGGTTGTGTATCCTCGCATTACAGGCGCTCGGCTCGTAATTTTCCGGAACTCTATAGTAATATTAGTAATATGCTATTTCTCACCCAGAGCTGGAATTTTTAAGAGTAGTGTCGGACCGAAACACGATTTTCAGCCGAAACCGAATTAACCTTTTACTGAAATTGTGCCTGCGCGAAACTACACACTATTTTACACTATTTTCGGCTGAAACCGAAAAATCAAGATTTTTAGCTGAAACATGAACTTTCATCGATGTTTGATCGACGACCGAATTTCAATAAGTACCTATTGAAATTCGGGAATGAAATGCTAGTGTGAGGTCATTTTTATTAGAGATATGAACATATTATTATACCTCTTATATGCCGAACCTTCTGTTAGGCAAACTGAAAGGAGTCTACATATGAAAATATGTCTATTTACACTTTCAATAAGTAAATCACAGTCAGTAAGTGGGTAGAATGCACAAATTCACGAAATATATACCACGACAGCTATATACTATGCAGACTTTAATATTAAACTACAAATTACTAGTGACCGACTGAAACCGTAGTAGGTGAAGTTACTTATTCTGCGCCAAAACACGGTTTATAGCCGAAAACGAATTTCAGCCTTTGCTCAGTTGAATCAGTTTTGGCCGAAACCGAAAATTCACTCGGACACTAATTTTAACCAGCTCTTTTAAGATGCTAATGTTGGAGCTATTTACAACGTTGTTCTGTAAACTTAGTGTCGTTGTCTGAATAAAAGGATTCCACTTGCATAATGTAGGTACGGGCACAGCGTGTGTTCCGGGCCCTCTGTGAATTTATCCAAGGAAAAAATATAATGCCACAGTGGAGTGCTTAGTGGAAAATGCGTTTCAGATTTATTTTATATACACGTAAGTTTAGAAAGGATACTGGTTTGTTCTCTAATAAGGATTCGAAAAACCACAATACGCATTATAACTAACTAAAAGTATAAGGCATGTTCTTATTTAGTAAGTGTTCTTAGTAGTTAGTAAATATTTTCTTTCTATTTATTAAAACTTCGTTGTCATAATAAGGCCTTCCGGCAAATGTCACTTGCATATAAAACTTACTATAGGCACTCAAACATTGAAGCAAAATATCACAAATTCAAAATAAACGTAAACACGAAAACGGAAAAAAGTACTTGCAATGTTACCTTTTCATTTCCCTCTACACGCGTTCTGCCTTAATTTTATTGTCATCCTAAAATAATAGTCGGTAATCCGAGGCTTTCGTTTTCTCCGCATCCCTTATCTCGCCTGCTGGTTTGATATTTTTATATTATTTTCGTCAAAATTCCTGTTACGAGACATCCTTGGCGCAGAGTTGTGGAAATCCGGTAAGATTTATATTTCTGCATATAAAGCTACTACTCTTTTTTATTTTCACACCTTTATCTTCTGCTGAATATTGCGTGGGATTCTTACTTCACCAAAAGTAGTTTATTAAAGAAGCCGGTTCTTGGTTATGTTCAATATAAATGTTTGTATTATTTCGAAGAAAGACATCTGATGCTTACCTTCTACTTATACATTTCCAATCCCGTGTTCTTTAGCTTTTTTGCAATAATATATTTATATGGCTTCTAAGTAAGTAGAAATGACAATTCGACCAAACGAGAACAGTTTATCCTCAAATTAGTTTATACAAACTTGACGTTTAACCTCAGATTAAGTCCTTAATTCCTATTTGGTCCAATTCTGCCTCTTTTTACATTAACGTATACCTATTTACATTTCATGTACAGAAAGCTTGTATTATCAAGCTCATGATCTGGTTAGACATGTTGACCGAAATCAAGTTAGACATGCTTTTACAATGGCCTTGAAATTCCGAGGAAGTGTCGACGAGTCGTTGGCAGTTATCTCGAGTCATTACCATTGAGCCGTATATTGATGCCCATTCAATCATTTGCCAATGCCAATTAAGTTGTCCGTCGCCATTTCATTTTAAATTGAGACATGACTATGCTGCTGGGCTGTGCTGTCGAAATGTTAATTAATCATTTTGTTTATAATGTGCCAGGGATGTTTATCCGCAGACTTCCTAGTCAGTTTATTGGTGTTTCTATTTTATGTTTCCCGACGAACTCGCTTGTGCGATGCATTAGGTGCAAAATCATTAATTCTATTGATAGTTGTATAGATTTGTCTACAGTTAATAACATGTCTTAAAGTTTATAATACCAATAAAGACTTTGATGAAGAACCAAAGCAAATCTCCTCTGGCCGGCACTAGTTATAAAACTTTCATGTCTGGAATTATGTTCACTTTATATTGATTGTTATTCTTGTAAGAATTTACTATGATAATTTTTATTATGCGTCCTGATTCGTCTTTGTATTCAATAAAAACTTCCAACGTTCTTAAAATTAGGTTATCTCGAACCTTAACAAAAATCTTGTTGATGGCAATCACAATATCTTAACAAAGGTAATGAATGGGTTGAAATATCTGGAGCCATTACAAAACACAAAATAACGGATGTAATAAAGCGAACTGACGTAGGAGATTTCCTACGAACAAATCACCAGTTCCTCAGTCGTACTGTAGCTCTAGTATAAGTTTTTTCGAAACATTAACTTATTCGAACGAGTTTGCGTTTTGTCTCAAAATGTATGAAATTGGCATGAAAACGTGAACAGCTTCTCTGGTGGTCACTAGTGGAAACTAAAACAGCGAGTATAACTTTTGTTGCTAAGCGATGAACGCGCGTATTTCAAACTCGGTGAGAGCGTTTTCATACATTTTGAGGCAAAACGCAAACGCGTTCGAATTAGTTAATGTTTCGAAAAAAACTTATACTAGAGCTACTGGTCGTACGTAACGCTGTCTCGCAGTCTCGCCCCGTTATGTCCCAGCGACACGCGATACCGCGCGATGTTCCAACGGGATACGGGGATGCCACACGTGCGGACAATCGCAGATAGTTTGTGTGAAACAGGAATTGCAATTAAAAGTACGAACAAATTGCTACATAAAATGTTTGTTAGGATGCCTCGCATCGCATTAGAATACTGAGTCATTGAATACGGTCAACTTAGATACCAACAGCAGAACAGAAATTTACATTTAATAAAATTCCAACAAAAATAGTCGGTCACTGACTCAGCGAACCAAGATTACAGAACCTAATTAAAATTCTGCATGGCACTTGGACAGCTGGCATTAAATATTCAGAAACATAAAATACGGGACATTCTTCTCAAAACATAAATTTTATGAACAAATTTGTAATAACTTGTAGGAACAACCGTTAGGATTAGAATGAGAACTCTCTACTTCGTAGAGCATCCCTACATTTAAAACAGACAAAATAAATTGGCAGGCACTGCTTCTGTTTAATATATGTCGAACACAACAAGAAATCTGAAACAGTTCGTGTTGAGGCACCTTTATCTGATCGTATATTCCGATTTTAGTCATAATTCGGGCTACACGCTTGAATATCTTATTAACTACGTGGTTCCCGCGGGATTGGGGGAGAGCTCCGTGGTGGTTCGGTCGAATTACTTATTTATTTTCGTTTGTGGATTAAATGCTGAGCAGTCATTAGGCTGTAATGGGCGGGTTATGTTGTTTACCACACTCTTATAACATACTAGATGAAAATGATTATAATTAGAAAGAAATAACAACTATTTGGTCACCGAACGGTACTTATACCATAAGCAGATTCGCTCCGCGAATAACCTTTAAATAGATATGATTGACTTTCATCGTAATTTTTTTAGGTACGTGGAATTATCCGAGTCGAGTACGAGTAAGCGACGGTACCTGATCTGATACCTACACTATTATAATACGGAACCTGAGCCAGAACATTTAAATGGGTACCTACAAAATTGTATTCAAATGTAATTTTTATCTCCAAAAATTTCGTTTTGTTGGTCTCTAGAATGTTTATGAAATTAGAATTTTACGCATGTCTTACTGTGACGAACTTATTACGTCTTATATTGTGACGAACTTATTACGTCTTATATTGTGACGAACTTATTACGTTACTAGAAACAACTTTGTATGAGAGGGTATAAGATCAACGGACTGAGAAATTGATATGCTTTCGTAAGAAGGGCATTGTGGTAGGTATACATACGAGTATATACATGATTTGGTTTAAACGCAAGTAGAACATTATATTAAAGCGTTCCTATAAGATGCTACGTATACTAAGACTGATATGAATTTTGTCAATTTCTAACTTACCTGTTTCATTAGAATCATTAGATAGTAAATATTTTTTTCGTTTAGATATCCTACAAACGAAAGGATTGCTTAGCTCGTACTTGTCTAACGCTATATCATTCCCGGATTTCCACATGTATTTCATAGCGGCGGATATACTCCATCGGGCCCGGGCCTTTTCCATCGAATGCCCTATTACATTACTCGTCGCATTTGCATTCGTTCAATATCCGCAACCCTTCGTACGAACGTGGCTGCTGTCCTGTTACAATGCGATTAGCATCACCTCGATGCAGGGAAATGTTTTTTTTTTATGTTTTCGTCTCTCGATTTCCCACTTGAGCAATGGCTTGGCTTAGATTCCGACTGGGCATAAGAACATACTTGAAATCCGGAGCTGATAACCAACGGAGTAAAACGTATGGTAACCCTGTGCAATAAAATGTTTAAAGAAATCGACCGGCGCACCGAAAACGCCTGGAAGAAATTCTTATCCATGAAGACGCCAGTGAAACTGCTTTCCCTTCCGCAACAACTAGTAGGTGGGTTTGTTGTTATTATTATTATTGTTCAAAATCACTTTTGTGGTCACTATTTTGTTTAGTTTGGATAAAGATTTCAATGCCGTTCTCAGTTATCTGATAAAAGTACGGGACATCTACCACCTAACTCAGAAATACCACCAAAATCTACAGCCAATTCGTCAAAATCGTGTCCACGAAAGTGAGGCGGTTGAAACGCGCGAATAATGACCCAGGTACCTAGCTCAATCTAAGAATTAGTACGAGTTAAGTGCATATGCAACAAGCCCCCAATAATAGAGCGGATTTGTAGAAAAAAAAGGACAGGCCTGTGACCAGTCGTAGGACGCCCTTATAGAAAAAGAGAGAGACGTAAGGCACTGCAAACTGTTATGTTGCTCGAATTTGGAGCAGCCCAACTAGGGAAGTAGGTAATTCCACCTTGTAGAAGACCAGTCAACAGACATATAATAACATTACATATTTACTATACAGGTATGTATTGTTATGTTCCTGGGGATGAGCAAGGTTGCCAGAGCTCCTGAGGATGCACTGTGTTGAGAGCGAGGAACCTAAATTTGTCCCTTCTGCTGTCACAGACAGTGAATCCTCAAATTTTATAAAGGGTCGGCAAAGCGCACGTGACTGCTTTAGAGTTGCAGGCGCCTATAGGCTGCGATATTTGCTTACCAACAGGTGGACCGTACGCTTGTTTGCCATCGTCGTTGTTTTAAAAGAACAAAAAGAAAGCGCATTCAATAACCAACCTAAATAACTGAAACTGATTTTGATTTTGGTTCATATTGAGTAATGCAATATAAGTTTTATTTGTCTTATTGTAACCGAGAGAGCGCGAAATAATTTATTAGATATACAGACGCGCTCGTGTTTTCAGTCGTTTTTACTTCCCTGACGACACAATAAATTCCAAGTTGTTACAACACCAGCGATAGACCGAGAGTTACTACCGAGAGCCAAGTAAGGGTGATAGGGTGATACGACGACCCATCGATAAAAAAAATCGCAAAGTAATTTGTACCGCTTTACTGGGTTATTTTACAGCAGAGATCCGACAGCTGGAAATTAGATTCAAGGTGACGGCAACTTCTTGTTGAGACGACACGGAATCATTATAGATTCTTCGTGTTCGCAAAATACCTTTTAACGGGTAAGGCGACAGCTATCTTCCCCGAGGGATGATTAATTTCTAATTGTTTTACAAACGCGCTGCCAAATTTTGTTCGTTGATACAATTAAATGTCGCGAAAACGATGACATTGATAACGGATTAGGTAACAAAAAGCATAGTAAAACAAATAAATGCTCTTCACAAAATCGTTAAACGTTTAACGGTTCGTGACATGTTTAATATACGCATTTACGCTTTCACTAAGCCGATTATACCATGTATTAATTTGACGCTAGCGATTGCGTCGTTAAATACCTCGTAAGAGACAGCCACGTGCTGATATTGCGATACAATGAACACAAGAGGGATTTATTGCGACAACACACTCGTCCCATACGTCGTTTTCCTTTCGATTTATTAACTCACTCTTTGTATGCAAATGAAAGGCCATGAAAATACAATATTTTCCTTTGTACTTATTCTATTTCTTTCGATAAATCGCCGAAAGTGTTCAAGTTTAATATTGATGCTACCTGTATACGCGTTTCACCTTACGGTGCCTTTTCGTCGAGGGTTCTTAGTGGAGATTTTATGAGACCAGTCGCGAATGGACGGCGGTGCTGACTGTTTTATAGCCTAAAGGATGTCGCAGTCTCGGGTAATGGCTCCTTGAAATGATATTAGGGAATTTCCCATTTTCAGCACCCGCCTATTCGCATCGTGATGAAGACGAAAGGAATCTCTTACATGCAATATTTTTCGGTATCATCAAATCTTTCTACACAATGCGATACGAGCGGACATCGTATGAATAATTTATTTGGTTATTATCACGTCTCTTTGTTTCCTTATTCTCTTATTTCGACGCAAAGAAAGAAGCTATTTCTACAGGGCCACTGACGTCGCTGGCGGCGATGCGGCCTCCTCAAAATGTTTGCTAGCAAACACACCAGACTATCTCAACAATTGCTCTTATCTCTTGGCAACGAAACCGTCACGCGAGGCTGCGCGATGAGGGCCCATAATTTCATAACTCAACACTAATGTAACTTCGAAACATTTTTATTACTAATTTCATAAGAGATATAAAAGCTCCGAGTGCGTCTGTTACCAAAAGAAGTTTGTTTAGAAACATTTGGCCTGCAGGGATAAGCCTTTGTAAAATAAGATTATCCAAAGTTACCGATCGATGGGTTGCAGTTACAAGCGGTGCGGTGGTGTAAGAATAATAACCGGCTACTTTTACACAAACGGTGATGGATATTGAAATATAATAAACGGGTCATTCACGTCTTTATCGCTCGACATAACACCTCATGATTAAGGATCACGTATTGGTCCGAAACATGTCGAGCGATATTCGACGTTAAAGACGTGAGTGACCCGTTTATTATATTTCAATATGTCTGAGACTCACGGGAGTTTTCTATTTAAAACGGTGATGGAACAGTACAATATGTAACAAGTTAGCAAAATTCAATTTGTGGTCGAAACAGTCGTATAAATTCTTGACGCCAAAATGTTATAAACATTTGCTAAGTTATCACAATAGTTTGAAGTTTGTAAAGGAACTTTAGCATTGAATTCAGTTAATGCCAGTTACCCAACACAAATTGCCATGTATGAGCATTGTATTACGAGTATAACTAATATACAGTGCGTTGCCAGCAAGCGGGCATTAATTGAAACTGCGGATATTAATATGTTCAATTAGCAATTATTTCCATGTATTAAATCAAATCATAACATAATGTGAATTAACTGCAAAATTTAATTTCCTAATTCAGCACCTCCAATGAATAGTAAACAGAACACTAAGGCCTGTCATTTGTACTGAGCAGGGCTGTCAATTTACTTTGCAGTACATTGCTGGTAATTAAAATTTTGTTAGAAAATAAGTGAAGTCCAAATTTTGGTTTAATAATAAAATTAAGCGCATGGTTAGGTTAAGTTAAATACCCAACTAAACAGAAGCCCGCTTGCCGGTAACATACGGTGTATGTAATAAATATTTGATTTCAGTTAAGCACATTGAATTGAATAGTGAAGACTGTTTTATTTGTCCCCAATTTTGAGATTACTGGAGAAGGAATACGATTGCGACTAATTCCAGCTGTTATAAGGGATTCCGCGGCTTCCCTTCGGACTGGCGGGGCCCCAGTGTCCTTATCTTTGCAATTTCGCTCGATCCCCCCGCTTTACTCTTGAGTTTTCGTTTTGAAATGTGTTCCATTGCGAGGTTCTTCGAAATTGAACTGCATTGAATTAATCCAACGTTGATTGAAAAGCTCGTGTGCGGGTTTGAAATTTCAGGAAAACAGAATTCCTGAACGTATTAATTCCGCTAAAGGTTTCCATTATCAGAAACATGTTTATGAATGTCGATGACATCGTTAGGGTTTTCCTGTTTAGCATTTCAGAACGTAAAAATTGATGAATATGTAGGTCAACGTTTGGAACTCCCACGGAAAAACGCAAATGGACAATAATCCATTTCGGCTTGTTTACGCTCACTGCAGGATATAAAACTCCCTTTCATGCCGTTTTTACCGGTGCCGTGCTCTTCACATTCGGGTTTATCCGTGGGCCTCATTAAAGCGGCCGTCTGACGTGGGTGATGCGAGGGTCATTACATTTAGAGAGATTTCCACCCATCAAAAATGTATACGTGACACAAAATAGCCTACTGAATTTGTTATTTAACCGATCCCAGAGGTTCAACAGACGTATTTTAATTGTGATTCACGTAAAAAGAAGACGTCTACGTTTATATTCGTACAATTTAAGGTTTCACTTCTCTAGATAAGTAGCAAATCAAACCTTCAATTATCTACACTGGTAAGATTGTTTAGACACTGGGTATATGCCTTATCAGCAGTCTCACGTTATTTAGTGTTGCTGATGTTATTTAACAGTACCTACCGGTACTCTACCGGTTAGTTCAAATTAAATCATGTAACGAGCAAGCTTAATACAATTTAGCCGGATTCGTTAAAACAAATCCGGAAGCGCGACGCTTTTTGCATGCAATCGTAAAACATAACCAATTTACAACGTAACAAACTTAAATTGGCCGCATAGCTGTTGTTTACAACTGAGTAGCGGCACCCAATCGTCCGGGAAATTATCAAGGCGACTAAGGAAGTTGTGCTTCCATAGTAGGGTTGTCATAGCAACACGGGACCCTGAATTAGTTAAGCGAATGATGAGCTCGCCCCTCGACCTGTTCGATTCGCGGCGTGTATCAAGTGGGAGCCCTGAAATTGAGTTGGCATCTTGAGGATTACTCAATTTTGTTTTTTCAGTTAGAGGGGTAAATAGTAATAATGGGGCGGGCAACGTATTCGCATTCTGCAATGCAAGGTTTTACAAAATCTAATATCATTGGCATTGTATAAGTAAGATGTCCATATTTTTTCCATCACGCCAGGCCAGCAGCTAGCTTGTTAAATCCACTCGCAATGTTAAAACTTCACTGCTGCTTACTTCGACTTTAATATCATCTAATATCATTTCTGAAACGAACAAAGTAATTATCCATTTTAAAGTTTCATAGTTTAAGTTTGACAAAGAAACGGCCAAAAGATTTTAATGTTCTGTCTGTTGAACGTCTGCTTATTTAAGCTCAACTTTTTAAACCTTATTTGACTTCCCTCCAATTAATAGTGTAACTTACTTGTTTCTCTTTTGAGAACGTCGCGACGGGGAGGTCTTTGACCGCCGCAGACGCCTCCCCGTCGTCATGACAACGAATACCTACGTGGTCCCTGCACGAGTTTGTGTAAAGGGTACGAGCTTGAAAAAGCTTATTATGAAAGCCTTTACAACTTATAAGCAGTTTTTATTCCTCATAAAAACCACGCTTTTAAGCGCTGCACGCTGCTATAAAATTTACTGGCTTTACTAGTTGTTTTTTCGTTTATTAATATGACATTATTTATTCACATATACGTATGATGTTTTGCAGTCTTTATTCAGGGTAAATACTCTTTGAAATATAATAAATTGAGTGTCAGCACTACAGACAAGTTTCTAGATAAAAGGGCATCTAGTTTCATTAAGGTTAATTAATTTGCGGGTTTACATGTTCTAGACAACAAAGCCATGTTGGCCCTCAGGTTAGCTATTTATCTTTCATTCTTCTAAAGCTAACAGCATGGTTGAACTGTTACCCAATGCCCTGAAGGAACAACGGTCTTAAAGTTCAATATAGGAAATATATATGTATAGAACCTTAATTAATTGATTTATTATTTATTTTACTTTCACCAACTTACCTACATATTTAAGGCGAGATATCGATTGAAAGAGACACCCTTTGTTTTTCGCTCACGACAAAACGGGATGCAATGCAACCTTCCCCGAGAATGGCTTTTTAGACAAATCTCGTTAAATATCTGTGTGCAGGTATATTAAATTTCCTCTTGTCAGTACCTAGATGAGGTAAAATACCATCATATTAACTTAATCGTGTCTTCTAATAATGCGTTGTTTTAGTAGGCTGAGGAAAAAAAGGAATATATACTCAACTCAACTTTGGATTTATTTTCTATCGATAAAATTTTAAGCAATCATGTTTCGCTATTGTCAGTAGGTACCACAATCATATAGTCAAGAATCATATATCTGAAAATCAGCCCCTACTGTTTGCTAGTCTTGGCAGGACAGCGTTTCAAAGTCTCCAAATTTCTCAGTGTAGCGCCTTAATTAGAGAAATGAATGTTTACGTTCGAAATATTTTTTCGTGATGATGTCAGGTTAATTAATGTTGTGCTATTTATTTTAATATAGAATAATTTTATTTTTAGATGTCCACATGATTTTAGTGGGAATTGAGACAAATATTAGCGATATCCTGAAAAAATCATTACCCATCTTTTGTTTCTAGGATTCAATGTTTATTAAAATCAATAACGTAAACTAAACAACGGTTAGCATCTAGAAATTGTTATTAAATATTTAGCGATTGTTCGCTCTCTATTCATAATAAACAAATCATGCTGCGCGGATGTTTGTTATGTTGCAAACATTTGTTATTATGATGACGCAGACATCTTTACATAATATTCGAATATTGGCTACATCTAAGTCTGAATTATTTATCTTGTCCTTGCCTAAAGTAACCGTCGTCGTTCTTCTATTGTATTAGTGGAGTTGGCTGTGCGCTGTATTATCACATGTTTATTGTTATTGCCTCCCGTCTGGCAAATTTCGTTAGGGCTGTCAGAACTAAATATCAAGGATGCTCGATATTTGCATGAAAGTGCTGTGTCGAGACCATTTTCTGCTTATAATAAATGTTGATGTCAATGCCTTCTGAAGCTGTAGTATATCTATCTACCAAGATATACGAATGTGTAGGATTCTCTTCTTAAGTGATGTTCTAGGCGCCGGTGATATCGCTTTACACATTCGAATACTTTTTCCTTTGTATTAAGTAGCGCTTCGTTTATATATCTCTTTTTACGTCGTAGTTGGATCGTTAACGTTTGTCGAATTTGTTATTCTAAGTAGTCGATGTAGGTTAAATAGAAGCTACGGGTCACCATACGGCACGTGTTCATAGAAAGTCGGCATAGGCCATTGCTTTTATTTGGGAAATGGTTTCTCATCGTAGCTTTTAAATTGAAACGGCGGTTTTAGAGCAACAGCCTGCAGGGCAGTTAACACTTGATTTATCTATGTATAAACTGTGCAAAACCCATTGCTCCATATCGATTTCAATATTTCACAGTTTTGTGCATTAGTTGTGTTGGTACATTCCTCTGTTCTTTTGTAAAGCGAATGTAGAACAAAGTGGAATATTTAATTGACCTTTTATGTGAGGACTATCATGTGAAGAGAATGAAATAATGCCGGAATAGATATCTATTTAGGAAATGTTATCTATAGGGGAAAAAACTGAACTATAGACAATTTTAAAGGCAATTTGACAATATATTTAATTATTAGTTTAATGGTGCGTCCGGATTGCTGAGATGAGACTAGAATCCGCACAGCGTAGTGCAACTCGTTCTATAGATTTTTGTTCGTATGGTCTTTAAGTCTAAAATTTGCGAAAATTTCTTCCACACCACACGGTACCAGGTAACATCGGCACCGATAACGATAGGTCTACACTGCGCTCAGTGAAAACTTCGAGATGAGTATAGCATTTTAATATACAGTCTTGAGTCTATTTATCCTTACGTGTCCTATCATGTAAACAAACTCTCGTTGAAGACATTAATCATTATCACACTTTTCTCTAGGATTACACAATAATCATCACTTAAAATGTTGATATGATGAATGAAAATACTTAAAGAAAGAAGCTCACAAAGTATTGCAATCCTAGAGAAAACTGTGATTATGATTAACGTCTTCATGATAGGACACGTGAGTTGTTTACATGATAGGACACGTGAGAATAGACTGTAGTAAAAACAAACGGTAATATCCGTTCGCCTAGCCTAGGGAGATGAACGGCCCTGGCGCATCCCGACACATGTACGGGCACTGATGGAGCGTGAATGGGTCGCGCAGGATCCTCGCTCCGGTGCACCCATTGTCGTCTTCCGCGTTGCAGCCGCTGTACTATGTACCTATATGCAACGTGCAGGCTTTGGTTTACCGAAAAATATCTGCTGCGGCGGGGCATCGGTTCAGCCAAATTATTATGTGTTGATTTTGTTAAAAAAAAAACCAAGAAGCGACGGGAACGTCTGTGGTCTTAACGTCGTTTCCTTGTATATAGGTCCGGGTCGGTATAGGTCCTAGAGAACTGTAAGAATACAATACATAGCAACATAATTGTATATATCACAGCGTGTACTAAGTGATCTAAAATATTAAGTGTACTACGGTACATATTATTCATCTTTTTTCTATCCGTCCTTTCGGTAACTTTATTCGTAGGTATGGAGGGATCAGGAGGT
Organism: Cenopis cana; assembly: GCA_951800055.1. Classification (NCBI taxonomy): domain Eukaryota; kingdom Metazoa; phylum Arthropoda; class Insecta; order Lepidoptera; family Tortricidae; genus Cenopis; species Cenopis cana. The sequence continues at coordinate 6,118,265 of OX637477.1, read as the reverse complement.
ATTACAAAATTTACATTTTAAACACTGCGAAGCCCGTGTGATTGATGGTTTCGTTTCGTGCTTGGCAATAAGCACGCTACGTACAGCAGACGAACTCGTACCATAGCTATAGAATAACTATTGTCAATTGATAGACGGCACTCTAAGTGGTTTCTACTTGGCAGTAAATAATCCGTTTCAGGCATTCTCACTTTCAATTCAAAAGGTTCTAAGTAAAATATAATTTAGACATTAAACTGCTGAATTATTTTACTGTTCGCGAGCTTCGTTTTCACCGGGAATAATCCATTCAAAATTTGGGGAATAGCATAATTAAATAATCCGTCCATTGTAAGTATGGAATGGAGTCCATTCTGTTCGGTCTTCATCGTGCAAAGCCAAGCGGTGAAACGTACACCTGTATATTATTTATTCATTTAGCAATGATTGAGCATTTATAAATATTAGAGAGGTTTGTGGGAAATACGACCAAGGTACTTACAAAACATTGCATGTTTTGTTGCTCTTTTATTTGTTACACTTTGTTTGCTTCGTCGTCAAAACATACTATTGTTGCATCTAAATTACTTTCATCCCAAGGTCGAACCGGGCGCGTTCCGAATAAGGTTTCATTTAATTAACTTATTTGCATATGTATAACCAACATGCCAGATACAATAGACTATGTAGCATAGCAGGGTACGCCCGAGCTCCAACAAAAACCATTTTTGAACAGGATAATAATCATGCAGTTTATTTTCATCCGGAAGACCCAAATGTTAAATATTAGCGAAGTGATTTGTGATGTCTGATGAAGAGGGTCTATGAGGGATAGCCGAATGTATCTGTGTTAATTTTTATCTGTCTCTTATGTACAATATAAAGTATTTACATAGGCTCGACTTAGACTACATACTTTACCTCTAGATTTCTCTTCTCATTCCAGGGAACGAAACTATGGATAATAATGGAATACCTGGGCGGTGGTTCGGCGCTCGACCTGATGAAGGCGGGCAGCTTCGAGGAGATGCACATAGCGGTGATCCTGCGCGAGGTATTGCGCGGGCTGGACTACCTGCACTCGGAGCGCAAGCTGCACCGGGACATCAAGGCTGCCAACGTTCTGCTCAGCGAGATGGGCGACGTCAAACTGGCCGACTTCGGTGAGACCCTTCGTCTGTTATTTGCAAGAGATGTATGTGCTGTGATCCTGTCAAGTTGGTTGACCTTGGTGAGACCCTTCTTGTGTTATTTGCAAGAGATGTATGTGCTGTGTGATCCTGTCAAGTTGGTTGCCCTTGGTGAGACCCGTCTTGTGTTATTTGCAAGAGATATATGTGCTGTGTGATCCTGTCAAGTTGGTTGACCTTGGTGAGACCCTTCTTGTGTTATTTGCAAGAGATGTATGTGCTGTGTGATCCTGTCAAGTTGACCTGTCAAGTTGGTTGACCTTGGTGAGACCTTTCTTGTGTTATTTGCAAGAGATGGATGTGTTGTGGTCTTGCCAAGTTGTCCTGTCAAGTTGGCCGACCTTGGCGAGACTCTTCATGTGTTATTTGCAAAAGGTATATGTGCTATGATGCTGCCAAGTTGTCCTGTCAAGTTGGCAGACCTTGGTGAGACTCTTCATGTGTTATTTGAAAGAGAGGTATACATATAGCCCTGATCGTAAATTTTGCTAAAGGCACACATTTGATAGACTACCTCTGAATGACGGATCGACAATAATCTCTAAAGCTCTTGCTGTATCCTGATGGATGGTCGAGTTTAGGCAGCTGTCATTTCTTTAAACTCGGTATGTCCCCGGGGGGATGGTTGTAACGTTTTTTTTTTATTTTGAGATATTAATTTTTGCACGGTTTGATTTTGGGCTATAGTATTAGGCTGTAGGTATACAAAAGGAAATTAGTAAAACGAAAGGATACATTATTAACTGAGTAGCAGGATTAGTACAAGTATGTATAAGTGGAGGAAATTAAGTACCTACTGCATGCTGATCAAGTACCCGTAGCTGGGCACGTGTAAAATGTAGCCCATGGGTTATATTTATTATGGATTCTGTGATAGTCAACTGAAAGAGCTTTCCATGAGTCATATCTTATCAGAGCATTATATAGGTAGTTAGGTTACAGATATCGATATAAAATAATAAAGCATGACACCACCCACATCTGATTTATCAAAGCAGCTATCTTACCGCGCATTCCATGATAAAATTAAAAAGTTAGGCAACATTTTATCAAAATATGAAGGAACACTTTGTTGAGTTTTTTTAATTAACTGCATACATGTTAATAAATGAAATGGCACTAACATGTACAAATCAAACACAATGCAAACTGAAATAACAAACGGGCCGTCAAACACAATAGGCGGTGTAGTTTCGGCTTAATTTGATCGTACGCTATATGGAAAATGCTCGTCATTCCGATATGAAAATGCTTTGACGGTTCGGGTCTGCGGAGCGGCGTAATGCTACCTACATATCCCGGCCGCTGTTATCGTGGATATGTGATTGAAGTATTATTTGCCTTTACCTTTATTTTGTTTGTGATTAACCGTTAGGATGACGGCACGTGTCCATATTACACGTTGTGATTTCTTACTTCAAATATTTGACACATGACAACTACCATAGAACGTAAACAACCATGACTCATCGAAATTATAAATAAAATAGCGCGTAATAATAATAGTGCTTCTCAAGTAAATAAAAACATTATTTTACTTTTCTCAAACATAATTTAACCCACGTTACATTTTTTCAGATCATATTTTTTGAGGATTTTACGATAATAATCCACCACCCAAAAAATTACGTGTTGTCTTTTATTTTTTAAAACCAGTGTTGTGACCAAGCCTGTCGTTTTGATTCATATGACATTTCCGAAAATTGATAGTAATCGATTAGGTATAAACGATACATTTATGATCAAAACCAAATATCATACAATTAAACGAACACACGAAAAATTTTCATATTGTACTACAAATTAACAAACCGTGAACGTACCTTTGCCATGTTGGAATAAAATAGTTATCGATTTCTGAACGAGAGAAAGTATAATTAATTAATTCTTTCTTTGTGTAGAATGATACAATTGTGATATGGAATATATTTATATATAGGCTTGATAAAAACATTTCAAAAATCGGCTGTAAAATCGATGCAATGAATCATTCGATAATAATCGCTTGATTTGACAGAGGAGATGTCTTAGCCTCATAAACTTCAATTCATATGTCTCAAATATTTGAAGTTACATATCACAATCTATACATCATAAGCTGTCATAGAATAGAACAAATGACTCCAATGAGCATACATGTAACCCATTATGTTTATAGCCATTTTAAGTTCACGAAAACCGACTCAATTATGACAATATGATATGAAATTTATTATATTGTATGTTTTAGAGGTGTTATCGCTGAATTTCAATTATTATCAAAATGGCGGATGCGGTTCACACGAAACTAGTATGGGTTGCACGTTTTCCATTACAATTACGCAATATCAGCTCAAAGAGCTGGATAACACATTAATTATCGTGAGTATTTGTACCTAATTTTAATCAAGCTATCAGAATTCCGGAGCCCACGAGCAAATATTGAATCAATTTAATTAAACGGATAATTACCAATGAGTATGTTCCATTTTGTCCTGGTAAAACAGGAGTGAGAGCCTGTGAGAAGGATCCTAATTGATAATTGGATATTCGGTCGCTGAAACAGGCGAGAATATTCATGTAATTCATTCAATTATACAATAATGATTGTAACGAGTCTACTAAGTGTTTTATGTGTAAGAGCGTCGCTCCAGAATTAGTACAATCAAATATTTGTTGGTAAAGCGAAGGTTTGTAGGTCGATGTTTCCTTTGTTACGTAAGCTGCACGCTACTTTGAATAACATTATGTTATAATGTGACGTTGTTCCTAATAGCCCTGTAAATGGCTTTGCGTATTCTCGTCCCGATGGATTTAACAGTGAATGAAGTATTTTTACTATCGTACCTACATGACACATAATGACATGAACATTTCACTTTCTGTAAGTAACGACAGTCTGCATGTCTGTGTGTTGTGTGTGACACATAAAGATGAATTCAACGATTAGCTCAAAGAGGTTTGATAACGTTTATGAATAAAGTACTAATTGACGGTTAGGAATATAGGGTTTGTCACTGAACGTTTACTTACGTCCATACCTAACCTAACCCAACAATTAAATTTTGATTCTGGTGGTTCAATTGAACAGAATTTCCTTTGGAACAATACGTTCTTATTCAGTCGGCGGAAGAAGCGGTAAATTTTGAACCCGTACATGTATTATCGCAAGCTCTATACTATCTACATGCTAAGTGAAGCTATACGTTAGGGGTGCCGGTTGGCGCTCGGCCAGCGTGCAATGTTTGATCTGTCCGTGGTACTTCGCTGGTATGGTAAAAAATTACAAGTGACTTCATTACAATTCGAAACATTTCTATTTTTACAGCCTTTAGAATAACTTCTGTTGCGTAATACTTGTGTTTTGCATAATACTAAAGTGCTGTGCGGGAGTTTTGATAAGAAGCATAAATGCAAACAAATCAAATGTTTTGTTGGTTGCTAAACTATTGAATGTCCAGATTCATCCAAATACCAAGCTTCAAAAATACGCATTATTATAACACGTTAAACTCCCGCGCCTACGCATTATTATCTGAAACCCAATATATTTTGACCAGTCGAATAGAACAAATGGGAATCATTCACATCGGTGGCTGCAAGGGATTTTATGGGCGAAGATTTACGTAGATTATATTGTTTTTCTTTTTCTATTTGATCCTGGATTATGTGACGACACTGGGTACTCAGGCGAAGACTACACGCTGTCGACTGTAAAATTTATCTGATTACCTAATCTAAACCACCCCTATTATAGCGAGTTTTTTTTGATGTGCTATTTCAAATGTCCAGGTGTCGCCGGCCAACTAACCAACACTACCAGCAAGCGGAACACATTCGTCGGCACGCCCTTCTGGATGGCGCCCGAAGTCATAAAACAGTCGTGCTACGACAGCAAGGCCGACATATGGTCGCTCGGCATCACCGCTATAGAACTTGCCAAAGGCGAACCTCCGAATTCAGAACTGCACCCGATGAGGGTGCTATTCCTCATCCCCAAGAACAATCCGCCGCAACTCACGGGCAGCTACTCCAAGTCATTTAAGGAGTTCGTTGAGGCGTGCCTGAATAAGGACCCGGAAAATGTAAGTTATTACCTTGTATTGTTTTGTGTTTCGTTTGGTAACTAGTCGCTTGCACACCAGTGCGTCTGTGATGAGGAAAATGGATTGAAAAAATTAGGCTTAATTCGAGCTCGCTGTTGTAATTTATTATCTTTGCTAAATTAGGCACAATATATTTGGGTTTGTTTTTATTCCAAGAAAGGATTCCGGCTATTTATTAAGATAAGTTGATCAATGATCTCAACATATTGTACGTTTTTGCAGAGGCCTACGGCAAAGGAGTTATTAAAGTTCCAATTCATCAGAAAGGCGAAGAAGAACTCTTATCTAATGGACCTTATAGATAGGTATAAGAAGTGGAAGGCGCAGCGGAGCGAGGAAAGCGAGACCGAATCGGAAAATTCAGATTCGTAAGTATTGTTACTGTCACGTGCATATACGGTACCGACGTATCGACGTATACCTAATCATATGCACTCATGTGTACCTCCTAGGAATGACTCAGTTGTTATTTCAATAGGTTTACGCCCCATAAAAAAAGATAACATACATACTTACTTTCTAATCGAAATGTAATTAACTCACGTTTTGTGATACAGTTGGTTTTATCTTACCTACATAACGGGTCGCTCATAATTGCATAGAATGATTAATACCTAGTACTTACGTAGAAAAGGTTATCTATTGAACAAAACCGATGTTTGACAGCTAGAAAACTCCGAATTATGCTATTCCGGAGGGGTCCGCATTAGGTTTTTAAAAACATGGCTTACGATTACAGAAGTTTGATGCAATGCACCAAACCGTCCGTAATCGTAAGCGGTGTTCGATAAAATCTAATCGCGTTGAAAGTTTGACAGGTTTCTATAGTTTAAAGCTGCAGACGCACTGACAGCGGTGGCGGCGCGGTGCGGAGGCGGTACCGGTTGTAATATTCGAACTAATATGAAAGGGTTTGTTCCCGGCCGGTTTTCTGTGCGGCTTTCATATTAGTTCGAATATTACAACCAGTACCGCCTCCGCACCGCGACGCCCCGCCCCGCTACCGCTGTCAGTGCGTTTCGAGCTTAACCGCTACTGGCGCCATATTTAACGTTGATCGGTCTGTAATCGTGAGCTGGTGCAACCCACCCTTAATATGTATCGGTGTTGTTTGCACGTTGCAGGGAGGAGAGCCGCGGCGGCGAGGGCGAGGCGGACGAGCCGTGGATCATGACGGTGCGCGGCGGCGCGGCCGCGCGCGCGCTGCACGACCTCGACAACAAGCGCCGCCTCACCGCCATCGCCAACGCCAACGCCATGGACACAGGTACCCTAAGACATTAAAGGTTTTGTCACACAGCGTTGCGCGACGTCCGTTTACGTTTACGTTTTGTCCTTATAATATGTATGTATATGTCTGTTTATTAGGGAAAATCTCAAGCTCGGTGTCATCATGGTTAAAACTTAAAGACCTTCGCTCTCGTTGGTAAAGTAACCACCACTAGAAGAGTGTTCATTGTCAGTCTCTTGACATCTCCATACGACTCGGCAGCAACTTCCTCCCGCAATTGGTTTGAATACGTTAGTCTAGTAGGTCTTCCTCTTCTACAAAAACGTGAAAAACGTGACCAATACTGTTACAGCGATCCCGTCGCCAGTAGCGGCGCCGAAGCAGAACGGCGCGGCGCCGGCGCGCGAGCGCGAGGAGCCCGAACTCAAGCCCAACAACAACAATTCCACCGACAAGCAGCCGGTCAGTATAACCACAAAAATATAGTGGAAATTATTAAAATCTCCGATATTTAACAAAACTGTCATTACATTTTGATACCTTAGGCTTGGACGCTAAAGTCACTTTTTGAATGGACTATTTGATACTACTCGGCCAGTTCAAATGCTTTTAAGTATACTACTTGATATTTACGGGATCTGAACCAATTTCAGGCTCTGACTCTGATGTACATCGGACGATGCTTAATCCCTTTGTCAAATTACTTTTAAATAGTATTATTTTTCTCGAGATGGTTCTAGAACTTTACGAGTATACAATTTAGTCGTCAATCACAAATTATTATTGGAGATGATGCGATGGTAAGTGACGACAGGGCCAGATGATGCTTTCTGTTATAGTCTCACTCCTGCTTTACAGACACCTAGATCGTAACTGTTATGGAATACAAACGACAGTTCCATCCTTTAACAGTTCGCAATAGGAATGACGAGGCATATTGTTTCGTGCGAGAATAAGTGATACGTCAACAACGTAACGGGGAAAGATTTCATTCTGTTCCTCACGCCTCGAAGCTCGGTGAATGAGCGGTCGGGAGCTATTCTACTTTGTTCATATTTGGCCATAACTTGTTGTGTAATTTCCCTGATGCTAAATGTAAAAAAAATTGTTTTCATATTCCAGCCGCGACAGTCGCCTGTAGCGCCGGCGCCAGCGGAACCGCGAGCAGCGAAGGACCGCGAGCGCAGCGACCGAAACGACCGCAACGATCGTAACGACCGCAACGATCGTAACGATCGCAACGACCGCAACGATCGTAACGATCGCAACGATCGTAACGACCGCGACCACGACCGCTCCGACCGCACCGAGCGCCAGGAAACGGCACAGCGCGACCATCTAGCTTATAACAAATCCGTTAGTATACTCCTTTGTTGAGCCCGCTTGATAAGACATCCGAGCATTCAGTAAAGTGTGGCACTAACTTCACGGAACGGTTCTGGATCCGCCGGCACCTCTACATTCATAAGTGGTGGGCTTCCCGGCCGGCGTCAGTATTTTCGAGTACATAAAACCTAGACCGATTATGATAAGGCTCAATTAATAAACACTAGTATACTTCACCAAGGTACTTCGTAGAGATGTGAGACTGTTCAGAGAAAAGTTCAGTCTAATTAACACTTGGCACTTGGCAGTCTAATTAGCACTTATCAAAATTTATACTTTGACAGCTATTGGAAGTTATATCACAGCGTATATAGTTACAATTATATTTTATTTGTATTGCAGGCTTTGGATCACAGAGGAGCTAACAGCGAGGAAAAAGTGAAAAAACATCAGGCATATTTGCACCAGCTTATTTATCCACTACTGAACGAGGTTGGTAATTTCGTGATAAGATAATTCACATTTCAAAATAATGCATTATTAAAGTACGGAAAGTTGGCAATGGAATGAATTAATGAATTTAAACTTTTTGTTTAAAATGGCTGCTCTTCTCCTGAGCATAAATTAAGTCGACGACCTCATAAGCCATTTTACCCGAGACATTCACATAGCCGGATAGTCACGTAGAGGGTCGAGGCTTTTTTTAAAAATTGATTATGGCCTGGATGCGAGTCCTAAGTCCATACCACTTCACTTATATTTTTGGGGCTCGTTTTGTGGTGTTGTTTTACAATCAAGTATTTGTGTGTTGCAGCTGTCGCGCAAGCACGGCGCCGCCAGCGCGGCCGCCATCGAGGAGCTGCGCCGCGCCTTCGAGCAGGCCGAGCGCAGCGCGCCGCATCTCACGCGCGCCTTCGTGCAACAGGCACGTCCACACTACACACCGCACACCAAGCACACACCGCACACAATACACACCGCACACCACACACCACGCACACGGCACACCACACACACGGCACTCCAAAAACTGCAGACCACACACATCGCACGCTACACACCACTCAATAACATTCTCCCAAAAATGACTTTCTTGGTACAAGGTCATCAAGTACTCATTCAAAGGATCTAATGATCCCTAATACGAGTACGCCGGGTACATCTATTGTAATTAAAGAGATCCTCTAAGCACTATCTATCCCCATCGTCGGACCAGCTTGATGGTACCGTTTGGCTTACACAAGCATGCAATAGTTTAACTCGACTGAACTTCGGGAAGTTGGCATTAACTAACTAACACACTCTGCAAGATAAACAACAGCTTATACAAAATAGTATATGTAGTTTAGCCATCCATCCGTGTCACAAAAATAGCACACACCGGACTCAACACACACACACATACATAAAAAACAATGTGGCAAGCAATAATGACACATGGCATTCCTAATGGCGTCCTGAACGGAAGAGTTGAGATAATCCGTAATTTCTATTCTACACGTCTTAATGCCATCCGTGTCATCGGAATGCTAAGCCGAATTTTTATTCCCACCAATTTGTTACAATCAGTAACAGCTGGGATTTATTTAGCATTAAACAAAGTATAATACAATGTATAAATTGTTGACTGCAGGTGGTACAGAGGGTGGCGACACAGTCGCACCAGCCGTCGACTCCATCGCATCACAACCAGCAGCAGTGGATGAGGTAGGTAAGGTAATCAAACTCACAATACTTCACTACGATCCTAATGCCATTTTCACACCTGATTTTCAGAAAAGAGTCGTTGTTGCCCTTGAATGAGGGATCAAAGTCGTACTTTTTTTTCCTTCATTTTAGGGCAACAATGACTCTTTTCCCCATAGAAGACGTGAAAAGCAATATGTGCCACTCGGTGGAAAATTTATATGTAAGACATTTTATGTTTTTAGCAGCGGTCCTCATAGGTGGTGTGAAAAGCAGTATGTGTCACACCGTAGCAAAATTATTTCCGTCTTGGGCGTAAACACTTGAATCCGTCCTTACACTCAAGATTCTTCTTTAGTGTCCCTTCCTACGCTCAGCATTCTATTGTAGAATTTTCGCTTCACTCAGGATTCAATATACCGCCCTCGCCGTTAGTAAATATAATTTTGCTCCCTTGCGACAATATACTATAGTGGTCGATTCTTAGCTAAGGACCTTCACTCCCAAGAAAAACGGATCAGGCTGTAATTGTCTCCTTCCATACCTCGACAATAATAAGGGCTTTTCTTTTCAGGGATCTATAATATACCGCTGTGGCCGGAGTCGCCTCGCCTGTGCGCGGCCGGCGCCGCCCGACGCGCGTGACACAGCCGACCCGCGCGTCACAGGCGACGTGCGCGTCACAGCCGACGTGCGCGTCACGGCGGGCCCGCGCGTCACAGCTGACGTGCGCGTCACACTTGCAGCCGTACGCGTCGTGCCGCGGGCAGGCGTGCTACGCGACGTGGTTCCTGGCGCGGCTGCCGTCGCGCAGTTCGCTGCCCCTGATCAACCGGTTGTACTACGCCTTCGTGTTCCACCTCACCAACTGGTAGGGATTGGTTACATCATTTTCATAATAAGAATATTTTCATAGTAGCGAATTTTGTCGTAGCACTTTTTTCCGATCGTAAATATTCTTAGGAGGGTTGTTTTTTGTGTGGCGATTAATTAATATGGGGTTTAACAAATATTCAATGAACATAACACCTTCAGGATGCAACTGTACTGGGATAACGCTAGGAGGCTTTGCGATTCATATTTGATTTTTTTAGTTACACAGAAATAAAATCTCCAAATCGATGGAACCTCGCTACGCGGGGTTTTTATTTCTGCACGATTTGCCTTTGGGCCATCTAAAGGTGCCTGGTCGAACACGTTATTCATCATTAAAAAAACGAAAACTCATACTAAAATTTACGTTCAGAAAAAGGCGCTATTTGAAAATTTGCTACTATTATGAAAAATGTAACCAAATCCCGGTAGAGGCGCGAGCGGCGGTCCGCGTTTGGCCGAACTCGCCCATAAGAGTCCCAAACTTGCGATGCCATAGTGAAATTACTCGAGTCCGAAAATGGTCGCGTCTTATATTATATCGCGTGCATTATTAATGTAAATAACGAGTTTCGTTCCCTCCCGTTTACCTCTGTTCGTGTCCCGAGTATTGCGAGCGATTGTGTCGCTGAGTAATAATAAAGAGTCTTTGTGGTTCCCGAAGTCATCTTTCAACTTGTGTTATACATATTAGTGAAAGTGTTCATCTATTTATATTGTCACCGTTTTATTTGTTAATGATAATTGATAATAATAGAGCGCACGTTTTAGTTTTCATTGTGGATCGTTTGTGTGACAGATGTCTAGTGTAATTTGCCGGCCGTTTGTTGAATGCCTGTTTGTTTTGCCGGTATTGGAACTTTAAAACTTACAAATATTCGTGGAGAGCCGATTCGATACCCTTCGCCAATATTTTGCCATACTTTTTCTAAATTTAATATATTTTTTACTAACACGAGTCGATTTTTGTGGAAAGTCTGATTTATTGTGATCAGTCGTCAAAATTCTAACATATTTATATGCTTTAGGAGTGATATTTTGAAACTTGATGTAGAACATTTCCTTAGTGTCATTCCAGACAAAAGACAATGTGTTGTCAGCATTTATAGATTATGTTTGAGCTTGTGTGTCGAGTTCCGATTTTTCCTGTGTACTCGATTCAATTCTCAATCTTTTCTCGAAAATGGTTATTAAAATTCGGTAGTTTAGTTTCGGAAGTTAGCTCTTAGTTGTGTACTCGGTTACTTAACGATTTGGGATTATAATAGTGACTAATATGGTGTTCAAAAAGTGCGTAGAACCTCTGTTGCGGTCCACTTCTGACGGCGAGGGCACAGTGTCGACAGAGCGAGTAGTTTATGAGAATAAAAGTATTCAGACACCAATGCAATGACCATTCGGTGTCACATAAATGTAAAAAAAAATGCTTAATATGCGACAATATTTAGCAATCGGGAGTATATAGATTATATAATGAAGACTACAAAACAATTATTATTGCTGTGTAAAAATGTAAACCTATGAATAATATGTAAATTGTGTAGTATAATATAAAGAAAGCTGTTTTATGAAGTGTTCTTATAAGCATATGGAGAGTAGTTAATGTCTTTCCAATACTACCGCGCATTCCGCAGCGCGGCTTTCGGGTCCGCGTGTTGCATTCCCACCGGTTACCACTAGTTACAGTTTTTTCCCATTATTCTCAGGGGTAACTTCTGGGAATAATAGTCCAGCGTTATAGTTCGTGTCATCCACGATGACGCGCCCCTCCACAGCGAATCTCATACTAATCTAGGTGCAATTGTACGGATTGGGCTGTGGAGGGGCGCGCCTTCGTGGATCACATGGACTATACCACTAAAGTGAATAAAGGGTAGTTATAACATTTTAATCTCTCGTGCTTGAGAAACATAGGTACTTAAAAGATTTGTTCAAACGGGTCTTATGCGGTATTCATGTATTTACCTTTTTGACAACTTGCTGAGACGACAGTTCTGCCGCGAACATGACCTAAGAAACACGTGTTGACAGGTCGGTAAAATACATACATGAAATCTGAAAACATTACACTCCTTTTTTTGGGCAGTCATGTAAAAACTTAAATACATAAATATCGCGTTAGACCCGTTTTAAACAAATCTTTTAAGCTAAGTGAAGTTAGCGCAAATTCGCTTTAGTGGCAACAGCATCCTCCCGCAGAAATTACCCCTGGGAACAGATGAGAAAATCCAGCGGGGTTGCCAGTGGTAACAAATTTATGGTAACAAGTGGGAATAACCCGCATCTTGCTACAGTGGTTGCAGTCGCCGTGTCCCGCGGGCCGCGATGCCGAAAAGCGTTCGCCTTGTATTATTTTATTTTGCCATGTGAGTCGTGCATGGGACGCGTTGATTTCGATGGAGGATCAAAAATTATTTTTCCACTTGATTGTATAATGGTAATAAAGCGTGTAGTGTTAGAGTTGGGCGATAATTGTTGATTATTGATTAAAATTAGATGTTCGCATTGGATCGTAGTGCTGACGCGGCTGACGTCTCGAGGGATAGCCCCCGAAGGTAGACGATCAATACCAGGGGGGCTACCGCGAACCGGCAACGATGTTTTCCCTCTCTGTCGCACTTATAAGTCTGTACGTAAGTGCGACAGAGAGGTCAAGCTTAGTTTGCGGTTCGCGGTAGCCCCTCAGGAATCGAGTCATGTATCGCTAAAGCTGATCGTCCAACCCCGGAGCGATTAGAGGAGTGTAGTTATTGTTAAAAGTTCGCAGAAAGTTAAGATCGCGTCGTTTGGTTCATGGGTATTTGTGATCATTATTGCATAGTTAATAAAATAAAATCTACATTATTATAGTATTATGAAAATTCTGTAATGAAACTGGTAGTTTAACTGTGTAGTCGCGTCATGTTTCAAGCGGTCGGCACATGTGCAGCCACCTTAAGACCACAGACGTGCGAAATGTGTTTCCGTACATTTAACTACATAGTTGCCAAGAGAGTTGTCAAGTATATGAAAACAGCTTCGCACGATATTCACCCTAATGAGGAATAGTAAAGAACTATTTCGGAATGAATTATTTAATGTAGTGGTAAGAGGAGTCTATAGGGTGGTCGGCACATGTGGCGAGTCGCGCGGCGCCCGGCCCTCCATTCGCACCAAGTTCAAGTAACGCGGTACCATTAGTGTAATGGTCAATTAATGTTACTGCGCCTGTCATTCTAACACGTTTATGTAGGAAACAAATTTGACTCTGAAAATAAAAGAAGTTATTTAATTTTGGAAGAGTTGTTTTATTGTCTCAGTCTTACGGCAATTGCCGCCCAGTGGAAGTCTCGCTGCCACTTTTACAGATTCCTTTAGCAGTAGCAGAAAATTTAATATTAGTTTAAGAAGTTGTAAATTATTCGCTTCAAGGACAAAATGCTTCTAATCCTCTCGCCATTCAGCAATCTTTGAAATATCTAAACTCCACCACCCTAAATTATGAATTAATTGTAAGTTAGTGGTAAGTTACGTCCGAACCGGTTCGTATTCCTATGGCAAGTCTGACAGGTATCTATGACATAACAGCTGCCGGCAGCATATTTAACGTTTACCGGTCAGTAAAGTATGGTCGATGTAACTGTTTAAGGCCCGGGGTACTGTGAATGACCTTGACCACTTAACGACTGCCGATAGCCGACCCAAGCGACATCTGTTCAACAATGATCGCGTTAGCTCGATTCGCTTGTAAACGGGCTGCCTTGATAATCGACCTGTTCCGCTGTTGCGTCAGTAGATGGCGCTCGGATTGCCTGGTGAACTACGCAGAGTAGTGTTTGTATCAGATGAAACAATATGAAGACTGAAGAAACATTCATATTTGGCTCGTTGTTTTTTTGTTGTATAGTTGACGAAATATAAGCTGCCCCGATTCCTCGAACAACTTGTATGGCGAATCGGTGCAGCTTATATTTCGTCAACCATACCTACTACGTACTACGTAGTAGCAGTGGCGTGCACAGAGTTTTTAGACAGGGTAGGCAGATTTAAAAAAAGCCACGAATATTTATTATTCGCAGGTAGTACCACCTATTAGTTAGTGTCAAATTTACGATTCATATTCCTTCACTAATGCACTAATTCCAAATCAACGGTAGTGAGATCAAATTGAGAAAGGGTAGTGTACCTACTATCCGTTCTCAATGGAGAATGTCAATAGGTCTGCAAAATCACTAGTACGTACGGAAGCGCGCGAACGGAGTGAGCGCGTGTATAGCGAGTGTTGCACTATGACGTCACGAAGGCGGGTCGTCGCGCGTCACTTTAAAATTCAATATCTTGGAAACTAAAGGACGTATCGAAATAATTCCTTCACATATATTTTTTATTTTCAACAAAGAATACAGAAAAATGGAATTCTAAATAAGTTAGGTACCATTAGGTACTGTACGAATATCGTTAGTTATTGAATAAAGTTTTCCTGTGATGATGATTATAAAAAAAAGGTACTTACTGGCTTTACTTCGCCAAATAAAGTTTCCAGAAGAACACACGTATTAGGTACGGTGAAGCAATTTGATTTCTAGGCCACTTGGTACCTTGTCACAGTGATATTAATATGATAGCTCTAGCAGCTATAATATTGATTCTAACTGCGACAAGGTACGAAGTGCCCCAGAAATCAAATTGGTTGACTGTATATCCCTATTTATGATCTAAACAGAATTTGATATTTATTATTGCGATAATAAATAAAAAAGCCAATAAATGCTTTATTGGAATATAACTTTTCTTTAGTTTTTGGAATATAACTTTTACAATAATTAAGGGATATGCAAAACCGTACAATTATTAAGAGTGTACAATCGAGGTCATAAATATGTTTTCACACCACCTGGTGGACAATGCCCAGTTATATATCAATGCAAACCTTACCGAAAGCAAATCATGCTTACCGAAAGCAAACCATGATAACCCTAGTTTGCTGGGTTGTAATATTACTTATATAACTGAATCTCATTACAACCCTCGGTCAATAATGTGATATCACTTTTCATAGTTGCTATTGTTATTCCCTTCAAGTCTAATTTCGTGAAGTCCGCACGGCGGCGAGCAGACGGCATACCGGCGCCGTGTTTTGTTTTGTTTGGAACGCCGCGTTCGAAATAAAACACGGTACCGGTGCGCTGATAAGTTGTTTTTTTTTTAAATGAGTTTATAACTAGTATTTACAAAAACGAACTGTTTTAAATACACTATTATTCTGTTTTTACTTACTTACGGTTCAGGTTCAATGGATAAATTGTCATTTGGTGGACCATCATCAGATTCAGATTCATTTATTTCATTAATGTAATTTACAATATAAGTTTGCATCGATGTCAAAAATATAAGAATTCACATAATGTTCGTCAAGTTAGATATAAATAAATAAAGAGAATAATGAGATAATGAAATGAAAATATTCACCTAATAAGGATCTTCTTAACATAATTGAATACGCGCGCGACGACTGCTTTAGCTTAGTTGGTAGTGACCCTGCCTACGAAGCCGGTAGCCCTAGTATAAGTTTTTTCGAAACATTAACTAATTCGAACGCGTTTGCGTTTTGTCTCAAAATGTATGAAAACGCTCTCACCGAGTTTGAAATACGCGCGTTCATCGGTTAGCAACAAATGTTAAAATACTCGCTGTTTTAGTTTCCACTAGTGACCAACTGACCACCAGAGGCGCTGTTCACGTTTTCATACCACTTTCATACATTTTGAGACAAAATGCAAACGCGTTCGAATTAGTACCTAAGTTCATTTATTACCAAATTATGAGATAGACTGTGAATAAATCACCAAAATAACGTCATCATACAATCCGAAAGATACCCTACCTGATATAATTATAAAATAACAAATTAAAATAAAACTAAAACAAACCTAAAAATAACCTAAATATACCTAATAAAAACCGTAATCTAAAAAACCGCCAGTGGGTAACGTTCCCAAAGTGCTGGGCGAATTAGTTAATGTTTCGAAAAAACTTATACTAGAGCTACAGGGCATTTATTTTTGTGATGAGCACGAATATTTGTTCTTGGGTCTTGGATGTTTTCTATGTATTTAAGTATCTATTTATCTATATAAGTATGTATATCGTCGCTTAGTACCCATAGTACAAGCTTTGCTTAGTTTGGGACTAGGTTGATTTGTGTAAGATTGTCCACAAATATTGATATCGATATTGAATACAAAAATTATAGTATAGGTACAAATTGAATTAAGGACAACGATGGCAATACAAATAAATAGCGAAGTCAAATCAAATATCATTTTACAAACGTAAACAAATGTCAGGATCCTCATGATCATTTGCAAAATGAATCGGAGTAGTATTGAAACAACAAGTGTTATACGGCCTCTTAAAACTCCAACTATAATAGATAAGTATAAATAAAACTGTCTTACAGGTTGTATGTCTCTATGTGTCCGCACTACTCTGTGCAACGGGAATCGGCTCAAGCTCGGTGCAAACTTCCAAACTAGATAAGTAAACAAATATCTGACAACAGCGCTGTGCCTCGAGCGAAGCGAAGTCGCAACGTCGCATTCACTTTCATATTTGTGGGTAGAAAAATTTGACGAGTGTTCACGGCTCACATATGTAGGTAATATGTGAGATTTGAAAAGTAACTTTTTGCTTTTAAAAAAAATACTACACATTTTTATATACATTTTACTTGCTTTTTCATAAAAATATTCACTGTCATGATCAAGACTGGCAGTAATTTACTTCAGCGCTAGAATAAGCGCCTACCATTTTATACGAAGCAAAGTTTTCAAGTTTGAAATTCATATTACAATACTAAGACGATTATTAACTACAACAGAAAATAGGTTAAATCCTCAAAAATAACTGAGCTTAATTTGGAAACTTAGAATTCTGTCGTAACCGAATAATGCTTGCACACATTTTGTTTTTAATGTTTCTTAAGCGTGGTTTTTTGTCGTAATTACAATGTATGTGAACAAACTAACTACAACAGCAAATACTCAAGGGTATGCGTGTCCTAAATATGTACTTTGCAGGTCATTACGTTCAATATATTCTTCAAATATTCTGCACAAAAACACCTCGATTTCAATACGTTGCCCACCTCTTCACCTTAACTGAAAGTTACTACAGCTTAACTGCAAGTTGTTAGTAATTGCCATTGCAGGCCTGTCACCTATCTATCGCGATTGCAAACCGAACCGGTTGCAAAGCACTTGTGCTGCCGTCGACCAAACTTAAGGCATGGGTCCCACCGCCGGCGAGCAGCGAGTACTCATAGTAATTCTACTCTTTTTGTCGCTCAAGCGAATAGAGTTACTATGGCCGCTTTTATAATTTTCTGTGGACGTCTACGGCACGATAAAACTATGGTTTCATTAATAATTAGTCTATGGTCTATTTATGAATGAAACCTTAGAGTTTGACCGTGGCCGTCGACGATAAAGTACCTCTATAAAAGCGCCCTATGAGAGTACTCGCCGGCGGTAGGACCAGTGCCTTAACGTCTACGACCACTCTTAAACTGCACCTTCAAAGTCATAGATATAAGTAGGTACTACCAAAGTGACAAAGATATCTACGCTAGGGATCGTCCTAATACAGCGCGATCGCGCGATCGCGTGAGTGAAATTAGCGAATGCATTGAACTCGAATAGGTGTCCTAAAGGGATCGTCCTAAAACAAACGCGACTACGCGATTATCGCGCGAAATATCGACTTTTACTAGTAAATATTCTAAGTTAAAGTCGCGCGATCATCGCGTAGTCGCGCGCCAATCAGGACGATCCCTTACGCTGTAGTCATAAAAGGCCATGTTCGCATTTTTGGGACTCGCATCGATATTTTCGATGTTGCCTAAGTTTGGTAGGCACTATAAAAAAAAAAATAAAAAAAAAAAACCGGTCAAGTGCGAGTCCGACTCGCGCACCGAGGGTTCCGTACACAGTTCTTGAATATGTAGTTGTGTCCCGACCCGACCCCATTAATTCAGGAACAATCTTAAAAAAAACATGACAGCACCATCTATCGGCGCATTGTGTTACTAATTTGCGCGACTGAATAACTTAGTACGTATGTTGGTTTTTCAAGGATAATTCTTTATCACATCAACCGATTTCAATAATTGTTTTTTTATTTGAAAGAAGGTATTTTCAACGTAATTTTGTAAATTTAAATATAAAACAAAAATATATACAAAGGTGATTAAATTACAAACTTAGTATAGAAAAGTTTTTTGATGATTAAAAAAAAGAAAAACTAGATAGAGCTATGGCTATAATTTTCCTGTAAAATATACATGCATATTAATGTTGTGTAACAATTTCAAATTTTTTTCTTCGTAAACTTCGGAGATAAGGGGGGGGGAATGGTATTTTTTTTTACATTTTCCCTCGTAAATCGAAATTTCCCCAACGAAAAAAAAAAACTAAAAATTGTTTTGGAATGTACAAGTCAAGCCCTTTCATATGATACCCCACTTGACATAGTTGCCAGACTTTAAAATTTTGAACCCCCTTTTATCTGTCATTATTCACAGAAAATAAAATAAAATAATTTAAAAAACCATCTTCTATGTATCTGGGTTACCCTTGTTTATAACTATTCCAAATTTCAAATCGATAGGATAAGTAGTTCCTGAGATATTTAGCGATGTGACAGACAGACAGACAGACAGACAGACAGACAGACAGACAGACAAAGTGAAACCAATAGGGTTCCTTTTTTACCTTTTTGGTACGGAACCCTAAAAATCGTTTATTTCAGACCAGTGATCCATACAAATGGGTTAGATAAAAAATCTTACAAACTATGTTAGTATTTAAAGATAAAATAAAATAAAATAAAACATAAATGAGGCAGGTGAGCATGACCTGTCGTGTCCCATTGAGAGAGCGAAGTAGAGAGTACGCAGTACTCTCTACTTCGCTCTCCCAATAGCCACCTCAACCCATACTTCAACTGACTAACTCACTATCAACTGATCTAATAGGTAGTGAGTCAGGAGTCCACAGTCACTTTATTCTACTTTAGGCTGTTACGTGTCAATTGCGTATTTAACTGATAAGCAGTCCTAGCAGCGGTAACAAGTCGTTCATAGAGTTGGCCGATAGAGATTGGACGACATGTAATTTTTGAGCTGTGTGGAATAGTCTCAACATCAAAGCTTAGGGGAGTTACTTTTCTCTGCAGTCGACTACAAAGGCTTGTCGAGAAAAGTCACCCTCTGATTGAGGTGTTTACCCTCTGATTTTCTTTCTGACACCACACAGTCTAAGGTTGCGTTTCCACCAGATATGTGGGAGGATGCGTTTTCATACATTTGACACCTCGCAACGCGCCGAGCGAGGTGTCAAATGACTATGTGGTGTACGAGGTGTCAAGTGAATATGAAAACACATCCTCGCACATCTCTGGTGGAAACGCAGCCTTAGCATTCTCTTCTATTTTTTACTCAGAGCCGCTAAATTAATTAATCTTAATTCTTATTTAATTGCTGTCTACATAAAACTTTCCATTTAGTCTGTACCTGCTTACAGTGTGACATTATTGACCTATACAGTATCAAACGACTGAGTATATATTGTATCAACTTCCTAAAACATTTCTTCTCGCAAAAATTGCCTCTAGAAATAATGAATATAAGTATCACTTACCTAATTTTTAGATTAAGGTGAAGAGGTGGGCAACGTATTGAAATCGAGGTGTTTTTGTGCAGAATATTTGAAGAATATATTGAACGTAATGACCTGCAAAGTACATATTTAGGACACGCATACCCTTGAGTATTTGCTGTTGTAGTTAGTTTGTTCACATACATTGTAATTACGACAAAAAACCACGCTTAAGAAACATTAAAAACAAAATGTGTGCAAGCATTATTCGGTTACGACAGAATTCTAAGTTTCCAAATTAAGCTCAGTTATTTTTGAGGATTTAACCTATTTTCTGTTGTAGTTAATAATCGTCTTAGTATTGTAATATGAATTTCAAACTTGAAAACTTTGCTTCGTATAAAATGGTAGGCGCTTATTCTAGCGCTGAAGTAAATTACTGCCAGTCTTGATCATGACAGTGAATATTTTTATGAAAAAGCAAGTAAAATGTATATAAAAATGTGTAGTATTTTTTTTAAAAGCAAAAAGTTACTTTTCAAATCTCACATATTACCTACATATGTGAGCCGTGAACACTCGTCAAATTTTTCTACCCACAAATATGAAAGTGAATGCGACGTTGCGACTTCGCTTCGCTCGAGGCACAGCGCTGTTGTCAGATATTTGTTTACTTATCTAGTTTGGAAGTTTGCACCGAGCTTGAGCCGATTCCCGTTGCACAGAGTAGTGCGGACACATAGAGACATACAACCTGTAAGACAGTTTTATTTATACTTATCTATTATAGTTGGAGTTTTAAGAGGCCGTATAACACTTGTTGTTTCAATACTACTCCGATTCATTTTGCAAATGATCATGAGGATCCTGACATTTGTTTACGTTTGTAAAATGATATTTGATTTGACTTCGCTATTTATTTGTATTGCCATCGTTGTCCTTAATTCAATTTGTACCTATACTATAATTTTTGTATTCAATATCGATATCAATATTTGTGGACAATCTTACACAAATCAACCTAGTCCCAAACTAAGCAAAGCTTGTACTATGGGTACTAAGCGACGATATACATACTTATATAGATAAATAGATACTTAAATACATAGAAAACATCCAAGACCCAAGAACAAATATTCGTGCTCATCACAAAAATAAATGCCCTGTAGCTCTAGTATAAGTTTTTTCGAAACATTAACTAATTCGCCCAGCACTTTGGGAACGTTACCCACTGGCGGTTTTTTAGATTACGGTTTTTATTAGGTATATTTAGGTTATTTTTAGGTTTGTTTTAGTTTTATTTTAATTTGTTATTTTATAATTATATCAGGTAGGGTATCTTTCGGATTGTATGATGACGTTATTTTGGTGATTTATTCACAGTCTATCTCATAATTTGGTAATAAATGAACTTAGGTACTAATTCGAACGCGTTTGCATTTTGTCTCAAAATGTATGAAAGTGGTATGAAAACGTGAACAGCGCCTCTGGTGGTCAGTTGGTCACTAGTGGAAACTAAAACAGCGAGTATTTTAACATTTGTTGCTAACCGATGAACGCGCGTATTTCAAACTCGGTGAGAGCGTTTTCATACATTTTGAGACAAAACGCAAACGCGTTCGAATTAGTTAATGTTTCGAAAAAACTTATACTAGGGCTACCGGCTTCGTAGGCAGGGTCACTACCAACTAAGCTAAAGCAGTCGTCGCGCGCGTATTCAATTATGTTAAGAAGATCCTTATTAGGTGAATATTTTCATTTCATTATCTCATTATTCTCTTTATTTATTTATATCTAACTTGACGAACATTATGTGAATTCTTATATTTTTGACATCGATGCAAACTTATATTGTAAATTACATTAATGAAATAAATGAATCTGAATCTGATGATGGTCCACCAAATGACAATTTATCCATTGAACCTGAACCGTAAGTAAGTAAAAACAGAATAATAGTGTATTTAAAACAGTTCGTTTTTGTAAATACTAGTTATAAACTCATTTAAAAAAAAAACAACTTATCAGCGCACCGGTACCGTGTTTTATTTCGAACGCGGCGTTCCAAACAAAACAAAACACGGCGCCGGTATGCCGTCTGCTCGCCGCCGTGCGGACTTCACGAAATTAGACTTGAAGGGAATAACAATAGCAACTATGAAAAGTGATATCACATTATTGACCGAGGGTTGTAATGAGATTCAGTTATATAAGTAATATTACAACCCAGCAAACTAGGGTTATCATGGTTTGCTTTCGGTAAGCATGATTTGCTTTCGGTAAGGTTTGCATTGATATATAACTGGGCATTGTCCACCAGGTGGTGTGAAAACATATTTATGACCTCGATTGTACACTCTTAATAATTGTACGGTTTTGCATATCCCTTAATTATTGTAAAAGTTATATTCCAAAAACTAAAGAAAAGTTATATTCCAATAAAGCATTTATTGGCTTTTTTATTTATTATCGCAATAATAAATATCAAATTCTGTTTAGATCATAAATAGGGATATACAGTCAACCAATTTGATTTCTGGGGCACTTCGTACCTTGTCGCAGTTAGAATCAATATTATAGCTGCTAGAGCTATCATATTAATATCACTGTGACAAGGTACCAAGTGGCCTAGAAATCAAATTGCTTCACCGTACCTAATACGTGTGTTCTTCTGGAAACTTTATTTGGCGAAGTAAAGCCAGTAAGTACCTTTTTTTTATAATCATCATCACAGGAAAACTTTATTCAATAACTAACGATATTCGTACAGTACCTAATGGTACCTAACTTATTTAGAATTCCATTTTTCTGTATTCTTTGTTGAAAATAAAAAATATATGTGAAGGAATTATTTCGATACGTCCTTTAGTTTCCAAGATATTGAATTTTAAAGTGACGCGCGACGACCCGCCTTCGTGACGTCATAGTGCAACACTCGCTATACACGCGCTCACTCCGTTCGCGCGCTTCCGTACGTACTAGTGATTTTGCAGACCTATTGACATTCTCCATTGAGAACGGATAGTAGGTACACTACCCTTTCTCAATTTGATCTCACTACCGTTGATTTGGAATTAGTGCATTAGTGAAGGAATATGAATCGTAAATTTGACACTAACTAATAGGTGGTACTACCTGCGAATAATAAATATTCGTGGCTTTTTTTAAATCTGCCTACCCTGTCTAAAAACTCTGTGCACGCCACTGCTACTACGTAGTACGTAGTAGGTATGGTTGACGAAATATAAGCTGCACCGATTCGCCATACAAGTTGTTCGAGGAATCGGGGCAGCTTATATTTCGTCAACTATACAACAAAAAAACAACGAGCCAAATATGAATGTTTCTTCAGTCTTCATATTGTTTCATCTGATACAAACACTACTCTGCGTAGTTCACCAGGCAATCCGAGCGCCATCTACTGACGCAACAGCGGAACAGGTCGATTATCAAGGCAGCCCGTTTACAAGCGAATCGAGCTAACGCGATCATTGTTGAACAGATGTCGCTTGGGTCGGCTATCGGCAGTCGTTAAGTGGTCAAGGTCATTCACAGTACCCCGGGCCTTAACACACGTTTCCCAGACATCATTAAGGATGGGAAGTTTGGAGGAAGAAGAGTTAAAGAGAAAATCTTAGATATCAGTTAAGTACTCTCTCCCTTTTAATAATAATTAGTCGCACAGTGCACAGTGCGAAATCTTTTGCGTCATTATATTGCAGCTGTGGACGCCTCTCCTACGTCATACGATCAAGTCGTTTGATTTTTCAATTTAGCTTAGTTTCGCTCTTATTTTTATGAAGTTAAGAGTATAATATCGACTAACTCATCCTTCGTGAAACACACACACACACTTCTCAATGTGTTTAGCATGAATCACTATTTGCCGAATTTCGCACCGCATGTCTGCGAATTTCCACGTATTTTTATGCAAAAATGCGGACGTTCTTTGGCACTAATAACATTTGCCTTTTACACTACATGGTGATTATTAACACATTACTGGGATTTCAATATTATCGCCGATACAAAATCGTCTGAATTTTGTTGACTATTAATAAACCTTACTTGATAGCACGTAGGTAGCCTTTACATTGTATGTGTTGTCATCTATACATGACAGTGGCGTTGTAGGCACGGCGGCTCTTGTCATATATATGTGACTGGCGGTCAAGAGGTTAATATTAACGCGATAGGTATAGGTACCAGTGTATCGCGTCATAATAATCACCGTGTATAAGGCCCCATTGAAATTGCAGCCAAACTTTCGCGGAAGAAACCCGTCTTTATATGTAGTCATATCATATTGTAGGTATCTTAGGTGTAAGAAAACATGGTCAAATGGTGACGTTACGAACCGAACAATACTGCCAAACCGCAGTGGCAATAAGGTAGGTATTACGTATAGGTACTTGGAATAGACAATAGAATGAAATAAATAGGTACCTACCTTGCCTTACAAACTGCAGAAATATCTATCTTTCCAACGGTGGAAAGGATAGTCTGAGCCAAGATGCTAGTGCGTTTAAATTTTAAGAAGACGCCTTGGACAGAAAGATCTACCCGAATAAGTACCTTATTTTATTTTATGCAATAAGGGACAGAGAAAGAAGAAAAGTCACAGAAATTAAATAATACACATTTGAAGCTTTCATACGAATTTAATTGGTATTTTTCTATTGATCTTTTCATTAAAAAGTGTAGGTATAAGAATACAAAACGGTACCTATAATAAAAGTCCTGCTGCACAAATGTCAATTAAAAATATTCGCGAAGTTGTCTCTTTTATCACAATGAAAAATCTTGATGAGGATTTATCTCTAGTTAATCGATGTTTCTGCAACCGGATGTATGAATTACGTACATACTTTAGTATGAGATTCATTCGTCTCGTATCTAATCTAATTCTAATTGTTTATACATTCCTAAATATCTAGTTCTATATAATGTGATGTTTATGTATACATCTATTAGGGTGGTCCAAGATTGTATGGGGGAAAAAAAATGTCGTTTTATTCTTGCTCCACAAGTCTTATCCTGTTCCAGTATTAGCAAAAAGAACATATACCAAAATTTTGCTTTCTAGAGCAACGTTTAGAGGTCGCGACAATTTGCAAGTTAAATATATATGAACTCGCCAAGCACCTACATTGGTAAATTTTTATAACTATCTCAAATGCGATCTTACCGGTTACTTTGTGTCTTATTTATTATAACTGCTAGTGTAGATCTAGGTAGGATTTTTTTTGTTTCAATTAGAGTAAAAATGTAGCTATTCGGTAGCCATAGTCTTATTTACACATCGACAGTATAGGCGCACGTAAATAATAGGACGCTAGGATATTTAAAAAATAGTTTAAAAATGCATCGACTTAAATTCCGTGTTTATTAAGGCTTAAAGAGTATAGTGAAATCGAAAAACAACATCCATAAAATAAAAATGGCGGAATAATCTTACATAAATCGACTCAGTAGCAAACTAAGCTAAAATTGTGTCGTGGGTACTAGATGACGTTATATATACATAATGATATGTCTAAAAAAATAAATAAACAAAAATATAGAATACAACCTTGACCCAGGAAGGAATATTAGTGCCTATCATACAAAATAAATGTCTTTATCAGAATGTGAATCCAAAAATATCGGCTGCGTAGGCAAGGAGGCCGTAAAATTAACAACTTTTCTTGAAGTGCAGATTAAAGTGTGAAATTTAAAGCTGTCAATAACTGCTCAGATAGAGATATATATTGCCTTGCTAAAAAATACAATTATAACAAAAAGCGAAGAACAATAGCGATATCTCACCTGAGCCGACGACTTACATAGAAAGATGCAAATACTGACTTCTTTCTAATTATAACATTCCGTAAACGAAATAGGGAGATAAAGAAGGAAGTTTAATAATAAATAACAATAATGATTAGCATAATTTAATATCACTTTATGTTCAATTTACTCATAATTTCCGTATAGAACTGCCGACGAAGAATGAGCGTTTTCTCTGAATATTTAAAAAATGTTAAAACAGTCGCGACCTCTAAATATTATCCGATTTGTCTCAAAATTGGCAGAGAAGAGCGTGAAGTGCAATGGAATAAAGGGAACCTTGTGGAGAAAACAAATTCAAAAAAAGTTATTTTTGGACCACCCTAACATCTATGTGGTACTTATCAAGTTATCACTAACGTTAGTCACTAGTTATTTACATTTAACTCTAAATATTACGTAACATCTTATTAAAAAGCAAAAATGCACTTCCGTATAGTATACCTACATGATTGGCATCATAAATTAATCATAGCCTACATATTTAGTTATAAACCTTTCATAAACTTTCGATTGATATATAAAGGAGCCATATAAGTTGACATTTGTACACACAGAGCCATAAAAGGTAACAAATAAAAATATAAACTTCTTACAGTTAGTTACTCGCCATTAAAATAAAAATGTCCCAAATTGGATGGCAATTAGATACAACGGATATTTAGGAATACCTATGCGCCCTCAATCGATTCTACTACATTTATTAACAATAAATAATACAACTTATTGTTTTGCCAATAAATAATTGTTTGAATAAAATATTGTTATCTTGTGTAAGCAAATCTCAGTCGCGTCATATGGTGACTCACTCAACACAGCGGCCTTAACCGACCGAATCAATATAAATGTGCACCATGAAAAAAACATTATGACGTAAACTCCTTAGGAACTCACATAATTAATCATACTTTTAGTTTTATATTTAGGTAGATATATAGCTTTTACTAATACAAAATTATTAGCAAATTATTTAATTTAGCTTTTAAAAAAAGATTGGGGCTATTCATAAATTACGTCATTTCAAATTTGGGGGGGGGGGTCATTACATTGGATGATGGTAGCATGACGTAGGAGGGGAGGGGGGTCAATCCCAAGATGACATCATCTCTCACATCTTTAAAAAGTGTTTTAATGAGTAAAAAAGGAATGAAAATCGTGTTTCTATAAACTGTTAATGCTATAAAAAATTACCTACTGAACTTGAATCAACATAAATTTTTATAATAAATAAATAACTAATGAAATTGGCTGGAGGCTCTGATCAAGAACCACATGATTCCAGGCCCGATTTAATTCAGAACTTGGAGGAGTGGGTGAAGTCCCCATGGGAAAACACTAAATGAATAAAAATTGTTATTTGATATTTAGAGTTGATTCTTAATTTGTTGTTTTGTTGATTGTTTTAACTTTAAAGAAATAATAATAACTAAATCATTTTAAATAGTTTTTTATTGAAAAATTAAGCTGAGAACGCATTTTTTAGAAATGACATCATTTTATTTGATAGGGGGGGGGGGGGGGGTCATTCGAATTATGATGGTTGGATGATTTTAGGGGGGGGGGGGGGGTCAAAAATCGTCAAAAATAGATGACGTAATTTATGAATAGCCCCATACTCTTGCAGTCAGCATCAAATATCATCAAGTAGCCGAAAAGGTATATCACAATCAACCACATTGACACGATATATTATTAGATATATATTTAGTTACATTGGCAGTTACTAATTATTTGATGCTAACTGTAAATTCCCCCTGCACAAGTAATACCAACGCTACAAATTTTTTTTGTATACCTTTATATGCACGTAAGAGTATAGCACATTGTAAATAGGCGGTGAACAACACCTTCAATGCCATTAACTAATTGAATTGTAATTAATTCAAGTTTTTCCTTAAGTCTAGAAAGACAATTATTCCGCAATAACACATGTCATCCCGTAAAATCACGGTTAAACCCGTTATTCATGTGCCGTTAAAGTTACTACCTACTCGGCCCACGGCATCGGCAACGCGCAACGCAACGAAATGCAACACCCACGCGCCTATAAAATTGTATTCAACTTTCTCGGTACTAGGGTGTTCTGTGGTTCCAATTCAATCTACATTTTATAATAGTTATAGTTCAATCGATGAAGATGCTCAATACTCCATCCTATTATACATGAAACACAAATCAAGTGCAATGAAAATGACTATAATATAAACAAAATGCACCCTTCTTATTGCTCTTGAAAAACGTAACTACCTAATGAGTTTCTCATTGATCGAACGATCACCAGTCTTTTGATGCTAAACAATTTTAATAAAATCGGTTGAGATATTACGGCCACACCTATATACATGACTGTGCATTATGTTTAGGGAAAACCATAATGTCTACTGACGCTGTATGACTTTATATTTGACACACAAGTACCTACGCTAATTAACTTAGTCATAGGCACTACTGCCACTTTTAGTAATTTAAATTAGAATTGTAGACATAGACAGTATCCAGAAGGCCTTTCCTTGGCCGTAATTATCTGCAAATGTATCTTAATATCCCTTCAAAAATATAATCTACCAATACTTCCATAGATAGTTTTATAAACATTAAACGAGACTAGATATTATCCATGTCTACAACAAAAGTAAATATAAATTAAACATTGTATAGATTATGCGTTGAGTATTGCAACATGGTATGTATGTACATTATACGCACTTAATTATAACCTACTATTAAATTCTTCAAATAACAGGTAGGTAATTAATTACCTATTTTATAGAAGGTAGGTAATGTCAGTATATTTAATTTGCTATATCTCCTTAGTTTAACAGTCTTGTCAAACTGTATAGAAATTCATTGATTTTTTGCGATATCATTGACTAAATTAAAGTGCGAGACCGTTTTTCGCTAGCTGCTGGGTTTAAAACGAAAAAATATTTCCAATTGATATGAAAGCAGTATGGATCTGAAATCAAAAATCTGTGGCATAGGCTTTTAACAAGATACCAGAGTATTTAATTTGAAGATATATTATATATATGTTACGACGCAATGCTTTGACTATTTTATCAGTCTATTGCTTTTAAAGACTGACCGTTATTTACTCTCGCGACACACATAGGTTGAGTTTAGAGATTATAATTTATCTTAATACCGTATACAGTCATCGTCAGTCGATTATAAGTAGTATATTTTATGCTTCAGTGAAATTTATTGAAGTAAACGTTTCAAAGCTTGACACCTCAACTCTAATTATTTACTCGTAGATACTACTATTGCTACGAATTTAAGGCTAAGATGACAGATAATAAATAGAGCAGTGTCGAGCAATGGAACGTTTAACTTACCTAAATAAGTGTACGTTTTTGATTTAATATAGATCTATATAGATGACAGAATATGGTTACAAGTAAGTTGTGAATTTTATAACGCACTAAATATTGTAACCTTTTTTTCCATTGATTAATAACGTCATGTTTATTCTTATGCAGTACCGCATAATATCCTAGTAAATACTAGTTAATATACAAGGAACACAACAATAAAATCTTGATGATTGTCGGAAATAAACATATAACCTAACCACCCACAGCTTACTATCCCGGATAGGATAAATTACTAAATCAAATAGCATTGATGTATCCTCGAAACACAAACATAGTGACTCAAGCCATCTTACTTAAAATATCACAGAAATATAATATATAGCATGTACTTAGTACTACACTACTATGATCTAACACTATAACATAACAATACAGTTGCTTCACCTGTAACAGTGCACTTTACACAATCGTAATACGAACTATTATCACCTAACACTAAATATGAGCACGTTTGTGACACGAACACCGGACGAGTTCATTTATTTTATTATAGCGTCGATCACACAGGCAGTGGAATTGCTTCGAGGGTCAAATCCAGACGCTGAACTTACGTGAGATCTTAATTGAGTTATGTTGGCAAGCCAAGAAATAACAGTTCTTAGCGATTCTCAGTTCCGGATCCTCAGGCCCCTCGATCGATGATTCAGGCAGGTAACACCTAATGGCAAAGAAAATAAAACATTAATATATATGAGAGGAGCGCGTGCCTGAGTGACTCAGCGAAGAGGTTGTACGTGACGCGACGTGAGTCAACTCCGTAGAGGTCATGAATGGCTACTGTTTGTCTTTGCTTTTAGAACATGACGATATCTGTTCACCGATAAATACGGACAGCTTTCTCTTTCAACTCTTTGATTTCAATCTGGGATGCGAAAACTGGCGCGTCTGTCCTGTCTTTAAACTAGTTCAAGTAGGTATCAAATTGGTCATTTTTTTGCGAATAACGGGGTCAATGTTTCGCGCGAACGGGTTACAAAAACTCGTTCGGCTAGTTTGATACCATTGTTTTACTGAGAGCAGATAATAAATAAATAAATATTTGTGGACAATCTTACACAAATCAACCTAGTTAGTCCCAAACTAAGCAAAGCTTGTACTATGGGTACTAAGTGACGATATACATACTTATATAGATAAATAGATACTTAAATATATAGAAAACATCCAAGACCCAAGAACAAATATTCGTGCTCATCACACAAATAAATGCTCTGGCCGGGATTCGAACCCGGGACCTCCTCCAGCTTCGTAGGCAGGGTCACTGTCACTACCAACTAAGCTAAAGCGGTCGTCAGTAGATAAATTATATCAATCCCATGATTTTTTCCAATTACGCAAAGAACGTGACATGAAGAGATGGGTAGGTACGATTTAATCGCGTCACTTCCTTATCTCACTCATGATAGCGAGGGTTTTTAGTGAGATCAACTTTACTATATCTAGTTATAAACATGTTTCCGGTTAACATTGTGACTAACAACTAAGTAGTAGGTAGTGAACCCACTTCTAATTAAGATGCGTAAAACCATAATTACTATGTTTATCATGGAGCATGGAGCCATAGATTGCCCTATCTTCATGTAAATCTGAGTAAAATACTGCAATATACCAAAGTATAATTCCTTCTGTTTATGCGCATATGAGTATGAGACCCGTGGCAATTGCAGCGCTGACGTCATTAGCTAGCAAACAGCACGGTATGTCAGAGTAAGTGAATTCCCCAAGACCGATATAGGTACCTAGTTATTATAATGAATTAAAATAATGATACAACATCAACTAGACATTTTCCGCTTAAACCGAATTAAACCTATCGCAATCTAATAGTCAAAAAAGTAGCCCAAATTGGCTCCCGAGACAGACATTCCATTATAAGACATCCTGTCGCTCGTGACCTTTTATCGCGGCACTAATGTACATCAACTCAAGTGGCCGATACGTACCGACGAGTCTAAGTATATTCCGCGTGTGTATGGAACAAAAGAGAATGCAAAAGCAGAATGCGTTTGAACCTGCACTGAGAGCATTCGTCTTAAAGTTGAAATTGGACTTAATTATTTGAACATTGTATTTTCGTACTGAATGTGTATTTGTGTATAAGGTTTATGTTTACAGACTTTAACTTTCGCTAATACGCATCACGTTGGCGATCTGGTTTTTAAACTCGACTTTAATACATGTACCTATGTATAAGTTCACGTGGCGGGAATCGCATAGTGCTCTGCGCATAATATGAGCTCGCATAAAATCGATTGGAAATAAATTTGATTGTCATCCAATTACATTAGATATATACTTAGTGCATTCGGGTAAATCCGAATGTCGGGTAATTCTGAAAATGGCATATATCTGTCTAACTGTGCAATATGATTTATTCTAGCACAGGGGTTCCCAACCTGGGGGCAATACTTTTTTACTTGATGCGTATGAAGTCTTTTACGCACCTGCATCATAATGTTCTAAATATTTTGCGCTCGCTACGCTCGCGTTTTCATCTTCATTACCTAATTGATGCGTATGAAGTCTTTTCCGCACCTGCATCATAATATTTGGATCATTTCCCACCCGCTGCGCTCGCGTTTTCATCTTCATTAATTGATGCGTATGAAGTCTTTTCCGCACCTGCATCATAATATTTGGAACATTTCCCGCCAGCTGCGCTCGCGTTTTCATCTACATAACTTGATGCGTATGAAGTCTTTTCCGCGCCTGCATCACAATGTTCTGAATATTTTGCGCTCGCTACGCTCGCGTTTTCATCTGCATTACTTGATGCATATGAAGTCTTTTCCACACCTGCATCATAATATTCGAAAATTTTCGAATTAAAGATCTATATGAATTAAAGACTACCCGTGCGAAACCGGGGCGGGTTATGAATGCGAAAGTAACACTGTCTGCATGTTAACCCTTAAACCGCTCTACCGATTTAGATGAAAATATTTGGTATTGATATAGTTTGAGTCCCCGAGAAGGACAAAGGATGCTTTTTATATCGTAAATCATGCCTTAACGGGGTTGAAGAGAGATAACTAAGTAAGTGGCTGAAATAAAATAATAGCAATAACGCGATGACCGAGTTCTATGCAGACGAAGTCGCAGGCAAAACCTAGTGTATAATAAAAATGTTTGTACTTATTGTATTGTTTGTTTGCGTACTTAAAAGGGGGTAAAATCGGTCTCCCGGATAGACCTCAGGGGTAGCGATACTGAAAAGGTTGGGAACCACTGTTCTAGCACCAATCATAGTACCGTTAAACAGAAATCTTGATAAAAATAATTATGGACATATTACCATGTTTGGTATTAAAAAATAGCAATTTTCAGAATTATCCGACATTCGGATTTACCCGAATGCACTATTAATAGGTACCTTAGAGTATTTGATCGCCAAAAATAATAAGAGCATACTTAACACATATCATTTAGTACCTAAGTATCTGCCCTTGGGTTGACGGTGAAAAAAACAAAACAAAACAATCTTTTGTTATGAAATCGTACATCGGCGACACCGGTAGCCAACGAGTTAAACCTTTTTTTCCTTGCACAGTTTAGCGCAACGTTAAAACTCAATTTTCTCTATTTAAAAAAACATTAAAAACATTCTTGATTAACAAATCCTTTTACAACATAAATGAGTATTTTAATGAGAAATACAATTAGTAATATTGATAGCACTCTCCCTTATGTTAAAGTCTAAGCATGATGTTAGTTTTAAGCATTGTTCCTGTGCCCTAGCACGCATCGCGTCACATCACATTGTTATCTAGCTATTTATTGTTCAATCTTATTTTTATATTGTAATGTGATTTATGCAATAAACCATTTGAAATACATAAACTTAGTCATTTCAGTTGAACGAGCAATTCGTTAAAGCTACTTTACCGTTCAAACAAGGTTTAAAATCCAATACCATAATGTAATACAAATACGTTCAACAAAAAGAATTTCAATTTCATTTCTTTCATACCTACTTACTTACTTTAATTTGCAAATGGCCAAATGTATATTTCTATAGGTAGATAAGTCTGTACGCTAAATAAAAAGGGTAAACGAACTCATTTATTATTACTAAACCACATACAAAAACAAGGTTAATTAATCCTGCACTTCTAGGAATAGAGGAACACCCAGTACGAAAAACACAATAAAAATTCAACAGAGGTAATATATTCTGTTTTCCTTGAAACTAAAAAGCATTGAATGCTAGGAAACCATTGTTAATGTTCCCGTTTTTATTGATGTGAGTTATTTAGTACTACATTACTTGTTATTGGTAAACACAGGGATTGGTGGCTAGGTAGGTATGATATTTTTTGGTCATGGGTTTTACGTCCACGGTCAGTTGCTTAGCTGCTGGTTTAAACAGTTTTTCGATGGCAGAAGGTTTATTAATGCTTAATACAAAATTAATTAACGTTTGTGAAGACGGACCATGGTTGATTAAATGATTACTTATAACTAACTGTACCTATTCGTTGTAAACAACAGTTACCTATAGCTTAAATATAATTTACATTTTATCATTTTAAAATACAGTAGTAATTCAATTGATTCTGTATGACACGAAGTGATGGTAAATAGCTTTTGAATTGCCCATGTCTATGAGTCAGGCCATTGTTTGAATATAAATGCTGTAGGTATTAGTGGATATTGGATCTCAGCGTATCATTTTGAATATCTTCTAATCGTACTAAATATTTAGATTTTATTAATTAACTTACGGTAGGTACTTACCTAGCAATCGCTACGCAAAGAATTATTAAAGCCCATTTTATGTGACAGTGTCGAAAGTGTGTTAGGAATTCAAGTACATAACTACCTATAACTGTGTTAATTGTATCGCAAATTCATTGTATAAGAAGAAAATTGCAAACGTTTGTACCAACGTACCAACCAAAGCTTCTTTCCCGAAGACGTTTTGCGCACAACCCCTATTTTATTTTTATTTAAGGGGAGGCAGCCTCATTTCAAATGTCCCGCTCTAACACGCGTGAGTTTGCAATGAACCATCCCGCTCTCTATTTCGTTTCTCTCTTCTCTATCCCGTTTTCGTAAATATTTAAACATAGTCATTATGCCAATCCTTTTATCAAAGCAAGTTCTACGAATTTTTCTATAACTATTTAGGTTGCTTAACTGAGTACAAAAATCAAATGTAAAATATCAGTAATATAGCCATAATATTGAAAAAACATTACAAAAAGGCGTAACTTTGCGATTTTTTTCTATCGAGTGAAATTCTTCAGGTCTTGTAAAGAACTGAATACGATTTTGACTAGACAAGATTCCTTATCTAACATATATATTGTTTTTAATTTAAGATACTATATTGTATGTCTCAGATGGTTTTAAAAAACTCAAAAGGGGGTCTATCCAGCCTTAAGTAGGTAACCACTGTCGTCAATTATTGTCGATTCACTCAATCATTCGAATTGAAGAGCGTTAGTTTACTACAGAATTGGCCCAGTTAATTACCAGTAGGTAATTCAATAATCGCTGACCTTATTGAGTCAGTCACGATCACTTAGAATGCGGTTAATATTAGGACACAAGTTGTTGAATCCTTCGGTACCTATGTGAGTAGATACTTCCAGTCAGTGTCATGTGTATCATACGAGCGTATTTATTTGTACGTTGTAAAAAAAACTAAGAAGATTCGTTTACTACAAATTCTATGCTATATGTTTAAAAAATGAAACGTATAATTTACTTTAATGCGTGTACTCGTACTAATTTACTTTTCCGCTAAATTACAGGTACTCGTATAATATACTACTAGTAGTATATTTCCTTTATACAAGATTTTTTTTAAAGAGTATTTGTATTGAATTGAATTGTGTACATAAATGTACACAAGTACGTTTGAAGTACAAATTTAATAAATAAATCTAAAGGACTATCAACCATTCCTGAATATGAATTTTTAGATCACTATCGTATCAAAAGGATTATTTATTCCGTCAATACTTACCTACTAGGCTCTTTAAATAGAAAACTCCTATGAGTCTCAGACATATTGAAATACAATGGACCTCATGATTAAGGAGCACGTATCGGTCCGAAACATGTCGAGCGATATTCGACGTTAAAGACGTGAGTGACCCGTTTATTATATTTCAATACCTATGCTATTCCATGCTATTCCACTTGCTAATTGATTGTCGCATGTACTTACATCTGACACTGCCTATAGTGTTCAAGACATCTGAGACGCTCTAAAAAAAGCACTAAAGTGTCATTCAATGGCACTTGCCCTATGTTAAACAAAAGACGTAACTTCGTTTTGTCACTGTTTCTCCTTGAATTTTCACACCACCTCATCAAACACCATTGAAACCATACACTATTGAAACGGTCGTTATCGCAAAATACAGAAACATATAAAATATATAACTGTATCTTGGATATTTCATTAAAAGTTTAAAATGGTTTCATAAGTTAGGTTATTTTTCAATATGGCGGTTTGTTTACATAGCCATTTCCATTGAATGACACTTTAGGGATACCATGTAGGGTTTTGTGTCGGGTTTGTACATTAATATTGCACATGACTGCAAATTGTACATAGGTAGTAGTAATGAATACAGTCCCTACAAGTATATAATGCAACCAACGCTATAAATAAATCAGAAATCTAAACAAAACCTATTACGTTTACTATCCCGCCAATTAAACTTGTCTTTGTTCATTTGAGCAGCCAATTAAATAGTACAATGGAAGTTATTGATTAAACACACTCGCGATAAAGCCCTACGCAGGCAGGTTACTAACTAGGTACACACATGATACCAATAAATCAATACAGCCAGTACATAAATCCTTGTTATTATCGGTAACTACCGGGCTCGTTGAGTAATGTAATAAAGTTATGTATTCAATTACAAAAACATCGGCCTGATTAATCGTTTTCTCCGGCTTTTGTAACCTTTAAGCGGTGCCCGTATGGAAATTTAATCTATAGGTTGTAAGAAGTCGCTCCTGTCTATACTTTCCTTATCGGGTGTAAGTTACCCTATTATTTGGTATTTATATTTATGTTATCTTTTGTTAAACTCTTACATAAAAGAGTGAAGATAGTGTCTGTTCAAAACAGAGCTGTATAGAATTTTCGCCTCCGTTTAAGTCAGGCGCTCTTTACCTATAAAGCGAGGCAGCTGGGGAAATAAATATAAAATCTATACATATAATAAAGCAGAAGAGGGTCGAAAATCTGTACATTGAAGATATTAGTAAAAAAATCGATGGAGGGGTCTAAGAATTGATAACAGAACACGTTTCAACTGTTTTTAGAATTCATGTCTGTTTGTCTGTTTGTCTGTTTGTCTGTTTGTCTGTCTGTTTATATGTCTAACTATCACGCGAAAACTAGCGAATGGATTTTAATACAGCCTTCACTAATATGTTTATTGGATCTTCGGCCAGGTTATAGGCTATAAAAATCATACAGGTTAGGGATGAAAGGGGGTGAAAAGAGGGGATAAACTTTGTATGAGAAGTCTTTCAGTTCATGATTTACAGGCTTGAAAGTTGGTAAGTATATACATGGACGCAAAGTAAATAGAACCTCATTCAAACATTGTATAATAAACAGATAGTATTTGAAAAAATGGGGGGTGAAATAACAATACCTCTGCCTCTCAAGGCTATAGACAAAAATACAAAAGTCCCTCAAACCATATTAACTGTTTGAAATGAGAGATCTAATTATGTTGGTCAGTCAGTCGCTATCAATATTCACAAACCTTACTACGCAACCTCGGTTTTTTTTTGTTTTCGATGGAGGGTACTTTACCTACGCAGAGCGGCGGGCTCTCGGTTGCATGGTAGCACTTGCGACATGTACTACCTATATATTAAGTATGCGCATTTTTGTATAAAATATTGTTTTTTGAGGTGCTCATTACAAGAATGATACTTATCCATTTTCAAATTGAAGATGGCGGACATTTACTTATTTACTTTTCTTAATAATCGATATGAGTTTCATCTTTGAGGTTCTTCGAGGTGCCGATTAGTTGCGTTTTCCGTCAGCAAAATGTATAAAATACGTTCAGCGCGTAACAGACATAAATTTAGGGTATATTGGTATTCGTTATTAAAACATACATACCTACGTAACAATAAACATCAAGTATGACCAAATTCGAACAGGCGGATTGGAAAGCAAAAAAAACCGGCCAAGTGCGAGTCGGACTTCGCACATTTAGGGTTCCGAACCGACCGCAAAGTTAAGTTGGTTTTTATAGGAAAAATAAGGAAATTTCAAAGAAAAAAATCTAATTTATCAATATATTAGTATTTGTTGGTAAAAAATACGTAATAACAATCATTATTACCAAATTTTAAATTCATCGGAACAAAATTTCGTAAATTCCAATAATTTATGAACAAAAAAAATATCTATTCAACTACCTCTTTACAAAGCCACTTAATAGGTCAACAAATTTTTTTGTTCAATATTTCGCGCTCGCTGCTCTCGCTTTTTCATCTACATTGCTTGATGCGTATGAAGTATTTTCTGTACCTGCATCATAATGTTCGAATCATTTCGCACTAGCTTTTTTATCTACATTACTTGACGCGTAGGAATTATTTTCCGTAACTGCATCATTCGAAAAATTTCGCGCTCGCTGCGCTCGCGTTTTCATGTGCATAACTTCATGAGAATGAAGTATTTCCCGCACCTGCATCATAATGTTCGAAAATTTTCGCGCGCCGTACGCTCGCGTTTTCATCTACATTATAGTTAATGCGAATGATGTCTTTTCCGCACCTGCATCAGAATGTTCGAATCATTTCGCGCTCGCTGCGCTTGCGTTTCATATACATTACTTAATGAGTGTGAAGTATTTTCCGCACCTGCATCATAATGTTTGAAAAATTTCGCGCTCGCTGCGCTCGCGTTTTCATCTACAT
Organism: Cenopis cana; assembly: GCA_951800055.1. Taxonomy (NCBI): domain Eukaryota; kingdom Metazoa; phylum Arthropoda; class Insecta; order Lepidoptera; family Tortricidae; genus Cenopis; species Cenopis cana. The sequence goes on along the minus strand of OX637477.1, from coordinate 6,080,135 downwards.
TACTTGATGAGCATTTTCCGCACCTACATCATAATGTTCGATAATTCTCGCGTGCCCTACACTCGCGTTTTCATCTGCATTATAGTTGATGCTTATGAAGTCTTTTCCGCACCTGCATCATAATGTTCGAAACATTTCGCGCTCACTACGCTCGCGATCTCATCTTCATTTCTTGATGCGTATGAAGTATTTTCCGCACCTGCATAATAATGTTCGAAAAATTTCGCGCTCGCTGCGCTCGCGTTTTCATCTACATGACTTCATGAGTATGAACTATTTTCCGCACTTTACTAAACTTAAGTGCCCTCTACGATCGCTTTTTCATCTAAATTACAGATGCGTTTGAAGTCTATTCCGCACCTGCATCATAATGTTCGTAAAAATTTCGCGTTCGCTATGCTTGCGTTTTCATCTGCATGACTTGATGCGTATGAATTATTTACCGCACCGGCATCACAATGTTCGAAATATTTCGCGCTCGCTGCGCTCGCGTTTTCATACGCATTACTCGATGAGTGTGAAGTATTTTCCGCACCTGCATCATAATGTTCGAAAAATTTCGCGCTCGCTGCGTTTGCGTTTTCTTCTACATTACTTGATGAGCATTTTCCGCACAACCTACATCATAATGTTCGAAAATTTTCGCGCGCCGTACGCTCGCGTTTTCATCTACATTATAGTTGATACGTATGAAGTCTTTTCCGCGCCTGCATCAGAATGTTCAAAAAATTTCGCGCTCGCTGCGCTCGCGTTTTCATCTACATTACTTGATGAGTATTTTCCGCACCTACATCATAACGTTCGTAAATATTTCGCGTTTGCTACGCTCGCGTTTTCATCTGCATGACTTGATGCGTATGAATTATTTTCCGCACCGGCATCATAATGTTCGAAATATTTCGAGCTCGCTGCGCTCGCGTTTTCATACACATTACTTGATGAGTGTAAAGTATTTTCCGCACCTGCATCATAATGTTCGAAAAATTTCGCGCTCGCTGCGTTCGCGTTTTCTTCTACATTACTTGATGAGCATTTTCCGCACTTACATCATAACGTTCAAAAAAATTTCGAGCGCCGTACGCTCGCGTTTTCATCTACATTATAGTTGATGCGTATGAAGTCTTTTCCGCGCCTGCATCAGAATGTTCGAAAAATTTCGCGCTCGCTGCGCTCGCATTTTCATCCACATTACTTGATGAGTATTTTCCGCACCTGCATCATAATGTTCGAAACGTTTCGCACTCACTACGCTCGCGTTTTTATCTTCATTACTTGGTGCGTATGAAGTCTTTTCCACACCTGCATCAATGTTCGAAACATTTCGCGCTCGCTGCGCTCGCGTTTTCATCTACACTATTTGATGCGTATGAAGTATTTTCCGCACCTACATCGTAATGTTTGAAAGAATTCGCGCTCGCTGCGCTCGCGTTTTCATCTTCATTACTTGATGCGTATGAAGTATTTTCCACACCCGTATCAGAATATCCGAAAAGTTTCGAGCTCACTTCGCTCGCGAGCGTTTTCATCTACATCTATAATAAGTTAATAACATGTATTTAGTCCTCTGTCATGTTTCAAGTTTGAGTCCTAGGGAAGGACATAGGATATTTTTATCCCGGAAATCATCCTTTAACGGGGTTTAAGTTAGAATGGAAGAGAGATAACTAGGTAAGCGCATGAAATAGAAGAATTAAATAACATTCTAACGCGATGACGCGAGTTCTACGCAGACGAAGTCGCGGGCAAAAGCTAGTATACAAATATGACAGTGTAGGCATCGGAATGCATGTGCTCTTTGTAAGTTTGGAATGCGTGTTTGCCTTCATATTTACCGACAGAAAACTACGCGTATTAGAGTATTCACAATTTTTATATTACAAAATCACTACGTCATCTTCATGAAATACACGTCAACTACATATTCCAGTACACATACCTATAATTTTCCTACTGCGCCGTGTGGGCTCTAACGAAGAAAACCCATAAGCTAAAGCTTTGATAGAATAATCACGTGTCTACACTTTATGGGGCAATTAACATATATCAGACGCCATACATTATCCATTATTGTTATTCAGTATGGAAATGCTCTTCGTACCTATGTCATTCGTCGCTAGTAAAGCCGGAAAATATGGGGTTTTGGTGCGAGGGAAATATTTTAGAATTAATATTAGAATATTAAGTTAACTTTTAGTAGTCATCTAAATAAATTAATTGTATATCGTAATGATTTTCAAATAAAGGATGATTGACGCTAGACCGTTCCGTGTCCGGGCCGGCCCGTTTTGTAATACAAGAAATCGACGGACGCGCGACGGCCGTCGATTTCTTGTAGGATCTATTGAGTGGAATTGTAGAAACTCATCCAATATTTCTGTATTCTAGGCAGGATGCTGGCCAAGAGCAAACCCATGGACAATAATAAAAAAATACTCTTGATTTTTGACAAAATCATTTGCACATGCAATTTTACGCCTTGACTTGTGATCACCTCGTTCGCTCCAATATATGCGAATGAACCACTGTATGGACAGCAAACAAAACAAATGCACTTTGCGTGGAAATTCTATGAACTGTACCCGTGTTTTAATTGCCCTTAAACTTAAAACGGGTACAGTTCATAGAATTTCTATATTATCTTCCATCCACGATTCTTAAATTATAACGTATTACCTACGTTCTTCAATGTACATATGTAATGTAATGTGTATCGTCGTCTTGTACCCATAGTCAGCCACAGAGAAAAGGGACCCCCCGTGCATACAAAACTTCTATGAAAGGGGGGGGGGGGTACCTTTTCTCTGTTGCTGACGTACAATTAGTAGTTATTATAACAATTGAGTAGGTACAATAGGTGGTTATTGAATGACATGTGGTACTTCCGCTAATTGATTACATGTTGAGTTTATAGAGGCTTCCTGAATCGTAGCATGATGTCACAGGAGTTGCGCTAAAGGTGACAAATCAATGCGTAGTGCCGGAACGGTGATTCAGTGGTTTCTCGGTATTTCGTCAGCTACTGCCACATTTTCGATAAATTGTAAGCAAGTATAACACAAAAATAAACTGCTTAAATCATAACCCTTCCTTTTGGCCTTGCCATAGTCGGGCAAAAATGAGGATTGTATAATTTCTAGAGCTTTAAAAACGGCAACAATATCAATTCATATCGTATAGTTATTGACAAAGAATGTTAACATTCCTAAGTCTTTTTACGGCGGTGGCATTCAAGCTTATGGCCTCCCTGATGGTAAGCACATACCGTAGCCTATGGACACCGGAAGAATCACAAGCCCTTTTTATATTGCTTTTATCTCATGTCTCTGTCAAATAAAAATAAAAGCGGGACCTACTGCTATGATATATAAGTACTGGGGGCTCGTTCGACACAGAATAGGACTCTCCTAGGTCCTAGGTATAACTCGAAGAGTTTTCTTGTTGTTGACTAAGTACCTAGTTAAGTGGCTGACGCTTCTTCATTCCAAGTATTCATTTTCAGTATAGTTTAACATAAGTTATGTCCACGGTATCAATCTTAAGCTTGTTGTGAAATGTAAATTAGGCAATAACACGGCCCGACAATCTCGCGGCCTCGTCCGTTCTACGGGCTGTGTGCGGGTCCAGAACTGACTTTCACGCTGTATTTATTGATTTATACGGTCTAATTCTAAATTTGAGTCAGCTAACATTAACAATTTCCTTTTTTTCATCATTTGTTTGACGTTTCATTTTACATAGCCACAGCCAGGCACTTTACATACGACACAGATTATGTTTACGCTTTTGTACCTTGCGCCTTTCTTAATAGAGCGAAGAATGCATACATATATTTGAAGTCGGCTGTCTATGGTATATGTAAGGTAAAGGAACTTGGTCCCATCTTCTGTATTTCCGGATAATAATAATCTAATGTCTCTTCGAGGTACCTACTGAACTTATTAATTACTTAGTTTAATTACTGAACCAGTGAGCTTCATCTATGGCCCTTGTCGTTGCTTTCCATCAGGTGAGACTAAGGCCAATCGCTGTTCCGTCATACATAAAAAAACACAGTTTGACACATTAACCGCTATTTTATATATGAATTAAGGCTGAAAGTGCCATTTGTAGGGCCAGTTGCGAGCATAACAGGACGTTTAGGTACTTACCCTACTTAGCCCATTTGTCGATGAGGGGCTTTTCTTATGAAACATATTATACAATAAGATACCTAGGTTGCACCACAAACAATAAATCACAAAGAACCAATAAAGACCATCCATAGTTGGAATAACAAGATATATTTATTTAAGACGTAAGCCAACCAGGAAAACGGTTTCATTATTGCGTTGCCTTATTTGCAGAATCCCCAGTCGGTCTTTTACGTTAGCCAACAGTTGAATCCCATAATTTTATAAATGTCGTGTTGTTTATAATGTAATGTTACATGAATCTAAAGTGCGTGTAACATTCTGTTTCTCATGACAGTACCATCTCCATACATATATAGTGTAATTTTGTAATTCGTCGACCTCTCTCATGATAATAATTATTTTGTATTTAACTCAACGTAGGTACTCTTCTCATAGTTGTAATACTGAGTCGTGGCCATTAAATGATAATCATATTGTAATTAGAATACAACTGTAATAATCGTAAGTTCCTGCAGGAGTTTTACTTCCCAAAATGACATATTGAAAACCAAATATGACGAAAGTTTTTTTTTTCAGAAATGTCGCGGATTTTACTAAACTGGGGAATCATCATGTATGCTACCTTAAGCAACTTTATCATATTATGCGATAACCGATAAGCACTTAATAATTCCAAGGTTGGATCAATTGGTCCCAATTAGTTTTAAATTGGAATATTACCGATCTATCAAACACACAGACGGTAGGTAAAGTATAACTTTTTGCTTAAAATAAACCTTAAGATATGTAAAACATATAAATAATGATATGGTAGAAATTCTTTTTGTTGAACGTATTTCTATTAAAATGTTATTGGATTTTGAACCTTATTGTTTGAAAGGTAAAGTAGCTTTTTGAAGGAATTGCTTTGGTGCAATTCGTTCAACAGAAATGATTTCAAGTTTACCCTATAAGTATAACAATTTGTATCAAATACTTTTCGAAGCAACGTTGAGTTGATACTAATATCCACTCGATGTGTAGTAATCAGAGAACATACCAATTATTATGGCTATAAATGTTAGGCTGAGTGTACAAACTCAGGGTATTATTATAGATATTGCTAATAATGTAAAGTAAAGAAAATATATTAAGCAAATCTTTTGCCAGCGTTAGTAAGGGCTTTAACATATCTCACGATAAACCGTATCGTTGATTATGATAGTTATTTTAAGATTCAAATCGAAATCTGGTAGAGTATTTCTGTAGGAATTGATAATCCCCACTCTGAGCCATGTACTCGTAACATAAATATTGTGCTTTTTGATTATCTCCTAGACTTCGTAGCTGTAGAAACAGATCATTCGAGTTTACTTGGATTATATATATAGGGGAGACCAGGGATGAACGTAACAATTTTCGATTTTTTCGTAATATCTCACACAAATTTTAGAATATCAAGATTCTAATCAATACAAATGATAGATTAGTCTTTCAGCTATCTTTAACCATCACCTTAAATGCAACTGATATAAGAGATGTTGAGAAAAAACAGCCAAAAAAAAAAGTGGAATCTGTTACAACCATCCCTAGGGGTAGGGCTGGTTGTAACAGTGTCAGGGGAAGGTTGTAACAATGCAAATAAATACAAAGTAACTTTCATAATCAACATTATTATTTATCATAACACAACATAAACATTGTTCGGACAGGACGGAATCCCAAAAACTCTGGGATGAACCCATTAGCCGAATAGTCCACGAACACCTGCTAGACACGTGTGCCTCGGCCCAAGACAAAGCCCGCCTTCTAGCAGTCTCTGAACGGGAGACCGGGTATTGGCTCTAATTATGCTCTCCGATTAGCACATTCCGCCACCTTTTTAGACAATATTTTTTTTAGATTGGCTGTTGGAATGCGTTTAGGTTGCAATATTGTGGAGCTCCATCGCTGCTGCTGTGGTGCTCAGATGAACCGTCTGGGTCTGCACGGACTTTCATGCGCGAAGAGCGCTGGCCGCCTTTCCCGCCACGCCTGCCTGAATCATACGTTCCGTCCGGTTCTGTCTGGTCAGTGTCAACGTACCTGCTACCCTCGAACCCAGTGGGCTGGCTCGCGGCAACGGTAAGAGCGCCGACGGCATGACTTTAGTGCCCTGGGAGGTTGGCAGACCCTTAGTGTGGGACGTGGGGCGCCACATGTGTAGATGCCCTGGCTGGCGGCGTCTCTCACCTCCGCACTATATCGCTTTGGGCAGGCGGGGCCGCTGCTACAGCCAAGACCATTAAGCGCCGCAAATACAAATGCCTCGGTGATGATTTCGTATTTGTGTCGTTTGCGGTTGAAACGGTAGGTCCATGGGGTCCAGGAGCTCACAAATCCTTACAGCAAATTAAAAAAAAAACCAGCACCACTGGTGACCGGAGGGCTGGCGTGTTCCTCGGCCAACGTGTAGGCATTGCGGTGCAACGAGGTAACGTAGCCAGCCTTCTGGAAACCATTCCCAGGAGCGGTGATTTAGGGGATATTGGTTTTATAAGTAGTGGTTTGCATAGTTTTGAATATTAATTTATATTTAGGCTATTTTTTAAGTTTATGTAGTACTGTTTTAATGATTTAATATGTATTTGTAATTAATAAATACCATCGGGATGAAAGTAACAAGTCGTTACTTTCATCCCGATCTGTAAATTTTCCCGAATATGACAAAACCGTGCTTATAACCTGCAAAAGCTGTTATAAATGCACAATTCCGAATGCCGAAACATAAACACGAATAGTTGTGCTATTTTATTCACACATAACATACAAGCTAAAACATTACATAATTAAAATAATCACAAATGAAAATAACGGTCAAATCTTACTTTATGCGTAATTTTTCGGCACCGACTCATTACGTCCACAACCTGGCGGCACAGCGCCGTGAGCGCAACTGAGGGAAGGGGGGGTTCAAAATGGCACATTTTGGTGAAGCAGCCGTCAGTGTAGCCAACATAATTCGTTCAAAAACTCATTTGTTACGTTCATCCCGTGTTACTTTTATACCTGGTCTCCCCTAGTAATACGTAATTTTAACGAATGCCAAATTTTAAAATTAATTTAATTCCAACAGCAGCATTTTCCCAAGTCATCAGTTAATATGAAAGTAGAGCTGTACCTGGCAGCCGGTATTTCGAGTTCCAAACTCGTGGATAGGTAAGTCGCTTAATATCACGAAGTCAATCTATTCCATCATTAACTGGCCCTTAACACTGATGAGGTAGCATTTGAGTTTTATGTTAATCAGTTCGATAGGCGGCTTCGTTGTTAATCAAAGATTTTTTGTTTAGCTAGGATCATTACGCCGGTTATGCGACCAGCTTCAGTGAGCGACCACCTGAAGAACAGGGTTTCTTCGAGTTAATAATATGTATTTCCACATAAGGTAAAAGTCGTATTGTTTAACACCTTGATACCCAATATTTGACAATTAAAATATAATATATCTAATTAAAATTAACCTACAAACTAAAATCTAATTATAAAACTAACTTAAACTATTAAAAGTAAAAATAAAACTATTGAAAATCTAAGAAAGGCCCCCGTGGCATGGTGCCAAGAACGCTGGCAGCGTTTCCTCGCAATATTTGACATATATTGTTCACCTCTAACCTCTATCATTATGGCATAAGGTTGAAAGTGTGAGGTCAGTGTCGAGCACTAGAACGTTTTTACCTTAAATGTGTGCCGTGTGCTAATTTTGTTGTAGTTAATTTACATAATAGCAAATTTACATACTATTTATCATTTATCAATTAAATTGGAAAACATGGATCCACGAATTCGCCTGAATTAACAAATTTGTGTGGCCTTTTTTCCTCTCCAAAATTAAAATAACGCGTCTTTATTGAGGCATTAATTCCACGCATCAGTCATTTAACCCGTTTTCACGTTTCATTTGATCTTATTAACTCTGTGTCCCACTTTTGTATAATTAGCGAAGCAGCTTTTTTTTTTAAATAGGGTACAATGGTCGGGCCAAGCTGAGTTTCCTGCTGGACCCTTCTCAGCTAGGCTATGTTTAGTGAACCAGCGACAAAACTCCCAGTAGCTCGATTCCACTAACACTCCAGATTCGGTTGAAACCGCTCAACCAAGCTCACTGGAGCGCAAACACTTAGAGTATTCCAGTGTTTAAACCGCCCGCGTGGTCGTGTCAGAGGTTTCCCCTGGATTTTCCCCAGGCCACCCTCCAACCGCGCACTCCTATCGCTTTAATGGGCCCAGCCTATAAAGCCACAGTCAGGTTAAAAAAAAGACAACAAGACAAGGCCAAACATGTACGAGTAGCTTACTGGTTCAGTGCCTACAAACTTATTAACTATTGCCTTTAAATAAACTAGATTGTGATTGACAGGGAATACTGGCACCAGGAGCGAATTCCATTCCTTAGCAGTTCTCATAAAAAAATAACAAAACGCTACAAATCGCATAAATTAAAGGTTTCAAAGTAAGTTCCTACTAGAAAAACGCATGAAATCCATAAACATGGCAAAATTATAAAAAAAAACCATGGGTGACGCTAAATACATTCAGAGCAAACGCAAAATACATTCAGAGCAAAACGATATCTGACGTCTACTAGTAGTCGTATGACGTAATTATGCAGCTCGTGATGATAATTATATCAACAATTTAGCTGCGTTTGCGTTGACCTTATATTACAATCTACTATCCTTTTAACAGTTTGTAATAAGACGGTGTTTATACACAATTACTCAACGTCCGTGCGCATATCGCCTTATCGGTGGGACAAGAGTCGCTCTATTAAAAGTCATGAGCCGGCAGGCGATTATAACTTCTAACAGGCACCTAGTTATCGAATAATTTACCATAAAGTTCATGCAATTTAGTTGCAAATAACTTATACATTATCTATATTGAGGTAACTAATAAACGTACAATCTTGTGAAATTGTTTACTAGGTATATTGGTAGGTTAGGTTAGGATTCATTAGGTATTAAGGGGAGGTATCCCCAACGTAAATGTCCCGCTCTAACACGCGTGAGTTTACAATTGACCATCCCGCTCTCTACGCAAGCTCTGCGCGCAGTTTTGTAAATATTTAGCTATAGTCATTAAGCCAATCATTTTATCAAAGCAAACCCTGCGAACTATTTGCGATCTTTAATTGAGTACAAAAATTAAAAGTTAAATATCAGTATTATAGCCGTAGTATTGAAAAAACATTCCAAAAAGGGGAAACGTCGCGATTTTTTTCTATCGAGTGAAATTCATCAGGTCATGTAACTGACTGCGATTTTGACTAGACAATATCCTTATGTAACACATATATTATTTTTAGATTTTAAGACACTATATTCTATGTCTCAGATGGTTTTTAAAAACTCAAAAGTGGTAATACACGGCCTTAAGAAAAAATATTCTAAGGAGTTTTATTATTTTCTACAGATTATTTCTGCCTGTTTATCGTAACCAAATCATGAGTGACGATTATTGCACTAAAAAAATAAACTTCCACTGGACGTACTGTTCAGAAAAATTGTTCGTATGAATTATATAGAAAACTTTTTTACAAAATTGCCATTCATACGTCAAGTGATCGTCAAAGGGACCGAATGTATGTATACCGTCATTTTGACCGTTCTTCGCGGTTAGAACTAAGCAGGAAATTGTTAATTAATGTTTTTTTTATGACAATCGATACGATATGCGGTGATATGTAGCTTGGTTGTTCCATGGCTTATTATTAAAAAGTATGAAACGTATTGTTACGTTTTCGTAAAGTTAGGAATTTACCTAACTGTCGTGAAGTCGAGCACTGGAATAGTACCTTAATTAAATTATACCTTCCTGATATGGTATCATGTCTACTAAAACACCTTCTTTTACAATTCATTGTTTTATGTTTTACACACGTTGCCTATACTACCCAGTGTAGGTAATAGAGTTGTAAAAATGTAGAGTCAAGGCAGTGCCATCAAAACGTGACCAATCAATCCAAATAAAATGTATGGTCCATCAATTGAATTGAACAATTGATCGTCAGTATAAAATAAACATCGATCGTTACCAATCTCATGTAGCATGTAGCATGGCGTATCTAGAATGTAAATAGTCTATTGCTGTCTAATCGTAATCCCTCGATATTTATATATTCTTTGTCTGTGGCTCGAGGCTTGTACGTGCCTTCTCCATGTGACCCCACTCTCCGATTGTGATAGTGATGCAATGTTAAATAATAACATAATGAATGTGTGCTTAACGAGTCTATCGTGTATACCTACTTATGAAGGTTGAGTAATACTTATATTAATAACTACGAAACGAAAAAAGAATTACAAGATTTTAGGCGGATAATAGAGTAGAGCTGTTCAACTTCAAACCTTGTCAATAAAATATCTCTGCACTAAAATAGAGTTATATGGTAAAATACTATGCATCCAAATAAGTTACCATTGATTGCCACCCAATATACCAATCGTCAACGATTATCGTTTATCATCGATAATCGTCATCGTTTTTTTACAAGGTTAAAGTACCTAGCATACTAGTTTTTCCAACAATCCAACAATATTTCTTTACTATTCCGCGGAGCTTTTACAGATTACATTTTATTCAATAATGCATCATTAAATCTGTGTTTAAGCTTCTAAACTTAGTTTGATGCTTATTTTTAAAAATAACATATTTAATATTACAGCCTAGTTAATACTTATGTTATTTTTACACAAAACAGTTTTAAGTGCAAACAAATTACATAAATAAGTACCGGTATTTATCTTTTATCCTGCCTGACAAAACAGTTGATTTACGGCCGTATCGAGTTAAAATTATCGCGGAAGCAACACTTAGGGTATGAGGTCAATTTTCGACGCCAGAGGCCACTGACCCCAAGGCTAATAATGATATAAGGCGACAGTTATCCGGTGGCTGGCAAGCACTTGCATTGTAATTTGTTACCTAATTCGTTGTATTTGATTTTGCAAATGAGATAGCCGACTGTTAACCCCGCACGTAACTATCCTACTTTACTAACTAACTAATAGACGCATTCTAAACACGAAGGCTTACAGTTTTAATTTGACGTTAAAACTACCGAACGGATTTATTTCCTGTTGTAAGATGATTGACTGTATCTATGGTACTCTATGGCCGTATGTGTTATCTGGGGCAGAGACGAGTGCATTCAACTGTCATGTATTTGCCATTATCTTTAACTTGTGATTTTGAATAAAGAACTTTGAAAATACACTGAATTTTGAATATAAAACATGGTGACAGCGGTGAAAAATGGATATGGAACATAAATCAGTGGTACTGTCGATGGAAGGCGATATGAATACTAACTGGAAACTTTTCAAACGCAAAATCCTGTCATACATTGACGCATATTTTTCGAAGGCAGAAGACAAACAGAAAATCGGCATTCTATTGCACCACGGAGGAGATTACTGTCAAGACGTCTATGAAACATTTCAATGCAAACCTGAAGAACAGTTTAAAACAGTTATTGAGAAATTTGACGCGCATTTCATACCGAAAACAAACATAACCTATGAAAGGTATAAAATCTTTACGTTAAAACAATCCAAAGATGAGACCTTTGAGCAGTATGTTACTGCACTTAAACGTATTAGCCAGGGATGCAACTTTGGAACTTTGCAAGACGAGTTGGTACGGGATTTGTTTATATGTGGCATAAATAACCCAAAGTTAAAAAGGCAGCTTTTAGGTATGTCTGACCTCACTTTGGAGAAAGCTTTAGAAGTTTGCAGAAACTTTGCTGTAGTTGAAGGACAGATTACAGAGATTGAAAAGGTCAGCAATGAGTGCACTGTGAAGAAAGAGGTGGAAATAGATATGATTAAAAAGAGAAGTTTGGAAAATAGGCCTAAATCAGAGTGCCAATATTGTGGATACAAACATGAATATGGAAGATGCCCTGCATATGGAAAAACTTGTGCCATATGTAAGAAAAAGAATCATTATGCTAGAAAATGTATGAATAAAAAGGTGAATTTGCTAGAACAGACCGACAATGATGACAACAGTGATGAATATGAAGTAGCCATATTCTCCTTGGATAATGAAATGGACAAGATGAAACATTCCTGGTACTGTGCAACGCTCCGGTTCAATAACAGTGACTTTCAATTGAAGGTGGACTCGGGAGCACAGTGTAATGTACTGAGTGAAAAACAATTTAAGCAATTAGGTATTTGTGAAACTGAACTAAAGCGAACAAATGTAAGAATTACTTCCTTCACCAATGGAAAAGTGCCGGTGATAGGTAAATGTACACTGTCCTGTGAATACAAGTCAAAGTTGTACCCCATGGAGTTCTTTGTTGTAAATCTAGACTGTTACAATATTTTGGGCTTGGAAAGTTCTGAAAAGCTTGGGTTTATTAAGAGAATTGATGGAGTTAACCATTCGGGGTCGGCGATTCCAGAAAAATATAATGAACTCTTTGATGGAAATGTAGGCTGTGTACCGCATGTAGTCAAGCTGGAGGTGGATAAATATGTGAAACCAGTGGTTTCTCCAGCCAGAAAATTACCTTACAGTTTAATGCCCAAAGTGAAAGAAGAACTGGACCGTTTGGTGGAAAAAGGCATCATTGCACCGGTGACAGAACCAACGGATTGGGTGAGTCAGATGGTTGTAGTTCAAAAGAAAGATGGCTCTCTTAGGATCTGTTTAGATCCAAGACCTTTGAATAAGGCACTGAAACGAGCACATTTTCCTTTCCCCAAAATAGAGGACATAACTGCACGTTTAGCTGGTGCTAAGTTTTACTGCAAGCTGGATGCTCAGTCCGCGTTTTGGATGTGCCCTCTGGATGATGATAGTTCCCGGTTATGCACATTCCAAACAGCCTGGGGAAGATTCAGATTTTGTGGAGTACCGATGGGACAGGAATCACGACAAATATTTTGAAGAACTTAAGAAACATATAACAAATGCACCAATATTAACATTTTATGACACAGAAAAGGAATTGACACTTAGTGTGGATGCAAGCTCAGTTGGATTGGGTGCAGTCTTACTCCAAAATGGATGTCCTATTGCTTATGCTTCGAAGGCTTTATCTGAGACTCAAATTAGATATTCTCAAATCGAGAAAGAGGTTTTGGCTGTATGTTTTGGAGTTGAAAAGTTTAAGCAATATTTGATAGGAAATGACTCAGTTAAAGTTGAAACAGATCATAAACCAATTTTAGGAATCATAAATAAGCCATTATGTAAAGTACCTGCCAGATTACAGAAAATGATGATGCGACTGCAGCCATTTAGATTAAATGTAGTATATACCCCAGGAAAGTACTTATACATTGCAGACACATTATCAAGAGACTTTTCCATCAAAGGATGTGACATAGAAACTAATTTGGAAGAGGAAACAGAACTGCAAGTTTGTTTATTGCTACAAAATTTACCTGTCACTGCAGATTGTTGGGAGAAAATATCACAGGCTGCTGATAAAGACACTCTAATGTGTAAGGTCAAAGAATATTGCCTGAAGGGTTGGCCCAAGTTTTATAAAGATGTTGAAAATGAATTGAAACCCTACTACCAATTTTGTGAAGACATTGTTATGAATAAAAATTTACTGTTTAAAGGTGACCAAATTATCATACCCAAATCTTTGAGAGGTGACATGCTAAAAAGTCTTCACTCTGGACATCCTGGTATTTCAAGAATGTCATCTAGAGCTGAATTGACTATGTATTGGCCTGGAATAGCACAAGATATCAAGAAGTTTGTGAACAGTTGTGGAATTTGTCAGAAATATCAGGACAACAACCAAAAAACGGTTTTAGAGTATAAAAAAGTACCTATGCTACCATGGCAAGAAGTGGGTTGTGATATATTTGAATTCAAGCAGAAACAATATTTGGTTGTAGTTGATGCTTTGTCTAACTACATTGAAGTCGGAGGCCTAAGAGATTTAAGAAGTATAACAGTGATCAATCAGCTGAAGACAGTGTTTGCAAGACATGGAATTCCATTGATATTATACACGGATGGAGGACTTTGCTTTGATTCAGAACTATTCAAGTCTTTTGCAAATGACAAAGACTGGGGTTTTACCCATATAAAGTCTAGTCCACACTATCCAAAATCGAATGGTTTAGCTGAAAGTGCGGTAAAAACAGTTAAAAAAATGTTTAGAAAAGCGGAAGACGGGAATGAAGACCCTTTAATGGCTCTGCTGAACCATCGAAGCACTCCCAGGGGCAAAGTACATTCACCAGCGGCAATATTGATGGGGAGACAACTACGGACAAATATTCCCTGCTCATTTGAGACTCTAGTCCCTAAACTGACTTATGACAAGGATAGGAAGATACTGGAAAGTCAAAAGGAAAAGGTTAAACATGATTATGATAAGGCTGCAAAAATAAGAAAGGGATACAAAGAAAATCAGCCTATCAGATTTAAGAAAATGCCAACAGACAAGACTTGGATAAGAGGAAGAATTGTGGAAAAGACTGATCAACCTAGATCTTACATTGTAGAAAACGAGGAAGGAAAGAGATACAATAGGAACGAAATATTTATCAGACCTGGAGAACCAACAGTACCAAGCCAGGAATTAGAGATTGTGATTCCTCAAGGAGCAGAAGCATACTCAGATGCAGCATCAGAATGTGTCTTGGATCCCGGCAGTAGAGACACGGAATTTCCAAATCCAAATAAACAACAAACAAGGTCAGGTAGATTAATAAAGCGTCCAGACAAATACTCTGATTATGAAACTTAAACTGTATTAATAATAATAATTTAACTATACCTAATGTTAACATATTCTTAAAAATATGATTGTAAAATTTCTAAGAAGTTACTTTTAATAACTTGCTATCTATACTACTTTATTGAGTTTTCCTATAGTCCAATCAATGACTCTATTTTTTTTTATCCTTAAAGGGGAAGATGTTGTAAGATGATTGACTGTATCTATGGTACTCTATGGCCGTATGTGTTATCTGGGGCAGAGACGAGTGCATTCAACTGTCATGTATTTGCCATTATCTTTAACTTGTGATTTTGAATAAAGAACTTTGAAAATACACTGAATTTTGAATATAAAACATTTCCAATGATAAGTTTATACGTTTATAGGTAAAGCGGATAAAACATATTGTAGGTTAGAGTATACACGTACTAAAGCGGCCTACTTACAGTCCTAAAATCAGAGGCGATATCGGGAGAGTGGTGGGGAGCACCCTAGATTGCTCCCTAGATCGCCTCGTGTGTACGTAAATCGTATACACTGAGCGAAAACAAATACTAATTATTAGTACGTTTTAGTGAATACCAGGACAAGGAGATTATATCCTGACGCTTACAAACCAGTTTTTGATAATAGTAGTTATTTACAATACCAAAAAATTTGTCCTTGTAACTACTAAACTGTTTTGTAACCGTTAGTATATAATCTCCTTGTCTTGGGATTCACTAAAACTTACTAATAATTAGTATTTTTTTCGCTCAGTGTATGATTATCGTATACGATTTACCTACACACGAGGCGATCTAGGGAGCAATCTAGGGTGCTCCCCACCACTCTCCCGATATCGCCTCTGATTTTAGGGCTGTGAGTAGGCCGCTTAAGACGAAGTAGAGATAGGTAATCATCTTAGTGTCATATCGGCACAGTGGTTCACGTGATGTCTTAGTAGCGTCTAATGTCAGCAAAAAATGAGCAATGTTTGAAATTGCAGTGCACCTTTTTTCATATACAAATCAACGTTTAGTTGGATAGACGCAGACTATAAAGGGGTCTATTAATCTCACGCCTTTAAGAATGTGTCATTCTTTTGTTTCAATCGCAAACTTGATTACAATATCTACAAGTACTCCTGGACTCAGGCGAAGTTATTAAAATGTGTAACGTACTTATTTAAATGCTCATTAGAGGCCCTAAAGGTGCATTGCACATTGACGTCGGTCCGCTAAACGAGGATTTTTATACACCTGCATTTTCCTTATAAGGGACTTGGCCGAATTCTTTGAGTCGCTGGCAGTCAGAAATTGAAAGAAAAAAGTTTTAGCGTTCTTAATTAATTTTGCATTTTGATTAGGCCTGCATGACGTTATGAACAATTATAGTTAATTGCTTTTGCAGTCCGTCCGCACCATAGAGTATGCGGCAACGTTTCGTAACTTCGGGTACATTATTAAAGTTGTAATATGTATCAAATTCATCATAGGTATGTATATATATGTCAAAGCAGTATTATACTAAAAAAACCATACGTCCCTTACTGTCAAGTATGTAAGTGCAAGGGGTACGAATGCTATATGTCCAACATATAAGCGATCATCTTAGCCCCTCTGTTCGCAGGTTAAGTAGCGTTCATATTTGCGAAGGTGAGTCAAAAGGACTCTTACCTACTACAAAGTATCTATCTAAATACCATCTAAAAACCATATAGAAAACACGAATAGTGGTGACACAGTAGTGGCATTTAGGTCTTATCGACGTGTCTGCAGTAAATTGATTTATAACGTGTTATAAATTAACCCGATAACGACGTACCTACGCGCAACGTAATTCTTGGACATTCCTGTTTTGAAGTAATTACGTGTCGCTTTAACTTCCCGAATAGATCTCCGTCGGAGTCTGCGCGACTTATTTATTTCTAGTAAGTTGGCACTCGGAAGTGTGAAGAAGACAATAGTTGATAGCCATAATGATATTGTAGTGGTAGTATAGTGCGTGGCATCCACGACGGCTCTAACGATTTTGATGAAAATTGGTATGTAGGGGTTTTCGGAGACGAGCAATCGATCTAGCTATAGTAGAGAGGCCAATTTGAAAAAAGTCGTCAAATAACGAAGTTCGTTTGTACGAGCAGTCGCCTACTGACGACTGGTATCGTTGGATTCAGTGACGTCTCCCGAGTATGAAACTCGATGTCGTCACTCTCTAAAGTGGTGGAGGGGGTAACTATGACGTCACAAAGATGGCGGTTGGTGGTATCAAGTTTTAGCGATTATCTCTTTAACTATTCAACGTATTGCAACAAATGAGGTGTCAAATGAAAGCTCTTTAAATTGCTAATAATTCGTTCTTAGGAATAAAATGTGAAAGTCTAATAATTAAAAAGTTTTTCTTAAAAAATCGTACTTTTGAAAGAGTCATTTTTTTTTAATTGCAAAAAACTCGATGAAAGAGGCCATTTCTTTAAAAAATACCTCATATGATTGAAATTTTTAAATTCATCCTCTATACAATGCTTTTTGAATTATTAGAATCGGTTCATAAATGAGTACGCCAGGGACATTTCACCGCGGGCAGGGTGAACGTCGCGGGCGCGCGCGCGTTTGCTGATGAACGCGACTGTGTAGACATTCTTAAGTGTAGCTCAACAACTACTTAACCGATTTAGACAAGTGGGGTATCATATGAAAGCTCTTTATATTGCCATTAATTTGTTTCAACTAATGAAATGTGTAAGTCAAACAATTAAAAAGTTTTTCCAAAAATATAGTATTTTTGAAAAAGTAATTTTTATTTTAACTTCAAAAAAGTCGATGAAAGACGCCATTTCTTTAAAAAATATTTCATATATTTGAAAATGCTACATTCATCCTCTATATAATGCTTTTTGAATTATTATAATCGGTTCATAAATGAGTACGCCAGGGACATCGCCACGGGCGGGGCGAACGTCGCGGTGCACGCGTGTTTGCTGACTAACGCGACTGAGTTGCTTTCTTAAGTGCAGCTCAACAACTACCTAACCGATTTAGACAAATGAGGTGTCATATGAAAGGTATTTTATTAATAAATAAAAAAAAATTTGATAGCCAGAACACTTGCTCAGAGATTTAAAAAAATAATGAAAAAAATAAAAAATAAAAATGTTTTCGCCTTATGTTAGACAACAAAATCATCATCATCATCACATCAGCCGCAAGACGTCCACTGCTGGACATAGGCCTCCCCCAAAAAGTGCCACAATGACCGGTCCTGCGCAACCCGCATTCAGCGGACTCCCGCGACCTTTACCAGGTCATCAGTCCACCTTGTGGGGGGTCTACCCACGCTGCGCCTTCCGGTCCGTGGTCGCCACTCGAGAACCTTTCAGCCCCAACGGCCATCGGTTCTACGCGCAATGTGCCCCGCCCACTGCCACTTAAGTTTAGCGATTCGAAAGGTTATATCGGTTACTTTGGTTCTTTTCTGATGCGATCACGCAGTGAAACTCCGAGCATAGTCCTCTCCATTGCCCTCTGCTGAGTGGCTTTGACCCTATGGTGAGCGACCACGTTTCCGTACCATATGTCATTACTGGCAACACACACTAGTCAAAGACACTCGTCTTGAGACTAATTGAGACACTGCGGAATATTGGACGAAAAGATATGCCGTAGCTTCCCGAACGCTGCCCAGCCGAGTCGGATTCGACGATTAACCTCTTTTTCAAAGTTGGACCTGCCTAACTGGACAGTCTGTCCTAGCTGTATAATCGTCTACAACTTCGAGCGTAAAGCGTCCGATTATAACAGGAGTTGGTGCTTCATGGGCATTTGACATGATCTTCGTCTTATCCATGTTCATCCTTAGACCAACTCGCTCGGAGGCTTTACTGAGGTCATCGAGCATTGTACTTAAATCCTCCATGGTTTCAGCCAAGACTACTATGTCGTCAGCAAACCGAAAGTGAGTGATGTACTCGCCGTTTATGTTGATGCCTAGCCTTCTCCAGTCCAGATTCTAGAAAACATCCTCCAGTGCAGCGGAGAACAGATTAGGAAAAATATCTCCTTGCCTGACTCCCCGCTGCAGCGGAATGGGTTTCGAGTTCCAGTCCTAGAGTCGGACTAACATAGTGGCGTTTTCGTTGTTTCGTACAAACACTTCAGTACTTCGATAAAGCGGTAGTCTACTTGGCACCTCTGTAGAGATTGTAAGTACTGCCCAGGTTTCGATCGAATCGAAGGCTTTCTCATGGTCCACAAAAGCTAAGCACAGCTGGGGCAGGTTGTACTCTTTAGTCTTCTGTATACAGACCACCACTTCTGTATACAGAGTAACATAGACCACATCCATACGCTTCGTCAGGTTATAGCCTGCCGGACTTCAACGCGAAACTGGGCAAGAGAGATGGTGAAGAGCTGAGAGTGGGGGAATTTGGAGTTGGAAGTCGAAAACACCGGGGCCAACTACTGGCTGGTTGCTTGGAGAAGGAGGGACTCTACAATCTCTACATGATTAATTCCTTCTTCAAGAAACGTGAGCATAGAAAGTGGACCTGGATGAGTCCCGACGGTGCAACTAAAAACGAGATTGACTTCATCATGTCGACGAAGAAGCATATATTCAATAATGTCTCTGTGATCAATACGGTTAAAACCGGAAGTGATCGCCGTCTGGTAAGAGGCACATTGAATATATGTGTTAAGCTAGAGCACTCTCGTCTGATGAAGTCCACGCTCCGATCATCAGCAGCCCAAATCCAAAACCCCGAGAGTTTTCAGCTGGAACTCCTGAACCGTCTCGATTGCCTAAGTGGCGATGTGGATGAATTCAATGACGGGTTTGTGGACGCTGTCCATACCACAGGGTCTAAATTCTTTAAAGCCCACCAGGCGAACTGAACCAATAGGCCCTCTAACTCCACTCAAAGGCTCTTCGAGTAAAGGAGTAGGATGGTTCTACAGTCTTCAGTCGATGCGACATTATATCGGCAGCTCAATAGATAGATCTCCAAATCCCTGACCCGTGATCTGCGCCAATTCAATACAAAACGTATTGAAGAGGCCATCGAGCGGGATAAGGGCTCAAAAGTTTTCGCAAGAGATATGTCTATTGGGCAGAGCTAGCTCGCTAAATTAAAAACAGAGGATGGTAGAATTGTCTCATCCAGACCTGAGCTTCTGAGCGAGATAGAGCGCTTCTATGGACATAGCTATACAGTATACACGTCAACTAGCAGACCCCGAAGTTGGTCTAGTGGAAGATCCTAGAGCTAGACTAGCCCTGCACTATACCGATGACATTCCGGACATCTGCCTGTAAGAGATTAGAATGGCTCTTAAACAGCTCAAAAACAACAGGGCACCCGGTGAAGACGGAATTACAGCCGAACTCCTGAAGGAGGGTGGAAAACCGGTCCTTACAGCCCTTCAGAAGTTGTCCGACTCTGTCTTACTGGAAGGGAGAACGCCAAAGGCATGGAACACAGGCGTGGTGGTGCTGTTAAGAACTATCGATCCATCATGCTTTTGAGCCATGTCTACAAGCTGTTTTCAAGAGCCATTATGAACCGTCTGGAAGCACGCTAGATGACTTCCAGCCTGCCGAACAAGCCGGTTTCCGAAGAGGCTTTAGTACCTTAGACCACATCCATACGCTTCGTCAGGTTATAACCTGACGAAGCGTATGGATGTGGTCTATGTTACTCTGTATACAGAAGACTGAAGAGTACCCTGCCCCTCTGTTTAGCGTTTGTGGACTATGAGAAAGCCTTCGATTCGATCGAAACCTGGGCGGTACTACAATCTCTACAGCGGTGCCAAGTAGACTACCGCTATATCGAAGTACTGAAGTGTTTGTACGAAAACGCTACTATGTCAGTTCATTCCGCTGCAGCGGGGAGTCTGCAGGCAAGGAGATATTTTTCCTAAACTGTTCCCCGCTGCACTGGAGGATGTTTTCTAGAATCTGGACTGGAGAAGGCTAGGCATCAACATAAACGGCGAGTACATCACTCACTTTTGGTTTGCTGACGACAACTATGTCGTCAGACTACTAAATCTTGGCTGAAACCATGGAGGATTTAAGTACAATGGTCAATGACCTCAGTAAAGCCTCCGAGCGAGTTGGTCTAAGGTAAGGATGAACATGGATAAGACGAAGATCATGTCAAATGCCCATGTAGCACCAACTCCTGTTACAATTGGACGCTTTACGCTCGAAGTTGTAGGCGATTATGTATACCTAGGACAGACTGTCCAGTTAGGTAGGTCCAACTTTGAGAAAGAGGTTAATCGTCGAATCTGACTCGGCTAGGCAGCGTTCGGGAAGCTACGGCATATCTTTTCGTCCAATATTCCGCAGTGTCTCAAGACGAGAGTCTTTGACCAGTGGGTGTTGCCAGTGATGACATATGGTACGGTAACGTGGTCGCTCACCATGGGCTCAAAGTCACTCAGCAGAGGGCAATGGAGTGAGCTATGCTGGGAGTTTTTCTGCGTGATCGCATCAGAAATGACGTCATTTGTAGCAGAACCAAAGTAACCGATATAGCCTTTCGAATCGCTAAACTTAAGTGGCAGTGGGCGGGGCACATTGCGCGTAGAACCGATGGCCGTTGGGGCTGAAAGGTTCTCGAGTGGCGACCACGGACCGGAAGGCGCAGCCTGGGTAGACCCCCCACAAGGTGGACTGATGACCTGGTAAAGTTCGGGTAGGTAGTTGTTAAGCTACACTTAAGAAAGCCTACACAGTCGCGTTCGTCAGCAAACGCGCGCGCGCCGCGACGTTCGCCCCGCCCGCGGCGAAATATCCCTGGCGTACTCATTTATGAACCGATTCTAATAATTCAAAAAGCAATATATATAGGATAAATGTAGCATTTTCAATCATATGAAGTATTTTTTAAAGAAATTGCCTCTTTCATCGAATTTTTTGAAGTTAAAATAAAAATGACTTTTTCAAAAATACGATTTTTTGGAAAAACTTTTTAATTGTTTAACTTACACATTTCATTACTTAAAACAAATTAATGGCAATATAAAGAACTTTCATATGATACCTCATTTGTCTAAATCGGTTAAGTAGTTGTTGAGCTACACTTAAGAATGTCTTCACAGTGGCGTTCTTCAGCAAATGCGCGCTCGCCGCGACGTTCGCCCCGCCGCGGCGAAATATCCCTGGCGTACTCATTTATGAACCGATTCTAATAATTCAAAAAGCATTATATAAAGGATAAATGTAGCATTTTCAATCAAATGAAGTATTTTTTAAAGAAATATCCTCTTTCATCGAATTTTTTGAAGTTAAAATAAAAATGACTTTTTCAAAAATACGATTTTTTGGAAAAACTTTTTAATTGTTTAACTTACACATTTCATTACTTAAAACAAATTAATGGCAATATAAAGAACTTTCATATGATACCTCATTTGTCTAAATTGGTTAAGTAGTTGTTGAGCTACACTTAAGAATGTCTTCACAGTCGCGTTCTTCAGCAAATGCGCGCTCGCCGCGACGTTCGCCCCGCCGCGGCGAAATATCCCTGGCGTACTCATTTATGAACCGATTCTAATAATTCAAAAAGCATTATATAAAGGATAAATGTAGCATTTTCAATCATATGAAGTATTTTTTAAAGAAATGGCCTCTTTCATCGAGTTTTTTGAAGTTAATATAAAAATGAATTTTTCAAAAATACGATTTTTTGGAAAAACTTTTTAATTGTTTGACTTACACATTTCATTACTTGAAACAAATTAATGGAAATATAAAGGACTTTCATATGATACCTCATTTGATGAATCGGTTAAGTAGTTGTTCAGCTACACTTAAGAATGTCTTCACAGTCGCGTTCGTCAGCAAATGCGCGTGCGCCGCGACGTTCGCCCCGCCCGTGGCGAAATGTCCCTGGCGTACTCATTTATGAACCGATTCTAATAATTCAAAAAGCATTGTATAGAGGATGAATGTAGCAATTTCAATCATATGAAGTATTTTTTAAAGAAATGGCCTATTTCATCGAGTTTTTTGCAGTTAAAAAAATATTACTTTTTCAAAAGTACGATATTTTAAAAAAACTTTTTAATTATTAGACTTTTAGATTTTATTTCTAAGAACGAATTATTAGTAATTTAAAGAGCTTTCATTTGACACCTCATTTGTTGCAATACGTTGAATAGTTAAAGAGATAATCGATAAAACTTGATACCACCAACCGCCACCTTTGTGACGTCATAGTTACCCCCTCCACCACTTTAGAGAGTGACGACATCGAGTTCCATACTCGGGAGACGTCACTGAATCCAACGATACCAGTCGTCAGTAGGCGACTGCTCGTACAAACGGAATTTTGATTTTAGCCACTTGGCCTCCCTACTACTAGGTCTCATGCCCGGGAAAACGCTGAGCAAAGCTCGGCCGCCCAGATATTTATATCAATGAACGCTTCACAGTCGGACTCATCTTTGTTTGCCCCCTGGTTAGATGCTGGCTAAGACCAATCCTAATATTCATGGAAAACATACCTACTGCTTATAATTTGTTATCAATCAGTATCAAATTAAATTAAATTTAGCACTAAACAAATAATAATTCATACTATAATTTTTTTTAATAAATATATCAGCAATATCAACATCTATGTAAGTAGTGCACTGGTTTTATATACAACCTAAAATTAACCATTTAAAATGCCCCAATATTATGGCGACGAAACACTAAAATAAGAATAAAAGATATGTCGGAGTATAAATAATAATACTCGCAGCATACTATATTTGTCAACCACAAGGGATATTTCTGTTAGCACCCGGTTTTGCAGCACGAAAATATCCACTGCATGACTATCAATGTCCACGGCAAAAGTCATTCTAATACAAAGGCATTTGTGCCATTATTATTGTCTTCAGTCAGATACAATCCCTTGTATAACCGCGAAACAATTTGAAGTCATCCTTCCTGTATGCGTGGCGTGGGCGCAGTATTTCTATTAGGATTTTAAACCGGCTTGAATATACATATAAGCAGGCAATAATAATAGTATCGATAACAATAACCATAGTAGAGTAGCGGCTCTTCGACGAGTATTTAGGTAGTGGGGTTATAATATACGACCATGCGTTAAACAAAAACGTATCTAGTATAGACTAGACGTCATGATGTACGTATACATATAGTAGGTAGTGTGCTCTCAAAATTTATATTTAGCAGGGATTACAGAAAACTTAAAACAGTGATCCCGCCACCTTTTGGAATCGAACCAAGATCGAACTATTATTTTATACTTATTTACATATAACTATAAATAGGTACACTGTACACTTGTTTATAGCGGATAAGGTACCTTTATAATTTTAAACACTAAATCTTGGGGCAACACAGTAGACAAAAAGTAATATTTTACAACATAATAACGCAAAATAGTAGTGAAGGGTTTGTATGGCTCAAGTAACGGCAAGGCCGCACTGAGATACGCACAATATTCAGTTCTTTTGATAACAGATATCCCTGTGTACACAGACCATTCACCGGCCTTAGTCGTAAAGTTCCAATGTATCTTTATAACAGAGTCAAATAATAATTTCCTTGTGGAGAGTCATAATTGGATTGTCGTAAAAACTAATGTTTGACTGGTGTTCTATCTGAATCATGTTTTGAAGGGTGGTACCTACCTACTGTTTAAGTGGTCAGATATATCGGAGTGAACAAGGTGCTCATAATCTGAACATTCCTTTTAATATCGAGGCCTTAAATTGCATGTTTTGAGTGATTTGTGAACACCATGGAGAGGCAAAAAAGGCGTGAAAAGGGTTCTTACGGATCGGCAACGCGTGAGTGACGCCTCTGGTGTTGCAAGCGCATATAGGCGACAGTAACCACTTACCACCAGGTGGGCTGTCAGCTTGTTTGCCACCGACGTGGTATAAAAATAGGCATATTTGATGGCGACTTTATTAACGGTTTAACGGGGTGTACGCGGCACGGCGTTTTCAAATACAAGTACCTTACGAGGATGACGACTCAAAATTTAAAGACAGATAAAAAGTCACTAAACAGTACAGTACCTCCCCATACATATACATATATACGCTCAAGAAAACAGATGCACAAGTTATAAGAAACCTATAAAAACGGTATCAGTTTTCATTGCTTCTGAGCATGAACGACCACTACAGTCATCACGTGTAAGTTTGAACAAGACGTCTTTACCTACAAGTCTTCGCTGTGGACGCGCATTGCAGACCAAAGTTGGTTACTAAAGTCACATGATCCTGAGAGTCTGACCTCCGGACTCGTGTAATTGACACGAATCTTGGGCTCAAGACATAGATATACTAGTAGTCGCGGTGCGATGAGATAAAACACGTTATTAATAGCGTAGCTAATCTAAATCAAAAATCCTATTCAAGATTATAAACTCACCCGATTAAGACTTCGCAGCGTACATAGGGTTTTTGAAGGAAGACGTCGGGGGTTTGTAGAGGGGGTTAACCCCGACACTATCCTCCGGGTCGATGTTGGCGTAGTTGGAGCCGGCAGTCGGAAGGGCCCCCTGACCCTTCCACATAACGTAACCGACCGCGGCAGCCACGGCAGCCGCTATGGCGGCTATCACACCAATCACCACTGGAATCGTTACTGAAAACATACCAAATATATTATAATAGATTGCAGTGATTATATGTCCAGTTAAGAAAGTCGTGAGACGCAAATGTGTAGTTATAAAACAAAAAAAAAACTTTATTCGCGATGTGTTTAATTGGTACTCAATCTACAATCACAACCACCAAATGAGTGTACCCAGCGAGCTGATCATGGTAGGTTCAGTTACACATGGACACTTCTAAGCAGAAGGAATATTTTTCTCGGCAGGCGACTCCTAAGTACCCCTTTCAGACCCAGCCAATACAATAGAGCGGGTTGAGAACAACTAATTGTCAAATCAAACACATAAATGCAATATACTTCATTTTGCAGTAACAGTGTTTTTCCGGTCTAAAAGGACTACACTACCTACTATAAAAACGCTGGACAAAAAATAGGTAGCAGAACCAGAGTTCTTATTGAGTGGGTACAGAAAAAAATATAAATTAACTAGAGTGATGACTGATCTTTGTACGTTTTTTGTCCGAAGAACAGTTATTATTTTAGGACGCAAAAGACATTGGTTTAATTGTTTATTTTGGCATGTTATAGTCATATATGACAAAGAAAGGCAGCTGTTCTACATCATCAGATGTCAGATATATGGTGGAATGCGATACAACTGTGTAAACCTACGAGAGTTTCGGTTTACAGTATGAAATATTACTAATATGAGTCACTGTTATATTATACACAGTACAGAACATTAGGCTTAAAGTAAGGTAAGTATAGATAATTAGTGTGGAATAACTGAAAGTCAGCTCTTGGTGCAGCCGTGACTTAATTAAGTAGCTGCTCGCTTTTAGCGCGGCGTCACATTTGATTTGGTAATGGTGCACCATACAATCTTAAAATATTTTTACAAATTTGAGTCTTAATTCAAGGAAGATAGAATTAATAGTCATGCCTAAATAGTATTACGGACTTACCTCCATTCCCGGCAGCGGCGGGGATGAGCGCCCCGGATTCCCCAAAGTCCTTTCGCATAATGTGAATGTTCGTCTTAACCTTGGTAGCCCAGTATTCCAACCAACCTTGTTCAATATACAAGCTGCATTTCACCCACAACGGTCTATAGGCATCGTACTCTTGTTCCAGCAAGGTATCATTCCACCTCACCAGGATATTGTTCATACAAGCATCATGGCAGTTCCCTTCTTTATTCTCTTTTAGGCAGTCGATGAGACAATCAGTGTTGTTGACTGCTGAACAAATGTCTATGCAGTTGTCGTCAGGATCGAAATACTGGGATCCTAGTATTTGGGAGTCGTTATAGCAATGACATTTGTTGCACACATCACAATAGCCGTTGCCGGAGCACTGTACCTGTTAACAAAATTATTAGAAACGTTTAGCACAGTTTTCAAGGCAGTGTTATTAAATGAAAAATATTCAAGTTTATTTTCATAAGTAACAAATATGGGTTTTGCTTTTGGAGAACAAGATGGTATTCCCATGTTCTAAAAGAAGAAGGTCTTTCAGACATCTTTAAACTCATTGCACACTGCTGATCATAAGCCAATCGACTCATGGACGAAAGATTGTCCCTAGTCTGGCATACCATAGGTGTACTACTTTGCGACTTTAGATGTAAATATTTTTTAAAGACATGATTTTGAATATATTCAAGACTTACTTCATTGTTGGTGCATGATGACGACGTATCGCCACGATCTGGGCAAATGTCGCAAAATTTCCCTTTCCTGTTAAAGACATTGGTGTTTTAGCATAGGTACTCCAAATAATAAGATACTTGTAGGAGGCATGATAGCAAATCTTGATGACGATAATTAAAAATCAATCTTCCACTGTACAGCAGAAGCTTTATTTGCCAAAATAATTGAGTCAATATTAGAAGTTGCCGAGAATTGCGGCAGCAAAAAACTATTTTGGGATAGAATAAATTATAAATTATCTGATAATTCATGAATCATGATAATATTAAGTATGTCATGAGAGGGATCGAAAATGTAAAGCGTAATTTATTGATTGAAGGAAGAAGAACTAACCAATTGTCGTTGCACTGACATGAACCACAGGTCAAGTTCCCGAATCCATGGCAGGTCGGTGCCTCCACCTCCACCTTCTCGGAGCATCCGCAGGCGCAAGGCACGTGGTACTTCAGCACAGCCTTCTCACGAACACCACTCATACCAACTTCGACGAAAACGTATTCGAACTTTCGCGAATTCGTTGAGCAAAATCCCTCTTTTACTTTTGTTGTAACCTCAATTTTGTTACCAGCAATCATATTAATTTTTACGGTTACTTTTGTTTCCCCAAGTGGTTGCGACGTGTTGAAATGATGAGTTGGCTGTGAACAAGAATTAATATTATACGTACTAACAAAACAAAGCAGGACTTGAAATTTAAAAAAAATAACCGATGCAAACACAGAAAGTAGATAATTGTAGCATTGTGACTGAAAAGCAGATGGATCAGTTTTATTTAAGTTATTTATTTAGTATTTTGTACCAAAATTGATTTGATGTATATGTAGGTATTCCAGAATAATTACACAAAATATAATCTGTGACAAAATGCATAACTTGCAGAGACGGATTTATCTGTGTATGTATTTCTGACTATGCAAAGTTACTTTACCACCAGTTACGAAACGTCACCACGCCAAATCAACCCCATCGATCGATCAATTTTGACCAACGTCGATTCGATAGATTGAATAAGGTCACTTTGCTGGATTTTGCTTTAAAAAACTCGTACTGTAAAAAGACTACTTACGATTGGCGCGCTCTTTACTCCTAAGTGCCCGATAAACTCTATTATAGTCACTTTCCCCGAATTTATCTCAGCTAGCATATCCTCATACTGAGGGCGGAACAGAGAGCCGTACTGGGTATTGGGTTCCACAGTCGCGGTCTCTCTGTGGGCCTTGCACCAATCGTCTTCTGCATTTGTCGGTCTTCTGCATGGTTTCAGCTGAAACAAAAGAATAATATATAAATGTCAATAGCTATATTTCTGCAACTATAACTGTGCATTATATTAAACTTAGTTGAAAGATTTTGAACAGGTAAGTAACTTGCGATCCCACGGTTTTAATAAACAACCTGCTCCTATGTAAGTAATATATTTATTGGTGTACTGACTAAAAATACTCTTGTAGCAGTAGGTTAGTTATGGTCTACGCGAACGCGTAAGTACCTATGCCTACCTATTTGCGATAAATTTCAAGTATGCGCCGCAAGATCTACTTTGGTCCTTGTAAGGCACTGGTTCGTATCCTAGACAGTAATTACACAAATCGCCGTGCTAATGAAGCCGAGATTGAAACTGGTTGAAATGGTTCGAGATAGCTGAGCCTGGATGTGGCTAGAGCGTACTACTAACTACTAACCTAATTGACGCTATTATTTTACTACTTCTTATGATCATAGTCATACTATTACAACCTCTATGGGTTCCCACTTTTATATATTTGTCTTTCAAAGCGATATCGTAGCGTGTTTTAACGGAACTGTGGCTCTGGGCATAATCATGTCTGGTTAACATGCCCTATTGCCTTTTTCATCAGAATTTTGATTTGAATGATCAAGTTAACTTTCTTAGTTAAACTGGAACAAATATGTGTATAACTAAATATATTAAAGTCGTAGTGTAAAAGATGGATTAGGTAGGTACACTATTGCTTTAGATCTTTGTAATGTCTGGCGCCTCGGAGCGCAGTCGCGGAATAAAGAGCTCGCTTAAGACGGACATGCCACTTAATGCATTGTGCATAATGTGCATATGTGCGGAATGGGGATCCATTAAGCTTCTAGCGAATAACATTACCGATTAATTTCACGTTATTTTCTTGAGCGTTATTTTACTTATTATGTTTTTTTTTATTAATTGTCTAAATACACTACTGAATGGTTTCCCGTCAATTAATGTATCTGACGTTAAAGTGGGGATATGCCCCCGTTTTGTAAAACATCGCGGATTAGTACAGATCTTCATTTCGAAATATTTAGGCAGGTATTTAGGTAGGTAAGGTATGAGGTATGAAGTTCAGTCACATAGTTCACATATTCTTCACGGTATTCAGAAATATCTATAAAAACGCTCTAATGCCTTTACAATAGAGTCCTGTTCAGATGTTTTGCTCCAGAGCTCCGGTGTATCGGAAATTGGACGGCAATTTTACACTTCTCCTTTCTGATATAAAGCTACGTTTTGCTCATTCTAAGTATTCTAAAAATAAATGTACATTCACACTGGCAGTACCAGTACCTAATATACTCTTAGTATATTTTGTTTCTTGTATCCTGTACACATCCTGTACGAATATAAACTGTGTTGAACATTCGCAGAAAGAAAAATATCGTCACTACTGAACCTTTATGGTATTGAAATAAAGTAGAGAAGTCGTCAATATTTTGATTCCTCGAATAAACTTGAGTCTCATAATAATAAGACCTAAGTCTGCCTGTTTTGTTGTGATTGATATGGTCAGTTATTTAGTAAGCAGGTAAGAGTATGTAGGTAAGGAATAATATTTATCATATCATTTATTTCAAGTATCATAGACCTTTTAAGGAATAATATACGTCTATCGTCGTCTATGCTATAGTAAAGTATGAATACTTTAGTGGATTCTACCGCGTACAAGCATGACAGGTATTTTTATTTAATTTATATTTTGATTGTACTGTACTCAACCGCAGCCCTTGATCGTTTTATAATAACTTGTTAGTTAATTATTTAGTCATTCACTCATGATTTATTCATTAATGTTGACAGCTAATACGACAAAGAAAACTTGTTTGTACACGGTCCGGTAGTGTATGCACATTATGCACAACAATGTGATGCTTAAGGCGAGGTATTTACGACCCGGTTCGATTTCCTATGGAAAGAGCTTTATCTAATAGCGTAAAACTGTATTGTCACTAGCTAACGCTCGGAACTAGCAAAACGTCTAGAAATGAATGCTTATATGGTTTATAAAAATCGATAGATTCAAAATAGTATCAAAAATACCACTAATCGGCCTAAGCATCGGCATCGGCATCTTCACGGAAAAAAGTTTGCCAAATAATGATTACTCTTTCTAGGTACCGGATCTTAATTTTGGAAGCTACGATGCCACATACAGACACGTAGATCGCTTGCGTCTTGGGTTCAAAATAAAGAGTTGTGTATCGAATTACGAGTAAGTAATTAGCAAGTATATAATTGAAATTCTAGAACGTTAGTTATCTATGTTTGAGAGATTTGTCTGAAAGCTTTCAGCGGAATAGCAAAAGGAACATTGTTAGATTTATCATTGAATTCAGCAAATTAACACCTGATTCAATCAATTTTTTATAATATGTTACAGAGTAGGAATACAAATATTTACTCGTAATGACTTTACTAGAAAATATAGAGAGTAAAGAATTATATTACTCGTGATGTAGCTTTGTTTTGTAAGTAATTAACGTTTAAGCTAACATAACATAAGCAACGAGGAAACGCAGCCAGCCTTCTGGGAACCATTCCCTGCAGCGGGGATCTAGGGGATATCGGTTTTGTGGGTAGTAGTTTTAATAGTTTTTAGTTTTTAATATTAAGTTTATTTTTAGGTTATTTTTAAGGTCAATGTACTACAATAAGTAGCTAACATTTTGAAAATACTAATAATAAAGTAGTCAACTTTTATTCGTCTCGTAGTCCTACTGCAAACTTGATTGTCTTGCAATAGTGTCTGCACAATTAAGTAAAAGGGCAATAAACCCTACGAGTACTCAACGTGGGAGTGCACTAGAAATGCGTATGATTGTACTTCCCTACCTATTATAATCGCATCTGGAACTTACGGCACTTCTTATCTAGTGCGTTTTGGCTTGCACTCGTATGCAGTGAAAAGGACAGAATGAGGAGTGATTAGAAAGGTTCGAATAAGCCAAACTGTGTGGGCGGCAGGGAGCGCAAGTCTACCCACAACAGGCCTATCTGACGGAACGTATTGCGTTGGAATAAAATTTATGAATACTGCGTACTCGTACTGACGTATTAGAGCTAGTTCGGGTGAAAAAGAGTGCGCGATATATTGTACGTTTATTCTCTTCCGATACATGTAGTTAGATAGCTCTTAGGACGGTGTTTCTCACGTTACGACATCTCGTGCCTAACATTAAATTATCTGTGGAAATGAAATTTCTGCTTATGATGAAAGACAGAGATAAGAATTTTCCTTATAGGGAATGCCGACATAATTCTATGGAAAAGTAAGTTTAGGACCCAGGACCTAACACCTAATATAAAGACCACGACGAAGTCAAGAGTCACAAGATGCAAAGAGTGAAACGACGAATTATTTACTCCGATATTTCAACGCGGCGCGTGCACGTGCAGAATCAACGGTGGTCGAATTGTCATGATAAAGTTTTTTTTATTTGTAAATGTTCCAAGTTTGTATTCGTCACATAATAAGCAGAAAGTGAGGGGATAAAAATGAACTGTAAACCGTTTTATGAAGATACCCAGAAGAGATATATCTCTTCAGTCGCAGGAAAGCGAATGTGGGACGAGAGTCGACGCCCTACCTTGAGAGACGAAGAGTAGAGCAATGACCGATTCTCACAGTACCACAGTCGGTTTATTTATACGTAAATTTAATAAAAAGTCGTTTTTTGGGTCATATGTTGGATTTTACGCCGTTTTTAAACGTTGGGGGACCAGTGTTAAATTGACGCGATTTCTGTGATAGTAGGTACCAGAATTGTGTTTGAAGTTGGGAATGCACATGCGTTTGCGTCCCCATATCTTACAATTAGCAACGCTCATATCGGCAGCAGCGAGACTAACACAATTTAAGTGGGATTCATATGTCTGATGTGACAAAACGATGGTATTTATGCATTTTCTATGGATAGATTCGTCAATTCCTGTTTGGTGGGAATACTCAAGCGAATGTTCCATTTGCAACATATTTTTCTTAAACATATTTATTTTATTTTGAGCTTGAAGTAGGTGCGAGCTGAACAGCGCCGTACATTACTGATGTACGGCACTGTTGCCTACTACCATCAGATCAGACCTTTACAACAGATAAGCATGAAATCGACTGTGCGCCGCCATGCGATGTGAGACTGAGACCACTATTTATTAACTAGGTATGTACTAATTCTAAACTGCCCATTCTGCAAATCACAAAAACACATCGACTTTGACACCGAATTGTTTTCCATAAAGTTTCCTCATAGCTTGTTGATTCAATCGGTTATAATAGCCATAATATGTAGTACCTATCTATATATAGCCTACAAAAGAGCCTGAGTGTGTGTAGCCCAATTTCGGGTTCGTTTTAGTTCATAGGCTTCACATATAATAACCGTACTCCACACATATTTCTTAACGCTCTCATTTTTACCGTATTTACTTTACTCTCTTGTATTTTCTGCATCGATTTAAGGATATATTAAATCAATGTTTTTCTGCGATACCCAAGTCCCACTGGATTGTAAACATTTAAAAAATAAGTCGAAATATGTCAAAGTTTTTCAGTTGTTATTTTCGCATTGAGCTACTATTTACACTGCAGCGCTATGGGTTTAAGTATTTGTATACTTATACAAATTACAAAGTTTGTTTTTACCTAAAAAAACTTTTAATTCCATTATAAGATTTCTTTA
The DNA here is from genome assembly GCA_951800055.1 of Cenopis cana. Lineage (NCBI taxonomy): Eukaryota > Metazoa > Arthropoda > Insecta > Lepidoptera > Tortricidae > Cenopis > Cenopis cana. Next base: position 6,047,037 of record OX637477.1, on the reverse strand, counting down.
CGTAATAGCCGAACAAAAGAAATGTATGTTTGATAAGCGGATGCGTCCGCTAGCGAAAATCTCAATTTTTAGACTTTTTTTTTATCCCGCCTGTGGTGTTGAATTTTTCAATTTTCATTTTGATTAAAAAAAAGAAATGTACTTTGAAAAGTAAACTTTCGTACAATTTACATTGACACCTTTGATAATGTTGTAAGTTGTGTCCAAAACATAGTAAGTAAATATAAGTTTGCAAATTTTAAGCCCACAATGTTACGAGTGGACAACGAAGGAACCCTACATTGCGCGTGGCCCGACACGCACTTGTTCGGTTTTAACTATTAATTCCCAGTCTGATACGATTCAAACCCTCTCATTGACTCCTGATTGAATGATATCCGGGATAATTTGTCATATTCCGTTGCTTAGACTACCTTCATACCGTCCATACTGAAGTTTATTCTATTAGGGTAAGAGTGGAATTAAGCCAGGATGTATGTAAATATATTCAGACAGTAAAATAAAACATTGTTTACATTTCTTCAATGACAAGGTAACAGATTAAAAAACCTAACAAGGCGCCTCCTGTCGCGGCCAGTATATATATCTGGGTTGAACTATAAAAACTGTTTGGTTTATTTTCCAACATATTCCAATAATGAACAGGAAATTCGACCTTCCATTGGGAATACTAATTTTGAAACTGGCATTACGCTCACTGTACCTTAATCTGCTACCTAATTCACAGTTGTGTTATGTTTGCATAATAATTCAATAATAACTGCTTGTATTAGGTGTGTTTAGAACGGTCATATGAAGTTTATAAAACAAAAGTCGTCTCTCCTGTGATGAATAGTTACCTTAAGGTATGTTTTCATTGTAAAGATTTACAGAGACAGAGACGATGTTTAAAAACGGATTAAGTATGAGTTCAGCAAAAATTAGGCGTTATAGCTACTTTAGATATCGGAAACATGTTTAACAACAAAATACGTCCCGAGCTATAAAATGGCAATAATAAAACGTTAATGCAATTAAGGCCCACAGCTCGAGGCCACACTAACGACGCTTCCATCCGAGATTCTAACGCTATTGTAGGGATTCTTAAAACGAGTCGTTGACCTGTAAGTAAGCAGACTTCTAAAATGTGACTAATGCAGACAACAAAATAAACTGTAGAAAAGTCTGGCGGAAAAATCGTCGCGATTTTCTTGGCTCTGGCCCAACGTTGGCAGTTTAGCTAAAGTTGTTGGGATAATAGATGAGTCAGCGGGAATTTAAACGGGAAATAAAGAGTTCTTTCAATAACTTTTTTTTAACTGCACTTAAACAAAGTAATAGATCAAGATTGTTTGAAGCAAATGTCTGATATGTTATTATTATTATCCATACTACAGGGTAAAATTTTATTGACCAATCAAATTTTTCCCAGGCATTAGGTATCAATAAAAGATGCCATTTCTAAATAAACTGTCTGTCTGTACCGCTGAACCGATTGAGATGAAAGTTGGTATGAAGATAGTTTGAGACTAGGGCTTGCAGTACCGGTACCGGTACCATACAAAATCCCGGGAATTCCCGGAAAATTGCATGCCCTATTTGAGACCCTGGGATGAACATAGGATAGTCTTTATGAAATGAAAGGTGGATGTTTGTATGGAAGTACGAGATAAACGAGGTCCACACAGAAGAAGTCACGGGCAAAAGCGAATGCTGCTAAAAGCTCATACTAGTGATGGCAATATAATATATAGATTGAAAGTTTATTAGTTATAATATATAGAAAAAACAAAATCGCAGCAAAGCGAATATGATGATGATGAGTAACCTGGGTGAAGAAGAATAAATATTCAGTAGTACTTAAGCCAAATTATATCTAAGACTTTGCCATAATATAGAGTCAAAAAGAGGAATACGATTTTCTTGTTTGACTGTACACATGACTATTGCCAAATAACAAAAAATTACTCTGTCACGTTGATCTCCAATGCTCCACCCTTTTCGAAGTAGGTTTAAAGATTTACCGTTAAGGACGCGATCAGATTCCGATATTGCAGTTGACCCACAAAATGTCAGATAACGCCCTTTGTGATCTTTATGATTTTTGTAAAGGTACGGTCGAGGTCAAAGAGATGTTTATTATGCACCTTATTCCTTGATACTAAGGGGTGAACACATATTTTTGATGTTGAACTTTTCTTGCGCAAACGTGTGAGCACAGAGATGTTTGCGCGCTGCTAAATGTGTTAATAGGTGAATGGTTCGAAACGCCTTAATTGTATTGATTGATGTTCTGCAGCTGAGATTTCCCTTTTATGGCTGAAACTGTGATTTTTAACAGACTACTAAAAATTAATAAGTGATAAGTTGATAACGATAAGTGTTCCACTGGACCAATTATGGTACGGTTTTATGACATACGTTCCGATTAAGACGTAGGTACTTATCTGAATTTAATGATCTTCACTAATATATTATATTGCATTACACTAGGTACTCATGTGTACCCACCCCTTACCTAAATTTATTAAAACGTTGTTGTACCTACACGGTATAAGTTTACCTATCTCATTCTTCAACCTTTCACTCTATCCCTCAAAGGTTAGCAGGAAGAGATCCCTCGTATGGATACGTTCGCCTTTGTACTTTAATCTTATATGACATGTATATTGTTTAAAAGCTGATTTTGTGTACAACAAGTGCTTACGTAAAGTATAAATAATATGGGGACAACTTCAACTCAATACTTGGCAATCGCACAAAAATAATAAGTGGAATTCGAAGCAAGTGAATTTTATTTAAGTCTTAATTTAATAGAACAAAAAGAAACTCTTTTCCTTTTAAATTTGCCTTGACTTTCCATTGAATTGATTTTTTGTCTATGGAATCTTGGGATTGGGACTCACAGAAAAACTTAATCCTGACTAAAATACAAGGGTCACGCAGTGATTGATAATCGATAATAATTATACAATTATACATAGCTGTCTGCTAATTTCCTGTAAAAAGATAACATTTCCTTTGCAACATGTATACCTTACACCTCATTGATTACGTACTACATAACAGTGCTGAAAAGTCGACCGTATTCAGCCGTTAATTAATTCAAAATGCAGCCGCTTACGTACGGCACGGCATTCCTTTTACACACACCTCATTACGCAAATCGTACGTTTAAAAGGAAATTATAGCAAAACTTTGTTGACTGTAAACAAGAACTCTTTGCTTTTAAATAATTACGAAGCGGTGTTTTTGATGACAAAAACCCAGTGACATTTCTTTTGCGAAATAAATTAGCAGTATCAGATAACCTAACTACAATGTTTTTTGATTGAACGTAGAAGTTTTTGTTGGCAGCGTTTAAGTAAATCGATTAAACTTGAGGGTCGAGAGTTACGTGTTTTTATTCCTTGATTAGTCCTTAGATATTAGAGGTAATAGAGCGGATTACTAGGGTAACACAGAGACTTTAACAGACATTAACTTGTCAGAAAAACCGCAGCTATATAGGTACTATATGTAGTGTAGAGTCCTTATTGAACTGTTCATATTTTTTCATATTTGTGAAAACTGAATTGAAAATAATTGTATTTCCATTCTTTCTGTCGTCATCGAATAAAAACTGTAGCGCGGGATTATTGACTGGAAATGTATAATATTGTATTGTATACACATCATGTACCTACATTTGATCATTGTTATCTGTAAAAATAAAAATTGAATTTAAATATCTCACCTCCTAACTAGTACCCATAGTACAAGCTTTGCTTAGTTTGGTATTATGTTTATTTGTGTAAGATTGTTCATTGATTGTGGAAAAATTTAGACTATGTAATAAATCTAGAATATATACGTAAGTGTAAAAAGTTGAACGTCCAAAAAGTGGAAGAGGAGATCAAGTTTTTTTTAAGTTAGTATATAATAGACTATGAAATTGAACGCATGTTTATAAGTTTGTAGTAGTTTTTAATAAATTCTCAATTTACTCTTATCAGCGAAACTAGAACTAGTGGAAGCGAAAATATCACCTTACGATATATTGTACAGTTGTAAATTGTAATGGTCACAATAAGAAATATGAATTTTACTTGAAAGTTCCCGAGTCAGTTGATGATTCTTCGTTATTCATCCCAACTGATATGGCCACAATTACGTTTATCCGGTCATCATATCCGTTGGGTTTAAGCGGTCACAATATGTACTTTCTTCCCGTATAGGTACTCATCTTTAACACATGTTTAACAGATCATCAAATGTAATGATCATCATCATGAATAAGTAACAATATGGCCAATAAAACAATAATAATTACGATTGTCATTGTTAATTGTCTCTCGTTAAGTAAGTTCAGGATAAATGATGCATTAAGAAGGCTAGCAATTAAACTTTATAATCGAACCAGCGATCATCGTGACATTCGTTGACCCTGTTTCATCAACGAAGCCCCAAAGTAATGCTCCCGATCAAAATGCCAATGTCGAAGGTGAAAATTAATGACTTGCAACTCTGTCACATGGAGTGACATTAATTTCACGGCGTAAATGGGTGGTAATGGGTGTTCACGCTGGTTTACGAAATATGGGTTCGTCATATACCATCGCGATAGCGAATGTCACAGTTTCTGACATTTATTTAACGTGTTTACTGAAATTGCGTATAAAATTGTACGATTATGGGTGAGCTGTTAATTGGTTAGAGGTCCTAATTAAGAGGCGCGTACGCATGCGCGACAAGCGATTATTTAAAACATGATGGATGGCGCGCTGCGCGTACCGTCAGCTCATGTTATAGCGATCATGCAAGTGTTCCAGCGATTACACTTGCTGACATTAAAAATTGTTTTAATATCCAAACATGAAATTAGGTCGAGTTGTATTTATAATTTCTCGGAATGGTGTGCGCGGATGTTTCCACGTTTCGTGTGTACACTTTCGATGCACGTTGTGTACGTTTATAGGATGCTAACTGGAAGTCTAAACGCAACGATTGCTTTGTTAACTGTTTGATAAACATTGCTCTTTCTACAGAATGAAGTTAAGAAACTTAAGAAGTTAATGAACTGTTTGCTCTTCGTTCGTAGTAAAGAAGTTCGTGTCTATCTATATAGGTAGGTATTAAGTTCAGATATATTTATATATACATATAGATATGTATACCAAATTAAGTACCTAATTATGATAAATGCCCTGTTATTTAACTATCTACTTATAACTTGCAACTGCTAAATGGCTCAGTTGCTTCATTTAAATTATGGTAAAATTAGCCACGACGGCACTCTTTTGTTCATCATAATGAATGATTCATTTCCATTAGTATAAGTATTGGTCTTGTTTTTTTTTTACAAGTAATCTAATTCATTTAATATAGCGACTTCGACATGACTAATAGTTGATATTGACCCTTCTTAGCCTTGTGTCAAGCTTTGGGACGTTTACCCCATGGTCCTAACTAAAATATACATAATTGTATCGCTGCCTATAATGCCTATATTTGTAACAAAATTAATACGTTGTTTACGTAGGTAAGGTATTTATTTCAATAATTTATTTCCATAGTTAGGTAAAGTTGGAGTAAAAACCGGAAACACTTATCAAGAACTATTAGGATGACGTTGTGATTTATGTATACCTAAACAATTATCAAAGTGCCATTCTATGAACAGTCGACCAGAAAATCGTGTTCATTAGTATCCCTTATTATAAACGAGGAAGGTGCTAAGGATGTAAACATTTTCGACCACAGTTGTCGACCGTACGTCTAAGAATCTTCGACTACCATAAAAAGTTATCATACTTTTATATGGAACAGGCAATATATTAATGATACTTTTATGTATGCGTGGCTGTTTATACCTTGGGATACATAATTTTTGAACATGCTAGTCTTTTGTTTTATACTGTAGCGTCACCCTTCTCGGTGGCGGATATTGGAAAATGGGGTCGCTCAGGAAATCCGAAGGTAGGCTATAGCAGCCCCGTAACACTTCACCAGATTGGATGACGTCAACTAAGTAAAGTAACTAGTTAATTTTATCTATAATAATACCTATCATCAAGAGGTAATGTTTGTGAAGTGGTTTCTTTGTAAGTTTGTATGTAGGGGGTAATCTTTAGAACTATTACGTAGGTTTCCATATATTTATCTACATATACTTCATAGAAATGACATTCTGGTTGAAAGTAGTTAGTATTAAAACAGATATAACTATAATCTATCTAATTAGGTATTAAGTCTACTTTCAGTTTATGTTAGTAGGCTACGGCGGTGGCTGATTACAGACAGGCTGTTTTCTTGTTTGGCAATTGATTTCCCAGAAAATACACGCCGCCGGGTAGTCAACGTAACCGTACTCTATGAGTCATGCCATGCCTAAAGACCAATTCGTCAATATTTACGTCCTTCATTTTTTTCATAGTAATAAACATCTTATCTTATAAACCATTAACTACTTTAAACTATATAACAGCCAACAGGTCACCTTTTGACATTAGGGGCGAGTTAGTATTCCCTATATGTCTGCTCGATAAAATCCATATCACAGAATAATTACGTAATAGTACAAGTCCATATGTAAACAGCTGCCTAATTTGTAAAATTTAGTACGGTTAAGCGGGTATTACACTGTCCTGAATTCAGGACGCTTAGAAGGGTTCGGACCTATACGTTAGAGAGAGATGCTTCAACTCCCCTCCACTAGTTAGGTTAGGACGCCCGATTCAGGATAGTGTAATAACCGCTTTAACACCATCTTAAAATACATATAGGTACGCCTAACGATACATTTATACGCTACTAATGTTCGAGTTAAGCAATAATTTGACCAATTAGTGACAACTAGTCAGTTGCTGGTCAAGTTCATTCATAATAAACGCATTGCCCTACTATTTAAATGGTGATTTAGTGAGCCCGGTCTATTAGGGTCTGTTCCCACTATCACTACAATATCGGTGTAGGATCCGACACCAATAAAAATGCATAGAAAACCGGTTAGTATTCACATTATCCGATCCAATATCGGTCACATTCCCATACATTTTTTATCGGTATCGGATCCGACATCGGATAATGTGGGCACAGCCTTAAGGCTTTAAGAGTTTGTACAAATAAATAGTCACTATGGACAATTCTCGCACTATCATTAAAATACACTTACCAAAGGCAATTGCTACGAAGGTTTGGAAACTTTTATGAAGTGTACTTAATTAGTTTTGCTTTTTAACTTGCAGTTGAAAATTGAGCCTGGGGTCTATTCTTCATTACATATTTGCATTCGCGATACTCGCATAAAATTTTAATTTTGAAGTATTTTATGCCTAAAACTTTAGTTTCTGTTATTCTAACCATGTTATTTTACAATTTGTTCCGTACCCAAAGGGTAAATAAAACGGGACCCTATTACTAAGACTCCGCTGTCCGTCTGTCACCAGGCTGTGTCTCATGAACCGTTATAGCTAGACAGTTGAAATGTTCATAGATGATGTATTTCTGTTGCCGCTATAACAACAAATACAAAAAAACGGAATAAAATAAATATTTAAGGGTGCTCCCATACAATAGAAATGTTTTTTTTTTGCAGTTTTTATAAATAATGATACGGAACCCTTCGTGTGCGAGTCCGACTCGCACTTGGCCGGTTTTTCTAATTATTTAAGCACAAGCAGTCAGGTGGTAATATTAGGTTACCTATATATCTACCCCCAAATTGTAATGGGTGAAACTGGTGAAAGAATAATTTTCACTGTCTCGTAGGTAGGATTGATTTTTATTTTCAATAAAAAGTATTAATAAGTGAGAAGAATAAACGTTCTTTACTGGGAATCTCATAAATATCATGAGTATTAAAAATGTTCTCATTTTAAAAAGCCTGATTAAATACATACATCTGCTGGATCTGAGCACCAAATTCCGCCGCATCTGATGCACTCGTCACAGGTTGTCTTGTCGACGTCAAAAACGTTATGGCACTCTAACGAAAAACTAGAGTGAATCATAACAAACACTATTAGAAAACACCGTAAACCCATTTTTATTATCACAACAACACACTTTGAGGAAAAAAGAGACCATAACCTGGTGTAACTTTTTAAAATTTTGAATTCAAATTCGATCGAGTGTTGTTTCGTATGCCGGCGAGCGATCGAACGAGACACGCGCGCTTCGACCGGATCGTGAACACAGACTAAAGCATAAGCATTCTGCTGAATTTTCTTGTAAATGGCGCGAGAGAGATGAATCATACTGCATCCATACATGTTTTATAATGTAAATGTACGAGTACAAAACAGGTCATTATAAACGAAATACTCAAAAATTTCGTACAGAAATCTATCCTTGTAGAACATGTAAATAAAAAAACATCATAATTAATGTTTAAAATATATTTATCAACTTTACTTATAATAATGAAATGCTTTAATGTGCACTACAAGGAAAACAAAATAATGAATTACAGTACGAACGAGTATGACCAGGACTAAGACCTAGTAAGTAGGACAACAGGCGGTCATATTGCTAAAAAGCGAACTCTTTCAGACAACAGTTTGGTGTCGTTGGAGAAACAATTCCGAGTCATTAGCTCTAGATCATCGCAGTGTCGAATAAAGTCGAATTATACGTTTTTTTTTGCGGCATAAACGGCCGAGTCTGTTTTTAACCGACTTCAAAAAATGGAGGAGGTTCTCAATTCGGGTGTATGTTTTATTTAAATAATAAGAAAAATTTATTAATAATGAAAACTATAGAAAAACATATTACCTAACAAAAATAAAACTAAATACAGCTAAATTAAAATCTAAATACTTATAAAACTAAATTAAATCTAAAAAAGGCCCCCGCGGCATTGTGCCGAAGATACTGGCAGCATTTCCTCTTTGAATGGCCAAACTTATTCGTTGGCCGAGGTAGCTGCCAGCTCTTCGGTCACCTGTGGCATCGATAAGCCTCTTCGATAGGCCCTTGAAGAGGCTTAGAGCGCCAGGACCCCACGGACCGAGTGTCTCGACGCCGAAAGGGGTGAACAAGTATTCGGCGCCGAGACCGCTGTACTTGCCGATTTTAGCTTGTTCGGCCGCCTCTGCTGCGGCCGCCGCCCTCGTGGAAGTTCGGTGGAGATGCGACGGGGCTAGTGTATCTACACATGTAGCATCCCACACCAGCACCCGTCCCATACTCCACGGAATCAAGGACATCCCGTCCGGTCTCTTTTCTCGACATGCCCGCAGGTTCTAAAATGGCAGGCACGTTCGCCGATGCAAGAGACCGGCGGATGATATCATTGAGGGCAGCATGTCTGGAGAAGCGGCCGGCGCTTCTCTGGCAGGAAAGTCCGTGATGTCCTAGCTGGTCCACGTCGCTTCCGCAGGGGCATCGGTGTGGGGCGCAGACCGGGACCCCGAGGCGAAGGCAAACTGCAAAGCGGAGTGTGTTGGGATCTAAAAATGTTCCAGTACTAGACGATGGGTGAGCATGGAGCCAGTAACCAGCTTCCCTTGTACCAGCTGCTAGCAGTCTGGCTCTTTCCACGGTACTAGACTGGCCGAGTAAAGAATTGACGGTCAATTTACAAGATATGTCGTCCCAGCATCTCTGAGATTTTGGATGTTCTGGAGAATTTTGACCAGGGCAAGCAATTAACCAAGCATTTTTCCCGTCCTCCAAGCCCGAAGTCTCATAGTGTGTGGGAAGGATTTTACCTACGAGACTAGACGAGCTATGGACGGACGACAAAAAAGCTGGCAACGCGACACTAGAAATTTTGCGGATCCCTAATCCACCGTACCGGATGGGAAGGGATCCTTGGGTCCAAGATTGTTCACTGAGTTGAATATTCAGGATTGATTCTAAACTACTTTTTATCAAAATGTCTATTTGTGACAAAAGATTTTGATGATTCCAAAGAGGGCAGCTGCGAAGCAAATAGGTAAATTTTGGCACAAAAAGGATTTAAATATTTGTTACCTCAGAACTCCGTCATTTACCGGGCCTTACTTATTTACATGGACCTATTTGGAAAATTATTTCTTTGCTTGAAAGCATATGCTTCAAAGTTGGTCCCGTTGTTAACAGAATCCGGTTCCGATGATGGATACATGAGAAATTGAGGGAACTCCTCAAAAATTCAAGATAAGATAAGATAAGATAATTTTATTGTCAGAACAATAAGTCAAGGGAAACATATAGCGATTTTAGTATTTTCGGTAAAAAAACGAGCATAGCATAGAAGTAGCATTTGATGAACGGAAACTAATGAAGAAGACCACGGATGATCATCCAAAACTACAAATTTTTCATGGGTGGCACTAGGAAGGTTCAATGAAGATACTGAAGCGACATAAATGGTCAATAGTTGGTAGCAATTTAAATGGTCTTCATGTAATGTTACCATCAACCTGATCTGGTTATTGAAGTCCGAAGGTAGGCAACGGAACTCCGTAATAAAACATTGTAGGTTAGCGTGTTGCGGAGTTCATTGGAATGGTTAATGAGAGGCAAATTTGGTAATGATTCACTGAAAAGTGTAAAAAAATAATTAAAAAACCCAGCTCAATATGAGACTTTACGCTTCTTATTAAAAAAAGTAGACGTAATGTAATTTATCTACACACATATCATAAATCCTCTAATATGCGTTCGGAAACCGTAGAAAATGACTCTCATTTCAACATTCAATGAATTTATGGCAATTTTCTTATCTGTGGCTAAGGCTACAGCAGTAATAAAATATTTCATTTTAATCTCATATATGATGTTAAAATCTTACGTCAAACAAAACTGTCAAAATTTAAATGTCAAAGTTGACATGTCCCTATTCTAGTATCACTGAAAATTCAAATTCAGTCGATGCGAAATGTCAGCTCGATGTTTTTTTTAGTATATATCGCACGAAATTTGAGCTAGAACGACATGATCACATCAGAATAAGGACTCTTTACTTTTTAAAATAACATTCAGGTATCTGTTGCCAGTTCTGATTTCGATATTTCCGCAACCGTGCAAAAAAGGTTGTATTAACACAATTATTGTATTTATTTACTACGGTTTCTGAACCCATCTTAGAGTAATTATAATATGTGTGTAGATAAAGTAATGTATGCAACTGTACATAATTAGGCATTAAAACACTCGTGTGACCTTATTATGAAACTCGCCTTCGGCTCGTTTCATAAAACACACTCGTGTTTTAATGCCCCTCATTATGTACCAGTTGCATAAACTACTATTTTGTGTTCGGTGCCATTTCGTCAACTTTAGGCAATTTCTTTGGATGGCACCGAATTCAAAAATAACATTACGTATCCATTTTTCAATAAGAAGAGTAAAGTTTCATTGAGCTATTAGAAGTTAGGCAATTAACGTTTTAGTGTTTATTTGAGGTCGGTTTTATTTTTTTATTTTTATGTTAACTGTGAAGTGTTGAAATTAGTACAGCCTCAAGGGAATGTAGACCTGAGTATATCAATTTCAACTCGATACCCCCACGAGTTCTGAAGATAAAGGATCTTGACAGACAGACAGACAGACAAAAAAGTGATCTAACAAGGGTTCCGTTTTTGCCTTTTCAGGTACGGAACCCTAGAAATCTCTATTCCTGATCTCTGCCTATATAGCTACCACATTTTGAAATTCAGATATGAAACCAACTGTGACCTCTGCTACCTAATATGATATCATTGATGTAAAATATTCGCTATTTTCTTGCTATATACATACCTACGTGCAAGAGTTGATAAACTTTACCCCGCACTTTGTGTGAGACTATCGAACAAAGCGCACATTTACGTGTCAATCACGTAAACCCAACTCAAAACCTTTTAATTTAATTTGTTATATAGAAATAATAAAATGGATTTTCGGTGTTTTTTGGTGGTATTGTGTTTTATAATTTACTGGCATGGAACATCTAGTGCTGCAACCGACTGTAGCAGCTTAACGCAGAAGGAAACTTGCGACGAGTGCATCAAGTGTGGTGGGATTTGGTGCAAGAATGCACAAGAGGTAGGTGCCTATTGTGGGTCAATCTGTTGAACAACATGTGTGCAACACCTACACCTTAGGTTAAGTTATTCAAAAAGTTGTAATAGGTTTATGTGTAGTTAAAGCTTCAAAGCTCTCATTGTAAATGTGGATTAATTTGACTACAATATAAACTCACCGACAGAAAATTTGGCCCAAAAACTTTTCGTGATTACAGACTATAAATTGAATAAATTAAATAATGTTAATAATAAATGCATTTTTCTAATTTGGGCTAAATTTTCTGCCGGTGAGTATACATTGATAGGGGTTACTAATGTCACGACCCATGCCGGCCATGCCGCAAACATTTAACGGCCAATTTAATTGATATGAACTTTTTTCAGTCGCTGAAATGTGTAAGTTTAACGGATGGAGGAGACGACTGGTGTCCCGATCCTGTTGACAGGGAAATTGTGTATGTGGACCCCAATACTCGAGATGGCGCAATATTCCGCCCGCAGTACGAAGAAGTGGTGGCTGAAATTAACTCCGGGAAAATCACTGAATTATTTGTTAGTGGAACAGTGGAGGGTATTCAATCAGTGAGTTTAATTAATTTTCAACACAATTTTGAAATTAAAATTTGCCTCTGTAACGTGTCTCTTGTATATCTTACTTCGCCTTTGGGTTCACAAATCGTGTTTTATAGCATGCTAATACTTATTCTTATTATGGATGTATATCCAGATTATGTTGCCTTTGTTCGCAGGCACAGTTAAATTTCACAACGACGCAACCTGACAAATCGAAAGTTCACGTAAGTATGAAGAAGTCAGACACTAAAATAGAAGTTACTACAAAAATAGAAGATGGATTTTGCTCATCAGCTTCGCAAAATATCGAGCATGTTTTTGTGGAGGCTAGCGTACGAGTGGGCGGTGTTAACGAGAAGGCCGTGCTGAAGTACCACGTGCCGTGCGCCTGCGCGTGTTCTGAGAAGGTGGAGCCGCATGCGCCGGCCTGCAACGGATTCGGGGACCTGATCTGTGGCTCGTGCCGGTGCAACCACGACAGGTGAGAACTCAAACGGTGGTCTAGCACAACTTGCTTCTGTCTCACTGTGGAAACTAGAAAACGGCGTCGGGTCACGCGTCACTTGCGTTTCGGGAACATTCGATTCTCACGCCTGTGCCTGCACCCGTTTCACCCCTCTCACCGCTCTCTAGAAAAATAGTAGTCTCCACTGTAATCTTGGCATCGTCAGAAACCCGTTAATTTCTGAAAAGGCGTACATTTAATTTTTACACCACGGCGTGTTAGACAAAAGCAAATCCCTCGATACCATAGAGCATCCTAGGATGCTCTGGCCACTTATTCACAACCAGGAACGCTACACATACTTAGATAACAAATACATAGTACCTAGTTAATTATGGCTCTGGTATCCTGTAAGGTGGAGATGCTTCTTAGTTTGGGCAGCTTCAAATATTAGGTACTGTTGATAATGCTGATTATCGAATATTAACTCCAATTACTTTAGATTGCAAACAAATTGGGGTATTTTGTGGTGCAGTTTAAAAATTATATAACATGTTTTCAAATTTAGCTTTTTTTACAGGCGTGGAAAACGCTGTGAATGTGGTAAAGCGTCGTCATCTTGTGATAGATCTTCGAGTATAGTGAGTATGAGTGATAACATTTTAGATACTAACAATAAAAGAAAAGAAATAAAAAGAATTATAAAGATAGAATATAGCCGAGATCAACTTTGAGTGGTCACAAATTGGGCGCTTATGTAATTTCCTTAAGGAAATAAATATGTATAGGTATCTATCTAATCTATTCTATCTATGCTTTGGAAGACACGCTAAGCTGCAGGTCCCAGTTATTGTACAGTCAGTAACAAAAGTAACTACGCATATGAAGAGGTCAAAATCTCTTATTCCCTTACAATAAAGACTGACGTTTTCACATGCGTAGAATTACTTTTGATGCTGACTATACGGCAGTCGTAAAGTAGAGGCCTTAACAGTCAAGTTGACCACTCTCTTTGTAAAAACCTGATGCTGATATTTGACTTCTAGTTTCACCTATGGGTTGGAAGACCTGAGGGCCGATTTTTGAGTGTCGAACGCTCGACTTTTCACTCGGGATCGAGTGAAAAGTCGAACGTTCGACACTCAAAAGTCGGCCCCTTAGAAGGCAATCGCTTTCGCAAAAATAGTGCCTACACTGGCTAGGTAACATTTTCACCACGTTCTCTTTTATTAAGAGCTTAGACAAAACGTGATTTTTTTATTATCACTCAATTTGTAGACCTAACTGGGTGAGATACGGGCCGCAATACAGAGTATCTGCCTTATTACTATGATCAGTAATAGCGCGTTCCTGTTTCAACACTGTCAACACTGTGTAACATGTCCCTGACAATTTTCTTAAAATAACGTTTAAACCTTTTTGTTAGCAGAAATGCTCGGGCAACGGACACTGCGACGACAAGTGCAATACGTGTCAATGCAACGAACTAGTCAACATACCAGGCACAGAACGATTTGACCCACAAGATAATTGCAAAGATATTATCACTTCGACAGTTAAGGACTTCTTAAGCTGCTTAAAGAATAGCGAGGCTCCTTGCGGGGCATGCGACTATGATATAGTTTTCCATAAGTGGAATGGGACTGATGTGGAGCGAAGAGATGGTGACAGAAAGTTGTGGGTGGATTTGACGGCTGCAACTGGCCAGACATACTGGGCTACTAGGGAAAATGGGAAAATTCATATCATGCGGAAGCCCCAGTCTGGGTGTTAAGGATCAGTGAAACTCTTTTCCCGATAAGGTTTCTTTCGGTACATCTTTGTCATAATTATGATTTTTAACGCTCACATTAAATAGTATTTTATGCATCGGTTGTATAAATAGGATCCAAAAAGGACGAGTAGTGTGGTTTGCGATGTGAGCTTTGGCGAACATCGCAAGTAAAGACACCAGGAGCCTTTTGGACCAGTTACACATCGTTGCATACAATAGTTTTTCTACGACTCGTTACAAATAAATAATTGTTAACCTTTTAAGGCGCCATACCTTAGTAATTATGCATGCTAGCTTACCTTTTTTTTTTAAATCCGTTATGGACATGTTATGGATACTTCCGCACCCCGGGGGTAGCGCGCAGGTTATGTCGGACTTGCACCGACTTGTTGCCTGATTCAAATAAATAAATAAAAACCCCCGATTGTCCTCCTCAACCCATTTTAGACGGCTCTGGGATCTCCCATGGAGCGCTCCAGTGCCGCCCTAGATTCCACCTATATGGGTCCCGCCATGTTTTTATGGACGATCGCAGCCACCAACTACGACCGTCTAGGTACGATCCCGAGGACCCCCTTATAGTCGCCTTCTACGACATCAGGCAGAGGATACCACGGAATAATAAAAACCGAGGATACCGTAACCTTATTTTATGCCCGGGCTACACAATATCTTCAGGTTCAGGAATGACGTAAATTACTTCGTGGATTTTTAAAAGAATCAACGTACCGCGTACACATTTTCTACACGAATACAAATAAAATCGTTTTATTTAAGTAATGGTAATCGTTTATCAGCTTTTTTTAAAATTTAGTAAAGTAGCTGGACTTAGCAACCGACTTAAACTAATTTCGCGTAGGTACTAAGTAAATCCGACCTGTTTGTTTTTATAAATATGTCTGGAAATAGATATAAATTCTTAATTTATTGAATAACTCAATGCTTCACGACTTCTCAAAATTTGTATTATTTGCATGTAAATAATGTAGACTAATTTTAATTTAGGATAATTTCTATTTGCATTGCTTTTTAAAGTCTTAAATGTATGGCGCTATAACAATTTATTAACACCTCTTATGTACCACATTTAATGGCAAATAAACATTTCTTTTTCTATTTCTATTTCAAAAAGATAGTAAATGTACTTATTTGTATGAGGAATTAACAAATGAAAAAAAAATTACTAAGTTTCGTTAACTTTGCAACAATCATATGATACAATACAATACAAATATTCTATATTATTTTAGTTTCTATGTTGATATATTTTGTGTAATAATATTCTTTATTGTTTACCAAAAGATATACAGAAAATCAAGATTAAAAATAAACATGTTGATGGTAGAAAACAGGCGGTCTTATCGCTAGAAAAATATTATAGGTATTATGATATTATACCTATATTATTAGTTTTACGTCATACATATCCGGATCGAATCTATGGCAGTCGGCTGCCATGAATTATGAATTTGAATGAGAGTAGTTATAAATTTAAAACAAATTTGGTTCATTGTTACTTAAAGATACCAGTTTTTAAACTATTGGGGTCCTACCAGAGTCCTTGACAAAACCCTTTAAAAAAACACAATGACCGGGAGGAGAAAATAGTGGGCCCATTCCGGAATGCGTCTATAATAATAATACTTTAAAGGTTGGTGTAATTTGTTTCAATATGAGCCCCGACATAAGTACTAGTCAGTATGATAATTTATAAACATATTTGGTAATGTCCTGGGATCATTATAGAAACTTCATCAGGGATGTTAGATAATTTTTGCTGTTGTGTTAAGTATAATAAACTGAGTAAAAATTTGATAAATAAAATATAACAATCAAAATACATCGTACGGATATATAATATTTTTGCATATTCAATATCTAAATCGTACTTACATACTTAATTACTTATATTACAATGCGAGTAAAAAGTTGCGCCTGGCACAAGTTACATAGCAGTATGATCTAAAACACCATTGCAACGAGCATTCATTGGGGCAGTAACAATTATTGTTTAATATAATTTCATACTAGTTAATTTTCCATTTCTTTCTCAATTTCATAATTCTAATGCAGAAAATTATTCATTACAATAAATGAATAAAATCGGTTTAGCATTTTTTATTTCCTTACTTAATGTTTATTACGATTTTGTGCTCTACCTATTTCATAATGTTATAATTTTTTGTATAAATAGGTAGGTTGTATAATAGGTAGGTAGGTAGGTTTTGTATAATAATCGTCAATATAATGAAAACAACTGTATTGACAATGACAGCAAATATTACCATCGCAATGACTTTGAATAATAAAATGGCTTACAAATGCGTAGTTTCATAAATCAATAATGGATGGCGCGACTGCCGACGGTGGCGTTATCGCATTCCCCGCCGTCCCTGTCAGTCTAAGTGTAAGTGTATAGCGCTATCCTTCACTAAGGGCTCATTAATAATTTAAAACCCTTATTTTAGCTATATTTCAAATAACTTTCAATTCAAATTGATACAAAATGTCTAAAATAACTCCATCATTTTATTAACACGGCAGGCAGGCTTATAAAGTAATTTTATTTATATGATGTTCCAAACCGCGCTTGTGAAGTTTTTATCTTCCGTTGTATAAATACCCGAGTGTACTCGAAAGCATGGGGAGTCCGTTTCTACACAGTAAGACAGTGACTTGAGGGAAGAGCTGTTCTAATTCTACCTCACTCGTTGAAGCAATACTACTGACACGAAGCTATGGTCAGCTATTGTGGATCTTAACACGACACACGGTCGTCAAACGGCACAATTGCCACTAACGGAGCTCTCATGCTCACACGCAACGCAACGCTAGCTCACAGGGTCAAGCATTCCCTAAGCTATAATCGTCGGCGCATATCGCAATCAATTTGGAGCATCCCCGACTCACTGGGGACTCTGATCAATCAAGCAACGGTTCACTGAATCAACGAGGAAACGTTCCTCAACCCCACTGTAGTAGAAGATTTGACTCTCTTTTACCGGTCACTGTACGCATTACTTCAACATTACTTAGGTTACTATTAGTACCTATTTTATAAACTGAGGGGATAAAAAAGTATAGGTACTGTAAGAATTATGCGAGGGTTGCGTGGTGAAACCCGATAAATCGAGATAATTGCTTTTTGAAAGATAAACTCAACATCCGTTACGCATTATAGTTCTACATATTTTCAAAAAAACTCTTATAGTAATTTTTAGTCTTAGAGTAATTTTAGTCTTGTTCGCTATCTAGTGATAGCTCGGTAGCGAACAAGACTAAAATTGAGGTCTTGTTAGCGTCTTAATTGATCACTCGTTAACCTTATTGCCAACGAGATAAGGTCTACTAATGGTCAGTCAACTGCAGGTAATGCTGACATTTAAATGAGACGTTGGCATCCTTTTCACACGGGTTGGGAATGTTGGGATAATGGGGAGCTTTTGTTCCTTTGTTCGATGTGTATCGTTTATTTAGGTAGGTACATACAGTTATACACTTTATACAGTAAGTATTTTATAAACTGAGGGGATGAAAAGTATGTAAGAATTATAGAGTAATTTTTAATTTTTACTAGTGTTTAATGTAGGTATAAGTGCTTACATTTTTTTCAGAACGTGTCTAGATAAATTATGTCCTATCATCTACACCAGTGGTCGGCAACCCGCGAGCCACCTGATTGACAACCGACAATGTGGTTCCTTTTGTCTGATAGTCATAAATTATTAACAATAACAAGTGCGGACCGCGACAATTTTGTTGGCAACTAAACTAAAATATGTGGCCCTTGGCTGCTAAAAGATTGTCGACTCCTGATCTACACCACCCCAATAATATACATATAGGCGGTCAAAACAACAATAATGACAATTCGGTCAAACTTTACAAAACGTATATTTAGAGAGGTAAATACCTATACCTACTTAATAAGAATATCAACAAGCATGTACTTTACACTATTTTTCCTTAGCAAAAATTTTCTTAAATAACAAGATATACCCAATATAAAATCGATGAAATGAAATCGACGTTGTTTAAGCGGATTAGGTATAAGCAATAAACTAAAGGCACTTAGTTACTAACTTTAGTCCAATTGTCCACTCACTTAATGCCCTCCTCGATATAGGCATGTAAAAGGCAATAAGTATTTCAAAATAATAAGCCACACGCATTCCAAGGGTCATTCTGATTTTCCGCATAGAAAACTGATTTGACGAATTCATAAGCGGCCTACACAACGCAATTTAGGGTGCTCCCCACCACTCTCCCGATATCGCCTCTGATTTTAGGCCTGTGTGTAGGCGGCTATAGGCGATATTTGTCTGCCGGATTTAAGATTAGCAGAGGTCTGAGGGGAATGCAGAATGAGAATAAAGCAGAGGCCTATACCCAGACCAGAAACGGGGACCTACGGGCTGGATAGATAGAGATAGAGATTTAGATAGATGTTTCTTGCCACTTCTTTCAACAGCTTCACAATTGTTTTATATCATTTAAATATCTTATTTAGTTCCCAAATTACTACTGCATTACTATCTTTAACCTTACAAGAAAAAACCGTGCAAAATAATCTCTGCATTACCATGTTATATGAGGTTTTTTATAAGAGTGGCCATGAGGCAGATACCAAAGAACGCCACGTATTAGGTACGGTTCTTACATACGTCTTTTGCTTCAATCACATCCATACATCTCCCCATACAAGCCCGTCGGTTGCGATCAACCCCCTCCCCACCCCCTCCTCCTAGACCCTGACAGTAACTAAATTATCGCATATTATACGATCGCCTCTTAAACAGTGGATTTTTGTAGTTCGCCGTCGGCGGCTTGTAGATCTGGTTGATATTTTCCAAGTCGCCAGACTCGTCCAGCAACTTGTTGAATCTCTTGTACTCTCTGGCGTCATAAATGTCAACCAGCACCTTCCAGATGATCACAGTCAGGAGCCCGATGAGTAGTATGGCACCTATAGCGCTGCCTATAGCGACTGCAATACATAAAAATGATATTAAGAAGCACAAAAATAGGGTATTATGTGTATAAATTGTCAAAAACTGATAACCTACTAGTTCGATCAAAATACATATAATAAATAATCGAAAATATCAAGACCTACTGCGCAAATGTCTAAGGCAGCAATAAGACTCATAGAATACTACAGTAGACTTTTTATTGAAGCACACAAAAGAAAAACAAAACTGCCGTTCAAGAGGATATACATAAAAGTGAAAGATATTATTTTGATATGAATAACACAACGTAGACTTTTCCTCTTGAACAATATCACTCGAATAAAATATTTACTTACTCCACATATTAGCTCGGTCAGGTTCCTCCAATTCCTTTTGTATGATAATGTGCAATATTCTGCCCTCATATTTATGTTTAAATACAATAGATCTCCCGTCATCAAGGACTATTGTGCATCGTTTGGCTAGATGATACTCCGGTGAATCCATTTCAGTTTTATTTACAAATAAAACGATGGTGTTCTTCGAATTAAACTTTTCATCACAATATTCTTTCTGTGTTT
The DNA here is from genome assembly GCA_951800055.1 of Cenopis cana. Lineage (NCBI taxonomy): Eukaryota > Metazoa > Arthropoda > Insecta > Lepidoptera > Tortricidae > Cenopis > Cenopis cana. The sequence continues at coordinate 6,026,758 of OX637477.1, read as the reverse complement.
GGTTGAAATATACGCATTTTACGTATTCCTCTAACTCCTTGCATCGTGTGCCTTCACAGTCGTGACAGTTGTCGCAGTAAACTCCGAAATAGAGGTTGTTTTTGGAGTCAACTTTTGTACAAGTACATTCACCGCATTCGCATTTGCCATTGCCAGAGCAAACCTGAAAATTGTTTATGCCTTTTATTGTTTTCTTCTATGGCTTACGTTTAACATAATATTGGGTTTGTGTTGCGACTTGTGGGTGTTTAGGGGCGACGGTAGTCGCTTACCATCAGGCGATCTGTCTGCTCGTTTGACCCCTATGACGTAAAAAGAAAGAAAAACCTGCTACACCTAACACCCGACGCAGCTGCATGGCTCAACAAGGGCTCAACACACTGAATGTGGACATTTGATTTTTGCTTAAGCCAATACGGTCCTTAGGAAGTTGTCAATGAACAACCTGCTTGTAACAATTGACAATATTTCATAATTTCCAAAAATCTTAATTCGAAAACCATTTCGGTAAAAACGTGTGAAGTACACAAAAAATATTTTTTTAGATTTTTTTCTCCGTTAATTTTGGAAAAAATCGCAAATTACTGTAAACCGAAAGTTGACGTCATCTTCCTCGCTTCCCCTTAGTACAGAGTACAGACAATCGCTGCTCTGGAGTGGCTCTGGATTCTTGTTGGGAAGATGACGTCATATTTTACTTACGCCCTTTTGGAATGACCTACTTTTCAACGTGTTTTTTTTGTATGAAATAATGAGTTAAATTGAAAAAGAAAAAATACGGGTGGCTTAAATTTTTACCTAGTTTCTAACTAGTTCATAAAATAAAGTAGTTAAAAATATGAAATGTTGTCAATTATATCTAAACACCTGTGGTTCTAACTCATTTGTTTTTCTTTCTCAACGCACTAATTAAAAAAAAGAGAAGCATTTTTTCTTTGGCACAGTCATAGCACAGTACAGTAAATTTTATATTTTGTGCAAATGTGCAGTAAGACAACAATCGCTGATTTGTTTTACCATAATGCAGGCTTACTTTGTTAGAATGAGGGGCTCGACAGCTTGCATCGTCGAGAGGGCACTGGCACGCGTCGCCCGTCCAGCCCTTGTAGCATTTACAGTGCCCTTCGTGACACCGACCGTTGCCGCCACACAGCTTCCCTAACACCTTGGGGCACGTCCTGTCGTCGAACTGACAGTATTTTCCCGAGTAAAATGGATTGCAGCTGCATATGCCGCATCTGACGACAAAAAATTGTGTGTGAAGTGAAGCAACGCGTAAAATAATTCATTTATTTGCAAGAAAATATATACAAGAATACAACAATAATTTAAATAATATTAAAGCTAACTTAAATCTAAAACAGGCCATTGAGGCATTGTACCGAAGTGCTGGCGGCATTTCCTCGCTGTGTCGCAATGCTGATACGTTGTGCGAGGAAGTCGCCAGCTCTTCGGTCACCGGTAATATTAGATCAGGTTCCATTATTTTAAGTGATAACTAATAGACATAGACATAGACATAGACATAATTTATTGGTAATAATAGGTATTACAAGTCAATTGTACATTCATTATAGATTATATTAATTCGATACATGTACAATACACACACACACACACACACACACACACACACACATGTACATGTGATTCGGTGTATGTGTGTTCGATTCGAGTACATGTACACATTACAATACTCACTTATTACTGATTTGTGAAATAAGTTAAAAATATCCAAAGCTACTACATGAACTCACCTGCAGAAACCCTGGTTAATGCCACTGCATAAAACTGTGTCATCTGGATTTGCTTTGCATTTATCCAAATGCATCATGGAATTACCAACACAATCGCAGGTGTCGCCATAACTGACAAAATAGTGTAAGTTATAATAAAAAGTATGAGCCTTAATAAGCCTAATGATTTTATATCAATTAATTTCGCAAGCAAACAACTTAAGGCCCCTTTTACGAAACACTGGAGTTTCATAGAGCAATAGAATTTTTAATTAATTATGAAGTTATTTTTTAAATAAATTGTGTTGCCACCAATTATTGAACGATATAATGTACCTACGATGCATACGAGTAAGTTCTTAAAATATTTTAGTACGGTCGAGAAAATTGTGGGTTAATTTTGGTGACAAACATTCACATTCCTCGACTGTCTATAATTCAACAATAATAAGAAAATTCTAGTGTTCCTTAAAAGTTAAATAAGAACAATTTATGTTCAAATGTACTTGAACCAAATAAAGAAAAATTAATGCCGGAGTTCAATATATTCAAGTGGTGTTTTGAATAGGTTTCCATTTAAAGAACTGGGTTTTCATATAACATCATAAAATTTCAAGGGTGCAAACTTCGCGTGCTCTTCAGGAACCTACTGTCTGAACACGGGTACATTAGCATTTTACAGACAGCAAGTGTTTCAACATAATTTTCGGGAACGGGATACGTAAAAAAATGTGTGTCTACAAGACACCTACAAGACCTTACTGCATACTTACCGATTTTCATAGCAACTGCAAATCCCACAGACTAAACTACCATTGCCATTACTACACTCAGTTGCGTTAGGTTTTGGGTGATCCTCACAATCGCATTTACACAACGTTTCAATCTTAATTCGCAAAGTTTCAGCCAAATCGTTTGGCTTAATAGAGACGACATTAGATTTCTCCAAGCAAGACTCAGCGGCGAGAGAGACGCTAATGACAGAATATTTGTCATGTTCCACCAAGCAGGTGTCCTCGATAGTACAATCCGGAGTCAATTTGACGCGTACATTGCTATCAGGTACAGTGACATCCATCTGAACGTTACCCAATTTTCTCTGAAAAGTAAAGGTTTTTTAGCAAACAACATATAACATATAAACCTTCTTATGGCACCTTCAGGTTATTCATCAGCTGTGTAAGTAAACAGCAAGTTGCTATCGAAATTTTAAGGAGTCAAGCATTGGGAAGAGTTCATAATACCTATTCAGAGATTAGAAAAAATGAGAATGATAATTAATACTGACCGTATATACGTTAGCTATTGTTTCAGTAATATTAGATTCCTCTTTTAACTCAATAACGTGAGCTCCTACATCAAGCCTCTTTGCTAAGGCACTGTATTCGTTCATGACCTTCTTTTTCACGTTGAAAATAACGATAATGTTTTCCCTCTTGGCTATTTTTCGAATTTGGTTTACTGTAGGGTAATCTTGTTCTAGTTCTAGAGTGTAAGTGTCATTATTGAGATGGCATTCCATGTCGTTGAGTTTGGCTGCTCCGGCTATTTTGCCATCGCCTCCACTGTGGTACGTGGAGTCAGTACACAATACTATAATCTTTCTTGCACGTTGTCTCCAGCCAAGTCTTTTGCTGCAGGCCATGACTTGCATTAATGCGTCAAGGCCCGCTTCTGGGGCATCGAGGTTCGAACCGTGTTCGATAGTATCAAGAACTTTCTCGAAACTGTATTTTTCGGAAGTCAGATTCAGATGATGCTTAAACGAGTAGGTGGTGTGTTTATGTGGACTGAAAAAAAACACCTTTTTTAACATTTTCTTACATTTTAAGTAACTAGGTAGTTTTAGTGTCATAATCTATCATCTAAATGAATTACAATATTTTGATCAAGAAGTAGGTAGTAGGTGGTATCCAATATAATATAAAATAAATAAATAAATAAATATTCGTGGACAATCTTACACAAATCAACCTAGTCCCAAACTAAGCAAAGCTTGTACTATGGGTACTAAGCGACGATATACATACTTATATAGATAAATACATACTTAAATACATAGAAAACATCCAAGACCCAAGAACAAATATTCGTGCTCATCACACAAATAAATGCCCCGGCCGGGATTCGAACCCGGGACCTCCAGCTTCGTAGGCAGGGTCACTACCAACTAAGCTAAAGCGGTCGTCAAACAACAAATAATAAATATAAATAAAAAATAAATGTAAATATAAAAAATTATGTAGTTAAATGAAATTTTTTTTTGTTTGTTTGTAATTATGTAAAAATTATGTAAATTATGTATGTATTATTTATGTAAATGTAAATATGATTACAACAATTTATAACAATCAAATATTAGATTAGACTGATAGGTCACTAATGTATTTTGATCAAAAGAAAATAAGAACCTTGCATATCACGTGCAAGTATCTTATCCTAAATGGCAAATGTCTTAGGTAAAAACTAGTTTATACGTACTTTGCAAAAGGTAAAGCCGCCTTCTCCACGAAACTGCCCACACCCATCATCACGTTGTTAGTGAAGCCATTTAATTTTTCATAAACTGTTTTCCCTTGCTCTTTCAGCAAATGTATAGTTGGTATCATTGTATACGAAACATCCATTAAAAAGTAAACATCTAATGGGTAATGCTTGGCAGGTTTGTATTTGAGTGGGAATTCCACAGTTTGACCTGGACGAATTGATATTTTGAGTTCCTGTGGAGTTAACTGTACTACATGCCCAGGGCTCGCACTAAACTCTTCTGCTTTTATAGTTTCTATGGAGTTCTTTTTAAGGGGATTCTGCACTTCAGAACACCATGAAGGATTGATCGCGTCGTACCTTTGACATCTTGGTCCGGGATGATTTTCCTGAAATTTCGGGGTATTAGTATTTCTTAAAATATATAACTACTAATAATATAAACAACTTATGAATAAACTTAAAAATAGACTTATAAATATATATTTATTAAATGGTGTTAAACATCTAAAAATATCATTCATTTGTATGCTTAAAGTATAGCGCTGCTTGTTTGGCGAAAAATAACGAATGATTGTTTATCGTTTTAGAATTGTCTAATTTTATGATGACGAATTTACTGTAAATATAATACCTAACTTTAGATATGCTCACCGGAATCACGCGAACCTAAATGTAGGACGACATGACACATTTACCTTATAAGTACCTACTCTTTTAATTTTGATTATACTATAAGGTTTCTGCGGTAATATCTTTGAACAAAAATGATAAGAATACTCACATCAGAACACCAGACACAATCCACTGACTCGCCTATACATGATTTACATGTTTTGCCACCGCATTTTGTTTCACACGCCACATAGTAAAGCAATATTGCGGTCACTGTAAGCCTAACTAAAATAGACATAATTAATTAAAAATTAAGTGATTGTTAAATTATTATTAACATGACCGGATTGAAGCTGATCCCATTCCTTTATGTTACGGTAGGAGGATAACTTTTACTATATTAGTGTATTTCTGAACATAGTGACATCAGCGTTCAGCGAGATTTTCCTGATGCATCACCTCTGTCGGTTTTAAGCGATGATGTAATTAAAATTTATTTGACTAGTTAGGAATTGACTGCCCTAAATCGCATTTTAGCGTTCCGTACCAAAAAGAGTACAATAGAGCTTCCTGACTCCTTCAGTCCGTCTGTCACATCGCTAAAGATCTCAAGTTTCAAATCAACTACATAGGTACTTACTCGTACTCTATCCATTTCCGATAATAGTTATATAAACAAAGGTAATATAAACCAAGAGAATAATGGAAAATGTAAACATTACATTTTAAATTATGAGGGAGTCAACGTTTGACTTCTTAACGATAGGGCTTTGAGTTAAATGCTCCATGGAGGACATGTTGAAACAAATACCATTCCCACCTTATAAGAAGATACAGGCTGCGCCTAGTTTGGGGGACCCCTGCTCATTATCGTGTAATTTATGTGTGAGAAATAAATAAAGTTATTAAGTTAAGTAAGTTATAAGTTCGTACAAAGGCCAAATTCTGTCAAACGAATGCAAGCAAAAAACGACTAAGAGCTCTGACTGTAAGGTAGATTCTTGCTTGCAATCATTTGACATCTTTTGGCCTTACAGTTTCGAACGTCTATAGCCCAACTTATTAAATCCAACACTGAAAATTTCTCTGAACACACTGAAATCTTTGCTGAAAATACTTTTTTTTAACAGATTTGGAACCATTCCACGAAGATCGTTTTCCGGTGATGTTACCAATATTTTAGCCATTTGTGCTTGAATTGACACGTATCTTGACATCCTTCCAATGTTTCTATCTAGAACAAAGAATATAATACTCACTAAATCTAGAATACTACGATCTCTACTGCGATCTAATGTCATAAATTTTAAATGTATATTTTGGATTCGATCATCACTCTAAATCTCTTCCCATCCGGATAATAAAAGTCCAAATCAACCCTACAAACATCCGTTCTTTTGTTAGATAAGTACTTACGATTTTCTTCACCCTTCTGACTAAAACCTCATTCGGAGTGTTTATTTTTAAATTTTTGAATTGTGTAGCATACCGTTAAAACGTCATAAACCAAAGTTTTTAAAATAAAATGAAGCTCTCAATAACCGCAACTTTAAAAAAAAAAATTGAAGTAGATTTTTTATCCAAAATAGTTTTATTTGTTACTAAAAAGGCCCATAATATATTTGTATCAAGAAATTAGTATTTTTTAAGCACATGTACGTAGACTAAAGACATTTAAATACCTAAATTATGCATACACAATTAGGAAAAACTATTTAAAAAATCGTAGACCTACACAGACCTCCATGACCGTGAATCTTAGGACCCAGATTCCAAGGGTCGAAAAGTAGCAAATGACCCTACCAGCACCCCATAAAATTTGACGGTCCATGTGCCGAACACCTTACCAACCTAAATAGCTGTATAAAATTTTAAATAGAAAACTTCCGCGAGTCTCATACATATTGAAATCTAATAACCGGGTCACTCACGTCTGTATCGTCGAATATCGCTCGACATATTTCGGGCCAATACGTGGTCCTCGCGGCGGCCTCGCGTTCGACCGACGCAACCAACACCGGGCAGCCGCGCGCAGTGTTAAACGCGAGGCCGCCGCGACCACTCATGATTAAGGACCACGTATTGGCCCGAAACATGTCGAGCGATATTCGACGATAAAGACGTGAGTAACCCGGTTATTAGATTTCAAGCTGTATAAAACATGAAAAATGTCCATGGTAGGTAGGTATTTATGTGAGACCGGACGCAAAAGGGGAAAATACTATGTTATTTGTTTCCTCATTGTTTCTAATTATATTGTTGGGTGTTAAGGGCATGTATCCTATTTTGTACGGACGTTGAAATAGGTACTACATATAATTGATACTACATATGATTGATTTATAGGTTTTCTCTGTTACTTTTATTGAGCAGTACAGTACTTATCTGTACCTATCAATAAACGCACAAAGTAGCATTTCGGGCGACAAAAGTATATTGCCATTTTCTTTTCATGAATATTGATTAATTACCTACGTCTACTGAACATTCCATTTTGACTGACCATTTGTGTGCTATTGTGAAGTATTTAAACAAGGACGCTTAAACTTTAATCGATGGGTACTTAAAAAAACCAGCAAACGATAATAGTATTAAAATACTTTTGCCTTTAAAATTAGAGAAATAAACTTCCTCTTAATATGAGCCGATAAGCACACATAACAAGGAATGCCAAACGTTACGTTGAACTGAAAAGCATTATTGCGAGAATGCTTAAGGAAGCGTTGGTTTTTGTTTTTCTATGGTGCCAGTTGCAACGTGTAACCAGCGACGGCTTTCAAGGAAATATTGAGGGTTGCAAGCAGAAAAATAATTGTCACGAGTGCATCACAGACCCGGCGTTATGTGTTTGGTGCTCTGCCGATGTAAGTTTACAAAGATAAATTATATTTATTTTTGCATTTAGTCATCATTTGATAAACTAATCAACACCCCACATTCTGGCTTTATGTTTTTCGGCTCCTTGAGGAGGTTTCACGGTTTTTTCCAACTTCAAGTTGAAATCAGTTTGATTTGTGTACTTATTTTGCCTAAATGAGTAATGAACCATTTTTTAAGTACCTATATACATATAAAAAACGCTAACGATGATAATATTTTCAGAATTTAAAACTTAGCGACAGATGTCAGCCCGTCCATTCAGAACAAGCCAAAACATGTTCATCGGAATATTCTCACAGCCCAAAAGGCAATATAACCGTACATGCCCATGATAATCTTGATTTTACTTCCGCGAGCGATCACGCTATACAAATAAAGCCACAGAAAGTTAAAATGAAACTAAGAGTTGGAGTGGAAAATAGATTTCATTTCCATTATAAGGCTGTCGAAAACTACCCTGTAGACTTATATTTCCTTCTTGATGCTTCAAACTCTATGAAGAGGATAAGAGATGGCATTTCCAAGAAGAGTAAAGATATATACTATTCGATGCGCAATTTAACAACCAACATTTATTTGGGTTACGGAACGTTTATTGACAAAAATATTTTTCCATTTAATAAGTAAGTACATTTTAAAGGGAAATTGAAATCAGCTTGATTTGTGTACTTAAGAGGAGGGGTAGGGCAAGCTCTCTCCATACAAACTTTGTGCAGGATTTACTTCGTTTGTGTTTGCATTAAAGTTATGATTTTTGGCCAGTATGCTTATTTTTCTCATAGCTATTTCGTGATGTAATTTTTTCTTATAAATATTTTTTTTTAATTTTTTAATTTTGATTTTTTTTTAATATTTGAAAATTTTCACATCACGATCTTCGCACCTAATATTTACAACCAAAAAAAATATTATATTTGTTAGTGCCAAAACCGACGAATAAAACCTGCACAAAGTTTGTATGGGGAAGGCCTTGCCCTACCCTGCGCCTTAAGTGAAAGTTTTGCGCTTCAATCGTGACACTTTTATAGGCATATTTGTATGACGAATTTTACTATCCAAAGGGATTTGTTTTGTATAATTTATAAATGTCAACTATTGGGTATTAATATGTCAAATATTGGTACGTTTAGGTATACCTTACGATTTTGACATTGATAGTGATGAGACAGATTAGCTACGGTATACACTCGCGGACTTTAATTGTTAAGCCATTTAGTTAAAGCTCACTTTATACTGGACATTCATGGCTTAACTATATAGTTAAGCATATGCTGTTCAGTATAAACTGAACTCTAAATGGCTCAACCATTAAAGTCCGTGACCGTCTTAGGTGAATACATAGTGTAATTCGTGCATGCATTAAGGCCGGGTATTACCACTTTTGAGTTTTTAAAAACCATCTGAGACATAGAATATAGTGTCTTAAAATCTAAAAAAAATATATTGTGTTACATGAGGATCTTGTCTAGTCAAAATCGCAGTCAGTTACATGATCTGATGAATTTCACTCGATATAAAAAAATCGCGAAGTTACCCCTTTTTGGAATGTATTTTCAATACTACGGCTATATTACTGATATTTAACATTTAATTTTTGTACTTAATTAAAGATCGTAAATAGTTATAGACATTTTCGCAGGGTTTGCTTTGATAAAATGACTGGCTTGATGACTATAGCTAAATATTTACAAAACTGCGCGCAGAGCTTGCGTAGAGAGCGGGATGGTTAATTGTAAACTCTCGCATGTTAGAGCGGGACAGTTGCGTTGGGGATACCTCCCCTTAAATTACATCTGCAATAACATTTCATAAATACTGCAGTATATAGGTACTTACTTTTATTTCAGTAATATGTCAAACAAGTGCTACTCGTTCAAACACAATTTGAAGCCAACACCGAAATTAGAGGAATTCCAAAAAGCTTTAAATGAGACCGAGTTCGGCTCTAACTACGATTTTCCAGAGAGCGGTCTGGATGGGATCGCTCAAGTCATGGCGTGCAGTAAAAAGATTGAATTCAGGAGTCAGTCCAGGAAAGTAATCATTATGATCACTGACGATCGTTCCCACTTCGCTGGGGACGGTCATGCCGCCGGAATCATCAACCCATATGACGGCCAATGCTATTTAGATGACAACGGATATTATACTAAAGAAACAGAAATGGACTACCCGTCCGTTGGCATGATCAATAAATTGGTTGTGGAAGATCAATTCACGATTATCTTTGTGGTAAAGGCGGAATATAGCGACGCATATCAAGTCTTGGCCGATGCTATACCTGGTGCTCTGGTGTCCACTTATAATGACGACACTATTTCTGAAAAATTGAATAATTTTTATAAGGTTCGTGCTTACTTGCTAAGGCCCGGGTTTAAAAAAAACAGGCGCGTAATGTCTAATTGTCTATAATAGTATATTACTTACCAAGGCCGGTAAACATACAATATGTGATCTGAGGTTTTCTTTAAAACCGCACCTGGTACCGGTAAGTATAAAATGTAATGTCCCCCGCTGGCCAGGAAGTGGGCTTTGTCGCGTGCGGTAGGCAATTGCCACTTTATGGCCAGGTGTGACATAAAATAAATAAATTACAGTTTCATACATTTTCCGTGCCAGGTTTCATAAATCGACCTATGCCGAACGTAACGGTATTGTTAAATGAAGATGCTTCGCATAAAAAATACATTTCGCCAATAAATAACACTAACAGTAGCTCCAGTAGGGTAAGTAATATGAGCTCTGAATACTTAATTTGTTTTTTTTTTTTGCAGCATATAAGTAATAATATACGACTTGATGTGAATATGCTAGCTGAAGATAAGGATAAATTTGAAATTAATTTTGATCCGGATTGCTATAAAACGGACTGCGCAGTCGAGTTAGGAGAAGAATTGCGTATTGATGGACTAATTAAACTCAAGGGTTATTATGGAAAAGAGAATATATCCATACCTATTGTACCAAAAGGATTAAAGGAGACTGTGACTTTGGACATCGATATAATTTCCAGATGTAGTTGTGAATTCCAGGATGACATCAGCTACCAGATCAACTCAAGTGATTGTAATACAGCGGGGGATTTACAATGTGGTATATGTAACTGCCATAAAGACAGGTAATTTGAATTTGCTAGTCCTGTCGTGTATCAGCAGGCAACAATCTATTTAATTTACTTACTTTCTTCTTGATATAATTAAATCATTATTTATACAGTAAGTAATACGAGTAAGTATGTATAAGATGAGTGGTAAGCGTTTAAGCGAACACGGGTTGGCATCTCTTAATTTTCAAACATAAGTATGAGGAACTAAATTGTCATTCAATGGAACTTGCTAACTATGTAAACAAAAGACGTAACTTTGTTTTGTCACTGTTTCTCCTTGAATTTTCACACCACCTCATCAAACACAATTGAAACCATACACTATTGAAATGGCCGTCACCTTAAAATACAAAATAATTACATTTATAACTGTATCTTGGATATTTCATGAAAAGTTTTAAATGGTTTCATATGTTAGGTTATTTTTTCAATATGGCGGTTTGTTTACATTGTTAGCAAGTTCCATTGAATGACCCTTTACATCCTTTTAGCGAGTGCAGTCCCAGCTAATTTCAGCATTTAAATTGTTTTCAGAACCGGACCAACATGTGCGTGTATTGTGGATAATGCTACATTAACGGCTGATACCACGCCGTGTGTTAAGGATGGAGTTGAGTGCAGTAGCAACGGCAACTGTATTTGTGGGAGTTGCATGTGCAGACCAGGGTAGGACTTTAACCCTTTGACCGCCAAAGCGATAGTGTGTCGTCGTGCCTACTACGCCAAGCACTGTTTTTTTGGTGTAATGTCTAAACCAATAAAAACAAATTAAAACAGTTCATAAATGATTTTTTTCATGATCAAAGTACACCTTCACTCCGACCTTTTAAGTGGTTGTTGGAGTGGTGGGCACGACGACACACAACCACTTTACAGGTTCTTGGCGGTCAAAGGGTTAATATTAAATTCCTTACGGTAAAACAAAGAATGTCTCAGAGCGCAGGTATTTGTCGCCCGAACCGAAGGCAAGGTCTAGAAATATGTGATCCGAGGCTTTTTATTACCGCCCGTGGCGAGCATTAAATTATAGGTGTCCCCCTGATCAGGAACAGGGATTTTCCACACGTGAAGTGGGTTGTAATTGCTTTTTTATGGCCAGTTGTGACGTAAAAATACTTTACACCTGGTCATAAAGTGCCAATTACCGGCGCATTGAATGTGATGAACGAAACCATTTATTACTTACAGATTTGCCGGGCACTACTGCGAAGTGCGAACCGACGACTGCCCGAGAGACGACACCGGGACTCTCTGCTCCGGGCACGGCCGCTGCTGGAACGGGACGTGCCAGTGCATCAAGGATGCCTGGGAGGGGGACAAATGCGAATGCTCCAAGTCTGCGGACTTGTGCACGGATGCCAATGGCAATGTGGGTATCTCGGAATCATCGTCATAGATAATTTTCGCAATAACGTTTTTTAGCGTACGAGTTAAACCCGAAGGGCTTAAGCACTGCGTCAGCAAAGATCCGTCGACACGGTTGCAATGTTGACTAAATTTGAAAGAGAAGAGAATGCGTCGGGGTAGATACAAGTCGGGAAAAAACGCGACAGTAGGGCAAATGCCCCGGTCCTGGCCACTGGGCTGGTTTTGGCCATTTTCTACTTTAAATTCAGTCTACTAAGGTACAGACGTCTTAATAGACAGTTTGCGCAAAATCGCGATTGTTCTCCTGATAATACAAGCATCGCAATCACAAATAAAGATATTTTATAGTGAAACTACTTAACCTGCGACCAAAGCCTAAATGTGAGAATGTCTATAAGAAATAATCAACTTTCCGGCTTGGAAACTAATATCCGAAACGACCGCCATTTAATTAAAACTGCACTTCAAACTTATGAAAAATGCACTTAAGGAATTAAATTATACTATCTATACTTCCATTACAGGTATGTAACAACCGCGGCCACTGTAAATGCGAGAGTTGCAAATGCGAGCCACTACCTAAATGGGACGTCCGAGATTACACAGATGACCTTTGTCACCAGTCCTGTGACGATTGTCACACACGGCAATGCCTGGCACTCATAGACTGTGTCGTCTGCCACTATAGCAACAATATAGAAGACTGCATCGAAGAATGTGGAGAAAATCTTTCCATTGGCACCGACTTGCCCCTGGATGATTTGAGCAGTTTTTATGTCTGCGCTAACGCTAGGGTATCGTTTGGATGCTACGCGAATTTTTCGTATTATTACGATGATGACGCACAAGAAATTATCTTGTACAAACTGATGGAGCCTAATTGCAATGAAAGCTATTACAGTAAGTACCACAAGTAGTTTTAACCCTTTGAACGCCAATAACTTATTAAAGTGGTCGTGTGTCGCCGTGCCCACCACGCCAACAACCATTAAAAAGGTCGGAGTGAAGGCGTACTTTGATCATGAATAAAATCTATTATTAATTGTTTTTATTGGTTTAAACGTTACATCAATTCAACAGTGCTTGGCGTGGTGGGCACGACGACACACGACCACTTTGGCGTTCAAAGGGTTAAGAAGGGACAAAATTGTATGTGTAACGTCCATACAATTTTTTCCAAGGAGTTCCTGGCAGCGAATGAAAAAAAAAACACTTGCAAGGTCTATAGCTATAGCTCACAGTGCCACTAGTTTATTAGTGGTTTACCTTTAACTAATGTTGCAGAGTACGGCGGGATATCGCTGCTAAGCGCTATAATCGCCGGACTGATAATCATGTGGGCTCTTAAGCTGGTGACCGACGCGCACGACCGTGCCGAGTACGAGCGCTTCCTGCGGACCCCCGACGACGAAGACGACGCGGTGGAGAACCCTAGTTATGTGAAGCCGACTAACTCGTTCAGAAATCCAAACTTCAAGAGATCCTTTACTTTTCGATGAATTCGCAATTGTTGTTTAGCCTATTCACCGCCACAGTAGATTCTGTGCCATACACGCCAAAGTCTCGTAGCAAAAGACTGAAAATGAACCTTATACTTGATAGCTTGCCTTTACATCGATTTGATCGACTCGATATGAAGTCATTGACGTGTGGGGCACCTAATGTCCTGACTTTATATCGAGTCAATGGTGGTGAAAAGGTTAGGCAATAGTCCCACCGCCGGCGAGTACTCTCATAGGCGAGTACACTTACTCACTTGAGCGAGGAAATGAGTAGAATTACTATGATAGATTGAGAGTATACTCTCTGCTCGCCGGCGGTGTGCCCAGCAGTGCATTAAAAAGACGGATTAAGTTATTTAAGATCTAACTAGTTAATGTAACATAAGTTCCAATAACATTAATAATAGATATTAAATACAGGTACCCAAATTGATAAATTGTTCTATAGTGCTTTCACTATCCAGCCTTTCTTATTTATTAACACTTTCCCTGTCCGGGTGTTCCCAATGTGGGGTCATGAACCTTTTTTCAGGAGACTTTTTCCTATACTTCCACTGTGGACTGACATCCCTATACTAAATGCACAGTCCAACTGTTAGCTGGATTTGTGACATTGTCAGATCGTTTTGTAGGATAGGGAACGTGTTAACCCTTTTCCAGGCATAGTAGGTATAGGTACCTATAGTGACCACTGACCACATGCATGTAATTAAAATTTCAACCTTAATACCCAAAGTTAAGGTTTTAACCCTTTGACCGCCAAAGCGATAGTGTGTCGTCGTGCCCAGTACGCCAAGCACTGTTTTTTTGGTGTCTAAACCAATAAAAACAAATTAAAACAGTTCATAAATGATTTTTTTCATGATCAAAGTACACCTTCACTCCGACCTTTTAAGTGGTTGTTGGCGTGGTGGGCACGACGACACAACCACTTTATAGGTTCTTGGTGGTCAAAGGGTTACTCGAATTGAATTTCGGCGAAAAGTTACTTGCGCTTAAATTAATTTCCAATACATAAGTATTTTTAATATATATTTTGTTTTTTGCAAAACGACGTACGTAGGTGCGGCCTGGAAAAGGGTTAAACTTGTCTAGTCTGAGCGCCTTGATTTATGATTAATAAATTAATAACACTCACTTTCGGTTTATGAGGCTTATTGTTTTACTTTAAAAATTTCCTGCATATATAACACAGTTTAGAAATAAATAGACACCATTGTAAAAATATACAAATAAAATCACGTACAAAATCTTAATTTAGCAAAACATACCACCCACACCGCCGTTAAATTGTGTTGTCAAACAGTTTTTTTGAGATTTTTGGATAATACAGAGTTTAGTGATAATAAATAGCTACTTATAATATTGATTATTATTAGTCGCCAAGGAGTTATTTGATTATTTATTTAGAGGCTGCAACCACCTTGTGGGTTCACTATCAACGACCAAATCGTTCTTTAATTTATGGTTTCACAAGATTGCAGTGTAGACTATTTACTTATGTGGAATTAAAGAGTGTAGGTACATACATATTTGTCAATTCCAAGGGCAGTCAAAATAAATAAGCAAGCTACTGCCATACTAGGGTTATAGAGGCATAAAAAACATCTTCAAAAGACTAAGTACAGTAGTATTATTCCATTCGATTCTCTGCTTAAACTATTAGGGTGACACCACCAATAATGGACACTTTAAGCTGACAAACACCAGTAAAGAGCATACGGTTATAATTGATTGTGCTATAAAAAATGCATGACTCTTATTTTCTTTTACATAAGAGTCAATGTACATCATTGGGCCTTGTTCATTACTGGTGGTGTCACCCTAAGTACTTGTTAGGTTTACTACAAGAATTACATTTCTCAGCAGCTTGTGACTAACAATAACAACATATAGTTTTCATAGTATTAGGAATAAATCGAATTGTACATTTGAAACGAGTCTCTGACAGAGTTGGTTGACAATTATAATTGTTTTCATATAAAATGTAACACTAGAGCACAGAAACCAAAGAATATAATTTTGGAAATAACTTGTGTCCTATAGGTATCTTATCAGATTTTTCTTTGGCTTCGGAACTCGATAACTGTTATGTCGACTCTCTGCCTCTAACAATAGTAGTATCCTCCAGCAAGGCAGTATGAAAATCAATTTATAGATCACTTCTTCGCCGACCGCATCGGCAGTCGGTCATGCTGCCGCCGCAGCCTCGTCGGTGGCTCGTCAGTGTACAGTCTACGATCTCGTCTCTCCTCTGTGTCCGATCTCAGTACTACCACCTGCGGGAATTACACGGGAAGTGAGCACTTTGACCTTAACTGATTCTACCAGACAGCAGACAAGCTCATGCTCAGCTCAGTATGCGTTTGGGATCGTCCTCATAGGTGCGCGACTACGCGATTATCGCGCGAGTAACGCGGCAATTACACTGCGTCGTTCACCTAATGCGGTCGCCGAATTCATTTTAAACTAGTGACTAACAACAAACGTCGTCTTCACATTAGTCTGTCCGCCTACTACGCCGACTTGGCAGCTGTTGATCGCCGAATGCGGCCGACTAACGTGTTCTTTACACTTTTACGGTGGCCGCATGCAGCATGCGGCGAACGACGAAGTGTAATTGCCGCTTAAGCGATGCGACCATACATTTCACTATGGTCGCATCGCTTACTCGCGCGATAATCGCGTAGTCGCGCACCTATTAGGACGATCCCTTTCTACTTATACAAGTACGTGTTCTATTTCTATATACAGGGCGTCCCAAAACTATGGGACATCAAGGGAAAGTACCTTGAATATTGTAGATGGAAAGATTTGACTAAAAGAAGACAATAATTTAATTAAAAAAAAACAATTTAAACTGCATTCATAGATTTATAAATAATTACATGGTTGAACCGGAAATCGAACCCGCTACACGAGAAAAAGAAATGTGTTGTTAAAATTCATAGTGTTCCTTTTATTTCTGACACTATGTTATTTAGCAAAAAATAATCCTTATGATGAAGTTGAGGCCTTTCGATCGGTATGATAAAACTACAGGTATTTCTTTTTCTCGTGTAGCGCGTTCGATTCCCGGTACAATCATGTACATAATTATTTAAAAATCTGTGAATGCAGTTTAAATTGTTTTTTAAATTAAAATAATGTCTGCTTTCAGCAAAATATCCTATCTACGACATTCAAGGTACTTTCCCTTGATGTCCCATAGTCTTGGGACAACCTGTATAAAGGGTACTTTTTTTTCTTGAGTGTACTCCTAGCTTCGAGAGCGTAAAAGCGTGCAGATACTTTGTTACTTCGCGAACGTATTTATGACTATAACTGTACCCTATGCTCGGCTTTCGTCTTCTTAATCCGTGGCACTCCCATCGCTGGTGTCGCGAGATCGCCCGTCGACCGCCGTTCTGTCACTGCTTGGTGCTCGATGTCATAGGTACAACTTTACAAAAATAAAATAACTATTAAAATGCTAAACCAAAGACGAAAATCAGGATCATTACCATTGGTCAGTATAAGGTTACATTATTTAATATTTTGACATGTAAAATTTTATATTTTATCAATAAAATGAGTATGAGTAAGCATGTGTTCCAGACTCCAAGATCGATGGAACAGCCGTGGGTCCCTCTAACTTCTGCCAGATCGCACAATTGAAACCCCGACTACTGTGCTTCAGGCACCCAGATAAAAGACAAACAAAAGGCCAAAGGTAAATTTTCTAAAACACACAGGATTTGGTCTGGCGTTTGCCAAGATCGTCACCGATTATCGTATAAATGAAACTGTAGCCATGTGACATGTCAACTCCACCTGCATCTATTCTCTACGGGACGTCGGGCTGGCAGTGGCATCGCCTCAGGCGCTGTGGAGGGCGTACTTCTGCACACCGCCTCTCTCACTTCTTCGAGCCGCCGTTTCTCTTGGGCCACTTTACGATCTAGTTCCACCACTAAGTAACGAAAATTTTGTATTAGTAGTCAGTCATCCTACTAATCCATAGTTAATATTATAAATGCGAGAGTGTGTCTGTCTGTTACCTCTTCACGCTTAAACCGCTGAACCGATTAGATGAAATTTGGCATGGAGACGAGTCCCGGGGAAGGACATAGGATACTTTTTATCTCGGAAATCATTCCTTAAGGGAGTGAAAGTTTGTATGGAAGAGCGATAACTATGTAAGCGCCTGATAAAAAAAAAATGTAATTGAATTCTATCGGATTAAACGAGTTCTACGCAGACGAAGTCGCGGGAAAAAACTAGTATTATATTAATGCGAAAGTTCAGATAGGTATTTGGTTGTTTAAATGTGTCGCCGTCTGTTAATCACTCAAAAACGGGTGAATATGAGTCTATCCTGGATTAAAATAATTATAGAATAGGTAGTAATCTTTATCCCCAGAAGGGATGAAATAAGGAATGGAAGTACGCGGACGAATTCGCGGGCAAAAGCTAGAAGTCAAGGT
This sequence comes from Cenopis cana, assembly GCA_951800055.1. Classification (NCBI taxonomy): domain Eukaryota; kingdom Metazoa; phylum Arthropoda; class Insecta; order Lepidoptera; family Tortricidae; genus Cenopis; species Cenopis cana. The sequence continues at coordinate 6,008,598 of OX637477.1, read as the reverse complement.
GATAGGTGTGATGTCACAGTAGTTGATAACTGATGAGTAGTTGAATTTAAAAAAAATATTTACCCACAGGAGGAAAACTGTATTTTCAGAAAACAGATCATACATCCTTTTTATGACATATTTAACACTTAGGTAGTAGAAATTTCTTACCTTTCTGTTGCGCATTTCTTTGCCTCTTCATTAACTCTACTTCTAAAGAGTCAATTTTTTTCTGAAGCGCTTCTTCTTTGTTAAGCTTCAGTTTCCAAGTGCGACACACTTTCAGATGCAAAAACGATAGTTCTTGTGTATCTAATACCTGATAGGGATTAAGTGAAATGAAAGTAAGAAATACCAGACAAAACAACTAAAAACGTACTTATATTTCATTCATACCTCTATGTTACCATTTGAGATCTTTGAGGCTATATATTTCAGGTATGTTATCTCAGCCATTTTCCTTTGTTCGGCGTCCACTTGCTCGAATATGTTTCGAATCGTATCAGAAATATTGATATCCAAGGAACAAGTGCAAGGACCATTACCCCGTGCCTTAGGTTTCACGTCGAATGCTTCAACATTTGTTTTGGTGAGTAGTTTCTTTTCAGAATGCGGTTTTTTAACTTCAAGACCCATACATTTAGTTGGTACCTGAAAAATATTTTTTGTGTATTTATGTTTCATAATAATTTATATATAGTTGAATTCATAAAAATTTGCACTTACTTCATCAAGCTGCGAAGTATCTATACTTATTTTAGATTTTAGAGACGAACATTCTCTTTTAAGTTTCTCGACTTTACGCATTGCATCTATACTCATTGATCTTAAATTTTCAACTTCATTTTCATGAACCCTCATAAAATCGCGCATTGTTTCTTCGTGAAGACTTTGTATATTCATAACACCCAGATTATGGTCGTTGATGATTCTCTTCACGTGACTATCGTACTGTACTTTTATAGTTTCTATCTGTAACTTGTGTTCTTTTTCGACTTCTACTAAAGATTTTCTTAAAGATGCTACTTCATTTTCATAATATGTCAGAGATGGATCTAAGTTTGTCATTGCGCTTTGATCAACAGATTTTGAAAGACGTCTATCAGCATCACTGATACTGTCACGTGTAGCTATCCACGACTGAATCCTAGCATTGGCAAATCTTTCATCGCTCCTCATTGAAACTAAATTATTAACAGAAAGATCCCCAGGATCAGGTTTGAATGATTCCATAATATATGTTAGTGCGAAATCACTTTGTTTTTCTTGCGGAGTATCATCACTATGATCATCGTGCAAATTAGAACTAGTTTTTAAACCCTTAAGAAAAGATTCAGCTTCTACTCGAGTAAGGTCATGAAGAGACAATCGACTTTCCACTTTCTTATCTTTTAGAGAGTAACTAATGCTACCATCAGAGTTATTGTCGCTATGCCGCCTGACGTCACCAGATGTCATTTTACTTATCCTTGCACTCTTTGCTTGTCTTTTTCTACTGGATACTGGAAGAGCTCTGTTCACCTCAGTCAGATTTTGCCGAGGTATTTGATTGCTACTTTTCTTGCCTTTTTCTTTACTTTCAAAGTATTCTTTGTTGTCGACAACGTTATAATCACTATCATGCCTATAAAGTCTTTGTTCTACCACGTTAGATTTCATTATGAAGTCTTCATTAGACGCTAAGCCGCCTGTGCGATCAATGGCATCGTCATATACTTGGTCTTGGTGTGTCATTTCACTAGCTGTTATTCTCCGTCTTACATCCATTTTTAAAGGTGGAACTTTGCTGTCATCTGATCTACTATAACGTTTTTGACTGAGATCACGTGCCGATGTTTTACCAATTTTCGAGTTACTTATTTCATTCGTTGCAAAAGTAATCGTGGTACTGATAGCATTAGAATCAGGTCGTTGCATTTTTTCAACAAACGAAAAAATCTGCTGTGGCTCGGTCAATCCTAATACAGTATCTTCGTCAATTATGAAATCACCCGGACTATCATGTTTATTACCAGAAGTTCTGATTTCTGACTGACTAGAACTTTTAGTAAATGATGATTCTTTGGAAGGTAATTCTATATAACTGCGCGATTTGATGTATATATCGTCAGCATTTGAAATAGTAGGTAATGAAGGAGTTCCATATTTAGTATTATATTCGCTAGTTGATGGGACCAATACCGTTGTATCTGATAACGATTCTTTTATTGGAGCTGAATAAATATCTAAAGTATAGGAATCTAAAGACTTATTATCATTATCGGGAGTAGTTGTAAACATCTTCCTCTCAACTCCTACTCGGGGCAAGTTAATATTTAGTTTTTGTTTGGCCTTGTAGGGTTCTTTTTCTTTTAAATGCATTGGATCAGCAGTCTTTATTTTTACCGCAGCTTGTGCTATTTTTGTACCATTGTCATGAATTTTGGTTGAAGGCAAACTTGATGCCTCCTCACTTAGACTAACCACGGATTTCGGTTGTTTTTCTTCTGACTGAAAGTCTTGTTTACGTAGTTGGCCTTTAAATTGCTTTTCATAATGAGGTTCCGCTATTGTTTGGCTGTTAATGTCATTTTTAATAGGCGCATCGGCCTGACCAATATTAATATTACTTTCCATTTCTGTGCTAAATACGTCTTTTATTAGCCCATAAGGTATGGAACTTTGGTTTTGGCTACTACCAATAATTTTAGATGAACTTTGTATATCATCAGAAGGGCTGTGATAAATGTCGACCAAACCTTCGTTGCTTGAGCGAGTCTTGATATCTTGAGAGTTGAAAGTGTTAGCAGATATGGGGAAACTATTACTCGTATTAAGAAATTCTTCATTATAAGAATGGGCACTAGGGGCTAAGGAAGGAATAGAATGGTGTTCTAAAAGTCCTGGACTTAGTCGTTTAATTTTGTAATTTAAATAACTGTTTCTGACAAAATCAAACGTTGGTTCAACTTTAGCTGCCAAAATTTTGACCTCATTCACTGATGGATGTTTTTGCTGAGGTAGAATATGAGAAATTGCATCCTTGATCTGTGATTTATTTATTTTTAACTTTTCGTCATCAGTAACTTGGTCACTACTGATTTTAGATCCTGTAACATATAATAATGTCTGATATTGGTCATTATCAGTCTGTGTTGAGACAGTTCTGTAATTATCTGAAGTTGGATTCTGTACCGATTTATTTAAACAGTCTTCAGCCAACTTAGCCAATTGTGCCTTTAGTTCTGAAATTTCTTTCGATTTAATTTCTAAATCTGCTATCAAATTCTGCATAACGTTTTCTTTACTTTCTTTTTCAGCCGTAATTGTATTAACATTTTCTTGTAACTCGCGTATTTTCAAAAGAGCGTTTTCGTATAAATCATTAAGGGATTGCATCTCATCTTTAAGCTTTTGAATGTACGTCTTAGTAGAATTACTTATTTTGTTTATAATGAGGTTTTGGTTAGAGATTTCAATTTGTAATTCTTTGATGGTATCCGCGTCCTGAGATATTTGTTTGTTTAATTCTTCCTTTAAGTCATTCATCTGTTTAACTACACGAGACTTTTCTTTTAATGCATTTTCTTTTTCTTGAAGTAACTTTTGTTTCTCATTTTCGAAGTACTTTTTAGTTTCATCAGCTTTATTTAGAACTAACTGTGAGGAACCCTGTATTTTTGCTAATGTTTGTTCTAAAGATGCAGTTTTTGCATGTCTTGCCTCAAAAGACTTTCTGATTCTATCAATTGAATTTAAAATACGTTCTATTTTACAATCCTCCGGCGTTAGCTCACTATCTCCAACGCTATATATTTCAAGTTGTTTGATATCTGTAACTATTATTTCACGATCGTTCTTCAAATCGTCTATTTCTGATAAGTAGTTCTGCTTTTCTCTAGATGATATATCATAGTGTGATTTTGTGACCGATAATTGGTCTTCTAATTTTGATTTACTACGCTGAAGTACTGCTAGTTCTAATTTCATATTGTGTGACGCTTTAGAGTCTGTAAAAGAAGAGATCAGTTTTATCACTAAAAAAAGGTTTCTTAATCTGTAACGTTACTAAAGTGTTAAAGTTTACAAGTACTTTTTTAACGGTTCCGTAGTAAATAATAAAACCTTACAGTTTCGCCATATCCATCTGTTCTGTTCCTCTGTTTGTCTATCAATTACGCTGACAAACCGGTAGAAAAAATCTTAGAAACCATTATTTCAGGATATCTCCGTGGACTGGAACCGGTTACCATTAAAGGGGTATTGGATTGGGTATTTGATAGAATTGTTTTCAAAAACCCCATCAATTCAGTAAGCCAGTTAACTATATCAGTTAACTATATCAATTTGGTTACACTTTCGTTGGGTAAGCGATTACCAACATTAAAAACCCTTAATAGGGTTACGCTATTAAACCCTTTTCCAGGCCGCACCAACCTACGTCGTTTTGCGAAAATAAAATATATAAGCAAAATATTTGTTAATTTATTTGTGATTTATTCCACACTTACATATATCTATCTCTACAGGTTTTAGATAGATAGATAGATAAAAAAATATTGAAACCAAAATAACACCACATTACAATTTAAAACTTAGAACCTAGGAGTTACAATATTAAATATTACCTACTTAAAACTATAACATTTTTACAAAGAAAAGCAGTGGTGCTGCTATAATGGCCGCAATTGGACACCACTCAGCATAATGCTCTGACATTATACAATGCCACAGCGCTGGTCTTCCGTGGAGCCCACGGATATATATTATTATATATCCGTGGGCTCCACGATATTGTGCTTGGCTTGTGCTTTTTATCGATTCAGCCACAAAGATCTAACTTACGAGAAGTTGTATATTAATATTTTTTTTAAATTTAAAAAAATAAACAGAGCCATGAATTGTTAAAATATTCTGATTGGTTTCTTAGAATATTCTATATTTTCGAAAAAAAAATTAAAAATGGGGGTTAAAAATAATGAACAATCCTAATTACCAAGGGGTGATAATGTCTAGATGCTAGAACGTACAAGCGGTACAAGTGTCAGAATCAAGACGATATGACCGCTTGGGTATTATGACATCTTAGACATTCTGACATCTTGGCCAATGCTCCCCGAAGGGGTGGGAATGCACTTTATTTCTTACAAACCCCATCGCCATTGCGTATCTTTGGATAGCTCGTTTAAAAAATATTGTGGGGTTTTAAGAACCATTTTTTGATTCAGTTACCCTTTAACGCAATATGAAGCTCCAAGTATATTATGTATGTTTATTATTAAATAAAGAAGGTATATATTAAATATAATACGAGATACTCGTGAAATTTTGTGAGCAGTTTCGATAATTAATAGTTTTTATTGAAATATAATAAACGGGTCACAAACATCTTTATCGTCCAATATCGCTCGACATGTTTTAGTTTTTGTTAATAAAAAACCGGTCAAGTGCGAAACGGACTCGCGCACGAAGGGTTCCGTACCATTATCTATTAAAAAAGGCAAAAAAAATCATGTCTGTTGTATGGGAGCTCCCTTAAATATTTATTTTATTGTTTTTTAGTATTTGTTGTTATAGCGGCAACCGAAATACGTCATCTGTGAAAATTTCAACTGTCTAACTATTACGGTTCATGAGATACAGCCTGGTGACAGACAGACAGACGGACAATAGGGTCCCGTTTTACCCTTTGGTACGGAACCACAGAATAAGTAATAGTACAAGTACAGAAGTTTCTCTGCTAACAAATTCCCCGTTTAGGTATGCCAAACGTGCCTAAACGTGGCCATCTCTTTCTATCGCACGCAACGCGCTCTTTCGACGCCCCGCCCTCAGCGCTAGGGTTACCACCAGCGAGAACCTATTTTAATATATGTACTTTATTATTAGGTAGTAGTTTTGTTTACAATTCAATTACGAATAGTACTTTTAAGGTTCCGTAGCCAAAATGGTGAATACGGAACCCGTCCGTCCGTCTTTTCGTCTGTATGTGACAGCCGATGTACTCGGAGACTATAAGCACTACAAATACAATTAAAAAATTTAGCAGGAAGGTGTGTTCTACTCGTATGAACCGCTACGTAAAAGTGATGTGAAATGACGAAAAAATATTAAAGTAGGGGGAGGGGGCACTCCATACATGTAACCAGGGGATACAAAGTTTTATATAATTTTTAAAGGCATCACTTTAAAAAATAAAAGAGGTTTCTTAGAACCAACGTTTTCATTTCCGTTTTCTTTTATGTCAACCGTTGGTGAATACCAAACTCAATGACCGTTCTTACGTCTACGTTCTTATTATTATTGGTGCAACCTGCTGCAATACAATAATGCTGTGGTTTTGACATTATTATTTAACACGAAACTACACGAAAAGAATTATTTTTTATGATCGTACAAGCGCGTGCGCGTGCGATCCGTAACGCTGCTCCGCAGCCATTGAATAGTCACACAATGTGTGAGCCGGCGGCCGCATGTACTTTGCGCGGCGCGATGACGTCACGGTAGTAAGCCCCTCCTGACGGAACCCTAAAAAGAAATCACCCGCGATGTCTACAGCTCATACTAGTGTTACAATAAGTTTTTCCAGGCTTCTGAACAGATTTGTTTTAATAATACTCACGATGTGCTTCTATCTGTCTCCGGGCTTCATCAAAACCGTAGCTTGTGTTTTTCATGTCTTGGCCAGCGTCTATAGCTTCGCTTAAAAGATGTTGTAGTCTTTGGATTTCGTCTTGCAATTGATTTATATGATTCTGCATAACCGCTATTTTGCAATCCCGACCGTGCAATTCGGCATCATGTTTTGAAATTATTTGTTCCTGTAATAATAAAACACTGTTACAAGGATTATAATTATAACCTTGGTCAAATTAAGATGATGGGCCCTGAACTTGAGACGCTAAATATTTTCATATCATTCACGTGTTTAAACAATACACGGCTTCTAAAAATAAGGGCCCATATGAAAATGCAATAAGTTTCTGTATTCTTTTTGTCGACTGTACCTTTTTAGAATTCCGTAGTAAACGAGGAATAGATGGCCAAAGGAGGAGTTGATTGCTATCAGTGTCACACCTGGCCATGAAGTGGCCATTATCGCACGCTCCGCGCCCGAAAAAATCCACTTCCTGGCCAGGGGGTGACATAAAATTTTGTACTTACCACGGGCGATAATAAAGAAAGCCTCAGATCGCATATTTATCGCCCTTGCCTTCGGCTCGGGCGTAAAATACCTGCGATCCGAGACATTCTTTGTTTTATCGCCCTTGGTAAGTAATGTACTATTCCTATATTGCTTACTCTTCCTAAACGGCTAGACCGATTTGGATAAAATTTTGTGTGTATTTCAACGGGTTCCTTCCACATGGTTTGAAAATACAATTGGACCCGGTAGGTGGCGGTAGGTTGTCTGGAAGAGATCGCTTGTTAGCGATAAGACCGCCTGTTGTCTACCATTGTGCAATTTGTTTCAGTTACTTGTTTTGTAATGTACATTATGTGGTGAACAATAAAGAATATTTGTTGTTGTTGTTGTGGCGCTGCTTTTCTAGACAGGACGACGACGTCTGCCGGGTCCGCTAGTGTAGTATAAAAGGTTACATATTAAAATACCTAAAATTGATATACCTATTGTCAAAATACCTATGTACGAAATACCTATTTTTTAAAATACCTATTGGTTATTTAACCTATTTTCATAATACCTATTGGACGAAATACCTATTCAACGATTAACCTAAACTTGAAATCACTACTATCATTATACCTATGTACGAAATACCTATTTTTAAAATACCTATATGTCGAAATACCTACAGTCGATATACCTACTGTCGAAATACCTACGGTCGAAATACCTACAGTTGAAATACCTACAGTACCAAAGCTTAACTAAGGGTTTATTTATCATATTTGATTAAAAATATTGGTTACCCTAATATTGGTTCTCTGTTTTTAGACGACTGTTATCTATTTAGTCGGGCAGTACACAAATTGCGGACGGAACGACAGTGCACGTTGAAGTGATGATATTACGTGCCAGGACGGTAGGAACGTTTTGTAGGTAAATTTATCGCATAGTAATATAACACTTTTTTTCTTATAACTATAACATGGTATTATTGGTTATATATATACAAGTTAAATTATTAAAAATGTTCAATTCTGGCGCTTCGCCGGCCGCTGCCGCGGCACGCTCGCTTCGCTCGCTCGGCTCGCGCGCTGTAGGGTTGCAGTTGTACCTAACCACTCCTCCTCGCTTCGCTCGTCGTCGTACCTACACCGACCTGCCTTAGAAACAGGTAAAAAATTATGTTATGACAATCTCCACCTCTATTCTCGACTTCTACATATTATACTCTAAGCCAGGTCGGTGTAGGTACGAAGACGAGCGAAGCGAGGAGGAGTGGTTAGGTAGAACTACAACCCTACAGCGCGCGAGCCGAGCAAGCGAAGCGAGCGTGCCGCGGCAGCAGCCGGCGAAGCGCCAGAACCGAACATTTTCCCGTAAAATTATTATTCTACTGACATACTTGATTTTTGATGTTTCTTACGTTGAATAAAACTACTTTTCAAAAACCAAATTTTTAAAACCTGTCGCGATAATGTACTTTAAGTATTTTGACTGTAGGTATTTTGACTGTAGGTATTTTGACTATAGGTATTTTGACTGTAGGTATATCAAACTTAGGCGAATCGTCCCTTAGGTATTTCATCCGGTAGGGATTTTGAACAGTAGGTATTTCGTTCAATAGGTTTTTTGAACGTAGGTATTTCAATCTTCGGTCATTTAAACAGTAGGTTAAATAACCAATAGGTATTTTAAAAATAGGTATTTCGTACATAGGTATTATGACAATAGGTATATCGATTTTAGGTATTTTAATATGTAACCGTATAAAATACTATTATTCTTTTGATTGACAAATTTTACTATTCCATGATTTGACGTTGACACTAATTTTAGGAAAGCGACTGCCACCTAACTTTCCAACCCAGAGTAAAAGCACTATCTTGTAAGGATTAGACCGGTCTCCTCACGATTCTTTTTCCAGCCTATATATAAAATGAGGGAATGATAATTATCTTTATACTTTGATAAGACCTAGTTTCCAACTACATAGCTAAAACTTGCTAATACTAGAATAACGAGATTATATTACCGATTCGTCCAAATCATCCAACAGTTCCCTAATTTTCTTTTGCCCAGCATCTTTTTCACGTCTCAGTTTTTGGATTTCTTCCATGAGCTCAGCGAATGGCGTTTTTACCGCTGGACTTGATTGTGCTGATAAAAGCTGAAATATAGATATTATATGTTTCTTTCCCGTTCACTGGACAATGGTGTCCCGGACCTTTCGGAGGCGTGCGCGGAGCCGAAGTACCGAGGTACCGAAGTACCATCGAGTACCACATAGCCAACACGTAGAGGCCCTTTTGACAATTTAATGAAATGCAAGGGATATTATATTCATTATTATATAGATAAACTTGAAATCATTTCAGTTGAACGAATTGCACCAAAGCGATTCCTTTCAAATAGCTACTTTACCAGTCAAACAATAAGGTTCAAAATCCAATAACATTTTAATAGAAATACGTTCAACAAAAAGAATTTCTACCATACCAACGCAACTGAATACAATATATGGTTTCAAAATACCTCATTACGTGTAGCCATCAACGTCTTCTCTAAGTCATTGTTTTGCGCCAAAAGGTCATCCGTTCTGTCCTGCAATTCACTTTTCTCATTTTGTATTTTTTCTAAATCCAATAACTTTGCCTCTAATTCTTTTTGTAGTCTCTCTTTTTCTAATTTCATTGAGTCGTGCTCTGTTTTTAAATCGTTATACTCTTTATTTAATGTGTTGTGATGTTGTAACTTTTCAATTAAAGCCAAACTTTCGCTTCTGTATTTATCTAGTTCCGTTTGTTGTAACTTATTTTCATTTGCCAAATCCTTGAGATTATTATTAGTTTCTAACTTTAGACCCTCAAGCTGGGCATTTAAAGTTTTGTTTAGGTCTATTTTACTTTCCAAAAGATCGTAAAGATGGCTGATTTCTTGATTTTTGGCTCTACATGCTTGCTCTAATTCCGATTTTTCATTCACTAAGTCATTTATAGTTTTTTTTAAGTGTAATAATTCCTGTTCGAGCTTAGACAGTCTTTCCGATCTGATTTTCAACTCTGTATTTTCGTCTCGCAGGATATCTAGTTCTTTTTGAAGTGACTCGTTACCGGAGTGTAGATTTGCTAGCTCCATTTTAATGGACTCTGATTGTTTTAAAAGTTCTCCGCTTTCTTTTTTATTTAATTTTACCGAATAAATAGCACTTTCTAGTTGTGACGCCTTTTTTCTTAGTTCTCCTTCGAGCCCTTTTTTTTCTGCACTAAGTTTATCAAAAGCATCTTTTAATTGCATGAATTTTTGAGACAAATCTTCTAATTCAGATAATTTTGTCTCTAAGGACTGTTTATTTTGGATATCTTCATTTTCTGTAAGCTGCAATTTCATTTGAAGTTTTTCATTTTCTTCCAGTTTTTGTTTCAAAAGTCTTTTTAACGACTCGTATTCATTCATTTTCTCGTCGATAACATTTGATAATTCTTCTTGCTTAAGAACAAAATCATCGTAGTCTTTAACTTTTCGCAAAAGTTCCTGACTCTCTTGTCGAGATAGATGAACCTGACTTTCGTATTTTTCACTCAGTATCTCAAGTTGACTGCTGTAATTTTGGTTTTCGTCTGATAGTTTGTGTATTTCTAACGATTTTATCTTAATAACTCCCAAAAGGTTTTCTACCGCGTCCGATTTTTCTTTGATCGCATCCATTAATTTTCTGTTTTCATTTTCTAAACATTCTTTTTCATTTTCATGACATACGATGTACTCTTCTAAGTATTTATTACGATCAATTAATTTTTCATATTCGTCTGCAAATGAAGAAATTCTACATTATTACTTAATTTATAAGAATTGTTCCTGATAATCTTGACCTTTAAACCTCTCTTACTAAATGTAAGTTATTTATGGAAACATGAATAAATTTTATATACTAGTTGGATTTTATTTTTGGGTCAGTGAGAGCAGCTACCAAACTCCGTGCTGCTACGCGAAAGCGGTCTTTAAAGACCTTCCCTCCATACCAAAGGGTAGATCTACCATTTAGTGCAAATCACATGTCCGTAAAAAAAAACCATGAAATTAATTTCAAATATTTTTTGTATGTTGTGTTAGGTACACTTTGCATCTAAAATGTATTAAATTATTGCAATATAAATGCATAAATAAATTATTAACATGCCAAAAGTTCATTACCATCAATGTCCTGAACCTAAATTTGTATATTTAAGATCAAATAACTAATTTATTACATGAACAATATTAAATACTCGTATATCGTCTGATGTGGTTCAAGTACCTATTCAGGAATAAACTATGAAGGTTTAAAAATTCATATAAATGCTATTTACTCACACTGTAGCAAAACATTTGTTCTAAAAATTTTTTCATTACCATAAATTTAATGCCCCTCTGCCCGTGATCGCCGCCTCAGTCGACCCAGTAACAGTGATAAGGACAGACGCGCGTCAATTTGTCGAAAAAAAAAATTCGTGACGGAGTTTTGGGTTTGGGACATATTTTTTTCATTACCATTTATGCTATTTTGATATTAATGCTTTAGTGTTTTATTGTACTTTGTACTGGTAGATAGTTAAATATTCAACATTAAGTTCGGAACCTTACTGAATAAATATACCTACGATTGCATTTGTATAAAATGAGTGAATCTACAAAACGTAAAGAAAATTCATTACCATTCTCTTCATTACCATAATTTACCATTCATTTTAAGAAGAATGGTAATGAACATAAAGTGATGGTAATGAATTTCAATTCACTAAATCAATACTGAAAAATACAATTAAAAATAATAATACAATCAATTATGGGCACCCTGCCAAGGGGTCCCGATTTCTGGCAGCACTTTTAGAAATAGGTTTTAGTTTAAATTTAGATTTTATTTATAATTATACAATTAAAATATAATTTAATACTGAAGTATTAAATTGTTAAACCCCAAATATGACCTTCCCCTTCCCGTTACTCTTTTCAAATACTGAACCTATTTTGATAATCATATGTCCATATAATACGTTTGCAGTGGGTATATGCAAAATGAAATGGCTGGCATATAGTACTAATCTATCTTTATTGCCATTGGCGTAGAAAAAAAAAACAAAAATAAACAATTCTCCCAAATTATGCCGATTTGCACGAAATGGTAGAACTACCCATTAATGAAGATTGGCGTTTGCAGATTTTGGTAGCTGTCCTCACTGACCCAAAAATAAAACCCACTGTATTATGTTCCTATATAATGAAGTGATAAATTCTTGGTCGGTACTTACTATATGCTAGATGTATCCGACGCCAAGAAAGACCATAGGACAATACGTGTTACAACGCATATGCGCGTTGACGTCCATATATTTTGTTCCCAGGGGATGTGCCGGCCTAGCAGCGAATGTGATAATATAGGTACAGTCACGAGCACCAATATCTGACATATAACAAAGGCGGCATAAATATCTGACACGTCCTTACGGCCCTACAAATAGAGTCGTGTCAGATACTTATGCCGCCTTTGTTTTGGCAGATACGAGTGACTGTACTTAGTTACTACTAATAATAAATTTTACCTCTCCATCTTGTGATTTCAGATTCTAATTCGTTGATGCGTAACATTTTATCCTGGAATTCGCATTCTATGTCCTGATATTGTTTTAGTTGCTCTTTTAACAATTCGTTTTCTTCCGTTATTTTCTGTGTAAGTGAGTTATCTTCACGAGGTATCTTGAAACAAAATAAAAAAATATGTTTAGTATAATATGAATGAAAATTTGTGAGAATCTTACGATACCTTCACTTTCGTACATTTTCAGGCTGTTGTTCAAGTAGTCTCATTATTTGCGAATTTAGACTTTTAATTTGCTGTGCTTGGCACATACATTTACACTCTGATTCCTGCAATTGACATTGTAGATTATTTTTGTCTTTTTCAAATGTAACATGAATTTCATTCAATCTCCTTTCAAGGGACATGTTTTGAGCCCTCAGTTCGTCGATAGCATTAGCTTTAATGTGATTTATTTCAGATTCCGCTCTTAGTTTAGTTTCTAAACCAGATGACTCTTCAGCTAATACCATATATTGCTGTTTTAAGCTATCTAGATCCTCAGAACGTTTTCTGTAATGTTCTTTCTCATTCCACAATGAATTGTATTCATTTAATTGACCACGTAAACGTTCCAATTCTAATTCCAGTTCCTCGTACTTTGAGCATCTTATTCGTATGCATTCGGTTTCATGTTTCAGGTTTTCGTAACAATTCATCAAATCGTCGTAGCATTCTTGTAGGTCTTTAATGCGTTTTTGGTTCTCCACATTTATACAAAGAGCAGTGTCTACTATCTCGTCTGTTTCTATATCATCGTCATTTCCAGGTGTGCTTTCTTTGCTTAGTATTTCTTTCATTTCTTCATGCTCCATGATATCGGCTACGAGTTGGGCTCTTTTAATGGATTCTAAACTCGTGGAATCAGCTGGTGTTATCCGATACGAATTTTCTATTTTTGTGTTGACGTCAGCGTAATAACAAGGGCAGTTCTTAGAATTGTCACAGTCGAATTCTCTTGAACAGGGCGCTACCAACGCAAGGCAAAATTTCTCTAGCACCTTCATTTTAAAGAGGATTTTTCCCTTTATGTCTATGCCGCGCATGTCCTTATCAGCTGTCTGTAAAACCGGTATATTTATAATGTAACCAAAAGTAATTTAATCATACAATTGTACAATACCATATTCAACGGACCATAAGAGTAAGATATTGTTTGTACTTAGAGTTTTGAGATAGAACCCCAAATATTTTCTCTAATGCCGTATAAATGTGTGCATAAATGCTAAACGGCTCACAAATATCATTCTCCATAATCTGGAAAACAAATTGAAAAGATAGAATTATAACTTAATAATGATAACACAATAACGTAAAGAAAATTACATTATGAGCTAATTACTTACCGCCAATGAATTGCGCATGGCGTTTAACTTTGCATCTTTGTATATAATTTGTTCTTTCATATCGTCTATTCGCGGATCTTCCACAGCTAAAAAGTAAAAATACTGGTAAATATTTCTGAAAATAAAATAGGAAAAAACCTTAAAAATACTAAGCATACATCTTTTACTTATTGGAAGTGCTACATATTAAATCTGTAATGTCATAATTGTTACCTACTGTTACTGGCCCTGTTTTGAAGGGCCCTTATTGCCTCTAAAATAAAGTTTAACGTTGCAAAAATTGATGGGATGCCTTTATTGGGCAGTGTTACCTTCTATGTCTATATAGATAGGTAGATTACAATTCAGCCTAAAATCTTTAATAATGAATGAATAAAGGTAAAGTTCGTATACGTAAGGGTAAGTAATCACTAAACACCCGACTTCATTTTTTTTGCATAAAAGTACTTACAGGTTTTGAAATTGGTAGTGTAAGTAGTTTCAGAGATTAATACCCCCTTATGTATCTAAGGTAACTACAAATTCACATTTCGCAGATCTGTATCTCCGGTATCTAAGGTAACTACAAATTCACATTTCGCAGATCTGTATCTCCGGTATCTAAGGTAACTACAAATTCACATTTCGCAGATCTGTATCTCCGGTATCTAAGGTAAGTACAAATTCACATTTCGCAGATCTGTATCTCCGGTATCTAAGGTAACTACAAATTAACATTTCGCAGATTTGACACTGTCAAATGTATGAAAACGCATCCTCGCACATCTCTGGTGGAAACGCAGCCTAAATTGGGTATCGCTGCAGCGAGGCGGAGCCAAAGCTACCTTACCTCTTTATTATTAGTATAGATTATAGAGGATAGAAGGCAAAAAGAACTCACATACGCACGCATCACAGGTACATGCTGGGGTTGTTTGGTTGCCTTGTGACGCCAAATCTTTATCCTCCATCATCACCCACTGTTGAATAATAACAATTACCAATCATCTGAGGATGTTTAACTCAACCTGTTAAACGCGAATGGCTAAATTGTCTATATAAGATTGCAGTCAACCAAAGAAATTGCGTATCTATTTTTTGTATAGATTTTCTGGTCCGATACTGGTACGCACTTTCTTAGTTCACTGTACTTCAATTTAAGGCACGATTAAAATGAGCCTATTTTGTCAAGTTATTTTTGGTTAAATAAGGTTTTGTTGTACTTATACCCTTTTGATTATAAAGAATCTCTATGCATTTATAAATATTATAAGTAGGTACTTATAAGAAGTTGCAATATATTACAAGACTAAAAAATAAAAATAAACATTATTATCGATCTAATTACAAACTTTTAGAAAAACAGGTAATTAAGGTCAGGATACATATCTAAAAAAATATATTTTCCATTAAATGATCCGCGGTATTCAATAAGAATAATAAAAATAAATAAACTTACTGCGTCCCCTCGAGATCTGTCGGACTAAAACAATAAAATCAAAATTATAATCATTTCACTTCATTCCATTAATTTCACTTTATTTGAATACTTACTTCATCTCCTTTTGACTTTAGAGACTGTAAAAGAAAAATATTTAAATTAATTTATGTCACACCTAGCCATAAAGCAGCGATTACCGCACGCTCCGCGCGCGGGAAATCCCACTCCCTGGCCAGGGGGTGACATAAAATTTTGTACTTAACACGGGCGGTAATAAAGAAAGCCTCAGATCGCATATTTATCGCCCTTGACTTCGGCTCGGGCGTCAAATACCTGCGATCTGAGACATTCTTTGTTTTACCGCCCTTGTTAAGTAATGTACTATTACGATTACATAGGTACTTTAAAGTATCATAACTAATTACAGTAATAACATTGCCGATATTTAAAAAAATATATAAAATAAAATCACCCAATTTGCGCTGTACTGGACCTGCGAAAAACAAGTACTATAAGTAGGAATAAAATAAGTTAGAGACATTAATTTTAATAAATGCTCGTAAGCAAGCTTGTGACTAATTAGGATTTAATTATAATAATTATAGTGAAACACTTACGCTTCTCGACTTCCCCGTCTGAAAAAGGGAGAAGAAATCATATAATCAACAAATTTTTGTCTCATCCAGAAAATAACGGTGGATATCATTACTAAGTTTACTCTCTAGATGAGCAGAATTCATGAATTTTTATTCCATTGCTTAAATCTCAACCATGCGGCAGGCATAAAAACGTATGAAATGAACCACTAGGAACGGTTTTTTTTTTATATCAGATCGTTTATATCGTGCTGAGCAGAAAACCCAAAAAATTTGAAATAAAATGCCCTTCACGAGCATTCTAAATATGATGGATTTTAAATAAGATGGTTGCCTACTAAACAATTATCGGCTTACCTCAAATGACTCCGATTCGAAGGCCTGGAAAAAAACACAGTGATTATAATATACTGTAGGTACATAAGAACAGGGGGATGTATGCTTGCAGAAAAAAGGGTTTTTCACACGCCTACGTCTAAAGAAAGTTTTATAAATCTAGTTTATACTTAAATGTAATAAGTAGGATTACTTTAAAGTTAACGTACAACTGTTATAATACCTACTATTCTGTGAACAAAACGAAGTGCACGTATCAATCTGTACACGTTTCGATATCACTAACTCATCGGTCATCTATTGCAACTGCTTCTATTGCCATACTTAATGTTCTTTTTATTGTTTTAGTATATATACCTTAACTGTAAATAAGATAGTGCAGATAGACACTTACATCTGTACACGCAGATATGTCCAGGTTCAAACACTGAAAAAATACATTAAATTGTATCAGTAGGTATCTTAAAACAAGAGTCAAGAATCGTCCTAAAATAAAAATAAAAATATCAATGCCTATTAACCGTTATAATTTATTTAAGTTTACCTACGCAAATTAACACAATCAATCAATCAATCAAACAAATACTCTTTATTGCACACCTCAAAAAGATCATAGTACAGAAACATTAGGCTTAAAGTAGAGGTAAACAACAGGCGGTCTTATCGCTAAAGAGCGATCTCTTCCAGACACAATGTTCTCATAATAAACTTTTATTTTTAAATCTTCTAAATACATACTTGCCATTGCGTCATTCGCGCTCGCGCAGATACGCTAGTGCTAGTTCTGGGATTTTTGCCCAAATAGGTACCATACCATGCGTTAGATTACACAGCTGAAACTCTTGCGCTACTTTTCTATATATGTGTGCCATTGCGGTCTAATTGAGAGATAAAGTTCATTTATTTCAACATACAGTCTTACACAACATTATAGGGAGAGATGAAACATGGTTTGAATTGTAAGTGAATGTAAGAGCTATGTGATTCAGTAATGGCATAGACGGGTGCTTTCTATGAAGATAAACTTTGAATAGGCCACTACCAGATCGTCCAAGTCCTTGTTTGCTGCTTTGATGGCTGCATGCTGAAATTGGTTTAATAATTGGTATTAATATTTTCAGCAAGATGTCAAGAAAATAATATTAACCCTATTTTTAGGTTCCCAATGCCTTACCATCAGGAATACCTTTTAGAGTTGAGACTTAAAAATCTTCCCCTGTTAAGAAACTTATAAGGCGGCTTCTTTGTATTCTTAGACGTTGTTCGCTACAAGCTGTTAAACCACGCTATCGACTATAGGTACAGTCGAGGGCATAAACATGTATACATTTTTGGACCTTATTTCAATGGAATAAGGTGAAAAAGTGTTTTCATTTCTCATACTCTGAAAGTGGGTCATTGTACTCATTGTTCATCTAAGTAGCGTGCTGAAAGTGGTCCATTTCTGCTCTAGAGCAGAGAAGTATTAAAAATTTTTTATGGTGAATCGGAGTTAAATCGGGCAACGGCACTAACCAATACAGCCACATAGTACAGATTCTACAGATATCTTATACTTGTTCGATTAGGTAAAAAAGTGTATACATATTAATGACCTCGACTGTACGTAGCACGCAATGCTACGAAAGGCTTGACAGTGCGTCATCATCTATCATAACAATAATGACAAAACAAAGAAATAACATCCAATAAAATTAAAACAATATCAATATACCTACCTAGTATTTCAAAATAGTAAAAATCAATCAAGTTTCAATAAAAAAAATCATAGACCATTGTGCATGCATGCATCCGAGTTGAATACACGGAATTCTACTCACTGCTTTTGCGATTTCACATTTCTGAGCACAATCAAGATCCAGTTCTTCATAAACCGCTAGCATTTGCTCGAACTCGCCAATCTTGCGTTTTAGCCTGGCTACCTCCATGTTCTTAGACGCCATCAGCGTGTCGACGATAACTTTCGTAGGCACATACTTCGCCGGGGTTGATATATCATTGTTACGTTTTATCAGTTCAGTTAGGTGTTCGGTTTTGGAGGATCCGAAGTGTGACCAGGCTCTGGCGTCTGTACATGACGCATAGGCCTTCAGTTTCCCCTCATTCCTCGGAGGCAGATCACACAACTCCAATTCATGGAAAACGCGCTCTCTTTTTGTTATAAAAGACATTGTGACGCTAAGTCTTCTCCACTTACAATTAGTACAATTTCTCTAAGATAAACGTTTCCGAAAATTCTATTTTAAGTTCATATTCCATCCGTTTATTCGAGGCATTTTTGAATTGAAAATTACACCGTAAATTAATATATTTAGACTTATGGTAAAATGTATACGAAAATATCAAATGTTTTGAGCTGTCATAAAAAATCGAGATGGAATGGCGGATTGAAATCGAATGTCAATTTTAAAAATATTTGTTTTTCGTATAACTATTGAAGGCGAGAGGCGAGACCGTAGGAACAATAATTCGTTCATAGCAAGGGGCTGACACGCTTTGATAGAGAAAGATAGCCTTATTGCCTTATGATAAAATTTATTTCGGCATCGCTCATAAACTCATAATATATAAACAATATTGGGTATAAAAGTAAAATTACATTAACTAAAACTAAATATTTTAAAACGAGAATCAAAATTGGGCCCCTTGGAATCGTTTCCATCACGCAGGCAGAGGGAGCACAAACTACTAAGGAGATACTAACAATAAGTAAGTTACTTTATGGATACTAACGTACTGAGAGGGAGGCAGAGATACGATTTCATACCTACTTTTTGAAAGAGTCTGTGGTAACTTACAAATGAGGTTTGTGCAAATGAGATCAAATATTACCCCGGCACCACACTTCGCTATGCGTGTTCGCGTTGCTTATTCGCCTCCCTTTCTTTTGTCATATTAAAGAAAGAGATGCAACACGAATATTTGCATAAATACGGCGAATTTTTTGTAACGAACGTCATTTGGACGTCATCCTGCCAAGTCACGTCTTTTTTCCAAAATTTAACGTCACCAAACAAGATGTTAGATTAAAATCCAAAGTTTTTATGTGTAATGAATCACACCATCCCTTACCAATATCGTCTGATATCCCGCAACGAAGGCAAAATCAAATCGTATGAGTCATGTGTGGATGTCAGAGCATGGAACCATGATATGGAAGTCAGAGGTGAACATCTCAGAGCCTGGATGAAGAGTGACATGCCTTGTTATATTATACCCGTTACCACGTTAGCTGCAGCTCTAAGGACAATGAGCTGCAGCAATCGTGGGCATGTAAGTATACAAATACTTTTTATATTATAATTATCCTACTAATTATTATAATGTAAATAATAAAATAAATATCCCTTGCATTTCATTAAATTGTCAAAAGGGCCTCTACGTGTTGGCTATGTGGTACTCGTTGGTACTTCGGTGCCTCGGTACTTCGGCTCCGCGCACGCCTCCCAAAGGTCCGGGACACCATTGTCCCGTGAACGGGAAAGACATACAAATAGATAATAAATATTTGTGGACAATCTTACACGAATCAACCTAGTCCCAAACTAAGCAAAGCTTGTACTATGGGTACTAAGCGACGATATACATACTTATATTGATAAATAGATACTTATATACATAGAAAACATCCAAGACCCAAGAACAAATATTCGTGCTACTCACACAAATAAATGCCCCGGCCGGGATTCGAACCCGGGACCTCCAGCTTCGTAGGCAGGGTCACTACCAACTAAGCTAAAGCGGTCGTCAATGTTTGGATGTTTGTTACTCAATCACGCACAACGGCTGAACGAATTATGTTAAACTTGGTAAACAGCGAATTTTATCAACTACAGGCCTGCTTAGCCTGGATACTCATGATACTTTTACCCCGGATAGGGAGTGGAAGTTTAAACAGACAAAGTCGCGGGCAAATGTTAGTTTGAAATATACTTTCAGTAATGAATGAAGTAACAAAGTTTGCTTGTAGAATGTGGAAATCCGTGATCTTTGGCTTTCCGGAAAACTCTTTATACATAGTTTTCTGTGCTCATTCTACGTCAAAACCTCACTGACCAAAGATTCGAAAGCGTGACATAGGTTGAGTGAACACAGTTGATTTTAGGAAATAGTTACTAACTACCTAGGAGCGAATATTCCATAGAACTCCATTCTCACTGTTGTGTCTGCAGATGTATTAGACTCCACACCACTTTACCATACAATTGGAACTTTACGATTCCAGGCATATATAGTTAATTGGTCTCTTTTAATCCGTAGTAACTATTTACGATTAAAACAAAAATAAGGTTGTGTAATAGAATAGTTATCGGTTTTCATCTATTTTACAGCTCACACCAAGATGTCGTCCAAATTGTAAGTCAAAAGTGGTGCTGGATAGTATATGCACTTCTTGCAAGTCTATTAAAGAGTGTATTGCAATTGATCCTAAATTTGAAAAATACTTTGAAGAAGTAAGTTAGATAATACTACCTATTAATTATTTCACATATGTACATGAGTACGGCCGTGGCCTCAGAATTGACGACTAACGAGCATTACAATATTTTAGGAGGATTTCGAAACCAGCCACTGGCCTTGTGAGCGATGTCTTGATGCTTTGAAAAGTATAAAAATGCTTTGGAGAATTGTCATGGAAAAAGTGTTCCGCATAAGTATCCCAAATCAAGAGAAGGTCCCGCTTAGTGTCCGTTCTTATAATTTGTTAAATACCACTAAGACGTGGCAGACCAACATAGTCCAGGAAACCGTATTTGTTAAAAATATGATGCCTTTACTTAATCGTACTGAAAATGAAAAAAGTTCGAGACCATGTGAATGTGATGATTGCGCAGTAAAAACACTTCGTCCCTCTGAATTTTCTACTTACAACACCAACTCTTTCAGAAAAACTGAAAGTTATACCGTGATCCCCGAAAAACGTCACAAACGGAAAGTAAGCCGAAGTGTCTCAGTGAAAATAAAGAAAGTCGATGTCGGCTGTGCGACCATTCACTTAGATGAAGGGGACATAATAGAAAATAACAACAGTTTGGATAATATGAAACTAAATTTAAACCAATTAATGGCTGATGTGGAAAAATTAAAAAAGGAAAACATGTCATTGAAGATAAAATTACATAATGTTTATAACGGATGTCATTTGGATCCGCATTTGTGCTCAGCTTCGGTTCCTACGCCAACACATGATGCCCTGGCCTGCCTCCCAAAACCATTTGATGACGAACCTTCGGATACCATCATAAATGAAGTCGATTCTGAAATGATTATAACAATGAAAAATTGCAGAAAATCGGTACATACTTACAATAATATTTATATGCTCTTAGCTAATAGTAGAGGTACAACGTAAGCGTGTATATACAATGATAGATGATATGTAACCTCCCAAAAAAATTTTTTCTCCAGTATACGTACAGAATACATTCGTGATGGATATACGCTACATTGTATTTGCGGCTCCACCTGTACAAAAAATACTTTGTAATGCGGAATTGCCCTCTACATACAAAATTACATACATTAGGTAAATTTTTATTTCCTTGTCTGTACTCGGGCTCCTTTCCTAAACGATAACTCTAGCGTTAATTACACGACACGACCAATTAACACCTCTTACAATACTTTGTCTTTCAAACAGGGCTATAAGCAGGTGTCCCTTTTGCAAGTCATGCACACGTCAAATACGCCGTTTTATAGTACTCAAAGTACAACTGACTCTTGCTGCAGAAGAGAAGATCCCGTTCACGTATTGGAAAAACGTAATATTTTAACTTTTTAGTACTTACTCTGATTTGTAGTATTTGAAAAAATATTAATTTAGTTTGCGTGGTTTCCAATTCTTATACTTATTGAAGGATTTTTGCACAAAACAAGAAGCATGCTTTATGATATTAACCGCGTTCACTAGCGGAGTAGACCGTATAGGTAAATGGTATATGTATAATGAAACATTGGTATGCTACTAAAAAGCAAAGCCTTTTAAAAATAGATAGGTAAAAAGATATAAAGATTACTTTTGATGATTACATAGATGGTTACATAGGTGGCTAATGTAGCTATAGATCGACCGCTTAACCGAGACCGCGCGGATGGGTAGCGGGAGGCAGGGACCCGCCGCGCGTCCGCTACCCTTTGATGTCTCCCCTCTTACCCCTGTACCGTCACAGGCGCGATCTCAGTTAAGCGGTCGATATACATATATTAGCCACCAAGTTAATGAAGATTCGTACCCATCTATTTTTGTTGATAGTGGTTGATGCTACCGTGGCATTCGTGGCCTATAGTGGTAGAGGGTTTGATTCAGTAGATCTTGTTATCCTTGAATAGCGTTTAACTTTTCTTTGGACTTTAATTTATAGCAATGAAATCTTTTACCTGTTTCAGTACAAAATACTTTTGGTAACATGGTGAAACGTGAAGTTAGTCTAGTGGGTAGTAAGAAATCCAGTGAAAATCGATCATCAGTCGCAACTGCGACCTTCCGTAATTTAAAGGTGACCAAGTCTCCGACTACAGTTGGAAATGAAGCTTAATTGTCGTTTGTCAGTGATTGTGTAAGTATTTAGGCATGGTATAGTAAGGTGGTTGTCACACTGATGCGGTTTCCAAACGGTTTCCGCACCACAGAGTGACAGCCGCCTAAACTTTTGGATCCCTATTTCACATTTTAATTGCTTATATATTTAGGACTTAGTATAGGGAAAAGGATCTAACCCACAAGAAATCAAGTAGTGAAATACTACTGACTTTTGTTCTACACGGAAGGTTCCAATTTCAAATTTTACATCGTGTGGGGTGGATCCTTTAAGGCCGATTTACACAGTGTAAGAACTTGAATGCGATTTTCATTACATTGCAAGGTTTGACCGAATACGTCGTAACTCGGTAGCCCGCAGCCCGCAATGAAAATTGCACGCAAGTTCTTGCATCATGTAAATAGGCCTTTACCTTAAATTCGTCCTGTATCTCCACTAACTCATCCTGTTTTTTTTTTCAGGATTGTTCTGAGGATATGTAATACTGAAGTGTTTGTGTAGGTACCTAGATTTTGATGATATGGTCGAGGAATTTCGATGTTTCTCAATTTTGGTCTCTTATTTCTATTGAATTAGAGTCATTTCCTCGACCGTACAATGTCGTCAACCGTAAAAGTACCTAAATAGTAAACGCATAAATACAATTTTTTGTTTTATTTACACAAATCGTTCCATTATTTTCATAACACGGTCATAAATAAGTTTCTTGGCGTCTGTTGCAAAAACAAAATCTAAATGGTTGAACTTTGGTAACGGCACTTTGTATTTACCGACGGCGGACTTAACTTCTTTGAGTAGTTTGTCGACGTCGCTGGGTGTTGAGAGCCAGTCATTATCAGCGTAGTGGAGGAAGACAGGGGTCCGTATGTTTGACAGGTCGTATGGAGGAGGCTTGAAGGTGCCGTATTTTCGCTTGTTGGTTAAGAGTCCGTGGTCGAACTGGACGAATTTGCTGGACTTGTAAAGTTGACCGTAGTGGATGAACTGACGTGTGGCGGCGCCGGCGGGGGTGTGGCCTAAGACTATGGGCAGCATTGTCTGAAATGAATATCAATTAATAGTAGTTTATGCAACTGGTACATAATGAGGGGCATTAAAACACGAGTGTGTTTTATGAAACGAGCCGAAGGCGGGTTTCATAATAAGGTCACACGAGTGTTTTAATGCCTAATTATGTACAGTTGCATACATTACTTTTTCTACACACATATTATAACTACTCTAAGATGGGTTCAGAAACCGTAGTAAATAAATACAATAATTGTGTTAATACAACCTTTTTTGCACGGTTGCGGAAATATCGAAATCAGAACTGGCAACCGATACCTGAATGTTATTTTAAAAAGTAAAGAGTCCCTATTCTGATGTGATCATGTCGTTCTAGCTCAAATTTCGTGCGATATATACTAAAAAACCATCGAGCTGACATTTCGCATCGACTGAATTTGAATTTTCAGTGATACTAGAATATTAGGGACATGTCAACTTTGACATTTCAATTTTGACAGTTTTGTTTGACGTTTAATATTTTAACATCATATATGAGATTAAAATGAAAATTATATTACTGCTGTAGCCTTAGCCACAGATAAGAAAATTGCCATAAATTCATTGAATGTTGAAATGAGTCATTTTATACGGTTTCCGAACGCATATTAGAGGATTTATGATATGTGTGTAGATAAAATATAATATAGGTACTTAACACTTTTATAACGCAAACAACCAAATTAATTAGATATGTTTTTAATTTTTTTAATCTCTTGCTTCCTATACGGTTTCCCGAAATTTTGAATCCCTCAACGCCTCGGGCCCTAATCTATTTTCTATATATATATATATAAAGTTGATAGGGTGACTGACTAATCACCGCCCCGCCGAAACTGCCAGTCGTAGAAATTTGAAATTTACACTGTAGTTAAAGTATATAACGGAGGCAAGGGATAAGACGGGATTTTTGGAAATTCCACCCCTAAGGGGGAAAACGGGGGTGCAGAGTTTGTATGGGGGGCAATATTTTTTTTAAGATACTACAGTCTTGAATCTTTGTACAAAGACTCCTTAAAATAAGACAATGAAAGTTATATCTGCGTTTTCAAAATTTTCGTCTCCTAAAGGGTTGAAAATGGGGGTGAAATATTGTATGGGGAGCAACATTTTTTTAAGTGAGATACTTCAAATTTTTTACAGAGTCTCTGTTTAAATACAACAAAACAAATTTCAGAGTTTTTCGAAATTCATCCCTAAATGTCTTAAAAAAGAGTTCAAAGTTTGTATGGGGAACAATTTATTTTAAATTGAGAGACTTTCATTTCGCTGTTTATATATACAACTAAACTGATTTCAGGATTTGTGGATTTGGAAGATGAAAGGTGTGAATATAGTTCGAGTCCGAGGAAATAGGATAGTTTTCATCCCATCCCTTAAGGAAGTGGAAGTTTGTATGGAACAGAGATGCCTAAGTAACCACCTGAAATAAAAGAAAAGCGATAAAATTCTAACGCGATGACCGAGCTCTACGCAGACGAAGTTGCGGGCAACAGCTAGTCGATATATATAAGGCCTTTGCCGCTCATGTCTACCGCTTCTCACAGAGTGCAGGCCGTACATTTACGGCGTGAATAGACCAGTGCACGATTTTGCAAACATACAAATGCCGTAACTATGCGCCATCTGACGCGTACGGCGAATGTACGGCGTCAGGTGATAAAGGGTACGTAATAACATAACAGTGAACGACGCTGAATTATTTCCTATAGGCGTGCATAGGCCAACACAAAACGTTGACAGTTATCAACATCATAATTCATTCATCATCAAAATTGTCTTTATTAGTCGTGTTCTAATTATAAACAAATTCTTGACATATTTGCAACACTTACAGCATTGAGTTGTGCGTCGTCAAATCCGCAGATGAGGAACAGTAAGTTGGTACATATGACCTGCGTAATCGACTCCTCTAAGCAAAAAATCTGGCCCGCGAGCTCGTTTATCTTCCCATTCGGCAAGAATTCGTTGGCTCCGATTATCTTCATGATCAGCTGTCAACGAAAAAAGTCGTCATCATCATCACCAGACTATAAATGTACATCCCACTGATGGGCACAAGCCTCCTCTCATAGATGAGAGGGGATTGGGCAGTAGGTAGTGCCCACGCTGGCCCAGAGCAACGAGAACGAAAAAAGTAGGTACTTATTTCAAGTTATGTGACTTTCTTCAACCGTCAAGCTTATGCTCTGAACAACGTAATTCAAGCATATTGTTGACACTGATCTCATCTGAATTTTATGCATAACTTTCCTAAATTTAAGACAAGTTTAGAGCGTATTTTTTTTAAACAGATTGAGTGAAATTCTGCTTTCGAACACACAAATGTGAGCCAATACAATACAATAGGTACAAGTACCTAGGTACTGTATTGCACTCCTCAAAAAGAACACAGTACAGAAATATTGTTACGAATCAAATTATTTTGTTAAATTGTTTTGATCCTTGGCAGGCCTTGGCCTTTGAAGAAAACAGAGAGGTCGCTAGTAGTGGCTTAAGAATGCAAAGCAAAGATTCGCTGGATGACGTAGTGATCTCAGTGGTGTAAAGGTAAGCACGCTGGTCCGGCAAACCAGAGGCACGGGTTCGATTCCCGTCTGAGGCTGCGTGCGTGATCACGGTGAATTTTTCCTTTGTACCTATTTGTCCTCTGTTTCAAATAATTGCAGTACAGAACATTAGACTTAAAGTAGAGGCAATACTTACTTCAAGAGAGTTTGTTAGCGGTGCAATTGCCTTTATGAGCGGACTTCTAATGTTCCCAACATACGCCACAGGAGCTAGAGCCTGCATTGCGCTGACCTTCTCGTTATACTCCGGTCTGGTGGAGGCCATGACCCAGAACGCAGTGGTCCCTTGAGAGAACCCGACGTACTGGAGCTTGGGTACTCCTGTTACATAGGTTAGCGTTTAAATACTCGAGTGTGGATGACATTCAGGTACTAGTGAAACTGAGAGCTGTAGACCTCGCGAGCATTTTTTTACGTTTTGAACCCCCATTTTGATAATGTTTCCAAAAATTTATTCGACAAAAGACATCAATACTATCGGACCTGCTAACAAAATTTCATGAGAATCCGTTGAGAAATGCGAGTTGTGGAGGAGAATAGCCGGATGGTCATATGTAAGCAGAAAGCCGAAACGGAGACCTTCGCTTCACTCAGCGAATAAGTGTGAAAGACAGTGAAAGTTTATTACTAACTTTAATAGATTTCAGCAAAACACGAACAAGGGCTTTGTACATTATACGATACGTTCGAATTGTACGAATTAATTATGGAAGAAGAAGAACTATTATCTTGTTGGTATCTACTGGGAACCTCACATTAGCAAATTTCAATTATATTTACAAGAATCGCTCGTTTAAAAATATTATATAGATCGATATTTCGATCCCTTATACCTGTGTTGTTTATGACGTAGTCGATCATGGCTGGCAAGTCGTAGTACCCGATCTCATGCCAGCTGAACTTCCAGAAAGAGGCTGAGGTTGGCTTTATAGAGACGTGGCGCTTGGAATATGTGTTGCCACGGGCGTTGCCCATCCACACGTCGTAGCCGGCATCTGCTAGGATGTATGCTGAAACGGATCTACCACTGATCAATAAGTTAGAGATTTTTTTGTATATAGGCACTAACAGAAAACTTGCTCGGTAAGCATGCACGCCTGCTTAGAAGTTTTGTGGGAGAAAATATAATATTTTATGGTGAATGTGGCCGTAAGCCATTTCGCTTGTTGATGTTACATGATTATGTGAAGTTCGCTGAACAGAAAATGGAACTGAAAATTTCACAAGTCAGCTTGGGCTTGGGCCATAGAATCGTAAAATTAATCAATAATGTAAACGCGAAGTCGCCTCGCAACTGTTAAATCCCACTGGCAAGCTCGGCACAAAACATCTGCTACATTTTTAGAAGCCAAAAATATGCTCAATTTCATAGGCAGTTTATAGCCACCAAACAGCTGAGGTTGTAACTAGGTAACTAGGATGAAGGCTGAGACCCACAGCTGCTTCAATGGCTTAAACTTGTCTTTTCAGGAAAATACAAGTTGACAAGTGCCTGGGCATTAAGCTGGTCTTCCGCTAGAGCTATGCTACGCAGCTATGCTGCGAGGATGCGAAAGCTACGCTACGAGACTATGTGACCGTTTTCACTAGTGCTATGCTACGTAGCTGTGCGAGGAAGATGCGCAGCCGCGAGGTAGCTGTGCAAGGAAGATGCGCAGCTCGAGCTACGCGATGTATAGAGAGGGGGCGCGGGGAGCGGCAGTGCGGTGAGGGGGGAAGCGCTCGCATCGTTCCATATAAATAAAACATAGCTTATTAGATTAGCTGAACCCTTTTCCACCAGAGCTATGCTATCAATCAATCAATCAATAATAATTTATTTCGGAAATGTCCATATCTTATTAGTAACAATGGAACTTAAAAACTATGTTAGTATTACATGTAACTTATCCTATGTGACAAATGTAAGCCATTCCAAGCTTGCAGGAAGGCCCCATCCACTCTGTCCGCGACTGTGGCTATGTGAATAAAGGAATGTGATTGGTGGATTTCAAACGCATCCATAGCAACGTAGCATAGCATAGCTCTAGTGGAAAACCAACCTTAGAAAAACCCACAGAGTGCGTCTTTCGCTTGCAAGAACATCACCGGCATTGAACCTGGATCAGTTGTGTTCTTACGTCCACGTTGGATCCCATGGGACTCCAGGATATACTCATATCCATACTCTGTATACACGCGGTGGATGTAGCACGGATACCCAATTTACGCAGGTACTTTTTCCTATTTCTAGGTCCTCAAACGTTTCCACTTACCGAAGCCCTTCCCCGGCATCATAAGAACCCACTCTGCGGACGACGAGAGCAGGCCATGCTGCAAGAACACCACCGGTCTCGGGCCGGGATCAGTTGCGTTGTTCCGCCCATGTGGGATTCGGTGGATCTCTAGGATGTACCCGTCGTCGGTATACACGCGGTGGATCTCACAGGGGTACCCGTATTTACGTATCAGGGCAAACTGTGAGAAAAATGCATGCTAAGGGACCTTTTGTAACTGAAAAACGTCTATAACTAGGACTAAGGAATCATTATTGAACATGAACGGTAGTAGCGAGATCTCTTCTATCGCACTTAAATATTAACTACCTACAAAAATAAATTAAATAAATGAATAAATATATCATGAAATAAATTAATCTAATCTAATGTAATCTAATAAATACCAGTGGACATTCTTAACTATTATCCAATACTCACTAAAATCATGATTTTTATTTATTTATTTATTGGTATTCAGGATAACAACAGCCGTAAATAAAACTATGAAGTACCTAACTATATATGATTACATAAAAGAAGGCCAATAATAGTCATCTATTGATTACTCATAGTGTAAATTTCCCAGTTCTGGACACCAACCCAATACTTGTCACTTTCAATAATAGAGGCGAACAATATGTGATAATATATTAGAAATGTAGTAGTTAATTAAGTATTTAATCAGTTCTAAAAGTAAAAATTCTCTGTTTTCCTAATTAGAACACAGCTTAGGATACCGGTATACGCACTGTCTCCAAACTGGCATCTTCCAGGATTCCAGGGTCCGTTCTGTACCGGCTGACTTCAGATTCTGATTCATCACCATCACCATTTACTTTGAGAAGCAGCAAAATTAATACAATGCTTATGCTCAGTATCATTGCGAAGTGGATATTAAACTAGAGTCAACCTCTTGTGAATATTACTTGTTGACTGAAGGGTTAGATTAGAACGCGGTTAGCAGTTAGTAATTGATTATCGATAGTCTTCGATAAGTGCAAGGGCACTGTCCGTTCAATTGTTTCGTAATCCAAACTGTTGTCCTAGAACAGTAGGTATATTATTAGATCTTTTGCGGGATCTTATCTAACTATCACGCTCTTTAAAACGAAGTGCGAGTAAGATGGGCTGAGAAGCTCCTATTTATTTGATAGTCTATGGGAACTATACAAAGCGTTTTTACAAAGGTCACCAAAATTAATACGTCATGTCATGTATTGTGTGTTTAGTAATGCTTTTTATTTAAGTAGGTACTGCTGTTTACTTAAAAAGTTGCTAAGTGGATTTACCAAAATGACGCTATCATTATCCTGTTGTTATAGTAGGTAGTGTACAGTTGGCATCACAAAATATGACCGGGTTCTCGTAATTTAACGGCTAAATTGGATTTAAATTCAACTGCATAATGTTTACAGTCTTAGGTACTACTAAAATTACAAGCTTGATTAGCATAGGTATGTCGTATAAATACGTCTTGTAGGATACAATTTAAGCATTTTATGTGACCAGGTAAATAAGTAAGTACTCTACAATTCTCGTTAGTTAAGTACCTTATGACTCTTATGACGTTCTTGATGCAGAAACTATGCAGATATCTTCAGATATACAGCAGGATTTTATATATTCGGCATCGGCATAACCTCATGCACGTCTTGGAAATGCCCGGCTACTTTAGTAGCTATCAAGAATGGAGACAGTAAGTATTCGTATCTATTCCGTCGGTAGAAAGTTAATCAAGAACTGAGACAGTATTAGTCTCCGTGGTTTTCCAAGAACTGAGACATTAAGTTTTCGTCTCTGTTCCTGGATCACCATTCAGTCTAACATTTTGTCTTGGGGTAAGTAAACAACATGGCTAATTAAAATAATAAATCCAGCAAATAGCCGCCCGGTTAACACCACTGTAGATGACGACGCGCCACGCTACATTCTCGAGGTCCTATTAGTGACGATTTATTTTATCACAGACTATATGAAACAAATTATGGGAAACATGTAAAATTTATGAATATGTGAGAGGTACCGTGTGTTTATGACATTACACGTCAATAACTTGACACAACAACTTTGATCGCATCAAAATTAAGTCTCCACCAAATATCAGCCCCTCTAGCACAACATGCATTCCGTATCTACTCGCGCGCGAGATAAGCTACCTGTCACTTTTTGACAGTATTAATCAGACAGTGACAGGTAGCCTATCTCGCGCGCGAGTAGAGACGAGATGCATGTTATGCTAGCCGCTCTGGTCTCTACGAAGTTCAATCTTCTGTCCTCAAAACAGTGAACCTCAATATGACGCGGGACTTTTGACCGGAATTACAGAATAATTAACCGTAACCGGGCCATTTTACGGAAAGTTGTACACTCGACTTTTTTTTTAAATTTGGATAAAATCGGGTTTTTTCTACTCAGAATCGAAAGCACTTTCGAATGACATAGGGGAAAAAAAGTGTCCCAAATTTTTCATACAATTTTCAGTTTTTCCATTCCGTTACCACCATACAAGATTACAAACTTAGTATGAAAACGGTAACGGAAAGGAATAAAAAAAATTTGGGACACTTTTTTTCCCCTATGTCATTCGAAAGTGCTTTCGATTCTGAGTAGAAAAAACCCAATTTTATCCAAATTAAAAAAAAAGTCGAGTGTACAACTTTCCGTAAAATGGCCCCGTAACGGAATGGATCTTTTTGGAAAATTATTGGACGTGCAGTTAGGCAACTTTTGCACTCATATGTTGCTCATATGTACCTAGTATGTATGTAGGTAAGGTGACGGTGTGAGTGGTAGGCGCAGGTAACTACATGTTCGGACAAGAAAAGGTCACGGTCTCCCCCGCTTAACAGGCGACTAAAGGACCCCCTTTTCCGGGGAATTTCCATTGGAATTTCTGTTGGAACCGTCTCCACGACTAGTTGATGTCTGTAAAAAAAGTTCAGCCGGCAATAAAAGCTTAGTACCAACAATGAGTATTTTACAAAAGTAACTTTTTATTGTATACTAGCTTTTGCCCGCGACTTCGTCTGCGTAAAACTCGCGTCATCGCGTTAGAATGTTATTTCATTCTTCTATTTCATGCGCTTACCTAGTTATCTCTCTTCCATTCTAACTTAAACCCCGTTAAGGTATGATTTCCGGGATAAAAGTATCCTTTGTCCTTCCCTGGGACTCAAACTTATCCATACCAAATTTCATCTAAATCGGCTGAGCATTTTAAGGAGAAACAGTTACTTTCGCATTTATAACCCGCCCCGGTTTCGCACGGGTACTACGGGTAGTCCAGTTTTACATTTATTTATCTAAGCTTTTCCCGGCGACTTCATTCGCGTGAATATCCATTATCCATATCAACTTCTACACCGTATTTCGCCGGGTTGTCTCGCCAAACATTGCGCACGCCGGCTCAGTGCGCCCACATGGAACATGACAGAGGACTAAATATTTTTTATTATAGATGTAGATGAAAATGCTCGCGAGCGAAGCGAGCGCGAAACTTTTCGGATATTCCGATACGGGTGTGTAAAATACTTCATACGCATCAAGTAATGAAGATGAAAACGCGAGCACAGCGAGCGCGAATTCTTTCAAACATTACGATGCAGGTGCGGAAAATACTTCATACGCATCAAATAGTGTAGATGAAAACGCGAGCGCAGCGAGCGCGAAATGTTTTGAACATTGATGCAGGTGTGGAAAAGACTTCATACGCACCAAGTAATGAAGATAAAAACGCGAGCGTAGTGAGTGCGAAATGTTTTGAACATTATGAATTATGATGCAGGCACGGAAAAGATTTCACACGCATCAACTAATGTAGATGAAAATGCGAGCGTAGAGCGCGCGAAAATTTTCGAATATTATGATGTAGGTGCGGAAAAACTTAATAGTCATCAAGTAATGTAGATGAAAACGCGAGCGCAGCGAGCGCGAAATTTTTCGCACATTATTATGCAGATGCGGAAAATACTTCATACGCATCAAGAAATGAAGATGAAATCGCGAGCGTAGTGAGCGCGAAATGTTTCGAACATTATGATGCAGGTGCGGAAAATACTCATCAAGTAATGTAGATGAAAACGCCAGCGCAGCGAGCGCGAAATTTTTCGAACATTATTATGCAGGTGCGGAAAATACTTCATACGCATCAAGTCATGCAGATGAAAACGCGAGCGTAGCGAACGCGAAATTTTTACGAACATTATGATGCAGGTGCGGAAAAGACTTCAAACGCATCTGTAATTTAGATGAAAAAGCGAGCGTAGCGGGCGCTAAAGTTTTTGAACATTATGATGCAGGTGCGGAAAATAGTTCATACTCATGAAGTTATGTAGATGAAAACGCGAGCGCAGCGAGCGCGAAATTTTTCGAACATTATTATGCAGGTGCGGAAAATACTTCATTCTCATGAAGAAGTTATGCGCATGAAAACGCGAGCGCAGCGAGCGCGAAATTTTTCGAACATTATGATGCAGTTACGAAAATAATTCCTACGCGTCAAGTAATGTAGATAAAAAAGCGAGTGCGAAATGATTCGAACATTATGATGCAGGTACGGAAAATACTTCATACGCATCAAGCAATGTAGATGAAAACGCGAGCGCAGCGAGCGCTAAATACTGAACAAAAAAAAAATTTGTTGACCTATCAAGTGGCTTTGTAAAGAGGTAGTTGAATAGATATTTTTTTGTTCATAAATTATTGGAATACCTTTCAAAGTTCAAAGTGCTTTATTGTAAGACATAGGTATAACTGAATACCTACTTTGGTCTGTTCTTTCACTTTCGAAGATGGAGTAGAGGCCTAGGTTGATAGCGCTATCACGTACGTGCGTATGGGTGCGCACCCACCCTGGTTGCTTCTGAGAGGTATGTGATTTTCTGAGAGTTGTTTTTAGGGTTCCGAACCCGAAGGGTCCAAACGGAACCCTATTGGTGACGCCCAGATGTCCGTCCGTCGTCTGTCACACAGGTTTTACTTACAGCCAAACTGTTGGAGCTACAGGCTTCAAATTTACACAGTATAAGCATCTTGTTGGCCCAAAGCCATGCAAATAGTCACAAATTATTTCATTATATTCATACAGCTAAAGGGGGGCGCGAATTTTTTTTTTATCCTACCCTATCGAGTGGGGTATTGTTGTTTAGAGCTCATTGAGTAGATACTTACTATCTTTTTTATTGAAAAAAATATTGGAAAACAAAGGAATGAGAAGCCACCAAAGTCAGCTTTTTTACGAAATTTTGTTTCGATGAATTAATTTAACTTCCCAAACACCTATAAACTTAAAATTTGGTAATAATGATTGTTATTACGTATATTTTACCAAAAACTACTAATATATTGATAAATTAGATTTTTTTTCTTTGAAATTTCCTTATTTTTCCTATAAAAACCAACTTAACTTTGCGGTCGGTTCGGAACCCTAAATGTGCGAAGTCCGACTCGCACTTGGCCGGTTTTTTTTTGCTTCCAATCCACCCGTGACTTTCGAATTTAGTCATACTTGATGTTTATTGTTACGTAGGTATGTATGTTTTAATAACGAATACCAATATACCCTAAATTTATGTCTGTTACGCGCTGAACGTATTTTATACATTTTGCTGACGGAAAACGCAACTAATCGGCACCTCGAAGAACCTCAAAGATGACACCCATATCGATTATTAAGAAAAGTAAATAAGTAAATGTCCGCCATCTTCGATTTGAAAATGGATAAGTATCATTCTTGTAATGAGCACCTCAAAAAACAATATTTTATACAAAAATGGGCATACTTAATATAGGTATAGGTAGTACATGTCGCAAGTGCTACCATGCAACCGAGAGCCCGCCGCTCTGCGTAGGTAAGGTACCCTCCATCGAAAACAAAAAAAAAACCGAGGTTGCGTAGTAAGGTTTGTGAATATTGATAGCGACTGACTGACCAACATAATTAGATCTCTCATTTCAAACAGTTGCTATGGTTTGAGGGACTTTTGTATTTTTGTCTATAGCCTTGAGAGGCAGAAGTATTGTTATTTCACCCCCATTTTTTCAAATACTATCTGTTTATTAGACAATGTTTGAATGAGGTTCTATTTACTTTGCGTCCATGTATATACTTACCAACTTTCAAGCCTGTAAATCATGAACTGAAAGACTTCTCATACAAAGTTTAACCCCTCTTTTCACCCCCTTTCATCCCTAACCTGTATGATTTTTATAGCCTATAACCTGGCCGAAGATCCAATAAACATATTAGTGAAGGCTGTATTAAAATCCATTCGCTAGTTTTCGCGTGATAGTTAGACAAATAAACAGACAGACAAACAGTCAAACAGACAAACAGACAAACAGACAAACAGACATGAATTCTAAAAACCGTTGAAATGTGTTCTGTTATCGATTTTAAGACCCCTCAATCGATTTTTTTTCTTATATCTTCAATGTACAGATTTTTGACCCTCTTCTGCTTTATTATATGTATAGATGTTAGTACCTATAAACTTTAAATGTTTGTTAAGCGGATGCGTCCGCTATAGACTGGTTAACGGATGACATTATTTTCTAGTTGAATGGCAATTTGTGAGCCATTTTGGCAACATGACTTTTCCGGAGTAAAAAAGCCTGCTGAATCCGATTCTGAATGTTGCCAAGCCGAATTTTGGCTAGTTTGCTCAAAATTCAATATGGCGGATTTCTACTAAAAACTTTGTAAATGAAACTCGAACCTGGGGGCCGATTTTTGAGTGTCGAACGCTCGACTTTTCACTCGACATCTGTCAAAACGTCATAGTTTTTTGACAGATCTCGAGTGAAAATTCGAGCGTTCGACACTCAAAAATCGCCCCCCTGGTCTTGTGAGGTATCCTAGAATGGGTTTTGGGGTTCGCTAACGCCAGAGGTCGGTCCGGGTACCGGAAGTGGTTCCAAACATTTATTGTTCCGCACCAACAGCAAAATTAAGTTGGTTTTAATAGGAAAAACATGAAAATTAAACAAAAGAAGTCAGATTTATCAGTATATTAGTATTTTTTGGTAAAATATACGTAATAATAAACATTATCACCAAATTTCATGTTCATAGGTCAATGGGTACCTAGTCAAAAAATTCTTCGGAACAAAACTTAGTAAAAAAAGCTGATTTTGGTGGCTTCTCATTCCTTTGTTTTCCGATATTTTTTAAAACAAAAAATAAAGTAATTATCTACTCAATGAGCTCTAAACAACGATATCCCACTCGATGGGGTAAGTCAACATTTTTTTTCCACGCCCTCCTTTAGCTGTATGGGAGTCCCCCCTTAAAAACATTTGGACCTAACTACTTCCAATTATCAAAATCGAGTTCAGCGACCCCGAAAACCCATTCCAGGATATCTCACTCAACCAGGGGCCCGATTTTTGAGTGTCGAACGCTCGACTTTTCACTCGACATCTGTCAAAACATCATAGTATTTTGACAGATCTCGATTGAACATTCGAGCGTTCGACACTCAAAAATCGGCCCCCAGGTTCGAGTTCAAAATTTACGTATTTTTAGGTTTAAACGCTTTTTTGGCCGCCATCTTGAATATTGAGCATAAGAGCCAAAATTCGGCTTGGCAACATTCGGAATCGAATTCAGCAGGCTTTTTCACTTCGGAAAAGTTATGTTGCCAAAATGGCTCACGAAATGCCGTTGAAAGCGAAAAGGAGAGCGATTTTAAAAAGTATTTACCAGTCTACTAGCGAAAATCTCAATTTCGCGGTTTAGCGGTCGTGGGTTCAAAATTTCAAATCCCACCTGTGGTATTGAATTTTTCAATTTTCACTTTGATTAAAAAATTATGTTAGTATAGTTAGTAAAAAAGTTTTCCTCGAAAGCTTTTCTAGTCGGAAATTTTTTTTTGGTCCCATACAAACTTTTGATCCTGGATAGGAATGGGATCGACTGGCATCAAATAAAAAGTTTGTCAAAAATGACTTTTTTCTCACACCCTGTATGTTTTTCCCAAAATCTGTAAACGCCAATTTTTATTAATTTCAATTCGAGGGAAGCTCTTCTAAGTCCATTTTAGCGTAGCAGCACGGGATCTGGTAGCTGCCCTCACTGACCCAAAAAGAAAATCCACCCTGTATACCTTTTTTTTTTGTACAAATCAGAAAATCCGTTATGGATACCTCCGCACCGCGGGGGCAGCGCGCAGGTTATGTCGGACTTGCACCGACGAAAAACTCCCCGATTGTCCTCCTCGCCTCGACCCATTTCGGGCGGGACGGCTCCGGAGTAAGTACCTACTCATACCGTATGATGTGATGTGATATTGAGCGGCAAGCGTCACAAACCCTTTTTTAACCATTTTCTAACCGTAATCTACATACAGTTTCGAAACAGTTTACAGGATATAATATTATCACTAGATAATCAGTACATACCTACTCATTAATGTTGGCATTGCAAGGTTTCTGAAGTAGGTACCTACCTTATCACTTGACGTCATCAACAGTCATCAATATGGGTGTTTAGGGTTTTTAATTAAGTCAGAATCTGTTTGTTTATAGAAGTCATCATCCTCCTCCTAGCGTTATCCCAGTACAGTTGCATCCTGAAGGATACCTGGGGTCCGCTACCTAATCCCAAGATTTGGCGTAGGCGCTAGTTTTTACGGAAGCGACTGCCATCTGACCTTCCAACACCGAGGGGAAACTAGACCTTATTGGGATTAGGCTTTGTCAAATGAGTGGGCAACTTGACTGTTAGAAGTTCTCAAGCCACCCAAAGGCCTCCAACTTGGCTTAACGACTGCTGTCATAGCCAGCAACCGGGATCAACGGCTTAACGTGCCTTCCAAAGCACGGGAGCGCTCAGTTAGTAACCACTCAAAGCGGTCACCCATCCAAGTCCTGACCGCTGCCCACGTTGCTTAACCTTAGATACCGCAAGCGGTACGCAGGCGCCGCTGGGCCACGAGCGCTCCTGTTTGTTTATAGAAGTCTAGGTATTTTATCGCGTAAACCTTAGACAAGATTTTTTACGTACATACCTATGAATTTTTCATTAACAGAAATTATAATGTTTATACCTTAATAGAAGGAAACATTTTAAGTAATTACAAATATTTAATCCCTTTTTCATAAACGCTATCATTCGATTTGAATATGTATTGTAGGCTCGAAAAGAATAGCGCCTGTGAGTCTACGATTGCAATGTTGCAATGTTAATTATGTATCACATTAAAATTATTATCCATCTTCACAGGCGTAGTGGTTATATTCTCTTTGGGCGTTATCTTGCCGCGAACCGAACATCCTCTCTGTCGCACTTGCCGATTCGAGCGACAGAGAGGTTTGGCTAGTAAAATCTAAGCAATCCACTTTGTAAATATGTATATATATATATATATGTTGAATAACTATTGAATCATGAATGCTATATTCAAAATGTATTATTTGTAAATTGTAGACTATTCCAAGTCCCGTCTCTTAGAACGTAGTGGTTATATTCTCTAAATTCTCTTGGCTATTCTTCTATACTTTGCGTCTACTCGAACGCGCGTTACCTTTATAATTTTTATATGGCAATAAAATTAAAATCAACGTCAGAAAAAATCGAACACAGTTATTAGCAACACCAGTTTTGTTTTCTGTTTGCTTTGCTTTCTCTTGTAATTAATTACTTTTTTATTATTTCCCGTAATCTTATTAACAACACACATGCTGCGTTACTTTTAGTAATGGCGAATCAGGAAATCAGTTTAAAATGGAACGGGTATCAGAATAACATTTTGTTGAATGTTAAGGGCTTGTTTGAAGATGAGGGGTTGTCGGACGTGACACTGGTTTCCGAGGGATTTAGTTTCAAGGCCCACAAGGTTATTTTGTCGGCCAACAGTTCGGTGTTCAAGACGATATTTCAGGTAAACTGCAGTTTCATTCTCATATGTGATTTTGTAGTATGTCGCGTAACGCCTACGTGTTTTTTTTTGTAGCAAAACCCCCACAAAGATCCTATAATAGTGCTTCATGACATCAACACCGCGTCTCTGAGGACGCTATTGACGTTCATGTACAATGGGGAGGTGAACGTCACTGAGGAGTTTCTGCCCGTTCTGCTGAAGACTGCGGAGGCGTTGAGGATCTGTGGCTTGTCTACGGGCAGCGAGACTGCGCGGGATGATGAGGTTAGTAACACAAAGCTGCTTCCTTACCTAGAGCTAAGCAATGTTTATTTATTACAGGTAGCCAAGCTACTTGTAGGGAATTTATCTATTCAGCTCATATTTGTACACTGCTAAGTACACCCCTCTTATTTATTGCACGAATCTTCTTGGTGCTAATATTTTATCAATGTTTTACATTCCATTCAGCAGGTATTTGTTATCCAATAGTTTTTTTATTTGTTGCAAACAAAACATACACAGCATTTGAAACCAAGGCACTGTACAATTCAGGTTGTAAAACACATTCACAATAGGAAATTCAGATGACAATTAGTTCATTGAGAGTTCTCATCCAAAGGATTTCCGAGTTCATATAACCTTGACCTTTTTAAGACATAACTGAATAGGCATCTTCTGGGTGAGCTTGCTTCATTGTCTGCCTCATCTTTGCCCGCTGGCTAGATGCAGGCCGAGAGTAATACCATTTTTAATAAATAAAAATAAATAAATCGATCATCTCACAGTACCACAGACACATTCAATATGCAACCGCCATCAAATTGCAACCATATCACTTTCTGGTGCCCATGATAGGAGCGAGCTCAGCAGTCGGCGAGCTTCTATGCGCCACAGTGTGTAATTGGGACTGCGGTGTTAGAATTTTTTTATTTATTTATTTAGGAAACAAACGGTCATGTTCAGAAGAAAATATATCTTTTGAGATATACTAACAACCCTGTAGTTCCATTAAGCCGTCCTCTCCCGGTGACGGGGATCCCCGGCCACAAAACAAAACAGTATTTTTTTACGCTGGGAGAGAACGGGTTAATTTTTTAAGAAATAACATTTATGACACTGTCGAAACAGGGTGGGTAAGTATGCATGCCTATTACTTACACACCAATATAATGTTATTGAGTGTTGTTTTTCTTTAGTTATGTTCAGCTTTTAATGAATTTCCAATTTTAATAGAAGTGACTACTGATATCAATGTTCTAATTATGAATTAGTATTATACTAATGTTGATATATTATGATGACTACTAATTATTAGTAATAACTAAATGGCTTGGAACAGCAGTTGATTACATGGCATTACTTAGTTAATTTTCTGTTTATGCATGCATTCAAACTGATGTCTGATCTGGCATGAATTTGTGTTTAATGATGATTGATGACACTAAAGAAAAAAGTTCTCTTTCTACTTTAAATTGCTTGCAGCATTGCAAGTTGTACCTGTAGCAGTTTCTTTGCAAAGTTAGCAAGCCTAGGTTAGGATTGAATCAGATCATATTTATTAATAAAGTATTCCATGGGATACTGATGAGTGATGACACTGCAGACATAGGTAGCTCAATAATATAGGGTTGTTATATGGCTGTTACATTGTTTAGACATATTATCAGATTAATTAACTGGTTGTCGTGCCTTGTTCTGACACAGTTTTGGCACTTACATTTTCCATAATTCTCCAAATAGGCATACTTAGGTACTTAGCTGCATTAGCATTCAACATTGCATGCTCTGAACGTAGGAGCCACTCCTTTTATAATTACATATTCTGCATTTAATAACAGTTGTGTTTCTTGCAACAATGTTTCGCAGAATTTTCATGCAAGATTCAGAGTTAAAACTGAAACAAGTTTTTTTACACAGGATTAGGTATTGAATGGATAATCTTAATATTTTTTCCATTCCATATATTATTATTATATTGAGCCGTCATTTACCATGGCCATTTTTTATGAATAGATAATATTGTCAGGAATTCAGGATTCTCCAGGCTCGGGAGATGAGGTGTTGTTGTTAATAAAGTTGTTGATTTTAATCTTAGTGTGGTGAGGTCATAAGGTTCATATTAAGAACTCGCGCCGTTACCCTGTTAATACAAGATATCATGTAACAATTATTTGTTTTGAATTTAAACTTTCGTGAGACATGTTATAACTAATGTTATTAATACGTGAGTTTTAACCGTTTAGTAAAATAAAATTATTTGTTTTGTACTTTCAGAAGACAACCAGTACTACCCAGCCCACTAAGAAACGTAAGAAGAGTGAACATGAAGACAACAACAATAAATGCAAGAAAGTGGCTCCAGCACCACTTAAACCTGATACAGCCACAAATCTCAGCACGAACACAGATTCCTTCAAAAGTAATGTGAGTAATTACATATGGCAGCAATAGATTAAAACCAGTTGTAACGATTTGAATGCCAAGAACAGCTAAAGGTTTGGTCAGACATTGTGCGGGACCGCTGCTTCGGAACGTACGGTAACAGGTTAGCGTCGCCACACAGGCCCTGTACTCCGAACATCGAAATTCGAACTTCGTATAGTGCCGTCCCTTTCACTCTTATAGTCTGTAACACAAGAGTGAAGGGGACCGCACGACTCGAAAGTTCGAATTTCGACGTTCGTAGTACCCCCTCAGGCTGCTTGACGCGAGCGGGACGTTTTCATACATTCCGTTCCGGCGCACAGCGATCGCGTTGCGCGGCGTCCCGTTTGCGTTACGCACACTGTGTAACCCAATCTTTA
This sequence comes from Cenopis cana, assembly GCA_951800055.1. Classification (NCBI taxonomy): domain Eukaryota; kingdom Metazoa; phylum Arthropoda; class Insecta; order Lepidoptera; family Tortricidae; genus Cenopis; species Cenopis cana. The sequence goes on along the minus strand of OX637477.1, from coordinate 5,967,118 downwards.
AGGTTTGTTGTATGTCATCGAGGGCCAATAACGACTATTGTATATGGGTTTTATGGCGTACGCAGTCACCTTATTGCTTTACGCTAAGGTTCATATTCAATCTCTTATTGAAAATTAGTTGATGCGTGTAGGTGACTAGGTGTCACTGCCGTAAATGAAGAATAACGTTCAAAAGGTTAATAAACTATACACCTCTCTCTCAGTAAACATTGTTTAAATGAGTGAGTTTCTGTGAATGGCGAAACACACCGAAGCGGCGTTCAGTTTAATATTTTGTTCCACTAAGTCTGGTACCGGGTACCGCAAATGGTTTATTGTGAAGTGCTCGCACGCCATATTCTCGCCCACTGTGTATACTTAAACTGACCGAGTTGTGTCAAATGAAACCGTTTAAAAAGCTACTTTACTCTTCAAGCTAGAAGATTTAAAATCAAATGATAGTATTATTGAATATCGGGACTACTGCTCAGTCCCTCTCATCTATGAGAGGAGGCCTGCGCCCAGCAGTGGGACGTATATAGGCTGATGATGATTCTGAGATATTTAGACCATTATTATAAATTAATAAGATTTATGTATGCTATTCCATACCAAGTAATGATCGATCTAGTCTTAAGCTAAAGCCACACAGAGAGCGGGCGGGCGGTTGCGGCGCGGGCGCGGGCGGCGGCGGCGCGGGAGCCGTCTTTGGCGGCAGCCGCCACCGCCTAAAGCAGCTCCCGCGCCGCCGCCGCCCGCGCCCGCGCCGCCGCCGCCCGCGCCCGCGCCGCCGCCGCCCGCGCCCGCGCCGCCGCCGCCCGCGCCCGCGCCGCCGCCGCCCGCGCCCGCGCCGCCGCCCGCGCCCGCGCCGCCGCCGCCCGCGCCCGCGCCGCAACCGCCCGCCCGCTCTCTGTGTGGCTTAAGCTTTAACTTTATGATAGCGTATATCGGCGACACCGGTAGCCAACGAGTTAAAGCTTAAGCCACACAGAGAGCGGGCGGGCGGTTGCGGCGCGGGCGCGGGCGGCAGCGGCGCGGGAGCCGTCTTTGGCGGCAGCCGCCACCGCCTAAAGCAGCTCCCGCGCCGCCGCCGCCCGCGCCCGCGCCGCCGCCGCCCGCGCCCGCGCCGCCGCCCGCGCCCGCGCCGCCGCCGCCCGCGCCCGCGCCCGCGCCGCCGCCCGCGCCCGCGCCGCCGCCGCCCGCGCCCGCGCCCGCGCCGCCGCCCGCGCCCGCGCCGCCGCCGCCCGCGCCCGCGCCGCCGCCCGCGCCCGCGCCGCCGCCGCCCGCGCCCGCGCCCGCGCCGCCGCCCGCGCCCGCGCCGCCGCCGCCCGCGCCCGCGCCCGCGCCGCCGCCCGCGCCCGCGCCGCCGCCGCCCGCGCCCGCGCCGCCGCCGCCCGCGCCCGCGCCCGCGCCGCCGCCCGCGCCCGCGCCGCCGCCGCCCGCGCCCGCGCCGCCGCCCGCGCCCGCGCCGCCGCCGCCCGCGCCCGCGCCCGCGCCGCCGCCCGCGCCCGCGCCCGCGCCGCCGCCCGCGCCCGCGCCGCCGCCGCCCGCGCCCGCGCCCGCGCCGCCGCCCGCGCCCGCGCCGCCGCCGCCCGCGCCCGCGCCGCCGCCCGCGCCCGCGCCGCCGCCGCCCGCGCCCGCGCCGCCGCCGCCCGCGCCCGCGCCGCCGCCCGCGCCCGCGCCGCCGCCGCCCGCGCCCGCGCCGCCGCCCGCGCCCGCGCCGCCGCCGCCCGCGCCCGCGCCCGCGCCGCCGCCCGCGCCGCCGCCCGCGCCCGCGCCGCCGCCGCCCGCGCCCGCGCCGCAACCGCCCGCCCGCTCTCTGTGTGGCTTAAGCTTTAACTCGTTGGCTACCGGTGTCGCCGATATACGCTATCATAACAAAAGATTGTTTTGTTTTGTTTTTTTCGCCGTCAAGCCAAGGGTATGACTTATATTTTACATTACAGAATATAGTGCCAAAGCTGGAACCCATTGATTCACCACTAACTGATTACTCCGGAGATACCAACGACACGGACATCGCGCTCTTAGATGACAACGAGAAGAAGTATTCAACAAGCCCTGAAAGTTTCTCAAACAAATCCGTCTGCACTACCGCCTCTGGGGACCGTAATGTCAAGAAATGGATCAACGAAGTCAGCAGCACGCAGCCCTGTCTTAACATAAATGAAAAAGAGAACATAGATGAAGATAAGGACTGTATTGAAATAGACAAGGAAGTTGAAACAGTGTTACAGAGTGGTACAATCGTCGAATCTCTAAGCATAACAACAGAAAATCTCAATTCTGTGTCCAGCGAAGCGCAGCACTGCAAAGGTTTGTTTTTGTTGTGTTTCCTTGTAATTGATTCCTAGAATTCTAATAGCGTTCAGGCCACTTAGTGCGTGTGTTGTAATTACTGCATTGTTTTCAGATAAAAACACATGCTACGCTAATCCGTCGTTTCCCTGTCCGTTTTGCCCGCGCGTTTACAACAGCTGGGGGTATAGACGGCGACATGTCAAGTCTCGACATATGACAAACAGGTATCTACATGTTTAATTTAAAATAAAGACATACATTTGCAACTTTTAAGATAGCAATATATTTTTTTCATACTTTATTTTCATTTCAACTAAATAATATAATTTTACCGGAATACACCTATCAAACTAAAGATGCTATCTTTCATTCAACATATGAAAAAAGGATTGAGGATATGAAAATTGTACTTAATAGGGTAAATCGTCAATAACTGACCACACACGAAAATGTTAATTGTTCAGTTATACTTCGTTCCAGATTAGATGGCGAACATTTCTTATAGTATGTAAATGTATGAGACATTTTGGTCATATAATCTGGAACGAAGTATACTAGTCGCCTACTTTGTGTGCTGCAGACACTAACAAAATACATGAAATCACACTAGTAGTCAGCTCTCAGAAATAGCGGCGCCCAGCGGCGCCTGCGTGCCGCAAGCGATACGCAAGGTTAAGCAATGTCGGGCGCGGTCAGTACATGGATGGGTGACCGTTTTGAGTGGTTACTAACTGAGCGCTCCCGTGCTTTGGAAGGCACGTTAAACCCTTGATCCCGGCTGCTGTCTATGACAGCAGTCGTTAAGCCAAGTTGGAGGCCTTCGGGCGGCTTGAGAACTTCTAACAGTCAAGTTGCCCACTCACTTGACAAAGGGGGGGTCGAAGTTGCACCACGTCCGTAGGGAAAGTACCCACCGCTACCCTACACGTGACCCCTGGGTGGTTCTAAAAGTGCAACAAAAACTGGCAACCGTACTGTCTTCTCGAAGATCTCACAGTTCGAAATAAATGCCATACGATAAATAAAAATCAGAAATAGCAATCCATCCATATTTTTGCGACGTGTCGTCTATAGGAATAATGCACTAATTATTGACACATTTTCATGTTTTCAGATTGTCATGCAAATGGTGCGTTGCCATACTCCCTTCCACCGGTGCGTGGTATTCCCACGCGACCAGAGCCCATGGCGTTCCCCACGAGGAGGCGAGGAACTCCCTGGTAGTCATGGTCGAGGCCCACGCAGTGTTGACCCTGAACGAGCCGAGCGTGGCCCAACTCCTGGGACAGGTGGGGATGGCCGATGGCGCTACGGTGAGTGAGAAGACCACTTAAGGTACGTTGTGTCCATGTTTATTTATGGGCAGGGCCCGGGGAAAACGTCCCTTTGATATGATGGTATATGATGTGATTCCTTGTCCGTGTAAACATTTAAGGTGCATTTACACTGACAGTGTAAATTTTTTAAGTACTGTGCTGAGTATTGAAGGCAGTAAGCGGAAACTTTGAAATATTTTTGATATGACAATGATTATAAAAATGGAATTGTGTAGTTGTGTCTTGAGCTCATAACATAACATAATAATACTGAGATATTATTGAAAAGCAAAAATTATGGTATATAGCATATATGAACAGTGAGAAGATATCTGGTCTCTTTAATTGATTAATATTGTTCGAATAGAATTGAATTATGTGTAGTAATTAATTTCTTTTTTAATTAAGAGACAGTAGATTTAAGATTTAATTTGATAAACATAATTCGACCAATGTTATTTTTGTATGTTTTATACTTAAGTAATTGTATGGCCAGTCAAGGCATTATTATTTCCAGTAAGGTCAGTAAATAAATTGCCAGTAACAGCACTTGTTTCGAGTTTCCACTTATGTATAAGTTATGGTCAATATGTGGCTGTGTTTTGTTTTCGCAACTCACTATGAAATGCCAGTTGGCAATGCAATGTTTGCCAATTTAATATAACAATTATATCGGGTTTGGGATTTTCTTTAGACATTATATGAATGGTTTTTGAATTAGACGGTGCGTTGTCTTGCTTAAAGGTGATGATGAGACATTACTGTGAAGATTTTACTTTGCGAAACCAGCTCAATTTGACTGGTACGCGTTCGCGTGGTGACGGAAAGCCGTTGCACCGAACATATCTTATCGAAGAATTTCCCCTGGTGCGCGGGGAGGATTTTTATATGAAATCTAAGGCGTATAAAAGGGATAAATTATAGATTTGGAATTATTACTTTATAATTTAGTTATAAAGAGGGTAGGTTCGCACAAGTCAAAATATACTGGTGCACACCAGAAGGACATTTTTTGCTTCAGTGCTATTCCAGTCCAATCCGACTGGTACGAAACCGTCAGTATAGCATCACAGGTGTAGGCATCATTACTTCAGTATGCATTGGTACCAAAATATATAAGTATTGAAAAAAAAAGAAAAAACATATTTTTTTAGAAATTTTGAAACATTTCAGTAATAGGAAATATATTTGCTATCGGTACGTGTAGTTTTTTACCTTCCCACACCGTGTTACACACCAATGCATATAACGGCATTTTAGAAGGCGACCTATAAGAAGTGAAATGTTTGTTATGTTGCTATCCATACGTCCTCTGTTTTGTTGTTGGCAGCTATGCCATCTTATGTACAGTCAAGTGCAAAAATATGTATCGATCGAGTGTATCCTCTCATAAATATGGTACTAAAACCCACACACCGACATAAGAGCTATGGGACATATTTTTGAGCAAGTTGTGTGCACCCATATTTTTGCACTTGACTGTACCTACATTTAGTTCCTGTCTGTCTTACACACAGGTAAATTGGTCATACACGTATTTAATTGGCTTTTAAAGGCGGTTCGTGTGTTGCGAATTCAATATACGGCCTACTTTATGTTGTATTATAATGGATTATATTACTCGTATTGACATTATTATTTTGTTTTGTGTATTTATTGTGTAAGTTGTGATGATCTCAAAACGAGTGTTTATTCGCTCAAGAATCATGGGTTAGCATAATTAGGTTATAAATACTTATTATTAATTGTATCAGGTAATTGGACATCACATCAAGGTCATATGCAATTTTTCGGTAAACCTTAATGGGATTATATTTCCTTATTCAATAATTGATTGTTTCTTTTGTGACGCTGGTGGTTTAATAAAGCATCAACCGCCATTGATTTTATATTTATTGCACAATCCAATAAAGATTAATTCTATGAGGCACCCTCTACCAGTCAACTATTGGGCTAATCAAAAACATTTGGTGCAGTGGCTATCTTTTTTTTATTCTGATTAGGTTTGCGCTTGACCACAGATCACCTGATGGTAAGCGATATCGATCAGTTAATGTCTACTTGGAGAACCATATAGGCACCAATCTTCACAGTTTGTCGTAAAAAGGGCAAAGATTATTGGCGACGCTCAGAAGGCGCCATTTTATTACTAAGGCAATTTGAAATTAACCTTTCCTAATCCTTATTGATATCCGACAAAGGGGTAGTTTTTTTGGGCATGGCACAAATGTATATACTCATAAACCTACTTATACGATTGAAGCAAAGCAACATAATCAAAAAAAACATTGTATTGTATACTTTAAATGTGTGTGGCATGTAGGTAGGTAGGTACATGTTTTGACCCGTAATTGTGTACAATGAAGTGCTTACATACATACAATATACATATAAAAGCGACTGAATTTATGTTTTGGTGTGATGTCCTGTTGCCATTTAGCGTCTCACATTTCGACTGAATAAATAGAGCTTAAGATTATAGGTTTATGAAAATAATATTTTTATGTTTTTGACCTTTTGATAGTTAAGAATGGTAGTGTTTAAGTCAATTATTATGATATTCGGCAATAAACCTTTAGAATGTGATTTCTACAGATAAAAATATATATTTTAAAAAATAACAAAAAACTATATTTGGACAGTATTTACGACGCCTTACTGAAAAGCGTTTTATAAAAAAACGACTTATAAAGGATTTAGGAAAGAAAATGCGAGTAATAAAAAACATATTTTTTGTACTAATATTTATGTGGTAATAATAATAATATAATAAGGTAAGGCAGTTGAAGCTTTGTGATTATTAAATGACAACTATATAAATTGTATCATCGGCTTTAAGATATAACCACTGAATTATATGGGCACTCGAACACAAGAATTGACATACTCAATAAGAAAACTGCTATGGAAAATTCTTATGAAAATCATATCATATTACTCTGTACAAATCTCTAAGAGCTTGAACATCTCGTTTAATAAATAACAGTTATGTGAAATGGAGATAAATAAATAGATATTTATTTAAATGCTTAGGATATCTCTAACAAGTTTTTGTGTTCCATTGCAATTTAACAGATCTATTTTTCAATTAAATTATATTTTGTGTAGAACTTGAACCGTTACATTCATATGCACGATTGTACCGTACCGTACGTTGGAACAGTGTTATTCCTACAGTTTTTATGTCTCGTCTCTCTATGGCCTATGGTTTAACAGGCGGTGCCCGCGCGGCGCGCGGCGTAAAAGGGGAGAATAGATGTCAAAGGGTACCGGAACGGGACAAGTTATGTGCCACTTGTTCTCCGGCCGCTACTCTTTGCGCCGTGCGCCGTGTAGGCACCGTCTAAGTTAAGCTGCGGCTATTAGTCCTAAAGACTGAGGTAATTTACCTCTTAATTCTGGTTATAAATCATATTTATATATTAAGGCGCAGGGTAGGGCAAGACCTTCCCCATACAAACTATGTGCACGTTTTATTCGTCGGTTTTGGCACTAACAAATATAATATTTTTTTTGGTTGTAAATATTAGATATGCGAAGATCGTGATGTGAAAATTTTCAAATATTTCAAAAAAATTCAAAATAAAAAAAATAAAAATAAAAATTAATAAAAAAAATTCACACCACGAAATAGCTATCAGAAAAATAAGCATACTGACCAAAAATCATAACTTTAATGCAAACACAAACGAAGTAAATCCTGCACTAAGTTTGTATGAAGAGAGCTTGCCCTACCTCTCCTCTTAATGTATTGTATAAGCGATGATAAATTGCAATGCTATAACAAAATCATCGGTCATTTCGTTCCACATAGTTCTACTTGTATTAAGGTACAGTTTAAATGCAATGGCACTAATATCGTAGTACATATTACATTCGACCACTCAATCTAGATTCTAAGAAAATAATTATAATAAGTTACCAAAGCAATTTCTATAAATTAGACTATAAGATAAGCTAAGTGAAAATTGATATATTTTTATATAATGAGATTGATCCCTAAGATGTATGTGTGTTAAAAAACCAGCGAGAAGCGAGTCAATACACGCCATGATCTGCTTTAATATTGTATTCAGTATAATTATCTCTATTGAGAGTCAAATTATATTCTACTTAGTAGTCTTAACATTCAATTCTTATGATTGTCATAAAATGTGTGGCTTTAAAACTAAAATGTCAAAAATATTAATAGAGTTACGCCATAATAATGCTAAAAAGTAAAAGAGAATGTTTGCGGACTTCCAATGGGGATTAAATATATTTTTTACAAAATATTAATTTTGTTTATATTACAAGTCTGTTACCGTTCCTTCAATAGTTATCCCTGGGGCTATTTCAATTTTTTCGCACGGTCTGGTGTCTATGTTATCTATAACAGGCGATCGGCATACCAGGTCAGGTGTGACACTCTTCCTTTTGGCCGCGGCCATGATCAGTTCTCTGGAGTCTTTTCTTACAAATTCTCTACTCATAGGCCTGGGTGGTGCCGGACCTTTTGTAGAAGGTTTAGGCGTAGGAGTCTTGCGAGGCTCCGGCTGTTCGTCCCAAAGGCCGTTGTCGGTTTCGCCTGAACGTTTCATTGATGCCCTGTTACGTGGCGTCTTCTTCAACATGGCTTGGAAATTGAATGGCGGATCGTCTTCGTTTAAATCGCTTGTTGACTTTGCCATTGCCTGCAGTTCTCTTATGGGATCGTTCATGTCTTGAGAATTGACGCCGTATAAGCTACGGCTGTAGTTTGTTCTTCGTAAGCCAGGGTTAGTGTCTTCTAGAACGTCCGTGTCATCACGGGCACTTGACCATGGTGCTGGAGGTTGGTAGTAAGATGTGTTTGTGGAATAGTTGGCTTTCTTCTTGTATACAACGGGTCGATTGCTCTCTTTCTGGGAAGGGTTCCTGTCTACTTTGGGGTGTTCTTCAGGTGGTAATTTGGGCACGGGTTGCGTGGGGTCTCTGCAGAACGGCACGTTTATGAGCGTCTGTGTGCCTGTTGTCGCCATGCTGGTCTGGGTTTGTGCTGACGCTGAACTGAATCTCCGCTGCAACGGCTCATCCCATTGCTCGTGGTCGGAGTCGTATTGACTGGCAAATGTGTCACTATAATTAAATAATGCATTGGCAAAAGCGTTAATCCTAATAATTTTAATATGATAAGGCATTCAAGTAAACCGCAGCCTGCTTATTTATTTGTAAAGAGTTGAGGACCAAATGTAGCCATGACTTTCAAAGGGAAAGCACAATAAGGGATGGCGGTTTTTATACAAAAACTAAAAGAAATTACAGAAATGCAAGTCACTTCAATCAAATAATTGAAATAATGTATCGTAAATACAAATTAAAGACAACAGAAGAACTCTCACCTGCTTTTGACCGCAGGATCGCACATATAAGATGTATCATAGTACTGTAGCTGATCAATCCTGAATGGAAGCTTCCAGACAGTTGGTGGACCTGACCCAAGGAAGTCCTTCCCTTTGGCATGAGGATCCACTCTGTCCAAAAGCACCGATGTACTGGTGTTTAGTAGTGATTCTAGTAGGGACTGATTATAGATATGTACCTGCAAATAGGTTAATTTCGTTTAGATGAGGTCCGTGTATATTGTGATTCGCTTCAATCAATTCCACTTTTACGTATTGTTTATGTGGGTAGATTAATTTTATGTATGTTACTAGGTGCATTTAAACTTTAAACTAAGTATTGTAAAGACATACATGTACTACAAATATTTGAAATGATTTTCAGCGTCATCCAATGTGTTTTATTAACAATTTGAAGTTACCTGCTGTGAGAAATGGACTAAATCCTGGTATCGAACGGCTCTGTACTGCAATAGGACTTGGAAAATGGACCGGCTTTTCCACTTCATAGCAAACCTTTTCAGAAATGAAGATGTTTCCTCATCAATTTGGCCTGTAGATTTGTTAATAAGGGGCCCATATGCTTTCCGCACTATGTAACCCCTGTAAGCTGGAAAGTAATCAGATTATTAAGACAAGCATTTTAAAAGAATAGGACAGTATCTATTTTTTTTTCTTTTTATAACCTTTTTGTATAAGTAACGCCGCTTCATCCTCTGTTACATTCATAGACTGTTGTTTCTTCAGTTCTTTAACTGAAACAACATTCATAAAATTAGTACTGTGCCGTACCCATAACAAATATTTGAAATATTAGAAAAAAATCAAAACTTACTGTGCTGTGCTTTTGACTTGCTTTTAACTGCTTTTCTTCTAGCAAGATAAGCTCTCATCATGCATTGCACTTTCACAATCTTCTTCACTTGCGTTTCGTATAACCTTAAATAATAAGTCATTTTAATTATACTCTTAAAATCTGTTAATTTTGGAGTATATGACTATCGTGAAAATTATACCTTGCTAAAAATTCTTCATTGTAATATTTCAAGAACACTTTGGTTTTGCCTAGTTGCCATCCTTCCATTTTGAGCCGAATCAGCAGTAACCTGCAGTTGTCTTTTGTCTCTTCGACATTTTCATCAAAATCGAAGGCTAAGAAGCGATACCTGTAATAATTACGATATTCGTTAAACTTCACGAATAAAATCTCTCGATCACTGATTAGCTGATTGTATGATATACCTTCTAATAAATTCAGCGAACGGTATTCGGCACGAGAACCCATTTTGTCTTGCTTTAGCAGTATCCAAGATAGCAAGAGCTCTTAGTTGTTGTCGAACAACTTCTGTCTGAAAACCTCTGGGGTTATCGTTCATATCTGCTCGTATGCATCGGACGTAGTGAGTGCCTCCACTGCCTGGACCTATCGACAGTTGCTTGAGGATCTCTAAACTGGTCGCTCTGTAAGTAGCAGCTGCTGTTCTCATTCTATGTACTTGTGAAAATTGACCTTTGGACACCGTGTTATATTTCTGGAAGATGAGCAAAAAAATGACACATCGTCAATCATTTAAAGCTCTGAATTCTACACTAACTCTTTAAATTACGATACTTACTCTCGCTTTGGTATTTTCTACCTCCTTTTCGGACTTTGACTTTGCGACAGTAACTTTAGGTTGACTTGAGGATACAGTAAGATTGCCTGTCTTAGTCAATTTGTTTCTAAATAATTCTTGGACTGTTGTATTGATGGAGGCTCTCATAGTTTCTATCATCTCCGGCGGCAGAAAGTCTTTATTTTTGTCGGCTATTTCCCTAGCGTCGTAATTGACTTTTCCTGTATAGTGTGCTACGCTAAATTCGTGACTGCCGGATAACTTTATGTATGGTCCTTTGCAAGATGTTCGGATTGTACCTGAGACATAAATACACATTATAACGTTAATATAACCTATGGTATTGGACGCATTATCAGAAAAACTTTCACTTACTCATGATGAACTCTTGTCCACTTCCAGTACGACTAGCTTCGTCTAGAATATAGAAGAGACCTAGAGGTCTTCCCATGAGCTGATCGACTGAATGCTTGTTATCGTAGAAATGTAAAGCGACTACGTCTATTTCATCCTCGGCCGTTTCTTGCATTTCCCAAGCAAAAACTCGCTGATTGTACAAGAATTGGATCTGCTCATTGGTCGTGTTGACTATTAGCTGTTCTAAACGGTTTCTATGGAAGCATTCGAAACCGAACATGTCCAACAAACTTACTGAATATTTATCCCCACTGCAATATTAAAAAAATAGAAAATAAGTTTCCAATATGATAGAAACAAGCCTATTAATAATTAATGTCTCTATTTATGAACGAAGGTACTTACAATACTGATCTCATAAAAGATAATTTTGAATTTATTAAATTAATCATCCAATCGATCAGCCGTTTGTATAATGCACTCGCTAACATATCGCGTGCATCTCTAGCTTCGTCTGTGGAATGTTTTCTTTTCACCGCAGATCCTCTTTCGACTAAACAGTAGTTAAGAAGTGCCCATAAAAACTTGGCTTCCTCAAGAGATAATAATTTTGCGACTTTTTTGGCCTCCTCCGGATTTTCGATTTCTGCTGATCCATTCTTGCCATCTTTAAACCTGACGTTACCAAGGGTGAGAATAGCAGCTAGAATTGTTTCAAACATGATGATGTCCTCTTGCTCCCAGTCTAAAGCTACAAGATTTTCTATAAATTCTTTATATCTAGAAACATTTTCGTCAGGAGTTTCTCTTACGCATTTTTTTACCTTTTTTGGCTCTTCTTGTATTCTCAAATATCGGTGTTTTCTATTTTTCTCGAGATATAATTCATCTAGCCTGTTTTCAGCTTCCATGGCGTCATAAAAATAATAAAGTAGATCGAAATTCGCATGAGACCTAAACAAATAAGGTCATGTGTATGTATATGAATGTCACTTGTTACCTAAATATTACAAGCATTCATTAACTGTGAAGTAGCTGGATGAGTTGACATTAGAAAGATTGTGATACGTAAAACATTCGTAAAAATATGTAATTGATGATGTTAAATAAGAATTATTTTAAATCTACACTTACATATCCGTAGACGAGACCCTCCACTTCTCCAATTGATACAACCAAAATATTGCTCCACTCAGTTTTCCGGAACTTCCATAGGTTACTTGAATTTGGAATATTCCTCTTGTAGAATGTGCGTTTATAGGTGTGCCAGCACTAATAGCTGCTTGAATAACATCTTTAGCCCTTCCAATCCTGTCAGCAGTGTTATTCTTCATGGCCCCTAAGTGAGTTAGATGTCGCAAGGCATGGTTCATGTTGGTCGTTTTCCCAGATTTACTCTCTCCGGAGAAAACAATATGTTGAGGTTCGTTATGATGAAGAGCATCTTGATAGGCTCCATCAGCCACAGCAAAAATATGTGGTTCATTGTCAGATCTTGATTTGCATTCGTACTTTTTGTGATACTAGAAGAAAAAATTGTTCATTAATATTTCTGCTCAAGTGAACACGGACTGGTTAACAATGCAGAATTATATACATACGTCTTCGTTATAGATATCATCATTGGTATTTGGATTGAGTATTAGAAGAACATCGCCAATGAATGACTTGAATGAACCTTTTGCCAGCTTAGTCTGTAACTCTGCTAGAATATTGTCTTCTGTAAGTACTTCTAAAGCAGCTAGATCTTCCACTTGCATTGTCTCTGATTCACAAACACCTTCAGTTTTTAGTAGGCCATTCTTAATTATCCTTTCTGGTGGTTTGCTTGGCAGCTCTTGATCTTTTAATTCGCATGCTAACATTTTTAGTTCAGTAGTCAACTGTAAAGTCAATTGTACATTTTGTAAAATCTTACAGGATATTTTTATTTCAATATGTTACAATTTTGAAGGATACTCACGTGAAAATCGTTTTCTGGAACAGATTGTATAAACGGATGCTCTTCCATCTCCACTGCATATGGTCGATGTTCAGGGTTTTTCTCGAGGCATCTGTAATTGATTTAGGTACATAACAATAAATGAGCAATATTCAATGCCTAGCGACCAGTGTTCAATATGTTTATCTTTACTTACTCTGTTATGAAGTCGTTAATATCATTAGACCACATAGCTGGCCTGCTGACACTGGGTGGTGGATTTCTTACGATTTGAAACAATGCTCTCGTTGGATGCATATCTTGGAAAGGTGCTTTAGAGTCTGCCATTTCAATCGTCGTTATTCCTAACGCCCAGACGTCGGCCCTGTTCCCATACCCGTCTCCTACAATAACCTCCGGCGCCATCCAACCCGGTGATCCAATATTTGTTCTAGCTTTGTCCAGAGAACTATTTAGTTTCTTAGACAATCCGAAATCTGTCAATTTCACCTCCCCATCCTTTGTTATCAGTATGTTACTGCACCTGAGATTGCGATGCATCACTTTGTTCTCGTGCAAATAAACCAGCGCCTAGAACACGAATGAAGCTGAATTGATTGCACCAATCAGAGGAGTCAACACTTGAGTCTGACAGGTAGTGACGAAGCGACCGCCCCTTAGGTATGGTGTTCCATTACGGTGTATCGGATTGTTAAGACGGCTCGGCGATACTAATGTCAGTGTCAGTCAAGAGCCCACGCCCCCGAGATTCATTGGGGTCTATTTGCATACGTATCGGGCCCTGAGCTGTCGCAGGCGGCCTGTCTGCGCTCTCTACTGTCTGGTATATCAGTGTGTTTAATGCGTTCATTACGATCGTTTAAAAGTTAGGGATGTGAGCGAACTATGTTATTGTCGATGTTTGGATTTAGATAAAATCAATCATACTCCTTAAATTTTAGATTTTTATGAAAAGGATACAAACAGCAAAGGAAAATCGGTACCCTTAACCCCCTTATTCCTAAAACTTCACAAACCTCCGCTAACTAAAATGAGTTTTGTCCCTTACTCGCAAATTGAAATAAGTAGGTTTGATTAACGATTATGCATAAGGGGGTTAAGTATTTCACTAGCTTTTATTAACAATTCCTGTGCTGCGTGTGTGTCTGTCTTTAGCCCTCGTCGCTTATTTAACCGATACCAAAAATTTGTACCATGCTATACGTACCTACATACTGACAAGAAATGTTGGAAGTCAGGACATGTAGGTATCTAATCAGCAGCTAATAAGTTAATTGGTCACCTTGACTGTAGTGTTCTGTTAATTTAGTTATGATATGAGGTATGTATTGTACATACCGAGTAATTATGATTATAGCTTTCGTCTCCATAATTAACTGGTCAATAAGAAAATATGTTCTTATAAGAAAATATGTTATTGACCAATAAAATAAGTTTTCAAACAACAAAACAAATAAACGTTCTCATATCCAAACGGTAATGTACTTGTAAGGCCTCACGTGCGGCTTCTTACAATGTTGCCGTTCAGATTTTATTTAAGTACAAAATTATCGATAGTTTCCCACCGCAAACAGAATTTGGTCGTACCTTACGAGATGCAACATCGATAGATATGCATGGGAGATCTGCCGAAGGAGAAGGACGGAGCACCGGTATTGTGAACCAAGTGGCTTGCATAAAGATAATACGCATTTAACCAACGTAAATTCCTAAGGGTCTTATAATATCAGTTCAAACTCTGAGGTTGTAGACTTTGAGTGTAGATAGTAAGGGCAGTTATCGGACAACGTGGAAGTGTTCGCAAGATCATTGGCTACCGAGCTGGTGGTCCGTATATCTTGTGTGCGCGAGCATTATTTACGATAATTGAGCGATGCGCCGCGATGGGGGGCCGTCATGGTGTTGTCGGGCGCGCTCCGACATTCGCATCGACAAGTTCGACTGTTCCGTCGCGAATCACATCAAATAAAGCGGCGTGCATTTTAAGTAATGGCCCTAGATGTATACCAATACGTGGACCTTCGCCGAGCAATATTTTATTCCATGTCACGTGAGGAGCAGGCATCGCCCGGACAAAGATCCGAGAACAATTGAGTTTGCATTCAAAGTACCAACCAATTGATTCAACCGTTGAAAGGTGGACTGGCAGGTCCTTTGTTTTATAAACAGCCATCCCTACTCGAATGTGACGAGAGACATGTTTATAGTCAGTCGAATATGGGCTTACCTTGATCGTATATTTGAGGATGTAAGCGATGTGTTCCTCGGACATTTTTCTGTCGACCGCATTCAGTTTTCTGACAATATCGATGACAGATCCGCATTCACACAACTGCAAAATGGTCGATACATCGATTTGACTTATGCATAGCCTTAGCGAAAGGAAAGGAAGATTTATGTGCTATTCGTGGACAAGTGGCTGACCTTTCAGTCGTACCTGCTAAATTTATGTTCCTTACCTCGAGCACGAACCAAATCTTCTTGACACCTTCCGACCTCTCACAGAATACTCCATAGCAGTCTATGAGGTTAGGATGTTTTGTAAGATCTCTGAGGAACTTGTACTCCTCTTGAATGTGTACTTCGGTGTCATCGTTGTAAGTTTGTACTTTGATGGCGACCGCCTTGCCAGTGGCCTGACCGTCTGTTGCTTTAAAGACCTCGCCAAAGATGCCGGAACCAAGCTTCTTATCGAGAGTATACCTCTCTGTGGGGCTTGGCAAGGACGATATATTTAAACCGTCCTTCATTTTGTCTGGTCATGGAAAAAATATTTTGTATAACACTCTTGATCCTTGTGCTTTGCGACACTGGGATTAATCTGAAGACGCGACACTGCATTAAACCAAACAATGTTTGAAAGTAAAATAAATCAAACAGCAAAATAATCACGCTCAAGTTTGATGGGAGTAATTTACTTGACTGCAGTTACCATACTAGGCAAGAAAACGTATTAATCTTGAACTGAATGCACTATTATTTTATAGATGCGATAAATTGCACATTACTTACCTCCGCCTCTGTTGGCTTCCCGGTTCCGAGTGCCACCGTCGTCGGAGCCCCATCAAGTGCTCGGGCTTCGGAATTAGTTCTAATCCCTCGTAACAGTATTAGGTCATAATGCCCTACGACCTTGCATGCATTGGATAACACGGTGATTGGGGACGCGTAGGGTTTTAATTACAGTTTCTTGTTCCTAAGATGGTCAGGTCAAGGTCCGGATTAAAATAAAAACCGATTAAGGACAAGATAGATATATGAGTTATATACCTATAGCAAAGTAGGTAAAATAGGTAGTTATGTATAAGTAAAATATGCGACTAGAATTATACCTAGTTGGAAATTCGTTGAGTGAGACTAGACTGAGGTACCTAGACTATACTTAGCAGTAAAGTTTTCAGAATATGTTGATTGATAGGTACCTAAGTATTATGATATATCTCTAAGCAAAAAAATATTGAAAACTGGTTATAAATAGTTTAGACATTTGCGTTTTTGTATACATCCCTTCAATCAGTCAAACCCTAAACAAGACTAGATAATTCAAAGCCCTCGCAACGTTGAAGCCTTCATTGTTCGAAATACAATCGATCAAGTTAACAGCTACCGATGAAGCGAAGGTAATACTAAATAGCAGAACATGGAACACAATAACAATAAGATAAAACAGTCCATTCTAATGCCAGAATCGGACTACCGTAAACTTTTTAGGATTTCTTATTGTTGTGTCTGAAAGTGACGTATTCTGTTCCACACGATGGTGAATAACTTGACAGATCTGAGATAACTCGGTGGTGGAATCGTTATTTCTAAAACGTCCACAAAGTTCGTTGATGTGGACCTTGGAAATACTCTTAAAATTCTTCCAAATTTACTTTTTTGTACTTTTGTGAGGATCTTAAAAGCTGAAAGATCGAAAATCTGGATCTTATAGGTATTCGTACACATAGTAAAATTAGAGGAAGACACGTTGTATTAATTATAATAACGAATTACAATACGTAAGAATATCCATTGAAAAAAATTGCAGAAGCTCGTAGGTACTTTTACTGGCAGACCCTCATATTATTTATAAAAAAAGTTTGTTTCTTTTAAAACGCCTAAGAACTTGCTACCGTTAAGTGTATCACGGTGTTGATACATTTTGAAGACTCTTCACGTGAAGTGACGGCTAAGTACTTTGAATTTTGGACAAACAATATTTCACGTCTCACTCGGCCCATTGACGAGGGTAACGGCACTCGACTCGCTATGAAGAAGTTTTAATAATACATTCTACATGAGATGGTGCATCTGCAGTGCATTTGTTTAATTTAAATATTGTTACGATGTCGCTTTGTATAGTTTATTGAAAAATTGACTGGGAATAATTTACCTTTGCTAATGCATTTTTACAGTATTTTGGTGGTCCGTGCCAGTTACAATGGACCCTTGTTTTCTTTTAGTTTGCTCAAAAATAACTTCGCTAGACTCTATTAACGGTTAATAGGGTCTAGAGAAGTTCATTTTGAACAGACTAATCGTGTGTGCAGCTGACTGTACCTTCAAAATTCACTAGATTAACTTGGCTTTCTGTTTCGGTTTCGCATAAATTGCTGTGGCTACGCACCGAACGGGTGAAATTTGACTTTGTCGTTCTATTTATAACATTAACATTAATTCCAACGACGTCGTCGCGTGCAAAAGCTAATAATTTTTTTAAATCCGATTTCAAACCGTACAATCTCGACAAACGACGCACCTACATCTATCGAATTACAACACACCACACCTCACCTAACATGAAAAGTTGTTTTTATTTACATTCACTAACTATCAATAGCGGCATCGATTCGCCCTGGGTATTACTGTTTCGGCGGCGCGTTAGAGCACAACAGCTCTTCAGCTGAGAAGCCAAATTAACCAGAAATAATGAGATAATTGCAAGGACTCATTGAAAGACTGCTTGGGAGATCTTTGATACGATACAATAGGAAGCGGGGCTTTGTAGCTGGGTATTTTATAGAGATTATAAGTAGACATTTGTTCATGAGATTTGAGTATATAAAGTAGCTGTTTTTAGATGGTATTAGGTATCCCTTCAAAAATCGAATGAAATGTATATGCACAAATAAACATATTTTTTGCCATTTTAGCGCTTAATGCGCTAAAATTGCCAAAAATATAATTATTAGAACAAAGGCCAAGGTAGGTGGTTTAGAATTAAAGACAGTAAAGCAAGAAAAACTTTCGTAACTTCGTAGCACGACGTGATTAGGTATAATAATATTTTGCGCGTAGAGTTCAACAATTTCGGAAACCAGTAAATACAATTGAGACGAAATCAGGAACGTACTGTAGTGTAGTCACACCTACCTAATAATCGGCTTAGTTAAGGCATTAAGGCTTAGCTTAGGGATAAGGCGAGGCGGGCTCATTGCAAATGTCTCGCTCTAACACGCGTGAATTTGCAATTAACCATCCCGCTCGCTACGAAGCCTGTGCGCGTAGTTTTCGGATTAGTATATTTTTTCCAAGTGCTTTTTGTAAAATATAACATATTAGGAAATTGTCAGCATGAAAGTTTTAAAACGATGATATTTATAATTTTTTGACAGTGTTACCAAGGCATTTTTCAATATTTTTTTCGGTTGTGTGTCGCTTCGTTTCTTTTTCAGTCTACAGAATTTTTTGTGTAGTGTATACTGGAAGTTCAAACTTCAATATTTTCGTCAGCCATAATTTTGCCTTGATGGTGGATGAAAGGAAATGGTACCTAGAGATGGAAGGATGTATAAAAAAGGCATGTAAAATTTTCACTATTTAATATTATAAATTACCGAATAAAGAGCCGGTACAAAGGTGATCTTAAACTACAATAAATATTTACGTTAATACTTAAATACGACACTGAGAACACTACTGGAATGACGATTTTATTTACAAATAAAATTATTATTCATTATTATCGGACTACAAGTCTCAGTAGTACGGACTCCTGAGACTACAAAGTCTCATTAGTCCCATAATCGGACAAAATAACCGGACTACTGTACACTTACCATGAGTTTGCAATGTTTGCATTACCTTACTCGCTAGCGACTGCGTAAACGATTAAGGCGCTCCCCAAGTAGCGTTGCCTTTTCTAAACAAGGTATTCGAGCTATCTTGGAATCAAATTCGTTAATTCAGGGCCGTTGTCTTGAAAAAAACGTTTAGGCCTTCAAGATAGCCCTCAAGATATCCGTCAAGACAGAGTTAATCTCAAGTGGGCACAGTATTTAGGAGAACGTGAAGACAAAGTTCATACTACTTTCAAGATAAGTTAAGTTTTACTTAAGAGTGAAGCTTTAAGGATTCCTCAAACTAACTTCAAGATATCTTTAAGGCTTTGTTAACACTAATTTATTCGTTTTCAAGATATCTCGAATACCAAGTTAAGGCTTAATAAATGGTAAGTTCATACTACTTCTGAAATAAACTGAAGTCTTACTTGAAAGTAAAGTTTTAAGGGCCCTTAAAATTATCTTTAGGATACCTTGAAGATGTCTGCTATACAAAGTTAAGACTTATTTAATAGCGAGTTCATACAACTTTTCAGGTAAACCTAAGTCTTACTTGAGAGTGAAGTTTTAAGCGTCCTTAAAAATATCTTCAAGATAGTTTGTTTACTAGTGCGTGCTAATTCTAATCTTATTTAAAATAATATAAATTAAGACTTCATTTCCTTTACGTAACCTCTTTTTAGAGAAAATAAATGGAATGGCGTGTCTTAGACACAAAAGTTTATAAATAAAATGGCGAACACTTACAGTAATGACTTAAAATAGCTTTCCTTGTCGGCACAT
This sequence comes from Cenopis cana, assembly GCA_951800055.1. NCBI lineage: Eukaryota > Metazoa > Arthropoda > Insecta > Lepidoptera > Tortricidae > Cenopis > Cenopis cana. Next base: position 5,947,420 of record OX637477.1, on the reverse strand, counting down.
AGTGCGAAAAAGTAATACGCATGTTGGCTGATCGAGTGAAATGGCTTTAAATTACTATAAAACTAGCGGGCCACCTGAAATACTGAGTAAAGTGTTTTAAATTTGGGTATTTTAAATAGTGAAAATATTAAATGCTGAGAAAAATGATAAAATAATTTATCTCCGCGTAACTTAGATAAATAGTGTTGTGAATAAACAGTTTTAACATCACTTTGACTGTTTTTACTGACTAAATTGAGGCGGCAGAGTCAGCTTTTTATTATTATTTTCCTTTCAGATGGTATAAAATGGCGCTAATACCTATTTTATTTAACGAAATACCACTTAAGATAAAAATGATAAAAAAAGATTAGTTAAGAAAAAGTTAAGACAAAATTGTCTCCACTTAAGCGGTAATAGCCTTAACTAGATCTGAAAAACGAATTGATGCAGTACAACTTAAGACCATTTCGTATGTACATATTCTTAACATTGATTAACTTTATGCATTACTTCATACCTAATGCCCTTTACTCCGCGAGCGATAGTATTTATTTAATATTTGCAGTAAATAGTGTATGCAACAAGGAACTAGTAAAAATATTTCTTTTGAGGCCATTATGCCAGTATTCTCCACTGCCACATGCCTTTATTTCGACTGATTTTGCTGTCTCGAGGAGTGTTCTGGCATCCTTCGGCACTAGATGTGGCTCACGTTTATTAATGATTTGCAACAAAGAATTTATTGAGGTATGCGGTATATTATGTCTAACGGACCACTGTCTCAGTTCCTCTCTAAAATTGAAATCATTAATATAGCGATCAGCTGCCGATTTTATTTCTAAATCGGATTTGGAGTCAGTATCTTCTGTTTCTATAATTTGATCTACGTTTGTTCTGGTATTCAAAGTAGCATCAGTCAAAACCGGGGTCTGGTGTGAAGATGACGGCATTTGAACATCTTGATTAATCTCATTTTCAGCAGACTGGCTCATTTGGGTGGAGTCTGGTTTGTTGATGGAGACAAAATTTTTTTTATATTTTTCCACTCGTCTTCTAAATCCACCGGATCTCTTTATTTTAATAACTTTATCCATTGTGATAACTTTTAGCGTAACACCATCCCTTTAAGTCTTTTTTAGCTTAAAACTGACGTCTTGAAGCACTAAAATGATTTATTTTACTTCCGAAAGATAATCTACAGCACAAAGTATTACGATTTACTAAAGTTTATCTATAAACGATTCACTTTTTTTTGTGACTTAACTAATACTGAATAGGCTCTGGTTACTTCAAACGAGTCTTATGTATGATTTAAATTATACTCACTTTAGTAAAATAGGGTTTTTATGTATTTCTTCTAGGTACACTTCAGACAAAATTCTCTTGGAAATAATTAACTTGGATTCGTTAATACGAAACTTACTGAAGAGGCGGTTTTTGAAAACTGTTTTGATTTTCAGTTAAAGTTGATTTATAAAACCCTAATTCTAGTTCCATAAAGTAAACTTAAGATAAAATACAGACGCATAAGATTTGCTTAAGTAGTACTGAACATGCTTAAATTAAGTAAAAGAGTTCTAAATACGATTTCAAATAAACTAATTTAAGTGAAATAGGATTTTTACGTATTTGTGGTAGACTTACTTGAGGTAAAGTCATCTTGGGAATACTTTATTTGGATTTGTGGATACAAATGCTACTCTAGAAGGAATTTGTTAAAACTGATTTGATTTTAAGTTAAAGTTTGTACAAAACTTTTCCCTAGTAAGAGCAAACTTAAGACAAAATACAGAAACATAAGATTAGCTTAAGTGGTACTGAATATGCCTAAATTAAATAAAAGAGTTTTAAGTACGAATTCAAATATACTAATTTAAGTGAAATTGGATTTTGAATTTGGATGTGTGGTAGACTTACTTTGGAAAAGTTATCTTGTGCTTCGATTTGTGAATACGAAACTTGCTTATAGAAGCGGTTTTTAATAACTAATTTGATTTTAAGTTAAAGTTGATTTTACTGAATCCTTATCCTACTTAAAGCAAACTTAAGACACATTTCAGATATACTCAAGTAGTACTTAAGGTAATTAAAATGAGTTTTGAGTGCGACTTCAAATAAACTTATTGTAGTAACATTTGATTTTTGACGTTTATATGGTAGACATATTTTAGGCAAAATTATCTTGGGAATACTTTACTTTGATTTGTGAATACGGAACTTACTCTAGAAACAGTTTTTTAAAACAATTTTGATTTTAAGTCAAAATTGATTTTACTTAATCCATATCCTAATTAAAGCAAACTTAAGACACATTTCAGATATACTCAAGTGGTACTTAAGGTAATTAAAATGAGTTTTAAGTGCGACTTCAAATAAACTTATTGTAGTAACATTTGATTTTTTACGTTTATATGGTAGACATATTTTAGGCAAAATTATCTTGGGAATACTTTACTTTGATTTGTGAATACGGAACTTACTCTAGAAACGGTTTTTTAAAACTCTTTTGATTTTAAGTCAAAATTGATTTTACTTAATCCATATTCTAATTAAAGCAAACTTAAGACACATTTCAGATATACTCAAGTGGTACTTAAGGTAATTAAAATGAGTTTTAAGTGCGACTTCAAATAAACTTATTGTAGTAACATTTGATTTTTTACGTTTATATGGAAGACATATTTTAGGCTAAATTATCTTGGGAATACTTTACTTTGATTTGTGAATACGGAACTTACTCTAAAAACGGTTTTTTAAAACTATTATGATTTTAAGTCAAAATTGATTTTACTTAATCCATATCCTAATTAAAGCAAACTTAAGACACATTACAGATAATTAAGATATGCTTAAGTAGTACTGAACTCGTTTCAGTTAATTCATATGCGTTTTAAGTGTGATTTAAAATAAACTAAGTTTAGTAAAATAAGAGTTCTTACGCATGTGGGGTTGACATACTTAAGGCAAAATCATCTTGGTAATACTGTAGTAGGTTTTGGGAATACGAATCTTACTGTTAAAGCATTTTTTTAAAACCTAATTGATTTTAAGTTACTATCGATTTTACAAAATCCTTCTTATCTCAGCTAAAGAAAACTTCGGACTGATTACAGTCACTCATCCTAAGTAAGTCAAACTTAAAACACTTTAGAGATACTAAAGATTTAGAGATAATTCACAATTGCTACTTGGGTCGTTTGTTTTATGCGTCAAACGCATGCGTTCCATATAATATACGTTGCGTCAAACGCATTGCGTTGAATGGATTTATATGGAAACGCATGCGTTTGACGCATTAAAACAAACGAGCGCGTTAGTATGGAAAAAAGTACAGCGCCTCTGGCGGTTACCCAATAGAACTAAGAATCGCCAAATTAAATCGTTCATGCAGTCGCTAGCGAGTACGGTAATGCAAACATTGCAAACTCATGACACGGAGGTGACACGCGAAGGAAAGTAAGCGCTGTGGGTAAAAGTATGTGTTCGTGCGCTGTCGGTAGGTATTATACACGCGTCAATTGTTTGCGCGGGTGCGTAGCGCGTGGCGCGGACGAATCGCGAGACGCCCAGATACTTTAGATAATTTTGTTCGCTTCAATATATCTGATGGCGTCTGTACAAGGGAGAGCCTTTTACAAGAACGCTCGGGTTTGGCTATTATAACTTGCACAATATTGGTTGAAAAACTGGTTTTAAAAGAGATTATACTATAATATTTCGTGTCTAGTTAGGTAAATATTTAATACTGGTTGTTACTAACTGCTTAGTTTAGTTTCTTGGAATGTTATAAGTTGTACCAAAGAAGAGTAAATAAAGAAAGCTTGTCTCTATAGTTACGTGGCGTCCACAGACCCTAATTCCTACCAGTTTTCATAAATTATACCTTATTTTTCTGGTCCTATCTGACGAAAAAGTAACATATAGGTACTAGTTTGCCTGCGTATATGTTTGACGTATTACCATTGCTATAATAGGTATTAAATCTTGGCCGATTTTTATGGCATTCACCCACAGATTAGACAGGACGGACAGCTAAAGTTGATGGCAAGTATTTGGTAAATAAAAAAGTGACGTCAAAAGTCTTTATTACTAAGGGAATAGGAACTTTTGACCTTTTCATATGTCAAGCTACTTTTGATGCTGACTGTACTAGAGTATCTGCCTAAGAGTATTATTTGATCAACGGACTATTGAGTTGATTTTAAAGGCTGTCTGTGCAAGTGTCTCAGATCTATGACCTAAGTATTGTATCAGAAATCGACCTAAATATAGTGTTGGACATAGTCCATGAATCTTATATCTTGAATCGAGCAATTCTTGTATATATATTTATTTATTTATTTCGGGAATCTCGAATACGGCTGTAACGTTTTTGATTAAATTTGGTAAGTGGGGGATTTTGGGGACGAGCAATCGATCTAGCTAGGTCTCATGCCCGGGAAAACGCCGAGCAAAGCTCGGCCGCCCAGATATTGTATATATATATATATAACAAATCGCGATCCTTATAAATTGGCAGTCTATTATTTACTCTTGTTTGGTTATATTTTTATGTTGAGTTTAGCCGATGTTCCTTTAAAAACAGATAAATAAATCTATATAGGTATACAATTAAGTAAATTAAGTACATACATTAAATACAAAATTCATCGAAATTGTTTTGACACGAATGTTGTGTACAATGTACATACATACATATTTGAGATATAGTACAATTTAAATCACAGTATTAGTGCCAGTTGCACCAACGTACGAATACAGACCGGTCATCGTCAAATATGGCGCCGGCAGCTGTCATCCCATAGAAACTTGTCAAACTTTCCATACAATCAGATTTGACGAACACCGCTTACGATTACAGACGGTTTGGTGCAACCCAGCCTTAAAAGTTCTTGTTCTGCACTTACGAATATCAAATGACGGCGTTAACATTATATATGGTATTTGAGTACCCTCCTATTAAACATAATAAAATAATTAAAGCTATTTTACGCTCGTTCATACTCGCCATTACCAAAGATAAATGAGATTATCTTGAGTTTAACATGATTGGAATGTAGGGTTAATCCAGTTTCTATTCTTCTTCTCGTGTCGATGGTTTCTTTATCTGGTTAAATCGTAGTTTCCACTGAGGAATGTTGTAAAGAGTTTCAGACATTGCTCCTTTTAAATATGTATTACCTAATTCCGGTTCCAGAGTACAATCAGAGGATAGCCTAAATTATCAGTTTATATCTTCTGCTACGCACGCAGTGTTTTCAAGACTTTAATTAAACGTTTTAGGATCAACGGCTTCCCTCTGCAACCGACTTCCAAGGACAGAGGAAGTTCTCAATTCAAACGTATCTTTAATTATCATTTTTTCATCCTAGTGGTTCCACCAAACGGAGCTCAGATCTGATGATAGAGCACTGGAATATTTTAGTTTCGCCTAACGTGCCCTAATTCATTTGTAATTAATCTCTGATTCGGAGTCGGAAAACTTAATAACTCACATTGATTGATTAATAAATTATTCTTCAGTCAACTTCGGAATGTAATGTACTTAGACTAAATTTTGAGGAATGTTTTAAATCAGGATATGCAGGCAAGTCAGCGTCAATGAGCACATATCTATGTATACGTGGAGCTCTAAAATACAAACAAAAATCTCTATTACTATCAGAGTAACAGGTAATGTCGATACTTTTCAAAAATGTGCGACTACGACAAAAAGGAAACGTAACTTCACTTGCACACAGCCACCCACTTATCGTCTCTGCATCTCTGGCAATCCACTCTACAGCACCAGTGGAATGTGCAGTTGCAGGGTTTGATGCTGGACTTCCTGATGAGAGCGTGTCCTCGTCCGCAGCAGAGAAGATCGCAGGAACCGGATCTCGAGGTTCGGCCGATCCGGCATACACGGCCTGACGTGCCAGACGAGTCTGTTTTGGGGTCCACTTCGCAGAAGCTGGGAGATCTGGGGAAGAAAAGCATAAGGTGAGAACATTTTAGCAGCTGTATCGTTCCTTAAATAATGAAGTTAATAATTAGAAGTTACTCGTAATTGCTAGTAGTGCCACTGTTGGGTGTCCCAGCTGATGACACTCAAATAAAAGTGTCATCATACTTGTATAATAGTGGCAACATGGGGTAAAAAAGAGTAGTTTCAACTCCATTTATAAGCTTATTAGATCAGCTCTCCGACCAGTATATTTACTTTACTACCCACATAAAAATAAAACATCGTCGAATTTTGTTTAAATATAAAGTAACTTCGTACGTTATACTACAGGAAAATGCTTAAAACGTTAAGTATACAAAACATAAAAAAGTTTGCTAAATTTCATGCACATACTTTTCAAAAAACAGAAGGCTGGTTTTCGGCGCTGGTCGCGCTCGGCTTCGCCTTCTGCCTCTGGGCCGGCCACGCAATACTGAAAATCCATTGTTTAGCTCCTCTTGTGCTACGATTAGAGCCTGGAACGAGTTAAGCTTGGTTAGCGACTTTGAAAATGTTCTAATTGCACTTTCGATCGAGAAATACCATAATTTATTAGCTCTCATACCTACCGACTACGGACATAACAGAAGCCATGATTTCTAGCTCTCATTCTTTCAGATACAGTCAGTAACAAAGGTATAGTGTATGTATGTATAATTCTTTATTGTACATGAGTAAACATAGCATAAAAATACAAGAACAGTTGACATGCATGTACAAAGGCGACCTTATCCCTATAAGGGCATGTGATTCCGAAGGCGCGCCCCTCTACGGCCTGATTCGTACAATTGCGCATATATTAGGATGAGATTCGCTGCGGTGGGGCGCATCGTCGTGGAGGACACTCACTATCAATACGTACGTAAAATATCACATGTTCAAGGTGAAGACATCTCTCCTCTCACTCCTTTCTGGTTTACCAATTCGTAAGGATAGGTAGGTAGCTGTATAATCGCCCGCTTTTCTACTCATACTGGCAGTTTCTGGTCAAGGGCCTAACAAACTGGTTTCCACTTACCTTCCTATACTGTCGTTTGATAGTGGAAGCCACTACTCTGAAATCGGGTGTTGCTCGCCAGCAGGTCCTTAGCTGACAGCTGCCGGAAAGACCGTGGCACTTGCAGCGCACCTCCATATGGGATGATAGGATCTGGAAAAAGATATAAGTGGAGGTATTTATTCTTGATATAAATGAGATCAATTAAAAGGAAATAAAAACTGAAACTAGTACCTTACAAGTCACGAAAACTAGAAGGGGTTGGTTGTTCGCGTATCGCGTATGGAGGTACCTAGTGTCCACACGAGCAGTTTGCGAGGCATATGTGAGCCGTATATGAGTGTTTCTTGTTTTTATTTTCTTGTAATGGAAAATATGAAAGCAGCTCATAAATATTGTAATTTTTGAAATCTAGGTAGTTTTCTACGGTATTTTTTGAATTCGAACTCTATACAGTTCAAGGCGAAACGCTCAATTATCGTGATTTATTTTACATAATGTTCAATTAAGAGCTGTTTTGAATTAATCATCGATATGCCCGATTTCTCCTTCATGTGACCTCGTATCACCAGAGAGTGACCTTGGGTGCACTGGCCCGCAACATTGCAGCACGCCGCTCCGGGCTACATTAAATTGTTAGTCCATGTCGGACGCATGAAAATCATAAATCTGGATCGTACGTGACCGCATCGTTGGCACAATAGCGACGGCGGCGCCACCCAGCGTAGATAGCTCATAACATTTACATAATTAAACGCTGAACTGCAATCACGCTGACGTCTTAATTCCGCCAAAGCCGCCGGCCGAACAATTTTCCAAATTGAGTCGGGCAAAAATTCAAATAAATCGGCGTTTCGGCCCGCCTCCCTGCCCCGGCCGGCCTTAATAACCTGGTATTAAGAGCGTTCGCGATAGAATTCGCCACCCAAGACGTCTGTAATACGTCGTAATGAAGCTGGAATATTAAAAATGGCCCCGAACGAACCGCTTATTATGTTCTCACCTCGGCGGGCCGTTCGTGAAATACGGCGGACTAATGTAGGCCCTGCAGCGGGCGCTCGATTGCCCACGACTTTCGATAGTTTTAAGGCGCTATCTATAACACTTTAGTGGTTCAATTGGGGGTTTCGGTTTCAATTAACTGGGTGGAATTGAACCGCACATGATATGTGGAGTATAGAAAGGGTGAGTGTTGAACTAAGCTGTGTAATTTTAGTTCTTATTGTTTGTCTTGTAAAACATAGGTTATTTACGGTGCTTACCATTCCATAAAGTGTATTTACCATTGTGTCAACTCCATGCGTTTGTAGCGGTCATCTCTCGACACATTCTCTGTTTATTGCCGTAGGTCGGGAAAGTAAACCAGTTTGGTTCCTTTGTTTACATCTCGTCCCCTTGTCCTCTAAGTCAGACTAAACAATGATGTCATGAGAAATCATCATCATCGGTATCGGTAGCCAGAACTAGTAACAAATTGACTATAAACGTATAATTATCTCGATGGAATGATACCTAATTAAAACTAGTTCGGAAGTTTATTATGACTGTTTAAAGTAGCGGTGACCTTTTAAATTGTCCTTGACATGACTTGCAAGAATTGACCATTTAGGTAATATGTTTTTATTTTATGTAAAAATATTTATAAGCCTAAACTAAAAAAAATGTGATAATAATTTTGACATTGTTTGTATACAATCGAAGGTGAAAATGTAGAAATTGCTATATACACTGCACCATGTTTGTATCGGATTTTCATCTTCCTTCATCGTCAAAATCATCATCTCACTGCTTCTTCTTCTCACTGCTTGTGCTGCTTGTGTTGCTACTTGCTAGCCTATAGTTTACACATTTCATCCCGTAGTCTACTCTTAAGACACCCACGGTATGAAAGGGGGTGGTAATTCTAACCCTGCGGGCTGCCGAGGTAAAACGAGGTCGATCAAACCCCGCGTTGTAATCAAAATCGTATGCAAAGTTCTCGCACCGTCTAAATGGGCCTTAAAACTCTCCTTATAGTATCCTCCTTACCTATATAGTAGACTTTTTTAGTACGCGCATCCCAAGCAAAAGCACAATCAATTCGAAGCGTAGGTAAAAGTGAATCACAGTAATCTGAAAGGCGATTAAGTCGGTGACTAACGATAATAGGTTTGAGATGACCGCGACTAACCGACGAACAAATGAACCATTAGTTAAACCGCACACGGCGATGAAGCCGTTGGTTACGGGGTTTTATAGGATTTGAACATAATGGGAATTCAGAATGTAAGAAGCCGTTGCGAATTTTAAAAGGGAATATTTACTAATTGGGAAGAAATTATGTTTATTTCAAGTCTCTGGGATATATCCCACAAGACAAATGATCCAAAGGAGTCCACACGTAAAAGATAATTTCGTTAGAAATATGATTTAAGAAATTAACCAATGAACACCATCTAATAGAACCACGGAATAATTCCGTGAATAGAACGTTATGTTTTTGTATGTAACTGATTCATTTGTGTGAGGTGTGCAATAAATAGTATTTTATTGTAGAACTTTTATTAATCAACATAATACATGAACTTTATTTCATTTGCTCAAAATAATTCGTCATACAAATAAATACCCTGACCGGGATTCGACCCCGGGACCTACAGTTTGGTAGGCACGGTAACTATACTACCGAGTACCGACTAAGCTAAATTGGTCATCAAAGTAACTCGTTAAGTCAAAGTTATTAATAGAAGGCACCTTTTAATTATAGGATTTAGTTTGATATCTCCATAAAAACCAATAATAGAGTAATAGAGGTGCTCGGCTACGTTAGAATGGGTACAAGTAAAATAAGTATCTGCATGTTTAACTCGTGATCTCAGTGAATAAAATAATTAGTTTATTGACATCGACAAAAACCGTCTATTATTCGTCTAGCTGACGCAACTGTGGCTCGAAAAAATTAATAGCAATTATATTTAAATCGATATCGAACAGTCATCGGGAAACAAAATATTAACTCATCGTATCGATTTTTTGTAACGTAATTATCACCTTGGCTCTCTAATGTGGGACCTAATTTCTTGTGTGGGTCGACGCGAGATCTTTTATAGTCCCGCTGAGGGTCGTCTCGATCTTGACGCTGGGGGCGTGCGTCACACCGTTTACCCTATTTTGTACGAGCATGACGTATGAATCGCTAGCGTACAGACATACATACAAATTGAGAGAAGCTTATCCATGTCAATATCTTTATGACATAGACATGGCATTGAATTACTCTTGGTCAATGGAAAAGCGTTTTTAGTATGCTTCAGTATTTTACTGATACGATTACAGACTGATCAACTTTAATAAATTAATAGTTTAAAAACACTAGAAAAACACGCTTTTTAATTGAAACCTGATCGTGTTCAAAATCCAACACGTGAACTTTCTCACAAGTGCAAACACGACTATGATACGATGTTCCATCATGAAGTTCCAGTTCTTATCTTCCGGCTCCATCATCAGATCAGTTTGACAGTACCATATTATTGTATTGTCATCAGAACTACATACAGCTGCCAATTTTCATGACGCTACGATCCTTGGAAGATGGTTAAATTAGTTACCTTAGATTCCATTACATAGTTAGTTACATACAGGTCGACCTATCAGACCTTCAAACCTAATCGTGGTCAAAGTTCATTACAAGACTTTTCTAACAAATCCAAACACAGCTATGATACGATGTTCCATCATGAAGTTCCAGTTCATATCTTCCGGCTCCATCATCAGATCAGTTCGACTGTACCATATTATTGTATTGTCATCAGAACTACATACAGCTGCCAATTTTCATGACGCTACGATCCTTGGAAGATGGTTAAATTAGTTACCTTAGATTCCATTACATAGTTAGTTACATACAGGTCCACCTATCAGACCTTCAAACCTAATCGTGGTCAAAGTTCATTACAAGACTTTTCTAACAAATCCAAACACAGCTATGATACGATGTTCCATCATGAAGTTCCAGTTCATATCTTCCGGCTCCATCATCAGATCAGTTCGACTGTACCATATTATTGTATTGTCATCAGAACTACATACAGCTGCCAATTTTCATGACGCTACGATGCTTGGAAGATGGTTAAATTAGTAACCTTAGATTCCATTACATAGTTACATACAGGTCGACCTAATAAAAGCGTGTTATCTACACAGTCAGATTCTAACCGTGGACACAACCCACTTTGACCTTTAGATGCTTCTGTAATTAACCCGATTGCACAATCAATTTTCGTTTAAGTATACAATACAATACAAATACTCTTTATTGTACACTTTATATTATAAAGAACACAGTACAGAACATCAGGCTTTAAGTAGAGGTGTAAGAAAGTAGAGGTTATACCTATGTCAACGTAATTTCATTACCTAACGCGCTGAACACCGAAATACTTGAGAAATGTAGATACATAATTCTTTCGGAGTTACGACCGTCTATGAAATGTATACAACAAGAATACAAATCGGTTGTAGCTTTGTGTGACTAATGTAATGTTTATAAATGGCACATAGTGAACAAAACTAGATAACTTGGTATTATTTAATATTTTTAATACCTGCACGTTCATCTCGTACTAACGTAAGTAACATAACGTAGGTAACTTTATTAATAGTTTTATTTACTATCGTTTTTTAATAGTTTTTTGGATGAATTACTTTAATTTACTAATTTACACTTATCATTAACAGAGTTATTTATTCGTAACGTAAAGTTCACATACTTTTTATGCATACAAATTTCACGGTCGTAGTATTTAATGTAGTCTACGAGAAGTAGACCGTATTTCGTAGACGGCGAACGCGTAAACGTGTCGACCGCTACGCTTCGGTGTGACTCAGCCCGCCTTTATTTTGACATTAATAAAAATATCATCGCGGGGGTTATTACAAGCGAGCGTGTCTAACAGAGATCTCACTGGGCGGCTATGCTGTTAATTATGTGGCTACAAAACAAAATGGTAAATGCCGCCGGTACCAAGCCTGAGTGTGGGCCGGACCACCGGCCAAGATTCTACATTCTACATGCCTTGGGCCAATTTTCTTACACCTTCGCGAGGGGTGTATTCTGACATATTATGTTTATTTCGACTGACAAGTTGGATTCTAATGTGTTATTTAGGGTTGGATTTATTAAAGGGTAACCAACATTCGGGTACTATTATAATTTCTGCTGAACAACTTTTTATCTAGTATACTTTTTATACTAAATGAAGTTAGTAACGTGGTACCTATCATAAACATTTGCTGTGCTTATTTTATTTTATAGCGTTTTTGTTTCAGAATACAAGACATTTTGTTACAAGTTTACTTTATTATATTTTTTCCTCAATCTGTGTGCCCTATGGGCCCTATGGCAAAGGCCTCCCCCAACACTTCCCAATCTTCTCTTTTGCGTGCGAGTCTAGTCCAGGTTTTGCCAGCTGCCTTAACTGTATCTTCCTGCCATCTTCTGAATGGTTTCCCTCGTTTTCTCTTACCCTCTCTTGGGTACCACTGCATTATTAATTTGCTCCACTTATCTTCTCTGATTACGTGTCCGCGCCGTTTTCCGCGCTTAATGTTTGAAAAATAGTGGATTATATTATCTACTTAATATGTCACTCTTTAGCATCTCTCTAGATTTTGATGTAGACTATCTATAAAAAGTTATATACCTACAAACATTAGAACCCTCTAGCTCCAAGATCCGAATCAAAATCTGGTTAACTCATCAAAAACCACTGACTAATAAAATAATAAACATAACTTTTTAATTGCCTCGGAATTTTAAGGGGCGGGATGTTACAGAAAGTGACAACAATTATAATATTTTAGCGATATTAATTTATAGCTAATAAACCCATCATTATCTCATAAAAACAACTTTGTATAGTAATAATCATTAGCTCGGGCTCAGTTTTTATTGCCATAGACTACGGATCGTAAATGTCACAGCAAAGTATATTTTAATAGTAAATTATTTAGATATTAAAAAGTATTTGGCATATAATTTTATCTCTGCTACTGGATCGTTAAAACTACGATTTTAATTGTCTATCGATTCGCTTTTTTGTTATTAACTTTATCTAATTAACAAAAAATCTGGGCCTTTCCCCAATATGTTCAAATTGCATGTAGAAAACCTTCAGCTAATACCTATCTCTCTCACGACTACGGTACTACGGATAGGTGAGCGAGACGAGAGATTTTGAATAAAGATGAACGGGACTCTATATTTGCAGACACAGTGTTAACGTGAACACAATAAAATACAAAGAATTTGAATCTTTAAAACCTTAACTAACTGAACTGACTCCGGAGGCCAGTGTCACTGAAGTGCCAGAATGTCTCGCCTCATGGTCAAACCATACAATTAAAACCCATAAATGAACAAATTAAATCATTTGTATCTAAACTACCTAACCGTCGTGTTTGTATTATAAAAAGAGTATAGACGTAAATTATATTAATCGTAAATCCCTCTAATATGTATCCACTAGGTATGCCGCTTCGCTGTCAGATTTAGTTCCGGAGGCTAATATAATTTATAAGCAAACACGGTTTTGCTGCTCAATAGAAATATATTTAATCTTAGATCCGATAACATAAAGATTAATTTGGAAAGTCACGGCGGTAAACTTAAATTGGTCATTTCGTATTTAACTTCAGCTTGACATGTTTATTCTTAGACGGAAAAGGCCTATTAAATTATTAGGCGTAATCCTGTACAGTGATTACGCCTGGTATTTTGGCTAACTGTCCGTTACTGTGTAGTGTCAGTATGTTGTATGTTGCAGCTTAGTGACACGACAAATCAGCTTTAGACATGTTTAGTATCGAGCGACAACTTATGCCGCCTGTACGGAGAAATCGGGGTTAAAGTTAGATTGGATTATGTAGCGAATATTCGTTGGACTTGAAACTACTGTGAAAGGACGGATACTTATCTCGTTGAATTTTATTATTACAATGAAGTCTGAATGGTTATTGAATTTCGGAAGCTACGTTTTGATTAAAATTACGATCATGCGTTTCCAAAATGACTTGATTTTGAGTCGCTTTAGTGGGGTCGTAATTACTTAAGCTTACAGAAATGTCCATGGGCACCCACAAAGCTGATGTAATAAAGACTCCAATATGTGAATTAAAGTATAATTTCACAATACCGATCTTTCTTAATAAGACCAAAGTTACGTCAGTTTTAAGTTGATACGGTACGCATTACGCGCACTTTATGTGCTATAAAACTGGGTGTGATCACCTCAATGGCCCATGCAGGATACCATGTCTTATGGCCATATATGCCCCGGTTACCTGGACCACCCATACACAGATTGTGGCTCGCCACGCCCATCACCGCTCTCCAATTTGAACTAAATAAGTGTTGGACCCCATTTTTAACGCCTCAGATACCCAATTTGGACACCTAAACAATTTTTACCCCGACAGCAACTAATACTAAATGAGCTACAACTTCCTCTCGTCTACGAATGAAAATTGGTTCTTCAGAAGAACGTTATTAAAATAGCCGTGTCGATTAAAATTGTTGTGTCGTAAGTATGGGCATGGGTTTAGATTGTGGTAGTTATGTCAAAATAGAAAAGTAGTTTACATGTCACGTTGTTTTGTGAGGATAACTACCTACTTTGTTCGTTAATAATTGAGTCATTAATTTTTGGTGTTGGATTTTTAACGAAATCAGTTCACGGATTCGTGTGGTTTTTCATTTTACTTTATCTCATCCAATTATTTTATCTCTACGGATGTGATTTTTTTTAGTATTTTAGAGGCCCTAATCATAATTTCCTTGAATCCCGTCTGAAACCTCAAATTTAAATTTTATATATGGTCGGCAACGCGCACGTGACTCCTTTGGTGTTACGAGCGTCTATAGGCTGCAGTGTCCGCTTACCATCAGGTTGACCGTACGCTTGTTTGCCATCACCGTCGTTGTATAAAAAAGAAAAAAAAATAACAGCTTTTAAATTCAAAACGCGTTTATATTCACCCTCTTCGCGTATGATCAAACCAGTGTTATTCCACGGGGCTTCTAATGAAGGAAATTGAAGTGTCATTGAGTATTAGTGGTGTTTTTGAACCTCCATTGTTCCCTTTTGAATAGACATCAAAGTGAAATGAAGGATTCCTGCTTTGGTTATGGATTTGATTAAAATTCTTCGTGTCCATGTTAATTCAATTGACAATTCCGAGTTTATGAAGGTGGTGTTTGTTTTCTTTGGAGCCATTTTACAGATAAGAGTCGTACAGGTGGAACCGTGGATGGAAATTGTGAGTCATTCATTACATTTTTGTATGATTAGTGACCTTTTGGGTAACTTCGACGGTTTTCTTTAGGTACCTATGTTGAATTGAAGAAATTTCATTTGTGATCGATGGTAATTGAGGTAGATGAATATTAATAATATCGAATACACTTAATATTTGCTAATAGGGATTGCTTACTGCATTAATACTGCCGACTATTTCACCATTTAGGGAAGAAAACAATGATACCTACGTATGCTTAAATTTTCTAAACGCGCTTTTTAGTAGAACATTGTTTGAATGTGTGAGTTTTTGTGTGTTACCTACGCCTAATGCTTACGTCAGATGTGATCGAGCACTGGATGTGCGTTCAGTTTAAGATTAATTCTATTCTACCTAAGAAAATGTTTTGAACTCGGCCATCAAATAAATAAATTAAATTAAATTTATTCAACAGCACAAACAAGTTACAAAGTTGAGATCGATCATGTACAAATACAGTAGTTCTGTGTATTGAGGGAAATTCTCAAGTAAGTACTCACCGATCGGCCAGCGTCATTATTATGCACATTGATCCTCGACTGCAAATCGTCCACTTTTTCCCTCGCATCCAGAAACTTCTTCGAGAACTCAATCCCAAAAGCGAGGTTGTGCGAGCACCCGCTCCACTCCCACTTTTGAGTTCTCCTGTCTCTTGTGTGGGAGGAGTAGCCTAGTGGATCACAGCTGCAGGAGAGGAGTCTGCCTTGCGCGCAGGCGCGGGCGATGGCGTGCGCGACTCCTGCGGCCGTCAGAGCATACAGGAATGACGACTCGCGGAATCCTGGAAAGAAGGAAGATTAATAGACAACAGAACAATGGTTTTTGCCTGATCTTTGGTGAAATATTTCGGGGAAATCAGCAATGTCTGTACAGATTTCTTATTACCTATATAGGTAGTTTGTTTTAATCAACTCGATTTCTTTTCTCGTGTAATAAATATGTACATTTCATTGCCACTGTAATATGCAGTTTCCGGAATCGCATTAAAGGCAAAAGAGCAAGAGAAGACATCGCATTCCGATGAATCAATGGTATTTGTCATACATAAACTAGTAGGAGCATGAAGTGCGCTTGCGATAGGATGTTCCTCTTTGGGCTAGAAAACTGTATCTTCCTTTATTTTCTATCTTTCTTTTAGGAAACGACGAGCGAAAAAAACAAAACAAAACAATCTTTTGTTATGATCCCGTACATCGGCGACACCGGGGAGCCATAAGGTTAATAAATTTATTCGTCATTGGGTTTATGACGGATATTTTTGAGACTTTCACTGCCTTTCATAACATTCGAAAATAATAAGCACATGACAAGCTCTTACCTACAAACAGCCAGTAAATATAAAGCCTTAGGCGACTTCCTGATTTGTCGGTGCGGAGTCGGTACGATATGAGAAAACTGTCAAATGTCAGTGCCAACTATCAGTCAACTCAGTACTACTTTTTACTGCGCCCCTACATTTAAATGAGTGCTTCCTGACTGGCGCGGGATGCGCGGAAGCGGGACGATGCGAAGGCAGTACTGGGGGACCAATTTTTGAGTGTCGAACGCTCGAATTTTCACTCGTCATCTGTCAAAACGTCATAGTTTTTTAACGGATCTCGAGTGAAAATTCGAGCGTTCGACTCTCAAAAATCGGCCCCCTGGTCCGCTTCTGCGCATAATATTACTACTGCGCAAATGTAATACTGACAGTATTCTGTCAAGTGGGAATCTTTGCGACGTCAGTAAATTTCGTCAAAGAAGAAAATGACACATATCGATCCCGCCTCGCCAAGTCAGTAAGTCACCTTAAGTGTTACTCATACGGTCATCCTAATTCGCAAGAGTATTCATAAATATCTCAACGCGTGTAAGCACGACGAGAGCTGTTGTACATAAATCCTAAATTGTACAGTTAGCATCAAAAATAGCTTGGCATATGAAAACGTCAAAAGTCTTTTTATTACAATGGAAAAGGAACTTTTGACCTCTTTCATATATGCCAAGTTACTTACTTTTGATGTTGCGACTGTACATGGTCACGGCCATGGCCGTTATTTCCAGAATAAAATTTGGTGGAACTAAAGATTCCGGGGAAAATGTTCCGTAATTTTTGGCTAATACTGGCATTGTAAAGTCGAAACAAAACCGAACCAAGTAGAAAAACCCGATAAGATTTATAGGAACGCGGAACGTCCAAGACCGCCATTTATCTATTTTATTGCAATAAATTAAATACAGAAACCATTTTAGATGCGAAGATAAGCTATTGGACCCGCACAATGTAATCTTTTACTATAAACAGTATGACAGGGATTTGCATTTGACTTAGTCGGTAGCTCGGCTTGGTTAATTGTGCTCGAGGGTTAATAATGTGCTATTGGCGCTATTCGGACGATTTCATTGTGTTTCTTGAATAGGCCTTTGGTATTATAGCGATTTCAAGGGCCATCTCTCGTTTAATGGGCAATTACAGGGCTAACTGATGCTTGCACCACCTGCGTCGCGATTGGACATACTCGATACGGTGAAGCCATATGGCGGTGTTTAATTATTAGCGATGCTGGGGCGTCCTTGCGCATTTTCACATATGTATAATGATCTGTTGTGTAGCATTATTGGGTTAGTATTCCTAACATAATTGTGGTATATTCGCTCATGAATTGAAGAGCTTCGATACGTTTAGTCGCTATTCCAAGTGGGGACACGTCCCCTTTATATATTCAGATATACAAGGAGACATGATTTTGTCAAGGGGACAAGTATCGATGAAGTTTTAGTACTTATTTTGTAATGGGATTCTTTATTAGCAATAAGTGCGTAAGTTTATTTATCGCTGTGCGTGTGTCGGATAGAGACCTTGCGATGTGATTAGTGCATAGCATGTGCATAGTATTTTTTATGGATTGAATTAATCTTAATTGATCGTGTCTTCATAAATAGTCATCCTAAGTTTTTGCGTGCAGGCAGATTTTAATTATCTGACTGTATAGCTTATTGCGAATGTGATAATGCGCTTCGGAGTTACCGATTCAAATGGAAATTGAGCATTTATAAAATTAGGAATATTATTAACGGGAACATCCATTTTCATGACCTGTAAAATTTGTTTCAAGCTCTCCAAAAGGCTAGCATAACGTTGCTAACGCTAGCACTATAGCATTTGGTGATAGACTTAGCATTTGGTGTCGCCGGACTTATGACATGGTAGCCATGAACATGGTTCGTTCTAGACTTGCGATGGCCGGTCAATTTTTTTCAGGCGACAATGATACTCACATCCATGTGTGTACACTGTACAGAGGTGATAATACCCGCACTTACTCTCTAAACTGAACGAAAGTTCTCACGAACGCGTCCGCAGCGATAAAGTTCCCGATAGCCGATATAAATGTATCGAATAAATTAATTCTTCTGTGGCATGTGATTAATACGAGCTGCCCGTTATCAGGACGGATTAGGCCCTCTCCGAGTGAGCCTAATTGACATCCAAAGATACGGTTTTATTGAAATAAAGGAGTTTTAATTTGGTATTAGGCCGGTTTGGGTGAAATTTGGGTGATTGTGAGGATGCCAGCGCGTGGTTCGGTACCTATGTTAGCTCTTCTAAATGCATGAAAAGTATTGTTTAGTTAATTGGTACTCATATAGCCAACGAAAAATATAAACCTATTATGGATATTAAGATGGCATTATCACATTCATAAAAAAGTACGATTGGTAACGCGAGATAAATGTTAGTAAAAAAAATCGGTTCTGTCGCTTCGCCGGCTGCTGTTGCGGCGCGCGCGCTCGCTACGCTTGCTCGGCTCGCGCGCTGTAGGGTCGCAGTTCTGCCTAACTCTCCTCCTTGCTTCGCTCCTCGTCGTGTAGAAGTCGACAATTTATATTGTATTAGGGTGCCTTTCCATTATGTGTAATTTCCAGCCTTAACAATTATGTGTAATACTCGTAAATAAGGTATTTCCCAAACAACGCATTTTATTTAAAAACGTCATTTTTACCAATTGTCACAAATAATATATGATTTACCATTTAATTTATCAAATAATTATTTGTAATCAGAGGTATTTTTTTTCAATTAAACAATTTTTGTACTTAATGTACTATTTGTAAAGCAAGATTTTATGAAACAAGTAGGTAGGTATCTAATTTGTTAATCGTTAGTTTGCAAAACGTTGTTTTTAAAATGAATATTTATGAAACGATTAGATACCATACGGCCTGCTTGATGGTAGTCTGACACCGCAGTCAATGAACGCTTGCGATTCCATAATAATCACATAGGCGTTCTCGAGCCTTTTTTGTTGATGTGAGCATTCGTTATATTGACACACAGACAAATACAAGTTCTTCACTCAAGACAGCGCATCCTCGCATTTCTGCGACCTCATACTCACCAGCAGGAAAACAACACCACATATGCACACCACACACACATTGCATTACCTACATATTCTGCAGAATCCCCATAACATCATTTTGGTTTTACGTCAATAGGAAGTTGAGATCTCTCGCTGTTTGATCATTCTGTCAATCTGTCTTCACAAGAGAACCGATATTAACCAGCCGCACCTACTAGACATCTTCCAAACACTAGACTTGTTAAAAGTAGGAATTGGCTATGGCGCTTCCTGAATATTACGAAGTAGGTACTTGGTTATCACAATATTTGTACACTTTTCCGGAATGCGACACCCGTACAAAATTTATGACATCACATGGCGAGATGCACACTTGCACAGATATGACCAAGTTGTAATCCACACAACTCTAAAATAGGGGCTCAGCTAATTGTAGACCTCGTGAAGTTATTTTTCTTTCCGAATATTGAATAACTATTGAAAAAAATCTATGAATATTAGGTACTTTAAAAAATTAATTAAATTACTGCATCAAAACAAATACATGAAATTAACTAGAAATAGGTATATATTTCTAATGTACCTAATCTAGCAATATTTGTGGGTCAACAAACCGCCGCAAAAACTAGCCAAGACATGATTGAAGCTGAATCACGTTTAATGAAATGATAATCGTTATAAATCAAGCATTATCTGAGTGGACTGATCATCGATCGAGTGGCTTTACACTTTGCGATGTTCGAAATGTGAGTTCTATTACTTATGCCATTTTAGACTAATAAAAAAATCCGTATTCTGTATTTATTCCATACCTACATACAAATTGTTGTGTTGCTAGGTGCATATATGTAATACACGGCGCAAACATAATTATTCCTAGCAACACTCTTGTCTAGTTAATGTTTTGCACATTGTCAAAATAAACTGTTATTATGTATGACACTTTATAGGTCTATATAATTTTTATGTGGCTACTTACTTAATTATTTCTGAGCTTATAATTATAATAAACATACATTACAGCGGACTTTGCACTATAATACAAATACAAATGGTTTATTTGGCAAAAAAAAAAAATGTGAGTAGATGGTCGAATACCTTAAACTTCTGGAGTATAATTTTACTGTTTCTGTAATAACCACATATTATATAAGAACTTTTTTCCGTATTTAATCATTGTTTCGGATTTAATGTATGTACATACTCTTCTATATATAAAGCTCTGAATTGTCTTCACAGAATCACCACACATTTGTGCGATGACACGTGCACAAATATGTGCCGTCCTTTATACATGCACTTAAATACAATAGAAAGTGTCTGTTTTCTTTACAAAGGGGTTAATATGATTCTGAAGAGACAATAAACGGTGCAGTCCTTGCGCTGCGAAGCGAGCCAAGAAGAATTCATTGATTGAACAATGCGCCATTGGTAATTTTATTGCATACTTTTACTTGCGATTTCACTGTGTGAATATTTCCTTTGCTATAAAATTTATCTCGACTCTGTTGATGTCATCCATTCAGTGCTTTATTGGATACAGAAAATGCGTTATAATCCCATCAGGGTCTAGTTTTCTCCTATGGACGGAAGCTCGTATATATTGAAACAAGTGTGGACACCGACTGGTCACGCTGTATGCTACAGTATGACGCTGATGAGAAGGACAGATGTTGTTATACATCTACTTGGCCAATATATATGTCGCAGGCAAATCGTATAATCCGCCGTATTACATTATGGCTAAGCGTTTTACAAAACAGAGCTGTTTTGTATTGCGGCGGGTCAACGATTAGGCGGATTGAATACGGCTTTGCCTAGAACGTATTGCAATGACGATCCAGCTAATCGTTAACCCGCCGTATTACAAAACGGCTCTGTTTTGTAAAACGGCTAGCCGTAAATACAAATACAAATAGTTTATTGGTAACACCATAGTTACAAGTCAGATTCGTAATATGTCTAGTAATAATAATTCGTCATCGGTACACTATTGGTACATTATTGATTTACGTTTATGTATAAGGTAGTTTTAAATACTCCTCGACACTATACAGTGTTAAATCGATCAGCCATTTTCTTAAAAAAATTTTAAACGCAGCGGTGGAAGTTGCATCTCTGATCGTTGCGGGCAGTCTGTTGTATATCGATGGTCCCATTACGTATACAGATCTCACGGACTTTGCCAATCTGTGCTTAGGTGTGATAAGGCGGTAAGTAATGTAAAAGGGCGGATTATACAATCCGGCTGCGACATATATAGCACTTTATTTGAGACAGTATTCGTAGGTGTAGGTTTGATCAAGGGTGTAAAGGTTACCTATTTTCGGGGAATTTATAATAATATTACACAAGTACTTTACAACTACTTGTAAATCTGTGCAGTAGGTACAGTTGCATCGTGTGTTATAAACACATCGGCCATCGCCGCACTACGGTTATCACTCGGCATCGAAACGGTCGCCTGATGAATGTTACGGTGCGCCAACCAAATAGGGCAATGTTATTGTTTATTTATAAATTCACATATTCAGAATTTCAAGAGCAGATGCGTCTAAGGCCTCTAAAGAGTCATCGGACGTTTTTCTTCTGAGATTGAAGGCTCTACTTGGTCAGGAGCAGCTTTTTCCGACTGGCCAGTGACAAATTTATATTTTGTCGATCGACTGAGACGCGATAGAATCGATACGTGGCGATTTATAGTGTCTCCACTTGATCGATTTGGATTATTCCGAGTTATGGGTTACTGCCATTGGGTTTACTGTTATATGCGTATTATTCGGTTCTGGCTTTGTTTACGGGAATGTAACTTGTTGTATAATTTTGTTGTGTAATAAATGTAAAATAATGTTATAGTATTATAGTAGGTTTCTAAATCAAAGGATGTTAAAATAAGGAGCGTAAATTTATGGTAAACGACATTCGGCTCGGTGGAAAAAATACTGACCTTTCTGACCCACTAAAATAATTGCACAGAAACTAAGTGCAGTTTACTGAACTTGTGCCACTTGTAGTGATAATTTTGTGGCAATTAGGCGCACTTAGTGTCTTTTTTTGCGCGTCCCGAAACCAGCACTGAATTCCTTAATCGACTTTAATGAATTCCGGTCTTTCGTTTTTGACTTTTTCCAGTGAAATGCTCTGAATTTCGAACTGGTGACAGATTTTAAATTCTTCCCTTACACTTGGCCCTTTATTTTTTGCTCGTGTTTGTTTTAATAATGCATGACATGTAATTATTTTCGCTACGACCTGACAAGTAAAAAAGGTAAAAGGATTTACAACACTAAATGTCTGCACGTTAAGTTCTGTCCTTGTTTGGCGAACGTTGTGTAAATGAGTGTCAATTTTAATGTATTTACGTTTAAATTAAATACATCAGATATGCCATCCAATGAGTTGTCATTTTTATAGATTGCGCTCCAGTGTAATTATGCAGTTGTATGCAAGTTATTTACGTTAATTTCGCTTTAATGCAGGTTAGTTAACGATGCAAAAAGCTGGTGAACGTTTCCGAGGCTAATTACTTATAGCTGTCCATCATGAGGACAGCCGTCCGTACTGCCACCTCGATTCTTCGAAACGGATTAAATTGGCAAATCTACATCCATGCCATGTACGGCAACCGGGCGCCGGCAAAAAGCTAACAGCCTGGCCTAAGTAAATACAAATTTCAATTATCATTAAACGTTTTATTTCATCTCCGATTCTTAATTTAAAAATGGCTTGCGAGACGTTTAAATAATTGAATGCGCATACTGATAGGTTTTTCCGAGTGCCGCCGGCGGTGGTCGCGTTTTTCCGTGTCGTGGTACATCGTTTTTGATGCGCGCGGCGCATCGTCGATGCGCATGCGTCGTTCTGTGATTTACGATTGCGCACTTTGCGATTTTAAAACGGTTTTTCACGACGTTTTCGCTTCCGAGTCGATAGCCAATAAATCTGGCGCCAAAATGAATGAACTTGCAGTCAGTTTTTATTCCCGATGAGTGGAAATTCTCCTTATGCAGTCGTTAATGTGTAGTGAGTGGAATTTATAGAGATTTCTCTGAATGGGTAACGGTAAGCTATGGGTTGCCGTTTAAGGCATCAGTCGATGGATAAGTGGCACGTAGCTATTAATGGTATTACTTAAGCATTTTTCTAGACACTAACTAACACTGTCAAGTATCTTTTCTAATAAAAAAAACAGGACTAAGAAGTAGACTTTGTAGTACTTAAGTATTTAACGGTAGGTAATTTGCAATAATACCTGGGCAATCGCTCGTATTGAGAGCGTAGTGTCAACGGAATTCCGTCCATACATTATGTTTAAAATTTATGTTTTATGAACTCCGTATCAGGGGTTTTGTTCCAATTAAGGCTCATCTGGGCAGCGCGGGCGCAGGCCGTTGCGAATCGCTAATTACCGAAACTGGGCGCGTGACGTCAGCGAGAATAATTGACTGTTTGAATTTAGAATGATTTTATTTTAAACGTATTTTGTAAACTCTTATGAATTATTAAAGTCTGGCCAACCACTTAGTCCAGTCCCGAGCTAAGGTTCTGTAGGGAAATCCACGTATGGATATTTTTTTTTCGGGAAAGGTGAGTAGGAGTCTTAGTGAGTATTTTAGATGCAGGTGCACAACCGTCACCTGGTACATTTTCCAGTTATGATGTCCTCAGTTTTTTGTATGAAAAATAATCAATTTTTCTTCAGAAACCTAGCGAGTGGGGTATCAAACGAAAGGGCTTCAAAATTTACCAGCATTAGATTTTATCCAGTGATGTTAATTTTAATTTTCAAAACACTTATTTTGCGCCTCCACCTCCTTGTCCATCCGAATCTAAAATACTCCTACTTACCTTTCCTGAAAATAAAATCTCCATTACGATATCACTCCAAAAGAAAAGAGGTTGTCTAGGATTTTAGGGCCAAAGTAAAGCGCGCCAAAGTATAAATATCCATTAGAATATGTAGTTTCAAGGAAAAATATAGCCGTCTGAAAAAATTAAATCACGTTTCAAATAGTCGCATCATTGTACCGACGTTTAGCATAAGTTATACAATGCTAAAGTAATCGTTCACATTTATATACAATGTCACCATTCAGACACAAGAGACATAAAAGGATGGACGCACATCAGATCTATGAATGATGTCATTCAGAAAAAACCTAACGCTTACTTCCCGTTTGAGATAAATGGACCTTGGGGAGTTTTCCATCAAGATATGCTGCAATCCTTTTAATTTGAAAAAATATGTCAATCACATCTCAGGTATTTGTTCAACATAATTTACGTCAAAATGTATGATTAAGATTAGTCAATGTCTCATTCATTTATACAAGCAAGCTTATGTTCGAATTCCTAATATTAAATATTGTATTTAATCGCAGCCGATGAAAGCCTCGGTCATTGGATCAATTAAGTTAAACAACCGCGCCATTAACTCGATCCCGAAAATTCCGCAACCTCACCGGTGCGGTGCATTCCCGCCTTAATTAACACTTAAAGGCATCATAATCCGACAGGGCACAGTGCCCGGCGAGAAACAAAAAGACCACTCGATGTCACGTTCAAAAATGGGAACATATTTTTTCCCCGCACTCTTTTGTGTGTTTCTCACAGTTTAAAAGCATCTGAAGAAGCACGACCCGGTAACGCACCGCGTCCGATCTTATCGTATCGCGCTATTAGAGGGTCGGCTATCGCCATTGAGACATTTCGACACGTCCCTTTTTTGTTTAAAGCCTCTTCAAAAGATCCTGCTTTAGGTCAACAATGATTCTTTATCATAGTCAATTTTGGTAATTTAAAATATGACCGCGTTATTAAGATCCTCGCGAGACTATAGCGGTTTTAGAATGAATAAGCGAATCTGTCAAAAATGAAGACATCATCGTAAAGACCGTCGAAAATTCCCACGACGTGCCGCCAGATAAGACGCCTCTGAGCGATGCATCGCGTTTTTGCGGGATCATAACCACAATATGTTGTCGCCACAACGTCACTTGAGTACACGTTGTTGATATAAAACGCCAATAAATGTCACTTTTTTATGAGTCGCTTGCGCAGTGTATTCACGTCACGTCGCGGTCAGATCGTATCGAGCATGCGCGCCACCCTGCTGCCCCGACGCACGCCATTCCCTCACGTGACACCGCCAACATCCGACGCGTCGACTCACATCTCACGCTAATCTAACCCACCATCCTCCATTAACGCCCGAGGCGAAAACTTTTTTCCGACAATGGTCTCATTAGCCTCACAAAAGTCATTAAATCGTTGACAGTGGGGCATTGTCACAGCGTCACGTACAACAAGAGCGCTAACAACGTGTGGAGGATCTCCGGGAAGCGGAACAAATCCCTGATCTATCCCGAATGCTATCCGTCCAGCAATGTATCCGAAACGCACGGGCAAAAAAACCAACGGTCCGGAATCATTATTATCTTTCTCCTTCGATCATCGATCGCTATTATCCTATTTAAAAGCCTCTCGATTTGTTCTTCGACTTTTTTTGCTTTCGTTCTCCGTCGGCGTTTCAATTCGAGACCCCAACAAAGGGCGAGTTAAGAAAGATGTTTAAGTGTTTAGATACGCTTTTTCACAAATTTTCAATTTAAAAGGAATCATGTCGATGAAGGGCCGGAAGGTGTCGTCACGGATTAACAGCGCAGTGGATGTCCGAAATCAGAAACACATAATACACTGCAGAGTAACAATATGTTACTGGATACTGGCATCTGTCGAGTAATTAAATCTTCATGACTTCATTTCTCATCAACGACTGATCAGCGCTCGTATCACAAATTCCTCTTTTCCCTATAAAGCTTTATGGTGAATCTCAAACCGTTATTAAAATGCGTGCAGCTATAAAGGGGCGTATAGAAATTGAGAAACTCCGATGGATCTTAAGTCCAGGTAATTCCATTTAAGATATTAATTGGTTGGGGCAATCGTGTGGCGATGGCGAGGCTCGGTCGCACACGATGCGTGAAATCAGGCCGCGGGAGCGGGCACACCTGGGCTACAATCACCTTATTATTTGTTGTCTCCTATCCTCCATGCTCGTAAATTTCCACGTCAACGTGTGCGATGATTGTGGAAAAGGGCGACAAAGCCTTTTCACACCCGAGGATACAGTCCCTCTGTAAATAGAATGCCGTCCGGTGGGTCTGAAGCTCTACATAATGTGCGTGGATAATTTTTCGTCGTAATAAATTCGGATTGTAATGGCTGATGGCGATTGGTTCGAGAGTTTAGTTGCGTTTATTAATATTATCTGGTGGAAATATGCGACGCATCGGACTGGTTTTGGCATTACGTTGATTGCCGCCACCTACGAGTTCGACCGATGTTATTGGTGTGCTTCCATTAGCAACAAAGCCTCGTAAATATACAGCTTCACTTTATTTTTAAAGCGTATATTTCATATGAGGTAATTGTTGTTGCATAAAACTGCTGTACAATAATTTAGTGGAGTTATTATTCACTACTGTTTACATTCAGGAGACCACCTACTTACAGCGGCCTGTGACTTTGACATGTGTAAAATAAATGAGTATGTCTGTCACCCATCACTTTTGCTGGCGATAAAATCTGTTTTTCATGAACGGAGTTTGTAAATGCCTGGCCACTTATGAGTCAACTAGAAGCTATAACATTCAATATGAGTAATATGGTGTTAATTTTGCTATGTAAACTATATTTCTTGTCGAATTAACAGGCAAAGTCTAACAATTTATGGTATACAATAGCCTAAATGACGTAGGTATTTGGATTTAATAACAATGTATGAGGAGAATTAATTAACGATGAAGATTGAGAAAATTAGTTAACGATGGTAAATTGACAAAACTGAATATTACTGTTAAACGCATACAAAACTGATAAATATAATATTTACTTGACAGTGCATGTTAACTGAAACTCTTCAGTAACTTTATTTATTACATATTTCACCTCGCGATATCAAGATTATTCAATGTAGGTTACGTAGGTAGGTAAAAACTCGTACTAAAGGCGATAGACAGGCTGGTTAACAATTATTCGTAGGATCGAACAAAGTGAAGTTCTTCGGTCTTTTCTGATGATTAATTTAATTATGTTTTAATGTACGTATAATACTACATTTTTGTAAGATTAATAACTTCTCACCTCTTTTCATAATAGCACTAGCATGCGGATTATTGCTCTTAACCGCTAAACTTGAGCAGTTCCATCGATGCCATCGAAACTGATGCTGGCATTCCCTGACCGCCATTTGTAGACCCTCGAAGGCTATAGCGGCGGCGTCCGGGGCCTCGTTGCAGGTGGCTCTCTGCTCTCTGGTCAGGCCTCCGACCAGGCGGCAGGTTAGAGCCGAGTTGAGGAGGTGGTTTGGTGCCATGTTGTTTCTGGAGCTGGGAAAATAGAAACACACATACTTAGACTGTAGAATTTCGAGTGAGATTTGGTTTAAAGATCTGTTTTGGAATATTGTCTTGGAATGAAAAATATCGAGATGGTAATGGTCATACGCAGCAAGCCTTGTAAGTGCGAGAGTGATGAATGGTGTTCATAAATGCGATCATGCTAGGCTGAAACAAGCAATGCACCGAGGAGATTTATCTAAAAATCGTTATTTTTTGTATGATGAAGACTTCTCACCACTCAGAATTTTGCAAACACTGAAAACACGTCAAAAACTCACTGGATACCTACATGCTTTACCAGTTTTATTAATTGCCTGCCTTAAAAATAAGTTATTAACGGAACGTAATATTAATTTGAGGACCACTTTAGCCTAGCTGGTAATAGCAGCTCTACCAGGTATAAATAATGCGATTTGTACCAGATTGTCCACAAATACTTAGGTATTTATTATTATTTACTTAATGATACATGAATGATTCTCATCAAACATAGAACTTTCCCGAAATCAATATGTTCTGCCCATTGCTAGCTGATGAAACTACGCAATTTAAAAAATGGTAAAGTGATTTTTAATTTCCCCTGACGAAAAATTATTATAAAATAATTATTTTAATGTTTGCAATAGATGCGCATTTAAAATGATTTATTGTATTACCCGGTAAGGCGAGAAAATAGAGCGGACACGATCAAAAAAAAAATTCAATGTCAGACGGAAAACACCTACAATTAAGTGGAATTTTAACAAAATTAAATTAATAATTTAATCATGAACAAATATCACCGAATCGCATAATTAATTTAGTTTTTCTAATAATATTAATATTAGCGCTAATTGGTAGTTTCTCTTATAATAAATGTCGTTATAATTAATTTATTCAGAACAGATTGTTATCAAACGGGTTATAAATATTTAGTGAATACGAAGAACAATTTGTTCCACAGCTACTGAGGTTTGTTCAAAATCAAAATATTTAAACAAATATTCGTTGAAGAATTTCACGAAGCTAATAAGCACGGAAAGTATTTTAATTAAATGTTTTGGTGAATATCGGGTAGGAATGCTCGGTTATGAGGGCTAATCGACTCTGTTGAATAGTTGAGATAAAATGGACTGTATACGGAATAACTCGGAGAGAAGCAAGTTCCCGTTTACTGTTATATAGATTTGTAAAACTCATGTCATTGGCCATGCTAGCGTAATTCTGACTATGTGTCTCCAAGTTGTTGAATGTTTTCTAGCTTTACTAAATACTTTTCTTCTCTCTGAATGCACTGCGTTATCTGTCTTTGGCAAAACTCCATGATAATATGATATAAGGCCATTTTACGCAAAGTTTCACCTTTTATTTAAATTTTGATAAAATCGGTTTATTTTTCACCTCAGAATTCTATACACGTTCTATACTTTCGATTGTTATAGGGAAATAGGGTCCCTGGATTTTTTTATTCTATTCCGTTACCATTTCCATAGGTACGAATCTTCGACGAGTTCGAAACATGTCGCCCGAAGTGACAATTAATACGTGAGTTTTAACCGTTTAGTAAAATAAACTTGTATGGTGGTAATGGAACGGAAAACCGAAAATTGTATGGTAAATTTTGCACACTTTTCCCCCTATTAGGTTCGAAAAAACCCGATTTTATCAAATTGGAAAAAGGTCGAGTGTACAACTTTCCCGTAAATGGCCCAATTAATGATTCTTGGACAACGCATCATCCATCTACTTTCATTTAAAAAACAGTTACTTTCCGTGTCAATTGCACCACAATTAAGAGGTTTGCTCACAACGTTATCAGTTGAAAAACAATACGAAGTTAAACACAGTTTTCCGGCGAGCCTTTACTTAACTGTTGGTTATCTCGGGTTTCTCACGGTCGAAGCATGCCGGGTGGACGGTGGACGATCGGGAATGTTTCACGATTTTCGACGATCAACATGATTAACGTAAAGGTAATAAAAAGTATGCTGTAAAATTAAAAGTTTGAATTTTTAATTTTAATTAAAACACACGTAAAGATCAAGAGTGCCAATCCAAAGTAAAGACTTTCTATTAGGTGATGGTATTATAGCGTAGGTAAATCATGCCACTTTGTTAAACTGTTATTTACAAACCACAATAACGTTATACCTACAACTTATTTCACTTTCTGAATGTAACTATGCTGTTTTTGTAAAGGTATGAAAACGTTTTCTTCACGTTTTGGTATTGGTAGGCATGTCACGCCACAACACTAGTTTAAAAAAAAGACCTCTGTAACTTACTAGCTAGGAATTTTCGGATACCTATTATGCATGTTTAAAAAAAGTATGTCGTTCATTTTTGTACGCTTAATGTATAATTAATATTGTAGGCTAACATAATCTCGGTGTCTACGACGTTAAAAAGCATATCTTTTATTGCAAGCACGTCAACTTTTACACTATAACTCTGTTACTATAGAAATATTTTAAGGATTGATGGTCCATCATTAATCTAGACAACGCGCTAATACTCAGCGCTTTAACTGCGCAAACGCACTCGTTGGCACCAAACCAGTTATCCTGATGAGCTACTTAATCGCTAGACACTTTACTTCACCCATAAACATTGTAAAAACTGAATCAAGCATAAGTTTTTCCAAGCCGTCGTTAACCTCAGTAACAACTTTGATCCAATTAAAACCCTATATAATTGCTTTGAAAATTCCTTAACTGGATATAAAAACAATAATTTCGAACCTCAAGTCTTTGCCGGTAAAAAAATAATAAATCTCATGTCGGGGCCCGTCTGATGAAATGCTGCGATCCGGCCAGAAAGGTTATTTCAATACAAATTACAGCTACTTGCGTTGCTTCCCTTTGCATGCCGACAATTCTGCAAATACTTTTCTCTTCCCAAGCTCTCATTAAAACAATGACGTAACGCCTCTCACTCCAATCGAAAATCTACCTTCTAACTAGTCAGAAAGGATGAAAGTCGAGCACTTCTAGCAAACGCTTCAGCCATCCTAGCATCGAAGGCTTTAGCCCTGATTGAAATTCCGTGTACTAACAATGTGCAGTGTAGTTGATACCTATTTGTATTTTACTATCTATGCAATAAGCTTAAGATAAACCTGATTTGTGGGGAGTATGTAAAAATGTTATCCTTAAAGGCAATCGGTTTTCTTGATAAATGTTAAAATGATCATAAATCGGTTACATACGGGCTTATCGGTGCTTATGTCCATAGACCATTTACTAATCTGTTTGGAGGATTTCTTATGGTACTGATTTTGTATGAAACCTATCAGTATCTGTGATATCGGTACGCACTACGGACAATGTGCTTTATAGCTGTGATTGCAATTCATTCTAAAGCTCGTTGTGCCATGCCAGACTTTGTACGTACATACTTATATGTAAGCATGATTTGATACCTCATTTAAAGTATATATGTATTGAAGTCTTATTATACTTTAAATGAGAGTACAATGAACGATTTGACTTGGATAATTTTTTCCGTGAAATGTTTATGTAACGAATGTCAGTGATGTATTGTAGTGGACAAAAATAGACCGTGGAAGTGGGAGTAGACAAGACAGACACTGGATTGGGCATGGTAGGACACATACAATCTTTGTTTGAGTTGGGCGCGGAATGTAATCCAGCGGAACAAAGGGTATACGAGTAATTGAGCCAGTATTTATGATTGGTTTTTGACATCTCGCACCAATCCAGTTCATATCAAACGTCAGTTCGATGTCATCAGTTGGCTAATAGATTGATGGTATAGGTAAGTTGCCTCTAAAATACACCTTCAAAATGTTTTGAGCATTACTTTTAGTTTATACGTTTGTAAACGGGTTCATGAAATTGGTACTAACGTTTTAATAAGATTTTACAATACGGGAGATTATACGGGGACAAAAAAAAACATTACACTCCTTTTTTCGGCAGTCGTGTAATAACCGATCTTGCTATAAGGTCTCATCTCATATAAAATATGATTTTCTCAGGTTTCACTCAGAGAACAAAATCCGCGCACAATAATGGTAAAATTATAACCGAGCAATAATTTGTCATTTACCTTATACAGGTAACGAATATTCTTGTTACCATTACTATACCAGTTAGGTACCGACCCGCGGGCAAGGCTAGTTTTACCTTTTAAATAAACTACACTAAACGTTTACCTAACAGCAACAGACAAATTAGCCGTATTTATTGCCAACACTCCACTTGGGCTATTTGACGGAATTACCAAGTAATTCATGATTATGAATAGTAATTGGCCTCAACGTAGAGCTAAGTTATATGGAACTGCCACTTTAAAAGTGTACAAGATTGTAAAAAAAGTGTGATTTTTTTAAAGGCCGGGCCGAATAAAGCGATAGGAGTGCTTGGCTGAAGAGTTAGCCTGAGGAAAATCCAGGGGGAACCTCCGACATGACCATGCGAGTTTGCACTCCAGTGAAATTGGTTAAACGGCTTCAAAAAAAAAGTTAAAGATTTTTTCTTGCCAAAATCGGTACTTGACGGAGAAAAACTATGAAAACTTGATCTAAGATCAAAGTACCTAAGAGACCGGCGCGGCGTTTTCCCGGAAATGAGACCTAACTAGATCGCGTTTTCGCCCCCAATAGCTAACGTAAGTATCGTTAAAAATTAATCATATAATAGAGGCGTTTCCAAGATCCCTGAAATAAATAAATATACAAGAATTGCTTTGCTTTGAATTTGAATTGCTTGTTGAAATATAAAATAAGATATTTATTTATCGTATGGTAATTATTTCGAATAGTGAGATCTTCGAGAAGACCTGTTGCCAGTTTTCGTTGTACTTTAAGATAATAAGATAAATTTTTTTTAAAGATATTACCTAATAGATATTAATTAATTTTATAAAGTATAATCAACGTCCTCGTAACGTTATCCCACTATATAAGTGGCTGTAACTCGTAACCGCAGTTCATACTCAAAATGGATATGTAAGCATTTCATAAATGTTTTGTACCTACTCAAAATGTGACAATTTTAGCATAAATTATCTTCAAACTGATTAGAGGATATCGATCCGATTTTTAGAAGGTAACGATACCTACCGTCGTTCACTTTTATTATGTGTAGTTTTAGCTTGTTTTCAATGCCTTTTTGTCTTTGAAACTGGGGGCTACTGTGCCTCATACAAAAAACTCCGAAAGATCTTAGATTGTTTAAATTAATAAGTGGTGAACGGTAATGGTCACACATACTGTAAACCTCATTGTTAAGAAAATTTACCTAAGCCTTTTTGTAGTGACTGTTTTTTACCCAAATAAAAAAAATATCTGACCTGTAGATTTTTAAAAAATAAACCTGTGGCGTGTGTATTGTCTTTGGCGTGGTAAACATATTTTTTGTCAACAAAACTTTTCCTAACAAATTATTAATTTATTTGCCTAAGTTACTGCATAAAAAGTATAGGTTTACGCTATTACGGTAAAATTTCAGAATCTTAATTTAACGTAAGAATTCCATTTCGTTTTATGGAAGCTGATTTTAAGTCCACAAAGTAGACGAAGCTAAATTAAAAGCTTTATAGAAACTTGTATTGCTAATGCTTTTTTTAAAATTAATAATGGGATTGCTCTTGGCCAGCATCTAGCCAGGGGGCAAAGATGAGGCGGACGGTGAAGCGAGCTCACCCAGAAAATGCCTATTCACTCTTGCCTTAAATAGGTCCAGGTTATATGAACTCGGAAATACAGATGCCGGCAGGGAATTCCAAACCTTAGCAGTGCGCATTATAAAAGACGACGAAAAGCGCTTGGTTCGAGTAAGAGGAATTTGAACCAGGTAAGGATGGTAACCCGCCGTACGTCTGGATGTCCGATGGAAGAAGGGGGAAGGCGGTATGAGCTCATGGAGCTCCTGAGCATACTCACCAAAGTACAATTTGTAGAAGACGCATAGGCACGCTACTTTGCGTCTATGTGCTAGGCTCTGCAGCTTAGATCCTACTTCCGTACTGCCGCCAATGAGCCTTCTGGCTCTGCGATCCACCGAGTCGAGTGCGGCAAGTTGGTACTTAGCTTGGTAGTAACTTAGCCGAGCCATCCCAAAGGTGACTACAATATTCCATGCAGGATCGGACATGGGCTTTATATAAAATAAGAAGTCCAGGCGTGTCCAGCTTTATAGAAACTTGTATTGCTAATGCTTTTTTTTAAATGAATAATGGGATTGTTCTTGTCCAGCATCTAGCCAGGGGGCAAAGATGAGGCCCTCAAAATGCCTATTTACTCTTGCCTTAAATACGTCCAGGTTATAAATGAACTCGAAAATACAGATGGCGGCAGGGAATTCCAAACCTTAGCAGTGCGCAGTGCTATATAAAAACGGATGCCATAAAATATTATAATTTTATGATGACCAGTGTAGGTAGAACTAGGTTTGTAATGAAATATACTAATCAACAGTTTTTAGTGCTTACTTATTCCTATTGATTGTGATTATGTCACGACGCGCGCGCCGCACCTGTAATCTTTAAGAGTCGGAAATAGAGAAGAACTTCCTTTGATTCCTGCAAGATTCTTGCAGGAATTTAAACTACTTTCCATTCTATGTATGTCAAATGTAATTTAATTGGACTGATTTAATTTTTCACAATCTACTAAAATATGATACTTTGATACTAAAATATCAATTAATGTACATGTTAATGGTCGCAATTCCTTTAAGTGAATAAGAGTGCCTGCGAATAAATAAGAAGTTTAAGTGAAATTGCTTCATGATTGAGGCTAGAGTAGTGGAGGAAGTAATTTTGCCTCTCATAAGTGGCTATCTGCAAAAGCTTTTTGCAGTCAGCGAGAGATTAAACATTGCAATCTAATAGAGAAGGATTAAAGCTAATAAAATGAGAAATCTTAGTTATGATGAGTACAGTTGCATCCAGGGTCCGCTACCTAATCCCAAGAATTTCCATACGCACTACTTTTTACAGAATTGACTGCCATCTATTTTCCAACCCGATGGGGAAAACTAAACGTTATTGGAATTAGGCTTGTCAACTGAGTGCATGGTCAACTTGACTGTTAAAAATTCTCAATCCGCCCGAAGGCCTCTAACTTAACGACTGCTTAGAAATCTAAGTATATTAAGTATTGAGGAACTAAGGTAAACGAATCGTACCACTATTAGGTCATGTCAAGCACCTCAGCCCCTAAAACTGGACAGTTTAAGGCTGGGTTGCACCAAACCGTCTGTAATCGTAAGCGGTGCTCGTCAAATCTGATTGTATGGAAAGTTTGACAAGTTTCTATGGGATGACAGCTGCCGGCGCCATATTTGACGATGACCGGTCTGTGTTCGTACGTTGGTGCAACCGACCCTTAATCTTGATATGGATACTTACTTGAAAGTATATAGTAAAATGGAAATTATGGTGAAGAACTTTTACGACTCTGGCAGCTTTTTGAACTCGGCAACGATTCACTTGAATGGAAAAGTTTTTTAGAAACCTCTATATAATTTTTTTAGAAACCTCTATATAATTTTAAAAGACATATCTAGATACCCCACACGCCATAAAAAAAAACCGTACACATTGCATTGATTTTTTTTTATCCCCCGCCACGGGTTATATGGAGCCGTGGTATGGTGGCACAGGGCTCGTATTAAAGAATACCATAAGGAATTGAGCAAGGTGCAGAGACTGGCATGCCTCATGGTAACGGGAGCCATGAGAACGACCCCGACGCATGCAATGGAGATAATGCTGGGTATGAAGGACCTCAGGATTGAGGTGGAAAAGAGGGCCACGGAACAGTGGTACAGGATGAAGGTATGTAAGGAATGGAGAGGAAGCTGCGTGGACAAGGGACATGCACTG
Source organism: Cenopis cana (assembly GCA_951800055.1). Taxonomy (NCBI): domain Eukaryota; kingdom Metazoa; phylum Arthropoda; class Insecta; order Lepidoptera; family Tortricidae; genus Cenopis; species Cenopis cana. The sequence goes on along the minus strand of OX637477.1, from coordinate 5,911,561 downwards.
ATTCAGAAGGAGGGGCTATCAAAACTGGACATGCTAATGGCCAACAATGATCTTATAAAAAGGCAGGAGATTTTTGACAAGAAGTATAGAATACACATAGGGGAGAGAGACAACTGGAAGATTAAAGTCGAGTATCCTATGGTCGTCTGCTTCACAGATGGATCAAGGAGGAAATCGACTAAGCTAGCGGGTGCGGGCATAGTCATACCCAAACTAGGTACAAGAGAGTCTGTAGCACTGGGCAGATATGCCAGTGTATTTCAGGCGGAAGTATATGCAATAATGAGATGCGTACAGATTTTAAAGGAGAGTGAACAGCAGACCGGAAGAGTAGTAATTTACACTGACAGTCAGGCAGCACTAAAAGCCCTAAACAAGGCAACAGTAACCTCCTCATTAGTGAGGGAATGCAAGAAAGACCTGAATGAGTTAGGGGAAAAGCAAGATGTAACGGTGGCATGGGTGCCGGGGCATCAAGGAGTAACAGGGAATGAGAAGGCAGACGAGCTGGCGAGGGAGGGGGCGGAACGGGAACTCATGGGTCCTGAACCGGCCCTTCCCTTCTCAGCAGAAGTAACGAAGGGGGTTATAGAGAGACTGGCCCTAAGGGAGGCAGACAGAGGATGGAAGGAGGAAACCGCATGTAGACAGGCCAAGATGATGCTAGAAGGTATAGATCACAGGAGAACAAGGTATCTGTTAAAGCTGGGTAAGAGCAATCTGAGATTGTTAACCGGACTCATCACCGGTCACAATACTCTTAATAGACACTTAACGGTAATAGGTGTAAGAGATGATGCCTCCTGCCCACACTGTGGGGAGGACGAAACTAGTAAACATGTATTAGCAGAATGTAGTATGTATGCAGCAATGCGTTATAATATATTCAGTAGAGATGTGTTGGAGGAGGAAGAATTGAGGGACGTCGACCTTAAAGATGTCCTTCTGTTCTGCAGGAAAACAGGAAGACTGGAAGGAGCAAGTGTGGGAGCGCCGCCGGGACAATAACCTCGAGCTCAAACTCTGGGGAAATGGGCTGAATGATCCCGAACAAAGATCGACAGCCCGCCTGTTTCCGGCCAGGCGTCCCTACACTACATCTACATCTACATCCCCCGCCACCGGTAACTTGATTCGAGTGCCCCCTGGCGGTTCATGTAATTCGTAATAGGGATGTCGACTCAAATTTTTTTATTACTTTAATAGAAAGAAGACATAAAACTATGCCAAATAGTGAAAATCCTATTCAAATATCTCAAAAAATAACGAAGCTACAACGGTTAGAATGTTCGCAGTTAGAGAGAGAAAGTGCTACCTAACCGTGACGTCACTGTTAAGTAGCGCCATAGTAAATGACGATCGTTCAATACAAAGGTGCGTTTCGCGGAAAAGGGACAGAAGATACACACTCTTAAAACTTTGAAGACTTATAATTACGTAATTATTATTTTTTTGAATAACTTTTTTCGCCATTTGATTGAGAATTTGAGCCTTTATGTAGAAAATTTGGATTTATTTATTTTCTTTTATAGTGTCGTCATCCCTATTGTAGTGCTTATAGTATATGGGTGCCTACGTAATATACCGTATTTATTATGAACTACTATGTATTATTGCTCTGTTTACTATTCCGGAAAAAAGGTTGATACTCGTATGTATGTCTGTATGAAATGCAGAAATATAGATGAGGTCTCTTCCAGCATTTCTGATACCTAAGTATATCGTGTCAGCTGCGATTATGCGGCGGTGGCATACTGTCGTTAGCATACTCCTAAATCTGCCCGATTGGGTGGCCGCGGATTCTCGTGTCGTATATTTGCATTTGTTTTCCGCCCTACCGCACAAACTTTTGAACGGAATCTATGTCGTGTCCATATAACCTAGACCTTTTTAAACCACGAGTGAATAGGCATCTTGTTGGTGAGCTCGCTTGATCGTCGGCCTCATCTTTGCCCGCTGGCTAAATGCTGGCCAAGGGCAATCCCATTTTTAATTTAAAAAATACGATAGCTAATATATATACTCGTACCTAAGGCTCTGGCCGTCCTGTTACATGGTAGAACGTATATTTTAAGTCATGCTAACATTAGTCTTAATTTTAAAAATGGTAAACGGGACTAAATCGCGTACAATTGAAATTGATTCATTTTTTCAAAGTCTTTTACAAGTACCTACTGCTACAAACTAGCACTACTAAGAAGTGCGGCATGCACTCGACCATCTGGACATTTAAGTATACAAAAATAACATATGTCGCCAATATAAACAGTTTAAAACGTTAAGTTTTTCATACAGGACTTGGGCTCACCTTACAACTCTAATAAATTGGAATAAAATTTTGAATTATTTGTTTTCATTGGTATATGTTTTTAGATGTAAGTAATTTATTTGCGTTTTGGAAGTAGAATATATATACATCGCCTAAACATGTTAAATGACGCTGCGCTAATTTATAATTATACTAGTCATTGCCCGCGAACCTTCCGCGTGGAACTCGTTTATCGCGATAGAATTAAGTAATTGCTATTTAATTATATCAGGCGCTTACCTAGTCATCCCTCTTTCATCCAAACTTCCTTACAAGTATCCTATGTCCTTCCCCGGGACTCAATCTATCTCCATACCAAATTTCATGTAACCCGGTTCTGCGGTTTAAGTGTGGAGAGGTAACGGACAGACAGACAGACACAGACTTTCACATTTATAATATTATATTATAGTATGGATTTTTTTTATTTCATAAAATGGCCGTGGAAAACAAGCGTACGGTCCACACTGATGAAGCGGACACCGCAGTCTATAGACGCTCGCAACTCTAGATGAGTTACGTGCGCGTTGCCGACCTTTTATAAAATTAGGGGATTATTACCGAGATTATAATCTCCTAAAAACATTGTTAAAAGTACCTATATTTTTTTTTTCATTTGTATGGCGGCTGGTGCTTTGTCAGTTGTATTTGCATGCATTATCATTGCTATCATTATTCAGCAGCCGCCATTTGCATGATTAGTGTCGTGATGGAACGCTAGCGCCCGCAAATACGGGGCCGTGAATCTATCTGTCTTCATGGACAGAATTAGACATCCCTAGGGATATCAATATTTGTGGACAATCTTACACAAATCAACCTAGTCCCAAACTAACAAACTAAGCAAAGTAGTACTATTGGTACTACGTGACGATATATATATTTATAAATAGATACTTAAATACATAGACAACATTCAAGACTCAGGAACATATATTCGTGCTCATCTCACAAATAAATGCCCTGACCGGGATTCGAAGCCGGGACCTCTAGCTTCGTGGGCACTGTGGGCAGGGCCACTACCAACTAGACTAGGCTAAAGCGGTTTTCAATCGCCTTGGTCATGTATCGGTAATGTTGATTTTGAAAGAAGGAGAAATAAAAGTGACTAGTCGTGTTAGACACGTTTGGTTGCTGTAGTTAGACGAAGAGGTTTCACGTCGACTGAAGGAGACGAATACACTCACTATTATACCCCGCGCCATTTTTATAGCTAATAGAGGTTCTCATACTCTAGAGCTACGTATGAATAAAAAAAATAAAAACACTCACTACGAGTAAAATGGTAATTATTCGCATATATATTTTTTGGTCTTGTAAGTTATAACGCTGTCCGGATTTATTCCATATGAATTAGAATAAATTAAAATTAAAAACAATAAAAACCACAAACATTACAAAAACCTTTTGTAAAGCAGCTTTTTTCTCCTGTTCCTACTACCTCTATTACCTAATATTTTAATTATTCTTACTTGACAACTACACCATATATCTAAACTAGACCGACTAAACTAAACTGACTATAACGATTTGTTTACCAACACTGTCATATAAGAATAAATGTACCTAAATACTTAAAAAGTTTTCATGAACTATCATAAATATCGATATGTTTATAAATATCGATAAAGACACATACCTAGCCAAGATAGCTTAAATGGTTGACGACAACAAATAAAATTTTATCAGTGGACTCACCTAGCTTTACTGAACAAAATTAACAGCAACAAAATGATTGCCCGAGGGGTTTTGCGCATTCTGTGCTCTTCTCCAATACCGTGCATCATGTTGGCAACACCACCTGGCCCCGAGAGCTCATCGTTTCCGCTTCACTGACAATCTCACCGCAAAACAAGCGCGCGCACTTCAAAACTCACTTAAAACTACATAAACACCAGTCCGGTTTGAGTAATTGCGTCCTGGCTGGCAATTAAAAAGATAACCAGAAAAAAACTGATCATGCGTGGAACGTCACTGTCGACAATTCAAATTTGGAACTTTTCGATTAAAACTGTTTGTTTATGGTACGGCTGCCGTCGGGTCTTGTAGCGTGTTTGGTCGCGCGTTCCGTTCGGACGCGTGGGCTGTAAGGCGTGTTCTTCGCGCCGCCCAGACGCCGAGAAAAAAAGGAGAGGCAGACGCCTTGCCGACCCCACCTACTCGCTCATTATCCTTGTTTACACGATATTACTTTATTATTTAGACACAAGTTACACTGATGGAATAGGCGTGTGCTCACAATGAGGTCTCGTTTGACAGTGGCACGGTGGACGGAATCCCTGCCTATATAAAACGCCCCACGCGTTACGCGACCATGGGAAACGCTGTCCTGTGAACGGATTTGTTTTTTGGCATTTTGTTTACATTGTTGCTTGTTCCGAAAGTTGCTAATATAGTTTGTATATAAGCACGAATACATTCACAAGATACATAAAAACATATTACATTACGTATTTGCAAAATCAAAACAATTGTTGTACTGTAGGAGGATTATGTAGCTTTATGCCTTAAAATACCTGCCATCTGTCATAACAATTGTATCAAATAATATCATGCCAATAAATTAAATTCTTTGCCATGTTGTTGCTCGAGTGAATTATATATTAAACGCGAAGTCTAAGCAACTATTCCGAAATTCAAAATAACGTTTGTATTCTCTTCGTAAATGGTTACCCGGATATATTTTTTGCAGTTAACAACAACGGAACAAATAAGAACTAGCATTTATATGAAGTACGGGCAAAGTTGTTAAACTGCAACCATTAAATTAATTTGCCCTTATAATCGACTGGGAGGTATTGTCCGTCCGTCCGTAACCCTTGGTCTAAGGGCACCAACCCCTTCATTAGGGGATTTAGTCGCGTGCGCAATGACAATTGTTGACAATCAGTGCCCCCATGAACAAGCAATTCTAAACTTTATAGTCATAGATTTAGAGTTGTTTTTTAGTTGTTGGTTAAATGTATTTCCCACTGGATTGTCATAGATTTGGAACGATACAGCTTTATTAGTACATTTTATTGCACAATGGGTGTATGATATTATTTTGCTTGTTATTTTATGGCTGGTTGTTATCTCTTCCCCTCTTTTAAATCTGAAATAAAAGTCTGAATATCGGAATCAAAATAAACTGTAAGTACCTAACCTAATTCTACATTTTATTCATACAGGAAATTTAATAATCAGTTTATTATTTTGCACAACGAACGAAATTGATGTAATTCATCAAAAGGATTACTGTAACGAGGTTCAAATGTCTACGTTGCAAGTATGTCATTTTATCGTAAGCCCACTGAGAAAACTGATCCTCAATAATTATTATGGTTTACGTAAATTAGGGATCAAAGTGATATCACCAAAAATTATGATGAAAATATTGAATAAAGCTCATCACATAATTGCATTACTTCATCGATTTACCTGCAGTGTACCTTTATGTGATGAGCTTCACCAGATTTATCATGCTTTTTGGCGATATATCACTTTGATCCCTACTTTTTCTCAGCGTAACAAAACCAATGTTTGACAGCTAGAAACTCAAATCATGTTATCACGCTCTACCGCATAGCGCGTGCTCTTTTGGCACTAGGGTCACCACGTTTGCGCATCGCCGTGGCACAATGCCGGCTGCACGCACGAGGTGTAGAGTTTAGCCGAAGCGGCAGCAAGTACAAGTAACATGTTGAGCTAGATGTGCTTAATCCTACTTGAGACTTAAAAAAACTACATGAACTTATAGTTTCAAAATTCTATATTCTTGACTGAATGCGCTAAGAGCGCGGTGCCATAAAAAAATCACATGCATGGCTTTTTTTCGCTTAGAATCGTTGAGACTATACCTATATCGATCTTTTCTTCTTCTATCTAGCGTTAAATAAATTAGGTTTAAATCAAAAGCGACGACCCAAAATAAACATATAAAGCTCTTTTTGTCTTATTTGCATGTCAATTTAATTGGCAAGTCTAAATGTTAACAGTTACTGGACGTAGGTATACCGTGTGTTACCGGCAAGCGGGCTTTTCTTTAAGTTGGGTATGTAAACGAAACCATGCGCTTAATTTTATTATTGTTAGGTATTACATTAAAAGGCACTGGTTTTTCCGCTAACAAAAGATATAAAAAGTCAATCAAAAATAAAAGACAAAAAGTATAAAAAATCATAGACAATAAAAAGTAAAAGGCTATAAAAAGTTGTGCAATCTTGCACATTCTCCCCTTTTTTAAGACACAAGAAGTTTTGCCAGCTTTTTAAGCGGCCTGCGAAGGGTTCCAGCAGCCGTAGCGACATCTGCCACTCGAACTATGCCATCACGCCCTGGGTACAGCCGAGTTATGCGTCCTTTAGGCCACGAACCGCGTGGTAAGTTTGAGTCACAAACTATGACGACGTCGCCTTCAGCGATAGCCGGGGGTGAACCACCTCCTGTTCTTGGCGATAAGGAGGGAAGATATTCCTGAACCCAGCGCATCCAAAACTGATCAGCCAACCTGAGCGCTCTTCGCCACCTGCTCCGGCTGTTCAGATCCGAATCGTCAAGAGTGGCGGGAAAAGGACGACCAGACGAGGATCCCAACAGAAAATGTGCCGGCGTCAACGCTTCCTCGGCATCAGGCTCCAACGAAACGTGTGTTAGTGGCCGCGTGTTCACCACAACCTCTGCTTCCGCTAAAAGGGTAGACAACACCTCATCTGAGGGAGCCCGTTCTCGCAGCGTGACCTTCAGTGCGTTCTTGACGCTACGTACGAGTCGCTCCCATGCTCCACCCATAAAAGGCGCCGCAGGAGGAATAAAGCGCCAATTTATAGACTCGTTAGCCGCGTAATCCTCGATCGACTCGCCGTAGAGGGCTTGTAATTCTCTGCTGGCTCCTACAAAAGCAGTTCCGTTGTCGGACCAGATTTCAGTTGGAGTCCCGCGACGAGCGATAAAGCGGCGAAGGCTCATTATTGCCGCATCGGTTGACAAACTGTGGACTACTTCAAGGTGTATGGCGCGAACAACTAGACAGGTATATAGGGCCACATAGCGCTTCTCTTGCCGCCGACCAATAGTGACGTTGATTGGGCCTAGGTAGTCCAGACCGACGAAAGAAAACGGCCTCTGATGGTGAGCTAAACGAGCTTCTGGGAGGTTACCCATTGGTGGTTGAAAAGTTCTAGAGCATCGAAGTTTGCACAGTTGGCAGTTGTGGGCCACAGATCGAACAGCATTTCTAAGGCCAATAATCCAAAACCTTTGGTGCAGCTCGTTCATAACTAGTGCGTTGTTAGCATGCGCAGCCTTTTGATGGTATCTGGCTATCAAGAGGCGAACAGCTGGATGCTTTCCGTCCAATATCAATGGGCGCTTGGCCTCCTCAGCGATGGCCGTTGCAGCGACTATGCGACTGGACATCCGAAGCTGATCGCGGTCATCTATGAACGGCGACAACTTGAAGAGGCGGCTGCTTCGAGGTAGTGGCTCTTGGTTCTTGATGCGTAGATAGTCCTCTTTGAAGGAGTCGAGCTGACTTTGACGTAGGATGTGGACCTCAGCAACGCGTATATCACTCGCAGATATTCTTGCCGATATATCAGGAATGTTGGGGGTAATAGGAGAGGATGTGCAAGCAGGTTGGAAGATGCACAAGCTTCCTTCAAGACGACGTTGGTTAAAATTTGGATCTCGTCGTCGCTGACTACGCATACGAAGTAATGAAATGAATTGATGCGCTTTTGCTGTTGCTCGCACCATTCTCAACCATGTGCTAAAACGGTTTGGGTTTGCGGAGACTGGCGCTGGCAGATCGGTTTCTTTGATGAGGTGAATAAAATCAGCGTGTTTATACTCTTCACGGCCTAGTCCACTGACGTCGATCTCAGGTTCAGTGGGCCAGTCCGATAAAAGAAGGAAATCGGGTCCTACAACCCAGCGAGATTCCGGAGATAGCACAGAGCGCTTCAACCGAGTGGCATCGTCCGCTACGTTTAAGTTGCTCGGGATCCAACGCCACTCACTAACATTTGTAAGCTCCAGTATCTCGCCAACTCGATGAGATACAAAGGGCTTGAGAGCGCGAGCATCACTGCGAAGCCAACCCAGAACAGTCATTGAGTCGCACCAGAAAACGCGTTTTGAGGGTTTCAATCTGTGGGCTTCGCATATAGACTCCGCAAGACGCGCGCTCATCAGAGCACCTTGAAGCTCCAAACGAGGAATCGAAACGGGTTTAAGTGGCGATACTCTAACTTTGCTACAGATGAGAGAGCGCCTGACGTCACCGTTCTCGTAAACAAAACGCCAGTAACCGACTGTTGCAAAAGCAGACTCGCTCGCATCTGAAAACAAATGAAGTTCGCAGCCTACTACTTTAAGGTCGCTTAAGTTATAGCGCCGTGGTATGCGCAATGTGGAGATTGAAATCAAGTCCTGATACCACAACTTCCACGCTGCGCAGTCACTTGGAGGGAGCTCTTGGTCCCAGTCCACGCCCTTGCGCCAAGCGTCCTGAAACATAATTCGACCACGAACAACGATTGGCGCAAGGATCCCTAGTGGATCATAAATTCGCATCACGTGCACCAACACCTCACGTTTTGTGAGCTTATCTGCCAACCCTGCCTCTTTTTTTACTCCCGTGTTGAAACCGATCAGGTCGTGAGCGGGTTGCCAGATGAGACCGAGTGTACGAACGGGCGTGTCTAGGCGACCTAAATCTACATCAACATCATTCAAAGCTGGTACTTCAAGTAGCGAAGCCTTTGGCAGTAATGAAAGTGCCAAAGGGTTGTTCGAAATCCATCCACGCATCTCAAAACCAGCATGAGAATGGACGGTGTAAATATCAGATGCTAACTTGGCGGCTTCGGTGACACTGTCTAAGCTAGTAATGCAGTCGTCCATGTAATGGTCTGCGAGAATTACTCGAGCTGCGTCCGGGTAAGTCTCCTGCCATTCTAGAGCATTTTTATTTTTAATGTGAATGGCAGTAAACGGGCTAGAGGCAGCGCCGAAAATCATGGACGACATGCGGAATGTTCTGATCGGTTCGTTTGGGGTGTCGCGCCATAGAAACCTTTGCGCATCCCTGTCTTTTGCAATAATTTTTATTTGAGGGAACATTTCGCGAATATCAGCATTCAAAGCCACTTTTCCCTCTCGGAACCGCATCAGAATACCCAACAAAGGCTGCAGAAGATCGGGGCCTGTCAATAACAAAGAATTCAAGGACACGCCGTGAGACTTCGCTGCTGCGTCGTGTACCGTGCGCAACTTATTTGGCTTATTTTGATTCGTCACACCAAAGTGAGGAAGATGCCACAGAGGATACCTCGAATTGTGACGTGGTGGACAGGGTTCGGCGTATCCCTTTGACAGCATGTCATGTATATTACGACGATAGCGGTCAGCATAGCATGGATCTTTCAGCATTTTTTTCTCTAAACTGAGAAACCTAGATAAAGCCAACTTATAACTATCAGGAATGTCCAACTTATCAGCTTTCCACAATAAACCAACCTCAAAGCGGCCTCCCTCCAGACGACGCGCCGTGCGCTCGACAATCTGTATGGCACGCTCGTCGTCGGCACTGCGGGCTTCATTCTTCGATATTCCTATTGAATCGATCTTAAATTGCTCCCTAATAAGGTGTTCTAAGATAAACTTATCGTTTTCTACGTCAGGTTCATTCAATGTGGTATGGCTGACAACGTCAACCCGTCTAGTTTTACTGCAACCGAAACCAAACAAAACCCATCCCAAAGCAGTCAAGATAGCTACGGGTTGTGTCTTGGTTCCTTTGCGAGTAGCTTTAGGAAGAGATAAATGCCAGTTGTCAATTCCTATAATCACCATAGGCTTAACATCCTCGTAACAAAATTCGTGAGCTATGTCTGCTAGGTACGGATACTTGCGCACGCTGTCATGATGCGCATGCTGACGCGCAGCACCTAAACCGCTGATTGATCTAGCTTTTTTGACACAGTGAGTTTCAGCTGAGTGCCGACCCTGTATAAAGAAATCGACGTATTGCACGTTAACGTCCTTACCTAGACCTCCTACACAATCTAAACGAATTTGTTTTTTGGGGCCCATGGCGCCTATTTGAGCTGAAATATCAGAGTCTAAAAATGTCCCTGTCGCGCCGTCGTCAAGTAAAGCATAAGTATCAACGCTACCGGCAGGTCCTGACACGGTCACGGCAACTATTTTTAGTAGCGGGCGAGCAGAGGGCTCTTTGAGTGAGGATGAGGTTGCATGCGTCAATACTTCATGTTCCGAGTCGTCGGATGGCGGCTCCTTGGCTGCGGGCGGCGGCGGCGCGGGCGCGCTACTGGCCGCGGGCGCGGACACGCCGGACGTCGAAGGCGCGGGCTCGTCATCGCTGTCGTCGTCCTCTACGTCGATGTGTGCGGTGACAGCTCGCTCAAATTGCGACCCGTGCAACAAAGCATGATGACGCATGCCACAACCTTCTACGCTACACACTTTTTTCATGCAAGAAGTTTTATTCTTGTGAAAACCTATTTTCAGGCATCTGTGACAGACCTTATGCTTTTTGACGAATTGCCATCTATCATTCACTGTCATTTTGACAAATTTGTCACAGCGAAATAATTCGTGACTTTGTTTACACAATGAACAATTATTGTCCGAATTATTGCGCGTATTTATTGGAGTTGGAATGTTATTCATATGATAATTTTCAGAAACAATGTTTACTTTTTCCCTGAACCCGCTCGGCCGTATTGCAGTGGATGGCGTGATTGGCGTGTAATCAATCGCGCCCCCAAATCTACACTGCAAATCGACCTCGCGCGACAGGAAATCAGCGAACATTTCTATTTTAGAAACAAAACCATCACATGAATGGGCATAATCCAACCACCGTGGACGCAGCAGCGGAGGCAGCTTGCTCCACAATGCTTGAAAAAGCTCGGGTGAACGTAAGTGGTCCGGTTGATTCAACAAGCGGATCACTTCCACACAATTGCGTACCCGGCTTGCAAAGATTACTAGGTCCCTGCCATCGTAACTTACCTTAGGTAGCGCGCGCACCGCCGCCACTTCGTGCGCGACGACAAGCTCGGGGCGGCCGAAGCGCGCGTCGAGCGCGGCCACCACCGCGCCGGGCGCGCGGGCCGCCGCCAGCAGCCCCGCCACGGCCTCGCGCGCAGCTCCGCGGAGGGCGCACGACAGCCTCGCTAAATTATCAGTAGCCGAAAAACTATCGGCCGTATTTTCGTAGACTCGCTTTAAAGCTAGCCAATCCAAATATGATTTGCCATCGAACGTTGGCAATTCCGTTTTCGTGACGTGTGTATGGGGATTAACTTTATTTATTAGTTTTTCCAATGAATTTACTAAGCGCGTCACTCCTCCGTCTTCAGGACGATTCTGCTCAGGAACGTTCCTATTTGCCGCGGCACCCTGGCCGTGCGGCGCATTCGGTCCCGGTCCCTGGCACTGGGCCACAGCGTTATCGAATCTGAAAGGTGGGTTGGCACTTAATAAATGTTGTTCATTAGGATTAGGAATCACATTATTTACCCATTCCTGTACACTCGCGCGACTGCGCGTTCCGTGGCTGCTGCCGCGCTTGCTCGCGCCCGCCTCAATGGCCGCGAGTTCAGCTCTCAGCTGAATTTCGGCAACGTGGCGCTCTCGCTCCACAGCCTGGCGCTCAAGTTCGGCCGCTCGCTCCCCCGCTTGGCGCTCTAAGTCAGCTAGACGGCGCGCGTGCTGCGCTTGTGCCTCCAGCTGGCGAGCGACGATGGTGGCGGAAGAGCGCGAGGTGGCGGCGCTGGTTGCGCGGGAAGGTGTCGACTGCTCGGCGTTAAGGGGGGAGTCCGCGCTCGCCTGCGCGGGCGGAGTAAACTCCCTTGCCCCGACTGTCACACCGTCTCCCATTCCGCCAGGAGCACTTGTTTTCGCACTTTTGGAACGAGTTAACATAATATCTTACCGGTAGAATGACCAATTTGTTAGGTATTACATTAAAAGGCACTGGTTTTTCCGCTAACAAAAGATATAAAAAGTCAATCAAAAATAAAAGACAAAAAGTATAAAAAATCATAGACAATAAAAAGTAAAAGGCTATAAAAAGTTGTGCAATCTTGCACAATTATTAAATCAAAATTTCGACTTCACTTAATTTGTAACAAAATTTTAATTGCCAGCAATGTACTGCAATGTAAATTGACAACTCAGTCAGTACAAATGACAGTCCTTAGTGTTCTGTTTACTATGACGTTATCTTAAGCAGTGCACGTAGTACATTGAAGGTGCGGAATAAGGAAATTTAATTTTGCATTTAATTCACAAAATTATGATTTGCTAATTCATGGAAATAATTGCTAATGGAACATATTAATATCAGTTTCAATTAATGCCCGCTTGCCGGTAACGGACTGTATAGCTTTATTTACCATTATTTAAACGATTACAAGAAGATGCGGTATAATTTTACGTACAAATTAGTACCTGCATCAAAAATACCGACTCATCGAAACGTCAGCTATGTTCATTGTCCCGGCTGCTTATGCGAAGTCAGGATATGCAAATAATCTCTTTGAAACGCCACGCGTACCAACAATAGAATTAAGAATTTATACTTCATTTAATCAAATGTATGCTCCTGGAGGCAGCTTTAAGTCGCCTTGGGTATTTTAATGTGACTGTAAATTTTATTATATGTTTTAAGTCTGGTATGTAAGTGATAATAAATATAGTGATATGTAGGTATGGTTTTCGATCACGTGACTCATGTTATGTTAGTCGTGCCGTGATGTGTAAAATGCGTATTGATTTTCAAGCTGTGTTTAAAATGGGAATTAACACAAAGAATGTCGCAGGCGCACACACGGATTCACACGCGGGGTACTGTACTTTAGGTATGTGACGTCACATGCAGGAGCGACATACGCCTTATTCGAATGCAAGCCAAGGGTCATCTGTCGGTCAATCGTCATTAGAAGCGCGATGCGCCCGGGGATGCGAGGGAGGTGGGGCAAATTGTTTATTGAACAACCTGGGATATCTTTACTTGTTTGTTGCATTAGTATCTAGAAATCAATCTAAGAATGATCGCACTACTTCTACATACGTTATGAACAAAACTACAATATGCCAGCAATAAGAAGCTGCAGTTGGGTGCATCCTCTAGCAATATACGATTTGGCTCGGATTTTTTTTTCCTGATTATCGGAGTTTTTGTGCAAGTGTTTCTTTTTATAAGTGTATTGTACATACATACGTACGGCACGAGTGCCCGCTCTGCTTGAGCGTGAAACATGGCGGGGCGGGCAGCGTCCATATAAAACATAAGAAAACGTCGCCGCCGCTCCGCCGCACTCTTCGTTCCGAGCGGACAATCATGATCTACACTTATGTATGTATGTATGGCAACTTGAGATTGCCTTAACTTACAATAAATTCTATAAAGGTTATAAAATGAGGCTTCATTGATGGCTATCAACGAATATTAATAATAAATTACACGGGCCGTGTTGTGCGAATGATCGACGCTTACCTGTCATTAGGGCGTATCGGCTCGGTAAATACGTTGCAATACGAAGATTACATATTACGCGTAACCTAGCTGGCACTTACGCGGTTATATTGTACGGCAGTGTTGCCAGGATTCTACTAAGTCAACCCCAAAAAAGATATAGATCTATATTAAATCTTCAATAATTTTGGTTGTACTTATAACCGGCATCGGCGTGTCCTCTTTTATGAAACGTAAGTTACTTACTTTTCCAATGACCACAGGAAAGACGATTTTGTAGTACAGTAACATATCGGCTAAGTACGAGTCGGACTCGCGCACGAGGGTACCGTACGCATGATCAGTTTTTGGAATTATTCCTTTACTTACAGGTTACTTGCAACTTAAGATACCTTGTTTTTTGTCAAATTTTATGATTGTTTAGGTAGATCAACACGGGACTGCGCCGTTAACTTAAATTTTGAATCTTTCACAGCTCTAGGGAATTGCTTTTCACAGCTCCAAGGAATTGCAGACCGAAGTATTCACAGGAAAGATGCGAACCTAATTTCTGTGTCATGATCTAAACCTTTCCCACATTTATGGGGTATTTTTTAGAACTGGCAACACTATTATCAAATAGAGCTCCCAGATGGTACACAATTATATCCATTTCCAGCAGCAACGCTCACAGCTACTGTCACGGATCATTTCGTATTATTATCAATTACCCGCGAACTATGCAGTATTAGCCGAGAAACATATTTAACGTATTAATTTAAAACGCTATAAGTATTCACTCGCGCATACGGATATGCGCTCTTTTGAAATAAAAGGGTAGTTACGAGCAGTGTTGCCAGAGTTATTATGAAATTACCCACTACATGGCGTTTAGTGGGTGAGGCTATGTATTGTGGGATTTTCATGCTTTTCCTCGGGTATTGCGGCGGGTTTGATAAATGATAGTAATTTAATAGCGTTGGTTGGCTGAGATATGTAATGCACATTATTTGTAATTTATATTACCTACCCACATCGCATACAGTTCCGCATATTACAAACTTTATCCACAAGCCCGATGGAATTCAATTTTTATGGCGATATCATAAAGATTGAAAAGGAAAAACTTTACTCATTAGATCTGTATGTAGGGCCCTGGTTGAGTAAAACCGTAAATAGAGTAAAAATAATATTCGTCTCCATTATTTCGTCCACATTGTGTCGATGTGGGAGTTTTTGTGTATGGCGTTACATCAGAATATGAGCGTAAAGAAACTGGAATGGATGGGCGTTCATTTCAAGATTGGTAATAGGTTTAGTTTAGTACTGACCTACAAAAATATAGTTAGGTACCCAAAATATCTAGTCTAAGTAAATCCCAAACATTATTTTCGCCTATACAATTCTTCGTTTCCCTAAGATATTCAGATAATAATATTGTACTATTTTCACTTATTTCAGTAGCTTACTATCACGTCTCTAAGATAGCACGCCGCGTATTTTCCCGTTGTAAGATTGTTTTCTATGAACTCGCATGACGACAACCGTACGATTTTTCTAATCTGAAAAAGAAAACGAAGTATACTTAAATAAATAATCATAGATTTCTTCTTTGTACCGTAATTTTCACTTTGTACACAAACTACACTAACAGTCCATCCTATCGGTACAAAGTACAGATAATAAAAGGATGCAGCATTAATCGTGCATGGAAGGGCGGCTATCGTGGCTAACCGGTGAGGCGCAATTAGTCCCGCGAAATGTCGCATATAGATGCTAACGAGGCGCCCGGGGCGACGCACACTGGACCGGAATATATTCAAGGGGGTATCTGGCTGACAGTGGCGTGGCGTTCATATAACTCCATTTGCTAGCCTACTTGGAAAGTATTGAGTACCTTTTCGTGTTACGCCACCGCTGAATAGCTTCACGAGGAGTTTAATTGACTTCGCCTTCGGTTTCATTAAATAGCTGTGGGTTGACGGCGAAAAAAACACAACAAACAATGTTTTTGTTTACTTGACTTGTTTTCGAGTCACCGGTCGACATGAGGTTAACCTATTTAAATTCTTTATTCTTCAACCACTAGTATAGTGCTGTAAAGAACTTGAAACGCCGGGATGTATTTAATACATAATATACCGATTTTAATCCGTCCGATTTTAAAGTGTTTCATGTTATGGATTTTCGTTATAAACGCAACACACCTGCAATCGTGCATGGAAGTATGTATGTTTATGTATTCCTAGTCAATTATAATTTAAGCATCTTCTAGGCAAGAGTGAATAAGCTATTACTGGACCAGCGAGCTAATTCTTAGGCCTTCTCATCGTTTCCCATCAGGTGAGACTAAATGCCAATCGCTGTACAGTCATTCATAAAAAAATATTTAGTTTCGTTCGCCCGTGAGTAAGTAAGTAGTTCGATTTTTGCGCCAATGAACTTATTTTATTTAGTGTCTACACCAAATCTTGGGATTAGGCAGCGGACCCCAGGCATCCTTCAGGATGTAACTGTACTGGGATAACGCTAGGAGGATGACCAACTATTTTATTTTTATTCTTCATCTACCAATTTATCTAAATTAAAAAATTCAAAAATCTGTAAGATATTACCCGCGGTGTGCGATCGCCCTTAGTTATAGCGTTCGCCATCTTGATTTATAGGCATTTTATAGCTCCTAAAGTTTTCTAATTGTGCCCGTGTGGCGTCGCCCTAACGAACTTAAGGGCATTTATTACTTTACAAAATAATGTGTTAATATTTACAGGATAATTGACAAAATGAACTTTCATATCGATTTTATGACCATGGGTTTAGATTCTCACAAAATGATAGTGAATCTCACACAGTGTACACTCTTGTGCGTTAAGTATTTTGACATTTATTAATTATTAATTGTTATTGTATTATCTACAACTTTTGTTTGTAGCTTGCTTTTTCATTGACATGTATACGAATTATTATTAAAATAAATTAATATGCATATGAATAGTGTACGGTCAGCAAAGCATTTAGGAAACATATATTAATTAGTACTTAACGGGAGATAACGTAACGGTTTCGCGTATTTGTAAGGTCACTAAATTATGATTTTTCACACCAAAAGTAACAGTAACTTAAGTTTTCACAACATATTCAATTGACAGCGGTTTAATAGATTAGAGTTTTGTTTGATAGGTATGTCTAGCTTAATCTATTTATTATTTTATTAGAAATTCATTTAATAGGTATTGTAATACAACATTGATTTAGATAACTAGCTGATTGAAAGTATAACCCTTGTAAAAATTGTTTATCAACGATTTCGATACGGTTTTACTGCCCAAAGCATGAGCATAAAACCTTTTATTCTTGCTGGGTTGAACACACATTATACAGTGAAGGTGTGTCATTTTATTAAGAAGAATCTGAGTATAAATCATGCTTCGAAGCCATACAACTTAACCCTATGATTGCCGGTGCTCTATCACGACTGTTATAGGCTTGTGATTACGGAGGGCAAGCTGAGTGCAAAACAGGTACAGTCGAGTTCAAAAATATGTACACGGACAATGTGATCAAAAAATGTAAACACCAGTTTATTGGCAAGGGCGAGGCATCCATTTACTCGTAGCTTTATTCCCACCGGCTTATGTAAGTATATATTTATGTGTTCTAACCAAAATTGGATAAACAAATGGCCGTATATCATATTATTCCGGCTTCCTTCATTCGTAGCATTTAGGCAGGTACAGTACATAAAAACAAGACTTATTTACCGATGTCTAATACCTATTAGTGTTGGTACACAACCAAGTACATAATAAGTAACCTAACAAAATATAGAAACTATAAACACTTAAGTTAAATGCTGCTCTCATTGCGACTTAAACCTTTTCTCATACTACATAAAGTGTAGAATTAATCATCATGGATAATTCCATTCGATTCTCTTTTGTTTTACGCAAACGAAATGTCAGCCACAGAGCTAGATAAGCCTTCACAGAGAGGACAGAGCGTAATTTGTCAGTGTATCGATAGTATCGATTGTAGTGATGAGTCGATAGATTTATCGCGGTAATCGATCTAATTTCTTCAGCATTCGTCCGGTGAGTGATCGAAGTCTGGGAACGCCACTGGTGCATTGTCATTATAGAGTAGACATGTCTAGACAGGTAACCTAAGGTATAGGTAGGTGAACGATTTTACCGATAGATATATACCTTTTAAAATAAATATGATAAAATGACATTGTTATAAAATGTTGGAGAGGATGATTAATTTTTTTATGCATTTTCATGAAAGAGCAAGGTATTATAAAAGCTGTATTTTAGTTTTACAACAATAATGACAATTTCGGTGAAGTTTAATGTTAGGAAATAAGATTAAACTTATTATAATTAGGCCAAAAGTACGCAAACCTTGAAAAATATTAACTTAACAATTGTCTGGTCCCTTAATTCATGAATATAAATAAAATATTCAGTAATAAAAACGACTTTTGCTTTACATAATATCTAACCCAATGGTTTACCAATTCACCACTAAGCAAAGCGCTAAGTACCTAATAAGAAGCCTCAGTGAGAATTCACCATTAAGCATAACTCTAAGTAATAGGAAGCCTCAGTGAGACTCGTCCTAATAGGCACAACTAAAACATTTGAACAACGTCCAGTACATCATCTTTGACGATATACTCTCATTGCGACCACCTGCGAGACGCGGAGTTGAGAATATTTGTATTGTGGTTTAATTACCTCCCATTGTGGAGGGTGATTCGACGGTATTCTGCCCACGACGCATGCGTCGCAGTAAAATCTTTATACTCGTAGCGCTAGTATTTTAACATAAGTGTCCAGAGTCCGTCCATGCTAAGTCTGCATAGAATAATCTAAAACTCTGCCTCTGTTTGGCGCTGTGGTTGACTGTTAGAGAATAGAGAATGCCATTTGGCATTAATTCCGCCATTTGTACACTGTATTTTTTGTGAAATAAAGTTTAAAGAAAGAAAAAAAATAAAAAAATTACAAGTTATTATGGCGATTTTGACAAATGATCTTTATGTTGCCTGTAATGTTGTTAGAGTCTAAACGGGTCATTTTCACGGTGTATTTACAAATATTAAATCGCGTTCGTAACTCTTGTTCCTTAATATTCGACGACAGAAAGATAATACATAGTTTTTGATAAATAGTTTAAGGCAATTCTATCGATTAGGTACCTACAATTTTCTTTTTGCCCAAAAGATTTTTTTAAGTTAGGCAAATATGTTATTTATTTTTATACTACGACGGTGGTAAGCAAGCGTACGGTCTACCTGATGGTAAGGGGACATCGCAGCCTATAGACGCTCGCAACTCCAAAAGAGTAACGTGTGCGTTGCCAACCCTTTATAAAATTTGAGGATTCACTGTGTTGATAGCAGGAAGGACAAAAGGTCCCTCGATCTCAATATCGTGCATCCTCGGGAGCTCTGGCAACCTTGCTCACCTCCAGGAACACAACACTACATACTTGTACAGTAAATAATGTTATTATGTCTGTACTTATATTTACATTACATTTACGGTTTTAGAAACTTTTGAGTTTACTGTAGGTACTATTACTTTCTTAGTGTGACTTTGAGTTAAAATACTGCCCATCTTCACTGTGCTGCATGAACTTGGTACGATTGTTTTAATATCTCAATATTGTCTTGATGTTAATAAAATAAAAAGAATTATATAAATGATAGTGCTCGGTATGCGTTTAGTTATTGTTTTATTGAGATTAATAGCATTATGGTGGGCACAGAGCTGTAGTTCTCACGGCTTTATTCTAAGGTAATAGTCATGTGACTGATGATGGAATCATGCTAATGAAAGTCCATAAGGCAGGGAATATCGGGGCAATTGCGCCACAGGGATAAGTGCGCCCCCCCTGAAATATATTGAAATCAGTAAATATTATAATTATTTATTATTTATTACACTGATTACACATAATGTCATTAACAGTATAAACCAAACATGACACAGTACTACATTGAAAATATCTTAGAATTATAAATAATGTCATGGTCAATAATATCATACTTCCATGCAACATAGTTGTTAAAATGTCCGATTTGCAACCGGAAATACTAAAATC
This sequence comes from Cenopis cana, assembly GCA_951800055.1. Classification (NCBI taxonomy): domain Eukaryota; kingdom Metazoa; phylum Arthropoda; class Insecta; order Lepidoptera; family Tortricidae; genus Cenopis; species Cenopis cana. The sequence goes on along the minus strand of OX637477.1, from coordinate 5,891,672 downwards.
GTTATATTATGTTTTCCTTGCAATTTTGAAGAGTTCCTTCAATTTCTAATCATCAGAAGTGAACTTTGAAAACAACGGGACCAATCTGGAAGAATATGCTTTCAATCAAAGAAATAATTTTCTAAATCTGTTCATAAATGGCGGAGTAATCGCGTAACAAACATACAACAACAAAAAAAACATACAGACGAATTGAGAACCTCCTCCTTTTTTTGAAGTCGGTTAAAAATGTCGTTAGTTGTGTAATATTGGCAGTATCGATATTTATAATCAAAAACGCACTTAATCTTTTCTCACTTGTCCCGACTGTCCTTATACCTACAATCATTCATTCTAATATTTTAAATCACTCTTATTCTTTCATTTGTAACTATTTTACTACAATACAAGTACTCTTTATTGCACATTTCAAAACGAACATAATATTATAACAGAACATTAGGTTTGAAGTAGAGCGTGGGGGGCTACCTACATTATCGGAAAAATATGATTTCGTAATCTACATTTATGTCACACCTGGCCATAAAGCGGCAATTACCGCACGTTCCGCGCGCGGGAAATCCCACTTCCAGGCCAGGGGGTGGCATAAAATTTTGTACTTAACACGGGCGGTAATAAAGACATTCTTTGTATGTATGTATGTATGTATTAACTTTATTGTACACAAAAAAACACAAAAAATACAAACAAATAAGGACATTTTGGTACAAAGGCGAACTTATCCCTAAAAGGGATCTCTTCCAGTTAACCTTTGTTTTACCGCCCTTGTTAAGTAATGTACTATTGTCTACATTTTGCAAGTTTCCGCACTTGGGCGAGGAGGACAGCATGTATTAGGTCTCTCTCTCTCTCTCTCTCTCTCTTTCAGCATATTTGCGTCCACTGCTGGACATATGCCTCTTCCATGCCTTTCCATTTGGTTCTGGATGTATTAGGTATATCGAGCTAATCCTAGTAAGCGAGCAGGAAATTGTGGCAACGGTCAAAACTTATAATTAACGCCTCTCCAATGTGTTTGCGCTCACAACTCACGTAAGCATAAAGGCGCGACACATAGAGCTAAAACAAATGTCTACTAGTAGAGGGGCATTAATTTTAAGATCGATTTTACTCGTGTTCTTTAGAAACAGACATGCCAGAATTTAGTTAGCTGACTAGGAGTTCTAACTTCTAACCAACGCTGTGGTATTCTTTGTTCAAAAACAATGTAGACGGAAAAGTTGTAAATTTTCAAATGTGTTTGGAATTTGAAATTGGAAAAGGCAATGGGGCGCGGGGGCGGTGGGCGTGGCGGGGCGGGGCGTGGGCGCGCAGGCGCCCTGGCCAGCATGGAAGGATGGGTGACAGTACTGCCAAGGATGCAGGGACCTCGAAAGTTCTATCTGATAAAGTATTAAGATAACAACAAATGACACTCACTTGGAAAGTATGTATAGTGCGCGCCATCCACGAAGGCGCGCCCCTCCACACCCAAAGCCGTACAATTGCGCACAGATTAGTATGATACCTATTCGCTGTGGAGGGGCGCGTGCTATAATAAGTTTTATTGTACACAAAGACAAGTTTAAAACAATATAAATGTATCTTATGTGAATAAAGTACAAAGGCGAACTTATTGATGAGGGAGCTAACCTTTGAGGGATTGAGTGAAAAGTGGGAGAATCAGATAGACAAACTTAAAAGCAAAGTCACTATTTGCGACATGTTTTTAAGTGTAATGTCTCACGGTAGTGTAAATTTATGATAAAGTATTGTCGAGAGAAGTAAGCTGAAGAACGAGGTTTATTGGTTTAAAAAAGACAATTTTGCAGATTATCAAAACTAAAACATAAATTAAATACACTGTGCAAATTCCTCTATAATTTTAATTATACGAACTAACCTAAAACAACAATAGGCAGTGACAAGCAAATTGCTTACTTATGAGCTAAACCATATAATTCCTTTTATATTACAAACGAAAATACACCTTCGCTTAGTAGTTAGTAAGTTCTTTTTATGTGACAATGTCAACGCTGTTAGTACGTATTGGCGCTGAGACAATGAAAATAATACACGTATAGAGCGTCAAGACCACTTTGTTTCACCTCCGAGATATGAGTGCCCTGATAACCATCATGCTACCGCACAAACTTATAGAAACACTCATCTACAACCTTATCATGTATGAATAGAGTCCGCTTTAGGATATCTGGTTGCTATATTTATGTTTGTGGTAGACATTAACGTGTCAATCGCTCCTCCTCTCAAAGAGTAAGTTATTAATAATCATGTCAATGCAGCGTGAGAAATATGGTCAAGTGTAAGCAACTATTAATTTGGAATTATTAAATAATTGACGGTGTTCGTTGTGGTCGTAATTAATTTAGTTTTTTTTACGGAATGCCGGTGACTGTCATAATACTCGTAGTTTTAAGGCTGCGGTTTTGTTTTGTTTTTAATATTTCAGTGTGTGAACGAATTTGAGATACCAACAAGGACAGCTAGAATTTTACACCTACTGAGTAGAGACAAGAATATTTATGATTTATTTATTTAATCTTTATTGGACAAAATTAACCTTAACGTACAAAAGGCGGACTTAATACCATGAGGCATTCTCTATAAAGTCAGTTTTTAAACACTAAAAACAAAATTTAACAAAATCAATACCCTTAGGTAATATTGGATATAGGCAGTACAAAATTGCGACCTTTATGACACCTGACTGTTAAAAAATACCTACTATCCCACAGTAGGTATTGTCAAATTTTCCACTAAATTCCAAAATTCTAGCATTCTTTCCGGATACTTATTCAGACATAAGGGTAGTACTTATATTAACAGTTGTTAGAGATCTTGCATTTGTAAAGGACTAGCTTTTGCCCGCGACTTACATTTTTCTTGTTTAAGCGTGAACAGGTAACAGACAGACATACATACAGACATACATTCGCATCAAGCGTACGGTCCACCTGATGGTAAGCGGACACCGTAGCCTATCTATATACTCCAAAGGAGTCACGTGCTCGTTGCCGACCCTTTATCCAATTTGAGGATTCACTGTGTTGACAGCAGAAGGTCCCTCGCTCTCAACACAGTGTATCCTCGGGAGCTGTGGCAACCTTGCTCACCTCCGGGAACACAACACTACATACTTTTTTTATCATTACAATAATGACAATCGCATCAAAAATGACTGTAAAAATTATTAACGGTCCACCACTTGAAGTAGATGAGTGCTGGAGCTCGCTCGACGAAAGATCCGGTGATTCATATCTGAAATTCAATGAAATGACTAATCGACGGACGTCATTCGATGACGTGATGACTAATCCGTCGTGATTTCACACTGAAGCTTTATTAGGTCGCTAAAATGACGCTGACAATGACATTTAGTAGTTTAGTCTTGCCCATTCATTTGCCTTTGTTAGTCTGTTCCTTTGGAAACCACGAAGGAACTTATATTTACCTTGGAGTGTTTACAAATCCGTGCAGAATTCAACGATTCGGGATGCGGCGACTACATGGTCAATTTTGTAGAAAACTTTATTTAAGAACTCTTAAAATTTTAATATTCTCATTAAAAATTTTGTTAAGTGGGGATAAGGCAAATTACAAAATAGGCACAGTAATATGATCTATTTTGTGATATCACGAGTTGTCCAAATACGTGGTTAAATATGAGAATTCATATGGGTACTTCCTTTACTCAATAAGTGCGGGATATAGCTGCAACCTGCGGGGTAATCACGTAACGATATGTACTACCGTTGGTACGTGTTTAATGTCAGTTTTAGTATGGGATTTGACATTTAAAGCTATCGTACTAACGGTCGAAAACGTTACGTATTACCGCGCTGCTCACAAAATGTTACGAGAATCGGTTGAGTAATGCGACCGGTAGAGGTAAACACGTAAACAGCCGGACATTTTTTTATTATTCAAAATGGGATTGCTCTTGGCCAGCATCTAGCCAGGGGGCAGAGATGAGGGCGACGGTGAAACCCAGAAGATGCCTATTCACTCGTGCCATAAAGAGGTCCAGATTATTTGAACTCGGGCATACGGATGCCGGCAAGGAATCCCAAACCTTAGCAATGCTAAGATTAAGAATTCCCTGCCGGCATCCCCTGGATTTTCCCTAGACTAACTCCCCGGCCTGGCCTTTAAAGCTGCAGTCAGATTGATCAAGATATTTATAAAGCATCTTAAAGTGTAGAGGTCGGTCGTTAAGGTGCATGCTAGGGATGCACATCTTAGACACCCAGCGTTGGCTAATATCGATCCATTAGCCTGGAATCGTATCGGAACCCGCGTTCCGATGAAATTGATAATGAGATAAGGATCGCGGAGTCATTACAGGACAAGGAGGAACATTTGCGATTCTGTATAAGATGCGGCATACATAAACACTGTATAAAAATCGTATTTTTAATAGGAACTCTATTACATCCGCTTTAGAGTAGACTATGCAATGGAATAAGAGCATATGTCAGTGACAAACTTAAAGTACTGTATACTTGTATAGAGAAAAACTTTTTTCTCAGGCCAGCTGAAATTCAATCTTATGTAAATATCGTAAAGACTATGACGATGTCACTTACTTTTTTTCATGGTATCTGAATCGATCTACGATTTTTTTTATGCGTGATATTAGTACATTGCCGTAATTTCTCTAATGACGAAACATTAGCTCTTTTCAAATTCCAGATTTCTAAGCGAAAATCAGTCCTTCTTTTCATTGTCGTGCAAGAATCGCATGCAATTTAATTTTAACTACATTTCGGAACTTGATAGATCTATTGAACTCATTATACCTCGGTAACCTCGGGAATTTGGGCGTGGACAGACCTATACCTTAAACTGCAAAAACCATATCCACCGTCTTCGTAATTCGTTGTATCAGCAGCACAGGCAGGGGCGGGCAAATCGCAGCGCGGCGCGTCAATTACAGGGCCCGCCGATGTATTTTGCACCCAAATTTAATTTATTTAACCACAGACTCGCCCTGGATGTCTTCGTTCCCATATCGCCTGGGGCGGCGAAGGTCGCGTGAGATTCTTGCCCAAAAACTGGATTAGGTTTTTTGAATTTCGCCTCAACATGGAACAGTATGTAGGTAGTTGAACTTACGTTATGTTAAACATCGATGAGACTGATACTTATGTTGGAAGAATGTACTACCTATATATACAACTGAGTCTTAAAACGACATGTTTTAGCAGCTCTTTACATGACTTTTATGAGGCTAATTATGTGAAAGGTTAGACATCAATACGTATGGTCAACCAATTTGATTTCTGGGCCACTTCGTACCTTGTCAGTCTTGTCACAGTGAAAGTTTATATCAAATCTGCTATAGAAATATCATATTATGCATAGGTATCCCACAAGCCGTACCTGGTATAGACCCGGTACGGATAGTGGCCCAGAAATCAAATTGGTTGCCTGTATTTAGGTAGGTTATATATCTATCAAAATGGGTTTTATATATACACGGTTCTTAAGAGCAGAATTTTAACGGTCTTGGTTTCCCTAGGATATCAGAGGATATAATATTGTACTAATTTCACTTATTTTCGGTTTATCACTTTTCCTACGCTGCATACCTACTCGTATTTTTCAGTTTCAAGATTATTATCCTTGAAGTCACAGACGGATACCGCACGATTTTTCTTATCTAAAAAAAAACGAAGTAGGTATATATTGTGGTACTGGCTAATTCATGAGCTGTCAAAAAACATGTCGAATTAAACCCTGTATTTCCTCATTCTTATAAAAACCTGAATTAGCTTTCAAGTCATGAGGCACGAAAATGAGTCACCAAAATTGGCCTATCCAACGTTTTTACCTACTTACTCGTTCGTTCGTGACTATACATATCTACATTAAATTAAAGCAACTTTTATATGTCGTTAAGATGGGCACGATACTATAAACACCCAGTACGGAATCTAGTCCCATTTAAAATTATCTCCTGACACCTCACTGCGTCCACTTATCCGACACTAACCTACACAATTTACTTTCAAAATCACATAAACGTCAGACCAGTCGGAACTTCTGCTTTGTGTAAAGTACATTGATAATAATTCGAGCACTTCTAAAGTGGGGGAGCGGGACAGCACGTGTTTTTCTGTGGGCGTGAGAGGGAGGGGTGACGTTGAATAGAAACATCAAAATTTTACAGCGTTTTTATAGCGCATACGCATTTCAGAGTGTTTACACGTCGACGTCCGGTTCTGGGGTGTAGGTGATACTAGGAAGGTGTACCGATCGATGGTTTCCGTAGTTTTGAGAAAAAATCGGCTCGTTTTGCTACATTCGTTTATTTATTTATTTTTATAAGTAGGTACAAATTTTACTTCGAAGGAAGTGACTCACAAAATTGTGATCGAACTTCACTTGCGAAATTCGTTTGATCATCTAAGCAGCTACCTTACCAAATACGGTAATACTATGGTAAGAAAAAAAAGAAGTGTACTTAATCACCTGTTCCGGAATCTAAGTCTGCATTACTTCAAAAAGGGGCATTATACTTTAACGGAGGAGGTATTTACCTATAGATCTAACGTGACTTATTTTGAAACTCCACTCTTTGGTTGGCACCCTACTTGATTTTGGTGGGTAGGGTACCCTCCAGTGGGGGCGCGTCAAAAATATTCTTACGGAAGCCGGAAATACGTTGCCTTTCTTATTCTTCATGAGCCGTAGTAATATAACTGGATTGGCTGACAATTAGGCAAGCCGGTGGGAATCGAGATGTATGGTCGCTCCGCTACTGGTACCCTCAAATAGTCACTAAATTGGATTAAATACTAAAAATTAAAATCTCTTCCTGCATTTTCTCTAAGTATTTAGTGTAGGTATATACGAGTAGTTAGTGTGCCATAATGCTAATCAAAATAAGCTAAAATTTCTACTTTTACACTTACATTGCCTACATGTACAAATTACGGAACAGTGCAAATTGACTTTCTTTGTTTATCATTTTATCAAATTAAAACCTGCTTCATTCTATCGAGGTAGACTTATGTAGTTAATACCTAAGACCAGCTAATTTAAGGTGCCGGTTTGAGACCGCTGCGATAAGTTGATGAAATCAAAGGATAATTTTCTCGCTTATCTAATGGATTCCCATTAAATAGCTACCAAATAAAATACATACGAATCGCTGTTTCTTTAGGGTCTGCAAAAATGTTTAATATCTTAAATTGATAAATATTCCTTATTCAGGTGGTCGCAAACTGACGCTGGTCGAGTAACAGGCCTAACGAAGCTATCTAATTTTTACACAAAACATACCATTTAACGAAAGGCATTGTTTACTTTGCAATATTTATCGTACGTGCTGACAACGCCTCGATGGACGTGCCATGTGCGCGCCGGTCAACGCACTGCGCAACTCATGAATATTGTGTTGTGATAAGTAATTTCGCTTGTTTGCCGCGAGCACTGCTGGTGTAGTGGTATCATGCAAGATTCCCATTCTTGCGACCCGGGTTCGATTCCCGGGCAGTGCAGTATTTTTGCATTTTAATTTTTGGAGGATTTTTAATCAAAGGAATTCTTTGCATTTTTTTAATGTCTGACATGCGTATTTTAGTATCGGAAGGGAAATCTGTCATTCCGAAAGCGTGTGAATGCGGTAGGTGGTGGGATGAGAAGCGCTAACATTCCCATGAGTTGGAATTCCTGTAAATGGCATGGGAATGGGACAAATTATGCGAATTTGCGACGATGTTCTTGAAATATTTTGTAACGATGAGTCACGGTGGATGGGCTCAAATTAGGTAAGTCCTTATCTACTTATTTCTTGTTTACCTACGTTCAGCAAGTTTTTAGTGTGATGTTTATGTTTTGCAAAATGTTAGAAGTCTGTAAATGATCACAAATATAATTTATGTTTTTTTTTTCTTCTGCAGGTTCCTAAATTATTTCCATGCAAACTCTAGATACTTATCAGATTTTATCTCTCTGTTTTAGCACAATATTTTCCGTATAATCCTCAACACACTATTAAAGTGTGTCCTTGAGACTTAAATTAAGTGTCTCATACGATCATATCATTTTAAGGACGACTTTTACGCCGTATTATTTTAATAATTTTAATAACTTGGTACCTACCCTGGTAATTTTATATTCACATGGAGAACATAATTTGTTATGTTGAAATTCTAACACATACCTACAAAATTGGATGGATTACCTGGTAGGCAGGCATTTATACAGAAACATTAGTCAATGTAGGATTTGCTGTTCGCACCTAGCCATACAATTTTAGGAAATAACTTCAAATTATAACAAAACTTGCGGTTTCACGGCACAGAAAAATTTAAATTCATTAGTTCTGCAAACTCTTCTGAACTTTTCTTGGAATACACGTGAGACACAAAGGGGTGAAAAAATTATAGTGATTCAGGTATCATTATTGAATTTATCATACTGATGATTAAGCTCGAGTTCAGCTCTGAATAAAGTGGAAAGCCCCGGGTTAGTTTTCGAGAAATTGTATCAGAATGTGGATGATTCATACAGAAATCGCACGCCCCTTTCGAGTACTTACAAGGGGGATAAATCCATGACCGGCCCTAGGGTGAAGCGGATGGCGCGGCCTTTCTAGGTCAGGTCTCTAAGGTGGCTCAAATGACGAAAGAAAAAAAAACAAAAGAAAGATATTCTTGGATGCACCTTTCAGTAGTGCGGAATGATTTGCTCCTCCCTGATCTATGGCTAGGTTCGGCCCTAGTCCTTGATCAGGGCGGAGTGAGACGTAAAACATTACTTACACATGATAGACGAGCGATAGTTTGAATCCGTTTAATGTTATTATTTTGTATCTACAAATATGGATACTTAAAACGTACTGTTTGCCTGAATAAACCAAGGACTGTTAAATTTTTTCACGCGATACACGCTATCTTGAAGTGGAATGATCTAAATGTTGATAACGCAGTAAAATGCAACAAGTTTTGAAATACTCGATAATAAAGTCATCTCTGTATTGAGAATCACTGACTAAAAGAAATTACTAACAATATATGGATTGTAATGTATCTAAGTCCGAAATATAGATTAAATTAAATGAAAAGGTCCTTTTCTGCTTTAGACCGCATTTTGACGTCACATGTTCGTTTATCGCAACGAATATGCTGCTTTATAAAATTAGGTACTAATGACCTTACAAATTTTATTAGCAGCCAGCAGCATAGCTGGCACACAAAGCGTTCTCACTTTGTTTCCAAAACAAGTTTTAAACCTCGCAACCTAATAAGTCATTAGGCCCGTAATAATCATAATTGTAAAGTTTTAAAGTGAAAAGCGGCAAATCAATTGTTGTTCGTCGGTGAAAATAATTAGTGAGCATTGAAAAATGGTCGTTTATAACGCGTTATAAATGTTTACGAGTTATTGTTCGAGAGCGGGGTAACATGGAGGTTGGCACGGAGGTTCTGTGGTTAACTTGCTAATGATGATGCACACACGTTCGGCTAGGACGTTTTGTTGGGGACATATATGGCGCCCATTTTTTTTTTTATACCACGTAGGTGGCAAACAGGCGTCTGATGGTAAGCGGTCACCGCAGCCTATGGACGCTTTCAACTCTAGGGGCGTCACATGCGCATGGCCGATCCTTTAAAAAATTACGTACACTATTTACGAGAGCGTGAAAAAAAAAACCTTTTATTTTGAGACAATTGCGATGTACCTAAGTTCTAATATTTTTGACTTAAGCAGTATCGCAATTTATGTACAGTCAAGTGCAAAAATATGTATCGAATGAATCCTCTCATTAATATGTACCAAAACATTAATTCACCGCATTGCACCCATATTTTTGCACTTGACTGTACCTACTACCTATAGTCCTATATGATGATTGATGAAATAAGTCTATTCTAATCATTTTTTTTTCTCAGACAGCCAATTCAAATCTAACAACGCTAACCGCTGACACATTGACATCGAATTGGAATGTGCTACGTCTAGATGCAACTCCATTTAGAGAAACACAGAGATTATTTATATTTGATAATCCAAATTAAGTACTGTCAAAGGCGTATCCACACATTTCCCCCGTAACTCTAAACCGTAACGTCATAACAATAATACTCATAACGCAACTTCGCTAGTTCGTATCGCAATACTTAATTAGTTGTATTTAAACAATGGCGACCCACAGCGAGCGTTACGAGCTGATGTAAAGCGTGGTTTCAATTAAAATTTTACAGTCACCAACACACTTAGGGTGTGTTGCACCAATTCACGATTACAGGCGCCGGCAGCTGTCATCTCATAGAAACTTGTCAAACTTTCCATGAGATTTGTAACGGATACCGCTTACGATTACAGGCGGTTTGGTGCAACCCATCCTTTAACCCTTTTCCAGGCATAGTATACTTAAAATTATTTGAACTGTCCGAGTTGTATCAAATTAGGCCGTTCAAAAAGCGACTTTACTGTCCAAGTGTGAAGATTCAAAGTCCAATGACAAGTTTTATAAAATGTCGGACGTTTTAAATAATTTCTACTATACCTATAGTGAACACATGCATGTACTTACTTAAAATTTCAACCTTATACCCAAAGTTAAGTTTTAAATCGAATTGAATTTCGGCGAAATGTTACTTGAGCTTAAATTAAGTTCCAATACATAACTATTTTGAATATTATATTTTGTTTTTCGCAAAACGACGTACGTTGGCGCGGTCTGGAAAAGGGTTAATGATTTGTATATTCGGCCAAGCAATTAAAAGCATAAAATAATAAGAAAACTGGACAAGTGCGAGTCGTACTCGCCCATCGAGGGTTCCGTGCAAATTTGTACATACATATCCCCATACTATCCCCATACATATATTATGAATGCGAAAGTTTAGTGTTTTTGTCTGTCCGTCTGTTACCTCTTCACGCTTAAACCTCTTGACCGATTTAGATGAAATTTGGCATCGAGATAATTTGAGTCCGGGGGAAGGACATATGATACTTTTTATTCTCCGGGTATCAGCCCTTAAGGGTGTGGAAGTTTATATGGAAGAGCGAAAACTAGGTAAGCGCCTGATATAAAAGTAATTGCAATAACATTCTATCGCGATGAACGACTTCCACGCGGACGAAGTTGCGGGCAAGAACTAGTCATAAATAGTGTTCGGAGTTTCGGTGGCAAATTTCACACAGTGGGTAAATGGGGTCGTTTTTATGATTAACTTTTTAAGATTTGAATAAAATTATTCATTTACCTGAAGTACTTAGTATGACATTAAATGGCGGCAGGTACAAACATTATACTGTCCCGACTGTTTAGGTGACATGTTTGTACGTATGTAATAAGTAAAAATAAATAAATTTATTAAACAATGTTTACCTACATACTTGTGTTATTAGTAGTCCTTTTAAAAAACATGTGTACAGTAATTGAACTTACGTAGATCAAAATAAATTTATACAATGTTTCTCGTTTTTCATTTCAGCAGCGACCATTTTAGTTGCTCCTTAGCTGATTGTAAAACTTTTGCTGCTCTGGCGTTGGCGTTTAGAGGATCCGGTCTTCATAGGATTCCTGCTCCATCTTCACATCCAAATGGTCTTATATGTCTTCTCGAGCCTCTCACCCTTATTGAGACCGCTCTTATAATTGAAATCTGTACTTTTACTTTCAACCAATACATTACTTGTGAATATGCATTTCCCCATTTCGTATTTAATTTTGATGCGGTTTTTTTTATAAAGTTGTTATATTCTGTCCCTAATGCTCCATCGCATGAGATGACAAGTGGAGTAAAGGAGGCTCTTAAATCTTCAGCTGCTCGGTCATATTTGGTGTGTTTCTCTCGGCTATGTCTCTGTGCTGTTTGTTGCCATGTGAGGTTGCTGTAAGAAGAAGCGTCGGCAGTTATAATGCGAACATCGAAGAACGCTTTCCTTGCAGGTTCCCAAACACTGTTTAGTAACAGGTCTCCTAAGAGGGCCGGTTGAGTATTACTAGTATTATTAGTAGTCCTGTGTTATCGTGGTATAAGTAGGTAATGCTCGCAAGACTATTTATAAGGAGTATTATGCAAAATTAATCATTTAATCGTTATTCGTTTCATCAAAAAAATAGTTAGGCGACTCCATTTACCTCTGTGAAATTTGCCACCGAAACTCCGAACACTAGTCATAAATAATTCAGCAATCGACTCTCGCAGTTTATTTTAAACTTTTCCCGAAATTTTCAGTTTTCAAAACTTATAATTACCTAGTTATATTATTACTACTTACGCTTAAATAAACTTGTGTGCCAGATAACATTTCATAATCTATCGGCGGCGGCGGCCGCGGCTGTTAGCGGAGCCGCACGGCAGAACCAACTTGCTTCGTAAAGCGCCTCTCAGTCGCGCAATACACACCCTAAATCTAGTTGCTGACCGTACTGATATTTTTTATTGTTCAATGTCTGAATTTGTGAATGTATGTTTATATTTAGAATCCAATTGCTGTAATTAGGTTAAGTAAATCTTATTTAAGGCACTATAGCATTAGGGTTACCTGTAATGATAGTTGCTGTAATTATAAATAAAAAAATAATTAACGGCAGTTTGTTGAAGGAAAATTCATGAGGAAACCCGTTTGTTCCCACCGCGGTCTAGTTATTCCACAGGGTTGGAAACCTAAGGATGGTAACTATTCGCTTTCGTAAAAGCAGTGCCTATGCCAAACCTTGGGATTAGGTATTAAAGCGAACCTTGACCTCCATTATAAAACGCTCAGGCTATAAAACAGCTTTGTTTCCTTGAAGCAAAAAAAGAAACTTTTTTAGTTACATGAACCAATCGGCTGTTAATTATTGTAATAAAACGCCTTTAACAATAACGTCGGAAATATGATCTTTTCACGTCACCACACAATTCATAACAACATAATCGACGCTTTCAAACATATTCTCATTGACAGACAACTCGGTCCAAACGTCAATTTGAGTCACAATTAAGCACATACCTAGCACGAATTCAATAGGGCTGCCCGGTTGTCGAGTCCATTGCAATCGGAACCTATCGACTATGGAATCTTAGATCACTATCGACGTTTCTTGCACAGTCACTTGACAGGGGTGGCATCACGTCTATTTCTGTTATAGCTATCTTGTATATTAAGCGACTAATGTATCTGTGCTTGGCGAGAAAAATGTCATAAGCGACAATATTAAATCAATGCGACGACCGCTTTAGCTCAGTTGGTAGTGAACCTGCCTACGAAGCTGGAGGTCCCGGGTTCGAATCCCGGCCGGGGCATTTATTTGTGTGATGAGCATGAATATTTGTTCTTGGGTCTTGGATGTTTTCTATGTATTTAAGTATTTATTTATCTATATAAGTATGTATATCGTCGCTTAGTACCCATAGTACAAGCTTTGCTTAGTTTGGGACTAGGTTAATTTGTGTAAGATCGTCCACAAATATTTATTTATTTATTTATAATGCCTATTTCAATTAGCGTAAAAAATGTAGCGTTCTAAATGATGTATTCCGAGTATGTTTGCTAATAAATGTTGCATACGACGTTTTAGCTGTAGAGCGTTGATGTGGAATGTAATTTCTAAAAACCTGTAAAGGCCGTAAAGACCGGTTGTGGAGATATCATAATGGCGTATAAGACGTTTAGTTTTTGTTTTAAGATTATGACATTGCCCGTAAGTCGAAAGCTAATCAAAATGTTTTAATCGATGACGCGATAACGTTAGTGCGGGGGGTTATACCAATTTGAATATCGATATGGCTGAATCTCGCATACAGTATTTACTTTAATGGGCACTGGTGTAAAAAAGTTTTTATGGTTTTTTTACATTTTTAAAGAAATTAACTTTTATTTTGAAGACTAGGTATTTCGACAGTTTATTGTTATTATTGAAGATTAAATGGCTTTTATAGTTACTAACAGCTTTATGTAACCTTATCACAGCAAATTGCCTGTACATATATGTTGAGTTTATATTAATACCTAGGAAGTAATTTTTAAGTGGTTGGCAACACGCATGTGGCACTCCTGGAGTTGCTAGCGTCCATAGGCAGCGGTGACCGCTTACCATCCAGCTTACGCTTGTTTGCCACCGACATGGCATATTAAAAAAGAAACTTGTTCCTAATCATTTAAATATTGTATATGTAAAGAGGAAGAACTTTGGGGTCAGTGATGAAGAATTTCTTAGTACCTAACCTATGAATTAGTATAAACTGTTTCTAGAGTGTCTTAACTAACCTATATAGTTTTCTTATATGAGCTAGCTTTTTACAGGACAAAGAAACATAGCGCTTCATAGTTTTGAGCTATAAAATTATCGATATCGATATTAATTACTTATCCACAAACATCACTGAAAGGTGAATGAATTCTTTGCATTGCTTTAATTGATTTGTTAGATATTTCTCGTTGAGTGAGCCATCTTTAACCGAGCCTTTAAATATAATACCGTTTTTATGCTCTCGTCGGTAAGACCACCTAAATTGTTGTACAAATCGTTTATGAATAAAATTGGCATAATACAAAGCTGGACCATCGTCTGGTTATTTTTATTTATGTAGTTGGACTGTACCCTTACCAGGAGTTTGCAATGTTTGCATTACCGTACTCGCTAGCGACTGCGTAAACGATTTAGTATGGACAAAAGTACAGCGCCTCTGCCGGTTACGCAATAGAACTAAGAATCGCGATACTAAATCGTTTACGCAGTCGCTAGCGATTACGGTAATGCAAACATTGCAAACTCATGGTAAGGGTACTGGTGGGTGAGGTTGGACAGTGTCTAGTTACACTGCTGCTCAGGTATAGGTATATGTTATTGTTGTATTATTTTTTATATAAATATGATTTATATACATACCTATTTATTACACAAAAATAAATCTTAACGTACAAAATGCGGACTTAATGCCATGAGGCATTCTCTACCAGTCAACCTCCGCATGATAATGTGATGGTTGTCTACTATTTTACCAAAAGGTTTATATATTCATGAGGGCTTCATACATTCGATTTTTAGAATGTAAGTACGTATAGAAAGCATATATTGCATACCAATGTATTATATTCCTCATTCTTAGTCCATTTGCTACTTTGATCTAAATACACCTACCGGAGTATATTTATTATTAGCAAATACATGAGCTGAAGTACTGCAATTCTCTGCGCGACAGAGGAAAGGTTTTAGTGCGAGCACCTCTTGTGTTGTGTGTAGTAAATAAGTGTTGTTCTTTGCATTCTGAAGTCTAGTGGATCGTGCAACACGGCCTTAAATTTTCTTCTAGCCCACTTATTAAACCCATAAAATACTAATCTCTGTTAAATGGAAAGCCAATTAATGAAAGCCTGTTACATAAGTTTCCTAAAATATCACGCCGTTAGCCTGCGAATGTCAAAATACGTTTTGTATGGAAAGCGTCCCACCTTAATTTAAATGTTTTTTTTTTCCCTTTCTTACAAATACAAATGTCAACGTGACAGATAGGTAAAACCCGTCCTCTCCCAGCGAAAAAAAAAACAAAACAAATCATTTTTTTATTATGTGGCAGGGGATCCCCGTCATCGGGAGAGGACAGCTTTAAACGTCATTTTAGTTCAAAAAGGTTTAATGAATGAATGAATGAATCACATTTATTTCAGATTATAAAATCCATAATTACCGTTAATGAGCGTTTATGACTAAAGGCATTTTATTTGAATACAATCGTAATTTTATTACTGTCATGTTTGTTTTTCATATGTACTAATGACTACTGGCGAAAATTAAAAAAAAAATGTCTTAATTAATACTTTTTTTAAGATAAATAGGGTGTTTGTTTACTTTCTAAAGTAGGTCTTTTTTCTTTTACAATTTTAAGTGTAGTGTGGTATAAATACTTAAATATGTATCATTATAGTAAATTTACATATTTTATTTTAAAGTCCAGCCAATATAGCCATAGAAAGAAAGAAAGAAAAGAAAGAAAGAAAGAAAGTAAATACATTTATTTAGCGTATAACACACATAAATACAGGCAAGTAATAAAGAAACAACGCTAAAACGGACCTCACTCAGCATAATGCCACGGCAAGGTGCGACGCTGATTTTCAGTGAGGGCCTGGCTTAAAACTAAACAATATAGCATATATATATATATATATATATAAACATAGCATATAGCAACAACCTATATTGTTCAACTAAAATTTGGCCAAAACAAACTATCAGCCGCAAAGCAAGAAAAAACAAATGAACCAACGAATCAAAGGCCGACCAGCAAGAAAACCAGCCGAACAATGTGAAAATAATGTTTGTAGAAATCTTGTCAAACAATTCCGTCTTTTGATGTGGCGGGTTCTGCTTGCGTACTAATTCTTTGAAAACATTGTGCTGTTTTATAGGATAAACACTTTGGAATTTTGTAATGTTCGCCAGTTGTAAAATTGTCGGTATGTCTAATTTGGAAAGATTAACGCATACTTAAATACGACTGTGTGTGCCTTGCTACTCTTGCTAGAGTGCGTGACATCCACGAAGGCGCGCCCCTCCACTGCCCAATCCGTACAATGCGCATAGATTAGTATGAGATTCGCAGTGGCGGGGTGCGTCATCGTGGATGACACGCAGTATACCTAATGCATAACAACATTAATAACGTCCACGTGTCCTGTTAAACAGTTAGTAAGCAGCTCTTATAAGAGCTGTTACTCATATAAATGCTAATATAATGTTGATATAGTTCCGCTGTGCAGCTATGTGCTGCATAATTTGTGCCCAAATTAGAGTTATATCAGCAGCATATAATGATATAACTCTGATATAATGCTAGCTTATGCAGCTGAAGGTTCACTAGTTCACTGTTTTAATGCTGTTATACAGCACTTTTGTGCTACTTGGGTATCGCAACTTCGAGTTTGACATATAGGTGTAATGTTAGTTAGTGAAACAGTTCCGGCATTCAATGTGTTAACTTTACAATATATCGTATACTGTAGCAATAAATCAGTTTTTTTTACCCCGATGTGTGAAATTTACACTATCCACTAAATTCATCGCAATATCTAAATCTCAGCCAGTATGTAATGTAATAAAATACATTTGTTTATAATTGAGAGCATTTTATTGACTCTAATAGTGTAATAAAATGCGGGAACCGACTTGACTGTAATTTGTGCATTTAAACATTTGTATCGTGTAAAGCTGGTTGGGTCAAACATGGGGCTTTTTAGTTTTGTTGGATTCCGTTCGGACTAGTAAAAATTACGTAGATGATTTATATCATTTCTCTACAGACGTTTAGTTTCGTTTGAGGACGCGTTTTCCTTTTCTAATGAATTAAGTAGGTATCTAATATATCGACAAGGATACCTGGCGTCTAGATAATATGCGTGTGCATGTGGCCTTAGTCTGTCTTAGGAGTATACAGTCATGTTCATTCCTCCACCTCAACACTCGTTGAAAATCGTTGCTATTTCTAGGTTTTCTTCACAAGCTGTTGACATCGTTCTCTTGAGCCATCCTTAGCCTTGTGGAAAGGCATTCAAGAGTCTTTACAACTAAGCGTTGACTGAGTCAAACAATAATTAAATTAGAAATAAAAGCAGATTTACATACAAAAGGTCCTCTATTTAAAAAAAAGTCATCTTGCTCGAATTTGGAGCAGCACAACTGGGGAAGTAGGTACCTCCGCCTTGCAGAGGACCACAGCCATAATAACATTATTTGCTGTACAAGTATGTAGTGTCGTGTTCCTGGAAGTGAGCAAAGTTGTAAGAGCTCCCGTGGATGCACCGATTGTTGAGAGCGATGGACCTAAATTTGTCCCTTCTTCTGTCAACACAAAGATTCCTCATATAAGGGAGCGGCAACGCGCACTCGACTCCCTTGGAGTTGCGAGCGTATATATGCTGCGGTGTCCACTTACCATCACGTGGACCGTACTCCTGTTTGCCACCATCGTTGTATATAAAAAAAGTCCTCTATTTAAAAAAAATCCGAGGGGATAAAAAATAAAGCTTTGTTTTGTTGTCATCTATTCCCCAGCACCAGGTGTTTCGGAGCGTTGTTTGTTTAACGGATTCTGCGCATGCGCCAATAATAGCTCGCTCACTGTCTATCACTCGCTACGGAATCATACAATGTCTGCTCTTCGTACTGCCTTGTATAACATCTGCATCAACGTTAATTATATCTCATTTGGACTCAATATAGACGTGTTTAGATCGCTTTTAGGTTGAAGAGTCAACTACAAGTAGATGGGTCTATTTTCCAGGATTCGTAGTCAGCAAAGAACATTTGTGGTTTCAGTGACAATCTGTCTGTCTGTACGTCTATCTTCTCGTGGCTTACTTCATTGATCCTTAACAACTAGACCTGGACCAACTTTTGGAATATTGAACACAGATTAACCAACTTAAGGCGCAGGGTAGGGCAAGGCCTTCTCCATACAAACTTTGTGCACGTTTTATTCGTCGGTTTTGGCACTAACAAATATAATTATTTTTTTGGTTGTAAATATTAGATATGCAAAGATCGTGATGTGAAAATTTTCCAATATTTCAAAAATATTCAAAATTAAAAAATTAGTAAAAAATAAACTCCATCACGAAATAGCTATCAGAAAAATAAGCATACTGACCAAAAATCATAACCTTAATGCAAACACAAACGAAGTAAATCCTGCACAAAGTTTGTATTGAGAGAGCTTGCCCCACCCCTCCTCTTAAAAAACGTGCTTGGAAATTTAAATGGGTGGGAAAATACGCCTAAATTTACATACCCATGAAAAAAGCCCTTTGACCGTGTCAATAAGGCATTATTTTCTTAGCTCAATCGCAGATCGTCCTTTTTTTAACCTCACTGTGGCTTTATACATTCATGCCGGGCCCAATAAAGCGATAGGAGTGCGCGGTTTTCGGAGGTTAAACCTGGGAAAAATCCAAGGGAAACCCCCGACACGACCACGCGAGCCGCTTAAACACTAGAATTCTCGAAGAGTTTGCGCTCGAGTGAAATTGGTTGAGTGGCTTTAACCGAATCTGTAGTTCTAGTATAAGTTTTTTCAAAACATTAACTAATTCGAACGTGTTTGCGTTTTGTCTCAAAATGTATGAAAACGCTCTCACCGAGTTTGAAATACGCGCGTTCATCGGTTAGCAACAAATGTTATACTCGCTGTTTTAGTTTCCACTAGTGACCACCAGAGGCGCTGTTCACGTTTTCATACCACTTTCATACATTTTGAGACAAAACCCAAACGCGTTCGAATTAGTTAATGTTTCGAAAAAACTTATACTAGAGCTACTGAGGTTTGAGTTGGAGTTTTAACGCTAGTTTACGTACTTAACCTAGCCTAGCTGAGAAGAGTCTAGAAAGAAACTCAGCTAGGCACGACCTGGGTCGGAGAGATTTCCGCATTGGCATCAATATAGTGAGTTAGATTTTCGTTGTCAGTCTTTATAAAATTGATATAAGATTCAATTTCGCCTGCCCTGTGAAAATGTGCAATGTACAGTCGCCATCAGACACACCGTAGTGAACGAGATGATCACAAACATCTTGTCAACTTACGTCGACCCTATTGTAAAGGCATTAGAGTACACGCTGATCTCAAGATGTCTATCTCTCTATATAGTGTTTAGATGTAATGTGATAGTGATTGAACTTGTAAAGTCCAGTTCTATAATATGCGACGGAAAACCCAAAAAATACATTTAAAATATATGTCATTAGTCTACATTATTGTATTGGAGCTGTTTTTTGCGGTACTTTTATATATTTTTATTATTACTATTTATTCATTTTAGCCTGAGGTTGAGTAAATAACGCCTCCCTTGTTCATGTCTCATACCACTTTGCCCTGTTTTGCCTTTTTAATGATATTTATCTCTTTGTATTGTATATTATGTTGTATTGCGTTCCGTGGGTCACGTACGGTGCTGTCTGAAAACCAGCGCTGCTTGTGTTTAACACCTCAGCATAATGCTGAGACAGCAACCGATTTGCTGCTGCAAAGACACACAATATTTTATATGTTCTGAGTTTTGTACGTCTATTATTTTTTGCATCTGTGTGTCTTTTGTGCAGTAAATAAATGTTTCTTCTTCTTCTTCTTCTTTAACTAACTTCTTTAAAAAACTTTAACTAATAAGGAGCCTTAAGTATGAATAGTATGAATGAACTCGACTGTACCTTGTTTTGCCACTTATTCAAATACTAGTGTTTCGTCAATTTTACTAAATAAATCTAGAACTTAAGGTTACAGAGCGTCTGGTTTCGCGGTGTTGCCCTTTCACGATGTTGTTAAAAGGTAGTGTGATACTAGATCAGATGTCTGCAGGGAAAATGTTAAAACTTAGGCGACTTCCTGACTTGGCGGGGCGGGATCGATATGTGACATTTTCTTCTTAGACGTAAACTTACTGCCGTCCCCAAGATTCTTACTTGACATAATACTGTCATTACGTTTGCGCACTAGTAATATCATGCGCAGAAGCGGAGCAGTGTACCGCCTTCGCATCATCCCGCGCCAGTCAGGAAGCACTCATTTAAATGTAGGGGTGTAGTAAAAAATGGTATCGCGTCGACTGACAGCTGACACTGACATTTGACACTTTTCTCATATCGTACTGCCTCCGCACAGACAAATCAGGAAGTCGCCTTAAGAGGTCTTATAAATTGTAAAATGTTCAAGTCCAGAAAATGGCCAAAGAGCATGATCGATTGTAACTGATAATGGCTCTTAAGTTATTATTCATTCGTTGGTCCTTTTTGAGTGAAAGAGGTTTCCGCTTCAGTATCGACAAAAATGCGTTCGTATGTTCGGATTTCTGGATTTCCGGATTTCCAGATTTCCGGTTGTTCTCCTCTACAGGACGCAATCTTTTTTCAACCGATGAAAAGCTCGTGAAAATTTGTGAGCAAGTTAGATAATTATATAGATTCTTTTGTTGAGTCGGTTTTTGTAATCTATAAAAAAGTTTTTATTTAATAATTAAAAAAGAAGCACTCGCGAGTTCTACAACTTACAGTATCCGTGTCTTATCTTCCTCACCACCAGGAAAGGAACATTAACAAACATTACAGAGTGCTATTACGACTGCTGTATTCTGTAAGAAGGAGTGTCCTGGAGGAAGTGTCCTACCTTCTCCACTTGAGCTGCTACAAATATGAGCGAGATGAAATCCTTCTGTGCCCTAGATCTCTTAATAATCTTATATCTTTAAACGAGCAATTGTTGTGTATATATATATATATATATCGATCTAGCTAGGTCTCACATGCCCGGGATATTATAGATTAAAGAGAGATGGAGAGAACTAAACTAATACTGTCGACTAAAAACTCGTTCCTGTTGTAATTTTAATTAAACCCCGGAATTTACTGACGCCGGACTTAATATTTGATTAAGGACGTCAATACGCTAGTTTCAAGACTTGACGATATTAGCGATCCAACGTATGTTGACCTGAAATTTCAAACATTTACTACAGGTTCGGGGACCAATAAATATTAATACCTCGATAGCACAACCCTCAATTCAACCTATAGGAACAGCCCTGAGGCATTGATTGCTACATGACGCTTTTTTATACCACGTCGGTTGCAAACAAGCGTACGCCCCAACTGATGGTAAGTAGTTACCGCTGTCGATGAACCGATTTTGTTTTGCCTTTTGTTGAATAACGCCTTCAAATTGTTCAGTAGTATATGTATATAGATACCTAGCTTTGGTGAATGGTTGAAATCGATGTCTAAACGCTCTTTAGTTGAGCAGTAAATAAGATAAATTTCACGGACAATGATTTAAGTTACGGAGAACATACCTCTAACTCACTTAAATCATATGCAACGCGGTAAAAGCTTGTTCCGAAATACCGGTTAGACTGTAATCAAAACTGTCCCACGCCCACTCATTACGAATGTATACCTAACCTTATCTAGCTCGTTACTTCGTGAAAATCTACTTTAAATCGACGGCGTAAGGTGTAAATGATGTGTTTGGCTTTATTTCTAATCATGAAGGCTAATCCGCCAAATCTCAACCAAAATAGCGCGAAAATCGCTCGGCGCGGCGCAACCCTGCGCGGACGCAGGTGAAGCGTCACCGTCAGTCGACGCTGCGATCTCCGCCCGAAAGGGAACGTGCTACGCTGCGAATTCGGTGTTTTCAAAGTTTCCAATGTAAAATACCGAAAAGCCCAGTTAAAATGTTCGCGATGTAGTGACCCCACGAGAGATGCGGCCTGTAGTTATAGCCGCTTGCTTGCTACTCCTCGCGCCCATCACGGACTCTTGGTGGTGAGTTGGTTACATCAAATAAAAAAACAAATAAGTTTGTAACATTTATTTAAAAAAAAACACATAGTATAGAACAGAAACAAAAGAAGATCTTACCACGTAAACCTAACCTAAACTGTAAGGGCATGGGTCGCTCAAGTAACCTTTTCTTTGTATACTTTTTCTGTTCTGTAAGCACAGCTTTAGACAGCTTAAAGCTATTGAAACAATTCGTAATCATGCGATTTCGAACTATGTGAAGCGTTAGAAAGGAACTTGAAAGATCGGTGTTTCGTATAGCCAAAGTATAGACTTTGACAACCAATAGGGTTGTACCTATAGTTTATTGCGTTTGACAAAAAAAGTTTAACTAAAACATTTGAACGATCTTTTTTGTGTGCACGATTGGTTATGGTTAGTAAGTGAATTCCTTATTACACTCCTGAAAGTTTTTCTTTAAAATTTGCTTTCCTGGCTTCTTTTGTTTACGTTCGGGAGATCATAATAGGTAACTTACCTAGTCATTTACGTTTGAAACTTAAGGGAGTTAATTTGGATGGTAATTAAGGACTCCAGAATATTTTTGAGTATAAAGAAATACTGCAGTTATCTGCATGATATGTACGAATAATAAAATTCGGAACCGGTACATTGGTACAGTTTCTGAAAGTATTGAGTTTCAGAAACTGTAAGGACACGATTTCGTTTTGTCCTGCTTATGTATTACCCTCGAAATACCAACAACATGATATTATTGATATGCGTGTCACCATGACGGCGATGACGGTATGTGTGCAGTAATTTACAAAATAACATCAGACAATTTAAGGGAGTAAACACATTCAGGTACTTAACTATCAAAAAGGAAAGCAACTAGGCATAGGGGTTAGTAGATAGGTGTGCTAGAATTACTAGCGGGCGAAAGTAAAATTTACTGTTCATATCTCATGTTTATACAGTTTTAACGCTTGCCTATGACCGCATACCGGGAAGAGCTAGTCCGACCCAAGTCGGGCCTAGCTGAGTTTCTTGCTGGACTCTTCTCATTTAGGCTTGGTTCAGTGAACCAGCGACAAAACTCCCAGTAGCTCGATTCCACTCACTCCTCAGATTCGGTTGAAGCCGCTCAACCAATCTCACTGGAGGGCAAACTCTTCGAGTATTACAGTGCTTAAGCCGCCCGCGGTGTCGCGCCGGAGGTTTGCCCTGGATTTTCCCCAGGCCATTGTCCAACCGCGCACTCGTATAAAAACGGCAAAATAATCATGTCTCTTGTATGGGAGCCCCCTTAAATATTAATTTTATTCTGTTTTTATAGCTATAGGATATGTTATATTTGTTGTTATAGCGGCAACAGAAATACATCATTTGTGAAAATTTAAACTGTATAACTATCACGGTTCATGAGATACAGCCTGGTGACAGACGGACGGACGGACAGCGGAGTCTTAGTAATAGGGTCCCGTTTTACCCTTTGGGTACGGAACCCTAATAATTATGTAGCTGCACCAATACAATTCCACTTCAATAAAATTTAAATTGTTAATCGTAATTTCCGCATGGGGTTTATATGCTTTCTTCAGGTTTTGCAGAAAATCTTTTTTTTTTAGAAACTGGTAACTATTTTGGGATAGCTAAAATGCCATTGTCTAAAACTAATTAGATTTAGGTACCAGAAAAGTAGGTTAGGTTAGGTGTGAAAGAAAGTTTAATCGCTTTCTTCAATCCATATTAATATTATAAATGCGAAAGTGCGTCTGTCTGTCTCCACGCTTAAATTGCTGAACCGATTTAGATAAAATTTGGTATGGAGATAGTTTGAGTCCTGGGGAAGGACGTAGGATAATTTTTATCTCGGAAATCATCCTTTTACGGGGTAAAAGTAAGCATATGTTAATGTTAAGCAATTAAATTCTACCACAATGAACGAGATCGCGTCAAAAGCTAGTCTTATATAAAGAAAATAGAACCTTATTTACAGGTGTGTGCAAAAGTGAAGCGATGCTGTAACGACTCTTATCTAATGTTAGTGCTATTTAGCTAAATGGTCAGTTAGTCTAGATAACTAAACTGTAATAATACTTTAGAGATTTATAACTGGGAAGCGCTATAAAGCTATTTCAAACGCCAATTCGCTTCAGATGGAGAACAAAGGTGACTTCTATTTACGACGGATTCAGATCTGGGCGTGTGCATGTTGATTAACAAGGAATATAATCAACTCGGGCTTAGTCATAATAGCTTTTCTCTTCATAATCAAACTATATTTATTCAAATGGAAAACAGTTTTAGAGGACAGCGCAGCAGTAGATACATGGTACCTACTGTCGATGTCGCTGGGGAACATTTATCGCCTACTTTTTTTTATACAACTACGGTGGAAAATTGTTTTACGGCCTGCCTGATGGACAGCAGACGCCTTAGCTTATAGACGCTTGTGACTCCAGAAGAATAAAAAACGCGTTGCCGACGCTTTACTATCGTGAGGATTCGTTGCGACGTATCTTTCTACCAGTTTAGGCTGAATTTATAGGTACATAATGTTTTATTTTTTTTTTATTATAGTCTATGACTATAATAAAAAATTAATAAAACATGGTATGCATAATTAGACAATATGTGAGTTTGTGACTTGATGTGTGCCTAAAATAGAATTTAAATGGCAAAAAATCGGGCTATTTTCATCTACATATCGCGGTTTCCACTTAACGCTAGTGGCATAGATTTATTGCAAGGTGCAGACATATCAGAAAATCCCAAATATCACCAAAGAAAACGAGTTTGGGCATTACACAGCGCATAGAAAGCTGACTACCGTGTTTTCGCACAAAAGTATCCTATATAATATGTTAATAGGCTATAAACTCCTCTATACCAAGATTTATCATAACTAATCCGTTTAGCCGTTTTTGCGTGATTGAGTAACAAACATCCAAACAGCTGAACATCTAAATATTTGACTTTCGCATTTAATTATAATATTAGTAGGTTAATATAACATTTTAATGATGCGTTTAAAAGCTTAAGGCGTTCTCCAATTAATCCTCATTTGTCAGGGTAGCAACATTAATTGTGCTCGCGAAAAACTTCCTGGGCGTCTCCTTGAACTTTGTAATTATTTCCCTACAAGCACC
The DNA here is from genome assembly GCA_951800055.1 of Cenopis cana. Lineage (NCBI taxonomy): Eukaryota > Metazoa > Arthropoda > Insecta > Lepidoptera > Tortricidae > Cenopis > Cenopis cana. The sequence continues at coordinate 5,866,301 of OX637477.1, read as the reverse complement.
ATAAAGGCCAGCTGATACAGGATGTCCCAAAAACTATTGAGCTTTCGCCAATAGCAATAATATAAGAACAATATAATAATATGAGATATTCCAAAGCACAATTTGCTATAAGAGACCTATGTTGCAACTAATCATTAACCTTAATATAATAATACCTAAGCGAGTATTACAATCTGATGATATTGCCATTTTGTCGCGTTCACATATATCTGTACTACCTAACGCACGAGACCCATGAATGTAACCTTTATATGAGTATGATTTTAAAAGTTAAAAAACTTGTTTCGGAAATGAGGTCCAATGCATAGGTAAGTACCTAAATAGTATTTAATGGACTGAATATTGTAATGATATTTCCTGTGAGAGTTGTATCAAGGTGTTTTTTTTACCTGTTCATTATTGGTTTTCATTGGGTTGTACCTTGTACTAGTTAGGTTTTTCCATTTCATTTAGGCTAAATAAAAAATGGAAAATTAAAAACCCGACTTTGTTTTTTTTTTCTAACGAGAAAACAAGAAATATAGTCCAGAATCATTTATCTCAAAATCAATCCCTATTGTTTCCTCGTCTAGGCAGAACAGCGTTTCAAAGAACGAGATATTTCTCGTTGTAGCGCCTTAAACCAAAATGATTCCACGCACCCTGTAAAGTTAATCGCCGTGGCCGCATCAGATAATAAATTCGCAATACAAGTTATAAATCAGAGGCATGAAATTCAATAAAGTCATATCGGGAGGGAACCACCTCGGAGGAGACTTTAATATGCAATTAATCAGCTCGGGCTGAATTAGGAGCGGCCGGCAAAAAGTATGGAGCCGGGATGGAACCGGCCTTCAAATTTTCTTCATACTTATATTATTAAATAATATGAACTTAAGCCACAATTGGTATGAAGGGTCTTGTAATAGGAGCAATTTATGCTACACTTATTTGTTTAATATTAATGGATAATTGATCTTGTAGTAAAAGAGGAATGTAATAGAATTACTTGACATTTGTTGACAAAAGCCTGAATGAAAGTATGGGTTTTAGGTACAGTAGGTGTTGCTCAACGTTTGTTAACTCAAGAGTATTAAGTATTTTATTAGGTAGGTACAATCAGCAAAGAAAGTCCTCTACCACTTTTGGACTCTAACGTACACATAATAGAATCGAAAAGTAGCAGACCACGTTTTTGGTCGACTGTACATAAACTTGTTATAGCCACTGATAAACTGTAAGGAGACGGGAAGCTCGTGAAAGGTCTTACAGAGAATGACCAAAAGTGTTTGTTTTTTTGATATTTCGTAGGTAAGTTGCTTTAAAAAAATTAATTAAGTTAGGTACTTCAAAGAAAAAGGCAAGGCATTCTCTCAATTAATCTTAATTTCTCTCTACAAGTACAAAAAATGGTAACTTAATTTAACAGATTTTTGTAAATAAAAGCATTAAAGGATATAAGTATCATGAAACAACATGAATTGCTTCTGTGATTCGGCTTTTTTCGAAAAAAAGTATAATACTGCACTAATCTAAATAATACCGACAGTATACCGATAAGTAAGGAAATTTGTCGACGTCAGTATGCTGTAGGGAAAGCAGAAAATACCGCATACGGTTGCGCCTCGCCAAATCAGGAAGTAGTCTTTGGAATACCTAACAGTCTGTGCATACACTATTTTTTAACCATCGCTGGTTTCCCTACACACATTAAGGTCATTAAGTACGCGCGATCAGGCGCTCAGTCATGCGTGTCAAATGACATCATCTCATTATGATTCACGTTTTTGTCAACTGATTGACAATTAGAACAAATGGGTATCACGTCGCTACATAAATTGATCGAATTCTATATTTGGTTATATCTAATAGCTCGTTTATATTCACGCATATCAAGCGTTAACTATTTTGGCGAGCGTGGTCACTGGTCAGTCTACGGAGCATTTTTGCTACGATACAAGAAAATTGTTACTTACTACGACGGAAAGTCTTGCTGCCTCAAAATACTAGGTATATAGGTTGTAAGACACTTATCATATTCCGTTATAATTTTGGGACATTACAGTAAATTGGAAGTGTGTCGATTAACTGTTTCACAAAAATAAGAAAAAAATATTACCCATATAAGACTATCTAACAAATACTTAATCAAAACATTCGTCAAACAGCTGGTAAGTGAGAGAGAAATAAACTAAATCTTATATCTTTAAACGAGAAATTCTTGTTTATTTATTTATACTAATTTATTTATTTATTTCGGGGATCTCGGAAACGGCTCTAACGATTTTGATGAAATTTGGTATGTGGGAGTTTTCGGGGACGAGCAATCGATCTAGCTAGGTCTCATGCCCGGGAAGACGCCGAGAAAAGCTCGGCCGCCCAGATATTAATTATATTAAACTCTCAGAATAAGGTTTGGCACTAGGTCCCATGCTCAGCATTTGCTGGGCAGAAGTGCCCGGCGCTCGCTAGTTTCAATAGGGTCCCAATACAAGAACAAATATTAAATAACTAAGTGACAAAATAAGCACACCACACCGGAGTGTACGCCGTAAAAACTTGTCGCATCAATGTTTTAAATATTTATTGATGCCGATTCCACCAATAAGGTGAGATTTTTTCTATAAGATATCGCCAAAATATATATAGTCATACATGGAATAAGTTTAATGTGTGTATGAAAGTACAACAATGAAGGTACTTAAATCTACGTACATACACAAGGCATTCTACCTCTAAGGTTTTAAATAGGTAAATAGTGTTCAACTATTCATATTCAGTGTTAATTTGTAGGTACCCATGACCTATTAGGGTGCCTAATTTCGTGGCTTTTCAACGAGGATTAGGACATCTCATGTATCACTGTTTATGTTGAAACCGAGGCCTGATTCGTCCAACGTTCGTTTGGAAATTAAGGCGCTACACTGAGAAATTTTGAGACTTTAAAACGCTGTCCTGCCCAGACTAGCAAACAGTAGGGGCTGATTTTCAGATATATGATTCTTGATTGTGGTACTGACAATAGCGAAACATGATTGCTTAAAATTTTCTCGATAGAAAATAAATCCAAAGTCGAGTCTATATTTTCCTTTTTTTCCTCAGCCTACTAAAACAACGCATTATTAAAAGACACGATTAAGTTTATATTATGGGTATTTTACCTCATCTAGGCACTGACAAGAGAAAATTTAATAAACCTGCACACAGTCAGATATTTAAGGAAATTTGTCTAAAAAGCCATTCTCGGAGAGGGTTGCATCCCGTTTTGTCGTGAGCGAAAAACAAAGGGTGTCTCTTTCAATCGATATATCGCCTTAACGCAGTTATCATTGGAGAAACGAAATCTGCAAGACTCCGATGGCTCGGGCACGTAGTCCGAATGGGTGACGATCGTGCTGTCCGGAGAGCGTACTCGGGTTGTCCATCGGGTCGTAGACCTGTAGGGCGTTCTAGGTACCGATGAGGCGACGAAGTCCAGAGGGACCTAGCTGAGCTCCAGACCGCCGTCGACTGGATGGAGATAGCTAGGGACAGGGAAGCCTGGGGGTCTTTGGTGTCGGAGGCCAAGAACCACTTCGGGTCGTTGCGCCGCAGCAATAAGTAAGTACCATACCGTTCTTCTCTTAGCCTTGTACGAGTAGCAATAAAACGTGTGCGTTTTCAAAAAGGGTGGGTTAAGGACGAATTCCCCGGATCCGGAACCGCGGGATGTAGGTATCATTTTTCTTCCACATCAATTGTCATTAATTTTGAAATTATAGAATCACTCAACTTACCTATCAACCTATTGGCCATTAAAGCGAAGGATGCGTGGGCGAGATGTATGGCCTAAATGAGTCGCCTACGACTCCAAATAATATCGATTTGTTAATTAATTATCGATCTTTTACGTAACCGGACAGTAACATTTAGAGACGTCAATACTTGTAGACTAGCGGAAAACAAACACTTATGAATTATGTGTCTCATATAAAATGTAAGAGTAAGAGTGCAATTTATTTAGGTAAGGCGGACGTGGCCTTAAATTTTTTATCTCCCTGGTTTGCTGCGCTCGACGTCAGCATGCGGAAAATTGCAATAATCAGCAAAACATTTCAAAAGTTGCAGTACTTCTCGTATAAGTTTCTGTCAAATACAAGGTACAAGCTTTAATTGCAGGTTGTATCTTCTTTCCTGTGTCATCAACTACTCGTTGAGACGGTTACAATCAGCCCAAACATGACGGGTTAATCTTTTGGCTACTTAATTTAGGAGTTGTTATGGCCACCTTCTGTCTCTATCATCATACCTGTTTTGTATCTATTGTCACTGAACTTACCTCTACATAAGTATGCGAAATTTCAGCTCAATCAGATACCGATAAGTGGGTAAAAAAGGATTGTAAAGTTTGAGGACTAACATATGTACGCAAGTTGAATAAAAGCTTGTAAAATCCATTTTATTCATAGTATAGGCGTTGAGTTTTAGATTATTTTTACTCTTGATGCACTAGAAAGTACCTACACACTGATGTAACTAATCCAAGAAAACTACACAGACCACTTGTAAGTGAATATAGGCAGGTGAAGAGTGTAAAACACAAGACTGTTGCAATGAGATCAATAACCGGTGGCATGTAGTAATCTAATGTAAAACTAAACCAAATAGAGTAAAAGAAGATTTATGGAGCAATTAATTTATTTTATCGCGTATCTAAAAGCTGTGACTTATACGTTTTATTAAGGAGACGATACTAACTATACACAAAAATAAGTTAAGCATAAAGTGAGGGAAGTCTCTTGCCTCTGTTTAAATCTTTATGGCATTAATATACGATTAAACTTCTCTTGGCTCGTGGAAAAGATTTTTTTCACTAAAGGTATATCGGCCAAGAAAGAGACCCTCGACTACAAATAGTCGAGAAGTGGTAGACTATTTTCTTTTCTGACTGTATCATTAATATGCGCTTCATGTAGCAATGCGTGGTTTAGTGGGATATATCAGATGTACCTATGATTAACTCTACGGCGTACTGCCTGCAAAAACGCTATGCTAAAGTTTGGAACTTCAACCAAAACACTAACGCCTAATTTTCACTGAGCTTGGTGTCAGTGTCACGGAGCGAAGTACTGAACTTGCACCGTGACGCTGACACCACAAATTAGCCTTAAACCTACTTACGTGTTTTATTTGTCCTGACTGTGGCTTTCATAGGCCGGACCCAATAAAGTGATAGGAGTGCGCGGTTGGAGAAGAGTCTGGGGAAAATCCAGGAGAAAGCTCCGACACGACCACTTACTACCTTGTTCATGGAATCCTCCCGTAATACTAATAGTTTCAATACCTGGAACAGAGCTCTTGCGGTAAGCTGCAGCTTGCAGAATAAATATTTCAGTTTTCGTTTGAGTACTTAGTAGTCCTGCGCGGTAATCACCTAACGTTTTCGGCCGTTAGTACGATAGATTTAAATGTCAAATCGCATACTAAAACTGACATTAAATACGTACCAACGGTTGTAAATATCGTTACGTGATTACCCCGCTGATCACCCTACTTTTTTGCACGGTTTTCCTTATATTGTAACTTAAAAGCAAATTAATAATCATGCTAATAAACTTACCCTTAACCTCAGTCAATGGCTAACACGACATCCGGCCAGTAGTTGAGAGTCACAACATTTGGAGCCTCTGTGACATTAACCTGGCAGGTTCCTAATCAATGTGTTACAAGTTTATTTTATAGCGCATCAGAGCCAAACTCATGTAAACACTAAAAACACTAAAATAATGTTTTGTTTTCGACTTGAGGGCCACGTTTGCATTATATAATGTCAGAAGGGAACGGCCCCGAGGTATACTTTGTCTTTTGTTTGATTGACATGTTATTAATTAAACTAAATATATAACGTGTTTTAGTCATGCTTCAAGGCTCTGTCATATTTATAGGTACATATTCTCATAACAATACATAATACCGTATTTAACGTTAACAGTACCGACTACGACAGAATAAGTAATAGTACTACGTACAGAAGTTGCACTGTTTACAAACCCAAATAATAATAGGTAAATAACAAATATTGACCACACCAAGCGAATGACGAGACGACGCGACCGCCCGGTAGCAATTCGCCAGCGGCTCGGGGATGTACTTGCAGCGGCGCGGCGAACTGACGGAGTGAAAGCCGCCTGCCACTACTTACAACAAATGTAAGCGAAGGGTTCCTTTGCTATGACATAGTTATCATGAGCCAAAATCGTGTTGGTATCATTTAGTGATGTGCTCATCATAAAGTTCCTCGTCTGTCTCAAAGATCTTAGCTGCTTCATATTCGACTATTGGTCATTCGCTGAAACAGGACCAGTTATGATGACTACTTTAGCCTAGTTGGTAATAACGGTCGCTTTAGCGCCCATTGTACGAATATATTCTACTAAACGGTTATTATGTATAAATTTTTTGTCACTCCGGCCGACCGACCGTATTCTTCGGGAGTTCTTCTTCAAGTTGAGTGCGTTCGCGACCCATCCGTAACCCTGACTGATGATACCCATAGCTTTGCTTAGTTTGGGACTAGGTCGATTTTATTTATTTTGTTAACATGGAAATAGCCCAATCAAATATAACCTTCCGCCTCAAGTTGAATGTCGCCGTCACTGCCCTTATAAGCCATAGACAAGTTTGATTGATAAATTGGAAACTGGTTGGAAGGCTTAATAAACCGCTGCTAGACAGATTGGCTTCGAGCTCATGGCCGGACGTCGTAAAGATAACGTATTCTTAATGAATAACATTAATGATTAGTTACGTCCAAACACCCTTTTATAAGTGCCTGAAAACTTAGAACAAGTTAATTTTTTTTTTTTTTTTTTAATTTATTGCCACAATATACAAAAACAAGTAATTTACATATTTTCGCCAAACTGCGCAGCAGTTTGTTGGCGAAGTTAGCACTCTTTTTTTACATTTACTTGATTAAACTACTTAGGCTATTACACTAAAAACTAATACATATATTATACCTACTCGCATTAAATGTCCCACAGCCCGTCACCGCACAAGCAGATGGCACCATAATCCTAATTCTTAGTATTAAACAGGAGTGGCAAACATTTTAGTGTCACCTAAAAGAGCAGCGCCAAGCATTGGGGCACTTATCTTAATACCATGGAGCAAGATAAACATAAACACTAGGTATTTGTGCGACCTAACTACTTTTATTTTCTTTTATGAAGGTATCCATCAGACACGCCTTTACTTTAGATTTAAATATATTTTTCGTTTCACATTCGTTCTCTGATATAATTCTATTGTAAATGCGCGGTATCAAGTACCCTCTTGTTCTTTGTCCGTAGTAATTATTAAGTGATCTCGGTTCAACATAAATTTTACGTGACGATGTTTTTCTAAAATTACGATTATACATTTTACCTATCTTATATGTTGGGCATTTATACTGATCTACCGCTAATAAAAACTTGAACTTAGCATGCACAGGTAAGACATTAAATTTTTTAAACAAGATATGGTACTTACCTTTGCAGTTCTGTTTTGTCTTTTTATCTTCTATAGTTTTTATTAATCTAAGTTGTAAATTATAGATTCTACTTAAATATGTTTGGAAAGTGCGCCCATATGCAACAAGTCCGTAACTTATGACTGAATCAGCCAAAGCATGGTATAAAGTAAGTAATGTCGCCTTATTAATTACATATTTTAAATTTTTAAACTTACAAAGTATGGCTCTGAGTTTGTTACACAAAACATCTATATGGAGTTTCCAGTTAAAGTTACGGTCTATAATGTTTCACCAAACAGCCTGGAATCGTAAGCATTGTTCGTCAAAATCTGATTATACGGAAAGTTTAACAAGTTTTTATGGGATGACAGTTATCGGCGCCATATTTAAATTTGATTGGTCTGTAATTAATCGCCAATGATGCAGCCTACCCTTAATCTGCCAAAAGCTATCTAAAATACATTTATCTGACACCGCACGTGTTTCCGTCTGAATATCGTTCCGGCATTTAATACTACTATGTTGATAAACAAACACACGGCCTGCCTATTGGTAAACAGACAATGTAGCCTATGGAAGCTTACACAACTTACATAACTACTCTTTGTTGATATCAGGATTCGTTGTATTAACTGCTATTGTAAGTGATCTATTCTGCCAACGTCACAATACCTAAAGTCTGTGAGTAATAAAGCAAATGATTGAAATCACCGTGAAACTAGTCCATTTAGCACTGGAGCGATGCCCTGTCGCTCGACCGCCCGCCGCATGTTTGCCAGGCGGTTAGCGGCTGCCCGCTAACACTGCACCAGAGATCAACTCTTGCGCAGATAACACATGAAGAAGCTATAAAATGCACAATTTATCTTCTTTTTGGTCGATTCCTCAAGCCTGAAGGCGTGACCACCAGAGGAGCAGTTCTTTACCGCCGATCTCCAATCCGCTCTCTATTTTGGGCTAGTTGTATTGCCTCCTGAATGTTGACGCCCGTAGCATCGCGGATTGTATCAATTTAAGACACAATGTGAGATGTATTTAAAAAAATCGGTTCTTTTTCTTTGAGGAAAATCCTTTTATTTACGTCCCGAATCATAAACTTCAGTATCCGCGATGAAAAAGAAAAGTATGAATAGACGTCGTTGCCGCAGTTTAGCTGTGTCTCAGTATTTTACCTACTTATTCAATTTATGTTCTGAGACGTCTACTTAGATGATATACGAAACATCGACCGAGCTGCTTTTACCTCACAACTCACAACTTTACTGTACTTGTTACTAGTTATTACCTACCTCTAAATAAAGCATTGTACCTCGGTTGATCACAATATATGCTATAAAATTAAAAATACTACTTAACTAATGCTTTGCTTATATGTATATTTTAATATCCTCTATCTCCATAAACAAGCTGAGCACAGAGCGTCACTAATGTCACTATGCATAGCATCTCACCATCTATTCCGGTGCATGGTCTAAGAAAACAAGATCTGACAAACCGGATCGTGACACAAGTGACGTCACTGTCGACGACACACACTCACACATCCGCACACCATCGATTGGCTGATGCCGTAGCTTGTGTCACCCACACTACTAACCGATGTACCGGATTGCCATACCTGGCGCATTACCTATATTAATTGTATCATGATGCCGTGCGCTGGCGCTTAAACCGATGGTGATCCAGGATAAATCTATTGCTCATTTGTTATATAAATACTTATAAAAATTGCAATATAATGCCTCGTCTGTAGGAGTATTGTAATCTTGGTCCATAAATACGCAGCACACAGCGCGTCACTGTGCGTAGAATCTCACCAATTATCGCGCTTAAACCGATGCAGGATAAACCTAAGGGCGGCCAAACAAGAATACGGTTTATCCAAGATTATTAGATGTAATCTTGAAGTTTCATTTAAATTATGTCCTTCAGTCGTTACTCTTGTTTAGCCCCATCATCACGTCGAATCACAGATCAGACCTTACACCTTTTACGTTTTGTTGAATAATAGACTGTTATGCAAATGAACTATGAGTTTAAAAGATACAAATAGAGTTATTTCTCTAAGAAAGTTGAGACGTTTTTGATACTAATATAACAAAAAAGTAATAAAAACTAGGTATCTATAATTTCTATTTTAGTTAACAATCTGTCACTTCGTATGACGGTCTTATTAATATAACATCAATTGAATAATACTATTATCACAAAACACAATCACAACGGACAGGCTGACAAGTGACGCCACTTTTTTTTGAAATAACCCGTCATGCAAAGCATCCTTCAAACTTTAGAAGCTAAACGCCCTATTTCATAAAATAACATCCACTTTCGAAAGCTTCAAAGCTAACAATACCCGTAGACGGACCCAATTTTAACGACAACGCAAACACGGGGACATGCCACACTGGCATGAGCGTTCATGATGCGCACGCTAACCCTTTGCGACAACAATCAACGGCACATAAACTTTTTAAAAGTGTTTACTCTCGTACAGTGACAGACCGATCTAGTCTGACGATTGCTGCCTGTTTACAGATACTCACAACCAGCATCCACATACCACAACTATAGCTCTTCTCACAACGAGTATACGAGCGTTTTTTCCGCGTTTATGTTGCCGTAAAATTGTTGTGGATGTGTAATGGTAATGATGTTTACAGTTAAGTCGTCATGCGGTCGCTAATCGCAACCAAGTCGCGAGTTAGCGCCTCGCCCGGTGTCCGCAAATACACTCATTCATTGTCACTGGTTGAATGAGGGACAGTCCTGAAGGTTTTAAGATGCTTTTGGGGATTTTGACACCCGGCTGGTTTATTTTGAAATAGTTGTTGAGTTTGAGCGTCCTTATGTGATTCAAACAATAGGTAAATAATGTAATACTTAGGAGGACTTTAAAAGGTTTTTTGTATTAATTAAGAACCTACTAAACATAAAAATAAGGGGTTGATTTTCCATTCGTTTTGCTGAATGTAGGTTTTTAATGAAAGTAATTAAAGAAATATATGACGTTTAGTCTAGGAAAACGCAATAGAAGATTGAAAGAACCTGTCGTGCAAATAGTGATTCTTAATGTTGCAAATTTAGAATTTTATGATGCTATTACTTATTACGAGCGGAGCATTTAGAAACAATAAGTGCTCTTATTTATTTATCGTATGGCATTTATTTCGAACCGTGAGATCTTTGAGAAGACAGTACGGTTGCCAGTTTTTGTTGCACTTTTAGAACCACCCAGGGGTCACGTGTAGGGTAGCGTTGGGTACTTTCCCTACGGACGTGGTGCAACTTCGACCCCCCTTTGTCAAGTGAGTGGGCAACTTGACTGTTAGAAGTTTTCAAGCCGCCCGAAGGCCTCCAACTTGGCTTAACGACTGCTGCCATAGACAGCAGCCGGGATCAACGGCTTAACGTGCCTTCCAAAGCACGGGAGCGCTCAGTTAGTAACCACTCAAAGCGGTCACCCATCCATGTACTGACCGCGGCCCACGTTGCTTAACTTTGCATAACGCTTGCGGCACGCAGGCGCCGCTGGGCCACGAGCTCGTTTATTACAGCTTTCAATTATTACATCGGACTAAATAAGACAAGAACACGACACAGCTTAACCGCCCTGTCATATTAGAATTTCAATTACATATCACCCATTAGCAGAGACAGTAAATATTCCCTCGCGATCTGTGGTAACAATAAGATTGCTTGGCACGTCGCGTCGTTCTGCCTGCTGTAATAAAGTCACCTGTCGACGCGTTACAAGCGGATTTATATCGCTAAGAAGAAAGTATTGCGACATTGATTGTCGTCTCAGAGACGTGTTCGTCACGGAGTAGTTAGATGAATATGATATTGAATGAGCACATGTTATATAATTGTGTGAATGGAGATGGCAAGTTGTATTTATATTCAGCAGCAGAAAAATAAATTTAATATATATACTCAGCGGCAAAAAATTTGGCCCAAATTAAAAAAATGCATTATTATATATTAAACGTTATTTAATTTATTCAATTTATAGTTTGAAATCATAAAGTTTTTGGGCCAAATTTTCTGCCGGTGAGTGTAGTACGTAACAATAGTTTGGCAACAATTTTACCTCACATCGCCTTTGTTTCATTGATTTGTTCTAAACATTGTAATAAATGCATGCATTTTGATTTTGATAAACGGAAGCAAGTTCTGTTAAAGCTGTTAGAACATTTATTTATGTATCTGAAACACAGGATGACCTTGATCACCGTCTAATCTTGCAAAAATAGACTCAACTACATCATCTAACAAACGAGTGACTACATTTAATCAGTTTCGCAATTCGACTTGTCAAACGTGTCGTTAAGAAAAGAAGTAATTTATTCTCATAACCCGCCTACCAATCAGTTAACCCAGTTTGTATCAGCAATACGTTAATTCGGCACTTGTTCATTAACGCGTCCTTTCCGCGCTCGGTCGACTCTCGAGCCACATGGTGCTTTGAAGAATAATTAATTGACATACAACTTATCACAGTTAATTTATTCGTCTGGATAGACAGAGGTGTGTCGCCTATTTGGCAAAATTCCATCCAATTCATGCTCGGGCAAAAACAAGCCATACACCTGCGAAATAAGGTTGAATCCGGCTTGCTAACAGCGTTGCGAATTTTCGCGATTTTCAGAAACGTACGTCACCAAGTAAAACTTAGATTCAAGCCAAAATAAATAAGTGTCGTATTTCTTGACAGTAATCTGAGCCATGGGTGCGTTGGGAGTAATTTGAATAATAAATGTTGGCAATACCGTATTTATATAGTTAGCTACCTACGTCACAATGTGATAATATGTCAATGTTTGGAGAAATATTTTCACGCTACTTTTAGAGAATTATTTAACCCGCATCATAGACGTATGCAATACTTAGTTTGGATAACATACTTGCTAACTGTCCCGATTTAACGATAGTCACGATTTTATTGCGTCACGTTAAAATACGTTCTAATTCCCAAAAAAGTTATATTTCGATCGTTATCATAAACTATAATTACTTATACTTTTTCTACTAGTCCTACATTGTATTATCTTTGAAATAGTTATATGTAAATAAATATAAATTATACCTACCAAAATACAGCCATTCATCAAAATTATCTTGTTTAGATCAATAACCCCAATACCTAATGTATTCAATAAGTACATAACTCAAAGCACTAAATTGTGCCAACCTCACATTTATCCCATTACAATTATACAACAAAACATAATTCACAAAACAATAGCATTGAATTTCATTTTGCATTCTAATTTCAAAAATGGGAATTACAAACGCCGCGCGGCGCATCATCATTACCTGCGCCTGCGACGCATTAGCTGAATCAATCGGCGGGAGTGGCGGCTGAATGCTCGCGAGTCGACACTTACTGACATGCGCAGACCGTGCTTCGGGTAAGAGTGAAGCTACAGAGCAGTTTGAAAATAATAAATATCTTGTCCAAACATTATTGACATGATAAAGTCAAAAACTACCTTACTTACTACTTGAAGTAGGATTGCTCAGATGTGAGGGTGCAGAGCAGTTTCAAAATAATACATATTTTGTCTAAACATTATTGGCATATTATCCAAAAAAACAGCCAGGACTGAATGGAATTGGCCGATAGTGCTTGTGATAGAGAGTGAGTCTGTAAAGCAGTTTCGAAATAATAAATATCTTGCCCTACATTTTGACAGATTCAAAGATTAAGTTCACAGTATTGAAGATGCCATTTTGTTACCAAAGTTTAAAATTCCAGCCCTCACACCATCCCTTTTCTTTTCTTTCCTTTCTATCCAGGATCGTCCCAGTCCTTAAAAACTACAATTATTATTTAGAATAAGGCACAGCACAACCATTCCATCGATTAACCATAGATGTAGCTGGCAAAATTCCTTAGCAGTTCTGAACACTTGCCACAAGGAACACGTTATGTTCCAAATACCGAAAATGTAACAGACGGAATCCCAGACCCTCGTTTTAGGGACTCTCTCACATTCCCAGCATTCCATGTTACATGCTACAACTATATCGGTGTATCGGTAAACAGAGGTTACCGAAATCGCTGTGTTAGGTAAGAGTAAACTTGTATTATACCGCCATGTTGCGGTCATAATTTACAATAATCTCGACTTTTACTGTTGTACTCTTTTTTTACTGTTGTAGTAAACCGAAGGTCAATCACTAGTTGTTTGTGTTAATTAACTACTCGTATTGTAAGAGGTGAATCAGAGCTAAATCTAGTTGGTGCAGATGTACCTACTGTCAATCAATCGAAAATCGCCCTTATATTTTTAGCAAATTGTTGGTAAGGTATGTTCTTGCCCCTTTAATGAGAATGTCCCCATGATAGCGTTTCGTTTTGTCTCTAACATTTTAATACATAAATCCAGAGGCATAGAAGTGTGACAACTTGAAGGAAAGTATCACATTTTGAATGCTGTTTTAACTTTGATAGTAATATAAAGCAAATTACGGGTCATTGATCCTTTCAATTAAGTAGTATGCGTTCATGGAATTCGTGCTCTTACAAAACACATGCTAAACAAAACTATACATACCCAATAAATGAAATTAATTACGCAAAAGCGCATACCACAAAATCATTACTTAATAATTCATGCAATCGATCACTGCAGACCCAGTTCTCGGAAAATCTACTGACACCTCTAAAAAAGCCGAGTAAATTAAAAAATCACATTTTTTTCCTAGCTCACACTTAAATATGAGCTTTAATTATTGTAGTTTAATGTTGAAATTAGATCGGCTGAGATATGGTGTTTGTAGGTTTGTGCGTGTGTATTTATTGTAGCGTTCTGACAATGAACTCTTATCGAGTAAACAGTGGATCAGTCAGCGGGTCTGGAGCGCCTCAGTCCGCGGGGAGCTCGGTAATCGACACTTGAGTGATTCCGACTTTACTGCCGATTTATGCAAGACTGGTAATTAAACAGCTGTTTACTTGGTTAACTGTCTCGTTGCCGTATATTTTCTTTAGGTTATTAAATATGGTATAAATTCTAATTTGATTCTGTCTTGTATTACAGTGAATGGAATTTACAGTGCCTAATACCCAGCATTCAAAGTTGATTTAGGTAAAATGGGCTTTCCAGCCTTTATAGTATATTTCATTAACCAATGTTTCAAACGTACGTTAGCTTATTGATCTCGTATCACACATTATCGGAATTCTTGCCCCTTTCCTGTTAGCCCGGAGTCTTTACTAATGGACGCGCGACGGGCAAGGTTTTCAGATGGCTGTAGTATGAAACTTAAGTATCTGGAAATCTTTGATATGCAAGGCCACTACTGCATTAGACGGGTCGATATTTTGTACTTAACCGAGAGCTACTTAGAATTCCTTGAGATATCGCATGTCGCAGTAGTAATTATTATATTGCGCGGAAGCGGTTCGATATGCATGTACTATCGAACCAACTGAATCGTGACCCACCGTGGAACCTTGTTACAGAAAGTGTCATAATGATTTTTCTTGTCAGGCAGTACGATGTCACTAGGACATTTTCTGTGACAAGGTTCCATGGTGGGTCATGCATGATTCAGTCGGTTCGATAGTACCTAGTCCATCGATGCCCACTAACTGCCCCTATTTTCCAGGGCATCAGGCAGCGCCGTGATTTTAGACCCGCGTATGGTGTGCAAGAGGAATAGGCGCGCGCGCGGCCGTCTCGCGCACATCTGCCGGAACGAGACCGGGCTGCTGAAGGAAATCATGCGCGGCGTCACCCTCGGAGCCACCGAGTGCGCACACCAGTTCCGGAACAGGAGGTGGAACTGCACCACGCAGCGGCGGAGCATGCGCAAGATACTCATGAGAGGTAATCAACCAAGCTGTGGAACTCCTTGCCGGGATCCCGTGAACACTTATGGTCTTCAAGGCGAGAGTAAATTGGTTTTTACTAGGTAAGCGCGTTCCATCCTAGACCACAATATCGCTTACCATTAGGTGATTTATAGTCAAGCCCAGCGCAAACCTGTCTAGGATAAAAAATGTATCTAATTTTAGTTCCCAAACTCTTTGGGAACAGCCTTTGCTGTTGCCTGAAGTCTGGTGTGAGCTTGTTCCTGATCTGAGGGAGCCAAGCGCGACTGCTGAAAGAATTCATGCTCGGTATTAACCTCGGAGCCTCACCAGTTCCAGAACAGAAGGTGGCAAACTACGCAGGAGCATGCAGAACATACTCATGAGAGGAAATACAGTCCCTCTTATTTTACTTCCCAAACTCTTAGGAGACAGCCTATGCTGTTGCCTGAAACTTGTTCCTAATCTTAGGGCATCAAGTCTAGCTGCTGAAAGAAAAGAAATCATGCTTGGCGTCAACCTCCGAACCACCGAGTGTGCACATCAGTTCCTAAATCTCTATTACAAGAAATTACCGAACGACAAGGCAGAAAATGTATGCAAGTAGAGCAATTAAGCCGAAAATAGTGTATAGACAATTAATGAGTATAGACTATCAGGGCTGAAAGCAAGTAATCGAACACTTTTTCCATTCATAAAGAATTTAATGCAATCATATGCAATATACTTAATAATAAAATGACACATCGCCAACATGACTCTTAGTCTATAAAACCCGGATTTTAACACGTCGCATATCTTCGTGAGTAAACTACAGATAAGGCTAATAATATTTATTAACAAATCAATAAACCATTGATTGGCCACAAAACATGGGTTTCGCAGGATTATCCTTTCGATGCGAACTCGAATTTATGACGTCGTATATATTAATCCGGTGATTCAGGGGACATTTTATTGAATCGAAAATTCTATTTACGACCAATCAACACAAAAGCTCAACAATCAATAGATTTAAAGGAATGACTCCGATGAGTTCATCAGTATTTAAGATATTGTAAATGCGGCCGGCGGTCGGCTACCTGCTGTTTATTAATCGAGTAATGCGCGCGGGCGACGCTGCCTGCGGCCAACCGTTTTGTATCCATTTTGTCTTTTTATATTGTTTTAATTTTAACGATTGTTTTTAAAGTGTAATGCAACATTGGAAAACATTGCAAATAGGTCAAACCATGAAGCACACCTCGCACTTTTACCTATGGCAATATACAATTGTCCAATTCGTAATTCTAAATCCTTACGTAATATATATATACATCATTTGAAATGGAAATAAAAGGATTGTGTGATTACAGATATCCAAGGCTGTCAACGAGACAGTTGTAAAATACCGCTCAAGATATGACTCTACAATATCGACGGCTTTATCTCTCTCTATCAACAAGCCATTAACAAACCCCCATTCAAACCAAACATTAATAAAATTATTAAAACATTAATGGGCCCGAGCTAAACGCATACATGGACAGACTTTTTTATTTTTTATGAATAGTGAGGGGCAAATAATGCAAAACGTGTTAAACGCAGCGATGGATATCGGGGCCTAATTCGATTAGCCTAAAAGAGTTGGTTTTTATACGACTGCTGGTTTATCTAAGTGTACCCAGATAGTGATGTGACACAGTATAATATATCGACTGTTTATATATATTATTGATTATTTATTGTTGGCTCTGCTGTTAATATTCATGTTGTTATATTGTTGTACTGCTGTTCGTTCTCCTTATATAAATAAATAAATTAAAATAAATAAATATATTATTCTATGAATCGCATCGCAGTAAGTAGGTATCTACACGAACGATACATTTTATCGCACTTATTTACTCGTACGTGGGTTATAAAAATACATTATAAGATCGGTTCCTTAGAAAAGTGGTCCTGATAACTGGTGGTGGTGGATAGTGGTGGCTGTCTCGTTTTATAGGTAAATTTCATATTGAATAAACATTTGTTCATCACACTATTTTAGTTTACGAAAGCCAGCCAGCATCTTCGGCACAATGCCGCGGGGGCCTTTTTTAGATTTAATTTAGATTTATATTTAGATTTTAATTTAGCTGTATTTAGTTTTATTTTTTTTAGGTAATATGTTTTTCTATAGTTTTCATTATTAAATACTAAATTTTTAGGTGTTTACGAAAATTAAATGTCAAATGCTTCGGTCATCCGTGAACCTGTAAGTACTATAGTTTTCTCGGTTACAGTATTAACGCGAAATTTCTTACAATATCAATGATATTGTTGTTTCAAGTATTGAGGAGGTTAATATCATCATCATACATCATCATAATACTTTTATTATAGCGTCGAGGACCGGTTCTACTTAGTTTAGTTTTTATTAGTAGTACTTTTTGTTAACTACTTAAAATGGAAATATGAACCTCCAGGTCTTTGTGTTGATGTTATTTAGTACACTTCGTGTACAACCTTTGTAGTTTGTTATGCGACTGTTTGAGTTCTGAATAAATTAAAAAAAAATCTTCATTATTTAACTACTCAGTGAAAAACTAGTGAAAGACCAAGTAGTACGAAACTTTTCGCCAACAGTGACGATTACGCGAGTATTAACCGTTCGTTTATTAACCCTTTGACCGCTTAGAACTTATAAAGTGGTTATGTGTCGACGTGCCCATTACGCCAACAACCACTTAAAAGGTCAGAGTACATGTACTTTGATGTGGGCACGACGACCCACTATCGCTTTGGCGGTCAAAGGGTTAAACGTTATCGATATTGCGTTTTATTTAGATTGGTCACAACACTACTACCGCGACCATTAGTCCTCCAACGTGCATTCATTTGGATTCATTAGCGTAAATTAAGTGGTATTTGTCAAAATTTCGTCGCACACAAAATATTTATAAACCCCGCCACCCGAGCTTTTAGGATCGCAATAAAGTTATCTGAGATCGTGCCCACACCTTTTTGGAGCGTTTTTTTAAACAAGATTTGTCACAATGAGGGATTTTGGGCAAAATGACTGTTGTGACGTCATGGTAACAAGACAAACGGAAGGAATAATGACGAGGAAACAACGTCAAGACATCTTCTAATAATGTGATCTCTTTAGATAAACAAATTTTGCAGGCGAATGTTAGATCATCTGCAATGAAGATTCTACATAGAAAAATACCCCGAAATTATGGAAACAGAGTATTATGTGATATGTTAAATAATAAACGTCCGAAGTGTGAACCACTACGTAATTCCATAATGTTTGATTATGCCAATTAAGGCGACTTCCTGACTTGGCGGGGCGGGATCGATATGTGACATTTTCTTCTTTGACGTAAACTTACTGATGTCGCAAAGATTCTCACTCGATATAATACTGTCAGTATTACGTTTGCGCACTAGTAATATCAAGCGCAGAAGTGTAGCAGAACTGCCTTCGCATCGTCCCGCTACCGCGCTTCCCGCGCCAGTCAGGAAGCCCTCATTTAAATGTAGGGGCTTAGTAAAAAATGGTATCGCGTCGACTGACAGCTGACACTGACATTTGACACTTTTCACATATCGTACTGCCTCCGCACCGACAAATCAGGAAGTCGCCTAAGTTTGGCTGATTTAGTTTGGTAGTTGTGGGGACAATAGCTTTGCTGAAATTTGGACATATATTTGTATTGACGAAGCAATTTACTCCATTTCAGCTCCCACCAGTCCCACCAGGATAATTTCCGTTTCTCCATATAATAATAAACAGACCTACACGAAGAATATGAAGCCAGAGGTTTTTATATATCTATGTCCACATCGCAGACGAAAGACACGCGGAAAAAAATTCCTTATATTACGTAGAATAAGATATGAAATAAACAGTTTAATTTTTTTTATATCATAAAATCATACTCTATTATAGTATACACATTCGATATATTCTTGAAACTGTAGTTCTTCCTTGTAGTTAGGGCTTTATAGGACAACACCAATATTTTTTTCATTAAAGCATGAGGCTTGGCACACTTGTTACTTAGGTGGACTAGAGTTGAAAACGCCCGGGAGACAAGGTCGGACGCGATGCTGGTGGGGAGGGGGAGGGGGGGAACTTTCGCTCTGGCCCGCGTTCTTTCAGTCCTCATATTATCTTATTTATAGAGACTAGGGCATGTTTGGTATCATTTTCGGATAAATTGAGGATGGCCGATCGTTTTCTGGGACATAAATAACATATCTTCATAGAAAAAAAATGAAATACAGGCAAAAGTTTTAAAAAGTCAAGTTAAAAAAAAATCTTTCTGCACCGATTACGTGAAAACTAGCAACAACTTTGGCATGAAAAAAATACCTTTAAATAGCCACATTTATGTAGATTCTGAAAACATGTCATTTGTTAGACCAATATAAAACACAACTTAGTAAAAAAAAAAGAAAACAGGTGACCCGTCAAAATTTTACTTCATGTTCGTTCCGATCCCCGTTCTTTCAGTACTCATATTATCTTCTTTATCGAGACTAGGGCATGTTTGGTAACGTTTTCGGATAAATTGAGGATGACCAATCATTTCCTGGGACATAAATAACATATTTTCATAGAAAAAATATGAAATACAGGTAGAAGTTCTAAAAAGTAAAGTTAAAAAAAATCTGTCTACATCGATTACGTGAAAACAGGCAACAATTCGGGCATGAAAAAAATATGTTTAAATAGCCACATATGTAGATTCCAAAAATATACCACTTGTTAGACCAATATAAAACACAACTTAGTAAAAAAAAGAAAACAGGTGACCCGTCAAAATTTTACTTCATAACAAAAACGGACCTCTAAAGCAAATTTTATAATTCTTTGAAAATGTAACACAACTATAGCATAATTGTATACTAAGTAGTTTGTAGCTGTGTTTACGTTGGTTAGCATGTAAGTTACACTTTAAATTGTGAATAATCTAACCGTTTGATCATTTCAATAGACTGGTCACTGGTTCAAAATAAAACTAACATGTTACAGATCTAATCCTTAATGTTACTCGTTATTATTCATAGTACTCGTGAAATACGTATACGTATAATATTTTTGTATAACATTTGTCGTCACAAGCACACATTTATGTACTTCAATTTTTGTTGGAGACACCTGCATCTAGCAGCGCATTTTTTTTTGCATTTGCACCAAATCATTTCCAGGCAGACTTCGGCAGCTACTGGCAAGCTAGTCCATATTGGTTCCCATCTGTGATTTACTTTCGTCCATCCCCAATCAGATGGACTGGGGATATTTTGGATCGGTAACATTTGACCCCATATATGAACTGCTTGCAAAACCACCCGCAGGAAATGTTGGTGCAGTGCAGCATTGGATAGTGGAATATGTTCTAACTGGCGATCTTTTTTTGTGAACAGCTGCTTACGGTATTCGTTTACTGTCGAAACTTAGCTGGATCTGAAACAATAATCTTAAATATGCACAACCACCCTCGAAGTGACTCATGGTTTTATGAAAAAAGTAAATATTACTTATCATACATGACGACAACAAACTTTTCAACAATCGCCATTGCATCTTTAATTCTGCCATCGTATGCTGCCAGGAAACCTCTGTGACATTAAGGAATGTATTCCAGGTTTCGAAAGCACTCTTTTTTCCTTTTCCGTTGAAAAACGAAACTGTGTTACAACCTGTGAAGGGACAGGGGAGCACTTTTAGCTGTCGCAAGTGTCCTACAAACACCTGAGCTGGAGGTACTGTGGGTACACACTGGTACTGGGAAACACCAGCAGTACCTTTTCTGTCAAGAAATAGCTAACGCGTTCGGTAAAAAACAGTCATAATTGTGTACGTTATGACTAGTTACAATTATTCAAATATATTTTCTTTCACAGGGCCTCAAAAAACAAAAGTGCTCCCTCTGTTCCATGCCTTCACAGGTCGTGACACAGTTTCTTTTTTCAACGGAAAAGCAAAAAGAGTGCTTGTAAGCCTGGATACGTTCCCTAATGTCACAGAAGGTTTCCTGGCAGCATACGACACAAGACACAAGATGCAATGGCGACTGTGGAAAAGTTTTTTGTCGTCATTTATGATAGGTAATATTTACTTTTTTCATAAAACCATCAGTCATTTAGAGGGTGGTTGTGCATATTTAAGATTATTGTTTCAGATCCAGCTCAGTTTAGACAGTAAACGAATACCGTAAGCAGCTGTTCACAAAAAAAGATCGCCAGTTAGAACATATTCCACTATCCAATGCTGCACTGCACCAACATTTCCTGCGGGCGGTTTTGCAAGCAGTTCATATATGGGATCAAATGTTACCGATCCTAAATATCCCCAGTCCATCTGATTGGGGATGGACGAAAGTAAATCACAGATGGGAATCTATATGGACTAGCTTGCCAGTAGCTGCCGAAGCCTGCTTGGAAATGATTCGGTGCAAATGCAAAAAAAAAATGCGCTGCTAGATGCAGGTGTCTCCAACAAAAATTGAAGTACATAAATGTGTGCTTGTGACGACAAATGTTATACAAAAATATTATATGTATACGTATTTCACGAGTACTATGAATAATAACGAGTAACATTAAGGATTAGATCTGTAACTTGTTAGTTTTATTTTGAACCAGTGACCAGTCTATTGAAATGATCAAACGGTTAGATTATTCACAATTTAAAGTGTAACTTACATGCTAACCAACGTAAACACAGCTACAAACTACTTAGTATACAATTATGCTATAGTTGTGTTACATTTTCAAAGAATTATAAAATTTGCTTTAGAGGTCCGTTTTTGTTATGAAGTAAAATTTTGACGGGTCACCTGTTTTTTTTTTACTAAGTTGTGTTTTATATTGGTCTAACAAGTGGTATATTTTTGGAATCTACATAAATGTGGCTATTTAAACATATTTTTTTCATGCCCGAATTGTTGCCTGTTTTCACGTAATCGATGTAGACAGATTTTTTTTAACTTTACTTTTTAGAACTTCTACCTGTATTTCATATTTTTTTTATGAAAATATGTTATTTATGTCCCAGGAAATGATTGGTCATCCTCAATTTATCCGAAAACGTTACCAAACATGCCCTAGTCTCGATAAAGAAGATAATATGAGTACTGAAAGAACGGGGATCGGAACGAACATGAAGTAAAATTTTGACGGGTCACCTGTTTTCTTTTTTTTTTACTAAGTTGTGTTTTATATTGGTCTAACAAATGACATGTTTTCAGAATCTACATAAATGTGGCTATTTAAAGGTATTTTTTTCATGCCAAAGTTGTTGCTAGTTTTCACGTAATCGGTGCAGAAAGATTTTTTTTTAACTTGACTTTTTTAAACTTTTGCCTGTATTTAATTTTTTTTCTATGAAAATATGTTATTTATGTCCCAGAAAACGATCGGTCATCCTCAATTTATCCGAAAATGATACCAAACATGCCCTAGTCTCTATAAATAAGATAATATGAGGACTGAAAGAACGCGGGCCGGAGCGAAAGTTCCCCCCCTCCCCCTCCCCACCAGCATCGCGTCCGACCTTGTCTCCCGGGCGTTTTCAACTCTAGTCCACCTAAGTAACAAGTGTGCCAAGCCTCATGCTTTAATGAAAAAAATATTGGTTCCCATACATTGATGTCCTATAAAGCCCTCACTATTGGAACATCAGGGGGCTCAAATGGAACGCTCCATGAATATGTTCAAGGAGTCGTCAATGTGCATGTGACACTCCAGAAAACTTAAGAGATGCTAGCTCTTATAACCACTCGGTCACGCACCGGAAGGCGCAGCGAGGGTATATATAGACCCCTAAAGGCGCCAAAGGCGGACTGCTGTCCTTGTAAAGGTGTCGGGAGTCCGCCGGATACGGGTGGCGTAGGAATGGTCATCGAGGCACTCTTTGGGGGAGGTCTAAGTTCAGTAGAAGACGTTTTTCGGCTGAGATGACGATAATGATGATAACCACGTTTGCCGTTCTATTAGGTATGCCCTGTCGCATTGTTTTCCACCATCGTCGTCAGTACTATACTCCGTTTTTTTTTCAGATGAGAATAATCGTGCGATTGTCGTCATGCGATTTCAGGGAAAACAATCTTGAAACGGGAAAATATGCGGCGTGCTATCTTTGTGATGTGATAAACTACTGAAATAAGTGAAATTGGTACAATATCATCCTCTGATGTCTCAGGTAAACGAAGAATTGTAGGCGAAAATTACCGTTAAAATTCTCATCTTAAAAAATGGGGTATAGACAGGTAGGCAGTAAACGGGCAGTAGTCCCCACGCTTGCAGTGCAGGCAAAGACTTCTCACATTACATTTGGAATTTCTACACAGATGTCTACTGGTTTCGTCATGATGATTTTCCATCACCGACAAGTGAATAGTAAATAAGAAATGCCGAAACAACTCATTGTCATTAGCCGGGATTGTACCACTGACCTGCTTACGTAGTTTCTTATAAAGTTTGTAAAAAGCCTTCGTTATTCATTCCTAGTGGAAAAATACATAAATAGGTAAATAGTCATATACATTTAACGGTGTACAATACAATACAAATACTTGAATTTAAACTTTCGTGAGACATGTTATAACTTTATTTTACTAAACGGTTAAAACTCACGTATTAATTGTCACTTCGGGCGACATGTTTGCAATCGGCGCGGGTCGCAGACGCACTCATCCTGAGGAAGAACTCCCGAAGAGTTCGAAACATGTCGCCCGAAGTGACAATTAATACGTGAGTTTTAACCGTTTAGTAAAATAAAATACAAATACTCTTACATACACACACATGTACATTACATACACGTATATATGTACACGTGTACATTTTTAAGATATGTATTTAATTATGTTAAACCGTCCTCTCCAAGCGAAAAAATCAAAAAAAGTTATCCGGTCGGGGATCCCAGTCACCGGAAGCGCAGGGCTAAATAGTGCACCTGTCCAAAAGTAAAAAATGATTCCATATTTGTATCGCAGCAATAAGTGACCCCAAAGTGTTTACGACTCCGGCACATGGATTATAAATGTCAATATATTTTTATGAGTTTGTTAGGATTTGACAGCCATTTTGCTAATGTAAAAGACATTAATTTGATATTTTATGACCAACCGTGATAGCTTAATTTGGTAATTTTGTTCTCATTTAATTTGCGTTCTGGCAACTTTTGTCCATTACACACTGATTTATGGATTGATTTTAGATAAGGAGCGCATTCGACTTATTTTGATAAGACATCGTGACATAACGATATCAGCGATAACTCTTGTAAAAATAAGTGATACGACGATTGAAAAAGACTGATGTCAACTTTTGTGATATAACGGACATGTCATAAGATTGGCGATATTATTAGCTAATGATATACATTGTCGAATAGCGCTTAGAATCTATATTCAGGTGTTACTCTTTTTATTACGAATGCTCAATGGTTTATTTGAGCAGGGGTTTATAAATATCTGATCTCTTTTCAAGAATAAAAATATAAATAAAAAATTGTCAAAGACTTCAATTTGAATTTGGCCAGCAATATGACAATAAAATACCTATGTAGGTTCGTATCTTTGGTCATTCTAAACAAATCGACTCGATTCGATTAATGAACTGACCGTACTGCGTGGGCTGTCGGTAGCAACGTACCGTCAACAAATTAGGTTAAAAGGCCATAAATTGATGCCCAGCGTTGGGTGGCACCAACCTACAGACCTGAATTAGTCCCTGATTTTTTATCACACGGTGACAAGAAAAAATAATGGGTACAGGGTGACACCATTTTGCTGACATACAGTACAGACCTAATGAGTAACTTTTTGAATTTATAGTTAATAGTATCTTTTTCGCTATATCATTAAAATTCTAATGAATATGTTGTATACATCAGTATTGCCGCACATTTGTAACAAGATTGTTTTTATGACATATCCCATTTTTTATTTTACAGCATTCAGTAACAAATTCAATTTAAAAGAATTTCAGGAGTTGGTACCTAAAATCATAATTTTAAAAAGTATTACTTCGTAGTTCGAATTACTGGTTAACTAATAAACATTAATCATTGATAGAGTAATGGAAACATAAAATTGACAAAATGACACATTTAATTTTCAATTGAACCTGACGAGACAATGAAGACTGCAAAAAAAAAACTGATTTTTAGCCAGAAAACACGTCTTATCAGAATCAACATCATCAGGTATCAGAAGTTACTTAGCATTTTTTAAATATTCCAAAACCAAAGACTTGTCACACCAGTGTCAACATGGTTCTTTACGATCATTAAATTTTCGATTTTAATTCTGTACATATAATTACAAGCGTCCAGCATCGCCCTGTAGCTGCAAGAAAAAAATAATCATCTTTAATTGGTCCCTTTCATTAGTAAGGCCCAGCATTCCTCGGACTTCGTCGTTTTTTCGGTGTCAAAATTTTATCAATGAAAAAAGGATTTCAGTCTTATTTAAATAACATTATCGAATAAGATTTACCAGCACAATACAACTGAACAATTTAATCTTTAGTACCTCATTTAAACGCACATCCACGAATAACTCAAACGAAATGATTGCGCCCATTTAGATGGCTGCCTACGCAGTAATTAACAGTATGATTCTCGAAGCTTAATTGGAAACGTACAAAAATAAAGGCCATAAAATATCTCCAAATTATCGTGACTCCAGTTATAAAGCGCGTCTTAACATTAAATTCAATAAAACTCAATCAAAACAAAACGAGAACTGTAAAGGTCGAAAATCGGGCCGGCAGCGGTATCAAATCGTAAATACCTCGACACCTTATCTCCTAGAACCGACGCCGGGGCCAATTTCCATTTAAACAAAACAGCCTAATTAAGCCATAAACAAACCCACAAACACGGGCTCCGAAATACTGGCGGCTATATGATGTCGAGCCATTAACAGTGGACAGTCGGCGATGAGTCCGCGGCCCATAAAGATTACCACGCGATAACCCGACTACTGCCCGGGACCTCACATGCCGCGACCCCCGCATTAATACTCACCAATGCCTTCATATCGACAAAAAACTCGGCGATAAATTTGGCGCCCCCAACACGTAAATGTTCTTAATTATAGTGTAATATCCGGGCGCATTTCTTATATCTAATCTCCTCACTCTTATGGTCGCTGTCCCATATTGGTCCTCCCGGTCCGTATAATGATGGTAATTTTTCTTGATATCGATTATTTTGCGGCGGATAAGCGCACCACTTTATCGTAATTATCGTAAAGAATCAGAATGGCTGATCCCGTCTCGTGCTCATGTGTTTGGCCCTTCAAACGCGTCTGACAAACGATTGCGAAACGCCAAATAAAGGCCGACTACATATTTATAAGTGCTCGATATAGCGAATGTCAGCTCGTTGAATCATGGTGGAATAAACAATAGCCCAGTGAGTTATTTGAAAGTCAAACATCAGGCTCGCGAGGAGTAATCGACGTCTCAAGCACAAAATTGTCGGTTTAAGTTATATCTCGCCGTCGTAAGCAGTAGAAATCTTTAGTAGCCCGTGTCCTTTCACAGTTTTGGTTATCTCGCTCGAGCGCTGGACGGCCGAGATAGGCACATTTCACTCGGAGGCGAGTGCCAGGTTACTCCGCATTCAGTTTTTTTGGTCCTTCCTCGGACAGGTCGTCCGTCTGTCATGAGTGACAGGCGCGCGCGAAACCCCTGCAATTCTCACTCGTCACCGTCCACTCCTTGCCAAATTAAAGGAAATACCCCTCCGCTGAAATAGGTGCTGAGAGCGCCGCGATACTTTTTTCAGTACTGTGACTTTTAAGGAATTATAATACCGCGTGAGATTTTAAAACTGTTCTTTCTCTCAATTTTAATGAGAGAAAATAAGGGAAGTCGTTGATCGTGGTATTTAGGTGTGCGTCGATGTCGGCTCGTCACAGCGAGAAATGCGTTTACGGCGCGGTATGACGGCTAACAGGCTGACTGATTGCGAAATGCCGGTTGTCCTTATTATACGGGCAGTTGAACGTCTACTGCGACGTGTCCTGGCATATCTGCCGCGGCGGTAATGCCGGTGATGCAAGCGTTCGTCTATGCCGCCGAATGCACGCGCGTTAATTAGGTGCTAACTAGAGGATCAAAAGTCGACAGCACGTACTTGCAGATACATCTCGTTGTTCCAGTTCAAAGCACATTAAGAGCTAATTATTCCCATTAAACGTGCACGATCCATTCAAATTAGCCATCAGACGTTCATTGAATAAAGCATTCGCGTTTTGTACGCGGCTGAATGACGTTCGGCCCCTTCCGGTGGGTGGTTGCTGTCACAACACGCAGCGCGCAGCGCCGCACCGCACCGCACCGCACCGCATAATGAGACGTTTACTCGCATTAGCTAAAGAAATTGACAAGTGAACAATAGCGGACTGAGGGAAAAAACGACCGCGAAAACTGCAGAAAGAGCCTGACAGTGTCGTATCGTATTACCCGACGTAAAATATCTGGGGGAAAGGAATGAGAAACGAGCGTTCCATTTAAATACGGGTACGAGCGTTCGCGTGCGTTCGGTAGCGTGAGAATGCGCTTTATTCGGCGGCGACAGCGCGTCCCAGCGCCCGCGCTGGCCGTCGATAAATCAGGAGCAGGCGCAGCGATCGCGCGACGCTCATATATCGGCTAGAGGCCACAATGGCCGTGCGCTGACACGCTGACACTGACGCAATTGCACGCATGCGCTCTGCCGTCACCTCGACAGCCGCGACGTCACCCACCCCCGCGCGCGCGCCCCAACCCCCTCGCGACCCTATTTATTGCGCTAAATAATTGAATTAATCACATGAGATAAAATGCCCGCGTTTGTTTAAGCATTCCGCAGCGGTCGCGGTGACAACTCGATGTATTGTCCGCGTATTAAGCTGATGGTTATGCTGATGGGCTTAAACAAGTCATCGTTTATTTTTTCCGTTGTCGTCGATGCTAATACGAGACACCGTAATCGCAGGCAGGTGGAAATCTAGTGTAAAACGTTCGTAACGATAATATTTTTATTTTCCAGTCATCATCATCCTCCTAGCGTTATCCCAGTACAGTTGCATCCTGAAGGATGCCTGGGGTCCGCTACCTAATCCCAAGATTTGGCGTAGGCACTAGTTTTTACGGAAACGACTGCCATCTGACCTTTCAACCCCGAGGGGAAACTAGACCTTATTGGGATTAGGCTTTGTCAAGTGAGTGGGCAACTTGACTGTTAGAAGTTCTCAAACCGTCCGAAGGCCTCCAACTTGGCTTAACGACTGCTGCCATAGACAGCAACCGGGATCAACGGCTTAACGTGCCTTCCAAAGCACGGGAGCGCTCAGTTAGTAACCACTCAAAGCGGTCACCCATCCAAGTCCTGACCGCTGCCCACGTTGCTTAACCTTAGATACCGCAAGCGGTACGCAGGCGCCGCTGGGCCACGAGCACTACATACACATAAGTCATAGATTTTTACTATTTGTTTTTTCTAGTATTGTACTTAAATTTCCTAAGATTCTCGTAGATAGGTAAGCCGGTTGGAATCGAGTTGTATGAGCGGCCCACCACTAGCTTTCCCTCGGATGAGAGAGGAAGTCCGATCGTTTTACGATCTGCCCGAAGCCCTCGCACGTAGGTAAGCGAATATGACATACATGTTTATGACACCGGGTTCGCACGACACACGACACCAAAGCAGGAACACACAATATCACATGTTTCACTCAAGCTTGTAAGAAATGGGGATGAATACGGTACGCGAAGGAATTCGTATTGCGAGCCTCGCTGCTAAATTGCGTTTTCAAGATTGAGATTAAATCATAATAAGTATGTTGTGTAGGGATATGGAAAGCCGTGTTTATGTCGAAATGAAATTACGTAATGAAAGGATTACACAATCATTTTATGATCGTGCCTTTTTTGGTCCGTGCGAAAATTAGTGGCGAGGTGTACTGCTGTCTTGCTAGATTGAAATTAATAACTTTATCTTGATGTAGATATTGTAGATGTTGATACGAGTATACTATAAAAATATGCTGATAGTAGTCAAATGTAGTTAAAATATATAGCAGTCAAATGTAGTACTTATAAAATAAATCTAGGTATATGAAGTATAGGTACCTGAAGAGGTACCTAAAGAACCAAGTAAGGTAAGTATGTACCCTACAAAATAAAAATAACTATTATTAAATTACATATAACCATTCCCCGATTATTGTTCTTTAAATTACACATTGGCTAGCCAAGGAAAAACGGCATACCTAGTCACTTTTAAACATATAAAAAATCCTTTCGCCTTTATGCCTTCTGAAAAAATCGCTCCCACAATTCAGTCATCATTTTGACATCATATCAAGGTAATTTGTACCAATTCCGTACCCACGCTTAATTAAACAACCTGCACCTGTGCATTCAGGCCTGTGACATCGCATCGCGGAGCATCCATCTTGGATCTAAAATTCCTGAACGAGACTGCGTGAACAGTTAATTTAAAGGCGAGTGGACGAGCGAATGCGACTCCGATCTGTATCGAGGAGCGAGTTTCAGTTTATCAGTTTCTAGCGGGAACGTCCGGCCGATTTGCGGTGTGGTTCAAGTTTCGAGCGTTCGGCGTTAAGGCAGGTATACCTTTGAAGGAGAGTAATCCAGTGATTAAACCACCCGCGTGGTCGTGTCGGATGTTTCCCCTGAATTTTCTCCAGGCTACTCTCCAACCGCGGACTATTATCGCTTTATTTGGTTCGGCCTATTAAGCAGTCAGGTTTAAACAAAGTAACGTTTGCGAGCGTGCGATCTAAAAATACGCAAGTACCGTAAAATAGGGTGAGTTGGCACAAAAGTTTAATTTTGTATGTGGCGCATTCATTTATTTACAAAAAAAGTGTTCCGGTTTTTTGTATTTTAGTTTTTTATGATTTTGTGTTCATAACTTTAACGATAAACACAAAAAGTTGGAAATCCCACCTCACCCCGTAGTTCAGGTAGGGTGAGGTGGGATTTCATACTAAGGCGAGTTTGGGAAATTGTAGGATCGACACTTTGGGATTATGCATATTATAATAGCATGATTTATAATTAGAATTAATATGTTCCGTATCCGTAGCAGTTGCTTATGAAAACCAGTTCACCCCTCTGCCATCCCTACTCTCCCCATTCATAACCCAACTGCCCTCGCAATTCCTACATACCCCATTTTACGGTATGATACATTACATAATCAACATGCAAGGTTTTTCAAAGTGAGATACACCAAAACCCAGGGGTTAAACACAAAGTCTTCTTCTTGAAAGAAGTTGTAGTCTTGTCGATAGTTTAAGGTACGTCGGGTTATCATTATTAGTTTGAGAAACCCCGCTAGTTTATTATCACCCCCTTAGTTTCGATTTTGATAAGCGGGCGGACAATCAGCCAACAAAGTCGTCTATCAAAAAGACAGTGTAACCACTCAACCAACCACAGGCATAGCAGTTATAGGCAAAGCACGAAGAGGGCTTAACTTCAACATTACGACTCCTCCGCAAAAGTGCGCATTAGTGACCAATAAAACTGAAAGACTCGGCGGCAAATACGCGTAAGACCCGCCTGATGGTACTTGGTAACCTGAGCCTATAGACGGATACACCTACAGGGGAATAAACCATTGCCGACCCGAAAATGTTTGAAATCCATAGCTCAACGAGTCTCTAACTGTAGTCCCTCAGTGAGCAAATAGGTCGGTCAGTTAGTTCCGTATGACGTGAAGTGAGGACTGCGTGAAAATGCCAAACCGCTCCTCTCACGCTTTACGCCACCTCGTTATAAATAAAATTAAAATTGCAAAATCCCTGGCAATTTCACATATGGGCTTGGGTATAGATGATCTCGGCCGGTAGCGTTATCGGCCGATTTGACGTGCGCAGCCATTCTCACTCCTTTACATTACATTATATAATTTATATTGTCGACGGCATGATTAATGTAAACGCGAGATTATAATGTTAAATTACGTTGAATAGCTGCTAACGGCTTTATATCTGTGAATGATTTAGTTACTGAGATGTTTAAGCCATTGGTGAAAGATAAAATTAATGTAAGTTTTTGTTATTCAGTAATGAGATAAGGTACCAACAGTATTTCCTTTGGCGTTATGATTATCCTGCTTGCAATTCATCGCATCTTATCTGAAACCTTGATGTACAGGTAGATAATGTCAATAAACGCTTACTAAAAAAATTGACAAGTAGATACCCTAATTGATGAAAATTTTATTTTATCCCCGTCAAAGATTATATTTTATATCTTTTACCTTTACTACATGATTTGTGGTCAGCCTACTCGTAACTAAGCATGATTGCGTCGAATAGCGAGAGGGACGAATGCTATATATCTTACATAAAGCTAGGATGGCCACAGATTATGTACTACCCAAAAAATTTACCACAATTTATTGCTGTTAAGAATCATTGTAACAGTTAGGTATTATGAATCTATCATGTTCTAAGAAGAAACATGTCGGGTAAATACCAACTCACTCATAAGTTGCGTGCCATTGAAATTCAACTGAACCTGACCTTACCCACGAAAGTTTGCGTAGGTCCGAGGTTCTGTATCCAATACATTTATTTTCAGAGTCCACTTCTTATTGTATAGTCTGTCATATAACTCAAAGCTAGTTGCGAAAATGTACAAATATCCAATGCAACTATGTAGGCAACAGTTAAACTATGTAGTACAACTGGTCTTTAACGAGAAAAAGATGTCAATGTCATATCACAATGACATAAACGACAGCCTCTAATGATGTATAGGCTGTATGGCAAAAAGTTTCCGACGAACGAAGTATAAAGCCGGTCCGAACGGACTCATAACCGCTTTGGTGGAGAACTAGTTATGAAACGGTCCTAGAACCAAGTCGCCAATTATCCAATCCGATAAGAGCAAGT
This sequence comes from Cenopis cana, assembly GCA_951800055.1. NCBI lineage: Eukaryota > Metazoa > Arthropoda > Insecta > Lepidoptera > Tortricidae > Cenopis > Cenopis cana. Next base: position 5,834,086 of record OX637477.1, on the reverse strand, counting down.
AGCATTTTCATGAGCTGTCGACGCAAGCGCACGTGCTCAATGATTGACTGACTGTGAATGGCGGAACGACTTCCAAGTATTTTGACGCTGCAAAAACAGACGATCGACGCGTTATAGAAGCCATACAACTTTCAAGTGTGAATCAATTTAATTCCATCGGTTTTATTGATCGATTGACAATTTCGCTGAATTATTCAGTGAACACGAATACCGACATTCCGCGCTCGTGGCAGCACCGCAAAAAGCTCACCCCCGAATAGCCGGCGCGACGTCGTGGGAGTGGCCGCGCCAGCATACTTCCAAACCGGAGACGTTTGTAAAAAGGCAGCGTTCGGTGATGAGAATGTCATGTCCCTCGTTCCCAACGACATATTTGCGAGTCGGGGCTGCGTTTTGTGATAATTACAGCGCATAACGCGGGCGGAGCGCTCGGAATGCTCGGCTCTGAGCTCACCGCCGCGGATTTATAATGACGGCAGAGTGTCAACGCTGCCCTATCGACAGCGCTGCGGACAGAAAAAGTGCGGCGTCCACGGCATCCGCCATGGGAACGACTCGCCTCCCCCCGCCGCCAGCCACTTTTTTACCCCTACTAAGCGAATAGCGAAAAATCTCGAAATTGACATTCCTCTCATAATTCCAGAGGACGCATCCTTGGCGACGTCCGGCGAAATTCGATAAAAATGCCTATGACGTTCGCGAGGACAGGCCGTCACTGTGTAATTACTGGCTGGATTGGTGTGTACTCTCGCTTTTTTGTCTCACGTCAATTATATAAATTGTTGGTGCAATAAATTTCGCTGTATCTTGGGACGGTTTGGCCGCGGATCGCGGAATGCGCCGACGACGATACGGGATACGGCGTCGTCTCGGCCCGGGGCCCAATTAGCATGGAATCGATAGGCGCGTCCGATCCTCATCGCCCGTCAACTCCAACGCACAGTGAGCCTCGCTATCTAATCTGTACTTAATTAATGCTCTTCTGCTATCGAGAGCTCAAAGTAAACTCTAAGTCATATAACCGCGTTATTGAATCCTCTAAGCCGAATAACGTAGATAACGTTACGTAAGCACGTTGGTATAATGTAGATAAACAAAGTTCGTGTCAGCGACTGCCTGCCCTTTTAAAGGAAATGGAATTGCATTAAATTTAAGTCACTTTGCGTTCCTTCCTCGCTAATCGGTCTCATCATTTTCTTATAAAGTTATAGAGCGAGATCATCTGATTCTAAAAGGTTACTTACATCACAACACAAGCTAAGTGAACTAACTTAAATTCTTGCAGACTTTCATATGATAAAATCAATACAATAACAAAAAAATGTGTGCATGTCGAATAGTATGTACATGCACAACGGTCCTTGGTGAATAAACAGACTACATAGTCAATTCGATACATTAAGTACAATGCTAAGACTGGGCTTATATGTAGGTCAAACATTGATGATACAAAGTTGCAGACTCAAGTACAGACAAGTTATAAGTTTTAATGATACAGGTACGTTTCACATACTGCAGGGCATTCAAAAATCGAAGCGCTTACTTTGACTAGTGAAAATAGTGTGCGAGGACTAACAATCCATGACATATGAGAGTCGTACCAATGAACCATTCGGGTATTATATAGGTTCAGGTACCGTATAAATACATAAAGTATTTAGTCTCCTGATTCAGATACAAAATTAACATAGTCACTCAAATCGGCTATGGATTTTCATCACGCGATTGGACATCCTATAAGTCAGAAAATGTTGGCGGAACAGTACAATACCGGAACTTCGTTAATTAACAGATAAACGAATGAATGCCCACCTATTGTTTTTTTTCTTGCCTACCCTTGCCTACTGACATATCTTATTCAGTCAAACTTATCTACACATTGTAAAGTGCAAAAGAGATTTAAAGAAAGTTAAAGCAGCGGATTTCTTATCGGTTTCATCAATAAGTCATCGAGCAAAACAAAAACCTCGCGGTTGATGGCCGACGCATATTCAGTGGAGGTTGGCGCAGCGATTTCCACATTATTCATAGCGTCTGAATATTCAAACAACTTGGGTTGACCCGCAGTTAATTGTTATAGCTAGCCTGTTAACTTGAGTGCTATACTGCTCGGAAGATCATAGCACTTCGATGCCAAATTATGCTTTATATTGTGTCACATTGCTGACAACTGGTTTACTGTTTTAAATAAACAAACTAGCATACGTTGTGTTGACACCAAGTAATAAACGCATACTTCTATTACTTATTGAATCAAGGCATGAGGTCCAAGTGAAGACCCTGGCTCTGATTTTTCTGTCGTTAATAGAGGTTTATTTTCCCTGACTTGCCAAAAACATATTTGATTTAACAAGCACAGAATTTTGTTAGACTATCATACAGGCAGTGTAGCCCTTTCCAATGTTTTATGGATGGGACCATCGATTCGTAAACCTCATCGATGTTTATTACAGCGCTCGCTCGCGTGAATATTGATTTTTAGGTCAACAGCTTCACTTTGTAATTCGGTGTTAATGCACGCGACCAAGGGACTAAGGGCCGTGACGAATCCATCATACAATGGTCACAGTCGTAACTGAAAAGGTAACATGGGTGTAACAGTTTCGTAGGTGTGTTTTACCTTACTCAAACCTAGGTACCTAAGATATATTTAGTATCAAAATTAACACCCTTTTGCACACTTGTCGGATAATTTTGCATACACTTGTTAATGTTCACGAATCTTACGTTAAGGAAAATGTTTTATTGTGTAAAGATCTCGTTGGTAACTGTAAAATATTTATGACTAGCTAGTAGATTGCGTAACGTGTGAAACTTAACGCTAGGAATTTCTAACTGACAATTTTTATTACGTACTTATTGTACATACTTTCCACTGTAATTGAGATAGGTACCAAAAATATCACATAATCACCCCTTTGTACCAACAGTATTAAAATGTGTTTTTTTTTTATTTATAATGGCATTGCTCTTGGCCAGCATCTAGCCAGGGGGCAAAGATGAAACCGACGATGAAGCGAGCTCACCCAGAAAATGCCTATTCACTCTTGCCTTAAATAGGTCCAGGTTAAATGGTCACATGATAATGGGATACTGCTGAACGCCGATAAAACTAAATTAATTCTAATCCGCTCTCCATACTTGCCTCTCAAAGAAAATTGTCCCCCTATATTCACTCATAGTTTTTCCTGTCTTCACAATAATATTAACCCAGTCAACTGTAAATGTCAGGCAATAGAAAAAGTTAGCTCAGTTACGTACCTCGGTTTAAAAATAGATGAAAACTTCTCTTGGTCAACTCACATAGATTTCATCTGTAGCAAATTAAGAGTACTCCTAGGTAAATTTTATCACTTAAGCTATAGAGTTCCTTCTAGTACTTTAAAATGTCTATACGTAGCATTAGTTGAGTCCATTATTGGCTACGCTCTGGACTGCTATGGTCTTACTTTTAAAACAAATATTGATAAATTAGAATTATTTCAAATCCGTTTCCTAAAACTACTTGTCAATAAGAAAACTAAACTTAACTGTAAAAATGACTACACACAATTGTTTAAAATCTGTAAAATATTGCCAGTACGATCTAAACTCAAATACCTGTTAGCCATTAACAATTACGATAAAATAGAACACTTACATTTAGTTAAGCATAACCATAGTACAAGGACACTGTCCGCTGGCAAATATGATGTACCTAGAGTGTCCAACTACTACGGGGACAGGACATTAAAAAAACGCATACCGTACCTGCTGAATACCTTGCCCGCGGACATTGTCCGAGAAGCTAAAAAATCTAGATTTAAATATCGCCTGAAAAAGTATCTCATGGATGCCCTATAGAGGATGAGTTTCATCCTCTATGGATCACCCATGAAATTGGATACACCTATTGTAATATTACATTATTATTTAATATATTACCTAATTATAGCTTATTATTGTTTTGAGACTGACATGCGACTCCACAGTCAAACTTATAAATAGTTTTGTGGAGCGATATATTATATAAGACTTTTTTGTACTTATGATTAATAAATAATTAATAAAAAAAAAAAAAATATGAACTCGGAAATACAGATGCCGGCAGGGAATTCCAAACAACTTGTGTTGGCGAATCAAAAATAATGTGTAAATAACTATTTGGATTTTCTCAAATACTTTTGTGAAGACCTTTATTATATTGTGACCTAGATCAGCACTACTATATGTAGGTACACAGTACGTTGGTGTATTATTCCAAACTGCGAATCATTCTAGTCTAGTAGTAATAGTTGTAAGGTAAGAAACATTAATTAAAATGCCCAAATGCCCCAGTTTAAAACTTTTCCAAAGGTCAAGAATACAATCACCTGCCCACCTTCCACCTTTTGCCCACAGCCTAAAAACCAACCCAAAACTTGAATACCTTGCAGCTTGCAGTCTGTAATCCAAACGAAAGAACATACCTATGATACTGTAATATATTAATAATCCCAACGTTTTTTCTTATACGTGATGTTGACGATTTTAATGAAGATAAATTGTCCACAGACATACGAGAGACAGGGTTTGTCAACGCCATCACCGCGGCTGGAGTCACATATGCCATCACCAGGGCGTGCACGGCTGGCTCGCTTCTCGAGTGCTCGTGTGAAAAGGTGAGAAAGCAGACCTCAGTGGCCTATTATGTTGTTGTTTCATCATCATCATCATCATCATCAGCCCACTTTCGTCCACTGCTGGACATAGGCCTCTCCCATGGCATGCCACTGAACTCGGTTTTGAGTTTTTTGTTTCCAACCGCTGCCAGCCACTGCGTATGTCATCGCTCCACCTGGCTGAAGGGCGTCCTACACTACGTTTGCCCAGCCGTGGTCTCCACTCCAGAACACGCCTACCCCAACGGTTGCGGTTCTGCGACAGATGTGACCGGCCCACTGCCACTTTAGCTTACTAATCCTTTGGGCTATGTCGATAACTTTGGTTCTCTGACGGATCACATCGTTTCGGATCCGATTGTTGTTTACCGCGTGATAAACGACAAAATAAAGGATAGAAAGTGATAACTGTGACTTTAATACGGCGAGGGCGAGCCACTAAGCTGTTATTGTTTGAGGCGTTACAGCATAGTAACTGTGCTCGGCTAATACGCCTCCAACAATCTCACTGGAGATACTCTATGCTCTGCGTAAAATTCTATAGTTTGAGCTAAGGCGAGCTGACCGCAGTAAATCAAAGTAAAATTTCTCTTGTTCATCCATAGTCACACAACTTTCTTCTTTCTACAGGGCGCGCCAAAACCCCGTCGCGGGCACATGCCCTCGATCACTCTCCCCCCTTCCCCCGTCCCCACGGACCGGTGGCAATGGGGGGGCTGCA